>OZ012662.1:24557442-25906455 GCA_963942545.1 Oxycera nigricornis | reverse complement strand
CGTTGACTTACGTTGACTTACATCACCGTACGTTGACTTACGTCAGCTTACGTCGACTTACGTCAGCTTACGTTGACTTACGTCAGCTTACGTTGACTTACGTCAACTTACGTTGACTTACGTTGACTTAAGTCACCGTATGTTGACTTACGTCACCGTATGTTGACTTCCGTCGACTTACGTCAGCTTACGATGACTTACGTCAGCTTACGTTGACTTACGTCAGCTTACGTTGACTTACGTCAGCTAACGTTGACTTACGTCAGCTTACGTTGACTTACGTCAGCTTACGTTAACTTACGTCAGCTTACGTTGACTTACGTTGACTTACGTCAGCTTACGTTGACTTACGTTGACTTACGTTGACTTACGTTGACTTACGTCACCGTACGTTGACTTACGTCGACTTACGTCGACTTACGTCGACTTACGTCGACTTACGTCAGCTTACGTTGACTTACGTCAGCTTACGTTGACTTACGTTGGCTTACGTTGACTTACGTCACCGTACGTCACCTACGTTGACTTACGTTGACTTAAGTTGACTTAAGTTGACTTACGTCACCGTACGTCAGCTTACGTTGACTTACGTCGACTTACGTCACCGTACGTTAACTTACGTTGACTTACGTTGACTTACGTCGACTTACGTCAGCTTACGTTGACTTACGTTGACTTACGTCACTGTACGTTGACTTACGTCACCGTACGTTGACTTACGTCGACTTACGTCAGCTTACGTCGACTTACGTTGACTTAAGTTGACTTAAGTCACCGTACGTCAGCTTACGTTGACTTACGATGACTTACTTTGACTTACGTTGGCTTACGTTGACTTACGTCACCGTACGTCACCTACGTTGACTTACGATGACTTAAGTTGACTTACGTTGACTTAAGTTGACTTACGTTGACTTAAGTTGACTTACGTCACCGTACGTCAGCTTACGTTGACTTATGTCGACTTACGTCACCGTACGTTGACTTACGTCGACTTACGTCAGCTTACGTTGACTTACGTCAGCTTACGTTGACTTACGTCGACTTACGTCAGCTTACGTTGACTTACGTCAGCTTACGTTGACTTACGTTGACTTAAAAGTTGACTTACGTTGACTTAAGTTGACTTACGTCACCGTACGTCAGCTTACGTTGACTTACGTTGACTTACGTCACCGTACTTTGACTTACGTCGACTTACGTCAGCTTACGTTGACTTACGTTGACTTACGTTGGCTTACGTTGACTTACGTCACCGTACGTCACCTACGTTGACTTACGTTGACTTACGTCACCGTACGTTGACTTACGTCACCGTACGTTGACTTACGTTGACTTACGTCGACTTACGTCAGCTTACGTTGACTTACGTCAGCTTACGTTGACTTACGTTGACTTAAGTTGACTTACGTCACCGTACGTCAGCTTACGTTGACTTACGTTGACTTACGTCACCGTACTTTGACTTACGTCGACTTACGTCAGCTTACGTTGACTTACGTTGACTTACGTTGGCTTACGTTGACTTACGTCACCGTACGTCACCTACGTTGACTTACGTTGACTTACGTCACCGTACGTTGACTTACGTCACCGTACGTTGACTTACGTTGACTTACGTCAGCTTACGTTGACGTACGTTGACTTACGTCAGCTTATGTTGACTTAAGTTGACTTACGTTGACTTACGTTGACTTAAGTTGACCTACGTCACCGTACGTCAGCTTACGTTGACTTACGTCGACTTACGTCACCGAACGTTGACTTACGTTGACTTACGTCGACTTACGTCAGCTTACGTTGACTTACGTCAGCTTACGTTGACTTACGTCAGCTCACGTTGACTTACGTCAGCTTACGTTGACTTACGTCAGCTTACGTTGACTTACGTCAGCTTACGTTGACTAACGTCAGCTTACGTTGACTTACGTTGACTTACGTCGACTTACGTCAGCTTACGTTGACTTACGTTGACTTACGTCAGCTTACGTTGACTTACGTTTACTTAAGTTGACTTACGTTGACTTACGTCGACTTACGTCAGCTTACGTTGACTTACGTCAGCTTACGTTGACTTACGTCAGCTTACGTTGACTTACGTTGACTTACGTCAGCTTACGTTGACTTACGTTGACTTAAGTTGACTTACGTTGACTTAAGTTGACCTACGTCACCGTACGTCAGCTTACGTTGACTTACGTCGACTTACGTCACCGAACGTTGACTTACGTTGACTTACGTCGACTTACGTCAGCTTACGTTGACTTACGTCAGCTCACGTTGACTTACGTCAGCTTACGTTGACTTACGTCAGCTTACGTTGACTTACGTCAGCTTACGTTGACTTACGTCAGCTTACGTTGACTTACGTCAGCTTACGTCGACTTACGTCAGCTTACGTTGACTTACGTTGACTTACGTTGACTTACGTCAGCTTACGTTGACTTACGTCAGCTTACGTTGACTTACGTCAGCTTACGTTGACTTACGTTGACTTAAGTTGACTTACGTTGACTTAAGTTGACTTACGTTGACTTAAGTTGACTTACGTCACCGTACGTCAGCTTACGTTGACTTAAGTCAACTTACGTCACCGTACGTTGACTTACGTTGACTTACGTCAGCTTACGTTGACGTACGTTGACTTACGTCAGCTTATGTTGACTTAAGTTGACTTACGTTGACTTAAGTTGACTTACGTCACCGTACGTCAGCTTACGTTGACTTACGTCGACTTACGTCACCGTACGTTGACTTACGTTGACTTACGTCACCGTACGTTGACTTACGTCGACTTACGTCAGCTTATGTTGACTTACGTCAGCTTACGTTGACTTACGTCAGCTTACGTTGACTTACGTTGACTTACGTTGACTTACGTTGACTTACGTCAGCTTACGTTGACTTACGTTGACTTAAGTTGACTTACGTCGACTTACGTCAGCTTACGTTGACTTACGTCAGCTTACGTTGACTTACGTCAGCTTACGTTGACTTACGTTGACTTACGTCAGCTTACGTTGACTTACGTTGACTTAAGTTGACTTACGTTGACTTAAGTTGACCTACGTCACCGTACGTCAGCTTACGTTGACTTACGTCGACTTACGTCACCGAACGTTGACTTACGTTGACTTACGTCGACTTACGTCAGCTTACGTTGACTTACGTCAGCTTACGTTGACTTACGTCAGCTCACGTTGACTTACGTCAGCTTACGTTGACTTACGTCAGCTTACGTTGACTTACGTCAGCTTACGTTGACTAACGTCAGCTTACGTTGACTTACGTTGACTTACGTCGACTTACGTCAGCTTACGTTGACTTACGTCAGCTTACGTTGACTTACGTCAGCTTACGTTGACTTACGTTGACTTACGTCAGCTTACGTTGACTTACGTTTACTTAAGTTGACTTACGTTGACTTACGTCGACTTACGTCAGCTTACGTTGACTTACGTCAGCTTACGTTGACTTACGTCAGCTTACGTTGACTTACGTTGACTTACGTCAGCTTACGTTGACTTACGTTGACTTAAGTTGACTTACGTTGACTTAAGTTGACCTACGTCACCGTACGTCAGCTTACGTTGACTTACGTCGACTTACGTCACCGAACGTTGACTTACGTTGACTTACGTCGACTTACGTCAGCTTACGTTGACTTACGTCAGCTTACGTTGACTTTCGTCAGCTCACGTTGACTTACGTCAGCTTACGTTGACTTACGTCAGCTTACGTTGACTTACGTCAGCTTACGTTGACTTACGTCAGCTTACGTTGACTTACGTCAGCTTACGTTGACTTACGTCAGCTTACGTTGACTTACGTCAGCTTACGTTGACTTACGTCAGCTTACGTTGACTTACGTCAGCTTACGTTGACTTACGTTGACTTAAGTTGACTTACGTCACCGTACGTCAGCTTACGTTGACTTACGTCGACTTACGTCGACTTACGTCACCGCACGTTGACTTACGTTGACTTACGTCACCGTACGTTGACTTACGTCGACTTACGTCAGCTTACGTTGACTTACGTCAGCTTACGTTGACTTACGTCAGCGTTCCCTCATTCGTATGCAACTAGTGTAATACCTTGTTTGGAAGCAAGCAGGCACTAAGGTGCTGCCAATTTAAGCGGCATTTCCATCGGTCGATGCAGCTACGAACGCCCCAAGTTTTGCCACTCGTCGGCTCGCGTTCCCGCCAAATCTCCACACGGAAGGGGCGCGACAGCCCGCTGTTTTGCCACTCGTCGGCGCGCGTTCCCGCCAAATCTCCACACGGAAGGGGCGCCTGCCCGCTGTTTTGCCACTCGTCGGCGCGCGTTGTGATGGTCTCTGCCGGTCGAAGTCCAACCTGAACAGCCTCCATCGGGAGCGGCATGGTGGTATGTTTTCAAATTTTTGGCATGTTCAAGTTCTAATTTTGTGCTATTTACAGGTTCTCCAGTATGGTCGTGCAGCGTGTGCCGCAAAACGTTCACGCTAATGACTTCGCTGTTGCGTCATTCGCCAATGCATGCGGCGAAGCCTTTCGTGTGTGATCAGAGTGACGACTCCTTTTGTAAAAAGGAGTCATTGCATGTACACGTGGTAATAAAATATGAGATCTGAGAGAGTGCACAAGTGCTTCCTCTGCAGAAACGTAACTATAACGAGATAACTAGTAACCAAGGCGTATAAAACCATTTACAATCTCCCTACGCTAACTCCAACGAGCAAAGTTTATAAAACAGCCCAAGAATTAATTTTCCAAGGCATGATTTCCATGGAAAGAGCTAAATTCATACATAAGAATTTACACCGTAATGAATACAGCACTGTGAAATTAGATTGAATTGAGGGAAAAAACACTTACAAAATGAAAAACATGAATAATATAGCTGTCGCATTTGCCAGAACTGATCGAATAAAAGAAGATCCCTTCAACAAAGCAGCTAACTTTTTCAATACACTACCGGACAAAATTAAAAACATAGCGAACCCAACTTCCTTTAAAACGACACTAAAAAAATTCGAAGTAAGCTGCAATTACAATCAGCTTCACTAAAATCAAAGCCAAACATGTGATCAACATGAAATATTTAATAAACATATATTCTGAAATATGAATCCAACTAAAAGGATACTAAAAATTAATTGCAGAAAATAGGAATCACCGGCTCTATGCTCAATTGGCTCAGTTCCTACTTAAGAGACCGAAGTCAATTAGTTAAATTTCAGGGATATTTGTCCAAGCCGATTCTCGTACACTCTGGTGTACCTCAAGGCAGTCACCTCGGCCCTCTTCTTTTTCATGTTTTTATATCAGATTATCTGAAAAACTCTCGGACGTATCACATCTTCTTTATGCTGACGATCTGAAGATATATCACACCACTAAGTTTCAATCTGATAAGGTTTTCCTCCAATCAAAATTAACTTCCCTCCAGCAATGGTCTGATGTAAACAAACTTTATCTAAACGCTGGAAAATGTCATGTAATGACTTTATTCCGCAAAACCACAATCTTGAACAATGAATACGTTCTCAACAAAACGGTATTGGATAGGAAAGAAAAAATTGTTGACCTTGGAGTTGTCCTAGACAAGAAACTAAGTTTCAATTTGCACTACGATACTATTCTCTCCAAAGCTAATAAACAGCTTGGCTTTATTAAAAGACGAGCCAAATAGTTTTAAAAATTGTGGATAACTAAGTCATTATTTACGTCACTGGTTCGCCCATTACTTGAATGTGCCTGTAATGTATGGAACCCAAGTTTTGGAGTTCATGATACAAAAATAGAATCAGTCCAAAAACAATTCTTGTTGTTTGCTTTGAGAGACCTCTATAGCCCTGATGACTATCAAATCTTGCCTACTTATGTAGTTAGATTGGAGCTTCTGAATTTGTCTATTCTTAAAACCAGAAGAACAGTGTTGTCCTCTTGTTTCGCCTTTGACGTGATTAGGGGCCACATTAAAGTGGAATATTTGACGAATAAAATAAAGCTTAATGTGCCTGTAAGAAGTACGCTTAATACACGTTTACTAACTGAATATCAGCATCTTACTAGGTACGCAGATAATGAACCAGTTAATAGATGCTGTAAAATCTTTAACACTTTGAGCAAACACTACTCCCCTACCATCTCCAAGTTCAGTTTTAAATCCAGCATTTCTAAAGCCCTTCCATTATCCATCCCTAAATTACGACGTACATACAACAGTATAAATTAACGTTGAATGTAGCACGTATTTTAGGGTTAAGTATATTGTTGTAATTTATATTTTTAAATGTTGACATGTGATTGCCTTGCTTTGGCGAGATAAAAAAAACCTAACAAATTTGGTACTATGTATTCCTTATACCGATTTTTTTCGTCTGAGAAGTACTATGAATTCAAATATAAATATGAAGAATTACTGAAAATTTGATATAGAGAGTGATTGAAGGAGACGGAGGTGGTTTTAGTCGGTAGAAATTCGGTATGGCGAGAGGCAGGAGCTGATCGGTATCTTTTTAAAGATTTACACCTCCCAACATTGAAAAAACCCATTGCCTCTTGTAAACGGGCAGGCAATTACTTTCACTTGAACAGCAAATAACTAGGCAAGCATATCATACTTTATATTTTACATTAAACAATAAACTATTCGCTGGAACAATCACAGTATGCAACAAATCAGTAAAACCGCTATGAGTTCTGTTCTCTTTGATGCTTTCCACGCATATGAAATGGCAACGGAACTACTCCCGAGCACGGAAGCTGACCAGGGATTTCACAGATGCATTTCCGATCGCAGCCGTATCCGAAATTCGCTGGATTGTCTTTTTTCTCGGCGGCAACTTCCTCTGCGTGCAGTTGTTCCCTGAAGAAACATTGTGGTTATGTACTTTTGTAAGTTTATTGAACATTTTCAGGACATACTTCGATTTCCCAACCACTTGAATCAGATGATCCATGATTTCGTCCCGTGTCCGGCTGTCGATGTCCACTAACATTTTTTTGCCGTTGTCGAAGTAACACCGAACAAACGGCGACGGCGTCATATTTTTGAAAGTCACTACTTGCACTTCCGGATTTTTGTATTGGATCTGAGGCAAATGCCAGAAGACGAAATCGCTGCAAGATAATAAAAAATTAATTCAGTTCAAAAGAGATTTTCTTTCGCACCGTGCGCCAGCGTGATGATCGCCGTATGTGTTGTAATTCACACTGAATATTTTCACTCGTTCTCTCAAGACGAGTTTTCCGCTGTTTAGAAAGTTTATTGTACGCCTGATGGGCGCGGGTCCTTTCATAAACGGCATTTTTTGAAGTGTTTTTATTTACCACCAACGAAGGACGACACTCCGCACAAAATGACAGCACAAATTAACCTCAACCTTGTTGACATTTCATTCTGAAGAACTTCTCGACTGCAGCGCTTCTTTTAATGGTGTTTCAACTTAAAACTACATTCCGAAGGGGAGTCCCATGTGAGTTATAGCGAATATGCAATTAAACTTTCAAATTTAATGCCAATGTATGACTAAAATAATGTGACTTTCTTTTGTTTACGCTGAGCTTAAAATAACAACTATGCTAAAAAGAAAGTACTATTCCGTATCCACCACCTTGATTTGGCGCCAAATGTTTATTGCCCAATAAAAAAACTTATGTTTTCACGTTGGAGCATTGTTTTGCATTCGACTGGTGAGATCAATTCGATAAGTTTGCTGATAGCGAAATAGTATACCTCCAAAAGATGAAACTTCGCTTCAGGCACTTCAAGATATAATCAAATTAAGGATTTTTACACGCATATTTTCCAGTCAATATAGAAAAACAGGTTAGTTGTAAAATGTATATTATTTCTAGTTCTGACTCCCGAAATAATGGAAGAAGGTAAAAGAAATACAAAATGTTAGATGCAACGACATATTTTTTATTTTGATGGTAGATACGTTGAATTTCATGTAAGAATAGTTTCACAATTTATTCAATTCTAGATCGTAGCCAATTTTTACATCAAAATTAATAGCTTAAGTTAGTTTTTGTGTACGAAACATAAAACGCTAATATGCACAATGAATTTCTGAAGAAAATTCAATTAGGAATCAATCTAACGACAGGAGTAAATCATTCCGAAAATTCCGTAGGCAATCGAGGAAAAACTCCTAATCGAGAGCTGTTCTCAATAAATCGACAGGTAGTGTTGATTAGTTATGAAGCATTTTTTTTTTACTTTTTACTAACTTTATCCTACTCAGAACTCAATAATTTGACCCTATTGAGTGACGCTTATATTCTATCCGAACAATCATCTTCTAAATAATGGTCGATATATGTTCGTCTTATTATTTTCAAAGAGGAAAGTGAAGATGAAATGGATGATATCGACAAGCTTTGTGATGAATTTAACCATTTCTTTCCCATGGTAGCCATATGGCAACCACAGTAAGATCTGAGTAATTCGTCCTTTTAAAATGTTGTTTTCCAAGAACTTGTAATAAACACGTTCAATTGAACTCACATCTTTTAATCTCCAGGTAGAATTAGCCATTCTTAGATAGGACTTCAGAGTAGACGGACCTAGCAGTGAATTTATTTTAGAAAACATTCCAAATAAGGAAAATACAAAAGGAATATTGTTGGGTGTTTTTGTATGTGATTTGAGAAGTGTAAAATTTTTGATTTACGCTTGTCGTAAGGAAAATTATATGAGTATAATTGATACAATGGCACGCAGATACCTAACCGACGAAGAAATCAAGCTGATTTTAGAAGGGGATGCCTCTGGTGACGATGAAAGTGACAGGGAATCGGACTACGGTGATATTCTTGAAAGTGTCCAGGAACAAGTATTCAATTTCAAAAAGGAAAACCAACTGCCTGACGAAATTGAAAATGCGGATGAGTGTAGTGCGGGTAGTGATAAAAGCGCAGTGTACTAAAAATAGTTAAATTTTCTAGAACGTGTTGAATTAGGCTCGTCGGAAACACCAAGAATGGAGGAGGAAGAAAGCTTTGCTTCAGGACCCAGATAAACCAATCAGGACCCAGTGGATAAAAAGAGAGTTCCAGGCAAGTAACTCTAGCTGCACAGTGGAAAATAACACCTTTATTGAAAGTAAAAGGACTCCGTTTTAGTTTTTCAAATTTTTTTTAACGACGAAATTATAGATAAAGATTTCAATCCAACTTATATGCAGTTCAGAGAAACGACAACAAACCA
The DNA here is from genome assembly GCA_963942545.1 of Oxycera nigricornis. Classification (NCBI taxonomy): domain Eukaryota; kingdom Metazoa; phylum Arthropoda; class Insecta; order Diptera; family Stratiomyidae; genus Oxycera; species Oxycera nigricornis. The sequence goes on along the minus strand of OZ012662.1, from coordinate 25,897,248 downwards.
TTGAGAACCGACAAAAACGAAGTTTCTGCATTTCTTGGAATTTTAATACTGTTTGGAATAATAACCGTTTTAAGCTACAAATTGTACTGGGCCTACGGTACGCGGACAAGCTCTATCGCCGATGTCAGCAAATTAAATCGCATCATCATTTTAATTTTCATTAATGCTCAAATGATCGACGCTTTGAGGAAAAACCTTTTAACATTGAAGCCTGAAGAGCACAATGCTGTGGACAAAGTATTGATTCCCTGCAAGAGTAAAGGAAGGTTAATACAGAACATTAAGTGGGGCATAAAGTTGTTTGCTAGATGCGGTACTTCAGGCATACTGTATGAATTTTTTTTTTCGTCGTTGGAAGGTGGGAATCTTCAAAAGATACCGATTGGCTCCAGCCTCACGATATGCCGGAAAAAATATATATATACCGGAAAATACGCTAATCAAGCCGTTTCAAGTCTTGGTGTTAGTGGAGACGACGTCGTTGAACTTTGTGAGGCCTTGCCGAAGCATAAAATTTTTAAAATATATACAGACAATTGGTTCAGTTCCTACAAGTTGGCTTGCCGACTAAATTAAGATGAAGTACTAACGGTTGGGTGCGTTCGTCCTAACCGTTTACTAGGATACGTGCTTGAATCCGATCAGTTTTTAAAGAAGAGAGGAAGAGGCTCTTTCGATTACAGAGTAGAAAGGTGTAGCAACATTATAGCCGTTAAATGGTAAAACAGTAAACCAATACACATGGTGTCATCCTTTGTTGGTGTGGAAGAAGTATGCAAAGTTGATCGCTTCTCAGCAAAGGATAAAAAGATAGTGGCTAAAACTCGCCCAAATACTGTTTCGACGTACAATCTGCATATGGAAGGTGTTGATCTAAGTGACGTGCTCGTCGCTCTCTGTTGAAATAGTATTGGCACTAAGAAATATTATATGAGAGTGTTTTACTATTTTTGGGATGTGTCGGTTGTTAACGCCTGGTTATTGTACAGGAACAGTGCAACGACAGAAATGTAAAAAAGAAAAATGTTAAAACGCTTGTCCAATTTAAATCCGAACAAGCACATGTTTTAATTATGTCCAGAAATTTTCTTTTACACGCAAAGCGTGGCTGGCCCTCTCATAGCCATACATCATCCATTGGCATAACCAGTCGCGAAAGTCCAAGCGGAAGCCCAAGAACTTTGGATCCGCCAGCGGACATTGTACGTACTCATAATTATCACCTTCCAAAACATACATCGAAGAAACAGCGATGTTTTAACTGTAAGGACCGGAAAAGCTTCTTAAGGATTGTATGTGTCAAATGTCAAAAATCATTCTGCATCACTGCACAAAAAGACTGCTTCTACGATTTTCATGTCAACTCGTAATGTAAAAAACTTCTGGGGAAGAGTTTATGGAAAAAAATATATTCTAAAATTGAAACAAATAAGCGTTTTTATTTTCTCATGGTAGCCATATGGCAATCGACCAATCCTTAAAATGCTTTCAGAAACAGGAGGTGACATTTTCGTGAAAAATTATCAAGGAATAAGTTATAATCTTTAACCAAAACATCAACAAAAACTATTTCCAGGCAATTTTTGATAATTTGAGACAGAAAGGGTTAAAAATACAAAACAAAAGTTTGCGATATAACTAAGAAACAAAGAGGCGCAAGAGCGTGAAAGCGATTTTCTTCTGGTGAAGACTGCAAATCTCAATGATGAATTGGAACGAGAAAAATCCAAATCAAAGTCAGATTCCAATTCAACGACGACGACGACAACAACAGGCGAAGAACTGTCTGATCATGCAGAACTAGTGAATTCACTGAAAATGGATGCCGAGGACGCGAGGGATACATGTAAAGATCTCGAAAAACAATATCAACAATTTTGCAGAGCAATCAGATGCAACCAGAACGGGAACTTGAGGAAGAAGTATCTAGTTTTCTTCAAGTATGTGTGTATAACTTTTCAGCTTTTTCACAGTTCAAGTGTTTAAATGGTTATGTAGGAGACCAAGCTATTCAAGAAACTGTCAAAAGAAGTCGACTATTAAAATTGCTTTATGCGTGTTCGCCTTTACGATAGTTCGTGCGACTTCGATAAAAACAGTGTCAAGGCAGCAACTGAAGGAAGCAGCCGATATATATTCAATAAAATTTTAACATTGTTCTAGTGTGCGAATACTTATTTCTTTTGACAATATCCCGTGTGCTTTCCTCACAAATCAAATAAGTCAACATCGACTAAATGGAGAGAATGCCCAAAGACGTCGATGAGGACACGGAAAAGGACGAAGTGAATCCGAAGACAAATTCTCAGCAAATATATTGTAAAAAATAACACCTCGTTATCATTTGCCATCAACAGGGTGCCGACGACACCGACAAGAAAGCCAATTTGGAGCTATGCTATAGTATAGTATTCTTATGCAATGGCCATGCTTTAAGAAGCATGAAGGACAACACTTTAATGCGCTTAAAAAAGGCAACTATCTGCTGCAGACTAATGTTTGCTAGACGAAGTCAATAAGATGCGTGAACTATCGGTATCATTACAAAGAGACTTGAATTCGGTTCTCTTGGAATTGGATTAGGACTATTAGAACAATTTTATGATATTTATTTAAAAAACTGTTGTAATCTGTACTCAACAATTTATGTATACGTTAAAATGCTCTTAATATTGCACGACGAGAAGAATTGAAGATTTCCACCTCCCATCGATGCAAAATAAAACTTGAACATATCGAAAGTGGTAAGGACGATTGTAACGACCGTTACAAGGTAAGTGATTTATTTCCGTCCCTAAATTTCTCGTGATAAAATAGACCTCAGTTTTGCAGTCATGTCATGTTAATTTGTTTATTATTTATTACAAAGTATTTTTCACAAAACGATCGATTAGCTCCAGGCATGCTTCCGGCTGGTCTGATGGCGCCATATGACCAGCATTCAATATTGTAGCATCCACAAAATTGTCCACTTTCGTTACATATCCCTTCAACATTCCATTTACCTTAAAAGATTTGCGGTCTGCAATACGATACTTGGCAGCTCCTTTCCACCGCATCTGCTGAAACGCGCTTTGCGATAGTGGATGGGCAACAATGAAATCTAAATTGCCACTATAGTACATTATCCTTAGGCCCACATCCAATAGGCGTTCCGTCCAAGGCATGGCAGTTTTGAAGAAGTCGGGCAGTAGATGCAAGCCAACAGCAGAAGGGTCGGAGAACTTTTGATTGCCCACATGCAACGCTTTGCGAATCTGCAAATGAATTATTGTAGACTCCTTGTTTAACGGAATTATCGTCAGTAAATTACATGTGGAAGCTCGATAAATGTCCGGAAGACGGTTAAGTTGACGGGATATGGATCCCTGATGTTGTACAGATTCCTGTATTGACTATGTCGGACAAATGAATGCAAAGTAGAATCCCAAAACTGAAATTGAACGATCAGATTACCGTTTCAGACCAATTTAGATACACCCACCGATTTAGCGAAATCTGAGTTGTAGTGCATTTTGAACAGCGACTCAAATATCCTCATTTCAGAGTAGCCAAGGTGTCCAACCAATCCAGTTTGGTAGGCAAACTCCGAGTAGTCGTTCATAGTGTACGGATCGGATATTGCATTGCCCAATGCCAGGCCCTGTTGCGAAACATAGTTTTACTATCGGGCGTACATGCAAACGAAGAAAGAACTTACTTGAAGATTTATTATCCGCTTGCCAATGCGATTCTGTTGGTAGATTTCATATCCTAACGCCGGGATATATTTCCCGGCATACGATTCACCCGCAACAAAGAACTCGTTCGCCTGCAGGAACGGGAACAAATCGAAGAATTGTGATAGTCCTACGTACAGTTGTCTGGCTATCTGGGTCATATTGGTTGCATAGCCTTCAGACATTGTGTAGCTGAATCCTGTTCCCACAGGATTGTCTATGTACAACATCGAATACTTTTGATGCCATGAGTTTGGATTTTCTGTGAATAGAAAATTGGAAACGCAAATTTAATTGATTAAGTTTTGAAATACACATGTAAAAGGGAAACAGCAACGAACAGTTATTTAACAATTGGTGGCCATTACTCTTAAGGCCTAGGTATTCTGAAAAGGAGAGAAGATAATTATTGAATTTTTTTAGCCGTTTCGTAGACAAAAGAGATAATGAACAACGGCTAGTAAAAGTGAAATCATAGTGATACTGGTAATATTTAAAACACATTAAGATTAAAAATACGTACCCTTCTCAACAAGTTAAAAAGCTGACTCATTAAAAGGTATAACGAACAAAAATAAAACAATGAAAACTACAGATGTATGAAATAACTTTATCCTGAAAAGATTTACGGAATATTCAATACCAAAAATTCATATCAAAACTTATAGTGTACAAAAAAAAAGGAAATAAAATAGTTGGATTTTTTTGGGGTAATATATTTCCGGGATCTTAACTTCTCTCCTTTTTTCCCTTGTATCTATTATGTGCATCTGATTGTGCCCAAAATTTTCGAGTGTATAGATTGTAGATAGGTTAATCGATAAGCATTCCAGTTTGTACATCCAGCGTTTGTTGGATTTAAAACCATATTCTACTTCTTTTGTTCATAAATCATGCTGTGTAGCACTCATTTTTACTAATGATACATTCCATTTTTCAGCTAAATTTTTAGGAATGTTTCTTATATCTTTAAACTTTCGGAGCCAGTAAATTAAATGGATTTAAGCACTGATCACCGTAGGGAGCCATTATAAGTCAATAAAAACGATAAAACTTATCAACGAACGAAGCTCACTAAGAGGTTAAAACAACAATGAAAAGAATAAGGGAAAGCGTTGCTTGCCGTCATACTTTTATCTCTTTCTATTATATAGCTCTGATACGTTTTGATAAAGTGATTCTCGTCGCAGCTAAAAGATGGCGTTGTTATTCATATTTCGTCGCCACAATATGAGAAAAATCACGTGAAATAAAGTATTATTTTGATAACATATTTTTATTCATAAAAATACATTTGATTTTAAATTTAGCTATTAAATAACCTTAGATTGGTACAAACCAGTCAAGTAATAATACATAATCAATATTATTGAAAAATAATCAACGTTTTAATGTGTTTTTACACCACAAACTGTCTTTTATCACGCTCAGAGCGACATATAATTGATATACCTCCTAAATTAATTTAGATCCCATTCTGCAATTTTAATGGTAAAATTTAAAAATGTAAAGTTTTGTTTTGCAGTAAAAAAAATTAAAATCAAAATAGTTAAAGTTATGGAAAAAAATATTTGAAATATTTTCTTCCGGTTTAAAAATAGAAGAAAAAATTCAAATTCGAAATCTCATTTGAAAATAAAAGAAACAGTAAATTTTCTATATAAAACACTACATTTATTATTTAATTATAATTTACTTCAATATGAAAATGAAATTTCAAAGAACCCCTTCCGTGAATCAGGTTAATTCTATAGAATCCCATATCTTAACAACTAAACCTCGAATAAAAAATATTATATGTAAACGTTCACATACCCTACAAGTGCAAATATGCCCATTTTGAACAAATTTCAGAACAGCACTTTTTTTCGTTGTCGGCTTCACGTTAAATGCCGCTAATAACTTCGGCATTCCTAGCATAAAGAATATATAGCACGAACACTCTGAGCTGTCAAAATAGACTTGAGACAAAACATACCTATCCCCTCCATCAGAGAGAGCGCTCTGGCTTTCGTTTCCAAGCTCGCGCGCGAAAGAGTAGATTGAATTCGTATTCAAATTTCTCTAGGCTAGGTTGTGCATATATAGAGAGACGAGTCGGCCATTTTATAAAAGTTAACCGTGTAAGCAAAATAAGCAAATGTATGTATAATATTTGAAATTGTTTTTAACAAGTTTTACACATAATGCGCGAATAAACTTGTAGACAAGCCGAATTCTAATCCTAGAAAATTATTTACACAAATTATTGTTCACTTTTTTTTACTATCGGAACTAGGAAAAAATTGCACGCACGAGCTTTTGCAAACTAGATTTTAGAATTGTCATATAATATTTTCCAGCCAGCTCGACGGTTTGTGTTACATACGGACAACTTTTTTCGAACCCTTATTAAGAAGAGGAACCCTAAACCAAGCTTTCAATTACGCCTTCAAATTAGTGAAAAAATCTTACTTCTGCTACATAGTGTACTAAAAATACAGCGTTTTTGGATTTTGGATCTTGTTACGTTCGCCACGCAGTGCGGCCGACCAAGCTATAAAAATGACGAACAGTTCTCCTTGGAAGCGAGTTCAAGATGATGCTCAGGACTGTCCTGCTCTCAAGGCCTTCAAAATTGGCGTAAAATGAAAACTTGGTACGCGTTTCACACTCCACACACGTCAATAGGAAGAAATGTAACTGACATAGACAAAAACTTGATTGTCCGTCATACTTATTTCGCATTGATGTTCTCTCGATCAGTTATAGAATGGGTACTGAGTTCCTTAAAAAAATTAAGGCGATACATTTTTGACTAGAATTAAAATAAAAAGAAAGTATCTACAATTATTTTCAATGATTCAAGTCTCTGCGAGACCTAAGGATCTTTGTCTGCGATATATGATGCAACAAGAGTGGTTTTCACAAAACGTATTCTTTTTTGAAGTAACTAATGGTGCATTATTTATGAGCCAAACTTTATTCGGAAGATAAGAATTTTTATAACAACATGCATAATTAAAAGATGGGCTTGATCTCCCAGTGTTAATAAAAATATGGAACAAAGTTTCATAGTAGCTTTAACGGCTAAACATCGTTTACGTCATATGTTTGAAAGCTCAAAATACATGCACGTTGCGTGAAAAATTTGCTTTAGATAGATAGATCTACCACGAAAACAACGCAGCATTGATTATTATGTGGTATTAAGTACAAGGGGTGCATCAAAATTACTATAAATAAAAACGAAACCGTGCAGTACAAACTATGCCAAAATTCGTGTAAGAGGATGCTGTGCGGAACAATCGCACATAATAGAATTCAGGTCATATTTAAATCCCATAAAATAATCAGATTGATTGAAAGTCCTTCAACATTGATCATTTAATCCATAATTACGAATTTGAGCTTGGTTCCAAATGAAACTACAGGTCAATAGATCGATTAATTTTAAAAAGCATAAATATGGGTTTTAAAGTATAAAATCCAATCAAATGGTCTCCCAAATTACTGACCAAACTGCCGGGTTAAACCAAAATCGGCTCAGCCCTACTTAATTAATACCGAAACAGACCCATTTATCCAGAATCACACTTTCACTTGCCTCGAAGCTGCAGTCAATAACCCCGCGAGGATAAAAACACCATTAAGAACTCGTTCAAACTGCACGAGCGTAAATGCTTACCTCTGATGGACACGAAATCGTTATTTATCAAAAACGGTCCATTCTCCGTGAACAATCCAAAGAGCGACGAGCTTCCCGGCCCACCTTGGAGCCAAAGAACAACTGGTTTTTCTTCGTCCGACCTTGCCGCATCTTCCACCTGGGGACGTTTCATCAGCTTCTTCAGGTACGGATGGTCCAAGTCGCTGTCTTCATCTTCGCCGTCGTAATCCGAATCAGAGGCGTACAATTGCTCGGTACCACGCGCTGGGAAGAACCAAAAGAACAGATTCGAGTTCTTGTCGTCGTCCACCGTGAGGTAACCTGATAAGTAATTGAAGAATCAGTGTTTATTGGCGGTTCCTCAATGGTGCGAAATGGATCCCAAACACACAGTCTGTTGGTTTAGCAGAGTATTCGTTAATTGGCGATTTGTTCAATCAGAGTTTTGGGCACGGAACATGATTAGGAATCACCTGTAGTGATTGTTTGGAAATTTTATCTGGAAATTACTTGGGAATAATTAGGAAGGAAAAGCAACGTGAAGAATAAAGTGTCATCAGGTTATAATATTGAGTTCAAGCTGGGAAGCATTCCTACAAGATTATTTGCATTCCTGGATGGAATTTGAGTAGAATTGACGTGACTTTGAGTATTTCCAGCCCCTAATGAAAATTGGCCGTGCTATTTTTGCTCCTATATCACAGATATAAGCTCGTCCCAGACAAGCTACACTACCAGCCGCACTTCCAGCGGCATTAACATCGGTATTGGCCGATCCTGGATGCAATGGTGGTTGCGAAAAATGAATCACCGCTGTCAGTCACGCCGCTTGTCTGCATGTAGCCTACAGGCAGTTCCGGCTAAAATGCTGATGGTCATTTTTCGTAATGTGGTGGAAAACCAAAAAAAATAGTAACTTAATGCAGTCAAATATAAGTTGGCTCTTGTGCACTACAAATCGCAGGAAATTGTAGCTGTCTAACTACTCCTGCCTAAAATTGATGGTTTAGATACTAAATCGATACATACTCGAAGAAGTGTATGCTAGTACTTTAGGACCTGCTCTATCTCGGAAATTCAAATGGAGAACCCAAGCTTCCAGCGACAAGGCAGCGCGGAAAAATTGATCTTGGATTGCGAACCGGCAAGCGAATTATGAAAAATTGTCAAAGGATTTTCAGCCGGCGAAATGGGACCTTAAGTTGCTTGCGGGCAAATGATTTGAGATGAATAGTTTTGATTCAGGCAGACAGCTATGCGTTTACGAGCGAACAATAATGATGCGAGTGTAGATGGGAGTATGGCTAGCAGTGCGCCTGGTGTGAAGCGTAGTTAAGTTTGAAATATGATTAGAATTTCACGTGTCGACCAATGGTCTGCAAAAACTGTTAAGTGCAATGAACATTCTGACCTAGGAGAGCATGAAATTGAAGAATTTTTTTAAATTAAAGCTTAAAGCTTCTTATGTGAGACTTCCACGTATTTTTTTAGGACTCTTCAAAAATGAATTTACTAGATTCACCGTTGAGAAAAGAGAATGTTTTATTTACGTTGTAATTTTTAAATAAGGTTACAGTGCTATAGGATCACCAGTTCTAATGGTGCTAAGCTATGAAGTATTCTAGGATGCGAATACCATAGGTATCATATTATGTTGATACTTCTTTTCTCAGGGGTTTGCGATACCTTAGCAAGAAATATGAAAGAAATTCAAACGATTACAATTCAATGGTATGGCTTATATTTCTGCGGAATATCAGAGGAAGGCAACGTTCTTTACGGGAAAATTGTTTGGTAGGGTCTATCCTATCCTAGTTGGTCCTATCATATTTATACATTCATTTAAACGTAGCCACGAGTCCATATCATTCTGCACTAGGTGTGTTTGACTCCATTTCACCGAGCATTGGCTTTACCCGAATAACTGGTCACATTCAAAAACAAATCACTATTCACTTTGGCCAATTGGCGACCTTGCACTATATTCCCAGACTCAACAAAAGGGGTGAGTATCAAGCGATTGTCGGTGCCCAATTTTATGCTGGACTCGCGCTCGTTCCATCGTGGTGTGTTGAAGGTGGTTAACAGTTGGCAATTAGACAAATCCAAGTGGATCACTAGACTACTCAAGAGGAACCCTAAGAACGAGAACTTCATCGCGGACGATATGTGCACCTGTGAAGTATGTTATTGACTGAACTGGTGGTGAAGTTCAAGTGGGCCGTCTGGAGGCAGATGAACTGGAAGAAATCTCGCCAACATCTCAATGTCGTAGGAAGCCAGTTCTTCACCGTTCTGGAGTCCGGCAACTCGAGTTGAAAACACCATTAAAGTCTTTCCTTTTGCAGCACTCTTCTTGTTCTTCTGATTGCTGGCTGACCGGCGCTAGTCATGCTTCATGCAAAACGTAGTCGGTAATGATATTAATTGGAGCTATAAAGTGGGTACTAATCGTTGTAATATAAAAGCCTCATTGACACTGAGAAGACCTGTCCACGAATAGTGGACTTTCCATTTAAAGCCGAACGACAATAATTTAGTGTTCACGTAAAATCGCACATAATTTATGAACACGGATGCGCCATAAAAACGGTTACGTAGAACAGCCACTAATTATTGTTTTAATTTTGGTTGGATCACTTAAACTTCGGAAACTATCTTCAATCCAATCCAATCCATATACTGAATAATTCAGTCAAAAATAGTTGCCATGTAGAATATCACTTCATTGAAATGTTTGCCAAAATTCGTAATCATATTATGTACGCACATCCTTATAACATACTTTCCCCGATTTAAACATGTCATCCATATACCTGTGAACTTTATGGTGTACAAATATAGGTTTTCGACTAAGAAACACGAAAACATAACATTGCTGTCGAATTTAATTGAAACTGATATATCCCAATGAAGCAGGACATTTTGTTGAGAACATTTCGATGCAGTTTAGATGCAAAATACCGCATTTCAAAACGATAAGAAACAAAACGATATAATCTTGAGATTGTAAGTTTGTGTTAAATTAATTGATATTGGTGATAGCTCGAGACGATGACGCAAATTAATAAGCACACCGTTCAATAATTTCGTTCTCTCGAATGCAAATTACTTTGCCATCTTAAGGTTGCAATGTCTTCCACTTTAAAGTTGAAAAACCACTTAATTGAAATCTTTGCGGCAGCAATAATGAATTCCATCTTCCTATCTAGCTTGCCTTGATGCACAACGGGATATTTAATACTTTAGACTATTCAAGAGTGTTAACGGTCTGTTCGCATAATTGCAGAAAGGATAATAGCACAAAAATGTTGGTGTTCCAAGTGGTCAATAGCTGCTGGTTTGTTAGTATACCAGCGGTGCCTGTGACTGTGGATTTTAAATTGCGCATAGTTTTGTTTTCATTATTTCATTATTTGTTAAGCTTTGACAAATTTTAAGACAAAAAATCTGTTGCATTTATGAAAGCCATTTACAATCAAATGAAACACAAAACAAAAACAACACAACAAATCCTTTGTTATCTTTACTGTTTTGTTTGAAATAGAAGTCATTCGTTCAATCAATCGCCTTTCTTTTCCAAGAAAAACCTATTGAATTGACGCCATTTTTGTCAACTTACATATCCCCACTTACAAATTCTTGAAACATTCCGTTGTATGATTCTCCAAGATAGATGATAAATCTGTTGGGACGCAACTTACATTAATTTTATGTGTATAAATGCAGCCATGCATAAACCTATATGTGCCAGAACGTGCATACAATCCCAAAACGAGAAAATGTGGTCTAAGTGCGATCCTCCACACGACTAACTTCCCAGTGAGGCAAATAAAAAGGCCATAATTTGTTTTTATTAATAATTACTATTGTTAATAATTAGTATTATTAATAATTATTATTCTTAATTGTTATAATTACTTTCATTATTTTATTATCATTATTATCTAGCCATTAAAGCTTTGGTAGCGGAAGACACCTCCACCATCTGGCCTCAACATTCTCGTCCTCTTCCTTGTCCTCCTCCTCTTCCTCCTTTTGGTGCCGCAACTCGTTCTTCGTCTCGGCCACGGAATTCACAACCTTTATTGAGGGTATTTAATAATTATTAATAATAATTATTCGTTATTAAGAATGTTTGATCGTTCCTGCATAGTTATAATTGACTTTATATTTACAATATTAAATTATAGCTAATATTTGATTGTTATCGGCAATATTTAATTATTTATAACAATATCCAATTATTGACTGCATTAGCGTCACTACTCCCATGTTCCAAAAACCTGACAATAAGTTTGGAATTCTATAAATTAATCATGATTTTTTAAATAACATTTTTAATAACTTTGATCATAATTTTGCTAAAATGCACAATAATAATAATAATAATATTACTATGAAGGTATTTGGGATCTACACGAATTAATAGTGCGTTTCAACAGTTTCGAAATTAAGTAATTTTTTGGATTTTTTTCAGTTTTTTTCATTCTCAATAAAAAACGGCTTAACCGATTTTCAATGCGATATTTGGTTCTTGAGATAATCGAGACGAAAAATAATTCCGAACGCATATCCGAACATACGTACATACACACACACAGACATATCTCTATAAATGATGGCTTTGAATTCTAGAGACCTTAAAACGTGGAGATATGTCAAAATTTTGGATTCGCAAAATCGACCCCATTACAATAACTTCCCACTGGGAAGTTAATAAATAAAAAAGCAAAAAGCACACATCGAGACAGTATAAACTTTGAAGTGGGGGAGGGTTAGATGAAAATCCATGTAAGTTACTGATGAGAAAAAGTTTTGGAAAATCGATATTTTGATTCTAATAACTAAAATAAAACATTTCTCTTTACAACATTGATTTTCGTTATTAACTAAAATAATTAAACAGCACCCTAGTTGCGAAAGCATGATTTTGAAAATAATTAAAGTTTAAATATTCAGCTTTTTATCATGGGTTAGAACCTCCTAGTCTAGTCAACAACTTCGTCTTCTAGTGTGCTTTTGATTTAGCTACTTGCTAACACTCTTATTGCACATTAATGGAGGTTCTTGTTTCCAGGCTTTTGGCCGGTACCATTATTAAATGGGAAGTGTGGTCCGTCATCCCGAAATCAATTTCAATTTCAGTTTCAATTTCAACAAATTTTTTGAGTGACATTTTACGCGATAATTAATTTAGTTTCTACAGATTTTAGCTATTCTGTCCAATTTCATCATTCAGCACTTCTGCATACGATTTATTAATTTGATTGCAATGGTGTTAGTGTTAACTTATTTTCATAGTTAACTTTGATCAACCATTCCCATACTTGTCTTGAAAATAAGAATAATTCCTTATTTGCTAATAAAGTCTTTCTATTACACTCATATCAATTTTTATGATTACACACAGATTATGTAAATAATTCTAAAAATTTTTAAAGCAAATAATGTCTTAAAATGCAAATCTCGAAGTAGACACACTTCTATTCGGTCATTGGATCCCATTCCGATTCCATTAATAAATATCTACGTTTTTGTTCAGCAAGTCTAAAAACAGTTGTAGTTTATAGATACTTTCATCCCACGCTAAACGAATCACTGATATGAAAGAAAATATACATTTAGTATGGTTTGCGCTCTGTTCAGAATTTCAGAGTCGTTTGGGAAATGTTAAAAGATAAATTTAAATAAGGAAAGTGTTAGTGAAGAAGATAACCATGTACGGTGCATACAAATGGATGGAAGATTAGAAGTATATAATTTTAGAGAAGACATTGATATGCATATTAGATTTGATGATTTATACAGTTGCAGCTTCAATTCCTCTTTTGGAATCCATTCAATAGTCTCAATATGGGATGGCATATTTGGGCATCCGATTATTATATTTGTATGTGTAAATGATAAATTCTTTTGTTTAGAGTATTGAGGAAAAAACCATTTGTTTATAGTTACCATAAACCAAGGGCAGTATTTCGGATTTCGATCCGAGCCCTACCAGTGGTTTTTTTTGAAAGTTACCCTAGAAAAATCGGATATTGGAGTAATTTTATAATTCACACTTAAAAAGAAACATTTGAAGGTTGTTATTAAATTGCAAAAAAAACTTTCAATATTTACAAGACAAGGAGTTTATGAGATAAATAAAAATGAAAAGAACATTATTTTATTCAACATTATTTAGTACCATTTAGACCGCAATGCATTCAATAATATTATTCGACATTGCTGGAACAACTAGCGTAGCCTATTATTCGAACAACGCAAGTCTTATAGTCCAAAATATTATAAAGATAAGGCTACGTTTCTTCTTCTTAACTACATACATCTAGAAGCTCCAAAAATCCAGAACCGAGATTATTCTGCAGTATTCTAGGAGGTGCCGAAGCTCTGTACTTTTTATGTATATTTGTGAAGATTCTCCACTGGATGGCGACACTTATATGTATATAGGAAAGAATTTTTACAGCTGGCGCGAGTATATAGAAGATACACTAAAGATGAGTTTCGTTTTATATTGGCAATTTTTTGATTATTTTATAGTGGTTTTATGTTTTATGTTTATATTATTATCGTTACTTTTTAAATAAATTATACATACATACATACCTTTTCACTACTTGCAACATAATTTTATTACTCGCGTGCTTGAAAATATACATATTACAATAGCCGGAAGATTAGTCAAGGTCGTTTATACTAAGAAGTGAGTGTAGTGCCTAAAAAAGGGTGCTGTGAAATATTATACAAATCAATTGTTTTTTTCTACCAGTAGACATTTCAATTTCATATGTAAGTACATCCAAAATATAGAAGGAAATATTTATTTGTAAGATAATTCATTCAAAAATGATGAACTTGATTAGCATCAAATTTCAATTGAATTGAATTTGACAGTTATTTGACAGCCGGACTGATGCAGTCCATTTATGAACAGCGGCGTAATCAATTGACTTAGTTGTAAAATTTTTAAACATAGTAGTCTACAAATCTAAAAAGTTATTCCCAAGGTTGTAATAGTCTATTTACACTCTCTCAAAAATACGTATTTATGATTGATGCATTTCGAAATGCGTCGGATCGTTTACATTGCACTGAGATGGTTTCGTTTGTCAGATACACATGTTCACCAGTTGCGGTTTCAACACAATGGATGCCTAGATATTTATAAAAGCTCTTATGAATGAAGATTATCTCAGGAGTGTCATTTTTCCTCCTGAAACCCAAAGGAAAAGTCGATGAAAATATATTTGAAGCAGTTCTTTGCATTCATGTCTGTTGGAATTCGATTTATCTCTGTCGAAACTTTTCTCTACGAAAAACTAACAGAAAGGAAATGAGAAACAGAGAAGTGGGCAAAAATACAAATGTAAACATCAGTTGAATATGTTACTATTAAAGGATCACACTACGCATGTTCATATCCTTGATTTTGTTTACAAACAATAACGTGCACGTTGTTAACTCTTTGTTTACCATCCTGCAAATGTCATCCGCGAACGGCCACCTGTGGATTTCAGTACGAATGTCTACAAAAGTCACTTGTCTCCACAAACGATGGTCCTGCGTACTCGTTGACTGAAATGATAACATCATCAAGATTTTTTCTAAATGGGTAGACTTGATGATATTCGCGTAGTGAAAATGTGAAAAATCGCAATTTCAACGAGTTTAAGTGAAGAGTTTTTAACTAAATTGGGTACGATTGGTGAAGCAATGTTAGATGGTGCTAGTAAAGTGAAATGAACTTCCAAGGACGACTGATGATCTAGTGAAATCAAGGACGACTAGGACCTAATAAAAATCGATGCATTACAAAGTCGCAAATCAAACTTTGCCCTGATTTTGTTTGTGAATTTGGTAAGTTATGTAAACATTTCTCGGTTGAGGCTTTTACTTGATGAATTGCAAGGATATCGTTGATTAAATGTGAAATGATTGATGTAAGGAAGGATTTGAAGGCTTGTTATGAATGGTTAATGGCTCTATGAAATTGGGGCTTACCTACAAACTTTTTTTTTATTTCCATGAAAGTGCATACAGCTTAAAGTCAAGAAAAGTTAGTTTGTATTTGCTGAGCTGTAAACAACATTCCAGTCAATAAAGTCGCATAACTCTTTCAATAATTACCGTCAGTATTGTCCTTGCTACTTGAAATGTCACTTGCAGCATTTATAACCAAAGAAATTGCATGAGTATTTGATGTCAAGGTCTGGAAATGACGAAAGCAAGCTTCGATACCACGTTTAGCATGAGCTTGATAGCTGGAAAGCCTATTTCGCAAAGAGGGCTTAGGAGCGCACACATCCTATTTTGGCCTAACAATAACTTTCGTGCATCAATCTTATGCAAGATATAGTCAATTGGAGCGCATTATCAAGAAAACTGTCAAAATGTACAACGGTTTCGTTAATATAGGATCGATGGATAACTGTCCAAGAGTTTTTAAAGAAGTTGATAAATGAACATGTCTGTACTTTATTTACTCCGCAACATTTTATTAAAGTCCGTCAGAGAAGTTCCTTACACTGAAAATATAAGTATCATCCGACTATCTACAATTTAAGCCAAAGAACTCTCTATAAAGAAAACAAGTCGTGAGGTGCGACCCTTGAGGTCCACACGTACAACTTCCCAGTAATATTTACATAAATATTAAAAATATTAAACACAATAATAATTATGGAAATAATACTACTTTTAATAATAAAAATGTACCTCTCATAAAAGTTATTGGAATGACTTAATATTAATCGTAACATCTACGCGAGCGTCAATTGATTACGTAAAGATTTTCGTGGATTGGTTTGATTTAATATTCACGTGGATCAATCGGAGGGGGGACAGGTTACAAAGCCTTTTCTACGTTATTTGTTACTTTCATAACGATGCTTGAAGGACAAAACAGCGCTAGCAAAAATGAATGCAGTTTTGTTATGACGACAACTGAAGAGATTTTGTCGCGTGATAGCCATTTTGAATAGTTGCGGTCAAAACTGCTAGCACTGCGACATAATCACTGAATTTGTATTTTTTCACGATTTTACATCAATGAAATTAATAATTATTTCTTATTTTCTGTTGATTTTGAGAAACATTGATTATGCAGTCAAAAATAGGTTCAATTGCATGTAAGAAGTAAAATATATGTATTACAAATGATGACGGAAGTAACTGAAATATTACGAATACTAAAGAACAAAACTCCTAAAAACTACAATTTTTTATTTATATGAAAACTTTTCAAAGCATATGATCTCAAAAAGTGTTGACTACAAAACATTTTACCATTCAAAACGTTGATTATCACAATTGCAAATTTGATTTGATTTGTATTGGTTTTCAAAATTTAAGCAGTTTTTTTATTAAAGTTAAAACACGGTCCATAAAGCTAGGATTTAAGCAGCACTACGTGGAGGCTGCGAATAGGGCCTGGCTGCTCGAAGAAACCTGTAGCACAACCAGGCAAACTTGGCACGCACTGTGCTCCAAACGCACCAAGCGGCTCCTCAACATAAGCCGCGACACCCTGAGTTCCGTCGTTTCCGTACTAACGGGACACTGTTTGATCGGCAGACACGCAGAAAGACTGGGTGTCCCTTTCAATGATTTCTGCCGAAGTTGCAGATCAGAGGAAGAGGAAGAAACCATTAAACACTTTCTGTGTGAATGTCCGGCGCTGTCCAGGAAGCGCATGCAAACCTTGGGCACACCCTTCCTAGACAACCTCACGGAAGCAGCCGATTTGGACATTGGCTGCATAGCCGGCTTTATTCGAGAATCTGGATGGTTCTCGTCAACCCGCAGGTTCTAGTGCCGCCCTTATATTCTGTGGTATCACAATGGGCCTCTCGTGGCCTAAGTGAGCTACCTTTGGATAAAAGGGGGCTGCCACTACAACCAACCAACCAACCAACCTAAAACACGGTTCTGTGAACACTATTGAAAATCTCCGCAAATTATGCAAATAATAATAAACTTTGATTGACTTTACAACAGTGTCTTTAGAATAAGAGATTTAAGGTATACAAATTCGTGTGAACCTTTTTTACATGGTGACTTTGAATGATTTTTTTTATTTTTAATTCAATTTGTTTTGAAATCATGAGAAAATATTTTGCTAGTCTCTACAGAAATTGATAAAAGTTTATAAGTTTTATAAACATTTATTATTACGATGTTAATTTTAACTATTATTAATTACTTTTTTTTATGAAAAAAACACTAATTTTCAATATTTTTTTATTAAATTTAAAAAATGGCTTTAAAGATTTTTTTTTAAATTTAAAAACATCATTAAAATGTTAATACTCGTTGATTGACTTCTTAATGCTGCAAAGATTATATTTGGTTTTCGAGATATAATGATTGACATAAATGACCATGAAGGACATGATGACTTTTAATGATTTTTTATTTTTAATTTTTTTTGTATTCATGAAAAAAAATTTTGGTGGTTTTTTTACAGCAAGTGTTTGGAGTATATAAATTTTATAAATATTGATTACTGCAACTTGAAAATAAAGTTAAAAATTTGATGTTTTTGAGAAAAACTCCAATTTTTTGCACTTTTTTTAAAAAAATGAAAAAAACGGCTCCAACGATTTTTTAAAAAATTTGATAAAATCACGAAAATGTTAATACGCGTCAATTGACACCTTGATGGAGCAAATCGTACGTTTGGTTCGCGAGATATAGCGCATGACAGGGCTGACCTTCAAGGGGTGAAAACAGCAAACCCCCCCGACCGAAGTTTCCCAAAAACTAATCAGCTCTTAAGATTGCAAAGACGCTTCGATTGACACCTTAACGAAGTCGATTTGTCGATTTTTTATGTTCGTAGAAAAACTGTCCGCGAAGGCACGTACGTACGTACGTACATACACACACAAACACATACATACTTCTTTCTAAAAACACTTAAAATATACTATGAAAGGATGAGATATCTTAAAAGTTTCGAGGCAAGTCTTAAACTCCTGTCAACAATAGAAGCGACTGGCTGCAAAGTCGTAGCCTATGCAGACGATGTTGCAATAGCAATATCGGGCAAATTCGTAAACACCCTATCTGAAAGACTTTAATTTGCCCTGGGTATTCTTACCAAATGGGGCAAAGAGTGTGGTCTGAAGATTAATCCGCAGAAAACGGAATTTGTACTCTTCACAAAAAGGCACAAAATTCCACGATTTCTCCCACCCAAACTCGATTAGATAAGCCTCATACCGTCTCATCAAGTTAAGTATTTGAGTCTAATTCTGGACTCCAAACTCCAAGAACATAGAAGAAAGAACGCGAAAAGCGATATGCGGAATCTACTGCTGCAAAAGAGCCATTAGGAAAAGTGGGGATTGAAACCCAAAATCGTATCATGGCTCTATATGGCGATAGTGGAACCAATCCTTCTGTACGGCGCAGTTATTTGGTGGCCAGCTATTGCAAAAACATCCATTGCAAACCTGCTAAACAGGGTCAGAAAGATTACAGCTATTGCAATCACTGGGGCCTTACGTACTACCCCGACAAAGGCACTGTTTATGCTATTGAATTGGCTCCCGACGGAGCTCCTTACGAGACAGCAGCTCCTTACGAGACAGCAGCTCCTTACGAGACAGCAGCTCCTTACGAGACAGCTGGCCAAGTGCTCTGCGATTCGATTAAAAGCACTACATTTCTGGCACGAGGAAAATATTGGCCACTCCACCATACTTCGGAGGGATGGACTAACGCCAGGGGAAGTAGACCTTGCGTCCCCGATTCCCTACTTTCATCATATTTTGAAGTCGGTCATCCTAAGCAGAGATGACTGGGCAATAAAAAGAGATGGGGATGCAGGAATCGGTCAACATCTACACTGATGGCTCTAAAATGGATGGAATAGTTGGCTGTGGCGTTTCTTCAGAACAGCTAGGTCTCAAACTATCCTTCCGGCTTCCAGACCACTGCAGTGTTTTTCAGGCAGAGGTCATTGTAATATACAAGGCTGAGAAATCAGAAAATTTCCATAAGAAACCTGAATATTTTCTCTGACAGTCAAACTGCTATCCAAGCATCATACACCTCATCCATAATTGTAATGGAATGACTGAACGTGATGTGATTCTTTGCGGCGTACCAGGGCATAGTGATATACCGGGAAACTGCGAAGCGGATGCCTTAGCGAGAGCTGGCACTGTGCTCCAGGAGTATACACTCACACCCCAAGTTGGTCAACCTCTAGCTTCTATAAAGCTAGGATTTAAGCATCATTACATCAAGGCTGCAAATAGAGCCTGGTTGTTGGAGGAAACCTGCAGGACAACCAGGCAAACTTGGCGTGCACTGAGTTCCAGACGCACCAAGCAGCTTCTAAACACGAGTCGTGAAACCTTGAGTTCTATCGTGTCCATACTGACGGGGCACTGTCTAATCGGCAGACACGCAGAAAGGTTGGGCGTTCCCTCCAACGATTTCTTCCGGAGTTGCAGATCGGAAGAAGAGGAAGAGACAATCCAACATTTTCTGTGCGAATGCCCGGCACTGTCCAATAGTTCTGCGTCTCTACCTATGAGACTGTGGTCTGTCAATATTGAGATGATGAGAATTAAAGTCGGGTTTAGAATAGGACAGGTCAATAGTGTTTTGTCACATACCACTGGAACATTTGACAGAAGTGGAAAGTCTTAAACTCAGAATCAGGCTACTAATGCCTAGACAAGAAATTGTCTTTCTCTATATTCTGCCACAAGGCTATTAGTTTTCCATGTGAGCATTAATGTCTTGAATCAATGATTGACTGTGCCGAAAACTTTCTGTCAATGCAAGACAAAGTTCCTTTATGTTAAATGTTCAAAAAGCATGATGTGTGATGTGACTTTAGTCCAAAAATGGTTATTTTCGTTATGAATGCGTGAAATGCTGTTTTTAACGAGTGTGCGTTTCGCTCATGTGAAAATCGCACAAATTAAATACGACGCGAAACGCACGAATGGCGAATGTTTCTTTTTGTCACACAAGCATCAAAGA
Organism: Oxycera nigricornis; assembly: GCA_963942545.1. Taxonomy (NCBI): domain Eukaryota; kingdom Metazoa; phylum Arthropoda; class Insecta; order Diptera; family Stratiomyidae; genus Oxycera; species Oxycera nigricornis. The sequence goes on along the minus strand of OZ012662.1, from coordinate 25,876,872 downwards.
CGTGTTGGTGCACGGGTGGCGAAAGGAATTCAGGGGACGCGGCACTCACATAACAATCAGCGAAGTGTTTCACGCATTTGGAGAAGTGTCTCATGCACGCAGAGACACTCGAATAATGTTTCACGCACTGGAGTGTATGAAACACGGCTTAAAGAGTCTCGAACGAGACCGAAAAATCAAGCTTTTCATGCTTCAGTGACAAAATAAGTAATAAACGCACAGGTCTAAAAAAATTAAGGTATCTTGTTGGTGTGTGTTGATTTGAAGAGGATTCACAATAGATCACTAAAATTTTGTGGTCTGAATTCTTTCAGAGTTAGATTTCAAATACATAGAAAATCAATAATGTAATACAAATGATGCCAATATTTTATCTCAAAATAAATATTTATTTGATCTACATTTTTAACTACAATTTCGTAACTAGCTCGCTGAAATGCAAAATTATACCATTTATTCATGATAATCTTTTTATCCACTTGAAGGGTCATCGTTGGAAACCATTCAGCAATGATGAATCACATTGGACTTCTTAGTAAGGTATGTATGCAAATGTTACGACTAGAAATTTGCATTCGTAATTGAAAATCCACCGCCGACGACATGATAATGTCGCAGTCGTAATCATAATTTTAGGTAAATCGTGTTCTATCTCCATTGGTATGCTTCTGACGATTTACATTACACGCAGACAATGCTATAGATTGACGCTTAGATATAAATTCGACGCGGTAAAAGGTTTATCTAGTTTCATAGCAAATGTAGAGTTGACTATTTTGTAACTAATGTTCGTGAAGTACAAGATAAGCTTGGTCTGTAATGTTTTGAAAGGATGATTGAACTACAGGCTATGAATGTATATTTATAAGCCAGTTGAATTCCAATTAGTAAACTTAAATTATTTTCGTGAGACGCGGCCATTGACATAGGTGTTACGATTTAATAGTCATATGCGAATTAAAATTTGGTGAGGAGTATTATTTTGCTGCAAATTTAAACTCAGATTTATCACGTATAAAATAATTAAATGAATAAATCGTGGAGTGTTTTTTCACTCTATGTATTTTGATGGTAAATAATTCTAGATATCATTTTCATTTAAATTTATCTATACGAACTTTCATCCAAATATTTATAAAAAAAGGATAGTAGGGAAGGTAGATTGTGCATTGTTGCCGTTGTTGTTTGATGGAAGTAAATAAAGATAATTCAGGAAAGCTGTAGTATCTTCTTTTTTTTGTCAAAAGTTATATTCATCAACTTATAAGTATCTTTTTAAGGACCATTTCAAAAATAAAAAAACTCCGTAAATGCGTACAATTGTACAACTCATGAGGACAACAGTGTCCATCACTTACTAAAGTCATCTTTTTAGTGACCACGATCTGTGTATGTAGAGTGTGCTGTTCTTGTACCATTTGCCACTGTAAGAAATTCACTCGACACCCATCTTGTATGATGTAGTTTTCTTTTGAAATCAAATCCTTTTCTTCTATTTTATTTCATGGCCCTGGCCGTTATGTCTTGTTGCCAGATATGCTGTAAAGCTTGATACTTGAAATTTACAGATTCTGTAACGGATTCAGAAGGGGAGAGAGAAGGCAATTGAGGCGATCGCCCACTAGACATCTACTATATTTGAACTTGTAACTTTAATCTTAATTTCTAAATTAAAATACAGTGGAGCCTACACAAAATGTTTTAGCACAGTTCTTTTCAATTTTTTATACCTCGAAACCAACGTTGAAAATGACACTACCCGAGTATGTAAAATTCAGCGTTTAGACAAAAAATTTAGATACCCTCATACTAGTCTTATAATGAGAATCGATCTTAATACACGCACAATGCTATGCAGTACAGTAATCTAAAAATAACAAAAAATAAATAAAAAATAAAAAACAATTTTTTGTTCTTTCACGATCCATTTTGTTGGAATTTCCAACTCTTACTAATTCGTTGTTGCACATTTTACATTTGGAATCAGTGCAGCAAAATTCGAACGTAGCTTTCTCTCATTAGGAAGGTTAAAAACATACTTTCGTTACACGAAATTCGAAAACAGATGGATACGGCTTGGTCTAATGAATATTCACCGGAATATTCCTCAAAGAAAATCATCTGAAGATTTTTAAACGCTGGAAATCAAGGATTAAAATTTCTTCTTTAATTTGTTTCCTTTTAGGCAATAACTGGATTTTGGTTCTTTTTTATAAAAAATATTACTATGTTATACCTACTCCTGTAACGAAACGTTATGTCTAGTATTTTTTTCAATACTTGATTTTATTTTAAATTGAAATTATTTGTTCATATATTAAAATTTTAGTTTATTTCTAAGGAACGTTTCCTGAATGTTGATTAGTGATGCTAATTCTTAGTGTGCAAATATCTACAGGTATCTTTGTAAAAATACAAATAAAAACAAAAACAACGGTGTAAGTATTTTGATATCATCCCATAGATATTCTTAGGGCTTTCCGATTTTGAATGCTGATTCACAACAAATTTCTCTATCGATCTAAAGTCGCACCTGAATGTTATCTGTGAAGTCATTAATTGTTTATAAAACTGACTTGAGGTCTCAGTTTATATTTAGGATTTTAAATCACCATTCACTTCCAGTTTTGGCTGCTTTAACTTCTACGTCAACTTCTCAAAGATTTTAGTAACTTATATGTGGTTTTTATCTTTGAACGACCGATGGGTTTCATGAGCTTCAATAGCCGGAAGTCCCAGCATCCTACAAATAAAATACATAAATCGTTTCTTGTAGCTCAGCTGATTTTGGTCACATCCTGGAATTTTACGAAACTTTCGGTGCCGATTTTTCATGACAAACTAATGAATCGAATACATCAAGCCACCTAAAAACAGACTGCTTCGAAAGTTGCAAAATTCTTGGTGGATCATGAAGGTAAGGTATGTACCTGACCAAAACCTGGACGTCATAGCTAACCTACAGGGGTGAATAAACATTAACAAAGAAAAAAAATTACATGTAGTTATTCTCGCACAGTTACAACTTTCTCACTCACCTGTGGCAGTCTTTCAAACAAAAAAAAAAAGAACGCGAGCGGAATCAGCCACTTCTTCACGTTCTTGAATAGTTGACTGGCCTTTGCCACAGATGATATCGCTCTTTTTGAACGCACTAGTTTGTATGGAGAGCTTGGTACTGATATGACGTTTTGACGTTTGTCGAAATTTTAGGGTTGTGACTCGATATCACCGTCGTCATCACCCAAATTCAACCACTGGCATAGAAGCTGCTGTCATCGCTATCGCGAACGACGATCCGATATGCGCAAAAATGGATTAGCTGGTGGATACTCCACTAGCAACACTGCACTTCCGTCCAGAAGAAGGTTGGATTTGTGGTCTGTCTATTGAAATTCGCAACTGATTCTTCTCGGATAAGATTGATTACTCTTCAGTAGAGGCTCATATGGTCCCATGCGTTCCTTGGCTGTCTTTCCAGGCAGCCATCTAGACTATGCTGTTAATTGTCCCAATCAGTGCCATCTACCTACGATTTTTGCAACTGCTTCGTTAGTGCTTTCAAAAAGAAGTGATCTGGGTAATATGAAACCGATTGGAGTACATTTGGTGAGCCCAAAAGCCGTGTATACAATTCATTGTATTTGTAAAATTCGTCGCTTCACGTCGAATTCCGATATCGTATTCAATTCGAAAAGATTTCAATGTCTGCAACTTACATACTGAATGCTTCTTGATTCTGAAATCGCTTAACTCCCAGTTGTGTCGTGGAAGTGTCCTACTCATGGCAATTTTACTCTTATCTCTAATTAAGCCAAATCTAAAATAGTATTTAAAATTGCAGTAATATGATTCAAATCTTAAATCTACTCTACAAGCTGCAGTGGACTGTTTTCATATAGTCACTAATTGTGGGTAACTATTGTTCCTCGAAGTAATTTACATTCGGAACCAAGGCAAAAATTATTCAAAGCTTCTTTTTTGAACAGTCAGAGTGGATGGTGAACGTTAAAAATCGAATAATAAATTTTTCCTGGAGCAGGGTTTCAAAGTATGGAATGCCGTTTTCGTAATACACAAAATTTTCATCGTCAAATTAAACATTTTTTGAAAAAAGGTATTAAAATTTTATACCAAAAGCACATAGATAAAGTTACGCATGCAAAATTAAATATGCTATTGAAGCTTTTGAAAAAAAAATTGGGAACGATATTCTCGTACGAGTAATATTGCATTCTAGATCATTAGTTATTAAGTACAAAAATCTTCAAAGTCTTCAACATCGGTGTTCATCAATCATTGACAAGAACGTCGAATCATTCTCAAGGAAACGGTTGTATTTTGGTTTAAATGAATTCTTTCTAGGAAGGCTAATCGAAATTCTTCGAGATTTCATGGGAATTTTCGATTAACGACTTAACCAGAACTCCCCAATTTACTATAAAACGAAGAACTTTGGGAAACAAAGAACTAACCCACGAATGGAGCGTCTGAAAAACGGTCAATTGGGAGAGTTGAGCCTCGACTAGGCTGCAAGAAAAGCGTTTCGAATATAAAGCGGGCGATAGACGCGTGAATTTGCAAATGATAGTTAGTAATTAAGATCGTGATTAGGTGAACGGTCGTCGATTACGAGCTCATAATGACAAGTGAATTCAAAACAATATTTGTCAAGCAAAGCATGCACTATCAGTTTAACACTAGAAAGGTGGCACCTCTCAAAGTCACATAGAAGGTCGCATAGGATCTGTGGGATTCTATGCCAATATTGGATCATCGTCCAATTTTCATTTCCTGGAAGCATCCACAAACATTTACAGCGACGACACAGTTGAAAAATATGGATACCGGATTTAGGAGGATACTGAGTATCATCAGCCACAGAATCAAATCGGTTGCAACTCACAGATCTAAGCACACACCGTGGATCTCTCAGATCCGCCGCGACCTTCCTAGTGCTTCCGGCTACCATATAGGACCATGAAAGGAGAAACGTCTTTCCCGTTAAATAATTTGCTTAACTGTTCACTCCAATTTTCGCTTTTAAAAAACAACCAAACATGTCTTTTCATTTTCTCCCGCGGGATTTAAAATAAGCATTTTTCTCTAATCCTTTGCTCTTGCTTTAAAAGGATTAGACACAAGAGTAGCAGTAAACGTAATATTTACCTAGAACACAACAAAAGTACTTTCACATTAATTATGCGAAGCCTAGCAATATCTACATTTACTTTAAACAAATTAAGGTAAATAGGCAAGGTTAATTCAGGACGAAGAATAATCAAAACCTTTAAATGAGCTCCAACTGATTCCACACCTATTAACTCTACACACTGAAAGGATAAAAGCACAATTTAACCTAGTATATAATTGCAATGTCTATATATTTTCCAGGACACTGCACGTCATCGCCTGCCCCACCAGGCCATCTCTTCGGACGTTACAGTATCCTCGGATACATAGCTATATACTTATACATATGTATCCAAGAGTAAATATCTATCTATCTAGATCACGTACATTTAAATGTTGCTTTGATGGGTTTGCGTGTTGAAAAATTTGCGTATTGACCGCTGAACTGGAACCCATCCAACACTTGATGGTCAGCTCTAAATTGTTTTCTTTTCGTATTTGGTCAGAAATTAATTAATTATTGTCGTTGGTGATTGACGGCGGTGTGGTGTGGTGGTGTACGTTCAGGAGGGTAGCAAGTATTGCTTGCAGTGGCGGTAGGTAAATTACTTTTCAGTTGAAGGTGTTGCTCAGTCTTGACAAAGTCGTTCGTAATTCAACCAACAGTGCGCCGTAATGAAAATGCACTTCGGAAGGCTCCTTTCGCGGATAAAATACTCTTTTTAATATGTGATAACAAAGGATTATTGTAAAAGAAGTGCGAAGAATGTGTTTTTGTGAAATTAAATGGTCACAATTGTCGGTTAAGTCCTTATAATTGTTCATCCTATTGAAGGATAGTTTTCTACGAAAGCGGGAGAATCGTAAGGTAGTTCAACTGTTATAAATATCAGACATTATTTGATGGATTGGTATCACGTCATATTGAAGAGAATTCGTATGTTAACCAGTTAAGAGGTGATAACAATGATAAAATCAGCTTCTGCTCTTCAAAAGTAAGGACAGTTGACTGTGCAGTTCATTTCTTCCCATTATTCATGCGTAATGTTCACATATTTCATTTGAATTTAAACGAATTCATTTCATATCATAGGTAGAATTGTAGTACTATTCGAATTTCAGCCCTTCCCGTTATTTTGAGTTTTAGACGCTCTTGGCGGTATACCTCGATTTTCGGTCTTTTTTAATTTCATTATTGTAGGATAGCAACGAATTACGTATGATTGTCACGTTTTCATCTAGCAAAGAAACATGATTGTAAGTTGTAACAAGGACAAACTTAAAATATAAAACAACTTGGAACTCAATTCCAGAAAGAGCGCGAAAAAACTATTAAGACTCACTTTAATTATTGCTGTCTAGAATTTTTCTTCACCCTTTTACATTTGTCAAATCTATACTTCCTGAAGGACTTTTTCAAGGTAGAATTGTTTTAGTTCTACATAATTGAAGTAATGAGTAGTCCTGAAAAAAATATTAATCAGCCCTTAAATTCATTACAAGACATTGCCGTTGAGAAAGCTCAACTTTTTTTCTCAGCTTTGTATCAGTAAAGATCTTAAAATGTTAAGTTCAATGAGAATAATGGTTTCCATTTGCAGTATTTGATTGTCCTAGTTGAAAGGCGTTAGGTTCGGCTCTTCTTTAGGCCGATTCAATTTCACAAAGAAAGTTTTGATTAGTTTTCATCCGAAGCAAAAATTACTCAAAGTCTAGATAAAGTACCCTGAAAAACATTAGCAACATTATAGACTATCTTTGACAACATGAAACCACATCACTGAGGCTCGTATAGTAGTATAAAGATTTGATTCAAATTATTCTAGTTGTGAATGAACATTGTACATTTATGTATATGAATCGATTATAGGAAGTAAGAAGCAATGTAATCGAATTTATACATTATTATAAGGAAGTAAGTCAATCGTACGTTAGATTTGTTAAATAGCACCTGCACTAACACCAGCCAGAAGAAACAGTGGCTACGACATTGAGGAGCGATCATTGAATTAAGTTACGCAGTCAAAATGTTGAATTCTTCAAGCATGGTTTAGAATATGGCAACAATTTGAAAAATACCAAAAATTAAAAAGCATCGAAATCGTATGTTACCATTGAGATGGTTTACTGGACGTCACTATAAAGTCGTCTTTTTCAGTGAATTGTCAGATAGTTTTACTCCTCTGTCAGGTGTGCTATTATTTTAGGGCCCGTTCTGTCTCCTTGCCTACTGTACGCTGATGACTTCAAGATCTTTAGAACCATCTCCTCTGTCAATGATTATCATTTTCTTGAACGTGACCTAAGTTTCTTTCAACCCTGATCAATAACCTAACTATCAATGTTGACAAATGCTGTAAACTAACTTTCACCAATGAAACTAATTTTTTTTCTTTCTTTACTCCTTACAAAGTATTACTGTCTCTGCGGTCGATAATTTTTGTGACCTAGGATTCATTTTTGACATCAAACTAAATTTTGACCAACACATTGACAGTGTTTTGCTTCAAACATCTAAACTTTGTGGTTTCTTGTTAAGAAACTCGACTGCTATTTCTAGACCTGTAACTGGTATAAAGCAATTTATGCGAATACTGCTCCTATGAATGGTCTCCATATAGTATGTGCAGTATAGCTAGCGTTGAATCAGTTCAGCGAAAGGTTACTCGTAGCCTGATTTATAAATTCAACATTCCCTAATTTTTCTATCTTGAGGTGGCAAAAACATATCTTTGTTGTGAATGGGTCATTTGAATCTGGCCATTTAAGGCCATTTTTGACTGAAAAAAACCTTAATAAAGTTACATTTTTATATGAAAAATATATTAATATATAATTTCCACACAAAATATATAAAAGCACAATTGCGCCTTTACTGCCTGACAATGACAAAAATCTGTACTTTCAACTACGATCATATTGTATAATTTCACATTTTAAACTATGTACTACAATCGAAACTTTAAATTCCATCTTAATATATGCATCTGTTTGTAAACTCCTTCTGACAGCCCTGCAAATTATTTACAAACATATCATCTCATGTGCACATTCATCGTTATGCCCATCCAAATGCGAGCTGCACCGTCTCTTCGCGTGAAAAGGATATTTCTCTTTACCTCTCTTACGGAGGAACTTGTGAGAGATTACGGAATGAAACATGATCGCGGAAGATTGGTTTGTGTCTTGTGCTTCTGATCCATGAGATATGAAAGATTCACTGATCCAAATGAACTGATTTCACTGATTCGAATCATTTGGATCTCTAAGATGATTCGGATCACTGAATCATATCCGCGATGAGCTACACATGCCTATAGTGAACGCTAAGTCCGTCTCACCTCGTCACTCTACAACAACGTAGAGTTTATCTTGAAGAGTGTCTTTTCTGTAGGCTTTTGTTGCATCTCCTTTGTAACGAGCTTTGCCATTGTCCTTCTCATCCTTGCAGAAATCTCACTATCTTTGCTGCTCCAAACACAACCTGTACCTTGTATTTTAAATCACCGGTGATTCGCCTACAGAGAAACTATGATTCGATGCAGTTTGGTTCTTTCGACTAATCGTCCGTGGCATATAAAAAGGACTTAAACAATCTCTTCCTAGTTCCTAATTTATATTTTTAAGTCACTTTATATCGTACATTTATAAGCCTAACATAGTTCTTACTACTGTGAAACTGAAATTTCTGTTCAGTAGTAAACAATAAACATATAAACTTTGTAAAGTGGACGCGGGGAAAGGTACGTAGATTTTTGTGATAAAAGGTCAAGCATAGTGTATCTAAGACAGATTGTTTTTTAACAACACACGCAAAAACAATCCACACTCTTACTGTGGCTCGCTTCGATTTTTAGAACCCGACCGCGAAATTCGAGCTTTCAACGTTATTAGACTCGCTGGGGCTATCACTGGTTTCGAAAAACTCAGATACGCTCCTTGTACAACACACCACGTAGCCAAAGATTTTTCCAATCAGTCACTTTTACGCAAAAATATCTTTGAGGCTCTCCGGTGAAGAACCCAGCAATAACAAATGTCACATGTTGGTCAGTCGTAATCAATAAATTCACCAAACAAGGGGAGCGTTCCGAAAAAGGCGAGATCAGCTGTTATGTTTGCAACTGTAATCTTAGCTGAAATAAAATGCTTTAATACCAAAATAAGCATCAAAATATCTGTAATTTTTTTCAAAATCACTCGTCGTTTTTTTTCATCACCTACGAAACTCAAGTATTTTACTATTCGCCTTCAGCGCTCATCGTACACGGATGGTATCGACACACACACCCTTCTAAAATCATCACCAAACATCCTTGAAAATTTTTGCTACGAAGATTTGAAGAGTCTTCGCCTGATGGCTTCCGAAGCCCGAAATGGTCGGCCATTATCTCCGAAATTCTCGGAAACAATTGAAAATAACTTGTTCATGCGAAAAGTGATCCCGTCGCCAGTTCGCAGCAACCGAAGCTCGCCCAAATACAATGAGGACAATGTTCGCCGAAGTCTGGAGGAGATTTCGCGGGAGATCAAGGACATTGAAGATTTCATAACGGTCACGGAGAACATCATCAAAAGTGACCGCGAACGTGACCGTGATCTTTACGCGCGCGAACGCAGACGCAATTTCGCTGATAAAACCGGGAAAAGTTTGAGCGAGGAGTTTCAAGTCAACAACAATGATAAGGAGAATAAAGCGCCGTCACCAATCAATCAAAGTCCAATATTGTCCAGAAAGAACTCGAAAAACTCTCCGAACTTCAAAATTCACTCGTACAAAATGAGAAAAACAAAACCGAGCAGTCCGAAATTTTTGAAATCGAAACTTTATTTCCGAAACGGAAAAATCGGTTGCGCAGACGCTGAACACAGCGCAATATCGAACGTGGAAAGTACGCATGCATTAATCAAGCACATTCTTAAGCATGAAAATGAAAACCCATTGGTCAGCCCAGAGAGTGTTAAAAGAGTCCTGAACAATGCTATTGAGGTGGAAAGACGGGTCCATAGTGAAGGCTCGCTGGATTTGCCAGACATTATTTCGGAAACAGCAGTTGCAGAAGGCGCAGCTGAGCCAAATGATAATGACGCGGAACTTGAAGAAGTCGAGAGTGGTGCAGAACCGGAAACCAAAGTTGAAGAAAATAGTGCTGTTGAAAACGATGGGCGTTTGGAAAGGTTTGATATGGAGATAGCAGATAATCAGGCAAACAGTCAAGGACCTCCGAGGTAAGTCAAGCTAGAATTTTCTATTTGCCTTGTAGAACTGCAAAATTTTCCATTGCAGCCTAGAAAACGATGGGCAAAAATTCGTACGCGAGCAAGTTCACCACCTAGTCCGGCGTTTTACCGCACGCACCAATAAAATGCGCACCAGACTTGAAATGCCGCCGACACCATCGAGCAGCAGCTCCCCTTCCCCGCCACCACCTACTCAAACAATGGAAACACTGAAACTGGCGCCAATGGACATCAAATCGTCCTTGCGAAATATCTTCCAGGCCGACAACCAGTCGATCCGAGCACCCGGAAAGCTGGTTTGCCCGACATTCTGTGGTGGTGGCAAAATTGACGATGTCCTTGATCCTCAAGGAAAGGTTTACATCTACTGGCTTTGCGTGGTATCGCTGTCGTTTCTGTACAACGCGTGGGTGATACCATTGCGATCGGCGTTTCCCTTCCAAAACGAGAACAACCAGGACGTTTGGTTGGCCATGGACGTGGTTGCCGATATTGTCTACCTGTGTGATGTTTTATTCTTCAAGCACCGTGTGATGTATCTGTTCGAAGGGTTTTGGGTGAAGGATCGCACATTAACCAGGAAGAACTATATGAGGAAGCTCCAGTTTAAGGTAACATTAGATTGCATGCTTAGTGTTCGAAGTTGGTTCAACGTATTTCTTGTATTTACAGCTTGATCTGCTTGCAATGGCATCATTGGATCTGTTATATTTAAAATACGGAAGACAAGCTGTGTACTTTCGTTTTCCCAGACTGCTGAAGATTCAGACATTCTGGGAGGTGTTCAAGCTCATCGACCGAGTGATGTCATCGCCTCATTTTGTAAGTAAAACCATTTCGTTTTGGTAACTAAGCACATGTGATGGAGATTTTATAGATTTTAATAGATGTTAAATATTAAATCAAAGGATATTTGATGATGTCCAAAATTTACCATAACTGAATAAATCTTTCCCAAGATTTTTGGCTTAACTCATAATAAACAAGAAGATTAACTTTGTATGCTTTGCTACGTGTAAAATATAAGAAATAGAGAGCCTCTAAGGAGAACAAACGAACGAAACAACAGTGGCCATAATGACACCTAACCTTTTTGGTGATGGTTTTTTTACAACCATTTCGTGCTTCAAGTCAAAATCTTTACTGACTGAAAAAATGTCTGCAGAAATTTTGATGAAAATTTTACGAATAAATTCAATAGAATAATTTTGCTTCCAATTATTTGTACGCAACAATTTCTATAAGATGTATAAAAAGGTGATTCAAAAATAAATTTTAAGGATAGGTTGGTCGGTTGTAGTGGCAGCCCCTCTTCAAGGTGGCTCACTTAGGCCACGATAGGCCCATTGTGATACTACAAAAGATTGGACACTAGAACCTGCGGGATGACGAAAACCATTTGGATTCTCGTATTGAAGCTGGCTATGCAGCTAATATTTAAACTGGCTACTTCCGTGAGGCTGTCCAGAAAGAGCGAGCCTAAAGTTTGCATGTGTTTCCTGGATAGTGTTTGGCATTCGCACAAAAGATGTTGGATCGTTTGCTCCTCCTCCTCCAATCTGCAGCGGCAACAGAATCGTAGAAAAAGGCACCCAATCTTTCTGCATGTCTGCTAATGAGACAATGCCCCGCCATTACAGGTATGGCGAAACTTAATGTTTCACGACTCGTGTTGAGGAGCTGCTTGGTTTGGAGCACAGTGCGTGCCAAGTTTGTCTGGTTGTCCTACAGGTTTCTTCAAGTAGCCAGGCCCTATTTGAAGCCTCCAGGTAATATTGCTTGAATTCTAGCTTAATGGAGGCTAGAGGGTGGCCGACTTGGGGCGCCAGTATATAATCTTGGAGTTCAGTGCCAGCTCACGATTCGCAATTTCCCGGTATATCACTATGCCCCGGTATCCAGTATAGGATCACTTCACAGTGAAAAAACATCGCGTTCAACAGTTTTGGATGAAGTATACACATTGAATATTGATTGGATAGCGGCTTGACTGTCAGAGAAAATGTTCAAATTTCTTATGAAAATTTTCTGGTTTCTCAGCCATTCTACTGTCTTGTATATCGCAATGAACTCTGCCTGAACAACACTGCAGTGGTCTGGTAACCGGAAAGATAGTTTCAGGCCTAGCTGTTCACAGCCAACATTTCCTTCCATTTTTGATCCATCAGTGTAGATGTCGACCGATTCCTGTATCGTATTTCTTTACATGATCCAATCATCTCTGGTAGGGATGATTGACTTGAAACCGTACTGGAAGCAGGGAATCGGAGGAGTGAGGTCTACTTTTTCTGCCGTTGGTCCATTCCTCCGTAGTATGGTGGATTGGCCAAGGCTGTCTTGAAAACATTATCCAAAAATCTAGCAGATTTATCAATCAAAGTGTTTTTGGAATTGTCTATTAAAAAATATTGAAAGAAAAATTCATTTATAAAAATTTTCATCAAAGATTTTTTCTTGTTAATTTGACTAAACTACAGGAGTATTAAATATTTGAAGGTGCATATAATATTAAATACTTATGATTTGATTGCGGGAGTAGGATAAAGTCTGAAGAACAGTAAACACAATTATTAAGAGGTACGATAACCTTATAATAACCTGCACCGACACTGAAAGCAACAGTGACCCCAAAACTAAGAAGCTCAATCATTCGACAACCAAAACGTTCCAGAAAAAACCGCAAGATGCAATGCTTGAGGACCATATGAACAACTTCCAAATGATATGTACATGATTATTAAAAATAGTTAGTTAGTTTTTTTTTCATTTTTTTCATTAATGAATTCATGAATTTATTGAAAATTGTACTAAATCAAAGAAGTGATAATCCGCATTGTTCGATATGACCACCACGATATAAGTGAAATTAGATAGTATTTTTTGTATCAACTACTTATTCATTATAAATATTAATTGTTTATTGTTTTTGTTTGAGTATGTTTTGTTATAATCAAAACTATGATTTTTTTGTTTAATAAGAGACCTTTGAAAAATTTGATCTTCCACAAAGTTGATTGTGGCAAGTGCAAATCTGATTGAAAAAAATAAAGACTTTTTTAAAATTTTAAGCTTTTTTTTAAACAAAAATCGACTGCATTAAAATTATTGAAAATATGCTCAAATATTTAAGTATTAAAACGGGTTCATTGACACCCCACCACACGCAATTACAGTAAGTGGAAATGAATAATATTATTCGTATTTATAGTTTCTTTTGAACAAAATAATACCATTTTTTTCTAATTGCAAAAAAATATTCATATAGCAACAATAAATAATGACTCTTTATCATAAATAAAGGGATGTTACGTTAGTTCCAACTCATTCCACTTAATTTGCAAACGAGGGCGTATTGATTTTTATTGATAGGAGATCCTCGACATGAAATGCAACCTTGATTGATGATTTTGCTGCAGAATAGGTTTTACCATCCAAGCAAGACTAAATTGTGTGAATAATTTTTGGTGTATCAACAATTTTGTGGGTAACTGTATGTCAATGCACTAGGCAGGAAAGTAAAGACCACTTCACACAAACTGTACTGCTAGATTAACTCGCATCATTATCGGTAGCTTAGCTACTGGGAATGAATCGCAACTATCAACTTAAGGCGCTTATCCGCATGCCTCCCAATACCGGTTGAAACATAATTTGACTGTTTTTTTATGTTGTGTATAAGAAATCAATACTGAGTAATGTACAGCAAAGTCAAATGTTGATTGACTTCTGTTCAATAGAATCCATGGAAAACTGTAACTGCCTATCTAAAACGGAGTGGTTCAAACTATAATTTATTGCATTGTACATTTTGGAAGATGTGTGCGTAAGTAAATTATGACCCACTCTATTTCTGAAGCTCAATAAAAAATCAAAGTCTCAAGCGACAAGACAGTATGTAAATCATTATCTTGGGGTGCATGTAGGTGATCGACTTTAGATGATATGTAGCTGGAATTCATTCCCTGTTGTTACTTTTGTGGCCACGTGTAATCGGTAAACTCGTGAGTGCAGCTGAAAGTGTGGCTTAGGATACGGCTGGGTATGTGGCTGAGGATTCGGCTGAAGATGCGGCTGAGAATGCGGCTGGCGATACGGCTATTAGTGAAGTTCATGTGAAGCCAACTTCAGTTTCACGAACTATCAATATATAAGTATATATCTACTCATGGGACAACAATATCGAAACTAATGTTCCTAAAAACTTTATCGCCGTGTTGAGAATTTTATTTTCATATTAGTTTTCACACTAAACCCCAACGGCAAAAAGTTGCGTTGTACACGTACATTAATTCGCTAAAGAAATCGATGGGTTTTATATGTCTAAGATAACATATTTTAAGCAAGTGATGAAAATGACCACTTTACTTCACTTATATTTTTATGTTTTATATATTCATGGCATAGCAATGAAGGCTTCACTTAACAGATATCATAATATTGCATCGAAACTGCACGGCACGACGCTTCTCTCATTGAACCACTGCAAGCATCTTGGTAAACTAATATAAACAAACGTTTCGTCACATCCGAATCACATGTCGTCTTAATACACCACTTAAAATTTCATCTAATTATCATATCTTAATTGCGTTGCAGGTTCGTGTTGCCAAAACCATGACCTACATGCTGTATATGATCCATCTAACAGCGTGCGCCTACTACGCCTACAGTGCATACCAAGGTGTGTTTTTTTAATAATAGTTTATTGCACTTTTCACATTTCGTCGCCACTCATTTTATCAAACAATATTTAGCAGAAGTAGCTCGATTTATGCATGCATGGATAGCATTTCAGTTATTCATCTTAAATTTACGAATTTGATTTGTAACTCTGCTAAAATCTCTCACAGGTCTCGGGACAAATCGATGGGTGTTCAGCGGCAAAGGTCATCCTTACGTAAGGTGTTTTGCATTCGCAACAAAAACTGCAACGTCTATTGGTAAGTGGTTGGAAGCGAACGTATGTAAGTAGTGTCGCCTCACAAAAATGTATTCCGTAAAAAGGTCGCTTTTAGCGTGAGTTGAATAATTCATAAGTTACGGAACGCTCATTTGCATGTTTCATTCACCAAAACCTTGCAGTTCATGGAAAACGAAAATAGGTACGTGATGGTTTAAATATCATCAAACTTAATAGCTTATCAGCCCATTATGGAGGAGCAGCTTTTGGCAAACTTGGCTCAAGCAGACATCAAATAGAGACAATATTAGCGCACTTAATTTTTTGTAAACGATACTGCAGTATATTATTGCAATATTATTTTGTCCGGATTACTGGGGGAGCTTTGTAGCATGTAATTTACCAACGTAACAGGAGTAATGAATGGAATGTTAAATGCCATTATAAAAACTCAGCCAAAAACTCAAATACATGGCAACAATTCACAAAAACTTATTGATGAAATAGTCAGTTATCATTTTTTGTTCGGGAATTTGCATTTTCAGGAGATTACTTGGTACTTGTTTAACGAAGAATGCTGTTCCGTTTTTCTTTCTAGCTCAAAATCGATGAATGCTTATGAATGTCTGATTCTAGGCCTGATGAATTAACTATAGGCTCTTATCATATTTCAGTCAGAATTTAACATTATTTTTTTGTCTATTAGCAAAAAAAGTGTCAAATGAATGAGCCTTAAATATTTGCAGGACGTTCATTTCAAGAACGAAGCAACCACCAACGAATCGTTTTGGCCTCTCGAAGTCTAGAGGGACGATGATTGTTGGCAGGCCCTGGGCGATATTTATTTTAATTGTTTTCCACAAGTCGACTCTTTATTTTCGACGTTACACTGAAAGTCCGTATACGGCTGGAAATAAATCAGCAATGATGATAATAATGCCTGCACCCTGAATATATATAAAACAAGAATACTAATTTGAGTCTCAATGAAATCTCCAGATAATGATGATACATGTAACCATTTTCATGATAGCTTCTCATTTCGCTTCGAAAACTCAATCAATGCCAAGCTTTCAATTTAAAAAAAGAGTTTTCAACAGCAATAGTATCAAAATGTTGTTATTGCAATACCTACATACATATATATTTTATTTATTTCATCGATAATCCCTTGTAATTAATGATCAACTTTTATTACCAAAATACGCCTGTCTGTACAAAGCGTTTGCGGTTTCTTTTATATACCATCGAAATTTCAATTTTTCGCTCATGTACTCAATTCAATAGATAAAATAACAAGACCATTGAATCGTCCTTGTTCCATACAATTTTCAAATATTTTTAATAATTTTAAGATTACCGTCGCCCGCAGGCTTCTTAATAGTCCAAAAACAAGTGGACTCGACAAAAAACCTTTATTCAAAACGAGTGGAAATATTGCAAAAATGCTAGTTTAGATTTCCCTCATGAAAGAAACTGAAGTAGACAAATTTAAAATGAAACAAAAGAGCCCCTTTATCCCAGCAACCGTTGGTGCTACAAAAACGTAGTAGTATCATTTTGTCACAAGTCGTTTGCGGTATCGTTTGTTGCAATCACATTACTCTCACGGGAGTTCTTGCAGAAAGTCACCTGAGACTCAGTACATTAAATCTCTCGGTGCATTTCGGTGGGTAGGTGACACTAAGCTCAAGTCCTTGCGACCGCAGAATCCACCATGTGACCGCTATCTTCAAATGAAAATGAAAATTAGATCCGCTTCCATCTGGATTAATGTACATTCCATGAATAAGTGCACAGCAAACTTGCTACTGTTTTTTTGTAATTTGATAATAGATTAATTTTGAGCTAAAATTCACTCCAAAAAGAGGGTATAATATTTTAAGAGTCAAAATTTCTTTATTTGCTCTTATATTTCAAAATACATTTAAAATTCACTTAAAGATTATTTGGGAGGAGGTGTGTGCAGCATTGTTTGTTACAATCGCAATCGTACCGTTTAAAAAGGCATTGTTTGCGTGATTTCTTTGCGTTCTGCAGACAATGACTGTTGTTGACATCGGTTGTCACAAATGATACTGTGAAAAGACTCGCGACAAAATATTCTTTCTTTAAATTGTGAATATATTATTGCGATAAAAGTGGAAAACAATGGAAGCTGAGGCGTCTGGGAAATGATTCCCATTTTTCTAGTGGTTTCTATCTTATAATTTTATATTTACAACAGCTAAGTAAAAACAAATTCAAATATCTTTTTCGAGGAAGGCATGGCTACTAAATTATAAGAAGATACAATTTTCATTCTCTTTTCATGGAGTCTGCGTCTAGAAACTCGAATTAAAGCATACCGCCAGATCCATGCCACATAAAAAAAACGCCTGTCTAACAAAACGCTCGGTAAATTTACTCACTAAGAGGTTTGCAGCCGCTAGGTGCTTATTTGGCTGAAAAATGTATTTTTCGCCTGACTTTTCCCCCTTTGGGACGCAAGCACTCGCCAAAATACCGTGCTTGCAACAAACGATATTGCAAACGGCTTATAATAAAATTATCTCAAAGCATGCTTTGAATACTTTTTGTGATGAGAGGCAAAACGATGAATCAGTGGTGCTTAAAAATTATCTTCTTTGTTTTGGGTGGTTTTTAGCTCAAACCTTTTTTAATATTGGCTCTATATTGAAACCATTTATGTACACGTTGCTAGAACTTAAATTTCACTCAATTTTCGCATAAACTACATTTTTGTGAATCACAAATCTCGGGATGCGAATTTATTTAGTGTTCGTCTTCTTCTCAAAATTGCACAAATTCGACTGAAATAGGGTAAGGCGGATCAAATTTCCACTACAAAAATGAAATTTTCATTAAATCGATGGGACTAACACTATGTACAGCCACTGTCTGGTCGATAAGGAAGGAACTGTTCTGCTGGGAGGCTAGTTTATTTCATCGTGAATGGAAATGCGATTTTATTTCATTGTTTTCACTCTCTATAATCGTTACTTAAATTTCCAATCACCAATAAAACCCCAAATAATATGAGACATTCCGTGTACGCTATCTTGTACGTTAGACGATTTTTAAACTTTCATGTAATCCTCATCAGAAAATGCAGTGGATGTGAATTAAATAAAATGATCTCTGTTTATGAACCAACCTATCAGTTTTTTCTGATCTGATGAGCTCGTGGTTCAACCGATAAAGACTACCACCAGTTCAAAAATTGATTATTTTAACTGAAATTTGTTGCCAAAATTTTCGATATTTCATATTAGCGTTATTCTTTTAAACCATATAATTTCTGTTTGTACATTCTGCAATTGCGAAACCCTTTTTCATTTTGTTTAGGTAAAAATCCGAAGCCAGAAAAAGAGGGTGAGCTTGTTTTTATGACGGCCGCATGGCTAATGGGAGTGTTCGTGTTCGCTTTGCTGATTGGGCAGATTCGCGACATCATAAGCACAGCAACGCGATCTCAATCAGAATATCGGCAGCTGGAGGACGAGACCTTGGAGTACATGAGGAGACTAAACTTGCCCAGTGAAATGCAGCAGCGTGTCAAAGGGTGGTTCAAGTTCACGTGGGATCAACAGCGAACTTTGGGTATGAATGAGAAAGCGCAATTTCAGATAATTCTTGTATTTATGTTTTCAGATGAAAGTCACATCCTTGACTCACTTCCTGCCAACTTGAAAACCGATATAGCCCTCTCCGTTCACATCCAAACCCTATCCAAAGTTCAACTGTTTGCCGACTGCGAGGATGCGCTTCTTCGCGAACTAGTCCTGAAGCTACGTTCAGTGACGTTCCTGGCCGGGGACTATGTGTGCCGCAAAGGTGAGGTCGGCAGAGAAATGTACATTGTTAAGCTGGGACAAGTGCAGGTGATGGGAGGTCCTGATAACAACGAAGTTCTAGCAACTCTTTCCGAAGGATCAGTTTTCGGCGAAATCAGTTTGCTGGCCATCAACGGAGCGGAAGGCAATCGAAGGACGGCTGATGTGCGATCGAGAGGTTTCTCCAATTTGTTCGTCCTTTCCAAGTCCGATTTGAACGAGGCGATTGTATACTATCCAAATGCTCAAGCAATTTTGAAAAGACGAGCCAGGAGTCTGATGCGCAAGAATGCTGCTCGGGAACGTGAGGAAGCACGTCGCAATGCACTGAAGGAAGCTGACGTAGTGATTGGAAATCCTTCCACCCCGCCAAAATTACTCAAAACCGTGATGCAAGCTTTACCGGAGGAGTCAGTAGCCGCCATACTGTTGACTCGAGGCTCGAAGAAAATAAAGAAACGTAAGGATAACTCCGAAACGGGAACGGAAGCAGATGATCCTTGTGCAGTTAAGAATGCAGGGATGGCTCAACAGACGCATTGCACGGTAGAAAACGAGAGGAGACCATTGTCGCCCGATCTTTTATCATCCATTGAGGATGAGCTCAAGAATCAAAATAAATTGATAAACCTGACCGATTCGGAGAAGGCACTAATAATGACAAGGAGCAATTCGAATGACGAGTCGAGTAGTGTATCTAAGGAAAATTTGCCAAAGAATTGAATGAAAGTGTTCAGACAGATTGTGTATGTAGTTTTGGACTTTTGTAGCCTATGAGAGAAGTAATGTTAAACGGTAGTAAGTATGTATGTCGTGTATGTGATAACTTATGGAATTAAAATTCAAGTTGGAGTTCAATGAAAAATGCTTGATTTATTTCACTGTAATATTGTCAGGTTGAAGTCAGTTGAGTGAGATTTTTATTAAAACTGATTCAAATCTTCCAGACTCACCCCTTCCCCTTTTTTGACGAACCATTGGTATCGATCAACGCGGCTTGAACGGAATACCCAATAGAAGTATATCTAAAAGCCTATTCACACTACCACGAAATTATACAATTTTGGCACCAATCGTGATTTTGACCATTATCGAGTTCCAAAATACCAAACGAGCAAAATCCAGGATCAAAACAAACTAATAATTTATGTTGACATATGCAAATGTCACAAGTTGACATTTTGACATTTCATTCATCGTTCGAATTGGTAAAAAGATTCCGAATATTAAAGATGAAGGAAAGGATAAATTCAGGGGTGACCCAGATGTTTTCCGCTTCATTTTAGTCGAATTTTTGATACCAGAAGGATATCATCGAGTACGAAATCTTGATCAACGCTAAGAATGTAGCCAGTGACAGCACTTTGGAATGAACCATGCAACGTTACGACAACCAAACAAGCTAGTCTGCTAGCAATCACCAAACCCCTAATCTTCGAGATGCCAATTGAATTTGTCTGTGTGACATTTTTACGATGGTTTTCTCGTCCCAGAACTGAACGTTCGGAAGATCAATGAAATGTAAGTATTTTTAAAAACCATCTGACGTCCTAGGAAAATAATTAAAACGCCAATTTTTACGAAAACAAACTATATATTAAGCGAACAAACAACCTCGACATGATCTTTACACTTTCTTTGGAACTGGTTCGTACTTAGGAATATCGTCCTCGGTGATGGTGTAGTGTCCAATATCAGTTCCGGACACTTCAGCCTTTCCATTTGGATTGTATTTTGGACCATCACCAATTGGTTCGACGAGCTCGTTGACAACACGGTATCCACCTTCATCAGCCTCATATTCTACAGTCCTCTTGAAGAAACCGTCACTGTACGAGTATGATCCCTTCACGTTCAAGCCATCGCGCGTTTCTTGGCGGTTGAAGCCACCGTCGCGGATCTGATCATCGACAGCTACATCGAAGGAATAGTGGGCGTTACGTGCCTGTTCCTGAGCGAATTTCTCACGATCATCAGCGATACGAGCCTTGTCTGGCGACGGGGCTACGTTTTGTGCTACCTGTAAAGTAAAGAAATTGATTTGAATAAGTAATTGATTCAGATGCATTTATTGTAATTATGAACAAGTAACTGGTTGGACTAGAAAAGCGCTAATTAGAAGCTAGGCGTTAAAGATAGTTGTCGAAGCTCGATAATAACATTTTATAATACTATATCTGGATGAAAGTTCAGGTTTGAATTTGGCACGATTTTTGAAAGAAATGAAATGTTTAAAAATACATATATAAACTAATGATATAACGCCTGAATCTACAAATTAACAAAATCAGGAAAAAATTTAAAACTTTGTTTTAAAATCTGTAACACTGATTCCAAGGTGTTTAAGAAAAGCGAGCCAAAATTCAATAGTTAGTTAAAATCAATATGAAAACATTTTAATATTTTAAAAATAATTATAATAAAAGTTAAAATAACAATAGTAGTAAAAATAATAATAAAAACCATAGCATCGAAAAGCATCTAAAAATTATCTCATAAATTACTAGGGTTGTCTGAAAAGTATCCGACCTGAACATGAAGATGGCAGAACTATTCACTTAAAGTTGGGAAATGTGTTGCCGCATGTGTTGAAAAACACTCATTGAAATGCATGATCAGTTGTTGCTTGACAATCACTTGAGTAAGTCGTTGTGAGGGTTTTCACAAAAATGGAAAAAATTGAGTGCCGAGCTAAGATTAAATATTTGATTTTGAAAGGCAACACGCCCACGCAAATGAAAGATGAATTGCACACTGTATATAGAGACTGTGTACCATCATTTGCGACCGTGAAATTTTGGATAGCTGAATTTAAACGTGTTCGTACCAGCTTGACTGTTGATAAGCGTTCAGGAAGACTGGAAGCTGCGACAACCAGCGTTAACGTCGAAAAAGTTCATCAAATGGTACTGGATGACAATCGAATTAAGGTCAGAGCGATAGCAGAGGCTATGGGCATATCTAAAGAATGCGTTTGTCATATATTGACTAAAGAACTAGACATGCATAAGCTATCCGCGCGTTGGGTACCATGTTTGCTCACTTTGGATCAAAAATGCATTTGAATGAACATTTCCAAAGCTCTTTTGGATCGGTTTTAGCGGAACAAGTCCTGTTTTTTGCGTCGATTTATAACAGTAGATGAAACTTTGATCCACCACTACACTGCTGAGACGAAAGAACACTCAAAACAGTTGTTTGCAAATGGTGAACTTGCTCCGAAAAAGACAAAGACAGTTCCGTCAGCCGGGAAGGTGATGGCGACTGTTTTTTAGGAAACCGCGGAATTTTGCTCATCGATTATCTTTAAACAGGCAAAACAATAACGGGAGACTATTACGCATCATTACTTGATAAGCTAAAGACAGAAATTGCAAAAAACGACTGCATTTGAAAAAGGAAAAATGCTTTTCCATCAGGACAACGCGCCTGCTCACAGTTAACCTATTGCCATGGCTAAAATTCACGAATTTGTACTTTGAATTGGTTGATCATGCATCGTATGTATTCTTCATAAATGCCTTCCAGTGACTTTTTTCTGTTTCCTAACCTAAAATTTGGCTTGGAGGACAGAGATTTTCATCCAATGAGGAAGTGATAGCATACGTAAACGACTATTTTGCAGAAAAAGACGGAAACTATTATTTGGAAGGGTTAAAAAAGTTAAAGCGTGGCTGGAAAAACTGTATCGACTTAAAAGGAGACCTTTTCAAGAAGAAAAAACAAGTTTTAAGAAAAAATCCTTGTTTATGTGCTAGGTCAGAAACTTTTCAGACAACCCTCGTATATGCATTAGTTTGATTTTTCCCTATCTAGAATATGCATATTTATTCTGCTTTTCAATTGAAAATTTAATGAAAATCTCAAGATATTTTCTATCTAATTCGTATCTACACTATAAAATTTCATGTTAATCAAATGTATACATAACTATACCATGTAGAAGATATTTTGTTTTGTTTCTTTCTTAGCTTTAATTAAAGACAACAAACACCAGCAATATTTTCCCCGATCATTTCGTGTCTTGGCTATAGTTGTTTAGTAGGTATTGTATAGTTGCAACACAACTAACCGGTAAAGACACACATCGTCTTAAACGCAGTTTATTGTCAGTATTCAAAGTAATAACTTCGCTAGTTTGTTGGAGATTGTTTTAACAAAAAACTTGTATCATGGGTAGGTAGCTTTGTCTAGTGAAAAATAAATAATTGAAATTTTTGTGCATCGGAAAAGTGAAAATTAACAAGATGAACGCATTAAACTGAAGATACTTGTACGGGTTTGGTAAAAAAGAACTGATTTTGTGATATTCAGAGGGTTTAATCAGAATTGAATGATTTTATCGGTAGTTTTATTATACCCTGTAGGGTAGTCTGTAGTTTATATTCTACCTTATAGAGGCAACTATTAATTAATTATTTTACCATATAGTGTTGATGACTAAAGTTTATAGTTTTATTACTGGATAGCAACTTTTTAACCGATTTCTCAAATTATGTTCAGTGACGTGCACACTTATAAGGGTCCCATTTAGTTTTGCCAGTTAAATTTTTGATGACTATTTTATGCTAATTTTATGAATACAGTGTCTCAAAGTACTTAAAATCAACCAAAAACATAAAATATACCTTAGAAATCGGAAAAGGTTTGAAAGTAAATTGTGTTACACATAATATAAACTTGCATCTAGTTCTTTGTTACACTATCGAAGAGAAAATTTCTTTGAAAATACTTTAGCTATGAATGGGAACCCCAATAAACTTGAATATTACTCCAACAAGCAAGAATAGCCGAAATAAATTGTTAAAAAACACACGAATACTCGTTCATACTTTGTTCAAACATTATCGTTCGAATCCAAGAAACAAATGCTAACACCACCACAACTATTAAATCTGCCCATAAACTGGTCATAAATCTCACTTGTTTATCCATTCCAGCTAAATTGATGATCATTTTTGCAACCTTGTTGGCAGCGCTTGCAATCGTTCATGCACGTAAGCTAATATATAATTTATTTATTTGTTGTTGTTTTTTGTTTCAAAAAATATTACGTATTTTTGTTTGGCTATGCAAAACAAAAAAATATTCAAATGTTGCAAATTAATTTGTTTTTGCAGAATGTCCAGTCTCGTCAAAAGTAACCAACTGTTCGCCGAAATGCATTGAAAATGCTCAATGTTCGACAATGGGCGGGATTTGTTGTCCAAACATTTGCAACTATAAATCGTGCGTTTTGCCAAATCAATTTGGTAATAGTAACAATAATGATAAATATAATTCAGGTGAGTGGTGATTTGACGAGCTTTTTGATGGTAGTATATGCATGTGTATATATGAGGGAGAAATTGCTATTTATTTTATATTCGTTCAAAAATTGGTTTCCATACTTCAATGTTATAGCTCACCAATATTGCAAGTGCCGATTTTTAGTAAAAATTCATATTAAATCCTATATCTTAAAGTTTCCTCAAAAAACGTGGATGTTTTCGTTTGGTGTGTTGTTTAGTGGAAGGAATGACCGTTGTTTTGAAGGGGAGGGGGTGGCACGGTTGTTTGCGATTTAGAAATGCTGTTGTATAAGTTCTAAGCGGGAAACAATCTTCATATTTAAGGAATATTCAAAAAAAAAATTCACACTATGGATTATAATTATTTTCAGTATTCAGAAGTATATTTATTCTGAAGTAATCCTATAAAGTATTTTATATTTCAATTAGAGTCTAATTCGCCATCAAATTCGATATTTTTCGCATCAGTCGTCTTTTCCATCTTAACGGGCAGAGTAAAATGAGGGAGAATCTTGCAGATTAAGAAGTATGAAACGCGAAAGAAGATGTTAAAAATTTCTACCGAAAATGTAGATAAATATCTATAAAAAATCATAAGAATGTTGGGAAAGGATGTACGTCTAAACAAAATTTAATGTTGGATGTTCATCTAGTCTCAAGATAAAACGTTCATAAAGTCATTATGAAGCAAATCTGCTTCATAATGAAGCTACATCATTGAAAATTTGATGAGATAAGTCACACTGTGTATAAAACAGTGCATAAACTTCGGTAAGAAAAATAAAATGCTTTATTGATAGAATTAACTCTTAAATAGAAAACACCTCATAAGGTTAGCGTTAATCCTGATACACTTTAGTTAAAACCAATAACCGAGTCGTTGATTTTATATGGTAATTTTCAGGCTAGTATATAAGTAGGTTAGGTTACCTAATGAGGCTGCTTAACGGCCTACGCGCCGTTTAGACCGTTTTTGGTCCATTTAATTATACATAAGAAGGTAAGAAGTAATGTAGCCATCTTAGTTTTTACTTTGCACTCGGCGGCTTAATAGCCGAGAAAACTGGCTCAAGGCGCCAAAATAGTAGAGTGGCAAAATTGAAGAGCGGCAGAATTTAAGGGCGCCAAACTAAGAACGATTTTTGATGATTAAACGTTGGTGAAAAAATTAAAATTTCTTAAGCAAAAATCCGATCGGCAAGAGAATTTCAAAAGACGATTGTGGATGAAAACGAAATGGTCGAGACTATTGATATTGAGGCAGCTGAAGTACAAATGCGACCTAGAAAATAAAACCTGAGTTTGGTTTTGAGCCTCGATTTTTTCAGCTTACAATAGTGAAAATTGACCCAAACTCTATTCTCTATTCGTCAAATTTGCTAAACTTTTCAATGCCACTACCTTCATGGCATGTTTTTATTTGATTGCATTATTTTTAAAGCAAAATAGAAAAGGACACTGCAGTTAACTTAAAACCCAAGTGATAGTTTCTAGCAAAGTCTTGAATTTATTTTGTAATGATAAAGTTAATATATCTCCCTAAACTCATAATACACAGACTGTTAACAACCTTGATGAACAGGAATAACTACAAAAAGGAGTTGGAATACGTGATGGATACAGCGGGAAAAAACGGATACGAGAAGCAGACTATCGAGCAGATCATCAAAAAGAATAGGAAGCAAATGCGGGTAAAAGAATGTACGACGCCAATTCCTGAGAGACAACGATTCAGGACAATCAGTATAACGATCTCGGATGTGCACATGGACTTGAAAAGCATGTTAAAAAAACAACATCGAAGTGGTACCAAAGAGCGGTATTGAACTTAAAAATAACATATCCAAGGAAAAAAACAGACTGGAAGGAGGAGAAAAAGTCGGAAATACCAGATTCCATGCGGGAATTCCAGCATATCTATATCGGGCAGACGAAGAGACTTGCGATCCCGAGATTGAACGAACACATGTAAGAGGCAGCATTTGCTAGAACGGGGAGGATTAATAATGTGCGATCAGCTGTGGCATAACTTAGGCGACGAAATGTGCATCTGAATTAATAGTTAAATACACAATTTTTTCAAGGGAAATGTTGATATTAGATTTTTTAATTTAACTTAAGTTGATTTACATCCGGTGATCTTGCAGAGGAACGTACTCCATCATAACGTTCTATCCAGTGACCTTGGTATGCTTCATGCCGAAGAGTCACAACCTCTCCAAAATTAAGTGAATGTGCTCTACCGTGTTTTCCCATCTTTGCTACAAACTATCATCTAGGTTTTAAGTTTGTTAAAGTGATCTTTCTTATAGTGGATCCACACGGTACCGATTTTTTTTGGCGCAAACACATAAAAGATGCACATGGGTAAGTGAAATCAGATGTCTGCAAAACATGTGACACGCGATTTGAGTAGATGACTAAGTCCACAGTAAAGTCCTGCACAGACAATCAAGGATCAGTTTGAGGTTTACGCAGGATTGCTACACTGTCACTGAATGCACGTCCACATTTGCAATCCACTGCGCAGCTAACTGACTCATGTTTCTATAGGCAAATAATACATGCTGTGTGATGCGCTGCGCTGTGCCGTATAAACCAACTGTTACGTAGCTTTGGAAATATTGCATTTTTAGTGACAAAAGTGATATTTTCAAAAATTTAAAACGCTTTTAATAGCAAATGTGATCAAAAGTTTAAAAAAATCAAAAACACATTTCACATAGAGTTGTACGAAACTGTGAGGAGACTGTACGGTAATTTTTGAATATTTTTGTACAGGGTGTACAGCAGAAAAGCGTATAATTTTGAACGTGTTACGTTCTTCATTTTATTGTTGCCCGTATAGTTAAGTGCAGAAAATGTAAAACAATTTTTATTTGAATTTCTAACGATTCAACTGTCAGATACAAAGAAGCGATTCATGTGTTTCATAAAATTTAACTTAACACTTAAAATGTAGATTCAATGGGAATTCTACTAACAGGCACAACGAGATACACACAGTATATGTCTATGTCTTTACACCGGACATTATTAGTAGCAATAGTAGCAAGTGTGTTATTTCAGGAACAAATCGATATTAGTTTATGAGCATAACAAAGAATTAGTACATTCCAAAACAAGAAGTTTATACTGGGAAGTTGAAAATAAGCAGCGGGTAAAAAAAACGATCAACCGTTCGGTATTGAGGCACCAATATGAAACGTGGCACCCGACAAGCAACGAAAACAAACAATTCATATTTTTTGGCACCACGTTCTAAGGTATATCCTGTCTGAAGAACTCGATTAAAACTATGAGCTGGAAGCAATTCATGAAGCACCAACGGCATGGTTCGTATTGAAGACAAATGGATCATTTTTCGATTTCCTTTTAATATGAACATCAAAGTATTGTTACTGGTTTTTGAAAAATTGATTTATTTCAATAAAATAATGACCTTGAGATACGAGTACACATTAAAAATTTCAAAATATTGTTTGTTGGAAAATAAAAATTTGGCGTGCAAAAAACGACAACAACAAAAAATGAAAGTTTCGCGATTTTTTTTTGTTTCAAACAATTTTTCATAAGCAATGGTGAATTGTCTCGTAAAAGATCTTATTCTTAAAACCCTTTTTGAGTTTTCTGTTTCAGACTTGCAAATTTTGAGATTAACTGTCGGCCATGCGATGGGGTACTTTTCGAAGTGTCAACTTTGGCGCCCTCTTCAAAATAGCTTTATAAAGAAAAATTTTAAAAAAAATTGAACTCTCAAAAGATAGATGTATTGTTGAAAAAAATTTGCATGTTCATATTCAATGAAAGAGCTGAGAGAAAAATTCAGAAAAACTCGCTATTTTCTGGTTTTCTAATGTGTACTAGTATCTTAATGCTGTGGGCCCACTTAAACAAGTCGTCGGTTTTGTTGGTCGGTTCAACTGCCAGAAATATACTACCAAAGCATCCAGTTGGAAAAATAATGATCATTAGATTTTTTTTGGTTTGAATCCTTTTGAAGAAGGTAATTAGTTTAAAAAACAGAAAATTAACGATGGAAATGCTTGTCCTGATGAGAAGCTTCCATTGTCTCTAAGCGTGATATTGCCAATATTGTATTTTTTCTCGATTTATGAGGATTATCCATACAACAATGGCTAGAAAGATAGATTCTCAAAATATAAATAGCCTGGCATGTTAAGAAGAAATGGGGGCACTGAAGGTATGAATAATCATTCATCCGAGTAAGTTGAAGGTGAGACATAAGAACAAGGTAATAATTGATATTATTGTGATAGTTACACACTCATTAAATAAATCGTCTTAACAAGAGATACTCTGCATCACACAATCATAGCTAAAAGCTGAGTCTTACTATAACCACTTAAATGACTATCACCAACCATAGGGAAAGTATAACAACCTTGAATTCAACCTCATAACATATGCACAGCACTATTATCGAATCAATTTATTCACAATTTACTGCATCAACTAATGAATAACCATCACAACCTGCTAGCATCCATTTGTTAATTAAAATGGAATGGTAACGTGACATGATGAAGTCATTTGTCATTCGAATTTCATAGGAAATACCAATGAAAATGCAATTAAGTGAATAATATTTTCAAGTCAAATAAAGGTGGTCAATTTGAATTAAGATACTGCCAAACGAATATTCGTAGTATGGGTAGTCGCTAAGTAATGTTACGTATTAATCTTAACGACCATGGCGCTCGCGATTAGCCGTTAACGCATAGGCATCTGCCAACGAAAAGATACTTGGATAAGCAAATTTTAGGTTGGTTACATGACGGTTACCTCTTCAAGCCCAGCATGACGAATCGCTCCGAATTCGTGAAACTCTGCTGTTATGACTGACTATACCTAATCTCAATCCTATTTCAATTGTTACTACGCCTGCTAAGCCATATCTGAATCGATTAGGAAAAGATACAATTGTATTTTGCTTGCTGCAAACCATCAGATAATGGGTAGTGTATGTATTGGCTAGAGGCCGGAATAACAAAAGCTAGTCAATGAATCAGTGATGAGTTTTTGCGTTTCTCATTTTCACAATTATGATCCACCATTGCAGCTTGTCTGCGCGAACAGTTCGATTATGCATGTGAAAGTTTAGGTAGAAGAACTTCCCACAACCGGGCGTTGAAATTCACTTTTCAGTTACACAATCGTTTAGCGCTCGTCGCAAATTATTATGCGATTATCACGTCGGCACCAATAAAACAATTCGATAATGGGTCTTTTATCTTTTCAGGCAAGAATGGTGGCGCTGGCACCTATTGCGGCAACGTGAAATGCAACGCATTTGAAAAATGTGATTTGGACCGATCCACGAAACGCATGAAATGCGTTCGAGCCTAAAACACGTCACAACTATTCCACAATTATCATTTCGACACGATTTTAAAAAATCCAATATTGTTTTCTAGCTTTTTGTTATTGCAATTCAATTCTCGAATAAAAAACCCAAAATATTTTTCATTTTCAAAAGAAAACAGAGCGACACCTTAGATTATCTGCTAATTATTAATTAGTAATTACTCACAGCGTAGCCAACAATGGCAACAAGAACGGACAACAACACTAGACGGGACATAATTACGACGAGTAGTATTTAAATTGAAATTTGAATTGCGCGCGCGAATTCCAAAAACAAAGATTCAAATTTTTCGATGAGCTCGCACTGAAAGTGTCGGGTGAAAGACGTGCGGTTAACTTTTAATTTAAAATGAAGACAACACTCGCGTTTTTATATGGCCAGCAAGGAACAGTAGCAAGACGGTGGTAGCAGCATCAAATCTAACATTGGGATAAAACTTCGTGTGTTACCGTTATACGAAAAGGTATATAAGATTGGGTGATGCTTTTGTGATGTGTTTTTTTTCTACTGCTCTTTCTCTCTTTATTTTGAACTTGACTTGCTAAAGTGTTGGAAATTTATGTCGCAACGATTGGAAGATCGGTTAGAAACAATTCGTAAGTTAAATTTGATATTAGATAAGATGGATCTTTTCTAAATATCAAAGAAACAGTGGTAAATGGCACGATTTAACTGACATGATTTTGGGGGGATCATTGTTGAAAGGATAGAAAATAATTTCACCAGATTCCAAATTGGTTGAGAATCAATTCAAATAATTATATTTGATGGCTTCTAAGTATTAACGGCATTCAATTCTAAATAGGATCTGGAAGTAGAAAATGTGCATTATTTGGCGCTATCGAACAATGATCGAACACTGTATATCTATTTAACGTTTTTAACTATAGGCACGTCGAGAATTGTTAAAAGAATCTGAAATAACACTTCCAAACACAAATCTGCGGTTGCATACATAAATATAAATTATATGTGTCTACCAACAATATTTTAAAGACGATTAAATTTATTGATGAACAAAATTGGTCTGGATCTTACAAAAATTCCAAGATTGATAGCAAGATCAAGACCAGGGTGAAAACCGAGGCACATCTTGAAAGAATGAGACCATGACTATGCGAGATTTAAGAATAAGAATAAGATGAAAAACATTTTTTTTATTCTTAATATATCTGCCACTAATTTTTTAAGAAAGATTTTACGGTAAGCAGTGAAAATTTTCAGAAATTTTAATAAATTATTTATTGGTACTGGGAGTTGAATTTTTACTCTAAATTTGTATGGTAAATGTGTTTTACAATTTTTAAGGCATTGTTACTCAAGTTTTGATTTTTATACAGTGGCGGGGGCTAACTGCAATTACCTATCATCGTAAAGATGGCTCTTGAGTTTTGCTTGAACTGCAAATGCTAATTGTGTTATAACCACACATTTAGGCATTTTATTTTAGGGTAGTCGTTTAAACTCACTTTACAGTTTGCTATTTTAGCATATATTAAAAAAATCATTGGTGGAGTATGTGGGTGCAGGTGGCGATGTTCTTCACAAGGGAACATCGAGTCCATATACTCTATATCTAGTCTAGTTGACTCCATCACTGTTATGAGTAATGACCAACCGAAGGTTTCGGCAAGTTTCGTCAAAAAATATCTAATTTCGGCATCAGTTTCGGTTTCGGCAGAAAATCTGTCGCGCCGAAACTCTGCGTTCGTGAATTATCGCGCGTCTTTCGCCTGGCTTTGGATGACTTTGTGACGTGTTGAAATTCTTTTATGAGGCCACGATTGATTTATCATTTATTAACGCATGAATCTCAATAGTAATACCTTTAATATCAATATTAACCGATCCGAAAACGAAGATGCGATGATGAGAAATGTGAAAAACTCGCCGTACGAGTCTTTGAACATCAAATTCTCTTTTATAAAAGGACAACCTTCATTGATGGCTGCAACATTACTGGACCTAAAATTTAAATTGAAATATCTCAATTACGATGAAGTGAATGTTGCAATGACAGAAATAATATCTTTTTTGGTGAAGAATAATGACGGCCCTGTATCTTCAGGCAGCGAAAAAAATATTTCCTCAGATTCTACAAAACTGATATTGCCAGCTTCCAACATACAGCAAGTAACGGAAAGTCTTTGGGATACACAAGATGGCGATCATATTTCTAATAATATTAAGATAACTGGATCTGAAAATCAAAAAATTGTTTTGAAATAAAAAATTCAATCTTACCTAGCGGAGCCATTAGTGCAACGTAATGCCGACACATATTGTCATTGGAACAGCAGTCCATATCCTATCCTGAGAAAGCGTTCTTTAAGTATCTTTCTGCTTCGCCCACTAGTGTTCCAAGCGAGCAGCTTTTTAGTGTCGCTGGACAAATATACGCAGATCGTCGGAGCATCTGCTTGGTAAATATGTGGAAAAACTGCTTTTTCAGCGTAAAATATTAAACATTTTAATTATGAATTCTAAAGAAATCTTATAATATTATTTCGTTTTTAAAGAACTGATTTTCAAATTACGTACTTAATTGTTGTACAAACTAATTAAAGTAACCTTTGTTGAGACTGATCAATTTATCATAAGAACGGTATTTGCCGTTCTTTCTTTTTTGTTGCGCTGATAATTAATTACTATTTATTAATTAGGTAGCCATACATTACTAAATGCAATTAAAAGATCTCAATAAACTTTAAATTTAGCTTTAAGAATGTTGTGATTGTAAACGTAATGTAAATTAAAATACTCTATTAATGAGGTCCTTCCGTATAAGTGTTGATTATTGTTAAATTTTTGTTCCAAGAAGTAGTTAACATGTTTGTTAATTTTGATAATTTTTGTTTGTTTTATAGCAATAATATCAAACAATAATAACTATTTTTTCCATACTTCAATTATTGATTTTTTATTTCATTTAACACGTATTAACTGTCTGTATAAGTCTAAAAAATAAGCCAGTTTTGGTAGACAATAGATTTTTAACATGTCTAAAAAGTTTCGTTTTTGGTTTCGGCCGAATTTGAGACAGATATCGAAAATTCGGTTTCGGCAGAAAGTCCTTTATCGTTCGGACACTAGTTATGTGTATGAGTGTTGAGAGCTTTAAATTAAATAACTAAACATTTAGGAGAACTGAAATTAATCACATACATCACACATGAATTTGTAATGATAACACAAAGTGTGTCATACAATCTTCTAAATTTCTTTAAAGAATGAAACCTCAGCAGCTTGAAAAAATTTGGTATTTTAGCATTCGCAAATGATCAAGTTGTAAATTGTCCTAATGGAGTCCTTAATAGAAGAAACAAGGGTACTAAGTGCTCAAAATGCCCATTACGCTCATCAAAGACCTTGTTGCCACTTCTTTCAACGTTAAAATATCTCAAATTTTAACACGAAATAGTTTCATAAATCGATTTTCTCGGTACTCTCCGTACAAAAAAATTATATATTAAGGGAAAAAATCATGGAATTGTATAACTTGAAAGTCTTGCGAACATTAGATAGAAGCTACTTTATAAAAATTTCTACCGAAGTTTACTTAAATAAGTCATTGGTAGCAGGATTCAGAAGGGAGCAAACTCGTTACATTGGGCACAACTTACATTTCCTTTATGTCGGATATTAATTTCTACCAAAATAATGCTACTGGAAAAATTGACCAGAAGATCAACAGGATCCCCAAAAAACAAGTTCACTTATTCACATAAAAATATTTTTGCTGATATCTACGTTGGAACAAATTAAATTTCTTTCCATTCTACTTAAAATAGTAACATCTACTTAAAATTTGTAGCTATGTGTAGCACATTTGAAAATGTCTTTGAAATGTTCTTTTAAATACACTTGACGTTCGTCGTTTGGCTTAGGACTTCAATCAAATAATCTACAAGAATATTGAGAAAAAATCAATAATATTTGACCCCTAGAAACCGCATGGCTTTCACCACCCAACTTTATGCACCTCTCTCTCGAGATCATAATATTTTTCGCAGTTATTTCCAATCATGTTATACACCAAGTGAAAAATTCAATATTTCGTCCATTCGTTCATCTTCATCGGTCCTCCTCCGACTCAACTTTTAAATTATTTCGAAACCAGTTTCCTCACACATTGCGTAACGAGTTAATTTGCGGACAAGAAATGTTACTAAGGTGCTCCTCACCAACTTTACCGTTTTACACACAACCTTTAAGCCATGCAGATAACACCCATAATATGCAGATATCATGCTGGTGAATTCATCATGTGTAGCTCGTTTCCTATGTATGCAACCACCCCACTTTGATCTACATCCATTCTCTAGGTGATTGCCATTTGTCACTGTATGCCACGCCATGCTTGATGGCATGGTTTGGAAGATCTTTCAAGGCTGAATAAATTCGATAGGGCATCCGTTAATTTGGTGCTACAA
The DNA here is from genome assembly GCA_963942545.1 of Oxycera nigricornis. Classification (NCBI taxonomy): domain Eukaryota; kingdom Metazoa; phylum Arthropoda; class Insecta; order Diptera; family Stratiomyidae; genus Oxycera; species Oxycera nigricornis. Next base: position 25,842,649 of record OZ012662.1, on the reverse strand, counting down.
CGCTCACCAATAGATCATTGAATAAGATACGTTTGGAAAAAACTATTTAATTCCACCCGGAAAACATCGTTTGGACCCAAATAATGGTCTAGAACCGTAACACTCTGGCATTTGTCCTTCAAATTCCATTAACCTTGCATTTTTTAGTATTTTTATTTTGGCAAATGTGTTTTAATGTGGTTTGTTGCAAAGTACTTAAAAATATTATCACACATTAAAACTTCAATTAAATTTGAATAAGATAGAATTTCGCAATTCAATTGATGTAAGAAAAGCTATAAGGAAGAAATCGCATTCTATGTATTTTCTTTGGGTTTAAGGCAACCAATCACAGTGTTTATTTTTACTAAGCATCTGATAGTGTGGTCAATTTTAATTTCTTCCTGATTTTCTCATCATCTACATATGTTGGCAACCTTAAGCCTAGAGGCTTACAGACCATTTAAGTCCCCTCGAAACCCACATCGTTATGGTTCGTACTTTTAAAAGTAGGGAAAGCGTTTACATCAGATTACAATGCTTTTGTATCACAGAAATGTTGAGAGAAACGTAGGTTTGAGAAGAAAATAACTGACAAATTTTCCTTGAGAGTATAACATTTCTAACATGTATAATAGAATAAGTGTCGAGCATTGTACTATGAAAACAAATTCAGCTCTGGTATATCGAAATATAATCATCTGTAAAACTTTTCCAAACGCAAATATTTTATATTATAATAACATATATATATTTCAAGGGTGAGAGTTCCCTCTTCTTCAGTGCTATTTTACTGAAGAAGAGAGAACTCTCACCCTTGAAATATATATATGTTATTATAATATAAAATATTTGCGTTTGGAAAAGTTTTACTTAAAATAAATTATTGAAATGGCGCAAAAACACCGAGAAAACGAAGAATAATCATCTGGTTTGTGCATTTCTGCTCATAGATTCATCTCTTAACACGAACAGGATCTCCGTCGAGCGCTGCCGATATTGCCTGAACCAATTACAACCTGAAGTAAAACTCCAAGCTGCAATGATTTATATTTTTATAATAATTTTTAACGTTAAAAGATGACTTTTATTTAAATTGGGCCGTTAGACGCCATTTAAATTGAAAGTATTTTCTGTTGATTCGAAGTGGAAGTATGAACAACTAACGTATCGTGATTTCAGAGAACTTTAGTCTATGGATGAAGCATCACCACGGTATACCGTGTGCGGTGTCACATGATATGCGTGGCTAGTTACTCTAAGAACTTACCGATTCGTAATATGATTCGTATCTACTGTAAAATAGTAGACAAACTTCAAGGAAACTATCAATAACCAGTGTTGACTCTAGATATTTCGTATTTATTGCACCTGTTTTTATAAAATCAAATAATGATTTATTGAATACAACGGCGTTTGCGTATAAATGTACCTCTTACCGTGTAGCACGTTTGGTTGGGCCCGATAATTCACTCATTGTTAGAATCATTTTCAATTCAATTAAAGAATGCCTGTTGAAGTATGTTCCATTCAATATATCCTGTATCTTTGAATTATCGACGAAACACTTAATGTGCAATTTGCTACGCATACTTTCGTATCCGGAGCTGACTATGATCATCAATTTGGTTGCATTATCTAGCGTTTTCCGGCAAAGCGGAGTGTGGTATTATTATTTGCTAGGCGTCACTCGTTTTGCGTTCCAAGACTACCTGGGTATCGAAACTTAAACGTTCTGTCCATAAATCTTACACCTAAAATTAGACCTCGATGAGACTCTACAGCGACTCGGAACGAAATACGGTACAATAGCCGGAAAAAAGATAAAAAAAACGAAAGCTAACAGGCTTTGCACTTAAAAACAAAAACAACGCCTCATTTTTGCCAACACCGGAGCAATTTTTGTTGCGGCCGCTACCGCCACGGCTTCCACTGATAGTCTTTCTGCTGCTTTTAAAGCACCCAATTTAATAAATGGTTTCAGTTGTACGCCTTTCCTTTTTCCTGCAGACTTTTGTTTCTTTCGTGTGCATCTACCCTTGTCCATCTCTTTCCTATCGTAGCTGCATATCAATTTTGCTATTTGCACTTTCGAGTACCGTCTTCTGATTGCCATCTGCAGCCTTCGATTACTATACAAAAGAGGTCGAGCATTGTGAACCAACTTCATTTACTTATTACATTCAAAATAACGTTTGTTCCTACCAACGTCTTTGAAAGGTGATTGAACTATGAACTTCGATCACAGGTGACTTCATTGCGACTCATCACTGCTGGACGCGCTCTTTTTGGTAAATGGTGAATTTATGTTCTGGTAGCTCCATAATTCCATCGGTGAAGAACTTCTGTAATTTATGAGCGAAATACCTTGCCCTTGCGGCTCTTCTGTCAGCTAATTTTTTACCATCAAGAGAGTTTTGCAGAGACCGAAACAAATGATTGTCAGACGGTGCAAAGTCCGTACTATACAGTGGATGCATCGAAACTTCCCAACCAAGTTGTGTCAATTTGTTCCGAGTCATCAAATATGTGTATGATGGAACACAACTCGTTTTCTGTTGGCCAATTCTGGTCACTCTTTCTTGATTGCTTCGATGAAATGGTTGAGTTGTGCACAGTAAAAGACCGAATAGACCGTTTCGCCAGGTTGTAGCAGCTCATAATGGACAATTCCCTTGCGATCCCACCAAACACTCAACATAACCTTGTTTGCTGTCAATCCAGGCTTTGAAGTCGTCTGTGAAGGGTCACCGGCCTTTGACCACGATTTTATCGTTTAATATTCTCGTATTTAATCCACTTTTCATCACCCGTAGTGAGTCGCTTCAAAAATGGTTCGATTTCGTTGGGTTTCGGCTGCGTTTCACTGATGGTAATTCGGTCAATCAAATTTCTTTGTGTTAATTCTTGTGGCACCCAAACATCGAGCTTCTTTGAGTAGCCAGCCTTATTTAAATAACTCCAAACTGCCACGTGGTTGATATTCAATGCCTTCGCTATCTTTTGACAGCTTTCATGCCGGTCTTGCTCCAGCAGTTACAAAATTTCATCGACCTTCTCACTGACTGACCGACTAGAGCGAGGTGTATCTTTGACATCGAAATTTCCGGAACGGAATCGAGCAAACCACTCCTGAGTCCGGCGTTCACTCACAGCATTCTCACTGTACACTTCACAAATTTTTCGGCATGTGTTTGCAGCGGTTTTACCATTTTTATAGTAAACGAGCATCACATAGCGTTTTCATTCAGATATATCACACATTTTCAAATCAATTTAACTTTTTACCTGAACGAAAAATTGACAATTTTGTCTAATGAAAAAAAAACGCGGAGACTTTTTATATGACCTACTATATATGTAAGTATCGCAATATTCTGTCAATATTTCTGGCTCAGAAATGCTGTTATTAAGGGTATCTAGGAAATATTTGGAGGTGAGTATGGGTGGCTGATTCTGCATATCGGGATTTGCCACTGACTCTTCTTGGGCAGAGTTATGCATTTGTAGAGGCCGAAGTCCACGCCCACCGTAGACAATGCAAAAAGAATATAGCTTATATCCTGATGTGTACATTAGACATCCTTTATACTAGCCCTATTGACCTCGACCTTCATCGCCGTCTATTGTTGTCACGCACATCTTTTACCGGATTGCTTTCTGCTTGGATCATTATCGGAACAGTGGCAGCGAGTACACCCAATCGGTTAACATTGTTCTTATATTAATTAATTTCATTCGTATCCATCACTCCACGAGCTGTTCCAAAACTCTAACCAAATCTTAAAAATTTCAGTGCTTCTTGAATTCGAAGTTTCTGCTGCTCCCGGTGTTGGTGTTATCACTGGAAAATCTTGCTACATGTAATGTAATGTTGCAATGATATTGTTGAGTTCTTGCTAAGTAAAACACAACCAATTCTAATCAGGTATAAAAAGGAAAATATGTATATTCTGGAATGGTACACTAATGAGAAATACGCGGGTGCTGTGGTCGGCTGCTCCATCTAGACTGCCTCCATCTTGCCCATCCTCTCGGGCCGCTGAGTGTGTATGGGTGGCCAGCCGCTGAGTGTGTATGGGTGGCCATGGTTGATGTGGGTCATTGCTTCCTTATGGGTATACAACAGATATTATTTACAACTTAAAATATTTGCTCCACTCTACGAGCCTGTTGAGCGTTTAGAATATATTCCAAGCTAACTTCCCGTAGCAAATGATAAATGGCTATTCTCCTCGATGTGATTTTTATTAGCCTTGAATAATTTTCGCCTTGGGTCGAAATTATTCAAGGCTTGTTTTTTGCTCTTCCCTGGTACAGTTGCATGCTTTAAAACAACTGGAAACTTCTACTGCGACGCTAAGGCGATTTCGGTGACGAAACATCACTTTCTGAGTGAAATCTAACCAAGTCTTCCAACGAAGCATTGAGCCGATAAGGTCACATTTTGCGGGTAAATCGCAAGTGCTTAGTAAGGGAACCAGCGCTACCGGAACATTATTGGGGTTAAACACAATCACATTTCGTTACATTGCTTCATTTCGACTACCGTCCACTTTCTACTTAAGAGGCACTTGGCTCTTTTTTAAATAAATACAAGATTCTAGTGATTTTTTTCATATATTCGCTCTTCTAGTGGATTCATTGCAAATCCATGATTTAGCCACCGCAGTCCTCAGCTCTGAGCACCAGTGAGTTCTTGTGGGATGAGCTGAGCCGAAAAATCAGGAAAGTTAATTCAACATCCGCAGAAAAAGTGTGGAACATTTTGCAATCGGAATGGAGACAAATTTAGTAACCATCAATATTTCTTGACTCATGAATGTAAGGAATTTTCAATGGAAAAGGAATTCTGCTTGCAATTTCAAGAAGTTCATGTTTCTGATTGAATATGATAACACAACTAGATTACTCTTTCGATGAGAAACATTTCATTATCTGTTTAACACTAGTTTATAAGAAATTGTAAATGTATGCTCCGCATTAATCCAATATTTTCTAAGCTACGCAACAAGTACCAACGTCGATAAATTTGCAAGTGGAACACAAATTACCCCCCTTGTTCTTCGTTCTCGCGGTACATATTAAAATCACATACGGTCGCCGCATCTATATCTCAACAAATTAGTATCATTCATAAATCAACAATAAGGACGACTATAAAAGTATTTTTATTGACAAATGCACAACATATATCCTCATAAATGTTCACATCGTTCCACAATCTAATCCTTGGCCAAAGACAATCGTCATCAACAGCCTCAAGACAATACAAGCGCAGCAGGCTGTTGCGCCCTGTCAGGCACTTAGGAGCTAATATGAAAGTAAAATAACGAACGACAGACTGCTAACCATTCTGACAATAAAAACAATCAGAAACGATAAGAAATAAGTACTACAACCATCATGAACAGGAGGGTGCATATTAATATGAACTACAGCAACTTTCCAGCATGTGAGTTTTGTTAGGGGTAAGCAACGGAATTTCATAAATGTTACCAACAATTTAGTCAGTATGGAGATTTTATAAATTATTCAATGACACGCAAAGGCGACACGACATTGGGAAAGAATAATTTCTAAACAAACTCTGGCGAAAGCTCAGAACATTTAACTGCTACTCCGCCCCTTCTGCCTTGCCCATGGAATATCATGGCTTTGCCTGTTGGCAAGGATTATGGCCATAAACGATAAATTACGTGGACTAGATTGTATCTGAACGTATGCAATTTAACTGGTTGGCTAGAGTCGGTGCTCGATTCTCCGATACAAATGCTTTCCGGATTTTGATTGATTGCATAAAGTTTGATTGTACATTGAGGTCTTGCGAGCGTAATGAGGTTCAATCAAGATATATGGCATCGAGGTTTGTTTATTATTGAAACAAGGAGAGATAGTCAATTTATCAATTACCTACGATCGGTAAACTCGTTGTTTGGTTACATGTAATTGTTATATATTCGAGGTCACAAGTTATCTGAAGAACCAGATTATAAAACTCACGCAATTCTGATAAAAATGTTTTGTTGCGGTTATGGGAATGGCAAATCATGAATACTGCCTCGCTAATGCGATGCAAGAAAGTTTCAATAATAGTTATGTTATTTTGTAAGCTTCCAAAGCATTGCCTAGATCCACATGAAATTTCCATCATTTATAATCGAACCATCAAAGTGAAATGATTAACAGAATTATATCCTTTTTGCATCAATATGTATGCGATCATTACTACGATTATATTATACCATTTTTAACTTTCATAGAACATCTGTCACCAGAAGAGCTAGATGTAATTTTTGTTTTTCTGTTTACAATTTTTTTGAAAGCATGAGCTGTGTCATTTGACATTACTAAGATGTTTGTGCCGATACTTTTGTCGTGCGGACAGTTCGCAGCTGTCATGCAAAATTTAGAACCAAGCAGAACATGGAGGGACCTATGTATCTGCAAGGATTGCAACGATAATCAATCACATAGCAGCAATATGTAAGATAAAGAAGCTCGAAAAATCAGTGATCCATCAATTGACATTAGCAACGTTCGGATGTCGCAAAAAATCATATCAACGCAAGTAGATGGTACACAGAATCTTAGAATTTGACGGAAAGTGAATTATTTTCGACAGCCTGATCGGAATTAAATCGCGTATTCTTCTAAAGCACCATTGCATGGTAAAATGAGCTTAAACGAGGGTGTACTCTTTTTGACCATTTGAACTAGCCCAAAAAATACAGTTGAATGTCATTTTCGATTAATTGCATTTGTGTATAAATTATTGTTTCAAAATCAGTGGGCTTTAGTGAATAGATGTTCCTTTTACATGAAAACTGTCGGCCGTAAGTACTGTATATATCCTACGTTAGTAAGTTTATGCAATCCTGCTGCAACTAGACTTTAAAATTCTCTACGTAGAACGCATAGAGTGCGAACGGAAACAGAACCGAGGCGAATGGAAGCCGTTGTTTTGGCGCGAATTCAGCCACCCCAAATTCAAAACATTTAAACATCAGAAGCAGCGTCAAAACAATGCTAATAAAAGGCGGTAGTTGACATCTCTCACGTTTTTTTTGGCGAACTGTTCACGGGGCGGTGGGTGATAACTGTGGAGGAGTGACACTGAAAAGTTGTCATCTTTTCCTTTTTCCTTTCCGGCCGCGGATTCAGTATGATTTAACCATGCTTCCACCGACTGAATCCACAATCGTCCAGCCCTGTTTTCTATATGCCTTCGTTTCTGACTTGCAAGACTTTAAAAATTTTGAATTTGTTTACAATTACTCACATAATAAAAATTATTAATTGTTCGTTTCGCTGTTTTGTTTTATATAATTTTTTTTGTTGGTAAAAAAGAACAACATTATAGTCAACGGAAAGTTTGGTTTCGGGGTGTCGGATGGCATCCTCTTCAGGTGCTGTCATTTGCCATCCGTCACCAGACCACGGTTAGGCTTGTTGATGGGTTAAGCTCGTTATATTTCAACAATTATTTAATATTTGTATCTGCGAATTATTACGACTGTCAAATTGGTTCGTATATATGCTTACGTCGCTATTCTATATAAGTTTAGTTTATCATGTTATAAACTTATATAGAATAGCGACGTATGCATATATACGAACCAATTTGACAGTCGTTATAATTCGCAGATACAAATATTAAAAAATGTTGCAGATTGCAGGTTGCAGATCATTACAACGTAACTATTTATAAACTATAACTTTCAAGATTTCATTAAGTAAGCACTCATAAAATAAAGCAAAATCCGATTGAGGAAGAGATAATATCTGTTGAAAATGGCATCGAAACCATCAGCATAACAAAATTAATTAGTTCAGTGTTTTAAAATACTTAATGTCCAATAAATACATCACATGCTCCGAAAGATAGTTCTCTACATTTTTAAGGACTTCGTTGCAGCATAGGTCGTTATATTTGTGCAGCGATATAATTTATTGATTCCATATTCAAGTATACAGTTTCTTTACACCGGACAACAACAAAAAAATCAATTTTTTTCTGCACTCTACCTAAATGACAAGAAAAATTACTACTCATCCCCACCATATCACAATTATATTAATACCATCCAATACTAACTGTTCTCTCAACACACTCAACCCTATGCATTTGGCTTCAAAGAACAAAAGTTTTATTATTTACAAATTAGTTCCATTTATGTTACAAAGAATGAAAGTCTTCAATCGCACAGAAAGCACTTATAAATATGAACGTAATATAAAAGGAGACATCACATCCTGGCATCGAAATATTGTTTTATTTACTATTGCGGTTATTCCTACCCAAAAACTTATTCGTTCGTTTCATATTGTTTAAACAATGATACAAGATATGACGAACTAACAAAATGAAAATAGAAACAAATTGCCATGTATTTTCGCTGATTGTCAATGTTTGTGGTAACTTGTTGAAAGGGACATAATAATGATGATGATGATGTTGATGACGAAGGAAATTGGCTGTGGCAAACTCCCTTTGATTTAGGCGCATGACAGGACTATGATCAGAGTCAAAATTCTTTTGAAAATTATTCCGTGATATAGTTTAATCGGTGATGGATGCAAATCGTCCGTGAGTTTTTTGTGTTTTTCGAGTGATGAAGGATTTTTTCTCGGTAGCTTCGCAGAAGAAAATACAATTGCTCGTTTTGGATAGCTGAGAAGCAAGTGAGTTGTTTATTATTATTACTTATTATTGATATTTATGATAATTTTTTTTGTTTTTTAAAATTTGGTTTGGCAAGCGTATGAACAGTTTAAACATAGATTTAATAAATACCCGTGCTTATTATTTTAAAATACCGTGAAAATGTGCATAACGCATTGTTTGAATATTTCTGCCGACGAATGAAAGCTTTAAGGAATCATTCGAGTGTGAACGCGTAAAAAGAGGCTATTTTTATGATTTTTAACTTCCCAGTATATGAGAAGTTCTTAAGATCCTCATTAAAGATATCAGTTTGAATCTTTTTGGGTTTAATAAACACACATTTGAATTAGCTGTACAAGAAAAAGCAAAAAGTGAAAACAGCTACGTGTATATAATAAGTATACGAGCGTGTCGCGCACATTCTATACGCACTCCAATAATAATGAAATAAATATAGTCAGAATGATCCGATCGTTATAAAATTTTAACACGTTATTTTTGAAGGTATTCTATTTCGAAACCCGTCAAAAAAAAACAAAATTGACTTTTTGAATGTTGCACACTAGAACGATCCCTTAAATCTAATTAATTGAACTGAACTGAAACTTTTATCGATTGAAAACTTAGTATATTATCTACAAATAGCAATAGCTGATTTTGGTATCTTTCCTAATTAATTTCATCCGACAATAAATTTTCCAAATATGAAACAATCAACAATCAATGTACGCGATTTACTAGTCTTCTATCTATTGCTTATCTACTTCGTAGTAAAACGCTATAGAAATTTGGATAGATCCACCCACCTGTCTACTTGCCTCTCTCTGTACCTTTCTACAAATCTATATAAGATCTATCTACCGTCTGAATAATGTCTTATCTACTCTATACTCTACTAGCCCGGTTATTCGTATATTTTCATTTCTTTCAAATCAACTACCTATTCGCCTATATACTAAAGTATCTACTCAATTAGCGCTACTTGCCTGGTTTTTTATTGACTACTTTCTTGCCAACCCCTTTGGCTACTCGTCTTTCTACTTATTTATGCGTATTTTCACACACATTTACTCACGTATCTACTCGCGTACCTACTCCCATACTCACTCGTCTATCTACTAGTTTATCTACTAGTTTATCTACTCGCATAGTTTTGGGAGGCGGGACACTTCGGGAGAAAGAGAGAGAGAGAGAGGAGAAATATTACCTTAAGTATTAATAGTATGCGATTTCAATCACACTAAAACCACTCCGTCTCCCCCTGCCTGTGCCCCACGGGTCCACTGAAAGGTATTACTCCACGGGACAGGTTCCGTCAAAGATTGTCTCCATGTTAAAGATTTTCGTTGTCTTCTCGGCGGAAATTATCTCCATTATCCTTTACATTTACCACTCGCCTGACCTAGAAATTCAATCTAGCCTAGGTATCACATGGCCGCATTCCCAATATTTTGGAAACTATGTTCTATGGACTATGTTTAGGTCGAATTTTAACAACTGCAACCTCTTTCCGGACTGGACCTCTAACAGGTGGAAACAAATCTTCTCAGTGGTTTCTGACACGTTACTACGACTGAGCAAATTGTCGATCAGTCACGCTTAAAGCTGAAGAAGTACTAGTCAAACCATGGCCACTCAAAAATTGATATAGTTAGAAGTTAAGTTCCTTATGTTTCCTATTCTGCCAGTCTTTCCGATTACTAACGCTCAGCAGCTTTTTGTCAATTGGTTGTACGGTTCCTGTCATGCCATCTTCTTTGCGCAATTGAAAAGTCGGTATTGTGTTAATTAGCCTCTTCACCTCGTAAAATCGGGGCATTTTTTTGAAAAGTATGCCAATTTGAAGCACTTTAGCGATAACACATGCTATTTCATACGGCATCGTCCTATATCCACAACAGACTTTTAAAGCACTGAATTGTTACTCCGAGGTAATGGTTCCTCTTGCCCTGAAAATATAGTTGTAGCCAAATGGAGCTCACCACTCTCGAGGTGCTGGGAGGAATCCAATATCAGTTTTTACCAAAGGAGCACTCATTTTCACTGCTTTTTCACAAGTATGTGGGAGATACGATAAAACTCAATCTGGAATCGAGCCAGATACTTAATTTATGATTTTGAGCAGATCACGTAGTCGTCCACTCTGATGATAGTGGTCCTTACTTTCTTCGTTTTAGTGATGAAATCTGTACCGGACTTTTACTCCGCTAACTGCAACTCTAATGATTCAATTCATATACTGATAACTGATCAAACTGATTACCTTGCTCGCACATAGAGTGGTCGGTGATAAAAGACGAGCTCCAAAATTTTCCCCATGATATCCAAGAAAGATATGGAATGGTATGATGATGTCTCATCTAGCAGTTTATTTGATTTTGGTATTACCACTTATCTTTGCCACGTTCATTCCCTGGAAAATACATCTTCAGTGAGACACACTTTGAAGGTGACGGCGAATCTTCCTGACCTTATATAATTGTCATTATTTGAGTCACCTTTAGATTCATTAGCTTTGTTGTCTTCGACAACTGCGGAAACTTGCATTAGCTTCTTTTCCGTGACTGGTGGTATTCATCATTTTGTTGCAATTTTACGAACAATGGGATCTCCAGAGATTTTTGGAATTTAAACACGAGATTCCAACTAAGAGCTTATTGCACACTTTATTTCTAACTGTTGTTATACGGAGCACTATACACCATCACTTACTTAATCGTATTGAATTATTCACTAACGTTTACAAACAGACTTCGCGTCTATGTTTCGATACTTCCAACACATCACTGACCTTTCAGCTTTGCCATGCCAATCCTGTATGCTATTGACAGAAATCTAAGTTCACTCCACTTCATATTTGATGAGAAAACTCTATCATGCAGACGATGATAGGTCACTTTAAAGCCTTTCAGTCACTTTGTAGGCCAACTCCTGTCCTTCGTGGTCTTCTTCATGACACTTTGCCATACCATTCTGGCACGATGACATTAACCTACCAGTATCGTTCGCTTTCCTTTAGGCGGCTGTACCTTCTGCAGCATTGAGACATCCCACGCAGCAACGTAGTAGCGCAGTAGCTATATTGTTTTTTCAGCTCCAGTTTCTTCGAAGATACATTCCTGAAATGTTGAAAGCTTCTTGATCAAAAATTCTCGCAGACCAGCCAAGCATTTTGTCTCGGGTTTACGATGCCTCTGTAGGACAATTGCTTCCTCTCGATGTGATTAGGGTTGTTTCGTGATCACTATGGATGTACTTGCCAGTCAAGCACGATTTATTAGCGGGTACCTTCATATTTTCATTACTATCTCCAATACTACCGTGGCTGCTATCCTCAGTACTATCCGTATTGCTAGCCTCTCTACTATTCCTACTGGTTTCTCTACTAGCCTACCTACCCGAATTAACACTAACAGTGGACAACACGATTTCCAATGAAAGTTACACTTTTGTTTAACTAAAACGGACACAAATAAAACATATTTTAGTTATCAAAAATGAATCAAGCATATTTTTACTGCAAGGTTTAGTGTCGGAGTAATAGACTGAAAATTTGTAACTGGTGTTGATGGCACGTAATTAAATGAGTTTCGTTAATTACCGAAAATTTAAATCAATTTTTGTTTGAGTTTCTGTGAATTTAACTGTCAGACTGTAAAAATGTCCTCGAATATTTACTTGCAATGACAGTTTCAGTTACATTGATTTCTCCATAATAACCTCATAACACCGTATTTCATTATGAAGTTCTACTTCATTATTCATTAGGAAATTCTACTTCATAATGAGGTCTAATGTGTCAATGATATTATATCGATACGAAAAGTAATTACCAATGTTACCATAATCTTTGTTATTACATGCCTTAGTCCATTTTAGTGCACAATTTTCTAATGCTCATATTTTAATTCTAATACTAAGATCGTCATATGTTGATATTCGAAACGGCTAATACCGGTTTTTGGACCTTGTTTTAGAAGCTAGCTCATTTTTCAAAACTAACATTATGCCAGTAATAAACTTTTGAAGTAACTAGTGTATGTCACACCTAAAGAATCCAATACCGACTCTTATTTCTAATCCCGGGATTTTGGGATTTTTTATTGCCCCGGGATCTCGGTATTACCCCGGGATTGAAGACTGCATTATGAAAAAAGCAAGAGGCAAATAAAAACAGTTCTAGTAGAGATCAAATTGACATTTTATTAAACTAGTAATTCCGTATTCAATTGTTAATCGTTTAACATTATTTGTCGCACATTGTTAATCAAATATAAAATTAAATTTTAAAAAATCAACAAACATAATTTTTGATAAGATAAATCGTTGTGACTTGACATCTATAATAAATAATCTACAAAAATTATTTTAGACTTCAATCTACTTCAAATAAAATAAAATAATGCAAATCAATAGCCTAGTAAAAAAAATATTTAGAGCTTCGAAAATGATAAAGGAGAAATAATAATGCGTCCAATGTTTTATCACCGAGCCTGCTCCTCAAATTATAACAAATATATGCAGCCGCAGAAAAGGCACGTTCGGGTTCAATTGAAGTTGGAGGAATCGAAAATAAATACTTGTAAGTTTGCTCCAAATTATATCCTCGAATGGAACTAGAGAATATCTGATATAGGTTCATCTCTTTTTTAACTATTTCAGATAAATCAGTGTTTCTATTTATTTCAGGTGTCAATATTTTCATACTGTTTTCTATTTCAAACTGAAGCTTTTCTTTGAGTGTTAGCTCAATTTTGCTTGTTCCTGCGGGTTCGATTCCTATAGTGTCTGCCTCCTTACTACTTTCATAATAGTTCTCTCTGTTGGTTCTTTCAATTAATGAGACTATCTGCCTTAAAATTGCTGCTGGGAATTGGACAAAAATCGTTTATTTCGGGCGATACTGCTGCGTCTAAGTTATCGTTATCACGCCAAGGGTTTTGCAGATAACTCAAACCGCCCGATAATTCAGTTCGTCGGCGACTTTCTAAGTGCTCTAACAAATGCGTTTTTAATTTATTAGCGAGCATGGACTTAATAATCCCAAAAATCCCGGGATTGTAGGAAATCGGTCCCGAAACTTTCGGGAGTAAAAAAGCGCCGGGATCCCGAGATCCCGAATTTCGGGAACCCGGGATTGTAATCCCTGGTCACACCACATATGCAAAATATGTAATTTTCAAGAGGTATGCACAATATAGTTTAACCTTGTTTTGGGACAGAAAGATGAATAATTATAAATTAAAGAATTAGAATAAGAATAATTATAAATTAAAGAATTATTAAAAATAGTCTTGCGTTTGCTAAGGTATTAATTCTTTATATAAATAGTTACAAACTGAAAGATCTCCCAAATTAACTTGCATATTTATTTATGGTTTCAGATCTACTTAGGCACTATGCCCAGGCAGAAAGCCAAACTTGATTCGTCTGAAGAAATAGAAATTACCATTAAAATATTGTGCGATCAATCTACAAACCATATGAAATGTCACAATTATAGTAAGGCCTTGATTGGATACAATCAGGTAAGTCGATAAATGCTTTCATAATACTCACGTAGAACAATACTCGATCGGTATGTAACGAAAATAATTAGGTTTGATAGTATTGCGGTGAACTCGTTATACAATTTATGTACCAATTATAAACTCCTAGTTTTAGGATGGATTGAAAGAGTTGTATGTAAGATAAAAAAATTAAATTTTCATGAGATTTCAAAAACAATCTACGTGGAGTTGAGCTTTATATTTTTATACTAATCTCATTTTCAGAAAAATTTAACATATATTTATTTTATCGTCCGTCCTGGAATTATCAGCCGTGGTCAATATTATGTAAATCACATTATAGACAAATCATCCTAAAGGTGTCCTAATATTTTTGATCAACAATTACAACATAAGCTTCCTTGAAAGAATTTTTTTAGCTCGTCTTATTATTTTTACCTGTGGTCGCTAAATTATTTATGTGGCTCATTTGTTTATGATTTGATCTTAAAAGTATGAATTGAACAATAATTTGCATAGAATGCAAGTGTGCACCACTGAATTTAGACAACTATTATGTTATGACTTCTTCAAGAACAGCTTTTAATTTAATTTTGAATGCGTGAGTTTGCGAGACGTTATCAGTGACATTAGGTTAGGACGAACGTTTTGGCTTCGGTCCTTAGTTTACGCTGTACGTTATCGCTCACCTCATGACCTAATGACAGTTAGGCTACAACGATCGAAATTGAACGAAATAAATAACGTGTTTTACACGACCAACGATGATACTGACTCGCCCGAGAAAAACACGATTTTCTCAAAATTGTAACTGTTGGTTTCTTCGTTCCACTCCGGAAATATTGATTGTTCCCAGTTCGTTAGCAAAGTCGCCCGTAAAAGTGCAGACTTGATTCTGAAATACTGATTATGAGTGCTGTTGCTAGTATCGTGACATAACGTTCGTAAATTGTGCCTCTATCGGGTCTTCCGAACTTCGACAGTTGATAATGGTCATATACAGTAGTTGAAGATACATATGTCAAGTCATGTATGTCATTTATTCAATCTGTTTTGCCAAAACACCATGGATTGGTATAGCGTTCAACAACACGTGCAAATTAGAAAATTGTTTTATCAAAATGAGTGTTGTGTTCGAGCAACGTTCCGCGCGCTTCGCTCATTTTACGGTTGCCATAATCGTCCTACCGAGAGGACTATTCGCAGTATGGTAGATACATTTGAGTCCATTGGTTATTTAAACAATTAACCAACACCCGTACGTCAACGAAACGCAAGATCTGCAGAAAACTTCGCCGCTGTCCTTGATAGTGTGCAGGAGAATCCGAGTCAGTCGATTTCGCGTCACTCACAAGATCTCGGCCTTTCACAGACCACAACTTGGCAAATTTTGCGTCAAGACTTAGGCCTGCACCCGTCCAAAATTCAACTGATCCAGGAGGAATTGAAGGTTAACGACAATAGACAACGACGTGTGTCCGCTGAATGGGCTCTGGAGCAGTTGCAAAATGACCCTACCTTTCATCGAAAAATTATCTTTAGCGATAAGGCTCATTTATGGATGAATGGGTATGTCAACAAACAAAATTGTCAAATTTGGGACGATACCAATTCACATGAGATCCAAGAGCGTCCAATGCATCCGGCAAAAGTCACAGTTTGATGTGGATTTTGGGCTGGCGGCGTTATTCTGCTCTGATAACGAAGTTGGCCAGGCCATCACCGTCAACAGCCGTCATCGTTTGTGAGAGCGATTGATCAAAAAAAAAAAATCAAAAATTGGATAAATTTTTGTACATGGCAGCTGAACATTATATTATACTAATATGCATTGCCGAAGAACTACATATGTGATTTAATAATATAACAAAGTTTATTACGGAGGTATTTTCTTCAACATAATAAAATTGATTAAATTAAATTTTCAGAAAAGATCGTTAAAGATTTAATTGATAGTTATTGCTCTTAAACGTTTCAGTTTGCGTATAAGACAATTTCGGCTTATTTAAGGATTATGTGAAACTATTTTGATGTCATTATTCGAGATTATTTGTACTTACAATAAATATATCCACCCTACATGTTTCTATGCCTAACCCTCCTAGCAATACTCAAAAAATCAATCGCAGTTCGACAGCCATGGGCCAATATAATCAATTCTCCATTTCGATTATTATGCGCTGTTCCCAAGACAACCGTCCATCTGCAATCGTTCTTTTCGCAGCTCTGTCATATCCGATTTTCACACTTAGTGTCTGTCATAGTGAATTCGTGGAAGAAAAATCTATAATAGCATCCCTGAAATATGGCCCAACGTGCAATTGTCGATTACTTCGGACCCGACAAGGAAGCTGAAATCCTTCAAAGCTTCGTTCGAGTTGGGATCAGAGCGGACGAGGACGATGACGAACCCAAAAGAAGTTTGTATGCCATTAAGAAGCCACTCGTTCGGGAACAATCTACGGCGGAGGCACCAGAAAGAACCAGGCAGCATTCCAAATCGATTACCAAGTCGGAAGTCGAAGGAATCAAAAAACGCAAGCCACGTGACTATTACAATGAAGTGTATACGGACAAGGATCGAGCGGCGGCTGTATCTGCTGGTAGCTACGATATCAAGCAGAGTTTAAAGATAAAGCGACAGCAGGACCGTCAGGAGGCATTACTGATTCCCGAAGAGGCGGATTCCAGCTCATTGATCACGTTGGGTATGAAGGAAGCAAAAAATGGGAACGTTGAAAGTGCAGTGAATTGTTTCTCGAAGGTAAAAGAAAAGTCTTTAGCAACAGCATTGTTCCATAGATCGTTTTAAATTAGAAGTTTAACATTTTTGTGGCTGTAGCAAGCCCAGACTGCATTTGCTAATCCTATTCTATTACACCAAAAGTAGATCTCCATAGATATGGCTAACTCTAGGCGTAACAGGTCTAGTTATATCGAGTTTCTGAGCCTGGTTATCGCAACATTAAATATTCACGCTAAACTAAGTGTTACGACAATAATTTCATTGATTTTTCAATTTTTTAAAGTAAAATAAGACAGATTATTTGAATTTATGAAAAATTATTGATAAAAATCGGCAAATTTGTTATATAAAGGAAATTATAACAATTAAAAAAACATCTCAATGTTGTTACCTCGTAATTCATGTATAAAGTAAGTGTGCAAAATTTGCGAAGGATGGGATAAGTAATTTTTGAGTTACGGTGATCACCAACTTTGAAAAAACTAAATTTGCGAAAAACGCATTGAAAAATTAATAATAATAGTAAAATTGGTTGAAGAGCATATATTTAAAATGGCTGTATCTCCGTCAGTTTTGTTCCGATCAATCTCAAATTTTAACTGGATACTAAAAAAATGCAAAAAAAACAACTAAAAACACCCTGCCTCCCTTAAAGTTACCTTAAAAATGCTGGGCTTATAGACTGAACTGATAGTAAGTGATATATTATTTACTGAATGCACGATTGCCCACCAAATCATTTTCATTCGAAAATGTGTGAGGAGGACTTGTTGAGATTTGGAGGTCCCTCTAGAACGTCTCGACCTTAGACCGCCAGACCATTGCATCATTGTTTTATTCTATTCCTATTGAAAATATTCAACTCTCAAGGAAGCGCAAATACTGAAGACAGGAAAGAGGAAAACTTTTCATATCATATATTTATAAACTAATTGGCTATATTCGGAGGAATCGAAAAACATTTTTTGTTAAAGATCTTATGATACTGCAATGTATTCCAAATGGTTTTTCGTTTTATTGAAGTGCCTTAACAATTTGATACGATATTTTAAGGGATGCAAGCTTAGATTTATTTTAGTGCAATCGCCAATAATTTATTGGACCTTATTTATTGAGACATGATTTTCTATATAAAATTTTACTTTTGCATGACCAACAGCAGGTTTCAGTAAAAAAACGGTTTTGGACGTATATGAGAAAAATTCCTCTTAACAAACTAAATGCTTGATTATCATTCGTGAATAGCTTAGAGATTAATCCCAGCTACGGGACCTGAATCAAACATCAGTAGAAGATGTCCTCAATTCATTCCGTACCCGATTCTAACATTAAAGTCTTCGTTCTGATATGAAGTTAAATCAACTCCGAAAGAGATTGTCGCACCAGCTTTTGAGAAGACATTAAAAATGTAAGCCACCAAACAGTCTTCAACACCACAGTCATACAGTAGGTGCCTGCGAATTGTAATGGCGCACGACATGGAGAAAACAAATGTGGTGCGACCCTTGAGGCTCACACGACTAGCCTCCTAGTGGGGTGAATAAATTGCTATAATTTTCTTTAATTACTATTATTATTAATTACTATTATTAAACATTATTATTCTAAATTAATATAATTACTTTTATTATTTTTATCAATTTTTTATCCAACCATAAAAGATTTGGTAGAGGAAGACGTCTCCACCACCTGGTTATCCTCTACCAAAGCCTCGACAACCTCGTCCTCTTCGTCCTCGTCATTCTTCTTGTCCTCCACGTAAGTTACGTAATTACGCGTCGTTTAAAACCGGTCCCACGTCAATACGATCTTTGGTTCTCGAGATAATTGAGACGAAAAATAATTCCGAACGCACATACGCACATACACACATACGTACATACACACTCACAGACATCTCTCTAAAAACGATGGATTTGGATTCTAGAGACCTTAAAACGTGGAGATATGTCAAAATTTGGGATTCGCAAAATCTACACCATTACAATAACTTCCCATAGGGAGCTGGGACGTTAAAAAACAAAAAAAAAATTTTTTGGTTCACTCAGAAGCGGTAACCCCGCACCCCAAGCATGTCATCTCGAAAACCAGCTTACAGCGCTTGAACCAGGGAATCTGGTTTGGAAACTACTTCTTGCGAGAGAACCGTTATCGGATCGAGAGTCGAGTCGCTGGTTCGTTCTGTGCTTGGAGAAGGAGAAGACATTTCCTTGTGACTTGAGCGAGTGGATTTTTTTCGTGTTTGTTTTCGTAGCGATATTGTTCGCCAAATCCTTTATTTCATTACAGAATGATCGAAAATATTATATAGAAATTCACTGATAAAGGAAGAAGATTCTTAAGTGGTAGAGTGACGAACGTATGGAAGGGCAATGGTTTATACTGACCAGCACAAAAGAGGGAGAAAAGAGGATCACATCACCTCAGCTAATTCTCAATGAAATTAATCATCACTTCCTACAGGACGCCAGTTGGTAGTCAAGGCAATTCGTTCAATCGATACTTCTCGTTAAATATAACACATCAAAAATTAGATCATATTGCTAAGAAAATTGTCACAGCGATAAAAATTTATTTGAAAACAAATTGGAATGCACTTAATTTGATCTTAAATCTCACTCTCAATTTCTCAATTTTCAGGCTCTCGAATTGAACAGTAACGACATCAATGCACTGATTTCAAGGAGCAAATGCTTTCTGTTGCTCGGTGAACCAAGCAAAGCGTTACAGGACGCTGAAACAGCCTTGAATTTAGATAAAAACAACATCCGTGCAATGTACCAGAAGGCGGAGTCTCTCTATTTTCTCGGCCAATTCGAAAACAGTCTTATGTTCTTCCATCGTGGATTGAGACTACGTCCTGAATTGGCATCATTCCGCCTGGGAGTCCAAAAAACCCAAGAAGCCATCGAGAACACCATTGGAACAGCTCCCAAACGTGGTATCACTAGTTCTGCTGGAAGCAAGGCAAAACCACGTAGCAAATCAACGTCGCGACAAATTCAGACTGCGTCCAATAAGAAACCGTCTCGACCGAAAACGACAAAAGTCGATTTCGAAAAAAGAAACGCCAGGAAATTGTTGGGAGAGCTTTATATCGACAAGGAGTATTTGGAAAATCTACTGAAACATCCAAACTTGAAACGAGCTGATACTAACTCTGAGAATATCTCGACATTGGCCAAGGATGCACTTGAGTTTTTGAACAATAGACAAGAATTTTGGCGCCAACAGAGAACATGTACAGCGCTACCGAACCAAAAGGATATACCCGACGATCTTTTTCCAGGCTGGTATTGAATTTGTTGGGAACGATTGAAATCATTTAGAAATAAAAGTTAATGTTATAATTGGTTGATGTTTGGATTAATCGCCTTCTGTGCTTATTCTGGTCATATTATTTCAAATAAATCGATTTGGTTTATAGGCTTCACCCTAAAAAGAGAATCCATTAAAACTGATTAAAAATTTGAACAGCCATCGTTCCTTAACCATGACATAAAATATTTAGAGAAGGAAATCTCTTATTCTGTTGTATCTCATATTCAAACCGCCATTTGAATTTACTTTTTTTAAATATAATATAATAGCAATGAAAGAAACATTACGTTACTCACAAAATAATAGTTGCTTGGGTCAGATCTGGTGAATAAAAGAGTATTCGAGTAATACGCGATTCAATTCATACAGTTTTACCAAAACTTTTATGGATGTAAGACCCGAGGCATTACCTTCGCGGAAAAGCAATTTTTGCTATATTCTTCCTTTTTTTTTGATTTCTATCATTTCTTGTTTATTTTCTCATTCAAACAGTGCAAAATAATGCTGCATAATATTCTCTTGTGACTGTTTTCTTTCCTCAAAGTATTCGAAATATATTATACTTTTTGTATCTTTGGTTAGCTGGGGCACGGTTACTGCATCATTGCATAGAAAATAAGCCGCCAAGTGCGACCCTAGAGGCTCACACGAATAACTTTCCAGTAAAATTTACATAAATATTAAAAACAATAATAAAATAATAGTTCTCTAAATTTCCAGCTAGATTTTTATATATACTACCGACAAAATAAAAAACACAACGAACCCCACACCCACGTCATATGGGTAAGTAAAATTAGGTAATATTATTCAAGTCAAATTCAGTAGTAGGGTAGGCCAGGGCTAGTTGAGCAATTTTTCATTTGAGCGGATATAGCTCCTCAATGATAAGTCTCAATGAGTTGTTATGTGACCTGATGGATTAGTAATTTTCCATTAGCAAAAGTGTCCATAGTAATTTTTTTGTAACAAGTCTAATTTAATAGCTACATCTGTTTAAATGCAGAAAGTCAAGTACGCTCAATGTACAATGTTGAGCAAGGGTATGGGGCAAGTTGAGCACCAAGAATGTCAAGCCAAACCATGGGTTCAATGTTGACTAGAGATGAAGTAAAATATGTATTTGACAATCAGATCTTTATTTATAGTCTTTGAGTGACAGAACAACAAAACTTAAAGTAGTTTTCTTTGAATAATTAACCGAAACTAGAAGCAACAAAATATTAACGTATCTTTAGATTAACTTCAGAATTAGATTCAGTCTTTCTGTTTAAAATCAGACTTAAATATCTTAAAAGAAAATATTAATAATATCTTAGCAACTTAATCATCGTTGTAACTGTTGCAATTGATACAAACGAAAGCAAGACCAGCACCTGGTACACATTTTGTATGTGCCCATTCCCTACAAGCTTGACACTGGATCCAACTTTCAGCATATCCTTCGCAAAAAATCAAACAGGAATAATCATCATCATCAATTTACTCATTTGACTGGAATATTTTTTTACAGACACTCTTCTTTCTTTTCTTATCCATGTTCTTCTTTCGCTTCTAACTTTTTTTGTGGTTTTATTTTGCTGCTCTTCTAAAGCGTTCTTTTCGGGAGTGTCTGTTAATATTGCAACTTCCCTCTTCCTGCTGTTAGTTTTAGCTGTTTTCCGAGCAATTTCCGAGCAAAATACTTGTATTAGATCGATCGTCTCGTTTTCTTTGTTCTTTGCTCAACTAACCCCAACCCGGAATTTTGAAACAAAAGTGAGATTAGAAAAAAATCGTAAGAATCATACCCAGAACCTCTCTACATATTAATAGTACAATAATTTTCTGAAAGATTAACACATACCTGATTGAAAACAGATAACATTTGACTAATACAGACGAAAACTTGCGATGAAGGACGTTTTTACTTTTTCGTCACAAAATAACCAAAACGCACGCAATGTTACTTGTTTCTGTGTATTATTTTCAGTTTAAAATACGAGATGATTATTTTTTGTTTAAAATCCAAGAGTTTTTATGTCATACATTTTTTGTTGTTCTCTGAGAAGGTTAATTGAGAATATATTTTTTGATACTTAATATTTTTTGTTTTATATAAGAAGAATATTGTTTCAAGTTCAAAATAAAAAAAGATTACATCACTAATATATATATATATATATATATATATATATATATATATATATATATATATATATATATATATATATATATAAAAGCAGATCCATCATTTGACTCAGGGGGTCTCTGCCTCGAAAATCACAATAAAAGAAGACAATATTGCAAAAAAATCGTAAAAATCACTAATTTACCTAGGCTCACGGGGGGTCATGACCTCCATGACCCCCCCCCTTGTATCCGCCCTTATATATATATATATATATATATATATATATATATATATATATAAAACCTTCACAATGTACGTACTTTACAGTATTCTTTAAGATTTCCAAGTAAGCTCGCATTTAAAAAAAACCTATTATGTTACATTATGATATTCTACCTGACTCATTCATTCACAGCTGGCAGTGCCGAAAAATGTCAATTCATACATTTATTCATGTGCATTGTGGTCCTACCTTAAGATCAAATACAAAGCAAATAAACCAAAACAAGCGAGTTTCCCCTACTAACGTCTAGCCGACAAATAGCTTTCGGATTCTTCGGCTCGTGCGTCGTTCCCGTCGGATGAATTCAAAATCATGGATAATAACCGTAGAGTGAGGACGTTCCTGAAGAACTATGTCAGTGAAAAAACGAATAATCCCAGCGAATTGGTAACGTTTTTGAGTCCTATTGCAAAGACGGTGGACCTGCTTAGGTAATCGCTGTAAGAATGTAATGGGAAAGGTAATGAAAATCTTCCACGAATACTTCGCAGACATGGAGGGCCCGAATTCATAAAAACACTTGATCCGGAGGATGCCTATCATTATTCGAAGCTGATTCTTGACGCCACGAAACTGTCGCGTAAGTTGTTTGCATTCAAACCCGATAACGACTCATCACACATCCTTGAATCCTTTGCGTAGTTGGAGTCGACGACAGCGAAGTAACGGAAAAAGATGTGCCATTCTTATCAGACATAGAATTTGCCACACCTGCAGGGGATGGGGCGAATTCAGACGAAACCGTGTCTAGTGTCCGGCTAGACCCAGAGAGGATAGATGTTCAATCAGGTGGGTGTAGGAAATAATCTGTTTCGTTTTATTTTGGAACCCCATTAGGAGTTATTGTCGGGCAAATATTCTTTTTTTTTACTAGTTCTAGTATAGAAATTAGGGATTAGATTTCAAAGTAGACCTCTAACTTACTCTAATGCAGCATTTAATTAATTTAATTAACTAAGAGAAGCAGAGCATTAACATCAGGTTAATGCTCTCGGAACCATTAGATATGAGTGTTAACTGTTCCGTTTTTTGATTGTGTACAGTGGAATGCCGATAAAATTTCGTGGTTCGGCAGCAGTACCTTCCTATCTTTATCTAATACTCCTGCAGTCGTTATTTTATCGAAGCTACCTTCGTTGATTTTATCTTGTATCATTTTTTCGGACGAGACTAAATTTTCTATACTTGGAAAGCAAAGTAAGAAAATGGCATGTAAAAAGAAAAGAACAGTGCTTGAAACAATTAATTTGGCACCGTCTGAGATGCATACTGTTGGTGGCATTATGGTAAAGGATGTATGTCGACGAGTGATTCTGGCGAAATGAAGTTTTTTGAATGCACTATTCTATAAAATATGGTTATCTTGATTAGATCAGGGCGGATCTATAAAAAAACGATTACATTTGGGGCACACAGATTTTTGCATGAAAAGTTATGGAATATCTTGTATAAGAATAATTGACTTATCCTTCCTCTAAAAAGAGACGGGAACATTAATAAATCGAAATGATTAAAAATTATAAAACAAATCGATTTTTTTGCTACTTTCCACACTTCAAACTTTTAAACGATTCATTTTACTGCAAAATACGATTGGTCAAAAAAAGCAAAAAAAAATTATCCTTGCCGCAAAATAGCAATAAATATAAAAAATAAGCGGGAAAAGCCTTTTTTAATTAATTTTTTTACCACTTAAAATACACTTAAGACCTTCGTAATTCGCCTAGAAAATCTTTATAAAATAATAAAACAACACAAAAATTTAAATCGAAGTCGATTCTGTAGATTTCTAATAATAATTTTGCAATCTAAATTTATTTTTAAAAAATTGAAAAAAATTAAAATCTTGCAAGTCAGAAACTAAAACAAGTTTGAATTTTTTTTTACATATGAAAAACCGCTTCACCTATCAAATGCACTTCAGTATGGTTTAACCATGCTTCCACCGACTGAATTCGCAGCCGCCCAGCACTGTTTCAGAGTTTATTACCAAATTCAGCAAAAAATCCTGAGACTGCCCTAATAATCCAATTTTAATTTTATAACGTGAATTTGATAGGTAAAGCGCCCTTTTATTTGTGAAAATTTCAAACTTCCATATGCTTTAGTTTCTGAATAACAAGATTTTAAACATTTGGAATTTTTTTTAAATAAATTTAGATTGCAAAATTATTATGCGAAATCTATTGATTCGATTTCGTTGAATTTTTTTTTGCTGTTTTATTATATTATAAAGATTATGAAGGTATAATGGAGGTTCTTGTTTCCAGGCTTATAAGCCGGTATATTGTTAAAATGGGAAGTATGGTTTCGGGGTGACGGACGACACAGGTACTGTCATTTATCGTGGTCGTGCTGTCGGGTGGCGGATGGTAAATGACAGCACCTGAAGAGGATGCCGTCCGTCACCCCGAAACCACACTTTCCATTTTAACAATATACCGGATTATAAGCCTGGAAACAAGAACCTCCATTAATGTGTAATAATAGTGTCAGCAGATTTGCGAACCAATAAAAAAGCACACTAGTGGGCAGGAGTTTGACGACTAGAAACGGAGGTTCGAAAACCCTAATAGTATCACAAGAATGTTGGGAACATTTTCCAAGCATTGGTGAAAAACTTGAAACGGCGGAGGACATGACGGTAGAGAAAATTTTAGCTGTCTCAAATCCAGATTTGGAGTCGGGTATAAGCAACGACGAAGAGGAAATGAACCCAACTATCGATTTCCAACCACCTACCTCTAAAGATGCTTTTTGGCCGATTCAAACGGTACAACATTTTTTCACATTTAATGAGGATTTAAAAGAGGCGAAAACAGATTTCACTTTACTACATTTGGAGAAAGTAATTGAAAAACACTTTTTAGAAAACAGAAAATCACATAAACAAACAAAGATGACAGATTTTTTTTTCTTAACATTAAATTAAATCTGGCTAAGTTGTTATGTCCATTCTTTAGTATGTATCATTTCTGTTGTACTCAATTACCTTTCTCTTTTCTATCATGAATAAAAAGTATATTTGAGTATTATTATTGTGTTTGGATATAGCGACCTACGGTTATAACGACGGAATTTCACCGGTCCCTTCAACGTCGTTATAAGAAATATATACTGTATTTTTTTCTATTTATAGTAAGGATGCGTCCGATACTGATATATATATATATCGGCGATACTTCGGGTTTGCCGATATATCTGTATCGGCGATATTTTAATGGCCGATTCAACGATACTTTTCAAATTTCGCGCTTTAAAAATGATGTAATGTAAACGACCGTGTTGCTTCGTATATTTCGTTGCAAACGAGTCTCGAACTAACTGTGCTGGGAGAATCCCCGCGCTTTATTCAGTCTCTTATTTCGGTAGGTTGACTGTTGTCGCGCGTCGTATTTTTCCATGCAAATAAAATTAAGATTTACATATCGTAGTTAGTTTGTGTATGTATATCATTTATAACTAGTCGTTTGAGTCAAATAAAGTATATCTAAATATTAGTCATGCCAACTTCAAAGCACAAATTATTAGAAAACATAAGAAGTCCGTCGACAGAAAGGGAGAATTCATTGCAATCGCAAAAAAATAGCGGCTGACTTGGTATTGGCTCTTAATGAAAAATTTGATGATTTGGAAAATGAAGAAACATATTGCTTAGCCACAATGCTTGGTCATCGTTACAAAGCACGAATATTTCAATCACACTCTACTATTTCCACGGCAAAAAAGCGTCTTGTTCAGTTTTTTGATGTTAATGTAGCACTGCATTCCGAAACTATTTCAGACACGGTCACATCTACATCTAGTACAGTTACAGTACTTCTCAGTAAGTTCTGAGATGCCTACGAGAGGTGGGCTTTAGAGCGTTTGTGAAAATATTATTAGAGAGTCCGAGAAAGATGAGCGTCTGCCTACTCTGAGCTGTAATTCTATCAAAGAAGAAGTCGAGAGATACTCAAGGTCTCCTAATACATATATCGAGAGATGCAGATTCGTTCGTTTTCTGGCGCAATGACGTCTTATACCCAAACTTGAAAAAATGGAGCAGAAGTACTTTAGTTTCCAAATACATTCTGTCGCATCTGAGAGATTATTTTCCACCGCAGGTCTCATTCAAACAGACTTGCGAAATCGCCTTACTCCGCAAAACTTGAAAATACTTTGTTTTTTAAACAAAAATTTTATCAATTATTAAAACTATTAACTAATCTCAGCCTGTCTAAAAAATTTATATTAATTAAAAAAAATTAACCTGACTTTTGTTTTATTTATTTCATCTACATTTTTGAATTCAATAAGCGTATCGGTATCGCCGATATTTGTATAAGAGTATCGGTATCGTATCGGCGAAAAGGCGTATCGAGGCATCCCTAATTTATAGCAAGCGGCAAGGCTATTTTTTTTTTAAATTTTAACCATTCTTATCTAATAGAAAATTTAACTACGCAACTTTTATTTAGTTAGAAGTGAGATGAGGTAAGAAGTAGGAAAAAATTCGAGTTTTTTGTAATTTTGAAATGTTTCGATTTATTTATTCATGTTCCCGACTTTTTTGAGAGGGAGGATAAGTCAATTATTGTGTTACAAGTTATTTCACAACTTATACTGCAAAATTCAGTGTGCCCTTCTCAATAGCCAACTGAAAACAGATCCACCCTAGTCTAGATGTCCTTAGCAGGAATTTGGACTGATTTTGAAATCAAACTTCATTTTCTAGCAGTATAGCACACCGTCGAAATCTATAACGAACATAATGAGCTTCATTGTCCACCAAAATCACCAGATCTAAGCCACATTGAGCATTTTTGGGGTTCGAATAGACTGAGAATTTGCGCATTTAAAAATGGAAATATTCTTAAATAAATGCTCGAAGAATGAGAGAAAATAAAAAAAATACGAAACCAGTTGCCACCTCGATGCAAAAAAAAAAGAAGATTGCGAGTGATCTTAAAAATACGAGTATACCTTAAAAACTTTTAATTTATTCATATTTTTACAAGATTTACCAAACTAATAATTTTTAAAAAAGGACATAGACTTTTTCGAACAGATTTTTGGATCCTCTTCCAAGTGTCACAAACAAAAATAATGTTATGTAGTTGAATTTCATAAGCTTCTATCTTAAAAATTAATCAAGAACACAACATATGACCCATTGATACAAGTAACTTACTTTGCACTATATTTCTATCTTCTATTGTAATAATTTTAAAATATCAAATATGTTTAGATTGCGATGGTTTTATATATACAATGATGAATGACCAAGTAGTGATTTAAAAAAAGGTTTAGAACTGCTAAAATTTCATTTGATTTAAATTTCTAAGGTAGCCAAAAAATATCATACACTTTTTGCATCATGCGAGGTGTGTAAATAAAGTAATGAGGCTGATTTTTTTGCAATTTTTTATCCAAATATAATTACAGTGCAAAATTATATTCTTCAAAATAGTTCCCTTGGGAAGCCACACAGCGCTGGAGACGGTTGTTCCAATCATCATAGCATTGCTGGAACTCGGATACTGGAATAGTCTTCAGTTAATCGGTTACAGCTGTTTGGAAATGAGTTCCCTTGAGATGATTTTTCAATCTCGGGAAGAGAAAAAGTCACAAGGACTCAAGTCTGGTGAATAAGGAGGCTGAGGAGCCACAAAAATGTTTTTACTGGCCAAAAACTCGTTTAATGATATTGCAGTGTGACACAGATAAACAGATGACTGTAGCAAATTCAAACTCATACTGGAGGCGTATCACATGTGCACCTGACGCTGCTCAAAGCCTCTCGTCTCCAGCGCTGCCGGATCGGTAGCGACGGTGTCAGTCTCATTGCTTTATTTATACACCTCGTATGTCTTACGCCTATAATTCTAAAACTATACTTCATCAGACGATGGGCCTTTTCATTTCATACGTTTCTCATGTATGCTGCTATCCATATCAGAATTACATATATCATTCCTCTTTGCTAGGTTGATCAGATTCTGAAGGTATTCTCACGTCAGTTTAGACTCTTGTGTGAGAGAGCCTTTAGCGCTGTCTGGCATTCGTATATATATTAAATAATTTATGTTACTCCATAACTTTTTACCCGTAAATTATTGGCTGCATAGATGTATGTTTTCGCATAAAAAAAATATTTTGGACTGGCCAAGTTATTCAGATATTGTGACGTTTGACCCTTTCATGCTTGCGTCAGCCAGATTTCGTTTTAAATCCTTTAACAAACCTAGCACAAACAGAAAAATTGCAATATCAATGTAAGAGCTGGCATCAGGTTCTGCTTCGCCAGCTTTCATGAATGCTTATTTATTATTCATGCTTGTCTGCAAATCTCAATTGTGTGCATATATCATAAATTACAATAGAACTTATTTAATATTAAATTATTATTGTCTGTAAGAAACGATTGTAACTTAGTTCTATTTTCTGTCCTTAGAAGAAAGGCAAAGATGGCAATCGATATTGGAATTGGCAAGGCGCAGCGGCGGAGGAGGTATGCTTAATAGTAATATTTGACCAATTGTAACGTTAGCAAATATAAACTTATTTTTCAAGTTTAGTATTGAAATCATTGAATTATTCTATTAACATATTTAATAATAATTTTAAAATATATCTTATACATATCATAAATACTAGTCGCAGAATTATTGATGAAATTTGAATTCCAGAATTATTGTGTTCTTAATTTCGCTTCCACACAAAAAAAAACACAAATTTGTTTTCTGATCGAACTACCAAAATTCTTTCTAATTTAATCGCCTTTATTTAGATTCACAACAAACGCCATTAGCTTTGCCGGTAAAAGGAATTGTTCACTCAACACCACTTGCGGCAGGTAAGGAATTCTAATACATAAATCATTTAAAAACTATTGAAATTTGGTATGTGATGAAAATTATATTTTAAAATAGAATTTCGCTAAAATCTTCATCAAATGTAGTACAGTCGACTTTCGATTATCCACGGTAATGGGTGACTGAGCTTTCGTGAATAATCGTAATCGTGGATAATCCAAAAATTGCCTGAAATATCCTGATAAATGTTAAATTATAATACATACATATTCATTGTGAATGGAAGTAGTCCTTTATTAATTTTTGTTTTTTTGCATTCGATTCCTTCTTTACAATGGTTGAACGAATTTTTCTCAACACCATCAGATCACACAGCGTTGTATCCTGTTCACCTTCCAAGAAGTCTAACAGTCCCTCTACGTAGTGCCGGCATGTTGCAGTTGTGTTCAGCCCCGATCGAACGCGCTTTTGATGTCCTTTTTCTGAAATTCCCCCGATCGTGTTGAAGTTCTGCGCATCTTCCGCAGCATCTTCGTGATACTACAATGGCACTCGCAACGTAACCAGCTAACAAACTTAATCATGGAGACCAATAAAAATTCCACGTTTTTCGGTTCGCAGGTCAAGCTGAATTCGTCTATTTCGGAAACTTTTGTCGAAATTGACACGTGGTGGTGCTAAATTTTGTGCCCGCATGAAAGCTCTTTCACATAATGAAGCACGCGTTCCTTCCCTCTACAGGCTCGGAGTGGAAAGAAACGTTCCATCTTGCCCGGAGTTCCCATCTCTCCCCCACTTACCTTAAGTAGTTAACTATTAGGTTGCTGCAGATGAAATGGCCGATTTAGTAAAAAAAATTAAACAGATGTAATTTTTTATAAAGACAATTTATTTAATCAAAATAGGTACCAATAGATGCAACACACTTTTCTCAACGAGATACAAGTACATTTGTTCCAGTTTTGTAGAAGTCCGAGTTTTTGGTTCGAAGAAACTCCTCGAAGGCATTTTTGACAGCAGCTTCATTAATAAATCTTTTTCCTGTCAAAAAGTGATCCAAATGTTTAAAGAAATGGTAATCTGTTGGTGAGAGGTCTGGTGAATATGGAGGGTGAGGAAGAGTCTCATAGCACAACTCGTTTAATTTTTGGACCGTTGTTCTCGATACACGAGGTCGTGCGTTATCATGAAGCAGTATCACTACATCCCTGTTGACAAGCCTAGGTCGTTGGACTATTAATTTCTGATGCATTTCATCCAGTTGAGCACAGTATTTCTCAGCATTGATGGTTTCGCGAGGTTGCAGGAACGAATAGTGGATAACTCCAGCTACAGACCACTAAATAGTTACCATTATTTTCTTTGGATGATGGCTTGGTTTTTGGCATGTGTCTTGGCGCTTCATCGGCATCTAGCCATCGGCAACGATTATCGTATAAAATGCACTTTTCATCGCAGGTCACAATTCGGTGCAAGAACGGTTTTTTTTTGTTGCGGGAGAGAAGAGAACTTGAAATCTCCGTTCGACACCTCATGTTTTGCTCCAAGTTGTTGCAAGTGGCGGCAAACTGTCGAATTCTGAACGCCTAATTTCTCGACAAGATCCCTTATGATTTGCCGGGGGTCAGACTCCACTAATGCACCCAGCTCGTCGTTATCGATCGATGGTCCTGGGCTCACTTCCAAGGTCCATATCTCCGGATCGAAATTCTTCGAACCACTGCCGAGTGGTTCGTTCGCTAACTGTATCAGGCCTAAATGCGCTGTTCATTTTACAGAACGTACGAGTATTAAACGTTGCTTTGTTAACTTCCCAGTATATGGGAAGTTCTTGTAATCGCATCGAAATTGAAATTTTCAACATATCTTTACGTTTTGAGGTCTTACGAGTATTTTTTAAGTGTTTTTAGAAAGAAGTATGTATGTGTGTGTATATGTATGTACGTGCGTTCGCGGACAGTTTTTCTACGAGCATAACTCACGTAAACAAAGTCGTATCGACTTTGTTAAGGTGTCAATCGAAGCGTCTTTGCAATCTTAAGAGCTGATTAGTTTTTGGGACACTTCGGCCGGGGGGGTTTGCTGTTTTCACCCCTTGAAGGTCAAACCTGTCATGCGCTATATCTCGCGAACCAAACGTACGATTTGCTTCATCAAGGTGTCAATCGACGCGTATTAACATTTTCATGATTCTATCAAATTTTTAAAACAAAATGTTTGGAGCGGTTTTTTAATTTTTTGAAAAAAAGTGCAAAAAATTGGGGTTTTTTTCAAAAACATCAAATTTTTAACTTTATTTTCAAGTTGCAGTAATGAATATTTATAAAATATACATACTCCAAACAGTTGTTGTAAAAAAAACCACCAAAATTTTTTTTCATGATTACAAAAAAAAATTAAATTAAAAATAAAAAATCATTAAAAGTCATCATGACCTTCAAGGTCATTTATGTCAATCATTATATCTCGATAACCAAATATAATCTTTGCATCATTAAGAAGTCAATCAACGCGTATTAACATTTTAATGATGTTTTTAAACTAAAAAAAATCTTTAAAGCCATTTTTTTTAATTTAATAAAAAAATATTGAAAATTAGTGTTTTTTTCATAAAAAAATTAATTAATAATTAATAAAATTAACATCGTGATAATAAATGTTTATAAAATTTATAAACTTTTATCAATTTCTGTAGAGACTAGCAAAATATTTACTCATGATTTCAAAACAAATTGAATAAAAAATAAAAAAAGTCATTCAAAGTCACCATGTAAAAAGGGTTCATACGAATTTTTATACCTTAAATCTCTTATTCTAAAGACATTGTTGTAAAATCAATCAAAGTTTATTATTATTTGCATAATTTGCGGAGATTTTTAATAGTCTTCACAGAACCGTGTTTTAACTTTAATAAAAAAACTACTTCAATTTTGAAACCCAATACAAATCAAATCAAATTTGCAATTGTGATAATCAACGTTTTGAATGGTAAAATGTTTTGTAGTCAACACTTTTTGAGATCATATGCTTTGAAAAGCTTTCATCAAATAAAAAATTGTAGTTTTTAGGAGTTTTGTTCTCTAGTATTCGTAAAATTTCAGTTACTTCCGCCATCATTTGTAATACATATATTTTACTTCTTACATGCAATTGAACCTATTTTTGACTGCATAATCAATGTTTCTCAAAATCAACAGAAAATAAGAAATAATTATGAGTTTCATTGATGTAAAATCGTGAAAAATTACAAATTCAGTGATTATGCCGTAGTGCCAGCAGTTTTGACCGCAACTATTCAAAATGGCCATCACGCGACAAAATCTCTTCAGTTGTCGTCATGACAAAAACTGCATTCATTTTTGCTAGCGCTGTTTTGTCCTTCAAGCATCGACATGAAAATAACAAATAACGTAGAAAAGGCTTTGTAACATGTCCCCCCTCCGATTGATCTACGTGAATATTAAATCAAACCAATCCACGAAAATCTTTACGTAATTAATTGACGCTCGCGTAGATGTTACGATTAATATTGAGTCATTCCAATAACTTTTATGAGAGGTACATTTTTATTATTAAAAGTAGTAGTATTTCCATAATTATAATTGTGTTTAATATTTTTAATATTTATGTGAATATTACTGGGAAGTTGTACGTGTGGACCTCAAGGGTCGCACCTCACGGCTTGTTTCTTGTAAATTTAGAAAACTACAGTCATATATTATATCCCAGATTCTAATCGGATAGTTAACAATAATAATACTCTAACCAAACAAAACCGTTTTGGTCTTATGTCAATTCTCTTAAGTCTTCGTTCAGTATTCCTAATACTGTTTCCTGGGACGGTAAGCAAGGCTCGACTCCTGAAAAAATTTGTAAGATATTTGCTCAGTTTTTTTCCTCATTATATCCTGCCACAATTCTCCCAAATTCTTTTGATACTCCTTTTTGCTTTCCACCTATTCTTAATCTTATCTCCACTAACCCAACTGAAATCCAAGCTTTGATCAATTCTTTAGATTCCAGCGTTGGCCCTGGGCCAGATGGACTTCCTAATATATTCATTAAATTCTTATCCCCCTCATTATGCATTCCATTATCTTATATATTCAATGCTAGTTTATCCTCTGGTATCTTTCCCAATTTGTGGAAATTTGCTAATATTTTTCCTGTACTCAAATCTGGATCCTCTTCTGATGCTTCCAATTATCGTCCCATTTCGATTCTTTCCTGTTTTCCCAAAATTCTTGAACGCATTGTCTACAATAATATATACGAAGCTCTTAATTGTAGGCTGTCCCCGTTTCAACATGGATTTGTTTCAAACTGCTCGACCGTCACGAATCTCCTTCAACTTACCCAAACTGTAGCAAAAGCTCTCGACAGCCGTACTCAAGTTGATGTAGTATACACTGACTTCAGTAAGGCATTTGATACTGTCAACTTAAATGTTCTATTGCAGAAGCTAGCTCACTTTGGCCTGTATGGTCCATTACTCTCTTGGCTTGAGTCCTATATCAGTACTCGTTCTTGCCGTGTTAGCGTATGTGGAGCACATTCTTCTCTCTTCCATGCAACCTCCGGCGTTCCTCAGGGGTCTATTCTAGGCCCTCTTCTTTTCTTGCTCTATATATATATATTCCCTCTGTCGTAGCATCTCAGTGTCTTCTGTATGCTGATGACTTAAAAATTTACCGAGTTATTCGTTCGGAAGAGGATTGTATTGCTCTCCAAAAGGATCTTGACGCGATCGTTTCTTGGAGTGAAACTAATTTTCTCTTCATGAATGTTCAGAAATGTCGCAAAATGTCCTTCTCCTTGAAGCCCAGTCCAATTGATTACACCTACGTATTACATGATATTCCACTCGCGCCGGTTTTTCAAATAAAAGATCTAGGAGTAATTTTCGAACCGAAACTTAAATTTGAGCCTCATATTGTGTCAATAACCACACGCGCCTCTCGCGTCTCCGGGTTCGTATTAAGACACTCTCATATGTTTACTGACATTTCTTCCTCGGTCAACCTATACACTAGCCTCGTTAGACCAATCCTTGAATATTGCTCGCAAGTGTGGTCACCACACTACCAATATCTAGATTCTATGGTCGAATCAGTACAGCACAAATTCACTCGTTTCCTTATCTTTAAATTTAAAATTCCATATATGCCATATGAAGAGCGTCTTTCCTTGCTGCAACTTCCTACTTTGTAATCCCGCAGACTCCTTTTTGATGAATGTTTTCTGTTTCGGCTTCACCACCATCAATTAAACTCTAACCTCTCTGATTGATTAGAGTATCGTACTTCAGAACGCCCTGCCAGATCTGACACCATATTTACAGTTCCATATGCTAGGACTGAACCTTGTACCATTCGCCGATGTTGCGACTCCCTCGAAACCACAATACTCTGCGACTTGGTCCGTTTCCTCAATCACTCTACATTCATAAGCAAAAGGTAAAGCGTTTTTTAACTAATTAGTTTAATCTATATTATGTTTTTCTTTTCTTTAATTTTTACATTTTTCTTCTTTTATTGTCTTGTAATTGGATTATGTTAGTCTGTAAGACAAATTCTTCCTAAATAAATAAAGTTATTGAATTTCATTTTCTTTTTCGTAAA
Source organism: Oxycera nigricornis (assembly GCA_963942545.1). Classification (NCBI taxonomy): domain Eukaryota; kingdom Metazoa; phylum Arthropoda; class Insecta; order Diptera; family Stratiomyidae; genus Oxycera; species Oxycera nigricornis. The sequence continues at coordinate 25,807,611 of OZ012662.1, read as the reverse complement.
CACCATAAAGAAGCTTTTGTGCCTAGACTACCATCACAATCCACACCACAACGACCAGGTAAATTCACAAATACTTTCGTATGGTTGCGAATTGCCATTTAAAATTTATTTCCATTAGCCTTGAATACAGCGCAAGATGGATCTGTGCGCTATTCATCAATTCCGCGACGTAAACCAAAACGTCCACCGCCACTACCCGCGATAAGAGGTTTGAATTAAATATTGAGATGAAAATATGTATGATTGTTTATTTCCCGGTCAATTAACAGACGATCAAGTTGAACACTATAATTCAGATAGTAGTCAAGCTTCCACTGTTGTATTTCAAGTAAGAGACTATGCCCGACGCAGTCTTGAACAAATCCAGGAACGTCGTACGTTTGATGCACCTTTACACGAAGATGCCGCGTTACAAGATTTACCAGTGGATCAAGATTTTATTCAACAGATTGAAGAAATGTTTGTTGAACGACGACGAACCAAAAATCAAACACAACGTAGAAGAGAAATATTACCAAAAGTTACAGCGGTTGGTATAATGTCACTAACGCAACGTCCATTCGTACTAGAGTCTTAAAAATGTTTGAATCGAAGTATTTAATTTTGATTTCGTCATTTGAAAATGTTTGCTTCACATGAGAACTAGAAATGATGAGCTTATTTATATTTATAGGTATCTGATATGTATAACAAGTATTTTCAATAGTGTCTGTATGTTTACAGGATCGACGACCGTTCCGAGCGCAAAATATAACAGTGGCGGATCGTGTTTCAACCATTGAAAACTATTTGTAAAAACACCTTAAGATTCTAAATGATCTCATCTACACAATTTCTTTCAAGATTTGCGGCAACCGAAGACGGTTGTTTCATCGAGACTGTCTTGCCCAAAATAGAAACCGTTACAACAATTCAAGAGAATGTTCAATATCGATTGTCTGCATCCGTTGATGAGATCCGTGCAGGAGAGCTACGAAGTCATTTTTCATCACTAAACAAGTCATTGCTCATCACTAGCCAACAAAGTACTGAAGGAAATCTAATTGCCATTGAACCGGATGTCATTCCCGAAGCAATTGAACCTTTGAATCGTTCGCCCCAACCACAATCCTTTTTGCTACCCGAATTCGTAGAGAGATTAATTGATACAGATCCAATTATCTCACCGATGGAGCTCCGACCTCGTGGCGAAATGGACTACGCAAGGACGTCTGGAAGTGGACCAAGACGAAAGCGAAGAAGAAGAAATCGAGAAGTCGCCGAGAATGTACAAGGAGGACAACAATCGCCGAGACGCCCGTCTCGGCCAACAGAATCGGTGATGCCAATTTACTCGCCCACGCAAGAATTGATAATTCCATTGCAAGCAGAAGCACTAGGCACCGATGCACGGCCAATGAGCAGCTTGCCTGAGCAAGAAGTGGATGCCGAATATTACAAAAGGAAATTCAAGGAATGGCGCGCATCTTTAGCGGTATGGAGTTTGGTTTGAAATCCCTCTCAATTGATAACTTTAAATTACTTTTATAACCAGAGAAAAGCACAAGCGAAAATTTCGACGCATCGAATCGATCTAACGGATGTTAAAAAGCTTGTATGTATGATTTCTTTTCAAATATTACTGAAATATGAGGTGCAACAATATTGACACTGTTTTAAATTAGCGTAAACAAACTTTCTGTGAATTTGTAGATAATCAAAATATTATTTTCAAAATAATCATTGCCTTTCGTTATTATTCGACACCAAACAGGAAAGCCTATGCAAAGAGACTCAAAGCTTACTGTCAACAATAATCACACAATCGTACCTTCCGATTGTTAACGTGATACCACCTGATACAAACAGAAAGATTGCAGTTCAACGAATCGGAGTGTTATTAGGTATAATTTTCTATTAAATTAAATTATATATAAACAAGAAAAAATTCAATTTTATAAGAACTAAATACAAGAGGCTTGATAGTTTTAAAACGGGATGCAAATTGTTCTGTAGTTGATGTTGAAAATTTAGCATTTAATGTACACCAAGAACCTGTTCCATCGACATCGCAACACATGTCAAAAGGCGCGAAAGAGTCCGGCTTCTCTGAAGGTATGCGTGAAACGGATGCACGAAGCTCACCAAAACGAACAAAGTATTAAATGTTTCGGTGATCGGTGAATTAGTTTTTAACGTAATTTTTGTATTCATACGAATGCTTTAATTTATTTAATATTTATATAATTTCATTCGGTGCTCATTTAAGAAAACGTCATAAGTTAAAAAGATGCATTGTTAAATTACATTCTTAAGTTTTGAATTTTAACTACCTTAATCACTATTTTGTAGTTGAATCATGACCTTGATGTTGATTTTAACAAGTTCTGATGCTTTTTCTGATCTTTAGATGCATTGATTGCACTTATTGGAACAGAAAATTGAATGTCTCCTAAAGAAGTATTCCTATTTTTTATTTTGTTGTGTTGTGTGCTACTTAATATAAATACATACCTTCCTCAATAAAGGAAATTTCAAATAAATATTTAATTGTTTGATTCGACAGAACAGAGAACATTTAGAAGGAAGAAATGTGTTCATGGAGCAATCTTAAACTATTCGGATTAAACTGATTATTTGTATTGTAGACAACATGAAAGATTGCATGAAAAAGAAATATCAAAAAATCGCGTAGAAAAGGAATATTACAAATTCCAGTGAAACTAAAGGATGCATGAACAGAAGCGTAGAATTAAAAGAACAGTTTTATTTTTTGATTTTTTTTTAAGTAAACTTCAGTTCAAGAGATGGTGCGTTAGTGCCTGGAAATCGTTTGGATTTTCGGAAATAATAGTAGCACAAAGTCATGATAGAGCTGCAGATTTGACTGATTAAAAATATAATCAAATCCTCATATTGCGCCGCTCGAGCTGAATTTGATTTTTCAACAAGGATCAGAAAAGCAGTTTTTTCGTAACCATGAAAAGCTAGTAGGCAATAGTAGGCTATAAATCTTACAAACAGATAGCTTCTTTATCCGCATCTTTAAATGAAGATGACAAAATAATATTGTTAGGTGATTTCAACCGCCCCAATCTATCGTTTATGACGGACGGAGATGATAACAGCCTTCTCCCTACAAATGTTCTCGGCTCTTGTGATATGAATCTGGTAAGTGCTTTTTATGGCAATGACTTACAGCAAATCGCTCCCAGTCCCAACCAAAACGGTCATTGGTTGGATTTAATATTCACCAACACTTATGACGATGTAGTGGTCAGTCCTACTAATGCTGTGGAGCATCTCTTCACTAACAACCCTCACCACACGGCATTCACAGTTGAATTCTCCACTACTGAAGCTCAAACTCCCATATCATACAATTGTAGTATTGTATACGATTTTCATAATGCTGACTACTGGCTGTATCCTCATTTTACCAAATAATTCTTGACGCCGTTGAAAGGTACGTACCTGAAATTAAGAGAGAGAAATAAGTTATCGGAACCCTGGTTAGACAGCAATCTGCGCTCACTAAGGAATGAGAGAAACAAAGTCTATAAATTACTAAAGCTTAACAACAATGCTAGCGAGAATTTAAAAAATAGATATTTTGATTTGTCAGAAGATTACAAAATCAAACACCGCGAGGCCTATGAACGCTACGTGAATTTAACTGGCGAAAACAATCAGAGACCCTAAGAAGTTCTTTGATATTGTTAATCTCAAGAGGGAATCGTCGAGTTATCCAGCGTCAATGACCAAAAATAATACCGTTTCTTCATCCCCGAAAGTAATCTGTGACTTTTTTGCTGACTATTTTCAAGAAGTTTTTTTACCGCCAAAGATTTCGGTAGATACAGAGTCCTCTAAAGTTAATCCAATGGTACTGTTTATGGACATGTATCTCTCAAGGGAAGATGTTGCTCAAGCTATTAACAACCTTGACGTTAATAAGAGTCCTGGCCCAGATTTACTTTACCCATTGTTTGTGGCCTAGTATATGGACCAGGTTGAAGTACCTCTTCACTTTCTTTTTAATAAATCTTTGACACATGAGAGTTTCCCAACTTATTGGAAATCTTCCAATGTAATTCCTATCTTTAAAAGTGGTGACAAGCGCTCTGTCCTAAACTATAGAGGTATTGGCATACTATCTATAATCCCTAAACTATTTCAATAAATCGTTTGCCAAAAGCTCTGAGCTATTATTGAGCCTCTTCTAAATGAACAGCAACATGGTTTCCGCAAGGGCCGATCAACTACAACCAATCTCATGGTTTTAGTTTCTGATTTCCTATGTAAAATGGAGATGTGTTACCAAATTGACGCAATCTACACAGATTTTAGTAAAGCATTTGACCGGGTTGATCACTCAATGCTGATTTCCAAATTGCAGAAAATAGGAATCACCGGTTCTTTGCTCAATTGGCTCAGTTCCTACTTAAGAGACCGAAGTCAATTAGTATAATTTCAGGGATATTTGTCCAAGCCAATTCTCGTACACTCTAGTGTACCTCAAGGCAGTCACTTCGGCCCTCTTCTTTTTAATGTTTTTATATCAGATTTATCTGAAAAACTCTCGGACGCATCACATCTTTATGCTGACGATCTGAAGATATATCACACCATTAAGTCTCAATCTGATACTGTTTACCTCCAATCAAAATTAACTTCCATCCAACAAATGTGTGATGTAAGCAAACTTTATCTAAACGTTGGGAAATGTCATGTAATGACTTTTTCCCGCAAAACCACAATCTTGAGCAATGCATACGTTCTCAACAATACGGTATTGGAAAGGAAAGAGAACATTGTTGACCTTGGAGTTAAGTTTCAATTTGCACTACGATACTATTCTCTCCAAAGCTTATAACAACTTGGCTTTATTAAAAGACGAGCCGAAGAGTTTAAACATTTGTGGGTAACTAAATCATTATTTACCTCACTGGAACTTTTGTACTTCCAGTTCCCTCTTTCAATACATTTGACAATTAATTTAATGCAACCATAGATGAGTGTATATATGTATACAACATGACCTCAGCAAAGAGAAGAAGAGGGTATAAACATTATAATCCTTAATGCAATCTTTTTTCGAACGAGAAACCTAGATCGAATAATTAATTTTCTGACGATCCTATTCTGGCAGGTAGATTCTCAATCGCGGGCGATATTATCTATTTGCAGATCGTTCGGCAATTTTTCCCCGGTTGATTTCCTCCTTCCTTTGCTATTGACCTCAGTAACTTCGATTGCAGGTTTCCAACGTCGTGGTTCAATCTTCCTTGAGAATTGCAACACTTTCTTGTGACGACAGAAACAGATGAAATTACGACATGAAAATAATCGAATAGAAAACTATAGAAACTTTATCGGCTTTCGGAGTTCGGGTGGAATGAAAAATACGATAGAAAACAATCAAAAGTATATCCGGCAGTCAGTGTTACCAATTAAATACGGTAGAAACTGAATACCTATCGTTCAAAGGTGGTTTTAGTTGTAAAAATTCAACATGCTTAGGAGCGAGTCGATATCTTCTGAAGATTTTCACCTCACAACGTTGAAAAAATATCAACAACAAAATAAATGATAATTCGACGATATAATCATCTAAACACGCCCACGGCTAAAATCTTCTTTCGCTTCGTTAAAGACTATTGCACAGAAAATGCTTTGAAGTTCCAAATAATTTTCATGAATCCTAATCGACGGGACATCACGACGGTACAATTAAATAGTCATTTATTCAAAAAGAAAATACTCAAAACATGCTCGAATTAACTATGTTATATTAGATAGACATTACAGAATATATTACTCCTCCGTCTTCTCGAATTTGCTTCCATAAAACGGAACATATTGGAGTACTGCCTTCCAATCTGTGAAGTACAAGAGACCCAAACTTGCGGCAGCACCAAATCCTGCACCAGATGTTACCCTGCAAAATATAGGTCAACCAATTAACAATTAGCTAGGGAGCTCCAAGGATGTGATGTTATGTAACCAACATTGCATGTATGCCATACAATTTGCATCAGTTAACTGATGTCATTAGTTGGCTTCAGTAAACTTTTTTCATACTCACCACAGAGCCGCTTGCTCAGCGTGTTTCTTTCCAAACGGAATCCTTAGCATCTTCCAAACTTTGGTATAAAAGTGTCCAAACGCGATGAAGATCTCTGCTCGGATGTGACAGCCCCAATAACCTCGAATATGCCTGAAAATTACTGTCAATGTGACATTAACAATATCTTTCCTGCAGTGTTGATTGTGCTAAACTGATTGTGCTAAACTAATTGTGCTAAATGAAAGCTGCAGGTGGGAGTTATTCGAAAAACTCAAATGTTTAAACCTTTTCAAGCTGGGTGGTTAGTAACACTAACCATAATAAGAATTTTTAAATGGAAATACATTTTATCTAACAAACATTGGATGAACTATCCTAAGCTTTCACTTTGTTTTGCATTTAGTTTAGCCTATAATTGGTTTCAGTTTTTGCTGATGTGACTATACTTTTGAATTCAATAGTTCGTAATTAGTCTTTTTGTAACGTGCTCAAAAAAATAATTGTGTAAAAATACTAAGTGGGGGATTTTTCCTGTTGATAGAGTTTGATTTCATGGACTTGAATGTGTTTTGCATTTGTGTGATATTCAGAAGTATTTGCGTTTCGCATGTAATTCACCTTAGTGTATTAGTCCCCTTCAGCCATGGTGGTTACCATAGTAACCCCCTTGTATATCGAAATCCTTAAACTTAATAGTTTTTATAATCGTATTTCTAAGTTATTTGAAACCTAAATACAAACAAAATAAAGAATTATTTTATTATTTATTAAAATGTGTGACTGAAAGAGTTAACGTAACGTTCAAAAATCATTTTTGAAAGGATATATTTACCTTCTGTACATTCTCGACCATAGATATGTTTTAAAATAAATTATAAATCAAATTTCACGGTATATCTACAATTTTCATTTTTTACAAGTCGTTCCGAAGAAAGCTTCGAATTATCAATCGTTACGTCATCTACTCATTTACCCTACGATAATAAGTAATGAAGATTAAGCGCAATCAAACCACTAACTAGTAAGACAACACTGAAGAGCTATCCGCAACGTACAGCGATCTAATTGATATGCTTCTAGGGAACTCAAAAATAATGAAGGCACATCTTTTATTCTCTTAGACCAGGGCGGATCTGTTTTTTGTTGGTTTTTGAGAGAGGGCTCACTGATTTTTGCATAAAAAGTTGTGGAATAACTTGTATTACTATAATTGACCTATCCTCCCTTCAAAAAACACTAATGGAAACACTAATAAATAAATCAAAATGTTTAAAAAAAAAAATTCAAAAAACTCGATTTTTTCCTATTTTTCTGTTCTTGTGAGGAAATAAAAGTTGCGTGATTAAATTTTCTATAAGATATGAATGGTTAAAAGTTTTTAAAAAAAAATTACCCTTGCCACAAAATAGCAATAAATATAAAAATCAGTGTGCACCCTCTCAACAGCCAAATAGTCGTTTTTTACAGATCCGTCCTGTGCTACTTGGCTTATGACAATTATTCCCTTAAGACATTTTATTTGAGCTATAAAATCACCTGCGAAACCATAATATAGACAAAAATTCCATTAAATGAGCATTCTTTTATCGTATTTTATTTTGTAAGACAGTAAATAGAAGTTAAAGACTACAAGACACCTCTGAATTTCGTGTGGCTATGTAAGATTTTATCTTGTTAGCATTATAACTACCATACAATGTTTCTAAAGGCATGATTTATCAAATAATACATTAAACAAATACAAACAAATCAGTCTTTTCTGAATAATTTGCTTAGTGCATACATTTCATTGATAAAATGTGATTAGATAATATAAACTCACAGAAGTCTTTGATTTGCTGGGAAACTCTAACGTTTCAGTCATGCAAATAATTAATAATTATATTAAATAATTTAATCAACTGTTAAACATATTACCAGTATAAAATATTTTTACCCGGAAATTTTATGATTTGATAAGCTACAACTTATTTGCAGATAAACACTATAAATAATTCTATAAAACTTGACTTTTTTAAAAACAAAAGTTGTGTATTTTTATGAATTTGAGCCTTTTAAAGTTTCTGTACTGGTTATCACATCAATGGAACAATCACCAGTGTTTCCATTGAATATTGAGTGAAAATTTTACTTTAGTGATTAATTAAAAGATCATTAAATTTAAGCCTTGAGAATGAATGATAAAAGTACCAAAATATATGTTGGGAAACATTTTGCATTTAATCTAAGTTAGAAAAAAACTGAAAATTGAACTGCTCGTGGGTTAAGATCAACAGGAACCTACAATTGATATTAATTGGCTAACGTTTACATTTGTATTCGAAGCGGGAGCATTTTTAAACCATCATTCAAAAGGACTAAATTTTGTTGAAAAATATGCATATTATTACAGATGGATTGGTTCAAGTAATGTTTGTTCATGAATCCAATAAAATGTGCGATTTTTAAGGTACTATTACCTATTAGAATTGTCAAAAAATCGTTTTTACGTTCGCCACGCAACGTGGTGGACCCACAAACCCATACGGGCAAAATTTGGGATTGCCCTGTTCTTGAAGACCTCAAACCATCGTGCGGGTAAACGCTGTCTGTTGAAAATTGATAATGTTACGTTCGCCACTTCACACAATCAAGCCAATTAATGAATTATATATATATATACATATATATATAAATTAGGGCATAGATCGATTTAGGTAAAGGTTATTGGAATTATATAAATATAGAGGAGATGTATGTATGTTAAGGATATTGGATTAGATAACTAAGTAGGTAGTAAGGTTTTTATGGAGAGTGTTCCTGACCGTGCGCGCGAGGCTGCGTAATTTAAGTATCTTCAACAGCAAAATGCATTACAGTCAACGTCACAGACCCTGCAGATAAGTTGCCAGCAATCACAACAACAAACAACGCTCACACAATCGCCGCAACAGATCCAAATCCAGGCTCCGCCAGGTCTACAATACGCCAATGGAGTCTACCATGCGCCTGTGATACCCACAACCATTTACACTTGCAATTCACCATGGTTAACGACTGCCACGATTATTTCACCAGCACTTCAACCACATCCCACAAGCAGCAGCCACAGCTCCCCCCCCCCGCCCCGAGGTGCAACGCTCTGGCCAATCGCACGAAGCTGCAACCGCCAGCTGACGTGCGTCGACGTAACCGGACCCAAAGCTAGGAAAGCTTTGATGAGGTCAGCAAACTCGTGGACCGTTGACCGTCGATGGGGCAAACGGGATCGGGGTATCCCATAAATATCGCCGGGAGACCAGCTGACGGGATATTTTTAGTGCGGAGTCTTGGACGGTGCTGTTCTGGTTCTTTCTGGTGCGGAGTGTTGAACGGTGCTGTTCTGGTTCTTTTTGGTGCGGAGTCTTGAGCTGTGGAGACGCTAAGGGGCGAACGGACAACAAAGCGGCGAACGGTCAGCAAGCGGCGTAGGATTAAGGAGGGAATTTCTAAGTAGAAGTAAGCTTAGTTAGGGTTATTTAGGTGAATTAAAGGAAAATATATTAGTGGTTGAGTTGAATCTGCGCTTAGTGTGTGAAGTGGTGAAACAGGCGTCGCGGGTCGAACTATTTTCTTTTCCATCTGAATTCCTTTTTTCGGTCGGTGATTTTGGGGTTGTCGCGAATCGTGTTCCCGTTTCCGGATTCGCGGACAGGGCAGTCCCGGCGCAGAAACGGGTGGCGCCCTTTTCAAATATATTCCTACACTCATCTTCGCGGGTTTAAGCCGGGTGGGGTTGCCCAAACTGTAGCCAGGGTCGGATGCGGTGTAGTGGTGAACGTTACCCGAAAAAGGGTTGTAACATAGTTTTTTTTACATTTTTCGATTCTTTATATCTTCAAAAATAACTTTCCAAAATATTAAATAGGCATTCGAAGCCAATTTCGCGATATAACGACCGAGGCACGCTCTCAGCTCGCCGCAGATGTACACGCAGCTGTCGATTGCGCGGCTTATATTTATTTTCCTTTCTCCGAAATACCGGTTATACTTTTGCATCCAGTATTGTGTAGGTTTAGCCATACTTTTATATGGTTCAGGCATTGCAATTTGATTGATTGTAAGCCATGAAAATCGATTTTTAAGATATGGACAAAAAAATCAAAAAAAAACTTCAAATTTTGAACTTTAATCACAATTTTTTAAGTGACGGACAGTTAATCTCCAGATCTAGTGGATCGATTTTAATAAACGTTAAATCAATTTGTTTGTTTTTGTTTCGTGAATGATAGTTTACCACAATATGATCAAAAAAAAGGTTTAGGCATCTGAAAAAGGTCTATTTTTGAAGAAAAAAAAAGATATGAACATCCGCCATTTTTTGTTTAATGATTTCTCAATTTTTCTGGTAAACTATCACATAGGAGCACCTCCTTCTTAAAACCTTTCTCGAATTTTATGTTTCAGACTTGCAGTTCCTGAGGATTAACTGTCCGCCATTGATCAGTGATTTTTTGAGGAGTAAATTTTAGCGCTCTCTATACAAAACAAAAAAAATGTAATTTTCAAGAGTCTTATAATACTATTAAAAAAGTTTGATTGCTATGTAATATAAAAAAAACGGGAAAAAATTGTTGAAAATGTGTCATTTTTTAGCCTTCTAATCGGTAATAGTACTTTAACTATACCGAGACTCTGGACAGTAAATGTAGACAACATAAAGCTGAAGAAATGTTTTGAACAATTTGTTTGCAAACTGGATTTCATGGTTTTCAGTTAAACGTATTTAAATTTACTTAAAAATATAATGAACGTAATCATCAGTCGACACTGATATAGCTTAACATTTTTATACTTAATAATACCCTAATATATTAAAAGATTCGTACTTTTATCATAATGCCTATTGCTGCTTACTTTGCAAATATCAATTGTATCACGATTTTATTAAATTACTGTCTGCTTCAGGTACCGTCTTTTTCCCTTTGCTTAAGCGCTAGCTCCCTAGCTTTCCTGCAAAGTCATTGAAAGGCATTTTCTTAATACAATGTTCGAATTGAAATTAACTCTGCCGGACTTACTCCTTCGCTTGGGCGCGTTTTTCATTGTGCTCGGCCAATTCATTCGGATGCATACGTTTACGATGTGAATAGTAGTTACCACTTGAAGCGAATCGTTTCATACAAAATTCACAAGTATATTTACGTTCGCCAGTATGCTGGAAAATATGATTTAGGAGTGTATTTTTCAGCTTGAAACTGCGTCCGCATTCCTTACACACGTGCGGTTTATCGTTGGAATGTTGCACCTTCAAGTGATTTCGATAGCATTGCAGGTTCGTTGAAGAATAATCACAAGAAGGACACTTGTGACGTACTTCGGAATGTTTAGCCATGTGTTTGCGAAGGCAAAATTTATTTTTAAACCTGGCACAATGAAATATGCAGACTAATAACTGAGCATTTGTTCGATAAATAGAATTTTTACCAGTTTTTACATTCTGTGCATTGGACTTGATGTATCTCTTCGTGCGTTGTAAGGTGGTACGAAAGATTACCTTTACAGCTAAATTGCTTGCCACATTCGTGACACACATAGCGCGGAACTGAGTGTGTCATACTAACGTGCGTTGCTAGTCGATTAGCGGACACGAACCTAAATCAAAAAAAAATTAAAGTAGGTAGGGTTATTTAAAAAAAATTATATAATCCTGCCTGAATCATGCGAAAATTGTTAAACGTGAATTTTCTGGAACACAGTAAACTTTTGTCCGAATTTTTAAGGTCAATTTTGGTATGATTTCTACAGTTCAAAAAGAAAATTAGAAAATAAACACCTATTTTTTCTACTATGTGATCATTAAATACATACGCAAAGTGGGAGGGGATAGTAAATTTCCTAGCCTGATGATATTTGATGTGAACGATGTTCGAACAAATGTGATGAGTTACCACGTTTGAAGAACTAATTAACTAAGTGTAAAGAACACAAATATCATCCTATTTTTCAAACTAAAGATTTTACCACTTTGTGGGATTTATCTTAATATATTAATGATTCAAAGATCAGTTATTGTATGTCTAAAAACGTACAGCATGCATATAGTAAGTGTAAATGCAATAATTGGACGATTCATTTTGTGTTTTCCACTTTAACTTACAACTTTGACATTATAAAACTACCCCTAGAACATACAATGTTTGTGCAGTTGGAAGTTTATTTAAAAAGACAGCCACTTTAATTGTAGTGCAAACATTAGGCACTGCGAGAGAAGTGGACCTAATTTTTTCAAATGTTTTCAAGTCTTTTTTAGTCCAGGAAGCGCATGCAAACCTCACCTTTATTACCAAATTTAGCAAAAATTGCCGTAATGCCGTAATTTTTTCTCTGAATGTATGTTGGAAATAACGTTTAAATATACATCTTGTGAAATTTCAGAAAACCTTTCAAGACCATATAACTAGTGATGAAAACACTTTCAAGTTCCAACACAAACTGAATGATAAACGACAAATGGACTATTCTATTAAAACTTTCGGTAAACGATAAAATTTAATGGACATATCGATTCATCCCCGACCAAATCCCCCAACTTGGCATACAGATTTAAAGCTGATACATTACGAACCGAGGTTGGATTCGGTTTACAGATACGAAACACCAAAGTTGATTCTTCAAACTGGAAGAACCATAAAGGTTACCGTGAAAAAAAAGGAAATCTGGGATTATATAGACTACTTCCACTATGTAAAATATAATTGATTTTATTTACATACTATCAAATTTTACTATTTAAAATTGCAGACTAGGTTTCAATGTCAAATATTGCATTTTACGATCGATTTGCGAGGTAAAACATGTTCTACTTCCACCAGAATTATCTTTAATACAAGATGTAATTCGCATTTTGTTCGATTTATACGATTTATATTTGTTCATATTTATACCTTCGTTAGAAGTGTTACAAAGTGCGCTCTAAAAACTAAAACCAAATAACACTTCTGGAATAAATGACATTCATACAGAATTATTGAAAAACTGTCCGAGAGAACTTTTCCACGAATTGTTCGTGAACATCTGCACAGACGAGGTGATATCCGAAGAATAGCGTAAATTTATTATATACTCAATGTACAAAAAGGGAGACAAATTGGGATGTGATAACTAAACTACAGAGGTGTATCAGTGATGTGTGTATGTCCTACAAAATATTGACAACAAAAGACAGAAATGCAAAATTATCGGTGAATATCAATGTGGCTTCAGGCCATGAACATCGACAATTGAAGAGCTTCTTCCTAGAAGGAACTGCGAAGCGAGGTATTGTGCACAGGAAAACTGATGAGCCATTGCGATATAGTGGCGCACACTGGTTAAGTAGTTTTAACCCTCCGTGTACCAGGTGGGGTGTGACATACCCCAGTTCTTCGAAAATCGCAATCATTTTAAAACTGAGATAGTGTCGCAGTTCGAATTCTCAGTAGCTGGAATTGTAGCGTTGGCGCTTCGATCAGTGTTATGAAGTCAGTCCGACGGCGACCACCAAGCGAGTTTTACGTCCCTAAAGTGCGTATGGTATCACACACCCCTCGTGCGGCGCGTTGATAAAAAGGTTAGATTTTTGTTTGAAGTTTTTATCTTTATTTGAAGTCTCTATTTTTGTGTGTTTAGGATTTCAAATGGAATAAAATTAATCACAGATAATATTTTGCATAAAAAATGTCTCGTCTCACTAAATCTGAAATATTACAAACACTTTTGGACGAAGGACCAACAACCCAACAACCTCAAACGACAAAAGAGGAAATGAAAGCAGTTTACGGTTTACTTTTTCTATCAGGTTTGGCTCGTTCTGGTCGCCAAAGTACAATCGATTTATGGGCTACTGATGGGACAGGAATGGATATTTTTCGAGACACAATGAGCAGAAACAGGTTTGTTTTCCTTTTGAATAACTTGAGGTTTGACAGCGCAAGAGATTGAAGACTGACAAATTAGCTCCAATTAGAAATATTTTTCAATGTTTTATAAAAAAACTGTCAAGACGTTTACATTCCGATCGAAAATCTAACTTTGGACGAAGAATTGGTTGCTTTTAGAGGACGATGTGCATTTCGTCTGTACATTCCCTCAAAACGGGCCAAGTAGAAAAATTTATTCGTTAGTTGACCCTAAAACTTATTATACTTTGAATATGGAAATATATTGCGGAAAGCAACCCGAAAATAGCCCCTTTGCCGTGAGCAACAAACCGTACGACGTGGTTGATCGTCTAGTCCAATGTGTATCTCAGTCTTCTCGGAATATCACGATGGATAATTTCTTTACTAGTTACGATAGTACAGAAAATTTACTACGTAATCATAAGCTCACGGTTGTCGGAACGTTACGCGCTGATAAAGCTTGCATTCTTCCAGTTTTCAAGAAACATCGTGAAGTAAATACATCACTATTTGGGTTTCAAAAGGACATTACTATTTTATCCTACGTACAAAAGCCGCGTAAAATTGTATATCTCATGTATTCACTACACCATGATAGAGAAATAGATTCTGCAACTGGAAGTAAGCAAAAACCCGCAGTGATAACATTTTATAATCAGACCAAAAGTGGCGAAGATGCGGTAGATAAGTTATCTCGTACTTATGATGTTTCCAGAAATTCTAAACGTTGGCCGCTAAACCATGCGTGTATAAATGCAATGGTTGTTCACATGTTCAATAATGGTATTGAAGGGAAAAATAATAATTTAAGAAGTAAATTGAGAATTGGGCATTTCATTGATAAAAAACCTCCCAAACACCAGAAGACAGAACCGACTTCCAAGGGACCTACGCAATAGAATCACTAAATATTTCGATGATTTGCCTGAAAATTTAACAGAACCTCCAGCAACAAGGGCTATTTTTATGAAAAGGTGCTCAAGTTGCCCTAAAAACAAAGATCGTAAAACTAAACACACATGTAGAAAATGTTACGCTCCGATATGTTTAGAACATACTGATTTTTTTTTGTCAAGACTGTGGCAAATTGAACACCGATGATCTCAATTAAAATGTATCTTTCCTATGTTTAATAATTAAAAAAAATATTGTAGAGTGTTAAACTAAAACGATTACGATAATTGAAAGAGCCATTTAAAATTAGTATATAAGAAAATGATTTTTAAGTTACAAAAATTACAGTTATGTTTTTTTGTTCTTTTATAATAAAAATCTTTTAATGCATACTTTCTACTCAGATTTATACTTAAAACTAATTGTTACTATGTATTTATAAATACCAAATGTTTAGTTTCTCCAACAAACAACAATATGATATTTTTATTACCTTTATATTTTGGGGTACGGGACGAGATTTTTAGTCACCTGGTATAGGGAGGGTTAAAAGACATACACAGAGTACTTTACACTTATTGGTTCTGCAATAACATGAAAATCATAAAAGCAAAGGACAGTAGCATTATTCTCGACGGAAGCAGCGAATTAACCTTAGCAGAAGCGGCAAACGAGACATTTTACCTGTGGAGTCTTTCTCGAAAATTGGGCAGAGATAAAAAAATTCTCCGACAACAATGCAGTTCGATTCTTAGCAAACGGTGGTACAATTCGAGAACAAAACACATCGATATCAAGCATTATTTTGCGCAAGAATCAATTCAAGCTGGTGAATTCGTGTTGGAGCACGCATCAACGGAGAATATGGTAGCAGACCTCATGTCATGAAAAGTGCGAAATAGAACTTAGCATGGAGTGAAAAGAAAACTTTAGATAACGTACATTAAGAGGGCGTGTTTGGAAGTACAACGTTGATTACGCATTTGTTCGTTTCTGATCTAGTTCATAAATGAAATTGTGACAATTAAATTTCACATAATTTTTTTGTTCACATTTAGACATTGCACCATAATATGGACCACATAATAAATAGTTCATGTTGACCTCACGGGCAACCCATGTAAAATTACCGTGGCACGCAAAGTGTTAAATACTACAACTCCATCGCCAGCGTGAGCAGTCATAACTCCCCCAAAGTGTAGTAGGAACTTTTTTTAGAATTTAATTTACAAAGGCCGTTTACATACTTGTAAACGTTAAAAAGCATTAGTCTTATGAGGGTCTCTAATTTGGATTTTTTTGGGTCTGGCAGCTAAGCTAAGATGAAAAAAGCTATGCCTAAATGCATTTGTTTAGAGTTCCCAACAAATAGAGACTTTGATTTGGACACATTTAATAGTCAAGTCCTAAACAATAAAATACTGTTGTAATTTTAATCTCATTGACCGCAATATCAATAAAGACTCGCAAACGTGCTTGAAACTCTAAAAACATATGATACTCGGCTCCAAATATCAAAACATACCCTTTGCCGCACACAGTACATCTATGAGACCCCCGTTGATCCTCGGGAAGATGACATAATTTGTGAGTTGCCAATCCGCCGCTGTAACCAAATCGTCTTGGACATTTTGGACACGCCCAAGGTCTTTTTTCTTCTGGTAAATGGTTCAGCATGTGGTATTGTAGATTTTTCGGGCAGTTCATTAATTTGCCACACTCCGAGCACCTGTGAGTTTTTTTTAAAGTTTGAACAATTTGATTAGCCTCAGTTAGGTATGTTGGACACTTACGTGAATGCATCGGGTTGAACGTGTTTTGCCATGTGCATCGCCATTCTTCGCGTTGTGATCAGTTTCACACCACAACATTTAACATAGCCCGCTGTCGAGTGAATATCTTCATAGTGCTCCAAGAGGCTTGCGATCTTGATAAACACACTATCCTTTTCTTGACAAATTTCACATTGTAGCTTATAAAACCTAAAAGCCATTCGTGAAAATATATTTAATCTATCGATACTATACTGCATGCTTTTACTTAGACATTAAATTGAACAGCTCTTGTCCACGTAGCGCAAGTTTTGCATCTTTGATTAGCACTTTTGGAAAGTCTTCAATATTTTTGTTCCATTCATTGTCGCTATCAAAATCATTCTCGGTCCGGTCGTCGTATTCATTTGAACTAGCAGCTATCGAGAAGGTGTCGAAACAATCCACTTCATTCACGTTGCCTTCCGTGGGTGGTCGCGGCGAATGAACTATTCTAGTTTCGGGTGATTCAGTTAGCATTATTTGATATTCCGGCGACCGATCAGGACTTTGTATAGCTGTAACATCGGCAAAATGTAAATCGTTTATAATTGGCTCACAATATAATTCTTCGTTCATATCGTATGGCTCGTCGTGATTAACTTCTTCGGACACATTATCCGCGCTTTGGTTTTTATCGAATAGAATTTGAAATTGTTGTTTGTTTTGCCGCGCGAGCAGTTTTTCTTGATTTTGGTGCACCTGTTGGCATTTAAACAATAATTATTTAAAAAGTTTCTATGAAGAAGAGTTTTAAAGAAGGTGTCGAATGTGTATACGAGATGCATTCAGGTATGAACTTCAATAGCAAGTCTAATGGAAAAGAGATTTTCTTATGGTCAGCACGGGAAAACGGGAAGATGAGCGATTCCATGTCAAGTGGGTCAACTTCGAAACTTGACCCCTTTCGATTTGGCTGAAAATTTACCCACTTGTTCTGTATGTAAAGCCATGAAGATTCTCCAATTAGCAGCTCAAAATGTATAAAACAGCACCCAAGGTGTATTTTATCAATTTTGACTGTGTCATGGAATCGCTCAGATGTTTTGAATCTTACTGGAAAATTTTAGAACTTTTGTAGAATTTACGTTAAAGTCAGCTTCGGCAAAAGTTTAGCAACGAAATCGGAAACCGAGAAATCAACTACTTATGTTACTTCTGCCTCATTAATAAAAACCAAATTTTAAGATTTATTTACTGTTTTTTACGGCGATTAATGTAAGACCCAAAAATTAAATCACAAATAAAATCATGCACATAAGTGATTCTCTTTTGACGAATCTAACATTATCCTAGAGCATATCAAACATAATGTTGGATTTTACTCGGGTTTAACTAAAAAAATACTCAAAACAATGGCAACAGAAAACGATTCTACCGAAGAAATCAATAAAGCGATATTGCGTCAAATTACTGAAATTATAATGAAACTACATTAACTGCTACACATGTTTGTACATAGTACAATATGCCAACTACTATCCCACAAAGACTCAATGAGCTAGCTTCGCGGTAAGTGTTTAAAAAATCATTTTTCGGCAGCCCGACAATTACCTCAACACAGAAATTATGCGTTTCCTCAATTTTTCGAACACAATTAACACATATCGTTTTGGCTAGATCAGTCTCTTTTATCTGCAATTGTGAAAATCGATACGTAAATAGTTGCAAATCCCAGAAAATGTTTACCTCTAAATACAAGTATTTCTCTATTTTTGCTAGCATTTCACTCTCCATCATCGCTTCGCTGAATACATTAAGCACGACGTGATCTCGGTGCAGGCATAATCGGCAATAATTTTCCGAATCCATTTTTTGAATCCCTTGAAATATCGAGATTGTTTTCATTGATTAGCAAGTTTGTAATACAGTGGGGGAATCAATATGATTCAGGGTATTTACGAGTTAGTTTTCGTTGGTGCCGCAGAAGAAAGGTTGCCTGCCAACTTAGGGATTTCCGCCCAAATTTAGGGGGTCAAAATTGACGATTTCGCCGCTATTTTTTCATGTTATGCACGACCGGAACGACAAAAACCTCCAGGCGATTTTGAAAACTCTTTTAGTGTTTACAAACAATGACAATCATCTGACAGTTGTTTGACTGGAACAATGGAGGTTTGGAATATGAACCCAACAGGAACGGACCATACTGAATGTGGTGAGTGGTATCCCAGGAATAAACAGTTTTTCTATTCCAAGACTTGAACCGCACAACCAAATACAGTATATTCACAATAAATGCTAACAGCACGGACTTGACGAAAGTCACTTTGTGAACTTGTGATTACCCTTATTGTGGATCTCGGAAAGGGATATTTTAAAAAGAACCGTTGATCTGCTGCTATTCATTTTTGGAGTAAATAAGCCAAAACAGTGGATTGCACGACCAAAATTGAAAATGAATCAATTAATTTTATTTTTTAGCTTTGTATGAGGCGAAGTAAATTACAGTTACAATCAGCTCCACAAAAGTCAAAGCCAAACATGAAATCAATATGAAATAAAACTATTCTGAATTATTAATCGAACTAAAAGGATACTAGGTCCCACAAATTTAGCGCTATCCTTGATACCGATTCTTATCGTCTGGGACGTACAATGTACTGAAATCCAAATACGGACAATTACTGAAAATTGATGGAGAGAGTGATTTGAAGGAGACGTAGGTGGTTTTAGACGGTAGAAAGCCCACAAGCCGAGATTCAGGAGCTGATCGGTATCTTCCAAGGTTGAAAAAGTAAATAATATGAAGTAATAACCTCGGCGCAGAACGTCAAATGCGATGACGGAGCTCACAAAAGAACCGAAACACCGCTGCCATCAGCAAAAAGTTTTTTGATGGAATTTGCAATAATTGATTCCGAGATTTTTATATATCAGGTTCCACCATTAAAATCAAATATTTTATAAATCCCACATGCCAGTAGTAGAAGCTGATCGATATATTTTGATGAATTTCACCTTAAAGTTGAAAAAAATGTGTGTATTAATTTTGTTTTTATGTTTAAAGCTAGAAAACTGTCCACATTGTTACGAACCAAGCGAAATCCTTGCTTGCTACTATAATCGTATTTAAAAACAAAGACTGGGTCTTCTCCTTGCCTCGGTATCTTCATGGGTAAATAAAAATAGCAATAAAAACAAGGACCAGCTCTGTGAATACATCTTGCATGAGGTGACCATTTGTGTAAACAGAAAAGGGTCGAGTAGAAAGAACAATCAGTAGGAAAGTAGCATACTAACATTGAATCGCATGAAATTATGGAATAGGAATGTTAAGTGAAATGAATGTGTGAAAGTAGCATGTATGTGACGAAAAACGATGAAAGAGGGTTGCTGGTCCCTGGATCATCAAAGATGATCGTGGCAGATTAGTCTTGTCGATACGCAAGGCGAGGCAAGGAGTTGTATCGTAAGTGTCGAGCGCGAATACAACGAGCCTTTTCGATAAAAATCCGCAATAACATATTGTTAATAATCGATTCAATTCTCTATTCATACCTGAACACATTCATACCTGAACACATTTCCTAGAATATTCAATTAAATACGACAATACTACATATCAAATTATTCTCTCGCCTATTATTCAGACGTTCGTCAAAAATTAGTTGAGTTGGCAGTGCTGCTAGTGCTTATATAGAAATAAATGGCCTCCACATAAAACGGAACATGAATTTAAGCATTCAATTGGCAACTTTTCGAAAATTCGTGTCTTCATAATCCAAATGGAGGGTCATAGCATAAATCCAAATAGCTTCAGTTTTGATCTGTTGATTGAAGCGACAACTTTGAGCTTCATGCATTCATGAAGATTGCTTATTTCCAGTTATTTGTCCGGTTTCTTCGTTTATTTGTATCTTTAAGTCACAAATTCAAAGCATCGTTTTCTTAATATCGCATTGAAATTGTACAAATAACATATGATTTGAATATTTGTCATATAATTAGAGGAACGATGTGGAAGTGGAATAAACCACAATTCACAATTGCAGTTGCGTATTCTATTTTGACAGTTGTGTAGTTGACGTTGTTGCTCGCTTTGGGACGGGGCCTTGTTTCCAACAGGCTTGTAGTTCTGTTACGTTCTTGTGTCCTATCGGTGTGATATTCGCCAATCTACCTAAAACGATTGCAAATAGTGACAAATAAATTCTTCCTATTCACAATACATGCGATATTCAGACAGGTTTGCGTGAATATTCCCGTGAAAAGTCGCCACTTGTGCGAACCAGTGGAATGCGGTGGGGACATCACACCACTGTCATCGCCGCAAATCCAAATAATCATAATGGACGAGGGAACTTTAAACGACTTGCTGGAGTGCTCGGTGTGTTTGGAGCGCCTGGACACCTCGTCCAAGGTGCTCCCGTGCCAGCACACATTCTGCCGAAAGTGTCTCGAGGTAATTAAATACTGACTGCCAACGGACGAGACAGGTGTGCATGCATATTAAATACCTGTTTGTTCGCAGGTGATCGTCTCGAGCCGACATGAGTTGCGCTGCCCCGAGTGTCGCGTACTTGTTGATACGAAAATCGATGAATTGCCGTCAAATATACTGCTGATAAGGATCCTCGAAGGTTAGTTTTTGGGCCAATGAAGTTTTTAGATTAGCTGCAATCGATTGGAAATATATAGCGTGGGAGGTGAAATTGCAATAATATTGAAATTAAGAGGGCAACTATTCGGATTCGCTTATGTTTTCTTCTTCTTTTTCAACGTTGGGAGGTGGAAATCTTCAAAAAATACCGATCAGCTCCTGCCTCTCTTTTTCCTGCACATTATTCTAGCTGAACAACCTGTGTGTCGATTGAAGATTATTCTAAAAGAATCTTCGTTAATTGAGAGGTAATCAACCGGATGCAATTGTTAACGCGCTTCGCATTTTTCCCTCTTGTGGACAAATTACTATGAGTCACCCACCTGTTAATACCTTTAAAAAATCGTGAGAAATTTATTTTTTTATTTAATTTCTCTGACAGAATACTATCTACTAAATTTTTTCACCTGCGTACAAAATCAGCCCAACAAATTGAATGGTATTAAAATCTTACAATAATATTAGAAAAATGGACCAAGTGAAATGCTTTTGAAAAACAAGCCGCAAGGTGCGACCCTTGAGGTCCACACGGTCAACTTCCCAGTAATATCTACATAAACATCAACAACATTACAACAATGAGAGGTATTCATAGCAGTAACAGGAATGAGTTAATATGAATCATATCGTCTACGGGAGGGTCCATTGATTACGTAAGGTTTTTGGTCGATGAATATTCACGCGGATCAATTGGTGGGGGCCTTTTTGATCTTGAAAATTTTTGTTGGTTTTCAAAATTTAAGCAGTTTTTTTTAATTAAAAGACTATAAAAACTATTAAAAATCTGCTCAATTATGCAAATATTTTAAAACTTTGATTGAATTTACAACATTTTTTTAGAATAAAGGATATAAAGTAATAGCATTCGTATGAACCCTCTTTACATGGTAACTTTGAATGATTTTTTATTTTAAATTTAGTTTTTTTTTCTTAATCATGGAAGAAAATTTTGCCGGTGTCTCTTCAAAAACTGATAAAAATGTATAAATTTTATAAACTGGTATCACTGTGCGGGGCAAATCAGGTTAAAAAATATTTTTTATAAAAAAACCATAATTTTTCGCATTTTCTTCCATTAAATTAAAAAAACGGCTGAAACAAATTTTTATATTGTTGAAAACTTCACAAAGATGTTAATACACGTTTGGAGTATGTAAATTATATAAACTTTCATTACTTGGACTTGACAATAAGGTTAAAAATTTATTGTTTTTGAAAAAAACACAATTATTTGCACTTTTTTTAAAAAATTAAAAAAACACCTCCAACGATTTTTGTTAAAACTTGATAGAATACGCGTCGATTGACACCTTGATCAAGGAAATCGTATGTTTGGTTCGCGAGATATAACGCATGACAGAAATGACCTTCAAACGGGCAAAACAGCAAACCCCTCCGACCGAAGTTTCCCAAAAACTAGTCAGCTCTTAAGATTCCAAAGACGCTTCGATTGACACCTTAACGAAGTCGATACGACTTTGTTTACGTGAGTTACGCTCTTTGAAAAAACTGTCCACGAATCACATACGTACGTACGTACGTACATACACACACACACATACATACTTCTTTCTAAAAACACTTAAAATATACTCTAAAGACCTCAAAACGTAAAGATATGTTGAAAATTTCAATTTCGATTTTCGAGTCGATTACAAGAACTTTCCATATACTGGGAAGTTAACAATATTCTGATTTTACTTTACAAATTATGCATAAACATTATTTTCAACATAATCATCCGCTTTACATAGAAATGCAGCCAAAACATAAGGAGCTATTTAACCCCTTAGTCGTGAAAAGTAGCGGGCGTTTACATAGACATGGGATCACAAACCCCTTCATTGCGTGATGGTTGTCGGCCATCCATCGCTTATTTGAGGTGCCCAAAAAGATAAAAGCCATATTGCGACAAATCTGAACTGAAGGGTGAATGTTACAACACTCCAATTCAATTTTTATCTCATAGCGAGGCCTGGCGTTTAAACGACATTTATTATAGGTTGCGTTTTTCTTTTCCTACGACGAAATAATTTTTGAAATCGCAAAAATGTTGCCGTTAAAAGTGCGCCGATCAAGAAGAAAATCAACGTAAAAATAACTTCACTGAACAAAAAAAGTGGCGTGTAGCTGTTTCGAGGATACGATCTACGTTAACGAGTAATAATTTCCTTTGATTAGCCGAAACAAGCACAGAAACCATAGATAGTTACACACATTATACTTATATGCCCGAACGGATTGTTGACCAACGTAGTTGTGAAACGTGCACTAGCTGTTGTCAAATATGTCTTCATAATTGGCTTTTCTATACTCTCCAGCGTTGATGCATAAGCGATTTCATCAACTACATGTATTCTCGTTGACGTGCACGGACGCTTTGATGCGTTCTCTACATCCCCTCATTCTGTCATATGAATTTCACAGGTATAACAAGTGCTCTTGATTCTAAGGAGTGTATCGAAAAAAATTGACCTTTATAATTATGTCTCTAAAAGTGATATTAATTGCTTCATTCAACTGTTTTTTGTTTCTTTTATTATTATATTATATTAACTAACATTTACATAAAAATTCAATGAATTTTCATTTCAAGGGAAAAAAATTTCGGACCTTTTCGTTATCTCCACGCTTTTAGGTTCCGTACAATGGTGTCATCGACCACCTTATATGCGTTTCTCCACTTATTTTGAAAATTTCTTTTGGTTTTAGCGATTTTGTTTGTTTTCTTTAATGTTTTCTTCATTTCAGCCCAATATCTTTCTATTGGTCGAGCTTTTGGACAGTTTATAGGGTTAGCTCCTTTCGGAGTTGATCGAGCATAATGACTTGTCGCTAAATATGGCCAAAATGCTACAAATGCGTCGTGTTTCTCGATAAATGATATTAGTCGCTTTTCTAAACACTCTTCGATGTATACTGCTGAGTTGATAGGACCCTTCGCTACAAATCCCTTTTATTCTAAGACCACATCAACATATTGCCTGCCAAATCATATACCGCTTGAGAAATTTGATGCTTTATTTTGGTTTTATGTTTTGGGCTAACACCACCATTTGATCCTGCTATATAGAAGTTCTGACCAGGCAATTGTGCGAAATCGGCCTTCGCGTATGTTTCATCGTGCAACGCAACACAATCGAATTTGGTCAGGTAATCCTTGTGTAGCTTTCGAGCCCGATTTTTCGCTTCTTTCTCCTTTTCCTCGGATCGATCAGGTACTTTTTGGACCTTATATGATCTGATTATAATGTTCCTTAATCCTCTGAATCTTTGCGTTCGATGTTTGCACTTTTTGAGCCATATCTCGAATAAATGTGTTAGGACTCTGCAAAAATGTCCCCTTTACCTTTCGGTTCAAATTTGCATCGGATGGACATTTTTTCTACCTAATCCAGACTTTCTAGCAACAGGTAGGTCCTGTTTGTACTTTATAATCGTCCGTTTCACTGTTGTAATCGAAAGAATGGTCTCCTTTGCTGGTATCGAATATTTACGAAAGAATTTCCCAGGTATTTGCACACAAGTAAACTGCGCACTTTTTCTTGATTTGATGACATCTTTTCAAGAGTGATCTCACAATAAGAACGGATTATACGTTCCTGTTTGTCACATTTTATAGCTAATTTTGCATACCTGATGAAGACTTAAACTTATCCCAAACAAGAGCTATGCAGGAAAGACTGAAGGTCATTTTTTTCCGATACAGTCCTTAGTTGAGTTTTTGACAGTTAAAAGGCTCTCTCTAAAAAGGTTCTTTCTACAATATTGAACAAAAAGGCTTTGCAGTGTAATCGAGTCATGCCGACCACGTCTGTTTAGTAGTGTTCTCTTTTGGCTCGTTAATTAATTATTAAAGACTCTCTGATTACATAATCTTGCCAGTCAGTTTCAAAAGGTTCCATCCAAGTTAATTTATAGAATGTTTTTTTTTATGATAGTTGCCAAATTATAGATAAAATCTTATTAGAGCGAATTCTTCAATTATAGGCCGACAAGCCTTAGTTTTTGCTTTAACATCATACAATTTCATTTTAACAACGTCACACTGTTGTTGTTTTTTTCGCGATATTGATTGATCTTGACTATGGATTTCGTTGGACAGGAACGAACGTCGTAGCTTCAAAATTTGTACTTACGGAAATTATAAGACGCAGCAAAATGAATTTAAAATTATGGTGAGTCTTACTTCCCCGCGCGATGCTTAGCAGTTCTCGCTTAACCTAACAAATTCTTATCGCAAGATGTTATTGAATTTTGGATGTTGGCTACAATGCCAAACCTTTTTTTATCGGATTTATTGAATTGCCTCCCAATATGATCGCGAATTTAAAGAAGTATTCAAGTCAAAAATAATTACCATATCGCCTCGGTTTCGGTAACGTTGGCAATTGAGCAGCATTCATGGCTCCGATTCTCGATTATGGCTCTCTTTTTTGCACATCAGAGAACTGCATATCCTGCACCTCTGCAACTCAACGTGCAAAAGGACGTATGTCGAAAGTTGTATTTTATTTTTTATTATTCTTGTACCTCAGTGCCTCAATTTGTGTTCCAATCAATAATATAATGTTGAACTAAGAATAAAACACTAAGCATATAATTATAAAACTAAATCATAAGAAAAATATCAATGTTTTGCTCTCCTAAAAAATACAGTTTTCAGACATACGATCTTTTGCATTTTGAGCGACGATATGTCAGATACAGAAACGAGACCTTAACAACTTGTCCCCAAACTAGGTCTGTCAATTCTGGTCGGACTTTCGCTCACCCACAAGCTTTGTAATAACCCGCTGCTCCACAGAGACATGCATTCTTGCTTTCAAATGGGGTTTCTTAATACTAAAGAAAACTGTTAGATTTGGAGGCATGTCTATTCAATCCCTAACTTCTTTTGCTACTTACTAGTCAATCTCTCTCGGGTCTATAACACCTTTGCAATTTAAAAAAAGCCGCTCCGTTTATATTTGATTCATCCCCGTAGCTTGGTTAAAGACAATAATGATGCCTGCCAGTTGTAGACGAAATGAGTATTTCTTTCAAAAATATAAGTCAAGGAAAAGGAAACAATTCGACGTTTTTGAAATATGTAGATGTTTCTAACAAAAAAGACTAGAAAACCCGGAAACTTTCGAAAGCTAAAGGGTGCCTTCGGAAGGTAACTGAACTGAAGTTGTTGGCCTTCGGAAGAGATGGTCACGAAACCGAAGCAGTTGAAATGAAAGCAGTAAAAACACTTTCGCTATTCCCAGGATCAAAAGCTTTGGAAACCAATCAACATCAATATTGTCTTGCTAAAACAGTTATATAGGAAAGGTTTCAATCCTTGAGGTCTCTGGAGCTGTGTACACATCAAAACAATGAACAGAAAAAAGAGCATCGCGGGTGTTCTTTAACTTGATGTGTATATGTTCAGGATCACGATCAGCGAACATTCGTTCCCGTTCGTTCATAACGCATAGAGTGCTGATAACATAAAATAATTGGGCGAGTGCGAGCCGGATTCCCGCAATAAAGGCTTCGTACTATAGAAAACTCTATATATTATTTATATATATATATATATATATATATATATATATATATATAGATATATATATATATGGATGTGTGTGTGTGTGGTGTTTTCGCCCAAAAAGGTACATAGTGTATCAAAAAATGAATTTTGTCTTAACGATGGTTTCGGACACTTGAAAGCATGCTCTTTAACGTGAACCTCTTCAAACTTACGGGAAAATTTTTTTACACCTTTATGTGGTAATCGTATGTTCAGAACCATTCGCTGAAAAAAGGTACATATTAAGTCATTTCAAAAATACACTACAATTTACAGCAGCAAACATTTTTTTTCATCACAGATACCCACACCAATGATATCAAGACCTTATACCCCACTAAAGTCGTGTACATAGTAGTAATACACTGCGAAACTTTTAACGGAATTTTCTCGAAAACTTGTTTTCGTACACTATGTACCTTTTTTCGAAGAACACCACATATATTTCTTTCTAAAAATATGACTATTTGAATATTTAAGACTTTAAAATATGTTGAACATATCGATTTAGATTATAAACAAATTAAAATAATTTTCCTGGTCTCTAGGAAGCTAATATGAAATAGTACGAATTTTTTCGTGTCGACAATAACCTCTTTTAAAATATTACTAAAAATTAAAACTAACAGGATACTGTCCAAAATTCAGAAAACTATCAGATACATATTTACTTGATTTCTAACATGGCATCAGAAGAAAATATGATTTTCACCTGGTTGAGAGGTTAAGAATATTATTTCTGGAAGTGCATGTGGAAGGCAAAATGCACATTTGTTTTAAAAATCAAAATCAAAAAAGGAAACAATTCAGTCTTCTTATTAATTTTCCAATTTATGGTTGACGAATATTTTTTCAATTAGTTTTACGGGCGTCTCAATTCCATACAATTCATTTTGATTTACCTAGTTTCTGCTCTACTAATTTGTGAAGCAATTCGGAAAATTATACAAGCCTGCTATTTCAAAGAATCTTATTTTTCTTTGTTTAACTTCATCTATTTCAATTTGACTGTCTTTTAAATAACTGAGCCTTAATCGTAACTACTTGATAGCTTAAATTGATAATTTTGTTCGTTTTTCAGATTTAAAAAAAATGTATACATAGTTCGTTTTTTTTAACCCCTTGAATTCAGTGTCACCATTTGGCGTTCTAAATCTTCAGTGTATTTGTATTATTAAATTCTATAAAAAAATCACTCATGAGATACAAACTAAGGCGAAAAAATTCAATCTATTAATCATTGCCTTTTGTTTGATCTGATAAATATAATGCATACCATGAGATAAAATGGCAACAAATATGGGTCACCATATATCACACTCATATGTTCAGTATACATCGCCGATATAAATACAGAACAAGTCTGAAATATTTTGATTTTGTTGATAACCGATAAACCGAGTTAACGCTGATCGTGAACATACCAAAATAATTTCAGAATGTATCTTATCTGCTAGTTATACTAGTCTGAATACTTTTCTGGGCAAGTCCGTTCATAAAGCGAAGTATAATTTTTATAGATAAAATATTAAAATTTCACTTGTTAAACAATTTTCTATATATTTTCTTAGTTGATAAACTGTTATCAGTTTTTAAATGATAATATAGTAGCAATGTATCGAGTTTTGTTTGGCCTTGTTATCTTGGATGTAATGTAAAGCGGAAGCAGTAGTGAGAAAACAATGCGAATCAATTATTTGGATCATGAAAATTTGTGCAATCTCAAGAATGTTTGATCTAATCCAATATCATAGTCAATGATAATACTGATAACAATTTTTGGAATACAATTGTTGTTATTTTTCTTCTGCAGGTTTTATCTACCGATAGCAGACATGCCAGCTGATTAATATTATGTAATATATTTCATGCATGATGGCTTTTTCGTACCAAACTCGCCAATTTTTAGTTCTTCAATCAATGGCCTCCAATTTTTCCAAAAAAATTATATTTAAATAATCAATTCAATAAACTGGTTGACAAAATAATTATCCCGTTTCCATTTCAAGTGTTCTTAATTAATGAGAAAAACTTACATTTTCTTATCAAAATCATCATAAATTTTATTACTTCGCAAAAATTATGAAAATTTATTGCTGTAATCTGTCTAGCTGACTTTGTAGATTTTCACGATGTAAATCTAATGCGAGGCATATTATAATTTTAAAATTTCGATGCTGCTCCTTCATTGCTGTCTTGCATGAAATTCAATCCGGAAAATTAGGATAATCAAGTCATCATCATCATTTAAGGTAACAGTTCCAGTCGAAATAGATTTTTTTACGCATGGACTTCTAATCACTAGACGTATTTATGATAAGTAAAATTTCAGGAAGAAATTTTCGCAAAAATGGTAGCCGACTTCCAAGATTCTAATTAATGCTACTTCACGCCATTTGAATCTTAACTCTTTCGCAGTAATGGAACCGAAATGTGATAAATTAAATAGTTAATACTATCAGAATGTAGAAGGGGGTAGGTTGGCTATGAATTCAGTTTAACGATCTCTTCTCGTTTTCTTGTCGACGATATGATTAAATAAAAATATATTGGACATGGAGCTTTTCCATTACATTGGGGTTATCGTGCAGATCGATACCGTTTCAGGGCTTGAAAGTCTGATACGAGCGGAGTTCTGATCACTATTCGTAAAAATAGCTCAAGTAGTCTTTGCATTGATTTCCTTTCTGCACTTCCTTTTGACTGCGTTGTCCATAGTCTCATATACTCTTCTCATATAATCTGTGGGTACTTATTCATTCCAAATCACCTCCCGAATTTCTCAAAATCTTCTTTGACGACATTTCGTCTTATGTTATTTGCAAATATCCCTCTGCTATGGTAGTGGCTTCAACTTACCCCTGGTTGGTTGGCGCTTACTTTGCCATCAGTATCGAATCTGTTAGGCCTAAAAATATCCTTCCGGTTACCATACCACTGAAGTGTTTTTCAGGAGGTAGAGGTCATTACAATATACGAGGCAGTAGACTGACTGCAAAACCAGAAAATTTCCATAAGAAATTTAAACATTTTCTCGTGATGCAATGGAATGCCGCTCACAACTGAGCGTGATGTCGCTTCACTGTGAAGTGATTCTTTGCTGGGTACCGGGACATAGTGATATACCGGGAAATTGCGAAGCAGATGCCCTAGCAAGAGCTGGCACTGAGCTCCAGAATTATACGTTTACACCCCAAGTCGGTCAACCTCTAGCCTCCAGCAAGCTAGGATTCAAGCAATATTACATGAGGGCTGCAAATAGGTCCTGGCTACTTGAAGAAACCTGTAGGACAACCAGGCCAACTTGGAATGCACTGTGTTCCAAACGCACCAAGCAGCTCCTTAACACGAGCCGCGAAACCTTGAGTTCCATCGTATCCGCACTGACGGGGCACTGTCTGATTGGCAGACACGCAGAAAGATTGGGTATTCCTTTCGACGACTTCTCCCGAAGTTGGAGATCGGAAGACGAGGAAGAGACAATCCAACACTTTCTGATGCCCAGCACTGTCCAGGAAACGCATGCAAACCTTAGGCTCACTTTTTCTGGACAGCCTCACGGAAGTAGCAAGTTTTAATATTAGCTGAATAGCCAACTTCATACGAGAATCTAAATGGTTCTCGTCACCTCACAGGTTCTAGTGCCGCCCTTATCTTTTTGTGTTATCACAATAGGCTTATAGTGACCTAAGTGAGCCAGCCATTTTTGGAAAAAGGGGACTGCCACTACAAACAACCACCCATCTTAAGGGGTCACTCAGGCGTGTTTAAAATAAAGCTTATTTTTGAGTATTTTTTTTCTCCGAAAAGAATGAAGCGGCCGAAAAATTGTTTTATGGTTTTCTACAACATACTATCGAGCATACAAAACGTTATTATTTTTTTAAATTGCAAACACAAAATGGCGGCGTCGCAGCAGTTCGAACGCGGATGCTTTATTTTTCGAGATAACAAAATATTTTTTTCACTATCTTCATTTGTTTTTTAAGGCAAGGTAAGATAATTGTAAAATATTTTTTATATATAACACCGATTTGAAACGAAAGAAAATTATTTGTCTGTGAAAAAAATCGTCCTTCAATTCTTCATAAAAAATATCACTCTAGATAACTTTTCTGAGAAGATGCAAATGCAGTCAGCATTTCAAGTCAATGGAATGAAAATTGCTCGAGTTCGAAAGGTGTGGACAGCATTAAATTTTTTAAAACATATGCCTGTAAATTTTCACCCTGTTTTGGTATGCCAGGGCCATGAAACATACTTCCAAAATTCGAATTTAGCTACTCTGCTTCTTTTCTGAGCGATACAAGGTTTTAACTAGTGCCTTTTTAATTTTTCGACGCTGCGGTGTTGATGACTTTAGACCTAGGGCACCAATCGGCATGCAGTGAAAGTGATGAACATCAGCATATGACAAAATAAACCGTTTTTTATATCAGCATAAGCTGTTTTCACCAAAACACACACAAATATGAAAAAATATTGGTTTTTAAAATTTGGGTAATAATTTGAAAAATATTTTATTTTCGACGAAAAAATCGACCTTATTTTGTTTGTGAGAATCTTAATTGTAATTGCATCACGCAATTCATAGTTCTTAACAGGACTGTAGCTTCGTCGCCCTACTGAATTTGTAAATTGTTCGCTTCCTTTTCTCTATCCTTTGCTTCTAGATCTGAAAACATCTTTTGTAAAATCTATCAACAGCGACAAATTTCACTGGAACTTGTCAAATGTGTCCCGGCTGTATTGGATAGTCAACTAAAAATTGTTACCGTTTTCACTGACTTCTCCAAAGCATTTGACACACTTAACCATGGTATTCCGTGTTGGAAACTCAGACACTATGATGTATCTGAAGTTTTGCCGACTTAGTTAAAGAGTATTGAAGTAGCTTCCCACAGACATAGTTGGATTTTGTCAGATGTCAGGCAAACAAAGCTGATCACTATTTAAGGTGACTCTCTTCGGTCGATCACCTCTAGTCTCAATACTTAATGCTGTCTTTTCGATCGATATATTTCTCTAACTTATTGCCAACTAAATTCTTTTCTTGAACAATTCGGAATAATTACGTGATGCCATCGGATTAAATGCTGAAAACTTGTAATAAGCCACATTCGTTTAATTTTGTAATTACTCTTTTGCGATAATTACTATGCTATGGTCCCTGGCCGCTAAACAATAGGTTGTTTGACTACAGAATATTAAACGAATACGTTCTATTTCACTGGCTTGTAAAGGATGCTTACATGTTTAAGCTTTTAAAGGGCCATACGCGGTTTTTATTTATGTACATGTTCCAGTCATTTTATTTTATTGGCATGTTCTATTTATTGCAGGCATGAAAAATGCTACACAAAACCAAAACAACATATCCAAATCATCACGTTCACCTATCAGCAATATTAACTCAATAGTGACAGGTTTAAATAATTGTGAAATTAACGAGAGCACAAAACCTTCCGTAAACGAATCGCTAGCAGTGCGAGCCCAAAATGAACAGAATGTATCAAATCGACGCATTTTACCACATGCTTTTGCTTTGTACGATTTTAGCTCGAAAAAGACTGGGTAAGTAGTGAAGAGGAAAAAAATTAACATATGCTTCTCAATCTATTAGTTCAAAAAAATTATAAAATAATCTGTTTGATCTATTACAGGGATTTGAACTTTAAAAAAGGTGATATAATTTTACTTAAAAGGAAAATTGATGTAAATTGGTATGTTGGAGAAATAAATGGTCGTGAAGGTGCTATTCCTATGAATTATGTACAAGTAAATATTGGAGTCACAAATGTTTTAAAGCGTTTGTCTTAATGCGAATTAATTTCCACAGATAATAGTCCCATTACCCGTCCCACAGTGCATAGCGCTGTATGATTTCAAAATGGGCCCGAATGAAGAAGAAGGATGTCTGACTTTCAAGAAATCGACAGTAATCAATGTGTTGCGTCGCGTGGATCACAATTGGGCCGAAGGATCGATCGGTTCTTGTATTGGCATTTTTCCAATTGCATTTGTAGAAATGAATCCGTTAGCAAAACAATTAATGGAGACGGCATGTCTAGCGACGTACACTTCTGCGCGAATTCTTCCACAGGTTCCAGTTGAAAATGTAACAAGCGAGTCAAGTTCTATGGCAACTACCAGCCCAAACTCAACATGTAGTAGCAACACCAGCACAAATTCCGTTCCTAGCAGTCCCTCAAGTTCTCCTCAAAATAATATTTTGGCAAAGAATGAGATGAAAGAGAAACGACACTCGCTCAATGCTTTAACAGCGAATACCACTCTCAGTATCGTCCAGTCGAATCGCCATTCAGCTGAAATTTTAACAATACCCGAGCCGACCGAGCAAACTTCACAAAGATCAAATTCGATTGATGATCAACAAACAAGTAACAGTTCAAATCGGCAACAAGAAAATAATCCCACGCAACAACACACAGCGCGTGCCAATGTCCTTAAAACTAACATTCACCATAATCAACCTAACTTGCCGTGGGCATACGTTGCGTTGTATCCATACAAGCCGAGGAAAGGTGATGAGCTGGAATTGAAAAAAGGATGTAAGTTGCTAAGTTGGTTGACAATAATTCTCGAATTATTATATTTTGTTGCGTAAAGCTTATATTAACATAATTAGTAAAACTGTTTCAAATATAGATACTTTTTGATTGACTTTGGCCAAATTTAATAACAATTATTATTAAAACTTATAAAATTGATCAGTATTTGAAAGAGAAAAAGTGCGAAAGGTCTGAATTAAAATTAAGTAGTAAAATAATAAATTTATACTATCCAAAATAAAATGTACTCAATTCTAGGTGTGTACTTTGTTACTGAACGTTGTTTGGATGGTTGGTATAAGGGCAAGAATTGGGCAGATAAATCAGGAGTGTTCCCTGGTAACTATGTTACTCCCCTCAGAAGCAGGGACCAGGTAAAATATAACCTTTCAACGTGTATTGCATCAAATCACATCCGATTTTATTACAGCAGCAACTTATACATCAAAGAAAGTCAGCTCATAATCCTTTACAATCGCCTCAAACAATTACTGCTCTGCCTCAACAGGCAAATTTGCAGGATCACTCAAATAGTCAAGCCATTCAAGCTTGTGTGCCACCTCCAGAGCTGCCACCCCGTAGCAATACAATTTCCTCGGGATCAGTGTGGGCAAAGCCGTTAGGGCAGCATGTCGAAGCGTTCCTTAATAAGAAGTTCTCAAACAATGGCCCCCGCAGTAGTAACGAAACGAAGTCATCAAATAACACTCCTAAACATAATAACAGTAGCACAAACTCGCAAGGCTCAAAGCTTTCCCAGCCTTCCGCTCAAGTAGCTAGTGCACAGCAACAAAGCACTGTTAAGGAAAAGGAAAAAGATAAAAAAGAATCAAACTCTTCTTCGGCAGTTAGTTTGATGAAACGTCTAACAAATATGAAGCGTTCGAAATCTCCACCCAATTCAAATGCAAACTCAAATCAATTTTCTTACCTGATGGACAATCCAGTGTTTGAAGATATCACAATAAATCAGCCGTTAGTACCTACGAAGCACAATCCATCTGTATCTCATCATATACATGTCCGGTATCTAATTTTGAACTTCCACATTTGAGTGGTTTGTATAACAGTATGTTTATCAGATCCGGTTCTTGTCCCAGTCAGCTTCTCCAAAGCACTCCAATCGAAGTGGAGTCAGCAACAACATCAGCTAATAACGCTAGCGGATTTTTCGGCTCGCAGAGAATCAAAGGCCACAAAGAAAGGACTCCATTGCAAAGGTAATGCAAACAATATCGAATAGAAATAGCCATTAATAATGATATTTTAGTATTCGCCAATCGAATGATACAAACAATGTCAGAGCCCATAAAGACAAAGACAGTAGCCAACCGTTGACGAACAAAAGTAGTCAAAATCCGCAGTTTAAATCGATTATTCACAACCAGCAAAAGTGTTCATCAGAAACTGGAGGTCAAATGATACACCATCGAAAGTCACAAAGTTTGGATGCCAACACAATTTCGTCGCAAATAATAAATAACTCTTTGAGTAGTGGAAAAGGACATGTCTCTCATGCTAGGGAGAGGTAAGTGAAATTGAAATTTATTTACAAATCTATTGTCGAAGAATGCATGAAATACATACAGAATATAACTGATTGCGGAACAATTTAAAGAAATGACCAAACTCAAAGCGCTTTTGTGAAGAACAAATGCTTAGTGCATTCCATAAAATTACTCTAATACAATTGCCCTAAGTAGAATGTTATGTATTTAAATGTTTGTTCGGCATCAACTTATAATTTTAGTTTATTAATCAACTCGTTCGTGATTTGCAATATTTCCTCAAAGCTAAATACTTGATTAACATATTTGGCGGCAGTGGATTAGCTAGTCAAGAAGTTTTTGCTGAAAGCAGTTGTGATCAGTTCTTTTGTCCTGGCTGTTCCTTAAAGCTCGGTGATATGAGAGAAAGCGATGTGACTGCTGATCTCAGTAAAATTTACCCTTCTGAATACTGATTTATCCCGCTGATTTTTTGGTGGTTCCTGTAGCTCTTTCAATTTAGTCTATTTAGAGTGACAACATTTGGCGTACAATCATAAACTATCAATATTGCAATAAAACAACCAAAGTTGTTTTTGGTAGAAAATGTAACGTCCTACAACTTAGAAGATTTTTTTAGCTTACAGTCAACGGTTTTTGATGTATAATGAAAAAAAAACTCAAATAGAATTAATTTAAGGCGCTTTAATTCGAAAAATGTAGATTTTACACAAAAAAAGATATGCAGTTTAATTTTAAACAACTACGTTCTTGTTCCATATAGTATATTTTCCTGGTTTTAAAATATTAGAAAAAAATGTAAATTCAAGTTGATAACTAATGCCAACCTTTTACTAGGTTAAGTTTTTGGTTTTATCCTCAGCACATACTTTTCTATTAATAGCTTATACAAAATCGGAGTGTGAAATTTTGGCGTAAAAAACTTTTCATTCGACCGGAGTCCACGAATATTCAGAATCGCCTGGCATTTTTACTTTAACATTTTTTTTCCTTTTGTCAAGTTTGTATCTAAAGTTTAATTTTTTTTTTGAACATTTTCAAGTAAGTACGCTGGGTGACTAAAAAATCTGCGAGATGCCAATTCTATGGAAATCGCTACATATTTTATTTTGCTTCTGGAAATGCTCACTTAGTAAATACAAAATACTTTTCTTATTGTAGTATGTTCCTAAAATAAGCGTCACGGTATTGGAACACTTTTCCAGGAGCTTGATTCATAAAATAATAGAAAATGGATACCTTTTTCAAAAAAAAATTTTGTATTACAAAAAAATTACTTCTGTATTTTATTTTTCTGTCATATAATTACAAAAGAGCGAACATATTGTACTAACTAAGAAAAAATTAATATTACAGATATTTCATTAGTTTTTATGTGTTTAAAAATTATTAGTTATTGATCAGTCCACCTTTTGCTTGGATGGATTGCAAAGGTTTTCTATGGGATTCAAGTCGGGACTGTTTCCTGGCCACGGCAATGACTCTATCCCTAGCTGCTCCTATAACTGTGCCACCCGGAAAAGACAAACCATCAGAGTTTATTATTAAAAAAAATTTTTTGCCAATGTCAAAATAACTTACGGAGCGAGCTCGATGTGCAGGAGCCGAATCGTCTTGACAGGTAGGATTTGACACATCTGCCGTTAGGTCCTCGATTGCTGGAATTACGCATTTTTCAACAATTTATTTATATTTGGCAGCATTCACAGATCCTTCGAGAATAATAAAAAGCTCTACGCGATTATGTAGGATACATCCCCAAACCATCAGATAGGGGGAATGCTTTACCGTTGCTTGGATACATTCGTCCGAATATCGTTCACCGGTTCTGCCTCTTACTCACAATGTTCCATCTAGTCCAATAAGATTAAATTTCGATTCATCCGAGAAAATGATTCGTTTCCAATCCTCTAAGATCCAGTTTTTTCATTCTTTGCATCATGCAAGACGAGCTTGCCTCATTCGTTTGTTCAACAGCGGCTTTTTTGCAGGGTGACAAGAACGCAAACCCATCTCGATCATCCTTCTTTGGATTGTTCTGGTACTGCAAGGTTTATTCATAGAGTTTGACAACTCTGTCCGCAGTTTTGATGCAGATTCGAATCGATTTGCCAGGACCAGGAACTTCAAATGGTCTTCATCCATTTGCGTGGTACCTCGTTTTCTTCCGCTGTCCTTTTTTTCGCTCAAGGCTGCCTGTATCTTGCTTTTTTTAATTAAATTACGAATTGTGCCCTCGATACACCCTACTTGCCGAGCAACTTCCAATTTCGACTTACCCGATTGGAAAGAAGCCCAAATCTTGTCCTTTTGTTCCATACTCTAAGTGATGTATTTTGGTATCTCTGGGATAATTGTTTTCCTATTGGCTTGCATTAGTACTGTTGGGACTGTTTGCTTTTCGACTGATTTTTAACTGAGTTAATGAAAAAGAATTCACTCATAGTCAGTACTAGCTGTGCCCGCGACTTCTTTCGTTGTGGACTTCAGGTTAAAGGTAAGTTTGAACGAAAAATTGAAGGTTCGACAAATACTTTGAAAGCTTTTATCTAAAAATGATTCCAACAGACAATATGATCGGCTCAAATTTCATTACATGCCACTTAACGATTAAATGTCATCCCCATTACTTTTCTCGCACAGCGGTCAATTTTGTGCGCGGAATTCAAATCTAGAGTTACAGTTTTTTGACTCTTGTCGAAATCATTTTATTTTTCGAGATAAAACGTATCCTAAGTCTTGACTTGAGATATAAGCTATCACTATACCAAGTTTCAGCGCAATGTGTCCAGTTGTTTTCGCGTGAAGCTGATACCGACAGAGACAAAAATTCCAGAAATGGTATTTTTCGTTTCTATTGTTTCCAACTAATTCCTCACATATATATTTTTTCCAAATACAATTCAATCTACAAACATCGACCACTGTTCAGTTTTACTACAGAAAGCGTTCCTAGGTTTAACTTGGTAGCCTGACAAGTAGTCTTAAGACCACGGGACTTGTAAGCCACGGGTTACGATAAGCTAAGTAGCCCATAACTTATGTTATAAGTACTGCTTTTCCGAGTATGGGTACCAGAATCTTATCCAGAACATGCATGGACTCCTTCATAATCCTTGGTATGGATCAGACCTATCAGCATCCTTGCCGCTATTTGAAGTGACACCCCTATTGCACCACGACACAGAAGGGTTGTCGAATAGCTTCAGGTCCCAAACTGTATTAGAAATGACTGTATCCGCTTCGGCTGTCAACCACAGCCCCCAAGTTTCAACCTAAGAATTGAATTTTCTAAAGTACCAAAATGAAAATATCATTTTTATAATATATTTAAACTTTAATTTTTCTTTTATACAGCTCCAGCCGATTCAGATGTGTCGTTTCCTATCCCCCGAATAGCAATGTTGAATTGGAATTGAGCGTTGGCGATATAGTATACGTGCATAGAAAATTAAAGGATGGCTGGTACAAAGGAACTCATGCACGAACTAACAAAACTGGCTTGTTTCCCGCCTCTTTCGTTGAACCTGATACTTAATATGGACGTGTTACTAATAATAGAATATATAAGTCTAAAATTGATCAGAGCTTAAAGTGATGTTGTTTATCCAATGAACACTGTTTATGGAATGACACTCAACAAAGATATTTCTTTGTAAGTTTGTCGACTAGTGAACGCTATATTTTGAAAGTTAAATTTACTCCATGACATAATGTCACGCACGTAAGTGAGGAACAAATATAGAACAAATTTATAACTAGCATAGTCTAATGTAGTGAGAGAATATTTCTAATTTTATCTGTATTGTAATATGAAAATTTAAATTTTTTTTGCCATATTTTGTCAGCTATGCCTATTTTATTGGAAGAAAGGTATACAGCTGCCAGTTAATATTTTTTTACAATTTAATATCTTTGTATTCGAGCTTATAGTTTTTAGCGCATAATGACGTCAAAGCGTTTTAAAATTAATTCTAATTAATATGAAGGTATCAGTGAATTGGCCTTCAACATGATTATCGTTTTTGTCAAAATTAATTTTGGACAATGGTATTGAAAAATATGGTTTGTAACCTTTGAAAGTACACGAAACTCAATTTCTTGTTAATTGCTATATCAAAATCAAAGTTATGCAGATTTATATTTTTTGAAAACCAATCCACTTTAATAAAAACATACTAATCAATCGAAAGAGCAATATTTGAATATGATTTTTTACTTTTCGTAAAATGGTTTCTACGTTAACTTATATTCTGCAATTAGTTGTGGGATGTTATGATAACCTAACGTTATCCAAAACATAATGCACATGAGTCACAAGAAACTTGGTACATTACTAAAATGTTTTCCATGCTGGAGACACAGGAAAGTTTGTTATATGTATTTAATGAACAGCAAATATAAAGCTGCATTTAGTAAATCTATTCAGATCGTTTTAAACGTCCAATATGTTAAGCCTAGAAATATTTTTTGTCTGTAAGGAAATGTTCATTTAAATTTAACTCAACTCAAGTATGATGTATACATTAAAAGCAATATGTTAAAGCATTTGAGTTTTGCTAAAAAATCAAATATTAGTAGTACTATTTTGTATTCAAATCAAGTCGCATTGTTTTTGTAAGCAAAAATCAATCCTCGATTTGAAACGGTAAAGACATTTCTTGAATTAAAATATAATTTTTATTATGTGTAGCAAGTGCTTAAGCCATCAAGCAAATTAATTTAAATAATCTTTAAGTAATATTAATAAATAGAAGTCATAGCTCATTGAACTCAACAATAAGGCAGATACGGATAACGATATTATTCAGTCTATTTCGGGATGCCACGCCTGCATAGCAATTCCTCATTCGATTGATTGATTGATTGATTGAGAAAAGCAAATTGAATTTAATATGCTGCTCGTCGCACGCTTGTTTATTGAAAACGATTCAGAAAGAATTTAATTTGGCACCTACTAGTTTATTTGGCTCGTTTCCAATTTCCACATTACATTAATGTGAAATTCGTAAAATTATAACATTGGCTTCCTATGCAGTTGTGAGTATGCCTTCAACTGTTTGCAACAGAGCATTGAACATCATACGATAGATGAATTTTTTCTCCATATATCGTTCCACATTCTTTTGAGCAAAGCAGGATTTTTTTTAAAAAAAATAAGCACTTGCCTATTTCATTGAATATAAAAAGCCATATCTTTAAAAAAGTAAATAATATCTATTTTGGAATATATCTTTTAAAATGAAGCCTTATTTTGACTGTTAGATTACGTTAAATCACGAACAAAATAAAACTGTCTTGCAGCTCTTCTAATCAAGTACTCTACAACTAATTCGTTTTGTACACTTTGTTTTTTAAACTAAACATTAGAATAAAATACAAATAATTAAATGAAAATTAATGTATACAACCAAATGTGAAGAAAATAAATAAAAAAATAAAAGACTAATCTTTTTAATTGTTTTATTTGCTGCAATGCTTACCCTCTAACGTTTTTAATAAAATATTGGAACACTATGAACAGCGAAGCATTCACTTCTCTACTGAATTGCATCTCAACTTTACCTAAACATTTAAACGATCCTATGAACGAACCATCGCCCGAACATTTGAATTTTGTAATTATTCTATATTTTAACGAATATCTGCCCAAAATTTTATTTTAAATGAACAATCTCTTGCAGATTTGAATGATTATTTTCCCAAGAATTGCAAACGACCCCTTGAATGAACATTTGCCCCAACATTCAAATGGTTATTTATCCGAACGTTTCAATATTTGGGACATTTGAACGCTTTCAGTGAACAGTTGCCCAAACATTTGCTCGGAAAGATTTTGTGGATTTACACCGTGATCCAAAAACTGAAATTCGAATGTAAAAATTTGAACACAATGTTAGACAAAGACGCGGCATTTTGGTGACTTAGAATGTTTATAGACTATCTCCGTGCTTATGTATATTCCAGTAAGTAGTACTTCCCAGACCATGATAATTAGATAGAATAGATATATTTACCATGTCCCAGACGATAAGAATCGATAT
This sequence comes from Oxycera nigricornis, assembly GCA_963942545.1. NCBI lineage: Eukaryota > Metazoa > Arthropoda > Insecta > Diptera > Stratiomyidae > Oxycera > Oxycera nigricornis. The sequence continues at coordinate 25,766,669 of OZ012662.1, read as the reverse complement.
AAGGGATAATACCAAAACAAACAAAACCATTTTAACGCAATAAAAACGGTCCGAGGCATTTCGAAATGCGTCAATCATAAATACGTAGTTTCGAGGAAATGCAAATAGCTATGGCAAATAGGCTAGTATTCAACAAAATTATGATTTTCTTCATTCACATTTCATGTCTAATAGGCTGTGTTATTTAGTCGTTCTACATAAAAGCATGAATCCATTTAAAATTTCTTTGTGTTAAATGTGCAAAAATCATGCTGATGGTTCATATCCAAAAATGAATGAACGCTGAAGTCGACCCAACCAAACCCCAATTTTGGACAACCCTGGCTGCTATACAATTTCGCCCTGCGAATTTCAAATAGAATTAGAAATGTCACAGTGGAATCCAGCAGAGGCGGAGTTAGGTAGGCGCACAGCTGACATCTAATTTGCCTCCACGTGGTTGTTGTTGTACTAGCGTCACAGCATCTAGATAGCTCAGCTGTTTTATGGTGGTTGGCTGTGGATCTCGCAATTTGCATTAAATTCATGTGTGACTGAGTGTGTTGCGAGGCAATAAAGAGGCGTGTGCAGCCTAACTGGTTGATACATAACTCCGCGTTTGTGCATTTCCCGTTGTTGCAGCTATTTTTGGTCGCTTTTGCTCTGAGGCAATCGCAAAGTTCATGCTGACCGGTGGAGCCAGATAGCTGGGCCTTGATTTCTTTCTCATTTGGTTGCGTGCGCTTGTGTGCACTGGAAATGCCTGGCTCGATCTCTTTGTTGACTGACGAGTGTTTAATAATAACGTGGAAACCGCAAACAGTCTCGTCGCCGTGAACAGCTTTTATTCATTTCGTCCGCATTTAATCAGCGCTTCGCCGGGGGTTTTATCAAACCTGGTGTTCGATAGCTACTTAAACTAGGGGTTCCGCGCGTGGCCGTTGAAAATGTCAGTCGTCCGCGTATCGAGTCGTCTGCTTGCACCTTTCAGTTCATCGATTAGGTCACAGGCGGCGACATATCCAAAATACAACAAGTTCCTGGCCAGTGGCAGCAGGAAGGGTTTCATTTTCGTCGGCGCAGCTGCATTGAGCTCCTCGTCCGGCCCTTCGGTGACCTCGCTTCCCCACGCAGAACACTCGAATCAATTGCGGAAGTATTCTAAAGTCCAGAACAACCAGGTGAGACGATCTTTGTTTGATGGAAAAATCAATTGAGTGCAGCATGCTAGTGTGCGAGTTGGCTGTGGTGCTTTTATTCGCATCGTATTCTCGCTTAATTAGTGCAGAAAGGACAGAAGACAGACACCAGAGCGCGAAAAGCAACCTTTGGACTTGCTCTTTGGTCTGTCGTCTTCGGCTGTGCTGGCCGCGTATGTACACCATTAGACAAAAAAGTGCTCGCCTAATAACGAGTCGTAAAGCAGGCATCAATTAGAAATTCATGAAGCCACAATCAATGACGTGGGTCACATACAAGTATATGTACATACATATGTATCTACGAATATAAACATTCTATTCCATACACTTGGACTAGTTTTTGCTGTCTAAAAACCTAATATAATTTAAGTACAATCCTGCAACTATTGAACCATATAAGTTGAATTAAAAAACCTAATTTCAAATTTTCCTTTAAAAAATCGTGTATTTGATTATCCTTTTTTTATTCAGATGCACATTTCGTCTGGAACACCCAGACTTCTTCAGTGTATAACTAATTACCTTAGCTATGTATTTCTATTTTAATCCCTAACGTTTTACATATTAGTCACAAAATTTAATTAGCTTCATTGACCCATTCCCTAAGTTGTTCATTCTAATCCCTTCAAGTGCTCTACTTATCCCTATAATTTCACATATGTCTTACTCATTGACTTTTCTTACCTGTTTTATGACTTTAGGGTTTTCTATATCTATCTTATGATTATTGTCTAACATATGTTTTGCCACAGTTGATCGCACATTATTACTCTGCCCTCTTCTAGCTAATGCTGCCTCTTTCATGTGTTCGTCGAATATCGTGGCTGGCGATTCCCGCATGTAATCTGGTTCATCCCACATGTTTTCCACCATTTAGTCTGTCTTTTTCTTTCGATATGCTACTTTTGAGTCGACTACCGCTCTTTGGTACCACTTAGAAGTTAAATTTTTTTAAATATGCGTTTCAAGTTCCTATGCATATCCGAGAACGTTATTATCATTCTCCTCAATTGTTGTCTTTCAGGAATAAGCGTCGTACTTAGATGTTTATTGAACCATAAACTAGATGACAACACGACTTTATCACTTGAAAGATAGTAGAGCGCGAAGCGTTATCTATAAAATAAAATCAAGAAAAAATCAAAATACATCCCTCAGTTTACTAGTCCCAATAGCACACGATGGTCGTTTCATGTACAAGCAATAAATTTTATATTAGCTAGCAAAATTACAAACAATGTAAATTACGTTTGATTCTGATCCTAAACATATATATTCTAGTGTCTTTACAACGAACTTCTATCCTTACAGCGAGTTTTTCTTTATAGCGAACTATTCTGAACTTCCTAGTCCTGAAATTGGTGTTCTTATATGCTCAAATTTATTTTGGTCTTTGCCTTCCTTTAATTAATTGCACATTGTTGATTTACTTTCTTGGTAACAGCAAACAGCTAATAAGAGTCCTAGACGAATGCCTGTGAGCGAATTTGATACTTAATCCCAGTCGGAGGATTCAAACCAAGTACTTATATGGAACCTGATGCGAAATGGATTGTTGGTTGGTTGTAGTGGCAGCCTCTTTTATCCAAAAATGGCTCACTTAGCCCACTATAGGTCCATCGTGATACCACAAAAGATTGGAACGGCACTAGAACCTACGGGATGACAAGAATCATTTAGATTCTCGTATGACGTTGGCTATGCAGCTAATATTTAAATCAGCTACTTCCGTGAGGCTGTCCAGGAAAGGTGAGCCTAAAGTTTGCATGCGTTTCCTGGATAGTGCTGGGCATTCACTCAGAAAGCATCGTTTCCTCCTCCTCCTCCGATCTGCAGCTGCGGCAGAAATCATGGAAAGGGGCACCAAATCTTTCTGCATGTCTGTCAATGAGACAGTGCCCCGTTAGTACGTTGTGTTGAGGAGCTGCAAGCTCTGTTTGCAGTCTCTAGGTAATACTGCTGGAAAATCAGCTTAACGGAGGCCAGTGGATGGCTGACTTGGGGTGTTAGTGTATAATCCTGAAACTCAGTGCCAGCTCTAGTTAGGGCATCAGCTTCGCAGTTCCCAGGTATATCACTATGACCCGGCACCCAGCAAAGAATCACTTCACAGTGAAGTGAAATCGCGTTCAGTTGTGTGCGACATTCCATTACAATTTTAGGTGAGGTATACACGTTGGATATTGATTGCATAGCAGCTTGACTGTCGGAGAAAATGTTGAGATTTCTTATGGAAATTTTCTGATTTCTCAATCAGTCTACTGCCTTGTAAATCGCAATGACCTCTGCCTGAAAAACATTGCAGTGATCTGGTAGCCGGACGGATAATTTCATGCCTAGCTGTTCGGAGAAAATGCCACAGCCATCTGTTCCATCCATTTTTGATCCATCAGTATAGATGTCAACCGATTCCTGTATCTTACTTCTTTCCATGATCCAGTGACTTGAAACCGTGGTGAAAGCAATCAGAGAAGTGAGGTCAACTTTCCCTGGCGTTGGTCCATCTCTTCATAATATGGTGGAGTGGCCGGTATTTTCTTCATGCTAGAGATTTCGAGCTTTTAATCGAATCGCAGAACACTTGACCCGCTGTCTCGTAAGGAGCTCCGTCGGGAGCCAATCGTATAGCATGAACAATACCTTTTTTCGGGATGATGCGTATAGCCCCGGTGATTGCAATAGCTGCAATCCTTCTGACCTTGTTTATCAGGTTGGCAATTGATGTTTTTGCCATCGCTGGCCACCAGATAACCCCACCATACAGAAGGATTGGTTCCACTATCGTCGTATAGAGCCATGTTACAATTTTGGGTTTCAGTCTCCACCTTTTTCCAACAGCTCTTTGCAGCAGTAGATTGCGCATGCCGCCTTGTGCGCGCTTTCTGCTATATTCGCCATCCATGCGAGTTTAGAGTCCAGAAGTAGACCTAGATATTTTTCCTGAGGAGATGGGTTTAGACTTACAACATCAAGTTTGGGTGTGGCAAATCACGGAATTTTGTATCTTCTTATGAAGTTCCGTTTTTTTGCGGATTAGTCTTACCGATAAAGTATTGATAAATTTACCCCATATTGCTATAGCAACATCCCGCAACGACTTTGTAACTGGTCGCTTCTATTTTTGACAGCGGCTTGTCGACCACACGGTTACATAGAAGGGGCGATAGCACCTTGCGGGGTGCCTCTGCACGTCCGATCTTTTAGATTACTGTCCCCTAGTGTGAAGTTGATGCTCCTGCTGCTTAGCAATTGTACGATAAACCTAATCAAGTTATCATCAACATTGTTTTCCTCGAGTGCCTTCTCAATAGCCTTATGGCTGACGTCGTTGAATGCACCTTCGATGTCTAGAAAAACTGCTAGCGTGTAGTCTTTATGGTTTAGCAATTTTTCGATGTAGCTGGTGGGCGAGTGTAAAGCTGTTTCAACCGATCTACCTTTCATGTATGCGTGCTGTGCATTGGAGAGTGGTTTCAGAGCGGCTCTCAAATGAATCTCTATCAGCCACTCAAAAGGGTGTTCCAATCGATTAATTTTTCAAATAAAAAAACAATTTTATGCTTAAATTGATATTGAGAAACTTCTAAGAAAATACGTAACTCATATTATACCGCATCGGAGCATACTGTTACTATAATCGTGGCGAAGCATCACCATGAGACCTTAGGTTTTAATGTATGCCTTTCATTAAAGTGTAAACATCATAGTTTTTTGAGCATCAAAAATCTGAAATTACGTTCCAAAAAAACATCTTATGCAGTAAGCGTTACTTTTTTTGTTTAATTTGAAGAAAAGCGCTTCTAAAGTTCATCAATTGCTGTCAAAAACCTGTGTTCATTATACTCCATCGATGTTAACATGTGAGAAGTGGTTTCGTCGCTTTAAATCGGCTGATTTGGACACGAAAGGCAAATATCGTCCGTGCCAGACGAAAAAGTTTAAACATGATGAAACAGGGGCATTGCTGGATGGAAAGACCCGCGACAAATGCAAAAGAAAATGCAGAATCATTTGGAGTGGATCGCACCAGCGGCTACCCAAGGGGGAGGGGGGGTATGGGTTGAAACCCCTCCCCCCTTGGGTAAACAAGTTTAGCCACGTAAATAAAACCAGACATGCAATCGGGCTAAAGTCTGCCAGAATTATTTTTGGAGGACTCCAACTTTGACCGGTGAAAAAGTATGATTAAGTATGATTACATAATTATATCTTCATATCTACACCGAAGCACTAGCAAACGTACCTAGTCAAGACTTCAAAAATATGACCCCCCCCCCCTTATCAAAATCCTGCATACGCTACTAGATCGCACAACCATTTTCAAGGGCTGCCATGCACTGCGTATGATTCACACGTCGATCGTTGAAAAAAAGCGAGCGCTTTATGCCAAAAGGCCCAATAAAGTGGCTCTTTCAAAATGAGAACGCTCGGCTATATGTTGCAAAACTCGTTACAGAATTCCTAGAAGCGCTTTGTTGAGATGTCCCACCTTGTTAAAAAAACTGACAAAAATACATAAAAATACTTGCAACAATTCAATCCATAGACCTCAAACTCTTCCTTAATCTCTACATGTGCACAGCACACAATGTTTAATGCTGGCAGTGCTGCTAAATGCCAAACAGCCCAGCCATCGCGATATTATATCAAAAAATAGTGGAACAAATGAAATCTGCTCTCAACTGTTATCGGCATATGCCATTTAAAAACAATCTAGCGTCAAACAAGTCGAGGTTTGAATATTTTAACCGACCGACATACACTGTTGCATCTTTTGTTTACTGTTCGCTTTAAATCAGTCCTTCTTTTGAAGTCCTATTGATTGGTGTCCTGTGCTTCTTGTGCTTCGTGGATTTTCTTCAAGTGAATTTGTTGTCATACAAGCTATCATCACATCGTTGGCATCATATAAATTGAGACGCCACAAAGTGAACAATCAATACGATTGTCAAGAAAGGTTCTGTGGTGGTCAATCAAAGATCTAGCAGTAATGACCATGCGTCATTCAACTTCACTTTAGAACTGTCTCGCTAAGACAATTGGTTTCTTTCCTTATTTCTACAGATTGTACATCTCATCCTGATCATTGGGTACTACACCGTCTTTCATCTCTTCGTTATCCTGACTTCATCAACATCTCCTTCGCTTCAGCTACAGAACCTTATGAGAATAATTCATATTGCAACACACCTCATTCGCCGTATTCATCACTCTTTCTGATTATCCATTGCTCCGATCGATGATGCACGGCCTGCCTGAAAAGCGCTTCAATTTTTGATAGGATACCCAATATTGGGTCAATTTATGGATAGTCCCAAAGGATGTCGTTCTTTCAACATGGTATTCGTATGCTTTCAGAAATATGGGAGAAAATAGTGACTAGCGATAGACAATTTTTTTACAATGAAGCCCTATTTTTACCCAAAAATTCCTCAAATTTAATTCACACTCCCATAAAAGGAATTGAAAAACATTATTTATTCATAAAGAATCGACTCTAGAATTATGTAAGGAAAATGATTACTTTTAAATACTCGCTTCGGCTGCCCATTCTTTCAGCCACATTTGTGATGACTTTTTCATGCATTTCGATTGATATTTCATCAATGACACGCCGAATGTTGGTTTGTGAGGGAAGCAATTGTTTGTTGATGATCCATGTAAACACTCTTTGACATAGTCAAAAAACTATAACAGCGTCGAATAGCAGGATCGTGGAGCTAGTTAAAATCACCATTTCAAGAAATTGCGCGTTCGGCGAATCGTGCGAAGGTTACGAGATGTTTTATGAGCAGTTGTTGCATCGTCTTGTTGAAACTACACGACATCTCGTCTTGATCTTCCTAGTCGAAAAACAAAATGTATTCCAATATTTCAGGGTACCGTCCACTATAGACAGGTAACGGTTTGATCTTCATCGTTTCGAAAAAAGTATGGCCCAATGATGCGCGCGACCCAGAGAAAACACATCACCGTGTTTTTTGTGTATATTAATTGGCAGTCAATGGAAGTTTTCTAATTCAGCTTTCCGTAATACAAACACATAACATTTTATTATGACCTGCACTGTACTTTTCTGTATTCCAACAATATCACATTTTACTGATACGTTTCTCTTTTCCAGAAAGTAATTATTATAATGTCTCTTTGACTGTCATTTGCTTTATTGCTTCATGAAACTTGAGAATTCGCACAAATAATTGGGATCATAAAATTAGACTAACTGCATTAACATGTAAACGAATCGGCCTCTTAGCACGCGATTACGTAAAGCTCGAGTAATTTTATTCCTTTACGATTTTGAATTTTAGGTTTAAATTGAAATATATCTTTTTGTTTTGAATTTTTTAAAATTCCACAAGACGATTGTTTTGTTCAGCGTGAAATTATAGAAGGCAATATGAGAAATGTATTGTAAACCTTAAAGTTTATCTTAATTATGTATAGAACATCGAAATTGTCTCTTAATTTGCCACTCATAACGTTTTTGTAATTATCATTGGACTCCTTGTATGTTACATATCACTGTTGCAATAATCCAGCTATCAATCAAATGTAATGGCAAATCACCATTGTAGACACCACCTGGCTTCTGTGTTTTGTTGATAACGCAGCGATAAATAATCATTATATGTTATCTCATTGAGCAATATACGCAACATACGTAACAATTAAATTGATCAATAAATAAGCAGGTAGTATTAAAATAGTATTAAGCGTAATGCCCTTTTAATGTTCAAAGTACAAATGTAACGAGGATGATAATATGAAACAAGCAAGCTTTTATAGTTTGTACTTGGGATCAATTAGATCAGCGGCAAAGTATATAGACGACAAGGTAGTCTCCTCCGAAGCTATGATGACGTATTGTGCGTGAAAAGTTATGACATTTTGCCCAGTTTGAATTTCAGCAACACTTTGCGGCAACCAAGATGTGATTTTCCTGCTGAGTGGACTGACACATATTAAAAGGAAAAGATAGATGATGTGCATATGAAGCACGAGAGTCTGTAAAAATTAAAAATTAAATTATAATGAAGGTGGAATGTTCAAGATAAACCTGCATGGAGATATGTGGCGTAAAAACGGTCTAGTAAAGAAAAGTAGCGAATTGCCATCAATTCCACAAGTATTGAATTGAAACACGAAGCCATAATAACTACGTTCTATTTTGATATGAAATTTACGGAGACAACCGACGCGGAAATCGACTGGGACGATTAAATATTTCTTGAATGGTTTACCCATTTTTTAGCAATATTCCTCAAAGGATGCTCACCTCAGGTACTCAAGAACAAAGTAAATTTGCGCAATAAACCCCGCAATGCATTCACTTGCGTATTTTGTGATACATATGCAAATCCCCAAGCAATTCGCTAAACCTTCTGTAGTTCTTTTACGTGGCGACGCAGAGCCAGGAATTCCCAGTTTACGATCTTCACTTGGAATAATATTGACCACAGTCCACAGTCGATTTTGTTGGCTGACAATTTTCTAAATTTTAATATGTAGCATTTTCGTAACGACTGATTCAAATGTAACAATTCGTTATATTTTGTCTTGTCATATGCGCCGTCTCCGATTTCCTCCTTTGGCAGCCCCAATTTCATTGAATTCATGACGTAGAGTGCGTGAAATGTGCGAGCGAAATAGGATGACGATTTAAAAGTGAGACTACCTCTATTTCTATTTACCATGGATCAGCGTTATATTTTTGCAAAAACTAGGCCTATTTTTTCTTTCCTAATGAGAAATGATATGAATATTCTCCTTAGACGACAAAAGTGTAACGGCTAATGATATAGACCAGGGCAGATCTGTAAAAAACGATAACATTTGGCTGTTGAGGGGGGGGGGGGTCACACTGATTTTTGCAGAAAAAATTAATAACTCATATAACAATAAGTGCCCTATTCTCCCTCTCAAAAAAGTCGAAATGTTTAAAAATTATAAAAAAAAATTGATTTTTTCCTAATTTTCCCATTTCTAACTTTAAAACGATTCATTTTAGAGCAAAGTTGTGGTGAAATAAACGGCTGTGGATTCAGTATGGTTTAACCATGCTTCCACCGACTGAATCCGCAACCGCCCAGCACTGTTTTAGAGTTTATTACCAAATTCAGCAAAAATTCCTGAGGCCGCCTTATTAATCCGATTTCAATTTTATAAATTGCATTTGATAGGTGAAGTGTTCTTTTACATGTAAAAAACTTCTGAATGCTTCAGTTTCTGACCTGCAAAATTTTGAAAAAGTTGAATTTTTTTAAAATAAATTTAGATTGCAAAATATTATGCGAAATCTACTGATTCGCTTTTGATGAAAATTAGAATGCTGTTTTATTATATTGTAAAGATTTTCTAGACCAATTATTAAAGTCCTAGGTGTATTCTAAGATGAAGAAAAAATCAGTAAAAATAGGATTTCTCCCTATCTTTTGTACTTATTGCTATTTTGCGGCAAGGGAATTTTTCTTTAAATTTTTAACCAATCATATTTTATAGTAAATTTAAGTACGCAACTTTTATTTCACCACAACTTTGCTCTAAAATGAATCGTTCTGAAGTTAGAAGTGAGAAAAGTAGGAAAAAATCGAGTTTTTTCATAACTTTTAAACATTTCAATTTATTTACTTTTGACTTTTTTGAGAGGGAAGATATACATAAGTGAGTGATTTAACTTGCTTCCCCCGAAATTAATCATTAAAACACGGTCCTGGAGGAGGACTTATTGAAATAAGTGTCAATAATCACCCCTCCCCTTGGAAACGCCCCGCATAATCATTCGGGATGTCTCCAAAGGGGGGAGGGGATTCCAGAATTGCCGCCAACTTACAGGGCCGGTGATGGCGGTACTGGTTGACCAGGCGCGGACTATCTAGCGTACCTTACCACAACCACCACGTTGCTCCCACAAGGGGGCCTCACCTTGTGGAGGATGATAGCAATCTATCATGAGCTCCTCGACCCCGTGGAAGGATATATCAATTATTGTTATACGAGTTATTCCACAACTTTTTGTGCAAAAATCAGTGTGGCCCTCTCAACAGCCAACTGAAAACAGATCCGTCCTGGTTTAATAATGTAAAATGCTTTTGCATGTTTGGCAGGAATGTCTAGCTGTCTAGACTATTATTTTGAAACAATGTTCGTTAATAATCTTGAAATGAAAGTGGAAACACTATAGCTACCTCTTGAATATTATAAAAAAATTATGAAAAGTTCGTTGCAAATTAAAAGTTCACATAATGTACAATGTGCATTTTTACAGAATTATTTTTTTCTAATTAAGTTGCTTTAGTTCATAGTACAAACACGTTTCATGGGACGCTTCATGTATTTGCATCAAGTAGATTTTACTTACAGCAACCACGTGTGGCGTCTGCTGCAATTAGAATCACCAGGTGTGTTAATTACAATAAATTTAGCACCAGACACTTAGATATGATTAGATTGTGAAAAGTAGATGTTGCTAGGTGTTGAATCTTATCGGTTTAAAATATTTGATTGAAACATGACTTATTTCCGAAAGTAGATGTTGCTAGGGGTTGGATCTTATCATGGTTTCATGAAAACGTGACTTATAAAAGGTTAGTACGCAATGAGGAAACTATGTATTGATTCATATTTATTGAAGCCAATCATAAAAAAAAACAGATTTTGATATGCAGCATAATTTAAACCTCAAAAAACTAACGAAGCGTCAAAATTTACATTTTTTATTCTTGCGTATCCAAATAAATTACATTTCAATGATTCGAATCGCTCGTACCTATTTTTTTCAATTTGAACGAGAAAACGCCAAACATGTCCTCTCGTTCCGTTTTGAATGTTATATTCTAATTGTTTTCTCGCACAATTCTTTCTCCCATTACTCGGAAACTTCTACAGGTTTTTTTTTTGAAATTTTTCCCCGATGAGCGCCCAAAAATACATAATAAAAAAAGAAATGATTCAAAATGGCCGCCTTTTGGTTGAATGCAGCCCCGAATTCTGTCAGGCCACTGGTCTATTGATTCTCGCACGACTTCTATCAGAAAATTGTCCACAGTTTTTTTCAACGCCTGTTCAAACGACTCCGGTTTGTAGTGGTGTTTTTTACAGACCATACCCTCTAATACAGACCACAATTTGTAGTCGAGAGGACTATGGTCTGGACTGGCTGATGGTCACAAACTAGCGCTGATAAACTCTGGCACATGGTTCCCCAGCAACTGTTGAGTGGTTTTCGTTTTGTGGGCAGGCGCAGAGTCTTGTTGGAAAACCCATTCTTTATTTTCAAACATGGTTCGGCTTAAGGGCTCCACTACCTTCATTAAAATATCCGACTGATAGTTTTTGGCAGCTGTTTTGACGCCCTTTCCACAGAAATGAATACAAGTGACACCTTCGTAGGACACTTCCCACCAAACCATCACTGATGCTGGATAATGTCCTCGTTCAACCCTCGGGATCTTTTCTGTAGCCTCCTTAGAAGACCGTGCATATATCCTATCATTTTGTTTGTTGAAGGATTCCTCCACGGTAAAGATTTTCTCGTCGGTAAAAAGTATTCTTTTGTACTGCCCTTTATCGTATCTCGATAACAGCTGTTTTGACTTTCCACCCTATTTCCTTTTAAAGCGGCATTGAGGCTGTGTCCTGTTTGTCTTCTGAAAGCTGCTAGTCTCAAGTTTTCTTTGATGATACGACTCATCGTTCTCGGCGCAATATTCATTTCACGAGACATGATTTTTTGATTGCGGAAAGGATTTCTTGCGATTCTGAACCTTCCAGCTTTGATGGCTTGTGGCTTACGAGCCGAGCGAGATCTGCCGGATCTTTTACGGTCTATTACATCTACAGTATCAATTTTTAATGGCTTTAGTGTTTCGAAAATTTGGCCTTTCTCCATTCCACATTTGTAAAAAGCAATCACAGCGGTGCGATGCTCTTTGCTAGACCACTCCATCGTAACGGCTCAAGCTACACTGATAAGATTTGGCGCATTTTTAGAGCATATGTCAACAATCAGAACTACCAACATAGCAATTAGCTACCTGCAAACTATCATTCGCAAGGGCCGCATTTACAGTTGTATTCAATATTTATGGCACGATTGTGTTAGAATTGACTGTCCAATTTCTGAATGCCTGGTATTTTGTCGATCGGCCGGATCTGAAGACAAAACAATAACTTGCAAGTTTTTAGATGATTTGCATAGTTTTTTGAAAACGCTATTTGCGTATCATTATAAAACTCGAAGCTGTCTAATTCCGACATTAAACCGCAAAGAGCATAAAACCAAGAAGAGCTTACAAGGTAGTGAAAATGGCCCAACAATTATGAAGCTATGCGAAAGATTTAATCCGTGTGTGACGTAGCAAATCATAATTAAAATTGTTTCGGCTTCAATCCTGACGGAACGCCATTATAAAGCATGCCTTTTATGTTTAGAATTGTTGTAAGTAATAATACAAGTATTTTATACATATTAAAAATGTGATATAAGGCATAATAAAGACATAAAAGCATTGCTTTTATAGAGTTCTGTCGACATTTGAGCTGAAACGTTTATAGTAATGTTTTGCTTATGAGATAGCTAGAAAGTTAGCTGAGCGATACAATATAAGAAAGGTTGTCATCTAGAATTTCCGCAATATTTTCTTACAACTTGGCTGGAGAATTTTAAAAATTTCAGCGTATTGCCTTGATTTTGCCCATCCCGATTATCATATGTTCATGTCATCGGAAACCACATTCGATAATTCGAAGTGATATGAATGTGGGTAGAGATTTGCTTAAAATAATTTACATGAGAAAGTTCAAATGGTGCATAAATTTCAATAAATAACTATTCATCGAATTCAAAATGCGAAAATGAAAGCAAATACAAACATTGTCTACGGTTGCATATCGATTGCGATCTCATCTCGTGCTACATCACATGATAAGCTTAAATTAGTTCTTATTGATGTGTGCAATCCGTCTTAATTTATTTGAACTGTGTATGTTCAGACAGTTCGAATCATCCAATGTTAACAGTCGCTCTGCTCTGATGGAATCAGAAAAATCATTGGGAGCTAATATTTTTGGAGAAAATTGGTTCTTACGAAGAAGTCCAAAATCAGTTTATGTTTGACGAATATAATAGAGCAACCGTAGAATGTCCGTTTGAAAATTGTTTGCATAGATAAATGCAAGAGTTGTATTCAAGGAATAATTAAATGAACTTATGTACAATACATTCAAATATTTCAGTAAGTTAACTCTTAATCCCTTTCTGCATACAGTATCAGATATAGAACACTCAAAAGAAAGAGTTTAAAGAATACGTCACATAAATCTCATAGCCTACCTTCGAAGTAGCATCCAACATGGGTAAAGCTTCTCAAAACAATATAACATTACCTAGCAGAATATTCGACAGTGATAAAATGCTTTAAGTATCTCAATTGCCATCCAAAAATACATTAAAGCAAACCATAAATCCATGCAGAAATGGTTCGGATCGTCATCGATTTCCAAACTCATTATAACTTGCGTGTACTGCCAGTAACTATTGTAAACAATAAAATTAAGTATATCAATTTTAGATTCACATTTATTTTAGAGAATTCAATCCAATAATCTCAAACAATAATAGCAAGCAAATTGTAACATAAATCATTCTTAGAAACATTTATATATATATATATATATATATATTCCTCCGCAATTTTATATGCTACCATTATCTGGCGAAAAAAGCTGTTACTAATGCAATTTAAAGCGATAAATCACAATACGCTCCTTGGTTATCTTGCATACATTATCGTCGTTTCGTAAACTGCAAATATAATGCTGCATACCGACTTTGGACTATCTGGACAAAATACCATTCAAGATTTTCTACAATCAGTTAACTGTAAATGATGTGATAAAAAAGAATCATGGTTGATAAGAACAGTTTATGACATGTTGAATGTTTAACCCCCATGCATTAGATGCAAAATGTGTGGATTTAAATTACACGAGGGATGATCCACACGTAATAATAATGAGTATTTAGAACAATAGTCCTGGTTTAAAATTATATTTATTTTTGTGCTAGTTGTCCTAACCAGTTGATACATATATTCCATCTTATTTCTCAATTCGAAATACCTATTTATAGGGAAAAAAATATTTGCCTTTACCCTCTCTCAGAGACCATCACTTCACTATCAACTTCAAATTTCTTGCCACTGAGCTGTTTCTAGAGCCGAGGAAGGAGATAATCGCGAGTAACTAACGAAAATCAGGCATATTTGGCGTAAATTGAGCTCAAAACGCACCAAGCACCCTCAATATGAATCGTGAGACCATAAAACTCACGATTTCAATAAAAATAAGCAAAACGATTGGGCATTCCCTTTAACAACTTCTGCTTTAGTGGCAGGTCGGGAAAAAGGAAAAAAAAACGATACTACATTTCCCAACACTTTCCAGAAGACGGCTCCAAATGCTAGGCTCGCTTTTCCTGGAGAGCTTTACGGAAGTGTACGGCATATATGTTAACAACATAGTCGGCATTATAAGAGCCTTAAACTGGTTGTCAGAATTCAATACCTAGGCTTTTAGTGCAGCCTTTATAAAATCACAATGAGCCTAAGTGAGCCATCTCTACATACAAGGACTGCAACTACAATCAACCAATGGTGGCTTCTGACTAAACAATTGGTTCTTGTATGATGGCATCCAACATGTTAATAACCTTCCGAAATTTTCTTATTTGGCATGCGTAGAAAGAGTCTGTAATTGTAGCTCGTTTTTTCAAATATAATATCGCAACTTCCGCAAAAAATGAATGCCATAACCTTTCTCGTGGAGTTTGACTTCCAACCAAGCTTCCAGTCGGGTCAATGAGCACAAATCATAACCAAAATCTTCGTGGTCAATTTGATACTTTTCAAGTTTAACCCTTGGAATGTCCTCTCACATTTTTTTTTTACTCCTCGCCTAACATTTTTGGTGAACGTGCGGATAACTTTTTCACATGCAGTTTGCTCGTGAAAATCATTTAAATTCTGCCATGTAAGTTCCCTGCGTTCTCAGCGAGTAGCGTGGATAGTTGTCTTTCGGGATGTTGATCTTTTATGAATATGCTGATCAGCTAGTGCCAGAGTGCAGAGTCCTTAAGTTTTTCCACCAAGTTTGTGTGTATCTGATGTAGCTGGAAAAAAACTTCACACTTCCATTTCCGTGCGACTGCTCATAATTAAAATGATTATACTTCCTAAAAAGATGAAATTTCTCTATTGTATAAAAAGTGTTGTCACGCAAAACCCTACGATTTATCGGCCTCGACATTTGAGGTTCGAAGAGTTTTGAATGTAAGTAAAGCGAGAAAGGGGCGGAGTAATAAAAAAGTTTGGTGTCGTACGCTAAACCCTAGACGACTCTTAAGCCATGCTAAGTAGGCAGAGCCTCCTGAATATACGAGTATATAGGGGAGTTTCGGATGTTATTACTTTTGGATCATCCCTCGTAAATGTGTTAAACACTCTTCAACTTTACAATCAGCAAAGAATCTGATAATACGATGAGTCCAAAGTATTACAACAATTATATAGTAAAGTAAAAGTAGTAGGACAGTTACAATTCCTTAATATTCTTCGAAATAGCACCCTTGGCAGCAACACACTTAGAATAACGTTGCTGCCATTCGCCGTACGCCTTCTGGAAGTCAGCTTCGGGGATGCTGTTGAGAGCACGCGTCAATGCTGCCTGAACGAATCCTGAATCGAGTCAAACCGATGTCCCTTCAGCTGTCTTTTCATCCGTGGGACTAAACAAACGTCAGGTGGAGCCAGATCGGGACTGTAGAGACAGGCACACACGCGTTTCTTTTTGATCGGCAGTCAGAATTTTCGGCACCAGCTTGGCGCACACCTTGCGCATGGCCACATATTCGTGAGAAATGCGTTGAATACTTGTGTGAGCAATGTTCAACTCGTCACTATTTGCTTCAATGCTTCGGTCATTGTTCAGCGGGTCTCTCAGTTTGGCCATCGACGGCCGTTCGGTGCGATGGGCATCTTCGACGAGCTCCCTACTTTCTTCAAACAGTTTGTGCCATTCAAAAACACCGAAGCGGCTCTTTGCAGTATTCCCATACGCCTGCATAATTATTTGTAGGGCTTCGCTTGCCGATTTCCGAAGTTTGACACAAAACCTATGCTCGAGATATTGACTCATTTTGTGCATCGACAAGGACAAAAAACACGCTTTACAATAACCGATGTCTATACTCAACCAAAATTTGTAGGCTGTTTCTATTGCTAAGTGTCCCTTCCACCTCGCGCAGCCATCCAAACCCTTCTCCACAGCTCCGCTCGCGCTACAGAAAATCAGTCCTACTACTATTGGTGTAGACCCTGTATAGTATATCATAGTCATGTATACTATTTCAGCAATTTGCTGAAAATTGGATTTTATAACTAAAAAAAACTAAACTATAACTCATTGTTTTTTCTTTAAAATTACTACAAAACAAAAATCGCCCAAAATTTGTTAAAAGTATGTTATTACGGGAGACGAGAACATCAAGTGCAGTATAGTAAATGGATTTTTGGCTCCTAATTAACTTAATAAAAATTATAAAACATGCGAAATTGTTTTCCTTTTATTTTTTGAATTTCAGTTCAACTTGATTTATATTCTAGACAAAATATTTCTAATTTAAATTGTTTTCGTTACACTTTAGTAACCAAACAGTATACTGAATACGTAGATTGTCTGTATCAATTTCACACACCAACGAACTCGTTCATTCCTACTTCGAAATATCATCTAAATTTTTCATGGACTACACGAACGATAGTTATTTTTTCTACTTATTACATGTTTAAGTGTATTACATCAGATAAGCTTTACAATTTGAGACATTTCTATAGCGATCTATGATCATACAGTTTGAATCTGCATGCATCTGTTTGTTCATAGTGAACTTGACATCAATTTGTATTGGACTATACTTACGTATGCGTTGACAGCGTAAATAATTTTCATTTTTTTTACTACAGAATTCAATGAGCGGACAGAAAAGTATATCAACACACGAAATCACCAAAAATCTTACGTTATGGTCGAGTCAACCTAGAAATATTGAGAAAGATGCCAGCACGTTGAAGTCAGTATACATATAGATTGCGTGTCGATTTTTTGAGATTTTTTAAAAATAATTATCGTTTGCAGACTAAAACATGAGGTTGATAAACCTCTGGTCGTACTAATCACATGGCTCTTAGCGAAACGAAAACATATTGCAAAATATGTGAACATCTATACGGAATTAGGATATGATGTGCTAAGCGTTGAAATGACTCCATGGCAATTACTATGGCCTACAAAAGGATCTCAGGTGAATAAATATAAATAAATACATAAAAGCTTATTAATTCGATGTTTGAAATATTACTGTCTTTTCTAATAGATTTAAAGAAAAAGCTAAGATAAACTAATATTTCTAAGGAAGATTTTCTTCCACATGTGCTTTTACCTTTCCTTCTTTTGCTTTTACTTGTACATATTTGGCATACATATTTGAGTGCAATATCTGTCGTCAGTCTATAGTAGCTTAATTGATGACAAAGATCGTCGGTTTTATTTAAATGAAAAACGCAAACAAAGGAAAAATCTTCAACATCGCAAACAGCTACCGCGAATACATTAATTTATTTGGGGTATTTGAAATTTAGTATATGATTGTGTAAATGAAAAATCTGCTATTTTAATGTGTGAAAAGGCGCAGTCGTGCACTGACCAAACCCACGAAATGATATGCCTTGTTTAAATAAATTGCCCTTGTTGACGCTGCAATAATGAAAGGGAGCATTTGAATATGAGCTCTTATTGAAGTAGCCCACCTTATATATTATATATACTCCATTCGTAAACCTTAAATTTGAATAAAATAATAAAAAATCATTCTAAATGTTGTAAAACTATATAGAAACAATACAAGCAACTATCGCAGTTACCCATTTTACAACTTATGCTTAAATTATTGCGGCTTTTAGCACCGGCATTGTAAAACTAAAATCTACGGTGCCATGCGACCGAATTTAAATTACCATGGCACAAAACCCGGTGTTTTTCATAGCAGTCAAACTTATAACAACTGGCAGATATCGAATCAACCAGTACACATTAAAAATTTCAAAATATCGATTAATTTTTTGGCATTTTTCAACTCCTCGCACCTTTAACAATGACATCTTAATATATTTTGAAAAAATTTGAACGAAGAATAGTTTAAAACGGTGTTAAGTGCGTGCGCATTCTTGCCTGCTTTCACAGTCACCGTATAGTAAAGGGACTTGAAAACGTATAGAAAAGATACTAGAAAACGAAGCCAAACTTTAAACGCGATTTTTTCGAAATGGCATTTTTTCAGCTTGTTAATCTCCGGACCTACTTAACCGGTTTTAATAAATTTTACTGCGTTTTATTCATTAAAATATTCCGCACGACAATTCACCTCAATTAGACCATAAAATTGGAAAACAAAATTTATCGTGCAAAAAAAACGACTGAAGAAGAGGGTTGATTTTTCAAAAAAATATTCAAAGCTCCGCATTTTTTTTTTTTAAATAATTTTCCATGAACGGTGGTGAATTGTCTCGACTTTAGTTTTTAAAACCTTTTATGAGTTTTCTGTTTCAAACTTGCAAATTTTGAGATTAACTGTCGGCCATGTCGCCCTCTATAAAATAGCTTTATAATAAGAAATTACGAAAGATAAATGTATTGTTGCAAAAAAGTTGCATGTTCATATTCAGTGAAGGACTTGAGAAAATAATTCAAAAAAATGCGCTATTTTTTGGCCTTCTAATGTGTAGTTACCTTAACTGTTTCATTGGTCCTAAACAAATTTTTATTGACCCTTTATAATTTTGAAAGCTTTTTTCCTAATGCATATTGTGTAGTTGATTATAATGTTTGCTTTGTAACACACCAATGTACTCAGCACTTCGGCGAACTGATAGTTTATTCTAGTTAGGTTCGCTACTAGTCGTCCGACCGCGAGTGTGCCAAACATAATTTGCTGCTTTTACCCCAAATCCACTGTTTTCCCTGACAGGATTTGTAGAATGTTTCAAAAAAGTTACTACAGGTTCATATCAGTCATTGTTATTTAAAGTAAACCAAAGTGGCGCAGATCTATCATACAAACGATACTAATATATCTCAAAAAACTATGTAACAACAACATTATTCTAAATATTTACCTAAAATACTCATAATCTCTCTATGTTCACATTTAGCAACATATATCTTAAGGGGTTACACCACAATAGAGAGCGAAAATTTAACGTTTATTTTTGCGTTTTTTTTTTAAGTGGAAGGAAATGTGAAAGGGCAATTCTTTTTAAGGATGTTATTAAGTTTGTTTTGAGGTTTTTTTTTAAAAAAATGTTTATTAAAAAAATTTACAAAATGGCTGCCCAGCAGCTGTTTCTGCGGAACGGTTTTTTTGGAGGGGCTCCGCGGCACGCAGTAAAAGTGCACCAAAAATTAATCTGGAAAAAAATCTTAAACTACATTAGTACAGCTGTAGAAATACGTAAGGAATTTTGAAAATATTCATTTTTGTTGAATTGGCGAGCATTTGAAAAAAAGTTCATTTTTCTACCAAAAAACGGGCACTTATTTGTACCTAAAAAATCAAAATATTAACTTATCGAAAATCGGCGGAATGTTGTTTTAAAAATGTGATATTTATTTGGAGTGAAAAAATAGAAAATTGTTTGAGTTATGCTGCGTGCCGATTTGAAAAAACGCGTTTACAGTTTTGACTCGTGTTTGAAACATGATAAAATAAAAAAATGATTATAAAAATTTAACGTACTTTGTGTTCAACATGCTTGAAAATGTTTCTAACAACATCTATTAGTGTATTAGAGAAATTAGGACATAATGCTGTACCCGACGAGCAGGTGTTGTAGTTGCCGCAGGTAGTCGTTTCGGAGCAGTCGGGAGGGGTCGAGAAAGAGCTCGAATTTTCAATGAAAACGATTTCTGGCAGATATAAAACCATTTGTCTCTTATTCTAGAGGGTTCAAAGGATTTTTTAAGTCAATAAAAATAAAATCGATTTATTGAAATTTCTACTGTGGTGTAACGCCTCAAGAAACAGTTTCACACCCATTGTATGACAGTCTTTCAATAAACTAGCAATTATTTCTTTATAATTCTCATCTCTTTTACTTCTTAAAAATCTCGGGCGACTATTTTGAAAGATTTCGACACATTCGTTTGCTTTTGTAGATGAAATCTTTCCGAAATTAATATCTTGCATTATTTTACGCATCTGCCGCCCCACACAAATTAATTCTCTTTAAGTTTTGCATCCGAAATACCAGAAATAAGTTTCTCTAAATATTTCATCCATAGCTTTTACGATTTTTTTTCCATTGTGACAAGATTATATTACGAGGATTCACTAGTGTATGTTTTAGATTTATTTTATCTGGAAAAAATCACTTGGAACAAAATTAACTAATGTAATTGCTTTTAAAAATAGAATAATAAGAAGTTTTCCTCCAATCTAGGTTAATTATTCGAATGCTTAGTAGCTTCTGGTTGTCTTTCGACATTTATTATTTTAATCTGTGAGGATTTCTATGCAGTTTCTATCATTACAAATTTTAAATTTCATTTACTCAAAATTTCATTTCTCGACTTGACCATTTCTCTTCGAATAAAGACGATATTTTTTTAAACAATTTTGACAATCTAGCTTGTCAGTTTTTAACGAAACGTTCACAAACTTTCCTCATTTTCACAGCATAGTCTATCTGATTTGAAATATGCCGCCCAGTCTATGTAGTTTCTTCCATGTTCGAAATCATACCTTGGTTTCTCTAAAAGACATAAAACATTACTATTTGGAAATCAATTAACTACAAATGAGGCTTGAATACATTTATGCATAGCGAAATTGCAAAAATGGAATAATTAGTTATACCTTTTTCCTTTTACAGCTTATAGCAGCCGATCTAATAAAATTTCTCGAAAACAACACAAGTTATTCGCCATTGATTTTGCATGGTTTCTCGGTTGGCGGATACATGTGGGGTGAATGCATGGTCCAAATGGCAAGAGATTTACAACGATACGAGCCTGTACTGAACCGAATTGTTGCACAAGTCTGGGACAGTGCCGCGGATATCACTGAGATTCCCATTGGCTTTCCGAAATCAATGTTTCCACGAAATCCAACTTTGCAAAGGGCCTTGCGCAATTATTGCCTGTAAGTCAATGAACTATTGATGCCATCGAGCAGTTAATTCAATATTTTCATTTTATAGTTATCATATGAAAACATTCCATCATCAAGCAACCACGCATTACATACGATCCAGCCAACTGTTTCATAGTCCAATTGCCAAAGCACCAGTATTGTTTTTCGTATCGAAAAATGATCCAATTGGCGCCGTAAATTCAAATCATTCGGTACGTGAAGGGATGGAATCACTGGGTATGAAGTGCACATGGAAATGTTGGGACAAATCGAGTCATGTTGGTCATTTCTATCATCATACCGAAGAGTATTTGGAGTATTTGTTCAAGCATTTGAATGACAATAATGTCGGACGGAAGGCAGAAAGGAGTCGCGCTAAATTGTGAAAATCTGGAAAACCTAACACCGGACAAAAGAGAACGCTGTGATGAACAATGAAAAAAGCATATTGTCCTGATGTTTGTCGCTGGAAGTGTGATTTGATGTGATTACGGTGGCACGATTTTGTTTCTTATAATCTTGAGTTAGAATTTAGTTTATTAAATATTGGAATTGAATTGATTTTTTTGGTTTGATTCTATGCAAAACGAGTTGAAAAAGCATAATCTAGTTGTAATAGGATGTATTGTAAGTGTATCAACATTTGAAACTCTAATGTAAATTTCCTAGATTTAATAAAGTATTTTCTGGAAATGGATGGTTTTTAATTTCTGATGCGATTGTATGTTGACTGTTAGTGTTATATATCGAATGTCTGAAAATTTCCCAAACCAATTATTAGTCGTAAGGTGTCAAGCACACCGCACCAATCGAAATTTTTAATTGCTGACTACGCATTTGTAGAAGATTTTTGTGCCTTTTATACGACCTACAAACATTCATTCACCGTGCACTTCTATTAGAGCAATCAGTTGCTTGAATTCTATCTGAATGTATTAAGAAAGTGAAGAATGAGAGTAAAGTGAATTTTTGAGAAAAACGATACGATTTCTTCATATTATTGGTGATTTATTGAAGTGTTAGTACAGTTAAACATGTAAATTTTGGCCATGTTTAGTGCAGGGATTTGTGGCCAACTCTCACAGGTGACGAACAGAAATTCTATTTTGATCAACTGTTCCCGCCTATCTCCTTGTTTCTAGTGGCAAACACACAAAAGTATTTAAGATAAATTTCATATGAAATTTAAAATGGGATATAAAAAGTCCAATTTGCACAAGTGGTAAAGCTGTAAAGATGGTCAAGTTTGCAGGTTCGACTGTACACATTAAGTGTTGGAATAAATCAATCAGTTTTCTGTTGTCTTCATCCAATGACCACTGTATAGAGTCACTCATATTTGTTATCGTATAATATTTGAGAAAAATAGTTGAAATCTTACCTTTAAAGTAAAAATTATAATCTTTTTTGAAGCAATATGACATATATTTCTTAAATAAAGAAAACTGTTGAAAAAACATACATATTTTAACTAAAATATGCCAGAAAAGTGCAATTGTTCAGAAATCCATGCCACATTCATATTCGTAAAATTTCATGAGACTGAAAATTTTCCCTTAAGGGGGTAGTTTCGGTTATAGTGCTAAAAACAGCCTAATTTTCAATATTTTTTTCGGCTCCTTTATTGTATATAAATTTTAAAATTTGCATGGGTAAAATACACATTTTGAAGATTCCAAAAAAAAACTATCAAAAAAATAGCGGCGAAAGTTTTTTTTTCGAAAAATTCACATTTTTCACTTTGTTTGGCCTATATTGTAGTAGATTACCATATAAGCTACTTGAATAAAGTAGTACACCAGATTTGACTCAATTCGGTTCCGCCAATCCGGAGAATAAGTGTCCGCAGTTGGAAAAACGTAATTTCGAGAAAAAACGCATTTGAAGCTTCGATTACCGAAAATATCGCTTACAAAGCGAAAAAGGCGTGCGCACTCAAACTTTCTTAACTTTTTTATTTTTGGGAATATCTTAATAAAATTTTGAGACGTAATTTCTGAAGGTATAATAAATTGGAAAATGAAAAATTGATCTTTCAAAATTAGAACCGGTACTACCCCCTTAACAATGCATGAGTTGCGGCTAAATTTGACAAACTAGAACATTTAAGCTGCAAGCGTGGTATTTTAGTAGATTTACAGTAGATTTATTTATAACTAATTCACTATGGGTAGAAAAGGAATGGAATCTTCTGTGAAACTAAGAAAAAATGTTGTAAGTGAACGTGAAAATGGAAAAACTTTAAAACAAATAAGGAAACAGGTTAAGAGAAGTATTTCGACTGTGCAATATATTATTAAAAGACATGAAATTGAAAATAGAGTTGAAATTAAACCAAGAAATGTTAACCGAAAACTATTGAATCAATCGGACGAATCAATGATTATGAGAGAAGTTTAAAAAATCCCAAAGTTTGTGCTTCAGAATTATCCAAAATTGTGTTTAATTATTTGAGAAAATCTGTAAATACTGAAACACTTCGCCGTGTTTTAAGAAAAAAGGCTTTAACGGAAGAATAGCCAGGAAAAACCATTCATCAGTAAAGCGAATAAAAAAACGCCTAGAATTCGCAAATGCTTATAAAGATTGCTCATTTGAGCACTGGAAGCGAATAACTTTTACTGATGAAAGTAAATTTACAATACTAGTTCCGGAAAACATCGAACGTCAAAAACAGTAAATACTTCCTTAGAAAAACAGACTCTTCAACCTACAGTGAAACACGGTATAAAATCGCTTATGGTATGGGGGTGCTTCTCTGCTACTGGTACGGAGAAACTGCATTTTAGCGACGGTACTTTCAATGAAATGAAATAAATAAGTATTCGTAAAGAGAATCTAAAAACCAGTGCCCGAAAATTGGGCCTCCTAAATGATTTAATATTTTATCAGGATAACGATTCGAAGCATAAGGCTCTTGTAACCAGACAGTGGCTGCTATACAACTGCTCAAAAGTGCTTTGTACACCCCTCAATTCTCGGATGATAATCCAATTGAGCACGTATGAGGTATGCTCAAGCAACAACTGCGATCCCACGAAATTTCTAATATTCGTTAGCTAAAACTAAGTTGGATTAGGAATGAAATAGTGTGAATGTGGCAGAAAAATTGGTTAGCTCAATACCAAACATATTGGCCAAAGTAATGAAGCGAAAAGGTTACCCGACAGAATATTAGTCGTGTCTTAGGAACTAACTTTAAGAACAACTCCTTTAAAGAAGATTAATTTTACGAATACGAATGTGAGACAGAATTTTAAATACCTATTGTTTTTATGTGTTATACTTTAAGAGAGGAAATTACATTACGAGGCCTATTTTTACGCTTTTTTCGTGATTTTTTTGAAAGGGAACAAAGAATTAGAACTAATTGAAATTAATATGTTATTTTACTCATGTTTTGAACTACATCTCATAGTTTTTTCAAGTGATTATCATCAAAATTCGCAGTTAGAAGCTGTTCTTCATGAAGGAGTCCACAATTTTAATGTGAAAGCAATCCAAACAAATTTTTCTTATTTTGAGTGAAAATATGAATAATTGAAAATTTCCGATGCGTTTCAAAAAAAAAAGAATTTTATTTCGTGCTTTTGTCATAAAAAAACTCAAAGTCCATATTTCAGGTTTAGTTAGATGCAAATTTAATAAGAATTCATTTTTTTTAGTTTTTGAAGCGCGGTCAAAATTTCGCTGAGATTCAATGCACGCAAGCCGGAAAAACGCTTTTCGAGAAAAGCCCATTTTAAAACAAATTACCAAAAACTGAGTATACATGTGGGATATCAGGAAAAATACATTTTCTTGTTTGTAATACCTGCGTCCATACATACAAAATAAGATATATTCATAGAAAGGCAGCTTCGTGGTCCCGCCCAACTTGTCGCGGATCGCTCCATTCAATGAGCCGTGCGGTATAATCGAGCGCGCTTCGTTTCTTGCCCCGAAAATACAAGAAAAACTGGTCTTTTTTTTGTTTAAGTTTTTAAATGATAAACCATTTAATTCATGTAACTGTTGCTAAAATTATACTAAACTTATTCCGTTGTAGCTGAACTGACTGACTGACTGTTTATTCAAATGCGATTCCGGTTTGTGTCTCGGTTAATAACGCCCACGACAATTTAAGTACTCCGCCAAAGTTTTCAAGAACGGCATGCGGTTCAAGTCCGTTCAAAGTTGGTTGAAAAGCGGATCCGTTCAAAGTTGGATGAAAAGCGGGTCATGAAATGTCAAAACGTCAACGAAGAAGAGACATTTCTCGTCAGCTGTCGCCTGTTGTATGTAGTGTCGCTTGTCGGTCTGATAAGAATGTCCTTTAAGATTGACATCTGAAGGAGTCGGAGGTGACACATTGTAGAAAAACGATTCGGGATTCTTTTCGAGATTCAGACTTTTACTGTGTTCCAATTATATTTGTATCAGAATAGTGTGGGAAAGTGAAAAAGACACTTGAGAAAAACCATTTCGTGAAGAAGCACTCGGCGTGCGACAGCCGTTTTGAACCCTGCCACTTCACCCACGCCACAATTCGCCATTTTGAAGGCAAAATATAAAAACAAATTGGCCCAGCGAGCACGGCTGAAGCCAGCTCAAGCCAAAACCAACACTGGCCACCAGATTCAAGGCATCGACGTCAAAGGTAATGCCCTGTTGACATATGCGATGAAGGACTTTATCGCCACCGAGCTAGGCGCACTTAAAAAGCCGAGGAAAGCATCATCTCCAACACCTTCATCGGCTGCAATGAGTTCGAAGAGGCACGCATCGGAGGCATCGATGGACACTATGCAGGACACGCATAACAACCCCATCAGTGGCGACATCGACATCGACGCCGCAATCAACGCGGACATCAACAAATTTCATTTAGCTACTGGAAGATTGGTAGCTAAAGGTAAAAAATCATTTTATACCCCCAACTCTCCCAATAACACGCCAAATAATAATAAATTCAAACTATTAGCCCCCACAAACGCCCCTCTTAAGGAACCACCCACGCCTTCAGCCGTTACCAAGCCCAAATGGATGCCACCCATTTTTATTAATAAGGTCACCCCCCCAACTATCGCCGCCATCATGAAGAAGCTCCCTTCAACACGCTATCGCGTAAAATCGTTTTCAGATGTCTACCACAAGCTCGTAGTAGACAACATTGAGGCTCATGACTTCATCATGAACCTCATGAAAGAGAAAAAATTTGGAGGGCACTCGTTCACCCCTTCTCAACGCCGCAAGCCAGTTGTTATATTGAAAGGGCTAAGTTCTTCATTCACAGTGAATGAAATCGCTGAGGATATTCAGAAGAATAACGCTGACTTGCAACAGTTCACCATTACCGAACTAACGACAGTCTGGTCACGGCGTAATAACATACGCCTGAATCTGTTTAAGATCACTCTCAATTCCGAGGAAGATCTAAAAAAAGCCATCACAATGAGATATGTGTTACACCACAAAGTTTCGTGGGAGAAACCGAGAAGAGGAGACGTGACGCAATGTTACAGATGCCAGCGTTTCGGCCACGTCGCCTCGAACTGTGGTTACTCTCCACGCTGCGTAGCGTGCGGCAATGAGCATGAAGGGGTCGCCTGCCCGCGAAAAACCCTACCCAACCCTTCGCAAGAACCTATTCCAGCGGATTCATCGATACCGCCTACGTTTTGTGTCGTCTGTTCATCTCCAGGCCACCCAGCTAATTACTCAGGCTGCCCTGAACGGGAGAAACTTAAAGCCAAACTACAAGAACGAAGAAACGCTAAGTCCAATGGTTTCATCACAACCACCCCGGCAACAGTGCCAACAAAAATTCAACAGAAACCCCCTGTGAGGTCTGGTTTCCTCAATCCGACATCTAACGGCCTCTCATACGCGGCGGCGCTCCGAAATTCATCGGAAGGAATCATGAACCCACACTTGCCTTCCCCATTCCCCAGTTCAAACACCAACCCTCTAGAGAACTTAGCGCAG
Source organism: Oxycera nigricornis (assembly GCA_963942545.1). Lineage (NCBI taxonomy): Eukaryota > Metazoa > Arthropoda > Insecta > Diptera > Stratiomyidae > Oxycera > Oxycera nigricornis. Next base: position 25,739,276 of record OZ012662.1, on the reverse strand, counting down.
GAAACCTTTTACCACTTTGGCATTTCTCCAGCGGCGCTCCTCAAAAAAGCGAGAGAGTTCTGGGCATCTTACTGCCTTCTCCCTGCAGAAGACAAAGCAGAAGCCCTCTTTAACTTTTATCTAAATGTCGCAGCACAGAACTGATCTTCGTATCATAGCTGTTAACATTAACTCCCTCCAATGTCACGATAAGCGCATCTCTTTGCAACAAATGCTAGTCAAATACTCCCCAGATCTCGTGCTGCTCAACGAAACTCGTTTGCACAAAAGACACAAACCCTCCTTCCCAAATTACAATATTTTCCGAAACGACTTCGGCAGAGGAACTGCGGTCTTAGTCCGAATGTCCCAAACAGCATACCCCGTTGAATGTAACATTAACCACATCTCATGTACACTTGTTTCTCTCCACTTCCGAGGAAACCAAGGACAAACTAAAAAAATTCTCTTAGGTTCACTCTACGTCCCCTGCGACCTAGGTTCACCTTTCGCGTTGAGTCTCGACAACCTTTTAGGAATAGCGAATGACTTTGACGAAGTTCTACTCGGAGGAGACCTGAACGCAAGGCATACGTACTGGGGCGATCGTCTAGTGAACATCAATGGAAGTTCACTGTTCAACTGGCTGACTGCCGGAAATCAAACTTCGTTTGCCATTATTAACGCCGGAATCCCCACTTTCCCCAGGGGTAGCTCCTATATCGACAATTTCATTATATCCGCTTCTCTCCTTAATATGCACACTGACCCCCATAGATGTATAACTATCGCAGCTCCCTCGGATCACCACGCACTTCTACTTGACCTCCCTCTCCGCGAAAGGGCACCCATTACTCCCCCGAAGTTTTTGATACGCTCTTACAATGAAGTGCAATGGGACTCCTTTGCAAATGATGTTTCAGAGTATCTTGAACAAAAGATCCCTGACAACCGCATCCTGGCCAACGATGAAATAGAATGTGCCGCAAGCACTCTATCATCAGCAGTAATGCATTGCATGAACGAGCATGCACCCGCCCACCTACCAAAACACAATAGATACGGAGAGGTCTCAGAATTTACTCTGAGCCTCATCCGTACAAAATCTAAATGGCAACAAAAATTGAAGAGGGCCTTTCACAGGAATATAAACAGAATCAGTCCAGAATATATCCAAATACGAGCTGATATAAATCGTCTGGATTCACTGATTAGAGAAAACCTCAACGCGGACATGAACTCAGCGTTTAAGAAACGCCTCGAAGCAATGAAGCCCTCCTCACATGTTTTCAGCGAAATAAATAAACTCACTGGTCGCCTTGCCTCTTCATACAACATTAATACAGATCCAATTTTATCCGAAGGTCAAGTATTTTCAACCACTGAGCAAAAACTTGAAATTTGCTCGGCCTTTTATAGAAATCTGTATCGAACAAGGCGATCCCCGAATTTCAATCTGAATACTGAAGTCGAAAATAAAGTCAACAGCTTTGTCCACGGTCATATTGGCTCGCACCTCTGTGTCTTCACGAAAACAAATCGATCATCCATTGCCCCTCATTCACCGTTTAGAAAATATTTTACTCACCCCGACGAGGTTATTTCAATAATAAAGTCTCTAAACAACAAAAAATCGTCAGGACCAGATGGTATCCCCAACTATGTGCTGAGAAAATGTGCCTGGGCCCTTTCTAAACCACTGACCATAGTACTCAACAACTGTGTTAATAATGGTTACTTCCCTAAACTCTGGAAGAAAGCTCTGCTTATCCCAATTCCAAAAAAACGTTCGGATGGCCAGCTTGTCTCGCTTAGACCTATCTCCATGCTCTCTAATCTGGGTAAAATTCTCGAAAAAGTTATGCTCCGTTCATTTTCTGAATTTGCATCCCCCTTAATTCAAAAGGAACAGTTCGGGTTTAAGCCTAAAATCTCTACGGAACAAGCAGTTCTCTCTCTCCACGATTTCGTCTCTACTGGCCTCCGGAAAAAGGAGTCGACAGTAGCATGCACTATCGACCTAGAAAAAGCTTTCGACTCTGTCTGGACTAAAGGTCTGATTTATAAGTTACTTGTCAGTCAATGCCCTCTCCCTCTTTGTCGTTTAATCACTAGTTTCCTCGAGGACAGATGGCTGTCCATCAAAATCAACAACCGCGACTCAGCTCCGGTTCCAGTCAATTCAGGAGTCCCCCAAGGCTCCATTATGGGTCCCTCACTCTTTAATTTTTATCTGCATGATCTTCGCACCAATAGCAATCCCTTAAATATTCCAAATGCAGTCACAGACCCCTTCTCCACTCGGAGTTTGATGTACGCAGACGATATAATCGTCATCGCAAGGCACCCTCAGCCATCGGAAGCACTCAAGAAAATTGAGACTCACGTTCGCATGCTGAATAATTATATGAACGACTGGTCTCTCGCAATCAATGCGAATAAATGCGAACTGATCTGCTTCCGCAACGCCTATGGAAAAGGCCACAAAGGCGCACCCGCGCAAAGCAAACAATTGTCGCTTTCAATTAATAATCATGATGTTCCTCTGAAAGAATCCATCAATTATCTCGGAGTTTTATTTCACCACAGGCTTAAATTCAACCGACATGCTCAAACAATGCTACAAAAAGCAAATAGTGCCTCAGCCGTACTCGCTCCTTTGCTCTCTAAAAGAGCTCTAGACCCCAAAACTAAGCTCCTCATGTATAAGGCACTCATCAGGCCCATCATTACGTACTGTTTTCCCGTTTGGGTAACCATATCTCCCTCCGCTGCAGAAGATTTAGAAATTTTCGAACGAAAAATTCTTAGAAAGTGTCTTTCAAGATACCGAAGGCCCAATAAGAAGTTCTACAGAAACCGCATTCTCTATGAAGAAAGTAAAATTGTTCCTCTACTCCGCTACATGGTCGAACAAGCAAAACAACGGCTGAATAAATGGTCCATCCACTCGGAGCCCACAGTAAATGAACTCTTCCACCGCAACCTCACATTAACCGACGCTTCCCAATACCTATCCCCAATCCAGCTATTATGTTCAGAGAACTCTCCCTTTAGCTCCTCTGACTATTCGCATTCCCAAAAGCACCCGTTCTATTTATTTTCAGATCCACATACTGAACGAGGATAATCAACCAACAGATGAAGGAAGAAGAAATTCAAACAATTCATGTTGCTGTCAAACTAATCAAATGTATAAGTAGACTTTAAGATACTATCTCTAAGTATATGTTAACCTTAAGTGACTATTTTAAGTTCCAAGCGATCTTTATTTGACAGTAATGTGTACCATAAAGTCTTTAGAAAGCAAGTTTTCGATCGAATGTATATTAACCTATCCCGTACACCGAAGGCCATGGAAGTCCATTTAGAGACTCTGGCCACACCTACAACTCTTGATGGTCGCATTTAGTCGCCCTCGAGTCGTCTCCACATCCTTTGAGGGCCGCATTTAGTCGTCTCTTACACCCTTTGTACATACACCTTCTCCTTCCCATCCTTCCAAAATCCAAACATCATGTACACTAAAATAAATTGTAAATAGATCTTTGTTAGGTTAAGTTTGTTTTTGTTAGTTAAGTAATCAATGTAAAAGCCATATGAGCCAATGGCACAATCATTCTAAAATTCAATTAATCTCTAAGAATTGGCCACGGCCGGATTTAAATATTTTTTAAACAAGTTGTTTGACAACTATGTCGATGTCAAACTAACTAACTGCATCATATGTCAATGTCAATTATTTCATGTACGTCAAAAGTCTCAATAAATTTATCTGAATCTGAATCTCAACGAAGAAGAAAGGCCAGACGCGACCGTGTGATAACTAACAATTGTTTTTAATTTGATTGTGTTTTAACTGATATCGAGTGAAACCCACGGTAAAAGCTGTTGTCGAAACACTAGCCTATGCGGGGAAGTTGCATAGTGTGTGAAAGAACGACGACAAGAAGGATACCTTTGCGGATTCGGTGAGTGTGGTTTAAAAGATAAGTGGCTAGTGAATTAAGTGCAGGAGATAAATTTAATAGACTAGGCAACAAATAATTAAATAAATTTCCTCAAACACTCTGCAATATGAATTTCCCCATGCATCCCTTCCCACCGTGAGTAATGCTCCGACAATTAATCACTTCAATGACATAGTGGCACTGCAATCCCATTCACTAATTAATTATTGCATAGAATGCTGGCACTATCTCTTGTTGCCGCAATCTAAATATTCAACAGTCGAGCTGTCCGCGAAGGCATCTTGTGTGCTCATGAGTCATCCAGCGCGGAATTGTGGACTTCACTCCTTTTTATCAAGCCAGAATAATGCGTATGCAAATCAATTATTCATTGGCAAGCTGACTCCACTGTGTCATTTTGCCTTAGCTGGAAATACGTAATTTGTAGTTAGTTTCATTGACATCGCACAGCGGCGCACTCGAAGTCACTTCTGAAACTGTTTTAGAAGATGTTCGAGGAACATTCCGCATTGCGTGATTGTTCACATCGCGGATGGGTTACTCCGGTTTCAGTTGAGGAATTTGAACTTCGCGCGGAGGTCTAACAAGCAGTAACAAGAGACCGACAGCAAACAGTTTTGCATGAACAATTGTCTCACACCGTGGATCATTCCCACTTTCTTTAGATAGAGCGCGTTAAGCTGAGCCAGAACTGGTTTCCAAAGAAAAACAATAGATACTAGAGATTCCAGGATATATTCACGTTCGGTGTCAAGACTTCGTGTGATCTCAGACTAGATTTTAAATATTTTATGAATAGGAAAAACTGTATTGTATGATGAATTAAAAATTTTGGTACCGAGAATCTTAGATTTTAATCTCTGTTTGCGACAGACAAACATGTATTCTAATGGGGTCTATGTTGATAGACATCACTAGACTATTCACAGCTTGTTTTTCCACGAATAGTGAATAATGAGTAGTCTCATAGTTGCTTGTAGAATTTTTTAATGCAAAGTAGTAAAGACTTGTACATTTTTCTGCATCTTGTTTGACCAGAAAGCTTCCACACGGGGGCTATCTAATATAAAAACTGTATTTCAGCCTGTGGACATTTTTTTCAGGCATTGGGCATTTTATAGTGTATGTTTTAATAAATGACTGTATTGTTAGGAACTATCCAAATGTACCTGTAGGGTTTAGGTCAGTGTGAGAAATTCTTTAAAATGAAGAACAGCAAATTAACTGCAAAAAATACACCTTACACTCCCGGCTTTTGTCCCTCAACACGCTAAATTCTTTTTTCTGGGCAGCGGCTCGAGCGAGCTGTAGAATTCGTCATCATATGATTGTGGAGTAAAATAAAAAAATGGCTAATGCCAAAGATAATTCTTTGTAATACGTTTAGGTTTAAAATCATTTCTTGAATAGAAGTCTATTAAAATTTCCTTATACCCAGCGACAAGCGCTAGTCTTGATGGCATGCGAAATGCCGGTATTACTAAAGCCTATTATGGCTGGTTCTGCCGAATATAGCAGGAGAGTATTTTTCAGTGTGTAATAAGTGTTTTGTTTTACTGGTCATCTCTACTGGATGATATGATAATTTTACCTAGAGTGGCAGCGACGAGCGCTAATCTCAATGGCACGCGAAATGCCTATATTTCTAACCAGGTACTGCCGAATATGGCAGGAGAGCCGTTGATATTAAAACTCTTGCCAAATATGGCAGTATGGTTTCAAGATTGACTCTAATTTTATTTCTAAATCTACAGCTCTTTTATTCTAAAATCGATGCACAGAAAACTTACTCTAAAATTAAAAGTAGGGATGTAAATCTATGTACAATATTGAAATCTATATACCCATGCATAGGAGTCGCATCATGTGGGATCAAAATTAATGATTTTTTTACATAAATCGATGTTCATCTTTCGCACGGACAGTCGTGGTTTTCATGATTCAAGTTTATGGGGTCATAAACGACCCTTTAACCCTTGTCCGGCGATGACATGCCATGAATTATCTAGAGCGCAGCACTTAGAATTATGCATGCTCGACCTAAACATTTCCTTATGGCTGATCGTGGATGTATCTCAAATCAAAGTATAGCCTTAGTACATTAAATCTTGATAAAATTTGCTGTAGAAGGAATATCAAATGTTCCTTTTGAAAGAATGGCAATCGTTTGGAAAACTGCCTATTTTTTTAGTTAATAATAGAATAAAAATTGGTTATAACCTTTTAGGCTAGTGAAGCTTATCCCGACCAATCATAAATGAACAAATATACGTAAAAGTGTTATAATTTAAGATTTAAATATTGTATTTTTATTTAAAACCATAATCCAGCATGATCAAGCTGTGTATGAAAATATTACACACTTGAATGCTAATTTCGAAACCGTGCATCCTCGAAAAATCCATTCGCAAAGTACAAACAGAAAATTTAGAATTTCGACTATTTGCCATGCATCTTGCACAGGTCTCGTCGCTTCTATGCAACTTTCAATAGGAGGCAGCTACAAAAATTAATCCCCCAAAAGAACAATTTCAAGTATATGTGTACGTGATATACAATCGTGGTCACAATTATTTACACAACGCAAATCATGAATAAAAAATTGAATAAAATCAAAATAACTCCTTCAATTTTTATTACAACAAAATAAAATTTTATTCAGGTATTTTTGGACAAATTCATAGTTGCTTGACAAAAGCAAAATTGAAATAAAACATTACAGAACAAAAATAAAAACTAAGTGGCCAACATTATTTGTACACTGCTGCACGAATATGATCTTGTGGTGGCCTATTCACGTTCAATCGCTTTCTTCAGCTTGTCCATACTGGCGTATTTTTCCTCACAATGCTCTTCAGAATGAATCAGATAGAAAACTCCATCGGATTCGCGTCTGGGAAATTCGAAAGCAATTGTGTGGGGAAAATAAAGTGTGGGATATGGGTTTCCAGCCATTCTTGGTTCACGCGAGATTTATGAGACGGTGCCGAGTCTTGTTGAAACGTCCACGGCGTACAACCGAAATGTTTATCTGCCAACGGCTTCAGAGCACCTTCTAGAATATTTTTCCGATAATAAGTCGCATTAATTTTGATGCCTGGCTCAATGAAACGATCGGAGAGCGTCCAGTGGAAGTTACTGCTGCCCAAACCATTATTTGTGGTGGAAAATTACTTCTGGCGTTCGATCAAGTAAACACGATCATTTTGAGAATCCACGAATTGTTCAATTGGGAAATTTTTCTCATTAGAAACCACAATGTTTGGGAATCGACCACTCTCGTACAAGTGTTTGGATCTTTGTAACCTAACCTCTTTTTGTTTTGGTGTAAGATCGTGTGCCTTTTGCAACTTATAAGGCTTGAGATTGAGCTCATTTTTTATATGCGTCGCGTGCTTGCTTATGATTTTTTCAGTTCCTTGGCCATTTGATTGCCACTACGTTGACGGTTTCGGCGAATTCTCTCTTTCATTTTACGAATCATTTCTGGTGCTGTTGCTATTTTTTCGGACCACCACCATAGCTTTTATCAATTCTGCCGGTATCGTCGTACCGTTTTATGATGCGATGGACAAACTTTCTGTTCACTTTGAAATGGTTGAGCTGACGAACAATATCTTTTTGCGATTTGCCAGCCAAATGTAATGCAATAACACTGTTACGTTTAAAACCCATTACAAATAACTTTTTTGTTATAAAATTGAGACATTAATGCTTTTCGTGGCTTGTGGACAATATAATGAACTTTCGCCAGTGTATATTTGACGTAGCTGTCATTAGCGATTTGACTGATATAACCAATCTGAAGTTGGGGACACTTCACATGACTAACCCTGTACAGTGTTCCATAAAAATGGTTTATGGAGCACTGAAACATGTAGAAAGCCGAAGGACTGTCCAAGATATTTCCCGTGCTAAAAGATCCCGCAAGACAATTCATAGTATGGATAGACCAATTGTCCGCACGTCGAAACAGAACCCAAAAAGATCAGCGGTTGAAATTTATCGCCGACATTTCCATCAATGTAGTTATATTTCGGTGAGAACAGTCAGCAGACGTCTTGTGGAATTCGGACTACATGTCAGGATAGCCAGGAAGAAGCCACTGATAACGGCAATTAATCCGAAGCAAAGAATGTACTTCGCACGAGAACATTAAACCAGGAAAAATGAGTGGAAATTCATTCTTTCGAGCGACGAAACAAAAATGAATCGTATTGGCGCTATTAGCAGGAGATATGTAAGATGACCAAGAAGTAAGGAATTCCATCGTCACCCTTTAACATTTCATTCTGTTACTTTATGGAATTCTTGCGGTCAGCTCTCACTCTGTTAGAACCGATAACAATACAACATTATGATTTAACAATAATAGTAAAAATTTCGTGGATAATCGATGACTCCTTTCGAAATTCTTAGAATTTTGAGATAGCAAAAATTTTTTAGCATCTGAAAATATTTGGTCTGTTATCAAGCAACCACATCAAGATCCATCTTAGTATGCTTCAAATATTTTTTTCTGTGTGTGTAATTTTTTCAACTATTTCAGTCATAAATCTGTAAAACGAATACAACAATGAAATACCTCTGCATTTACCAGAGCAAGCTTATGAATTTTCTCATATGTGAAACACATTATGCTTATATCTTGCAGATGTTTTGATAGGGGAGGCGGTAATTCAGTGTCTTCACCTTTTTGCAGATTTTTGATACATAGTTCCCCAAGCTTCAAGTTCATCTAATTTTTGTTTCATGGCTCGAGCTGGTCATTCAATGTATTGTAAATAAGGTTCATTTTTATTGTTATTAGCTTTCACTGCGGATTTCGTTTAGTATTCTAAATACGCTGTTTTGGACATGCGGAGCGTTAAAAACGTCTTAACATGTGATCTCTGTCATTTTTCCTGCTCCTATTATCAATCCTGAAGCTCATACATGTAGAATATTCAAAGGGGCGGAAATAATACTACCAATGTAAAATTGCCATTTAACATATTGCCACTCCCTTTTCTGGTGCTCATGAGGTACGACTAATATAGTTTTCTATCATATAATTAACACGCCAACCAGATTATTATTTATCGCGTAATCTTCAAAAATTGTAAGGATGAAGCCCATCCAAAAAGGACTAAACCTGCCTAATTTCCATTAGTGAAATGGAAACGCACATTATTGATTTTTTACTTCAACACAAATTCATAAGCCTCTGAATTTTTTCTAATCCCATAGAGTGGTTGTGAGCTAGGAGACAATGCCGCGTAATTACGGAGCATTTCCAGAAGTCGCCGAAGACGGCACTGGCAGTGAGCAATTTGGTAATCATAGATCACAAAAGAATGCAGTGGGTGGCGATGGTAGCAGTTGTACGACTCCGGATGATTTTCTACCAAGAAAATCAACTTTCAAAGTTCGAGTAAGTATTCGAGAATGTAGACTAATCTCGTATTAAATGTTTTTGAATGGTTGCTATAAAGAATTGGCATTTAACGTGAATTATGTTTTGTTTTTCTTGCAGTATATCGGTTGCATTGAAATTAGAACATCTGTGAAGACGTTGGATTTTAAAACGAGGGCACAATTGGCAAGGTAAGGCAATAATATTCGAAAAGATTCGCTGTAAAGTTTGGAAGAAATTAATTAACTTGGTCGCTATCTAATGATTATTATAATTTTATTTTAATTCAACAATATGCCCTGTCATATAGTAGATCGTTCCGAAATTTCATATTGTTTCTTAACTTGTCTAAAAAACTCTGATAAATTATATTTTTATTTGCTACTCAACAACTGCTTTGGAAAGATCATCATTAATCAAAAACTTTACATAGAGAATGCATAAACCTAGTTTGCGAAGCAGCTGGTCTAAAGTCGCAAAGAAAAAGACGCCCCGACAAAAAACTGGCACAGTACATATCAGAGCGACCATGCATGCAAAATTCGGGGACCAATGTACGCATAAATGTTACGAAAAATTCCATAAGCTTGCGAAGCATCGAAACAAACGAAATGATTGTTAATCACGACTTACCGAGAATAAGCTTCGCGTCTGGTGGTGATCAGGTGAATTTCCTGTGCTCACAAGTTCATTTTAACATTCTATTGAAATCCTTATATCCTCAGGACACTCTGGACTTTCTTGCTTACATTGCCAAAAATTTAGATGGCTGGAGAGCATGCTATGTGATGGAATGCGGCGGCGATCAATCACAAGAACTACTTTCCACGATTGGTACTGCATTTAATACGCGATTCAAAGCATTGCGGTAAGTGTTCCGTTGGATTTCCGTTAATTTGAGCATCAGTCAGTACGTAGTGTTTGTTAAAATTTTAGTTCCAATGGCCTAAACAATTATAACATCGAGGAAGAATATGACAAGGATTACTACAACGATTTACCAGATAAACTTCCACCGGATCTTTTATTTGACAACGATCTTCCGCAACAAGTCACGCAAATGCATTTGAAGGTGAATGTTCGTAGTGTGATATTGTTTTAATCATTGTTGGTTATTTAGGAGACTTCAATAATTGATTCGCATTTTTTTATTTCCTTTTACAGAAGCCACGACACCGACTGAGTAGCAATTTGATCGATTTAAACAGTCCACCACCTGACCACTTGCCAAAAGTGGATCTATCATTGGATGCAAACAGCAACACGAGTTCCTCTACTGTTCGAGACGTATTTGATATACGTAAGTACTGCTTAAAGATATTTTGCACGCAATTCTCGGATCATTGAACACAATAAAATATTAACGATAAATTCCTTGACATTTGAAGATAGTAAAGATGTTTTAGGCGTGATGCTAACCAAATGTTCTTTCATCCCATCCGCCAGTGCGTTCCAAAAAGAACTGCCACGAATCATATTTTTTTCTTCATCTTACACTGTCACAATCTTTGCCATAATCCCTTGTTCGAGAAGCTCTAAATTTTAACTAAGTTGACATATTTTTGGCGTACTTTTTTTTCGTCGTTGGGAGGTGGAAATCTTCAAAAGATACCGAGTTGCTCCTGCTTCTCGGCATGTCGGATTTCTACCGACTAAAACAACCTCCGTTTCCTCCAAAAAATCTTTACTCCATTACTCATTGCTTGCACTGTCCGTGTGCAATTTATTTCCTGAAATCTTGTTCATTTAAATAGTACTTCCCAGAAGATGTATATCGGTATAAGGGATAGTACCAGTATCTCAAAAGTTTTATTCAGAGTTCAATATATCTAATTTTGTTTCACATTTGTAGCAGGAAAAAAAATATTAGCGTTCTTAAAAAAAGATATATATATATATATATATATATATAAAAAATACCTTTCCTTGCTACATGAAAATATATATGATAAAAAAAGATACGGATGTCAGTAAATAACTGATTTTTGTTTATAACCTTTCCGACATTTTGTACAGATTAATTAAAATCGATTTTAAGCAGATTGTGATGAAATTGTAACTTAGATTATTACTTCGGCGCCTCTGATATGTTTTAGTTCATTATTTTTTATCTCATTTCGAAGAAAACTGAAGAGATCTTTTATTAAACCTACTGTGAAAACCGTACCCAATTCTTCTCCATTAATGCTGTATATCTGCCCCATTCAATTTTTTTAAAAAATGAGTACTAAGATTGCATTCTTTTTTTAGAAAGTATTACGCTGGTTGCTAAATTGTTTCTTCCCCCTTTTTCAATCAAATTGTTCTGCCTATCTTGCTTTCGGACAGTGGCCTGTCAATCAATTAATTGTTGCTCTGACTGATGCTACCACGACTTACATCGAGGAGTTCCTTAGTGCGTTTGATGCTCAGTGACAATTTATCTGCCTGCTGATTCTAAAGATTTCTTTAAATAGCATCTGTTTGCGGTTTCTATGTACTGCTGTTTAATATTCAGCTCAATGAAAATTGAGTTTTTGTGTAGTAATGAAGCTCGTGGACAGTTCTCTACTTCGCAAATTAGTTATACCACTGCCCAAATACCCAGTACTGGCGTACCTCGATTAACCACAGGGTTGCGTTCCGTGAAATGGTGACGTAACTTGAAACGACTTAAAACGAGTAAAAGTAATTTGTCACAAGTTAACAACAAATGACAGCTTACGTACATATGAAATAAAAATCAAATTTAGGGATGATATGATGGTAAAAGTATATATTTTAAAGATTCAATAGTTTTATTGTACATTGCGATTACCAGTTACACAAATCAGTTCATGATATCATCATAATCATCATCAGAATTCTTTCTGAAATTAGATGATGATGGAACATATTTACCTACATATATGTAGTTGGCTTAATAAAGTAGAAATCGATGCACTGTTGCGTACTATTTCCTTTATTTGTTGTATAAAATTCCTTGTAGGGAAGAGCATTTATCAACTGCATAAATCTTTCGTTTCGGTTTTTGTTTGAATTCAACTCAAAGATCACTTTGACTTTATCTAAATATTCTAAGGCTTCCGACAATTTTTTAAATGCTAGAGGACAATCTAAGAAAGCAATCTGCTTAATTGTTTCTCTAACCTCAGAAACATCAACTTCGGCGTCTATTGAACTGTCCAAAAGTTGAATCAGCTCTTCAGCTGATATTTCCGCATAATGTGATTCCAATAGTTCTGACACATTTGCGTTGTCTACTTTGGAAAATCCTATTTGGTGAGCCAAATTCAAAATGTCCGTTTGTATTTCGGCCAAATTCGTTGCCGTTGACTCGTCCATCACACATTCAGGCCAAACTTACTTCCATGCTGCATTCATATTTGCTTTCGTCACTTCATTCCACCAATCCCAAATGTTGCCCACTGCTTTTAAAATATTAAAATTTCGCCATAAACTTTTAACCGTTGTATCAATGCTGCCGGTTTCCTTTTGATCTATTTCCTCTATCAATTGTCTGAAAGTTCACCGCACAAAGTAAGCTTTAAGAAATGCAATTACACCTTGGCCCATAGGTTGTAATAGAGAAGTGGTATGTGGAGGCAAGCATATTACTATGACATTCGAATTTAGGTTGTCGAAATTCACTGAATGTTCAAAGTCAGCAGTGCCTTGTATGTTAAATTGTTTTTAGAGCAAAAGTCTTTCACTGTTGGAACAGTTAGAAACCAGTCACAAAATATTACTGAAGTCATCCACGCTTTGCTGTTAGAGCGCCAAATAACTGGCAAATTTATTTTTGCAATATTTTTCATTGCTCTGAGTATTTCTAATAAATAAATGAGAAGAGGCTTCAATTTTAAATCTCCATTGGCGTTTCTTTCCAAAAGCAAAGTGAAACGACTTAGATCGAAACGTCGTAAACCGGGGTACGTCTGTACAGGGTAACTTCAGCATGTAAGGACATCTCATTGAGACAATGCGGAAGGATTGTCGTAGGACTAACTGTTTAGAGAACCCATTACAGCGGGCCTTTTATTTCTTTGCGGCAGTGCTCAACTCGAATGGACTTTTTTGAAGCTATGATGAAAACAAAGGATTGGAGAATTAAAGTCTACTTCTTCTGCCGGTGCCCATTTATTATCTTAGGGAGAAATCAATCCAATAACATAAAAAGCGCCCTTTTAGTAGTAGTAGTATCAGTTTGTAGAGCTCCAGTAATCTCAATAGTCGTGACTCCTTCAATCGTGTTTAGCTGGTTCTGGCTTGATTGTCTTGCGATAGCTAGCCAACGGATGACTGCACCAAGTTGTAGTAATATGAGACCGAGATATTCGACTTGATGAGCTAATTTTAGATTGACACCATCAAGCAGGATGAATTACGGATCTTGGTACCTTTTAGTTGAAAGAAAAAGTTTCGTTTTCTGACAATTTATCTTTAGGCTCCATCTAGAAAGCAAAGTTTATTCTCTCGGGTAGTACATGAACGAATTGTTTCATATTGATATCGCAACATCGTCAGCGTACGGTAGAGTCGGTCGTTTATGACTTGACAGTTTTCCACCACTGCAGAGGCTATAATCCACCACCTTCTGGGACACATCTGAAAATTTTCCTTCTCATGTAAATCCTAATGAGAAGTTGATTGATAGTTCTGCTGCTGAACGGTTGTTGCGCTCTATTGGTTGGTTGATTTTAGTGGTAGCCCTCTTTATCAAAAGATGCCACAATAGGCCCATTGTGATACCACAAAAGAATGAGACGTATGGATCTGACTATGCAGCTAATGTTTAAATTAGCTACTTCCGTGGTTATCTAGGAAGAGCGCGCCTAGGGTTTGCATGCCTCTTCTGGATAGTGCTGGGTAATCGCACAGAAAATGTTGGATCAAGTTTTCTTCGTTTTCCGATCTGCAGCTCTGCCAGAAATCGTTGAAGGGAACGTCAAATCTTTCTGCATGTCTGTCAATCAGACTTCCTGTCAGTACGGACACGATAGAACTCAAGGTTTCACCACTCTTATTGAGGAGCTGCTTGGTGCGTTTGGAACTCTGTGCGTGCCAAGTTTGCCTGGTTGCCAGCTCTGGATAGGATCTGTTTCACAGTTTCCCGGTATATCACTATGTCCCGGTACCCAGTGTAGAATCACTTCACAGTGAAGCGACATCACGTTCAGTTGTGTACGACATTCTATCACAATCATGGATGAGGTGTACACGTTGGATAGCAGCTTGACTGTCAGAGAAAATATTCAGGTTTCTTATAGAAATTTTCGGGTTTCTCAACCAGTCTATTGCCTTGTATATTGCAATGACCTCTGCCTGAAAAACACTGCAGTGGTCTGGAAGCCGGAAAAATAGTTTCAGGCCTAGCTGTTCTGAGAAAACGTCACAGCCAACTTTTGCATCCATTTTTGATCCATCAGTGTAGATGTCAACCGATTCCTGCATCCCACTTCTTTCTATTGCCCAGTCATCTCTACTTGGGATGACTGACTAGAAACCATGATGAAAGCTGGGATTCGAAAACCCTGGCGTTGGTCTATCCCTCCGAAATATGGTAGAGTGGCCAATATCTCCCTCCTGCCAGAAATGTAGTCCTTTTAATCGAATCGCAGAGCACTTGGCCTGCTGTCTCGTGAGGAGCTCAGTTGGAAGCCAATTCAATAGCATAAACAGTGCCTTTGTCGGGGTAGTGAATATTGCGTTCTATTAAACTGTCAATATTGTTATTCTTGAGTGTTTTTTCAATTGTTTTATGGCTGACATTATTAAAGGCACCTTCGATGTCGAAGAAAACTACTAGCGTATATTTCTTATTGACTACCGATTTTCGAAGTGGCTGGTAAGCGATGGAAGCGCTATTTGGACCGATCTCCCATGAACTACATAATGATGATAATTCAATAATGATAATAAGAATAAAGATAATGATAGCAATAACAATCATTAAAAATATTCAAAATTTGGATATTGAGATTGTTCATCAGTGTTACACAGTCTAGCCATAAATACTGTCAGTAGTTTCAGTGTTCATAACTCAAAAACTATAAGAGATAGAAAATCGAATAAAAATTTATTTCAAAATATAGGGAAATAGAAATCGAATGCACTAATAATTATTCGAAATGACCGCCATTGTTATCGATATAGAGTTTAAGTCGTTTTGGAAAGTCATCAATGTATGTACGTGTCGTTTCTATCGGAATTCCGGCAGCAGCTTTCACAATACTTTGTTTCAAGGCCTCCAAATTTGTTTGACGCTTCTTACAAGCTTTCTCTTCGAGGATATTCCACAGCCCATAGTCTAGGGAGGTTAGATCCGGACTACCGGACGGTCAATCTTGATGAGCAATAAAGCCTGGAACGTTGTTCTCAAGCCACGCTTGATTTGTCTTGGCTTTGTGCGCTGGGGCAGAGCCCTCTTGAAACACCCAATCGATTCCGTATAATAGATCATCGCTCAGAGGCTTGCCTACGTTCTCTAGAACACCTTCTTGGTACACTTTGGCCGATGTTTTCACTCCTGTTTCGCAAAAATGAATTGGTGCGACTCCGTGATATGACACTCCCCACCAAACCATCACAGAAGTGGAATGATGACCTCTCTGGACGCTTGGAACCTTATCCTTGGCTTCATACGACGTTCTGGCATACACCCTTTGCTTGTTGAACGTCTTTTCGATGGTAAAAATTTTCTCGCCTGTGAATAGGATATTTTTGTATCGATTTTTGCCGTACAAGCGCAACAGCTTTTTTGATCTTTCGCGCCTAATTGCTTTTAATTTCCCAGTCAGAAGGCTACTGGTACATCTTTTGTAAGCTCTCATGCCTAAATCATCACGAAGAATACGAGAAACCGTCCTTGGCGATATTTTTATCTCTCTAGACATGATTTTCTGCTTGCGCGAAGCATTTCGATTGATTCTTGAGCGCACCGCTTCGATATTTTTTTTAACACGTGCAGAACCTGGTCTGTCGGTTCTAATACGGCCTACTACATCGCCAGTAGTCTTATAACGTTGAATATTGCGATATACAAACCGTTCGCCAACTTTAAGCGGCGCGAGTAGGGTGGTGATCTGCTTCGTCGTCTTCCCCGCCTTAAACAAACCGATAACAGTAACGCGCACGTGATAATCGCTCCACTCCATGGCTATACAATGTAACAACTAAATCAGACGCGTTGTTTTTTCAATAGCACAGACATGTGGGATTGTATAGACAGTGTTACGAACTTTCTGGGAGCATAATTTCTCATTTTACAGGCCAATGACAGTATTTATGGCTAGACTGTGTAATTTTGATTATATGCAAATGTACTATAAATTCGTGTAAAGACTCTAAGATAATCTATTATTAAACGCTTATATTGTATTTTGGAGAGAATTTTTTGGCCTTAGGTTAGCTAAAAATGATACTTGCTTAGTATACACCAAAAACTTTTTTAGCTTAATTTTTTTATTTTATCAATTAGTCATAAAATCTCGTCTTGGATACATTTTCCATAAATATTTCATGATTCCTAGTTTTAACAACAATGACTTAATGATTTGTACCGCTGAATTAATGAATTATTCCCAGAACCATTCTCACTATCTGCAGAAGTACAACGATCACAACTAATGACCGAATCGTGGTTTCATCCATCGATAAGCCGACCCGTTGCAGAGAGTCTATTGAAGCAGGACGGTGATTTTCTAGTGCGTGAATCACATGGCAAACCCGGACAATATGTGTTAACTGGCCTGGAAAATACCACGCCGAAACATTTACTACTTATCGACCCCGAGGGTGTTGTCCGAACAAAAGATCGTATTTTCGATAGCATTAGCCACTTGATCAATTATCACTGGACGAACTCCTTACCAATTATATCAGAAGAGACTGAACTTGTGTTACGAAAACCGGTCTTTAGGAATATACAAACTACACAAAAGTGAGACGTAAGAAATTAAGGTAGTCAGAAGTTGCTTGAATAAAAATAACTACGGCAGCAATGCATATTTTACTATTCATAAACATATATCAACGACAAAATATAAAATAATTAACTGAAAGGTTACTTAACTATATCATTGAGGCAAAAACGCGTTGGATGCGTCGCAAGAGTAGTTTTTAGAAAGGCTTCTTACATGATAGGCATGAATAGAATCAGTGATATTTTTTTAACTCTATAGACACTATAGACTGTGAAATTTCCATAGTTTCTCTAGAAAACTAAAACTTCCTGCAGAATTTGAAACTATTGCCGCTCGAGTGTCGGTCAATTGATGTTACTTTAGCGTTGCAATTGCAGCAACGAAACTATATATGTATTTAGTAAACGTCAATTGAATACTTATTGATTGCTCGATATAATCAAGTCAGCAACTTTATAAATGTTTATGCATTTAAGATATATTTGTATCTATTTTTTAGTAAGAGTAGGCATTTTTAAATCCGAATCAATTTATTAACGTAATTCACTGTGTCAAGCTTCTGGCACAATTTTATAATGCCAGCCATTGCTAAGTTTAATTTAAAACGATGTCTTAAAACGAAATGAAATAGCAACTGACTTTCTGTGTAAAACATGTGCCATAGATATAACGGATGGTAAAATATTTAGCTTAAAAATATTGACTTGCTTCAATTTATAGCATAATGACGAACGAAATTCCGGTATTTGAATTCCCATCCATGCAATACCTATTTGGAAAATTTGCAATCAATTTTAACGAATTATGGTTGCGATGTGTTTCATTAGAATTTAATGATGTATCAAATACGAAAACGCTAGGAGTATAGACTGTTTAATATGATTTGAAAACGAATCTTCACTGTACATAGATCGAACGCCTATTCAATCAACAACAAAAATTCCGACACATTTACACGCCTTAAGATCAAATTATATTGCATCGTTGTAAATCTCAAATCATAATCAAGTTTGATGCAACTTTTTTTTTAAAATAAGATAGCCGTATTCATAGTTTTAGTGTTGATATATTTTTTGTTGCTTTTACATAGTTTCCAACGAGATTATAACTGTAATTTGGTTGTATATATATTTTATTAGCAAATATATATTCGTATACAATTGAAAATGTCTTTTAGTCAATTTCTGTCATTAAAAGTTGAATTTTAAATTGTTTAAGCAACTAAAACAATAACTAAGATCCAAACCATGGGTTCATGAGTATGTGTCATGAACAATAATCATTGTCAAAAACGATTATATGCGTAATTTTCAGAATAGATCACCTTTTAATGCAATAAACGGCCTCGTCTGTTAAGACACTATTATTTCGTTTAGCAATAGCATTGGCGCAACTTTTATTCAGCTGCTTTGCCAAAATTTATCTAATAATTTCGTCTTTCAAAGTTGCTGAATAATATCTTGTGGTAGCAGATATTCAGACTTCATCTCTCGAAGCACGTGCTGGACGACCCAAACCCAATAGATGTGGTGCAGAAAACCTTTCAGCGTTTCTACTATCAAACGTACGCTTCAAGAAACAAATCTTCATGGCCGAGTAGCTGTGAAAAAGTTGTTATTTCGCATTGCAAACGAAAAACATCTCAGCAATACCGAAATTGCAAAGTGGAAGACTGGAAAAAAGTTTTGTGATGTGCAGAGTCAAGTGCGCTTCGTTCGCACGTTAACAAGAGAGCGATCATCTGACCAATGTTTTATGCATCCTGTTAAACCCCTTTCATGTTGTTTGCAATGTTCTGTAATGGTATGAGACCGTTTCGGTAGAGATACAGACGGCAACAGCATCTGAGTCGCCGAAAATTGAGTATCGAGAAACACTTGAAAACAAAATAAATCCTTCTCCTCGGCTCATTTTTGGCATTGAATTAATCTTTCTGATATAAAATATCCCTAAATTCTACAGAGAACACCTGAACCAATTATCAATGGAAAGTCGAAGTGATATTTGACTACCACAGCCTCATACGGATGCTATATCTGAACCTCGTTAAGATTTTTCGAAATGCAGTAGAACGAATCTTCCGAAAAATTTGCCCCTGATCCACCTAACATCTGTAGAACATTTAGCAATCGGGAAGGCGAAAAGTTTTAGGAGTTCCCTGTTGGAACGCTTAAGAAGAATGCCAAAACATTTCGAGGTTGCCAATAAAAAGAAAGGTGTACAATATTAAATTCAACTTTGTATATTTCAGTATCGGGATTTGTATTTCTTGGATCTTGTATTTTTCAACGAAGATTAATCATCAAAAAAGTCGTTCAATCTGGCAATTCATGTGTGATTTATACTCGGTAAAGTTTATTTATTTATTTATTTATGAGGAATTCAATATGGCCCGATTATAAGACAAATTAAACAAAAAAGAAAATAAATATACAACAAAGTAAAACTAATTACATTAGATACGCTTAACATTATGTTTATAGATGTAGAGTGAGTATGGAAACGGACCAAGTTGCAGATTATTGTGGTTTCGGGGGAGTCGCAACATCGGCGAATGGAATAAAGTCTCGCTAAATATGTCATAAGATCCGACAGGGTGTTCTGTTATACGATACTCTAACCAATCAGAGAGGTCAAAGTTTAATTGATGGTGGTGAAGTCGAAACAGAAAACACTCATCTAAGAGTAGTCTTCATATGGCATCAGTGGCGTACCCAAGCGGGGGGGAGGTTACGGGTTCAGACCTAGTATACCTTATCATCATAGAAATCATGTAGCAAAGTTTCATATTGTGGAAAAATCTGTAAGTGTTCGAAATTTTAAATTAGCGCGGCGCTTCTCACTGCTCTTTCGGAGCGCAATTCACGCGTAATTTAGAACAATTTTAAATATAAATTTCTCAAAACTGTGCACGTGCTCTGTTAGTTGCACGTTAGCAAAAAACGCTGAAGTACGTATTTTGCAGACTAGAGGTATATCAAATTTAATAATCATTTTTCTATATCTTAAACTTTAAACGCGTTTATCTCGGAACAACGTTTTTCAAACTGGCCGGACTCTTTTCTCAAACACTTTTTGTTCGATTTTCTTGAAATTTTTAAAATATGTTCAAAACTAGTGTCTGCATGGAAGTACGTAGGATTTTTTATATGTTGCATATTTCAATTGTTATTAACAAATTTCGAGCGTTTTTTTCCAGAATGACGCCATTTTGTCAAAAATCAATTTAAAAAAAATTCTACGTACTTCTCTGGCTGTTATTATGCTTTATCGGTAATTATTTGTTTGATAACCATAACCTTAACATTTCAGGAGAAAACGGTCCGGCCGCGAAGCCATGAAAAAATAAGGCGTTTCTGGAGAAATGCTAGGGAGCCGCCATTTTGTTTTTTAAAGTTCTGAAAAAAATCAAAGAGGATGCCAAATACTTGTACAATATAGATATTATTACCAAACTTCGATATGTTGTTTGATTTTTGAGAAACAAATTCCCCAAAAATTACTTCTTTTTTTACCTCTACAGTGGTGTTCCCCGTTAATACGAACCCAGAGACACGAGAGGCACGTGCGACTATAACACCAAAACCAATGTGAGGCTTAAATTTTAAATTTTCGGTTCGAAAATCACTCCCGGATCTTTTATTTGAAAAACAGCCGTGAGTGGAATATCGTGTAACGTATAGATATGATCAATTGCACTGGGTTTTACGGAGAAAGACATTTTGTGACATTTCAAGGCATTAAACGAGAGAAAATTAGTTTGTCTTCAAGAATCGATCGCGTCTAGATCCCTTTGGAGAGCAAGACAATCCTCTTCCGAGCGAATAACTCGGTAAATTTTCAAGTCATCAGCATATAGAAGACACTGAGACGCTATGGCTGAGGGAAGGTCATTTATGTAGAGTAAGAAAAGAAGAGAATAGATCCGTGAGGAACGCCGAAGGTAGGGTGGAAGAAAGAGAAACATGCTCCACATAGACTAGCACGGCATAAACGTGAACTGATATAGGATTCAAGCCAGGAGAGTAATGGTCCAAACAGGTCAAAGTGAGCTAGCTTCAGAAGTAGAACATTTAGGTTAACAGTATCAAATGCCTTACTGAAGTCAGTATACACTACAGCAACTTGGGTACGACTGTCGAGAGCCTTCGCGACAGTTTGGGTAAGTTCAAGAAGATTCGTATTGGTTGACCGGTTTGGAACGAATCCGTGTTTATCCGTGTTGGAATGGTGACAGCCTACAATTGAGAGCTTCGTATATTTTATTTTTTAAGTTTGGCACTTCATCAAGGAAAAATTGACAAGATTATTTTGAAAACCTGGTGGCCGTCGATCGCGGTTTCCGCCGCAAAATTAGGAGTGAAGAGAATTCACACGAAATTCTTCAGAAGCTATTACACTCAGAAAAATTAACTATTCAGCGCGCTTGATGAGCTGGAAGAGTTATTGGGCTAGATTTCTTTACAACCGAGGCGGGACAGCGTTTTACATGCAATGGGCAACGCTATACAACCATAACAACTGTCTGTTTTGTTCTGCGATTGCGTGGCATGAGTGTTGAGGAGGTGCGGTTTTGGTGGGAAAACTTTATTTCCAGGTTGCCAAATTCTTGGAGTCGAACCCCTTCTTAATTAAGGTTTGACGATCGAATAGTCTCGACGCAAAAAATGAGTGGTGTCCAAAATTTCAATTTTCGCGAGCGCCGGACGAGGCTAGCCATTTCGTTGCCAGTCGCTACATCGGAGCGAAAAGTGCGCGTAGCAGAATTTTTTCAAATTTATTTAATCATTTTGAGAAGAAAATAGTTAAGATTTAGAAATTCGTTGACGAAGACAAGTTATTTGTTTGTTGAATTTCCATTTTTTATAGAAGCAGTCGTAACATTAGTAATCAATTTTAATAAATTTTGGTGTATACGTCATATTTTGCTGTTAAATATGTTTTTAGTGATTTAATCAGACAATATATTTTTCAATTCTAAACAATCGTCATTCAATGCCAATCAAACTTTGTCGATCAAAGCATGGAGACAATTCGGCGATTCTCTCAGAAGAAATGCTACTTGCCACATTTCGACCTCAAGACCGGAATCAAAACCGACAAAATCCATTTTCTATCGTTCAAAACGAATAAATCCTTGAAAATTCGAGGGTTTGGAATGTTTGGTCCAATTACCGAAAAGAAGCTTAACATTGAATACGGAATCTTGCTCGATGACTTTTGCAATCCGGGAAACCTTAAAACGATTTTGTCGACGAATAAGAAACTCATTACTTTCAATGGTCATCGGAATGTAGTGCCATTGATGTTCAGTGATCCTATAGTTATTCGTAGATATGAAACTTACATCCTGTTTTTGAATACGGACGGATACAAAACATATCGCGGTGTAAATGGCTCGCAAGTTGTTAAGTTGGGGCATTTGAAATTGATTTTCGATCCGAAATTCGAGGATGTATCCGAGACGAGCGTGGCTGAAGGAAATTTTCCGGAATTATATGTAAGACGTTGTGGAGTCTCTAACGAGTAGCTACATTGAATTCACGACGTTAAAATTAATGATCAAAATATGGGAATTATAGAATTGAGTGAAAAAAATATTTTTATCTAAGATATTTTTTGTTTTCAAAACAAACCAGGCAATATGAATTGGTAGGAATTTTTTAGTAAAATATGGAAGCTAGGTCCTAAAATTATCTACTGATACTGCAGGACAATCAATTTACCAATAAACATCTTTGAAGCGCTTATTTGGTGATTAAAACTTAAACAGAATAGAATCAGGCAATCTCGTAAAAGATTCAAAAAATATCTAGTCTAAAGGACAACAGTAGCAACGAAATGCTGTCCAAATGGTGCAAAGGAATTTTTATTAAAACTTTTAGCTGTTCACATGCAAGGGAAGAAATGAAGACAAAAAGTAGTAAGACATACACTTTTAGTGAGTTTTGCTCTGCGTCCGATAGGGACAGGTTGTACCCCTACATGCTTAAAATGTGGCAGGGTCATGAGATAAAAGATGACCAAAGTGGCCTTGTGCTCATGGTAGAAGATGGGGAAAGTGTATTACTTCTGGGGAGAAGTTTGCATGGAGAACTGGTTTTGGTTATGGCCGGCCGGCTGTTTGCGTATGTGCGAGCATGTAAGCTATGTGATGGATCGTGAGCTGGGTTTTTGAGAGCGCTGATTGGCTGAGAGTTGGTTTGAATACGGGATAAGTGCTTTTGACATGAGATATCGTGAAAGAAGTGAAGAGCCCAAGTTTTGTGTTTGAAAAGGGAGGAATATAGTTCTAGTAAGATCAAAAATCACTTGTTTTGAATGAAAATTTCGTGGAAAAATCATATGTTTACGTTCGTGGTCAGAGATGCTATTCTGCTATATTAAATAATGGACAGTGAATGAGAATTGATGGAAGGAGTGATTTGGAGGAGACGTAGGTGGTTTTATTCAGTATAATTCCGATAAGCTGAGAGGTAGGAGCTGATCGGTAAATTTTGAAGATTTTCACCTCGAAACGTTAAAAGAAGTATATAAATCTAGGAACTTCAAAGGCCACATCACAATTCTAAATTACAAATAGAACTAATTTTTAAATTTAATCGCACGAAATGCAGAACAACCTCAACTTAACGAAGCATTGCAAAGATGAATCCGGAGGAGGCAATGGATGGTCGATTGAGATTGAAGATTCTTAGTTTAGTTTACTGTTTTATCCAAAATAAGTAAATAAATATAGATTCTGTGGAACGGGCAACACCTCATTATCTGTGCATCACTCAGTCAGTTTACAATGATCTTGCGATAGTAAACACGAATATCTCTTTAACCGATGTGTTCAAGGATATGTGCGACGAAAGTACCGCAGAAAAATGTTTTCATGTTGTTCGATAGCCAAGCAGCCATAAAGCCTCTGTATGCGCGGACTCCTGATATGGAATCGAACGACAAAAAATGACAACGTGCATATAACAAATTATCACTAAGGCATATAAGATTACAATCTTCGAATACCGATTCCGAGAGCCGAGGTGTGTAATATGGGATGGGATGTGTTGAACTACATGGAAAAATGGAAATTCATACATAATAATTTACAATACAATGAAGGACAAGAAATCAATTCAATTTTAACAAAATTTTCCAAAATAAACTAAAATTTGACTATAAATTCATACAATACACGACATGAACACTTTCTCTTAACGTATGACGAAAACGTTTCTGGGAATCCCCGAATTATACAAGTGAGAATAGACGTTCTGCTTGATCTAAGTGTACTTTTCAGTTCACATAAGAATTAACTCCAACAAAGTATGGATACCGAAAAATAAGCCTGCAAATATATAAAACGATCATTCGTTCGTTTTTAATGTACGGATGTGAATCGTGGATCCTAACAAAGCCTCGGGAAAAAACAACTGATATTTCAGTGTGTCATTTTGATGCGCATCTCAGATACGTTGCACGCGTGTCCAAAGTGTTACCCCTATTTATATTACATTTATGATAAAAATGACATTCATCATTTTTTTTATATGTAAGACCCATGTAAATTTTCGCCCCAAAACCCACAAAATATCCTTAAATTTCCATATTGAGTGTAGCGTAGCATCCTTGTAAGCGCGTATGTGCTGCCCATATCCTGAAAGCCTTGATGTCAGCTTACGTGTAGGTTCCGTATCGTCTCGTGCGCTCAACCTTGACGATGGTTCGGTTCCCATATAAAGCTACAAAGACGAAAGACTGTCTATGGTGTTTCCCTTAATTAAAGAGTGACGGGTAGTTGAATGTAGTTTATGTCTTTTGGTGAATCGGAGTAGTTTTGCTACTCATTGTGCTCGACCATCACACTTATGTGTTGTCTTTTTTATTATATTTAAATACGCGGCAGTTCCCCAAGGCGACCGGACACACCACCATATATATAATATTCCTATAGATTTCAAAAAAAACTGCGTTTTTTAATATTTTCGACTTCTAAAAAAGTCAAAAAATCACTTCTCAGATCAATTTTACGGTTTCATATGATCTCTGGAAATAGGCAAAATAACCATTTTTTAGTGTGGGGGGGACCCCCATAACTTCTTATGGGTCCGAGACCGCCGCGAATTTTTTACGCCATAGTAGTAGGGGAACCTCCTCTTTCGATCCCCCTACTCCCATCTCTTTCGGGGTTGGGGCCCATAATCTGAACCTTTACCGAAATTACTATTAAGATTTGTAGATTGAAGGACGTGGTTCTTGAAATGAGACAACAGGCAATATTTTCAAAGAAGTCAAAGGGTTGATCTTGGCTGGTGCGTCCTTTATGATGATGAATTTTGGATAGTTTGAAGTCAAAGATGGATTACATCAAAACTATTTTTCAAAATGTAGATAATGTTTAGATAAATACGACACAAATAAACGAAATTTACAAGAATGGCGAATGAAAACATGAAATGAGAATAAGTTTACCATAACTTATTCCCAAAAATGACCACTTAATTGATTAATAGTTCAAGATCGAGCAGTTTAAATGCACTCATTGCCGCCTGTTTTCCTGCTCACCGTCTTTATTTGCACAAGGCTGAGAGCAAGCCGCGCAAATGGTCGAAGAAAATTTGCTTACGGTTGATGAATTAATTGCCATTTAAGTGAATTATACACATTCGCTCGGATGTCGCTCTTTGCGTATATCAACCAAAACATTCAGTGAAGTCTATTCACAACAAGTGTCTTATCAGTGTCGCATCTGGTCGGGGCTGTTTGCATTCAGTTAAGTTTATTCTCTCTTATCCAACAGATCGTTAACGAAATAAATCTACGAAAATTACCATACAAACGAGATGCTGAAATAAATGCGTGGCAGCACCAATTGTGTAGTGTTACAGGTTCAGGCCAGTGTTCCACGAAAAGTGTTTGTTTTTAAATCGTTTCCGATTCCAAGCCAACCAACCAGTTTGATTAAACATGAAGCGTTCGATTTCCATGCCAGTAAAACCACGCTATATTGAAGAGCTGCCGCGATTAGAGCGATCCGAAGAACGAGAGGAACTTTTCGAAGAAGAGGACGTTTCCAGCAAACATACTTGCATATTATCTGCAGATGCAAGGGAACTGTGAGTTGGGAGCAATTTGGAGTGATTGAATCTAAGCCAGCAAATTTAGATACTCCTAGACACCCTCAGTTCAGTCTATCTCCACAACTATCTTTAACTCAATCTGCGAGGCCAAGCCAAGCACATCTGCTAGATTGTTGCAGTAATTCACGCATTATGAACACTTTGAAGCAACCACAATGATCGGCAGCTCCGAACGAGCGACCTTAGCAACCTTTGCTTTAGCATTTTATAAAGTCCCCTTGGCCGCATAACCGCAAAGTTGATTATACATAATTGTAATGCTTATTTCTTTTCAATGTTTCTAGAAGTGAAACAATCTGAAACTTCATTTGAATACAATAGAATGATACATATTCTTGTTCCTCCTCATTGGGAAAGGCCCATATCTGAAATTATCTGAATTTCCCTCCATTCTCTCGACATTACAACTAAATCAAATTAGCTAGGCTTGAAGTGATTACTAGTTGACGTCATCACTAGCAGAAACAGTCTCTTTGTTATGTTTTTTCTTTATTTTTGAATCATAAGTTTGCGACAATAAACAAACATTGAGATCAGGAAAGAATTCCAGATACTATAAAATCTTCATTTCCAGCAGTTTTTTTGTCTTGGGTATGATATGCAGAACATTATCAGGGGAAAGCCTATATTTTTGTTATTTGGAGCTTATTTTTATGTTTGAAATTAAGAACGTTTGTTTTCGTTTAAAATCACATTTTAATCGAAATAAGCATGTTTGTCCACGACTTTCCTAAGAATATACTTTGCTTGCAAAAGTTCTTGTTCTTATCCAAGACTAATTACTCGAAAGTCAAAATGACTATATTTCGATTCAAAGTCGCGTGTTTTTAGATTGGAATAGTTTATTGGCATTGTTAACAAAATCTTATATTCACCTAAGTATTAATGTAAGCGCCAAAGATAATGGCAAGCAAGCGCCGCAATGAACAAACTATTGAACAGAAAAAGGATGTCGATGTAGGCAGTCCCACTTGTCTAGTTAGAATATTCATTTATTCTTTCACCCTCGCTTTTTTATACAAAATCTTAGCCTAATTCGTATTTAAAAATCATTGACTTATAACTATTTTCCCACAGTACCGATGCATATGGTTGCAATGAATCAATAATTTATTTTCGTTTTTCAATGTGGCTTGCTTAGTGGTCATCAAAATAGCGCCGTGTTCATGCGACAGTTTTCAACCACATTCGGGTGGGCATAGCTCTGCAAGCAATTCTTGCTATTTAACTCTTGTGATCTATGTATTTTGTATTTAAGTTGTTCGTGGGTATAGTATGGGCATGCACGGCATAATACAAGTGAGTGCCCCTTTAGGGCTATCTTTACTGACTTATCGAAGTCAAAACGCTCTCCACGCAAGTTTTTTTCAAATTTGAAAACAGGAAATAATCACTTGGTATTAGATCTAGAATTGTAAGTTGAATGATTTAATTCTTAAATACCGCATGACGTTACAGTAGCACTGTAATTTAGGCCTTGCAAACAGTGCATTATCGTGATTTAGAAAAACGCCTTTCGTTCTCTCTTTCTATTTGATTAGCTTCTTTTAAACGCCGAAGAATATGAGCATAGTATTTTCCACTGATATTGATATTTTTTGGTTTATAAATTATTAACAGGATCTTTGTGGGTTGCAAAACCCTGTTGCCATTACCTTTCCAGCCTATGGTACGACTTAACATTTCTTAGTGGCTGGAGCACCCTTTTTATGTCACTGCATGGACTTCTGTTTAGACTCAGGGTCATAATAGACCAGGGCGGATCTGTAAAAAAAAACGACTACATTTGGTCGTTGAGAGGGGGCACACTGATTTTTGCGGGAAAAGTTGTGGAATAACTCCTATAACAATAATTGACTTATGCTCCCTCGAAAAAAAGTCGGAAACATTAATAAAATTGAAATGTTTAAAAAAAATTAAAAAAAAACATTTTTTTCCTACTTTTCTCACTCCTAACTTTAAAACGGTTCATTTTAGGTCAAAGTTGTGTGGCAATAAAAGTTGCGTAATAAATTTTTCTATAGGATGGGATTGGTTAAAAATCTTAAAACATTTAACCCTTGTCGCAAAATTGCAATAAATATAAAAACAGGGAGAGAACAGCCTTTTTTATTTAATTTTTTTTACCACTTAAAATGTACTTAAGACCTTCATATTTCATCTAAAAAATCTCTACAATATTATAAAATAGCAAACAAATTTTCATCAAAATCGATTCGGTAGATGGATTCAATCGTAGGAGCCATACTTCCATCAACAGAACCGCAGCCAACCAGCATTGTTTTAGAGTTTATTACCAAGTTTAGCAAAAATTGCTGAGGCCGCCCTAATAATCCGTTTTAAATTTTGTAAAGTGCATTTGATAGGTGAAGTGCTTTTTTTATATGTGAAAAAATTTCAAACTTTTCTAAGCTTAAATTTCTGACTTGCAAGTTTTCAAAATTTTTGATTATTTAATAAATTTAGATTGCACAATTATTATGGGTCACAGTGATATACCACTGAGCTCCAGGAGTATGCACTCATACCCCAAGTCAGCCAACCTCTAGCTTTCATAAAGCTAGGATTTAAGCAGCATTACATCAGGCTGCAAATAGGGCCTGGCTTCTGGAAGAAACCTGCAGGATAACCAGGCAAACTTGGCACGCACTGAGGTCAAAGCGCACCAAGCAGCTCCTCAACACGAGTCGTGAAACATTATGTTTCATCATATCCGTACTCATTGGCAGACATGCAGGAAGATTGGGTGCCCTTTTCCACGATTTCTGCCGCAGCTGCAGATCGTTCTTTTAATGTTATCACCCGCTTTCATCAATTTTTGTAAGGTAAAATATTTAGAAATATTTTTTGTTGCACATATGCAACTGTGGGTATTATTGGGCTAGGCTCATTCTTAGCTGTGGTGGTGCCTTATCTTCTGCCATCCAAGCCCAAATTTTGTTCCTCTTCGATGCGATCAAAATGGTGTGGTTAAAGATGATTGCGTCGTACGCGGTTAATTGTGGATCTCTTAAATTAGTTTCTTTCGCGACGTAGTGAAATACGTTTTATTCAAGGTGCCCAGTTTAATGCTTACGACGTCCACCTAAATTTTCAGTCGAGAAAGTATCCGTAATAGCAATCGGATACAAAGTTCTATCAAACAAACCCTTCTTCGCGATATAGACACCAAAAAAACTCACCACGTTTGCATCAACTAAAGAGTCTTTACCAAAGTCGGAGAAATATGTCATACCGCGTCCCAACACCCCTGGAACCAAACTGACCCCTCGAAAACCATCGTGATACTAATGTAAGGGTACTGCCACGTTAGCTTTTCTGTAATACTCCTTAAAACGATACCCCTTTGGACCGTTCATCTACCTCGTGATAGCATAGATTTCAATCACTAATGTAGTTCTTCTCCCTGTACTTTTTGTGATTCCTCTTTTCATTTAAACGCCACTATTTATCATCATATACGCGAACCGACCATTCTCTCTTCTATTAATAACTTAAGTTGAAATAGGCTTGCTTTCATTTTTACACTGACTTTCAGCTGTAATTGTTTGGCAAGTCTGCACGAATGAATAATATACGAAACTCCCCCAGGTACATCATACTGTTACCAGATCTTTTCACGGATATCGCGGAGCCTTAGACGCCTAGATTGGGAGTTCGTTTGCATTCAATCACTATGCAGGTTTCTAACGGTTGTCGTAGATTATCCAGATTTTAGAACACTACACAATTTTTCGTAAAACTCGTTGAACACTACTACTATTCATATTGTGATCGAATCTGAATCTACTGTTGATTTTGAATCGTTATTTGCGGATCCTCACAATATTCCTTGGGAAAACACTTTTGTTCTATTGATCTGGCGTTTATAAACCAGTTATGAACTGTTTGCCACAGTTAAACAAGCCAAATGTTTATTTGGTTTCATCAAATCGAAGTAATTAATTAATATTCTGATCAAACCTAGCAAATTCTAGACCAAAACTTATGCAATAAGTCCAATAGTTGCATGCGACTGTAAAGTATTAATCATTTTCTTTTTAGAAATCACTACGAAGTAATAAGAGTTCAGGACGACGTTTATTTGAAGAATTACTTAGTAGGTAACAAAATTATAAGAAAACTGTTCATTTCATAAAATGCCTATAACATTATTGTTCAATAGATTCCAGGCAAGATGATCTATTGCCAGAGGCATATAATAAACTTGGTCGAGTTATAGAACAAACAGGACAACACAATGTGTCCTTTTCAAGAATACCTGGTCGGTCATGGAAATACTTCAAAGATTTAATGACAACTTTGGTAAATTTCTCAATTCAAATTCCAATCCCACATACTATTACAGCAATTTTTGTTTGTAGATCGAACAGAAATGGCCATGCACATTTGTTATATTTTTTTCTACTTTTTTTACCGTCTGGATTTCCTTCACTCTACTGTGGTATCTAATAGCATATGCTCACGGCGATCTGAACTACGACGAAAAGACAGGTGAACTTCTGGTTGAAGGACAGCAACCGTGCGTGATAGGCGCGCAAAGTCTGACCGCACTTTTTATCTATACCGTCGAAACTCAAGTATCGATTGGCTTTGGTGAGAAATATCCAAGCGATGAGTGCCCGGAAGGAGTATTTTTATTTGTCACTCAACTAATTATTTACATTGGAATCGAAGGTGCGATGGTTGGTATAGTTTTCGCCAAGGTAGCTCGACCATCGAAACGAGCGTCCCAGTCGAAATTCAGTAAGAAAGCTGTGGTAGGTGAAATAAAATGTTTAGTTGTCATACACTTTTCTCAATACGATAAACCAAATGTCTCGATATCTATTCTATCTATGCTCTTATTAAATATCTACTTTTCTAGGTATGTCAACGAGACGGCAATCTTTGCTTGGTTATACGAGTTGCTGATCAAAAAGGGCAACAAGCAATCGGGACCAAAATTAGATTCTATATATTAGAAGACAAAACGTGAATGTTTACGCTTACGCACGTTCGGCATTTATTTTATTTTCATATATTTGCAGTACTCGTGAAAACGAATATTTAGGAAAGTGTCTGATCGAGCTGAAAGTGGAAGATAGTGGCTCACCATTTATTTTATGGCCAACGACAGTTTGTCATTGCATCGACGAGAGCAGTCCATTTTACAAATATTCTCAAAAGGACTTCAACAACAGTGACTATGAAGTGATTGTTTCACTAACAGGCAGTTCACCATCGACTGGACAAATTACTGAGTCACGAACGTCTTATCGTCCTCACGAGATTTTCTGGGGCGAATGTTTCATTAATATCATCCATTACGACAGTTCGAAAGACGTTTATATGGTCGATTATGAAAATTTCGAATCCACAGAGACAGTAAATGCTGATTTACATTCGTAAATTGCCGCATAATTCTTGATTGTCGTGTTGTCCAACTTTTGCTTTGATAAGATTGTTGCATAAACAATCATTTACCTACTTCAATTACGAAATATTCAATAAATCATCAAGAATCATGCGAATAAAGTATTTATTTACATAAAAACGATAAAAAAATATCACTTGCCTAGGTTTCGATGACATATTCAGCAACGGAGTACTCGCAAAAGTCCTTGGAGTCTCGCGTGCCTTACTCGAGCTGAAGGTAAACCACGAATAACTATCTACAATATTATGTAATTAACGACGCCAACGCATCTTGCAATGCAAGACTTACATATTTATGATGCCATAACAATGTACAATATGTCAAATCAAAAATAAATGAATATAAAAATATTATCTCACTTTACGAAGACTCTGTATCGTCTCCTTCAACTGTTCGTTCTCTTCCTGCAATCTTGAAAATTCCATCACAAAGGGATCCGCGTGTAACAAAGACAATAGCAACGTTCTTATATCTTCGCTAACATTCATTTGATTTTTCCACAAATTAAAGTTTTGCATGTAAAAATCACTTTTGTTTGCATCAGCGTGGAATTTAATCTCCGACTCCAGCGTTTTCAGTCGTGTATTCATTTCTTCTCGTAAACCCTTTATTTCATCGAACAAGGCTTTCATCTCAATGCTGTTCACACTTTTCACATTCGTTTCAGTCTCAATATCCACACTGACACGCTTCGAAGGATTCGGGGTACTATTTTTATCATCTGGCAGTTTAATCCAGTAGTTGATGTCCTTTCGCGATTCATTTAAAATATTCTCCTTGCTGTCGTTTTCATTCAGACTAATTTCAGTCTTCTTTTCATCGATTTCCACATTAACTGTGGATTTATTCGGACTGCATGCTCCCTCGAACACTTCTTCCTCGATTAAATCATCTATGAATTTCGATTTCGGTTTTTTCTCGGAAATCATACATTCAATCGAACTTCGACGCATTTTGAACTTACTTCCTGAGTTTGTGCTTGCTGTATCGTTCTCCGAAACTTCCGGCAAAATATCGTTGATGGACTTCAAGTCTAGGCTCATTTTTGCGTCGAGGCTACATCGTCCGTCCACACTGCTTCTCGGGTCAAAGTCATAATTTTTGCGCTCCAATCCTTGCAAATTGAAACTGTCTCGTCGCACAAGTGTCTCTCGACCCCGAAACGAATGACAATTGATGAAATCCAGAAAAGAGTCGCGACGCGGTTTACTATTGGTTTCTTCTGTGTGTGGTAGGTTTTGTGTCTCCGTCAATACATTTCCGGACGACTCTAAGCTGCTAACATTTATGGACCCTTCCTCGTTCGATACGAACCCAACTCTCACCACAGCACTATCATGCACTTGGCTGCATTGCAGATGATCCTTTAAACTTCTCAAGTCATATGAAATCAATTCGCCCTTCAAATTTCCGGTTACACAATATTTCCCGCAATCGCTAACACCAACGGAAGACAGCGGATGATTGCTTCGAATTTGTTGCGGAGATAACCTACGTCGTGTATCAAACACATTCAGGATACAATCGTAGCCTACACTCAAAACAACATCGGGCGTTGCTGATGAGGTGCACAAATCCCGGCAAGGTGCCGAGTGGAAGTCGGTTGCCTTGAAGATTTTCCGTTTTGTTTGCATATCATAGATGTAGACAGCGCCGGTGTATGAAGCCACAGAGAGATGGAATCGTTTTACAGGATGGAATCGTGCCAATGTTGAACTACGGAAATAATAAGTTGCTGTTTAATATAACATGCCATATCGATATGGTGAAAGCTATACTTTTTATCAAGATTCAGTGATTCAAGTTTCGTTTTAGTTTTCAACCCGTAAAGGTTAATTAGACCGTTTTCATAAACCGCTGATAAATATTCATCCGAAGCGTTGAGGTCCAAGAATATTACTCCATTGTTTGCGCCGTCTGAAAACAATATTTTATTATTTAATTTAATTTGGTCAAGTTAGCATTTTAGTTATCTGTTTTAATGAAACAAACACCAGATGAATAATTCGATTTTCAACAGTCTATTAACTATCGTTTAAAGAGAAGAGAGAAGATGAGGGAGCAGGACCAAGTTGAAGTGAATAGTTTTGCCACACTATTCTGAAGACGTATTAAAATCAGCAGCTAATTTAGCAATTAGCAAGTTCAAAAAATGGAGCTCCTATGCGAAGTGCTATGGCATCGCATTCGGGACACATCTTTGCCTAAAACACATAGTGGCGTATGTCAAAACTAACGAAAATTATACTGCCTGTCTATTAATTACTTTATGCTTACACAATTTCACGAATCTGTTTTTTTTTTGCAATTTATGAATGAAGTAAATAAGCGTCAGATTCGATATTAAAAAACGTTTTAATTTTCTAAAAAAAGATTAAACGCGCCACTCGAAAAAGTTGAAAAATTTAGATACGCCACTTCGTGTTTTGGGCAACGATATGAGAAGGTAGCTGTACAAATTTAACAATAAACATTGAACAAGAAGGATTTTACGATGGAATGGGAAATTTTAAAATTTGCAAACATAAGATTTTATTTGAAAAAACAAGACAAGTGTAAATTTACATTGGACAGATTCAAGTGATGTGGCGTCACAACCTTAATAAAAAGCCCAAAGATCGTTAGCCTTTGTGGAACATTGACAAGAAAGACGGAAAGGTAGGTCGTAAATGAATGAAAAAGAAAAGAGTTCCTAGGATGGAGAATGGGAACAAAGTGGAGATGAAGTGTAGCCATTGAAAACTACATACGGCAAATAACATAAGAAGAAATCCAATCCAAAAGAAATTGAGAGAGGGAAATGCCAAGCTTATATAGTTTATACATCAGAATATTATAAGGCACCGTTTCATAAGCCTTAGAAAAATTTGTGTAAATAGGATAGAAGTTAAATGTAGTCTTACAACACTTGACAACAAAGTTTATTATAAACCTGATGAATTATTTTTACTATATACTCGTGGTCGGCTTATTGACAAAATAAAAGCACATAATCCCAATGCGCTATTACCGTTCATATCTGCCAAGATTTTTATAAAAACTTGTGGTCAAATCGAGGATGAACATACATTTGGTGATGACGAAACTGATGTATGGAGATGACGAAAATGATTAACGTTTTTTAAACAAATTGACATTTTTCCTCTCTTTCGAAATTATTGTGTTGCTATTGAAATGAAATGAATCTTGATTTTTTTGTACAACTCAAATTGATCAACAAAACTATTTCAATTGGTCTATCACAAAATTCGTTTTCGACAACTTTAAAATTTATCAAATGAAAGTGATTTTCTAAAAACATTTCTAAAAATTAATTTCTTTCAATATCACTTGAATAAAGGCTCCATTTAAGATAATTATTTGAAAAACCTATGTGAAAAACTGTCCTCAAAGCTTTGCAATAAAATTGTTTCGAACTTTGAAGTCGATTCATTTGAAGATTATGTTTTTCGGGTTGGACTACTTTTCTCTCTCAACGTTCCATCGCCGGTAAAATGACAAAATAGGTAATTTCGCAGGAAATTCGTGATATATTGGCAGCAATAGTGAGAGTGCCACTTTTCTTAGTGACAATGGTGAATAGGAAGGAATCATGTTCGAGTGAATATGGAAGTTCTGAGGAATCTGAAAGTGTCGTCTAAGAATTTCTCAAAGTTACCTATAATTTGAAACAAACGAGAGATTGAATTTGTCGTACTACTGGTTATACCTTACAATAATTTTCTAAAATTTCAGTATCATATGTTCCGACAATATTCGATAAATCACCATACGGTTTTTTCGTACGTTTATAACGGATTCAATTTTAGATTTGTTTATCGGGAAGAACAAAACAAAAACCGTATAACCACATAAGCAGGTCTAGGTTGAAAATCGGGAAAAATTTCGAACTGTTGAGTGGAAAACACAAACAATAGGATCAAATGAAACACTCTCAAGTCCTATTGGTCTGCAATGTATGGAGCTGTTGATGTAGGCATTGTTAAATCCTTAAAGGTTAGTGAGAGGCGAGCGTCCGCTAGCAAAACAACGTTAGCTTTTGTAGGTTCCCTTGAAGGAAAAATTGAGTTATAAATTCAGTTTTAGTTATTTGTACCACTATATAAACTATAGGGTTCACCAAATGAAGAGCCTTTTATGGAAATAAGGAACTTTTTCAATATTAGGCTGATTTGCGCCAATGCTTCCACATATTATAATTAAATTTCAACTGTCTGAAACGAGTTCACTAACCTGATGGAAATTTCGTGACATATTCGTTGCTTCGATAATTTAGTAGGCCGATTTGACCACTTGATAGTCCAAGTGCAACAAAGTCGACTGCTTGTTTAGGGCACCCGAGGCAGTATAGATTATCCACTTTCATCTTCCGTACCAGCAATATCTCGTTGACTAGCATCACAAAAATGGTAGAAATTAAAATCAAATTTCATAGATTATTCTGAGGATAATATTACCATTCTTCTCGGAGGGTTTCAATCGCAACATTTCAAACCCTAAGGTTCTGTTGACTTCGAGGAACAGCTTCTGTTTACCCAGGAAACTAAAGTCGCGCGATTCATTCTCAAAGTGGTGGTAGCTGAATTTCGACTTGAGTGTATCAAACGATACAAGATTTGTTGATTTCGCCGAGGAAATCAACTCCATTTCGAGAAAACTATACACTAACCCAAACGAACCGAATTCAAGATCTCAACTGACAGTTAACAGGTAACAGAACCGAGCAACTTTGAAGATATCTTCGAACTGTAGCTGAAGCCCTCTGGCGATGGGTGCTATTACCAAGCGAACGAGCTGCCGTGCAGAAGTGGAGATTGTTTTAAAGTTAAATTCAAAACTGATTATGAAATATTATTGTTACAATGCCGATTCAATAGAGCTCCCAATCTTTGGATATGCTGCTAAATGATATAAATCTACATTTTTATAAGTGTTAAATAAAGTAAGCTATTGAAATATCAGAATTTTCTTCATCTCAATTTTATCGATAAGCAATTAAGAAAGAAAAATTAAAGAAGCAACATGCTTCCATCTTCTTCTGTTAGCTTTATAGTTTAAATCATTACAAATGATACATTTTAAATCATCAAATTTATGTTGTATTGTATGTTCAGTATGTTCTTATTCTTGATATTTCTTTTTTTAATCAAACTCCTTGATAAATGTATTTCGTTTATAGCAAAGCGTCTTCTAACCTACCAAAAAATAGCTTAAATTTCAATTCCGATTCAACAGGTGATAATGATTGAATTGTTTCTAATGAAATCATATTATTTTATCAAAAAGCGTAAAATTTGCTATACGAATGTGTAATTTAAAACGTTATATCTTTGTATCTATTAGATAAAAACAAAACTGTTGCGTTTTCTTAGACTTAGACTTAGATTTATTATTTTATTTTTTATATACGTATTTCAAGCACCAGTTGTGTCCTTCTTCAGGACATTTGACCACTAATTCAATGCAGCCATAGATGCCAGGACTGGGAAAAAACCTACATGGGGCAAACCAAGCGAATGGTGTCTGTACAATGGAAGGAGCATGTAAGAGAGGCGGAACTTGCGAGGAAGAAAGAATGGGACCCTGCGTCGCTGAAGTCAATGGTAGCCAGGCACATCGTTGGGGATGGACACAGCATCGACTGGGGCAATGTAGAGGTGATTCAAGAGGGAACCGATTACAGGAAATTAGATGCGTAAGAAAGTCTTGCAATTCTGAAGGAACCTGAAAATCGAAGATTGAACCACGATGTGGGAAATGTGCAATCGAAGCTGCTGACGTCAGTAGCAAAGGAAGGAAGAAATTGACCGGGGAAAAATGGCTGAACGATCTGCAAAGAGATAATTCGCCCGCGATTGGAAATCTACCTGCCAGGGAAGGTCATGAAATTAAACAATTGAGCTAGGTTTCCAGTTTCTTAAAAGATTGCAATTAAGGATGGTAATTAAGTTCTAATTTTGATACATTTTCTCTTTGCTGAAGTTATGTGATATCCATCTATGGCTGCATTGAATACGTGACCAAATGTATTGAAGGACACAACTGATGTTTGAAATATGTATATACAAAAATAAAATAATAAATATCCCGTCTAACGAAACACAACAGTTTTGTTTTTTGGCTATTGAATGAGGCGTGGAAACATTGACAACAAAAACAGTTTCGTATCTATTCTTGCCTTGAATTACGTTCGCAACGAAATATGTTAATTTTTGAAACATTCTATTGCGTTGCAAGAAAAATTGTCAATGTCGTTTCAACCCATGCTAAATTAAAAATATATACAATGATTGCTTCAGAAAATACACTTGTATTCGTTTTTTGTTTGCATTTATTTAGATGTACCCTACTTGTTTCACCTTATTTTAAAAATATATGACTTTTTCCCGGATCTGGTATGATAAAAAGTGAAGTGAAAATGAAGAGCACATTTTGATTTTCACTTCCTCAGTTTTAAATGAATCGCCATCACATTTGAAGTCGTAAATAGTGTTTGAAATATTTATAGAGTTTTTGGTCAGGTAAAACTTTATAAAATTAGAGTATTTAAAGATATTCTGGTTTAGGAAACACAAAGTCAATCAGC
This sequence comes from Oxycera nigricornis, assembly GCA_963942545.1. Taxonomy (NCBI): domain Eukaryota; kingdom Metazoa; phylum Arthropoda; class Insecta; order Diptera; family Stratiomyidae; genus Oxycera; species Oxycera nigricornis. Next base: position 25,700,894 of record OZ012662.1, on the reverse strand, counting down.
AGCCGAAATTTATTTCATGATTTGATTTTCAAAACGTTTCATTGAACTTCACTTTGTGGGCATCTATCAGATCCTGCGATAGATTTTTGAACTACTTCTACTTAAGAAACATTGTACACGTACTTAGTCCCGATGACAAGACAACATTATGATGATAATTTAATAATAATAATAATAAAGACAATAATAACAATAACAAGACTCGCCTATTGGATACTCCATTTTTGAGATAGCTGAGCATACTCATCAGAGCATCTCAGAAAAAAGTTACAAGTTTGAAAGTCAACTTATCTATCTTGAGCTTCTATGGCGGCTTTTCTCCCTTTTCTATCCCCTGATGTGACTCATATTTTTGATTCTGGATCATAATTTTGAATCTCATGAACTATGACAATATAGTTACAAATTTCGGCAACACCGTCCTAACACACGGCTAAAAATACTTATGAAGTTTTTATTCGGCGCTGTTTGTCGTAGGCGACAGAATATCTCCAACTCATTATTTTTACTCGCCGATCCTTCAATACGATGCTTTTACTTTGGCGATGTTTTCATCCGTGACGACTGTGTTTGGATGACCTGAGCGACTTCCGAATCTCTTGACATAGTCAAGCCCAACGTTTTGCTGTGACCGAGGAATGTCCGAATTCCCCGAAGACTGTAGACATTTCTTGAAAGGTTAATTTTTGAATTTTCTCTTGTTACGAGGAATTTTATGGAAGCGCGATCAATAAACGCAAAAGCGACTCATACATGGTACAATGGTAATGGAAGAATTACTTCTCTTGGTAATATTGAAATTTATTTCATTGAGTATATCTCTCATTTTCCTAAGAAAATACGAATTGCGTTATATTATTTATATTGAGCCAACTCTGAAAAATAGAGGAGCATTTTCTTCTTCGTGCTGTCGTTCGTAGGCTGGGAACGTAACGTTAAAACTAAAATGGCTCCGCAGAGATATTGGGCTAAAGCCACCACTGAAAATTTAATCATCCGCGGCTTAAGCTATCATGTTTTGTTATTCTTCGATGCGAAATCGTTGTTCAGTTTCGTTTATGGAATGAATCACTTCGAATTTAATCCTGCAGAGTATTGTCCGTTTGAAGGCATGGAAAGATTATAAATTCACCCTAGAAGCAAGAAAATTTCAAAGCCACCATTCCCATAGAACAACAGCTTGTAACTTTAATTTCATCTTCCAACACAACATTTTCAAAAAGAAAGCTATCGATATTATTATTTCATTCTTACGTTTGGTATTCTACAAATATTCCAATCAATTTTCAAAAATACTCAGGCAGCAAATAATACAGCAGCCTTGGAAAAATATTGCGTAACTTAAAATAAAAATTTACATTGTTCGCATAAAACACCAATATTCATTAGAACTTATTGAATATAACTTGATTTCGAACATTAATCAATGTATATCATTCAAACAATTGAAGCCATGGAATAGGTACATTTATTTAAATAAAACTGTTAAATATAAAACCAATTGATGCTTTTCGAAACAAACAAAAAATATATATATATATTATCAGAAACGGGCGCAATTTTTCTGCATTCGGTCACATTCCAAAGGCGTATGATCTTAACACATGCAGCTTTCCCATTAATATCTTCGTAAAACACCTTAGCTGGAATTTTCTAATCGTGCAAAGTATCCATGTCATCACTTTCCAAATCGATACGTACAGTTATATTTTTTATGATGTTGGAATACAATACTTGAATACGGACTATTTAATATTATTTATTTAGTTCATTATTATAATTGCGTTCTTTTCACTTTTATCTAAAAGTTATTCTGGCATAGAATCACAAAATTATTTTAGCATACTTTACTCCACAAAATGTTGATTGGTTTGTTTTCTATAATTATTATATTCTTTCTCAACATTTACAACTATTATATATTTAATAAAAACAAGATGTGTATTTTTTTCTTCATTTGTTTCATGTCCAAACGATCAGCTTATGTTCCAATGATATACTATTATTTTTACTGTCGAAGTAAACTGCAGTAATTTTACTTAGTTGTAGCCCCTCCCGCTAGACAATACGATTTTTACATAGATGTAGTTGATAGACAGAATCTCTTCATTTTTCTATTTTCTTTTTCTTTTTGTATTTATAAAAAAACTACTCTTAATTATTCGCTGTAAAAATAAGTAAGGTATAGCGCATTCGTTTTAGTCTATTTCATTTAGTAAATGCCATGAACACTGCCCAAAGAACTTCGTTCGCGTTCGCTTTCGATGCTTCCGTTTCAAAATCCAAATCCAGCAGTTCTCGAACTCGTTTCATGGCCACTTCGTAATCGTCATCGTTTAGCGGTGCAAAAGCATTTTCGAGAACATCGCTTGCGTGCGCCAGGAAAATTAATGCCAACATTCGTTTGTCCATTCTTTGCGGGTCGTTCACCCATTTCGATAAAACGGCATCTTGAATCTGTCGCAATGAAAAATCAAATGAATATTCAAGAAATCCAATTTATCGTCCTACCTTTTTCACTAGTCGTGTCTTTGTTACATTATCACTAAGCGGATGAGTTGTCATGTCGAATAGTAAGAAATTTTGTTTTTCTGTTTTCAAGACACCTTTTTCAACCAGATTCTTTGCCAGACGCTCCCTAACGTTCTTTAATTGATATCGCAGTTTCAGCGGATTCCATGTTTCACCTGTAGACCATTCCATTCAATACATATATTCAATATAATCTTCAACAGGCATACCACTCAAATATTCAATCCAGCTCTGAACTGTTTCTGGTGGATCGGTTTCTTTGATGTGTTTCAACGCCTCGTCAAGAAGAACATCTCCAGTCGGAGTGTCGGATTTCAAAATCAATTTTCTAGTAGATTATACAAGTTATGTATGGTGTGACTCGGTAATTGGATATTAACTTGAATACCTTGAGCATAGACCACGCCGTCGCATTCCAGCCTTTTCCAATTCAACGCGACCTCTTATACCTAATTCTATCAGAATACATCCGCGGAGACCGCTCGATATGCAATCGTTCCAAAATGATGTGTAGCCCTATGACAAAAATAAATTTGAATAATAAAAGAAGGTTCTTCTTCTTGAAATATTTTAAATTAGTTTCAATATGAAAATAAAGTAAGTTTAAATTTATTATGCATGCTGTTTTTCGCTTATATTGCAGCAGTTGGCAAAATTGAGGGCTGAAGGCATCTATTTGTCAATACAGTCTGAATGGAATTTTGTCAACATATTTTCAGGAATTATTTTTAGTTTAGTTGGCGGAAAAAAGATATTTTCAAAAGCCTCATCTGGTGTATTAGTTGCGAACGAGTTTTTCAAAAATCCTTTCGACAAAAAAATTACGCTGAACTATACAAAAACCCAATTTTCAACTAAAAAAATTTAAATTGAATTGGTAGCGTAACGACAGTAAATTTCCAATAACTATCGGTTATGCATTTGTGCCCATTTGAAGTTTATAACTCTAGGATATGCATAAATGAACAATTCGAAAGGTTTTTTTTATAAAATTTGAATCGACAGAATAATATAAACATCAACACAATATACATTATTATCAAAGGACACTTTACTCTTACTAATACAGTGTGTTTCACAAACGTGTCGCCAAAAAAGCATGAAAAGCACGATGAATCGTTTGGATTAAATTTATTTCTTCAACTGCATATGAATACATTTTTCGCAATTACAGTATGCAAAATCTTTATTCGCCCCCCTCCATTTTGAGTGAAAATTCTAAATTTTCTGCAACGAGCTGTTATTCATTTTTAAAGTAAAATGGAATATAACCAATGATATTACATATATTTAACAAAACAAAAGATAATAAACGCTGCTTATATTTAAAGTCTTACAAAAACCTTTTTGCACACCACTATTGTGATACAGAGACGATTCCAATCTTTAGGATCGTTGTTCTCTTGCAGAATCCAATCGCGATTGTCGGTGCCATATAAACTCTCAGCAGATTTAAGCTAACCATTTTTATAAAGTTTGATCATTAAAAAAACGTTTGACCACACTTTACGTATCGAAGGGACATAGAGATTAACAATTTCGTTAAGGATATTGTAAAAGGTAAAAGCGAATTTGTAAATTAGTCTATCATGTTTACAAAGTCAAACGAATTTTTTATAGAGCTGACGCTATGGCATGGAAGTCTGCACTTCTGCAATTGTCCTATTTGGAAATTGATATCAGGATATTCGACAGGAGCGAAGGTTGACGAGAATTAATTCTAGTGAAGGAATAAGATGATTTTACAGGCTATAACAGGCTGATGGGTAAAGAAAAGAAGATTATTAAGGTTGTACTGATATTAAAAGACTGATGCCAAAACAGACCCAAATCTAGCGAAGTAAGGACTATTTATTGAGACTTTAGGAGAAAAAGAATTGACATTCCAAGAGATGAATGGATGGTTAAGCCACCGAGGATGAGAAGTGAGGAAGTTGGAGAAAATGAGATGATAAAAGCAGAAAGATAATTTAGGCATTTGTCGAGTATATCTAAAGGATAATAGCAAGAAATGAAGACACGTTCAATATACGGGAGACTGTGCTTAGTGAATACCTTATTTAGCACCCATGCAATATTGTATGTAAGGCAACAGCGCGATAAAGAGATACATGAAGAAACGATAAGATGGTATTTTGTGGTAATGCGGACTCCACCATCATCACGTCGAAATATATTACGTGGAGCAACAAGTTCATTGTTGTAAATTACCATATTTGATAAACATACATCGTCATGGTTGGCAATGGAGGCGAAAATATAGTATTCATATAATTTGGTCTTAAGACTACGACGCTTTCGGAAACATAATGCAGTTCCAGATGAAGCAGCAGCATTTACGGCTACGAACGATAAGAATTCTGTTAATCTCTAATAATGAATGAAAGGAAACGCTAAGAAAATTATTATGGTTCACATGATTTAATAATAATGTAATAACTATTGTCAAAAATTTGATGACGCGTATTACTTAATGAATGAGCTTTAAACGCACCAACCAGTTCCTCAATATGAGCCGTGAAATATTAAGTTTCATCATATCCATACTGACAAAGCACTGTCTGATTGGCAGACATGCAGAAAGATTGATTGAATCTTCAACCATTTCTACTGGAGCTGCAGATCGGAAGACGAAAAAACGATTTAAAATTTTGTGTGCAAATGACCAGAACTATCCAGAAGACGCATGCAAACCTTAGGCTCACCCTTCTTGAATAACCTCACGGAAGACGCTAATTTAAATGTCAACTACATAGCCAGCTTCATACGAGAATCTACAGTCCCTGGCCAAATTATTAGGCGCACTTTGGCTTTTAAGTTTAGGGCGCATAATTATGGCGCTGACTGTTGGTAACTGTACATTTATTTTATCTGTCATTAGTCACACAATATATCTTTGGATTAACGGTAGTTCGACAATATATGACAATCTTATCTCAAATGAAAAACATAACTCTGTTGACTGTCTGACATTGACTGCGCGACACGTTGCAGTTTAATTTCGATCAGCTAAGTTTAGAAGCATGAAATCAATTAATGTTAATTTAGTGTTTTTCAATTACCGTTTGTTTGTTTTTTGTGTAATTGGGATAATTTTTTAAATATTTTAATAAAAATTAAACAGTGTAAAACATGGGTAAGCAGAGTGAACTACCACCGCCCAAGATGGCTGAGACTAAAGCCCTTATAACAACGAAAAATTTCGAGGACCGAAAAAATTTCGAGGAAGACTGGCGTCTCAGAAAATAGCGTCACCCGCATTAAAAAGAAAATTGATTTAGGGCAAAAATTAAGCCCCAAAAAGGAAGGGGCACTGTGGAAGACAACCGTTATTTACGCCGAGAGAAGAATAGAAGAGAGAAGAATATAAATAATATAATAATAATAAATTTATGCTTAGAAGAGTTCGCACTTTGCGCCGGAATTTCTGAGATTTGAATTTTAGGACCCTCGGACCAGCCAAAAAACCAATGTTGACGGAGGCTATGAAATCGAAGCGTCTCTAGAGAGCACGGAGACAAAGATTAAATGTTTTGGAAATCGGTATTTTTCTTAAATAATTACACGCGGATATCTTAAATGATCATTTCTAAACCTATTACAGGTATGCTTTAGTGACGAAAGCGCTTTTGAGATATCAAATAAAGCTCAATATGATCGTCGACGTCCTTGAGAGGAATTTCGATCAGAATGTGTGAAACAAACCCTAAAACATCCCACAAAGCTTATGATTTGGTCCTTTATAAGCGATAAGGTCACTGGACGCCTCTACATTGTAAACGGAACTATGAAACTAGACCAGTACAAGGAGATCCTCAAAAATCAGCTCATTTCTCAAAGATGAGTCTTTCATTTTCATGCAAGATGGATCTTCTTGCCACACTGCCCGTTCATTAAAAACTTTCTTAGAGCAAATTAATATCCCTCTATTAAGCTGGCCGGGAAACTCGCCAGATTTGAACGCGATCGGAAATGTTTGGGAGCTTATAAAAAGGGAGTAGATAGCAAAGGAAAACAAAACGACTAAAACTCGGCTAATTGAAAGAATTATTGAGCTGTGTAACCATCATCCACGCATGCAAGAGATCGTGTAAGTCTGTATTAATAGCATCACCTATCGGATCGAGGCTTTGATTGCCGCCAAAAGTCGCTTAACAAAATATTGATTTTTTTCTTTTTGTGCATATTTATGAAAATAATATAATTTTTGTCAAAATACATGTTATTTTTCTATTCATGGCTGTTCTTTTTTAACTTCCCAGTATATGGGAAGTTTTTGTAATCGCCTCGAAAATCGAAATTCAAATTTTCAACATTTCTTTACGTTTTGAGGTCTATAGAGTATAAATAAAGTCAAATTTATTGTCCATTTTTCGTTTTTACAGTTGGTTTAAGAGAAAAAAACTGTGTTGTTCCTTATACTGTAAATATTTATTTCTTATATCGCATACAATTGTTTCGAGGGCTACGTGCCTTCTTCTTCAGTGCGAATCACAATTTGTTTCTTATACCTGATCTACGACTATTTATATACCCCTAAGTTTTTTAACCTACTCTCTATATCCTAATTGTATCCTACTCGACCACTAAACGCTCTTACCAGGCTCGATGCACAGTTGCCTTCGTCGTGATTCATCCTCTTCAACGTTGTTGAATGTTATTGTATGTCCATGGTTAATCATATGTCTTGCCACGATGGACTTTATGTGACGGACGTCATCATTCCTCCATTTTTCGAATTCCCTTTTATGCTCCTCGAACCTCGTTTTTGCCAGCCTTTTTGTTTGCCCAATGTATATGCTGGGGCAATCCGGGCAGCTCACCTTGTAAATGCCACTCAACTCGTCCTTTTCGAGACTATCTTTTGGCGATCCCAGCAAGTAGTGATGTAACGAATATCAATTTTTAAGCATTCGCGAATGCGGATGCGAATATCTGCTGCCGATATTCGCGAATGCGAATACTAATGCAAATTCAACATTCCTCTACTAAAGTTCGAATATTGATTCAATGTTAAAATTGAACAGGTTGAAGGTCATAGATGTTATTATTTTAAAATGTTACTTGTTTCTGTGTATTATTTTCAGTTTAAAATACGAGATGATTATTTTTTGTTTAAAATCCAAGAGTTTTTATGTCATACATTTTTTGTTGTTCTCTGAGAAGTTTAATTGAGAATATTTTTTTTGATACTTAATATTTTTTGTTTTATATGAGAAGAATATTGTTTCAAGTTCAAAATAAAAAAAAAGATTTAAGTATGTGAAGACTGGTGAAAGTTTAAGAAAAGAATTCATTTTTGTTTGCTTCTGTTTTTGGAATGTCTAATTTGGAACTGATTATTTATAATACAAAACCAATGCCAAATTTCAAGGCAAAAACTGATTACAATTAATATAATTGCAAGACTGCGTTAAGTTAAAACGATAACTTCTTTGTAATAAAAAACAAAACAAAATCGTATTGTTTAATTTACCTAAAGTCATTAACTTTTTTTCGAATGTTCATATTCGCAACATATTCGCATAAATTTAGCGAATGCGAATACGAATATTTAAAAATATGCGATTACTCGCGAATGCGAATATTCGTTACATCACTACCAGCAAGGTCCTCAGCTTCGAAACAATTGTATGCGATATAAGAAATAAATATTTACAGTATAAGGAACAACACAGTTTTTTTCCTCATAAATAAAGTGTTTTTATAAAGGGAGATGTATGTGTGTGTGTGTGTTTGTGTGTGTACGTACGTACGGCTGTACGTTCGTGGACAGTTTTTTCTACGAGCATAACTCATCGACTCCGATCGACTTCGTTAAGGTGTCAATCGAAGCGTCTTTGCAATCTTAAGAGCTGATTAGTTTTTGGAACATTTCGGTCGGGGGGATTTGTTGTTTTGCCTCTTTGAAGGTCATTTCTGTCATGCGCTATATCTGGTGAACCAAACATACGATTTGTATCATTGAGGTGTCAATCGACGGATATTAACATTTGCTCAAATCTATCAAATTTTTACAAAAATTGTTGGAGCCATTTTTTAATTTAAGAAAAAAAGTGCAAAAAATAGGTTTTTTTCATAAACACTAAATTTTTAACCTGATTTGCAAAATATAGTAATCAATGTTTATAAAATTTATATACTGGAAACAATGTTTGTAAGAACACCATCAAAACTTTTTCTGATGATTACGTAAAAAATTCAATTAAAAATGTGGTCTAAGTGCGACCCTTGAGGCCCACACGACTAACTTCCCAGTGGAGTGAATAAAAAGCTATAATTTGCTTTTATTATTAATTACTATTATTATTAATAATTATTATTAAACATTATTATTCTAAATTAATATAATTACTGTTACTATTTTTATCAATTTTTTATCTAACCATAAAAGCTTTGGTAGAGGAAGACGTCTCCACCACCTGGTCATCCTCTACCAAAGCCTTGGCAACCTTGTCCTCTTCGTCCACATCACCCTTCTTGTCCTCCATCTCGGCCTCGGAATCCACAACTATTATTGAGGGTATTTAATTATTGTTTAAAATAATCATTCGTTATTAAGAATGTTTGACCGTTACTGAATAATTATAATTGAATTTATATATACAATATCAGATTATAACTAATATTATTTGATTGTTATTAACAATATTAAATTATTTATAACAATATCCAATTATTAGCTGCATTAGCGTCTCTACTCCCATTCACCCAAACCTGATAATAAAAGTTTGCAATTTTATAAATTAATCTTTTTTTTAAATAACATTTTTTACAAATTTGATCACAATTTTGCTAAAACGCACAATAATAACAACATTACTATGAAGGTATTTGGTATCTGCAAGAATTAATAGTGCGTATCAACAGTTTAAAAATAAGCAATTTTTAGTCGTTTTTTCAGTTTTTTCATCCTAAATAAAAAACGGCCCAACCGATTTTGCTGAAAAGTCATTCAGTTCTAAGTTACGTAATTACGCGTCGTTTAAAGTCCCACGTCAATCCGATCTTTGGTTCTTGAGATAATCGAGACGAAAAATTACTCCGAACGCACATACGTACATACACACATACGCACATCCGCACATACGTACATACACACTCACAGACATCTCTCTAAAAACGATGGATTTGGATTCTAGAGACCTTAAAACGTGGAGATATGTCAAAATTTGGGATTCGCAAAATCGACCCCATTACAATAACTTCCCATAGGGAACTGGGAAGTTAAAAATAAAAAATCATTAAAAGTCATCATGATTTTCAAGGTCATTTTTATCATTCACTATATCTCACGAACCAGATATAATATTTGCATCATTAAGGTGTCAGTTGACGTGTATTAACATCTTTGTGAAGTTTTTAACATTATAGAAAAATTGTTTCAGCTTTTTTTTTAATTTAATAGAAGAAAATGCAAAAAATTATAGTTTTTTTCATAAAAATATTTTTTAACCTGATTTGCACAGCACAGTAATACCTGTTTATAAAATGTATACATTCTTATCAGGTTTTGAAGAGAAACCGGCAAAATTTTCTTAATAATACAAGTCGTGACTGTTGACATCGTGAACATATCACTGAAGAAGGCTGCAAGTAGTAGCCGAAATATATATTTGAAAAGAAAATAAAATTTGGTAAAAGAAACAGTCACGACTTGTATTATTAAACCAATTTACCAAAAAGCTCGAACAGACAACCAATTCAAAAATTTTCTTCCTTGATTATGAAAAAAACTAAATGAAAAATAAAAAATTATTCAAAGTTATCATGTATAGAGGGTTCATACAAATGATATTACTTTATATCTTTTATTCTAAGGAAATTGTTGTAAATTCAATCCAAGTTTTATAATATTTGCATAAGTTGAGCGAATTTTTAATAGTTTTTACAGTGTTAATAAAAAAACTGCTTAAATGTTGGAAATCCAAAAAACCTTCCGTAGATGATATGATTAATATTAACTCATTCCTGTTACTGCTATGAATACCTCTCATTATTATTTAACCCTCATCGGTTCCTCCAAAACATTGTCGAATTGGTTCTTGCGTATACGATCATATACACACCAACTTCTTACCTGCGCAGAATATATCTAAATGAAAACCAACATATGTGTTGTGTTTTTTTGGTAATTTGTAAAGTGTTTATTATTATAACAAGGCAAATTTATGATCATACATATGAAAAAATATTTGAAAGAAATACTGATTGAAACATCAATTTTTCACTACATTCAGTTTTAAATACAAGAATTGTATACGGTCGTATACAAAGAACCGATGAGGGTTAAAGTAGTACTATTTTCAAAATTATTATTGTGTTTAATATTTTTAATGTTTATCTAGATATTACTGGGAAGTTGACCGTGTGGACCTCAACGGTCGTCCCTCGCGGATTGTTATTTAATGAAGTGGCATAATTGATATTCATCGAAAAATTTATAAAAGAACCAACGTGCTAAATGTTAATAAAGATTATAATCTGATAGCTTCTCATCGTCGCGCAGCCCAATCTTATGTGGTATCACAATGGGCCTGCCGTGGCCTAAGTGATTCATCTCTTGAAAAAGAGGGCTGCAACCACTAATTGGAAATCATGAGATAACGGTTTTGTTATTGCTGATAACATGACATGCTACGTTTTAAAAGTTCATCGAACAATTTACAGAGCACACCGTTACTCGTTTCAGATTAATAAGCTGACGCGTAAATGCAGAATACACGACTTAAAGTTGATCCTGAAAATATGAATGCTTATAACCAAACCCTCCAAAACGTACAGGGAGTGTAAATTTTTGGGGGGCCAATGTATCCCACGGCAATTAAAGTGGAAAACACATTCTCACGAGTGCACACAAATAACACAATACGTGGAAACGCCAAGTATAATTTGATTGAATGTAGAAACGCAGAGAACATTTCCCGAATCGATTAAATCGTAATTTTTCTAGGTTACGACCAAGAGTGAAACTTTTCTCATGGAGGGCATACCATTGAACAATTGTATCCAACGCGTCAGCTGAACAATCTACACCATTAGGTTGATTGCCAAAACTACATTCAATATCAGAATTAATAGGTTTGCTCTAAATTAGTGCAAACACAAAACACCTGTGACGGTTTTGCCGAGTTGGATGCTACGCGCCTAGACCTACATTAATTCACTTGCTGCGACGTTGTGTTCTATCGCCGTCAGCAGCGAGTTTCCACCTGGCAAGATTTCCTCTGGGGCACAACATTCTGATTAGCTACACGCAGATTATGTGCATGCATGGGCATCGGCGCTACTGATAACGATGCACTCAATTTATGAGAATTTCCGACAAAAACGATAGCTCCAGAGAAATTAGTCGAAACCCCAAATTAATGACTAATTGGCGTTGTCTAATACCCAAAAGTCTGATACCAACGATATGGTCGTTATCGTATTCATACTTCCTGCATATGCTTGCTCTGCTCCCCGCCCTGCACACTTGTATGCAAGACGACTTCATGTCATGTTTTGTTATCGAACAACTTTATCTCGGTCTTATTCCCAAACGCGTGCAAAGAAATTGTTCCGATGTCTTCCTCTAGACTCTAGGCTGGGACCCAGACCAGGAACTGTCGGAATGTTACAAGAGAAAGTTCAGGAAATGCTTTTTTCATAAATGCAACTACACATTACTGTTGCCAGGTTGACTCCATGTTTTCTCACCTCCTTGTCTTTGAGGCCGAGCAAAAGGACTTCTTCCATGAGTGTCAAACGCGTTTCCTTCGAATCGTAGTCCTCCGCATCCTCCTCCGTCGCTACGCTGTTTTCCTCATTGTCAGGACTATTGTTAGTACTATTGGAGTTCACTCCGTCGCTTCCCTCTCGATTTTTCACTCGTCGCACAAGTCCCGTTCGGTTCATTTTACGCTCGCCTGAATCTCCCGAACGCGGAAACTTTGTTGCTGTTGTGAGAACCTACACGAAATAATATTCTGTTCGCCGCGCACGAAAGATGGCGAGAATTTCAAAACGTAATTGACTAGCAATCCACGAAAACGGGAAAGTGGCCTCCGCAAAGTAAAGTTCAATGTTGACGTTGATCCTAAGACCTCAGATATTTGACACGACTCCAGCAACAAAACATGGCGGATTTATTGCGCAAACTTGACGTGGTGCTGCCATATGTAGACGATGATTTGTTGTGAATGGTAGACATGTCGAAATTACTATTTCAAAAAGCATTCAAAAAAATATTACTTCGGTACGAAACAAGTTTTCAAAATAACTAACTTCCAACAAGACGTCCACAATAAGTACGCATGTTTTGAATGATTTCAAATATCTTCCAAGGAAAAGGAAATAAATAAATAAGGAAGAAATGTAGGAAATTTATTTATTTAAAAATTGTAAAATATTTTTCAGGAAGACATGATAATCCCCCAATAGAAAATCATACTTACATATTTCACGCGATATGTCTAAATATGAATTAATACACATGCACTGAAAAAAGGATGAATTGTGAAATTAGATAGAATTGAGGGAAAAACACTTACAGATTGAGAAACATGAATAATATAGCTATCGCATTTGCCAGAACTGATCGGTTACCGGAGAAAATTAAAAACATAGCGAACCCAACTTCCTTTAAAACGACACTAAAAAAATATCTCCTTCAGGGCCAACTTTCGAAGTAAGTCACAAGTACAATCAGCTCCACTAAAATCAAAGCCAAACATGTAATCAACAGGAAATAATCAATAAACTCACAAATTTGGTACTATCCCTTATACCGATTCTTATCGTCTGGAAAGTACTCTGAACTGAAATCTAAACATAAACAAATAATGAAAATTGATGGAGAGTATAATGGAAGTGTTTTAGGAGATAGAAAATCAGCATGCCGAAAGGCAATATGCTGATCGGTATTTGTTTGGAGATTTCCACCTTTGAACATTTCGAAAAAGAATTGAAAATATTTTTTCTAACACCATTCCTGCAAAAACAGCTTCCTATTTTTGAAAAGCACTAAATATGTCTAAAATTACGGATAATTTTTTTTTACAAAAACAATCTCTTTATTTTATTCTAATTGATTTGTAACCGCGAATTCAATATGACCGATCTTTTTCCAAAGGAGCCGTAGACCCGAAAATGGTTGGTTAGTAGGTAGCCTGAACTGTATGGAAGGAGGTAGGCATGGTTATTGATGGCATCGATTAATCGAAAATTTTAAATAATAAATTATTTTCCCTGAAATTATTTATATATGTAATTCTCTATATCGAAATTCGTCAAGATTTTTTTGGAGTCAAAGAAGAGTGTTAGGAAAATTATGAATTTTGAGCGAGTCTAATTTTACGCATTGCATATTTCGCCATACTTAATTAGTTTTTTATAGTATCGTCATCCTATATTCTGCCGTTTTTTACTACACGTTTCTATTCAAAAGCAATCGTGATTTCTATCGAATGTTGTGATAAATTGAGGATATTAAGCCTTTTCTGCATAATATTTTTGAGTTTCTTATTGTTCGACTTACTTAATTTGTAATTTACCAGTTTTGCGAGAGACTCACTGCACTTTTCCGTTGAAGTTGAAATAGTATGGCACTTACTATTGCAAGAAAATTGGATAGAGATGTAATGGAAAAAGGTAGAGCGCGACAACGGGAGGTGGTTAAATTTATTTAATCTTATGTTAACTATCGCTGGCTCTGTATGACAAAAACATTCTACATGCAATTTTGAGAGACATTGATACCTACATTTTCAGTGGTGGTCTGTAATTTCTCATAAAACACTTCTATTTTTACAATATTCGCTACAGAATCTTAGTAAAACTGTACAGTTATTTTTTACAAATAAATCGCTGAGCGCAGAAACAAACAAACCGATTTTGAGGCAATGAGAATAAACTGAGTTATTTAAATTTTATTACACTTTCTAGATTCTGATTTCGACACCACCAATCGTCATTTCCAACATTTGGATTTGTACCTTTTTTGAATCCATCCGTAGAACAAAATTTCAGTATCTGAGATGCCATCAGCGTGGCCTCTCCTTGTAAGTGCGAACCTTAAGGCACACACGACTAACTTCCCAGTGGGGTGAATAAAAAATCTATAATTTGTTTTTATTATTAATTACTATTATTATTCTAAATTATTATGACATTTATTATTTTTTATCTAAACATAAAAGCTTTGGTAGAGGCAGACGCCTCCCCCACCTGGTCGTCTTCTACCAAAGCCTCCGCAAACTCGACCTCCTTCTCGGCCCCGGAATCCACAATCATTATTGAGGATATTTAATTATTATTAATAATAATCATTCGTTATTAAGAATGTTTGATCGTTACTAAATAGTAACAGTTGACTTTATATTTGCAATATCAAATTACAAATAATATTTGATTGTTATTAACAACATTAAATTATTTATAACAATATCCAATTATTATGTGCATTAGCATCACACTTTATGTGTATATTTCTATAAATTAATCTTGATTTGTATTTAAATAACATGTTTTACAACATTGATCAAAATTTTGCTAAAAAACACATTAATAATATTACTATGAAGGTATTAGGGATCTGCACGAATTAATAGTGTGTTTCAACTGTTTCAAAATTAAGCAATTTTTTGTCTTTTTTCCGTTTTTTCATCATGAATAAAAAAATGGCTGAACCGATTTTTTTAAGTTACGTATTTTCGCGTCGAATGAAATCGGTCCCACGTCAATATGATCTTCGGTTCTCGAGATAATCGAGACGAAAATAATTCCGAACGCACATACATCTCTCTAAAACCGATGGATTTGGATTCTAGAGACCTTAAAACGTAGAGATATGTCAAAATTTGGGATTCGCAAAATCGACTCCATTACAATACTTTCCCACAGGGAACTGGGAAGCTAGCAAAACTGATTATCTACAAACATTTAATCCAGCCTATCCTCACATATGCTTTTCCAATGTGAATAAAATCCTCAAAGTCCGCTATTGAGAAACCATTGCCATTTCAGCGAAAAGCCCGCAGAGCATACACAAATAATTACTTTAAGTATGAGAATCACTACTTCTCCAACCTTGAACTCTATTATGAGACCGAAATCCTACCATAGGACGTAACATGGAAGCCCGTTGAAAGAATCTGAAAGAATGCTGACCATCGAAATAGACTGTTGCGTGAAACTTCCAAGGAACTGCTCATTCAACACATTACCTGTTAGTTCGGGTAAACGAAAATGTTTCTTCTTTTCTTCCAGATTGAAACAATGCTATTGTCGAAAATCGATACCTAAACATATTTAACATCAACACAATATTGTCGTCCCAGCAGGCAAAGGGACCAAACAAAATATAATTATTTTAGAAACAGTTGATTCGTAATTTGCAAATTTTTGTTTAAATGCTCAACGGGGAACTAAATTGTTGACCCCATCCGCAACACCTAAAATTAAGTGAAGTATAAAATAAACGCCGCAATAAACGGTTAAATTAAATTGAGTTACTAGATTGGATTAAAGACAAGAGACTAATTCTTACTATACCATATACCGATATTCATCATCTGGGAAGTGCTAAGCATTTTAAATAACAATGGACGATGCCAGAAAGGACAATTAGTAGGAGATATAGGTGATTTTAGTCGGTAAAAATCGGTAAAGTAAGAGCTGATCGGTATCTTTTGAAGATGTCCACCTTCCAACGACGAAAAACCAAAGAAAAAAATCAATTTCGAAGCTAGTTCTGATTACGTTAGCAAATGTTCGTGAGCTTGTACCATTTTTCTTCGTTAAATTGTTTTCGTCAGGTAACCGTTTGCTTACTTTGACTGACCGTTGGAGTCTTATCATTTTACTCCTATCTTTAGCGTCCTCGCGTATTATCTGGCTTTCCATTTCGACTGCATTAGATTTGGCAGAAAATTGAAATCAAAAGTGTCATTTCAAAAAAAATTGACATTAGTTTCGGAAAGCTACTAAATTTGTAGTTCTGGCAACCAGGTTTGACTATCTAATAGCAGTCCCCTTTATCCAAAGATGGCTCACTTAGGCCACGATAGGTCCATTGTGATATTGACATTCTAGCTTCCCAATAAATACACTTGAAAGGCTAGGATATAAAAACGCAAGCAGAGAACTACTACCGCTTCCATTCCTTTTTCTTGTTAACCTCCTGCCCGATGAACTAATGAGATTTAATCTGTCATCAATTTTTATATAAATTTTATTTACCTCCTAATATTACAACTCGTTTATGGAATAGATTTGCAATAATCAACCAGTTTTACAACTATACAATTCTTTTCGATTACATTTCCTATTTATTTATTTTGCTGTTATTAGTGTTGAGTAAATCAATTGTTGTTATTTATAACTAAAAAATGAGTAACGACTTTCAATGTCCCAGCGAACGTACGAAGGGACCACAATGACATCGACGTCAACTTAAACAAGTGATTCTTAATGCCTTGCTGATTTCATACCGATCCTCAATAATATGCCATACGTGTTACTTGTAGCGAAAATAGCAATTTAATACGAATATTCATGTTTATTTTATGATATTGTATGAAATATTAATATTAAATAAACTCTACCGTCTGCCTAGGAATTCCCTTTTGTATCGTAGAGCTCTTGCCCGATTTTGCGATATACTTCGTGTGTAATATTGTGTCTGTACTTTGTTCTCGCCATATGGATGCGGCTAGCTAAGAAGTTCCTTGATTTCTTTGTGCATATGACATAAGAAATCAACGTAGCTTGGCGATCCATCGGTACCACGATCCTCGACCAAAAAGTGACGGAAAACGCTCTCAAGTTTATCACGTTGCCGAACCAGTGTCACCTATTGAATTTTAATTACACATGAAATGCAATTTAAGGAGCAAATTACAATGCATCGCTACTTACCCTCATATATCTCGACCGCTCGTTTTGCAATTTATCAATTATTTGCCTGATCCTATTCGACAGAGGATTATCTAGCACTGGTAGTCCAAGCTTATCTGTATCAATTTGCTGGGCGCATTGTACACCAAATACGGGTTGAACGAATTCCGGAGGCAGATTAAGACCCAGCCAAATAAACATGTGCAAGCCGTTCTCAAGTATGTAGGCGCCGCTTTCACTCATTTTCTCGTGTGTACACCGAACCGGCAATGGAACATCAGTATCGCTGACGTCAACATCGTGAATGGGTATTAATTTCGGGTAGAAATATGAAACGGAAATCGTCAAGTCCATTGAAAGAACAAATTGCATTGCATAGTAGCGATCGTCGCAGGTCATGTCCGAGCCTCCGGACAACGCGTCGTTTTTCATCAGACACGAAATGTACAGTGGCAGCAATTTCATGCATTCGGGCAAAATTAACTGACCAGCCGAAGTTGGTGATGTGCAATTTTTCCTGTAGCATGCCAACAGTTGAGCAGACCGATGGATAAGATTATCCTTGACGGCCTTGGGTGACAATTCCAACAATTTGCACATCGCTTGTTTGGCGAAGAATAACATTGCAGCGTCCAGATCGCCAGTTTTGAAAACATCAGCCATTTGAGTGGTGGTTTTAAGCGATTGGTTCATAACACGCAAACGACGTTGACCGCTACAGGACGTATAGAGCAACGCCACTTGTACATAAACATTTTCATCTGGTGGCAATTTATCATCGTGTTTAATTTCAATTGCGATAGCCTTGTCACTGTCTGTAAAAACGGTATGGGAATGAAGTTGCGAACTAGGATTCATAGTACATATAGAACTACTCAGAAAGCGTTGAGCACACATGCCAATACGTACCAATACTAGCAAGTTCAATATCCGTTGTGTTAGACATGAAGAAATGACCGTAAAACTCGGTAGGCCGCACGCCAGTTGATGTCCTTACACGCATCACGGCATCGAAAGCTATCGGTCGCGAAATGTTTTTAATGATGTCATTTACAAGTCTCTCGCCATCGATGTCGGCCTATGAAAATAATACAACATTTATTCATTGATTTCGTTCGCACTGCATTTTGACTACCTGGAAGTACGTATATTTGAATACTTCACCGCCAGTAAGACGACTAACTTGTGCCATGGTCGCTATATCAACGTAAGAGTTGTTGAACACAAACAAATCTACACTGCAACCAGCCTGAACACATTCCTGCCCCAGTTGACTGTAGGCTTGATTTTGCGGACTGAGCACCACCTTCTCTTTTTCAGTACCCAACAATTTTCGGTCGTCGCGGTTTTTCAACTTTCCAGGCGCCTCCGCGATTGGCAACGATGAATTGAATACAAACAGTTTTCCTGTACATGATGACGCTTTTAATGCTTCTAACCCAGCTTGGATGGCAGGCAGAAGAATTGTTTCAGTTTCGCGAGTATCGGCGAACATCAGAGGAATTTGCTCCATAAGTGCATCGATGACTTGAGCCGATTCTTCTGGGTCGCATAAAAACCCGTCCAGCAAAGGCATGAACATTTCCTAAGTAGTCACAAGCGTGTCAATTATATTCTTACTTTGAAATTATCTTAATCTTACTTGGGTGTCCCCGACAACCATCATCTGCGGTTGTGCAAGGCTGCTTTTAATGTTGTAGAAGTGAACGGTATTGTTGAAAGTTATAAAGCCGACCTTCATTCGAGACCGCTCTTGCTCATTATCGATTGGCAAATGTTTCAGGATGTCACGAATTTCCCGACATAACAAGTGGACTAGTCCATTCTTCACGTTATTATACGAAACATCTATTACAAACACAAACGCCGGCGGATTGGGTGGTGTGTTATCCTATAAAATCACATAAGTAAGCCCCGCTGGTACCACTTTACTTAAAACATTTCATCTCTACTCACCCGACAATAATCTTTCGTGGCGACAAACTCATACGTCCCTAAGAGCAGTTCGGGTCGTTCGTATTTATCTATGCGCTGTCCGCTGTGATCCAGATGTTGGAAATATTCACTAGGAACTAAAAGCGCAGGGAAGCTTTAGACGGCGCTCATATGTTAACGAAAACTATCCATACCTTCCGTAGCTGCCTTGCACAGCAAACACTGAAAACGTCTGCCGCCGTCAATGAACTGCATATTCGGCGAAATGTAAGCTTTGCAGCGTATACAACGCACTGGACCTATTTCGCCAAAGTCTACAATTGGCGGCACCAATTCTCCCTCCAGTGTTTTGGCTAGTGGAGAAAGGATTATGGTGAATGGCACCGCGGTTTGTTTTAGCATATCGGCCGTCGATGGGACACTGTACAGTGACGACCTGGTAGGCGCGCGGAAAAGTAATTACATTAATTTAACCGCTTATAGTTGAGCTTTATGTACCTTAAGAAACGCGGATTTGAGTTCCCTTCTTCTTGTGTTGTGAAATTCGTTGTCACCAGAGGTGGCACTAGGCCAGGTTGATTTGTCAAAAACGTACCGCCGCAGGTTTTCTGATTTTCAATCATCACTTGTATGGGATTAGGCATCTGATCTGGGTCCAGGCGGCGCTGAGGAGCCGCAGCTTGCGGATATTGACCTCCCATTGGGTTAAATGGACCAGGTTGTTGTGACTGTGTCGAAGAGGATTAGTGCGTTCTATTTGCCATATATAGTATTGTTAATAACTAATTACCACTCGACCGGGCATTTGAGGCATTCCCGGTTGCGGTGGAAGACCAGGCTGCTGCTGATAAGTATTGGGTTGATTATAGCCAGGGTGAACAGGAGGCATACCTGGTTGCGGCATCATGACTGGCTGCGATTGAAATCCCATTTGAGGTAGCATCCCTGGCTGAGAGGTGACAGCTGATTGTGGAGGCATGCCTGAATGGGATAACATGCCAGGTGGTGGCGGTAGACCCGGTTGCTGTGCAGTGCCCGGCTGAGTGCCTGGTCTTGGAGGCATTCCCCCTTGCGGAGGTAAACCGGGCTGCGACGACATGCCTGTTTGCATGGGCATTCCTGGTTGCATGGACGTTCCTGTTTGCATCGGCATTCCTGGTTGCATGGACATTCCTGGTTGCATGGGCATTCCTGGCTGAGGAGGCATCCCAGGTTGTGGAGGCATTCCAGATTGTGGAGGCATTCCAGGTTGTGGAGGCATGCCAGGACGCATGCCCGGTTGCTGAGGCATGCCAGATTGTTGAGACATTCCTTGCTGTTGCTGCATTCCTGGTAGCGGTGGATAACGTTGCTGTCCTCCCATATTTGATTGATTTGACTGATTTGCGGCTCCTGTTTGTGGAGGACGCGACGAATTCTGTAAACTACTTTGAGTTGACTGAGGGCCTCCTTGAGGCATTTGATTTGATTGAAAACTAGTCGGTGGCATGGGACTAGCTTGCTATGAACAAATCAATGGTAAATTTATGAAAATTTATAGTCTATATGTTACATACTGTCGATCCGGGTGGCTTCATAGACGGCTGCAAAGGCTGTGTCCCGTACATCTGTTGTTGTTGATGTTGATTCTGTTGTTGATACTGTTGTTGCTGCTGCTGATGGGCTAATTGATTCTGTTGTTGAGGCACCACTCCTGGAGACATTATACTCGAAGCAACACTCACAGGCGGTGGCATGTGTGGCGGAGGCAATGCTTGTGTATCATTGGACATCTGATTATAGTCTCCGGATTGCGATGATGTCATTTGCTTGGGCGGCATCATGTTTGAAGCAGTTGACGGTGGCGGCGGCATTGCTCCTTGCGATGATAGCGCTTGACTTGTTGGTGGCGGGCCATTTGTCATTCTCCCAGATATTAAATTGTTATTAAAAGGTGCATTGTTATTTCCCATATGCTGCCCATTGGTGGGGGGATACTGTGTTGGTAGGGGTTGCATCATCTGGGGTGCGCCACCCTTTTGTGGGTGGTTGAGGTTCATGCTACCCATGTTAGCAGCAAGCTGGTGAGTTCAGAGAAAAAAAGACAATTAAGACGTTACTATTAAAATATTCTCACAAAATATTTTGAAACTATTAAAAATCACAGATAATCTTTTTAGAAAACTGAAATGGAAACTACACTACATTACAAAGATGTCATTCTCTGGATAGGATAATATTTTCTCTATTGGGAAGTAAGGAGAGTCTCTCCATAGATACGACGTACATATAGCATTTTCCAATTGATTTAAACGTTTTTGTAAATGGTTTGGACTTTTTTCAATTGATTTAGATTTTTCCCAAAACATTTCGACCTTTTATCAAATGGTGTTTACTTTTCCCGTCAAAACTCATAAACCTTCCCCAACAGATTATGTTTTACGTTCAATACATTTGCTAAGTCGTTGGCTTAAATCTTTTGGGTGAAGTTTATAAGTTTTGGAAAACAAAAAAACTCTTTCTCAAAATCATAAAATCAATTCGAAAGATTATTAACAAAATAATCAGAAAAAAATGGCTTTTAATGAATACATAGAAAGTTGGTGGTGATTTGTATTCTAGAGGATTCTGAAAGAATCGTCGCTTATCATCGGAAAACCTAAACTCTAAATTCTCTTCATTAAATGTATACTTTCTAATTAGAAGCTTATATCTATTAAATTATTAGATTTGAACGCATATTTTTTCGTGGTTTTGCGTGTTAAATGTACCAATATTTTTATTCTTCCGACAGAATGGCTGACCAACGACCGTCAAATGCTTGGCTTAATTTTTCAGATTTAAAAAATAATAAAGCCAAATGTAATTTTTGTGCTAAAGTGCTTTCCGATAGTGGTGGTGATCCATATAACCTCATTCGTCACACGAAAACAAAGCATTCCCTAGTTTTCGATAGCATTATCACGAAAAACCACGAAAATTCTAATGCTAACACAAGCTATGTTATGAGTAACGATGGTGATAATGCGGGAACCGAGATTGACTCTGCAATACCATCCATATCCTCCAAAAGCATGCAGCTTAAAACCAGTCAACTAAGCAGCATAAAAATAACAAATTATTTCAAACCAATTTCTGCCAGAAAAATGACATTTTGAACAAACATCTAGTAGAGCTGGTATCTAAAAACTATCTTTCCTTTAATTTAGTAGAAAGCGAAGCTTTCAAAAGTTTTTTGAAAGAGATGAATCATCATTATCAACTGCCGACCAGAAAAACTTTGTCCAACGTTCTTTTGGATAATTACTATAATATTGTAAAAGTGCAAACAGTGTTGAATGAGACTGAATTTATAGCTTTGACTACTGATGGGTGGACATCAAAGCCCAACGAAAATTATATTTCTCTTATCGCTCACTTTTTGAATAAAAATACTGAGCTTCAATCTTTTATGTTAGAGTGCCAAGAATATTCGGATCGTCATACGGCCGAGAATTTAAAGAATTTAATAAAAACAATGTGTGACAATTGGAATATAACACAAAAGGTAATTGCAGTAACAAGCGACAATGCAAGTAATATCAAGGCAGCAATAAAGTTATTAAAATGGCAACAGATACCATGCTTTGCCCACACACTGAATTTGGTAGTTCAAACTGCGTTGAAATCAATCAAAGCAACGCAAATAAAAGTAAAATCCATTGTTGAGCATTTTAAACGAAGCCCACTTGCTTCACATAGGCTAAAGGAAATGCAGAAAAAGCTGGGGGAAAAAGATTTAAAATTGAAGCACGATGTTCCGACCCGCTGGAACTCAACATTTCAAATGTTTGAAAGAGTTTTGCAAAACAAACGGAGTTTAATGTCTACCCTTACAATCGACTATCCAGATATAAAAAAAACTTAAATGCTGATGATATAGAAATAGTTACCCACGCGTGCGAAATATTGTCAATTTTTAAAGAAGTTACGGATGAAATCAGCTCTGAAAAAAATGTTACGATATCGGAGGTAATCTTAATCCCCAATGCACTTAAAAAAGAATGTTATAAAAACTTATCAAACGACTGTCTGCCGTCCTCCGTAAAGAAAATGGTTGAGGTAATTCTTGAAGAAATGTCTACAAGATTTGTTAGCATTGAAGATAATATGGTATTTGCGGAAAGTACTTTGCTGGACCCTCGTTTTAAGAAGCACGGATTTAGTGAATAATATTCATTCTCATAAGCTTCCGAAAATATCAAAGAGGAAATAGGCAAAATTCCTTCTTCTCATTTATTTATAAATAATCCAATCGAAGTGGAATTACCTACAGAGCAATCACCAGCCCCGAAAAGAACGCGACGAATATGGGATGATTTCGATAGGAAAGTGAGCGATATTGTGCAAAACAGTACTCCCTCTATGGCTGGTATGATCGAGCTCGAAAAGTATTGTATTTCAAAATTCATTTCTACGAGATAATATAAGTTGTATGGATTTTTATATTTTTGTTCAATAAATCGAATCATCCTAAAAGCAATCACATGTATGCCTTTTTAACCCCGAAGCCTGAATAAAATAATCTTATCTAAAGCAATGTTAACTCAACAGTGTAAAGTGTATGCTATAGAATGCAATACGAACAACTTCATCATTCTTGTCTAGCTGGCGTATGAGGGAAAAATATTTACAACTCACATACATACAGTGCTGTGCAAAACTTAAGCAACTCACTACATGTCGGAATGAAAGGGAAAATTGCAATCAAAACATAAAGATTTTTTTTCCTTTTTTTTTTGTTTTTAATTTACACGTTAGCATATTGCTTAAAGCTCTGCAATAAAAAAAAGACATCAGTATTTTAATTGTTCTTTAAAAAAAACGAAAACAAAATACACCAACAAAAAGGCTGTGCAAAATCTAAGCAACTTTCAAAACGCAGCTACGATTCCCAGTCAGAACAAAGGACAACGGGGATTTCCCGATGTTTTTTGTTTTTTCTGATGCTCATGTCAATTAGATCAGTAACGATCGTCTTCCCTTTGGGTTTAGTTGTGTCTAAAAAAATAAAATTTAAAATACAGTGTAATCAATACGATAATAGATTTAAATCAAACGTAACTTCGCTATACTATTCCGGAAATACGCAAATAGAGATTGCCAAATCGTTAAATATAAACAAATCTTTAATTTCAAGATGGATTACGAAATATAAAAACACGGGTAGTGTGAAAAGTGTAAATTTTGGTGGAAGGTCGTGTAAAACTACCATTAGAGATGGGTTACAAATTAAAAAATTGATAGAAATAAAACCGTTTATCTCGTCAAAAGAAGTTATGAAAGAGCTAGGCTTAAATGTCAACTCAAGCACTGTTCGCAGACGGCCAATTGAATTCAATTTAAAAAGCTATACAGCTTTAAAAAAACCATTGCTCACAAAAAAACATGCAAGGAAAAGGTAAACTGCTCGAACAACACTTTTAAACATTATTATTTTACTTTTTATATCGTTTTATATATCATTTAGGCTTGCATTTGCTAAAAATTATATTGACTGGTCAGTTGCTAAATGGAAGATCGTTTTATTTAGCGACGAATCCAAGTTCAACCTCTTCAATTCTGATGGCTTATCCCCTGTGAGGCGTGAGAAGGGACAACAACTGAATCCACACTTCTGTAGGAAAACGGTGAAACATGGGGGAGGAAGCTTCATGGTCTGGACATTTTTCCCAGCATTAGAACTTGGTCCCTTTCATAGAATAACAGAAATTATGGACAGATTCATGTACAAGGACATCTTAGAATCTAGAATGTTACCTTATGCAGAGTGTAATATGCCACTTCGATGGGTGTTTCAACATGATAATGACCGGAAACACACATCGAAGATGGTTAAAGAATGGCTTAGCTCTAAAAGTATTGAAAGTATTACATTGTCCCAACTCAAAAAAGTAAATGAGTTACTCATACAAACTCATTTTTTATATACGGCTTACCCATCGATATTTCGTTGGTTATATTGATTTTTACTAAATCGTCAAGCAAACATTCAACAGGCGACTTTATGAAACGGAAGTTTGTTTAATTTTGAAACAAACAAAAAGCAAAATCTATTTTCTCCAGAAGTGAGTATACAACTCCTCACACTAGGCACAGAGTACCTTTTCTGTTTGAATAGTTGACGACCCTGAGTTGTTCAGTGAGCGCTACGCTTGAAAATATCAAATATATTCAAACATCTCACACCCATTTCTCCATAGTCTGTGAACCAATCAACCTGTTTTCCCGGCAGATAAAAGTTGACGCTGATTTGTAATTCATATTTCTGCATTTTGCGGACTGCATAGACATAGTTGTGAGATTTCAACAGAACGGCCCAGACATACATTCTTACATAGAAGTAGACAATGGACAATGATTGCAACAATTATCCGAGTGGCGGGCAGTTTAATTCAAATGTGTCTGTTTCGTTTTATTTCAAACATTCAGCTTAAGTTTTTTGAGAAGATGACCCACTGTGATAAGGTTGACTCAAGCAATTTTACTGGGGGCCATTTCATTTGATCCGCCCCGGCGGTTATGGTTTCAATCGCGTTCTCCACTCTCAAACGTGAAATTTGATCTGATCCTACTCTTTCCTGATGTCGGCGTTGAGACACCTGCATTCTTTTATGCCAAAATAATCGCATTGTATTTTAAGTTGAATTGAGTAAACGTTCGTAAGAATTAAATAACAATTGATACCTTAACTACATCCGCTTTCAACTTACATTTTGCTGGTAATTACCATTGAGCGGCGGCGGTGGCATTTGCTGACCGAAAGATTGCTCCATTTTTCAGCCTGCAAATCACAAAACAAATAATCAAGTCAACTAGGTCGTAGAAAGTTGTACACATCAGCAACATTCACGTCACAACAAATTACGAGTTCTGTTAATCCCACCGATTTTGCTTGTGCCGGCCAAATGTCCCTTTTGGAGGAGCCTGGGCGATGATGAGTCGCAACAGTATAAAATTACAAAATAAACTTTAAGGATTGAGAAACACGGAGTAGGTGGATTCCATTCTTATATGCACGAATCATCAACGTCACTTTCACATCGGTAATCCTTTTGAGCTGATAGGATCGAATTGAAGGGAGAATCGCTGAATTCTACATAAGATCGTTTTCAGCGGATTTCAACAAAATTTACTTTCAATAGCTATTGCACGACATTTAATAAAATTTACCACAATTCCACGTCAGTCCACGGGCAAGCAAGAAAATTACTTCGACAACTGTTCACCAACTGTCAAGAGCTGCCACGTAAGATTGAGAGTTGCGTATGGATCTTTTGTCGTTCTACAACAATGCTTTCCAAGATACGAGGTTGCGTATAGACCTTTATAAGTTATGGAAAGTAGGGAATTGAACGCTTTGCAACGGCAGTTAAAATTATTTTGCATCTGTAGGAACAAGATGTAGAATTAACTTAATGTCGTTCAATCATTACATCGAAACAGATTGTCAAAGTGTCATCAACTTAAATCAATGTGAAGATGTATCAAACAAAGAAAGTACAGTACTGGAGCGGTTGAGGTGAGAGCACTTTCGAATGAATTTCCAAATGAAATAACGAATTTTTGATTGTTTTTTGATAAAACAAAGCAACATTCAGCAGAAGAAGCTTACCTACTTACCGCTTGTCTGTCTGTCTGTCCACCGCATCCCTACAAATATTCAGGCAAACAACATCATCATCACACCATTAGTTTTCAGTATTGCAATATCGTGCGCAAATGGCGAAAGAAAATCTCCCACGTCGTCCAGGTGCATATTTCCCCCGCGCCTTTTCGCTGCTGTTCTTCCACTCGTCCGTCGTAGCAACTGAAAATAGTGGGTTGGCGAGGTGGTTATTTTTAACCGACGAGAAACTTTAATTCGACCGTCTTTTCGGCCACGCAACCAACATCCATCGTGCGGCAAACGACAAACACCGAGAAAGGCCACCTAAAACAACAACAACCAGCAACCAATATCTAGCAACCGAGATCGCATGATCTCAATCATCAAGCCAACACAAAGATCGTCGTGACCCCCATCCCCCCTTGCTTGCGGCGGGAGGTTCTGCAACGGCGCAGGATTCAGCCATGTGCGAGGAATAGGATCAGATATGGTGATGGCAGAACACACTTTCTTCGGCGGAAGGACCAGCATTCTTCTGTTGAGCTAGCTAACTCCGCTTTCTTTCTGAGAACTGTCCCAAGCCAGTGTAAAGGAGGCCGATCCTCAAAACAACATCCTAACAAAAGGATGCTGAGGTGAAGGAGTGACGAAAAATAGGACAACATACTGTTAAAGTGGTAATAAATCCTAAAAAAAGAGCGATCAATCCCGAACTTTGCTATGGGGTTCAATTGACGAGGTTGTGTTGAGCTTCCTCGAAACCTTACCAGGGGTATACTGGTACCAAGGGATCCGGGGCCCCAGGGACCTAGTCCCTGCCGGTGTCGGCGAGGAGCCTGTGGAGGCTGCAACTTGAGGGTTGTGGTTGTACACCTATTAGCGGGTACTTTCATTATTAATATAGCTTGGAACCGATTAGCACGGTAATCGGATCCTTCTGCATTGTAGTGCATTGGCGTACTGTTGCGCTTACGACAGGGGTGCCGTTGCCCAAAAAGCGGCATGGATGATTGATAGGTCCAAATTCAAACCAAGGATTATGAAGAAGACCCACGCAAGCTTTGGATAAGATCTGGAACCTGTATTCGGAAAAGCAGTACCCATACTAGTTATGGTCTATTGACTAGTACGCTTATGGGGGCGTTGGTGCATGCTACAATTTGTTAACCGGACTGAAGTCCGGGTAACAAATTGTAGCTCAATTGAGCCGTCAGTGTCTTAATAGTTAATTCTGGGGAAGGCACTTAAAATCTCGACTTCATCTGTTGAGCTAGCTATTGCCGCCGCCGGAAGACTGTTCGCATACCTTCGCAGAAGATCCCAGGATCCATCATCCCGCCGCCATGTCCATGGCGAGGAACCTAGTACGTTTCTCCTGTTTACGTTACACGATCGTAGTATCCATTGAAAAGCCCTTACTTCTGTCCAAGAGAAACCAGAACCAATCCTGATGAAAATGTGATTTTATAATATTTGTAAATCGAGCGTTTCGAATAACAAAATGTGGACCTATGGGTGTGTGTGTCACCGCGAGATGTAAACAATTAAAATTCTTGGTACTACAATGTTCACCCGACCATTCCCTTCCCTATCTATCCATTCAGTACGTTGCTTGCTTTTCCTTGCGCTAGTCATTCATTTGTTTTGTAACTGTGTAGTGCATTGTAAAGTGTACGTAATTGTGGAATGAAAATGTCGACGAAACGAAAGCACGTTACTTTAACTTTGAGCCAAAAAAGGAGATAATAATTCAACTGGACAAAGGAGAAACCACGGCAAACCCTGCACGGACTTACGGCGTTGAAAGCACCATCTACGACATCAAAAGTCAACCGTGATAAAATCCTGGAACATGTTAAGACTGCTGAGGAAGACTTGAAGAGAAGAAAGACAGATAAAACCGGTAAGTGTCTGGAAATGGAAAATGAGATCTTTGTGCACTCATCCGCACAAAGCGCCCCTGAAAGAAAATTGTCAAAAGACAGACATTGACATTCATGCCGTGTGCGAATTCCACTGGCACACACAAACTTCCGTTGCTGGTTGTAGGAAAAGCCAAGCATCTGAGGGCATTTAAAAACGTATATTTCTTACCCGTCACATATAAAAACCAAACCATAGGATGGGTTACATGAGAAGTTTTTGCTGGATGGTTCAAGCAAGATTTCATACCGCCTGTGAGAAAATTTTAAACAGGCCATAACTTGCCTGCTAAAGCGTTGCTACTTCTAGACAACGCACCTGGATACCCTAAAGCAGAGAGTGTATACACTCCGAAGATCAGCAAATTCAAGCCTCCAAACACGACACCGCTCTTGCAACCCATGGACCAAAATATAATCCAGCAGATAAAAATGAGTTACAAGAAATCGCTTCTTTCTGATATAATAAAACAAACTAATGGAATATTTTTTTTAAAAAAAAACCGAACATTAAAAACGTAGTTTTCAATCTAGCTCACAGCTGGAATAAAATTAAAAGTGACACTATCCAGTGTTCGTGGAAAAAGGTTTGGCCAACGCACCCTGCTTTCAATTCAGAAGTCATGGTTGGCCATTCTGAAGAAGTTAACTCGGCTTTAGGATTGACTCGCCAATTTGTTCAAAAGCTTTCCGAGAAATGCGAGGCAGGTGATATCCTGACAAACGAGGATATCACAAATTGGCTTGGCACTGTCTGACAAAGAAATTATTAACCAAATTCGATCGAATCTGATGATGACTTCGTGGTTTCGACTAGGCGAACTGTTTCCAACAACGAAGCTTTCAACGCTCTCAATGTGTGCACCAAATGGGGCTGAAGAGAATGGCGTCCCAAGTGATGGTGCCCTGTTGCTAAAACAACTACAAGAGGGCATTTTTGATAAATTGTATTCAGCAAAGAAACAAAAAACCATTGATGATTACTTTTCCTAGAATGTAAAATTACATATTTGTGTATAATTTGTATTTATTTGTATAATATGTAAGCATTTTCAACATATGTACATATATTCATAGTAAAATTGGTTTTTTTTCTATTACTCTCGATAATCCGGATTCTTCGATAATCCGGCTGTTGGATTATCAAGATGGTACTGTAATATGAAACAAGTAAACCGATACATTTCAGCACTTCTCAGCTCAATTTTAAAACAACAGTTTGAAAATTTATCGAATATTATATCTTTATTACTTTCCAGACATACATATACCATTAATCAAACATACGTTATGTATGTTAGCCTTAATTATAGCACAATAATAAATAGGCGCACACATGTATTAATATGTAATATTAAGGTGTATAGAAAAGTTGGTGTAATACGCAACAATTGTAAAAATGAACTTCAACTGTTAACTGCAATATAATCTTTTACAGAGTAGAACGTAACAATTATTAAAAAGAACTAACACTGTTAACTTTAGTCTAATCTTTATTTGTTTGAAGCAATGCTTACAAATTTATAAAGAATCGTGAAAACGTAATTAATGCCGTTATTGTGAACTAATATGCAGAGCACAGCAGCCATTCATCAATCTTAATTTTACATTATTTATTGATGTTCGTACTTGAAACGCCAATTGATGATTTCACGTGTGAACAGTACCAATGTGATTCTCCGTTTGCAAGATTGGCACCATCCAGCCCACAAAAAGGAAAACAATGGCGTCCTCCGAAAAGCGTTTGTTCCATATCAACAGAACTTCAATGGAAACCCGTCGACCGAAAATAAAAATGCTGTCCTTTGGCCGCCAACCGGACTTCAGTCATTCTCCTTGTGGAGTGCCGCAGTTATAGCGAAAGCTCCTACAAGTCCTTGCGGGGCTCGTTGAATTGCGTTAGTGTACTTGTCATCAACTGGGCAAGATTTGTTCTCGATTTCTACATTTACATTTTGTGGTTTGTTGCAATCGCACGCTTGTCCCTGAACATGGATGCAAAGGCGTTCATATTTGATCCGCTGTGCGTCGACTCCAGTCACAAATGTTCAAATGTTTGCATTTAGCTAGTTTTTGAGCCACAACCTTCTTCGGCTCCAGCAACTTATCCAACTTATCGCTTATTGCTTCCGCGGTTGATGACGGCGATCCTTTCATTGTGGCAGCACACTTAACGGCTGGTATTGTGAATCGTAAGCCGATAATAATTACGCAGAATGAAACCTCGTATGACGTTTGCTCGCCGGTCACCAAATGCTCAACAGCAACGTTATGAACACCATTCTGTTCATTATATCAATGATTCGATGCTCGGTTAAGGGCGTGTAGTCTTCATACGTTTGGGTCGGAT
Source organism: Oxycera nigricornis (assembly GCA_963942545.1). NCBI lineage: Eukaryota > Metazoa > Arthropoda > Insecta > Diptera > Stratiomyidae > Oxycera > Oxycera nigricornis. The sequence goes on along the minus strand of OZ012662.1, from coordinate 25,669,651 downwards.
CCTTCAGCACTCGGTGAACCTGAAATAAGAACATAACATTTTTATTACGTGTTCCTACGAAAACAACATATTTTAAGACAGCTTGCAGTTCTTCAAAGGGAAACATAACTACATCACAGAAAAGCCGAAGTTTGACAAGAAAAATGATCTTCTTGGAATGAGTGCCTTTTTTACCAGAAGAATATAAAAATTTCTATTGTCTACTACTCTTTGAGAATGATGCATCCTAAAATTTTGTTGTCTGCATTTGAGAAATTTACTTATCTATATTATGTTCAATGAATTTATCTTATTAATTTAATCAATAAAATGAAATATGGTTTTCAAGCGAAACGTGAAATTCCTAAGACAGGAAGTATTGAATTTACTGTAATTTTTGATATGGGTACGTCGTACACGTATAAACAGGCAATGATATCCGGTTTGTTTGAAATTTTATTTTCTAATTCAAACATGAAAACTTCAGTTTTCTTGCACATAATAAGTGAAAGAACGTTGCATATACAACTCATCGAGTGTGAAGAAACATGAAAGAACGTTTCATCTACAACCAAAGGCAGGATTTGCAACGTTATTCTAGTATAAAAAATCTGAAATCGTCAGATCAGTCTTCTAGATAAACTTATTGAAAGTCTTTTTTTAAAAAAAGGAAATACAAAAGGTATTTAGGTTACTTTAATGCGAAAAATATGAATTAGGGTAATTTTAACAATCAAAAACCGTTTTTTTCCGCATATTCATATGTAGGAATGAATTATTAAAATTTCGCTGAACATTTTAATATTTTTTCCAGCTAAAATAATCGGCGAAGTTTAACGAAGAATGTAGATATTGAATAATGTGTTTATATAGTTTCGCATTTTTCGTGTGTAGGGTAAAAGTGGGAGAGACGCCACAGATTCCTTATCTCATTCAAGATGTGAAAAAGTTAGCGCTATACTTTATACTGGAAATAACTACTTATCGATCCTGTCGCCGTAACGAGTCAGTGACTGTTCGGCTACCCTCGAGTGCTTTACGTATTGTGAAGAAATATTTTTTTCTGCGTAATTTATTCGATGAAATTTTTGAGCATATTGTGTTTTAGTGAATACCATAAGTACAGCAGAGATAAGTTAAAGTGAGTGCCTGTTTTAATGTTTTGTTCAGCATGTTTTTAACATGATAAAAAATATTTTTGTATCATTGTTTATACTGAGTAATATTGTAGTAGTATGGCATCTATCCTCCATAATGAGGAGAGACGCCGCCACGGCTTATATGATGCGTGTAGAAAAAAACTGAAAAGCTGAATATGATAAAAAGACAAGCTAAAAAACGCAAGATTACTGGTCCGGATCAGTAGGTGTATCGTCAACCTCTCAACGAGATGAGTCTGATTCTATTAAAGGGTTACATAGGTCATATTTTCAGAAAATCGATCGAATTTTTTTTATTCCATATGAAAGTAATAAAAACAATACTAAAAATAAAATAATACTTCAAGAGTCTTCACACTAAATTTGAAGTACATTTAAGCAATATTACCGGAGTTATAGAGATTTGAATACCGCGCGGTCGGTATGTGCGCTCTGCCTTATCTAGCATATTATACGCATGCGGCGTGGTTCTACCGCGTAAAATCAGCTCCTTTCTTTTTCATCAAACATCACAACATCAAAAGGATGCTCTGGACATCGCGAATTACTGTATGAACCTGGAATCGACTACTCGATGTGATACGCTCAAAAATAAGTTTAATTCATTAAATCGCAGTAAAAAAAACTTTAAACGCGTTTTTCTCGAAACTTTGTTTTTCTGTGCGGTAGGCACGATTTCTCGAGAACGAATCGACCGATTTTGCCGAAACTTTGCACAGTTCCTCTTTATAGTATTGTCTCGTGATTGAATGAAGGGATTTTCATTCGATCGACTCATTGTTGTTTTATACGAAATAAAATATTTTAAAACGACGAGAATCGGAAAAATGCAAAGCAAAAATTTGAGACGAAAATTCATTCAAACTCATTTCAAAACTTTAAATTTCATTTTTTTTCAATTCCTTAGTTCAATCACGCGCCAAGGGCATAAACTATAAGAACATTTTTAAATTTTGGATTTGAGATGAACCTGCACCGAAATATTTTGCCTACCGCAAAAAAAGGTTGGACGAGGAAAACTGCAGGAAAATTGACAATTTTCAATATTTTCAGCTGAATTTTTTTTACAACTTCTTGAAATGCTAAACTTTTATTTAAAACACAATTTTTTGGAAAAGTTGTTTTTTTTCTGCAAGACCCATGCAACTCTTTAAGGATGATAATAATGTGTGCGTAGAGTGTTGGGCACATTATTTTCGAACAAAGAAGAACATTGATTGGATCAAATGTGGCGGATGCCTCAAATGGCTACATGAGACATGTACAATGTAATTTTCCCATTGCAATAATTGTGGGAGGGAAATAGCACGCCAAAAAAATCTTAATCAGATAAAATAATAAAGATGGCATTTTGAAACTCGAGATATTTTAATTTCTAGATTTCTATTTTTCTGAAATAATATCGCAAATTGTTTTTGCCACATAGTGAGTATAGTATAAGAGTGATCTTCCTGCAAAAACTAAACGATTTGATTATATTGCATTTTTTCTTATAAAATTTCACACTTGTTAAAAACTATGACGTCTCTCCATTTTTTACCCTGGTTTGAATATTTTTTAAGAATATTCGAGGATTACTGAATTGATTTTCAGTAAAAATAAAATTCACTTGTATTCAATCATTGGAATGAGGAAATGGTGTTTGTAAACGAAAAGTTGTTGAAAATCTATATTCATTAATTATACGAACCTCCTGATATTCCGGATACACATTCTCAGTTATGATTTCATCAAGCCCAGCACTTTGGCTTCGAAATACATGAAACACTGGAATATTTGGAAGTGCGCAAATAGTCACGGCAACTGCAGCCAGCGCTAGCAACAAGTACAGGCTGGAATTTTAGAAAAATGAGTCGTTATAGAATATACATGATAAAAAAATTGAATATATATAATATAAAATATAACAGGAAGAAATAACTAAATGCATTTTCTATTTACTCACCAGATCGTTCTCGATCCTTGAACGACTCCAAAGAATTTTTTAAATATGGCAGTTCGCGCGCGCGAAACATTGTTTCGCACCCGCGAAACATTGTAGCCTTCGCAGGTTGGGTCGATCTGTGGTTACGCACGCCAAAAATACATTCTTGCTACATAAATAATAATAAAGCAAAATGTTTTCGATGTCGATTTATTCGAGCTGAAAATATGGCAAAACATTAATATCTTATTCATATGTTTTTTCAATATGTGTATGTAGATTCAATTTTAATGCATACCCATAAACTATCCATTGCACTGATTTAAGCTTGCCACGCGGACATTCCTTTATTGGTGCAATCATTGTAACAATTGCATCGCTCATTCGATATTCACTTTTCTCACATAATCCTCGTAGTATTTAGCACCCCTTGATACAAGAGCTCTTGTTTGTACTTCCTTTGTAACTTGTCGCTTACATGATAAATTTTGTGGGGGTGGCGATCGTGGAATCGGTGCAACCGCCGTTTCCTTCAGTAAGGAACTGCTATTCGTATCCGTTTTCGAACTAATATCATCTACAGTTTCAATTGAATCTTTAGCCTTAGTAGCAGCTTCTCTAGCCTCTTGCATACGTTCGTAATGCGATACAAATATAGTCGGTTTTTGCAACATAAGGCACCAATTTCCGATTCATTATTATTCACAAAAATTTAAATTTTTCGAGTCTTAATTTTGATCTTGCGGTTTTGGTGTTGTTCGTAGCTCTAAACACTTGACACGTGACGTAGTATTTTTCATAATCCATAATCCGTAGTTGACATAATTTACATGTTTTTTTTTATAAATTTCAAATCGATATAAAATAAACCCTTTGTGCAACGAGAACTATCAAAATAACATTTAAGATTTAACATAATTTACATGTTTTACTTGTATGCGTTTTGTAAGTGTGATATATTACATATTGAACAGTTATTTAAGTACCATTTTATAAATTTCAAATCGATATCAAATAAAACCTTGGAATTTTTATAATTGGCAACGAGAACTATCAAAATAACATTTAAGATTTAACATAATTTACATGTTTTATGCGTTTTTCCAATGTAATTGTAATTTTCACAAAAGGATACCGCACAAATGAGGCATGGATTCACTATTAATTTTTTTAAAAATTGTTTTGTATTTTATATAAAAATAATTTCAACTTTAAGTGTTGTATATTATGTTTTTAAATTATTATATATAATTTATAACTATGCGCATTTCATACTTAGCTTTTAGAGATACTATACTTAAATTATTTGACGTTGTTTCTATTCTATTTGAACATGCCAAGTATTTTATTCAGCTACTGTATACCAAATTTAGAATAAGTTTATACATAGGTGTATATAAATTTAATGTTCAAATTTACATAACGACTCAAATCACATTTCAAGGATATTGTTTTGATATTTATTCACTTAACGAAATGTGCTTCTCAAAATCAAATGTTCAGAGATTTTAAACCAGTATTTACTTACATTACTAACGAAAAAAAAACATTTATGTGAAATGACTTAGTATAAAAGTGTTTCATGCCCTTCATCCGATAATTCTATTTAATCATTTTTGTTGGGAAAATTTTTCTTATCAATGAATTTCCATTGTCGTGCTAGTGATACGTGACTGATAAATTTTTCCATGAGCATAAATTGATTAAATAGAATAGACAAATAGGAGATATTTCCCCGTATAGATTATTTATCGTTATCTATTCTTGAAACCATTGCTAACATGGTCACATAGGCTGAATTGTTTAAACTTACTTTTTCCCGTGAGCTTTAGCTTGGTAACAAGCTCATCAAAAAATTTGTTCGTCAATTTTAAATTTAAAAATTTCATTTTGTTTAAAAAAAATTCAATTAAGGGGACACACCACTGTAGGATTTTCAAAAGGTCAATTTTTTTGTTGCTCTAAAGTATAGCTTATCATCAAAGAAATCATGTAGCAAAATTTTATATAGTGGAAAAATCTCTAAGTGTTCGAAATTTTAAATTATTTCGGAGCGCAATCCGCGCGGATTGCGCGCACTGTTGGTATTGAAATTTAGAACAATTTTAAATACAAATCTTTCAAAACTGTACATGTGCTCTGTTAGTTGAACGTTAGTACAAAACGCTGAATACGTATTTTGCAGACAAGAGGTATATCAAATTAATTAATCATTTTTCTATAACTTAACCTTTAAACGCGTTTATCTCGGAACAACGTTTTTCAAACTGGCCGGACTCCTTTCTCAAACAATTTTCATTCGATTTACTTGAAATTTGTAACAGTATGTTCAAAACTAATGTCTGCTAGAAAGTACGTAGGATTTTTTTAAATGTTGCATATTTCAATTGTTATTAACAATTTTCGAGCGTTTTTTCCGTTTTTTGCATTTTTTCAAATTGATGCCATTTTGTCAGAAAACAATTTAAGAAAAATCCTACGTAGTTCTCTGACTGTTATTATGCTTTATTGACAATTATTTGTTTGATAGCCATAACCTTAAAATTTCCGGAGAAAACGGTCCTGCCGCGAAGCCATGAAAAAATACGTTTCTGGGGAAATGCTACGGAGCCGCCATTTTGTTTTTTGAACTTCTGAAAAAATTCAAAAAGGATGTCAAATACTTGTAAAATACAAATCTTTTTACCAAATTTTGATATGTTGTGTGGGTTTTGAGAAAAAATTACCAAAAAATGACTTTTTTTTACCACTACCTTAAATCTTTTCGCGTGAACTATTCAGCAGTTCTTGTTTGGCAAGAGCTGCTGAACAGCCCTGAATATTTTCAATAGGAACTGTGTGTGGTATTTTTTTTATTATTATTATTACTTTTATTTATTACACATTACATTACATACAAATATGCATGATTATGTGTGTGCATCTCAGCTTGTCCACTCAGTCTTCCAGTGTTTGTCTAGCTCTTTGGTCCAACTTTGTTATCTTTCCTTAAGTGTATTAAACACGTGGTTGAAGACTGTCACTTGTTCCACCGAAAAAGCGAAAGGTTCCAGATATGGAGGAGAAAATGGTCATTATAAACATGCATGGAGAGGAAAAAGTTTGTCGGAGATCGCACGACTTCGCAGTATCTACTGTAAATACGATAGTCACAGATAAGGAGAGAATTAAAAATGCTGTGACGAAATCTTCCTCAATGAAATCAACCATCATTTCAAAGGTAAGATTCGATCTTATTATCTTATTTGTGTAAACGAAAAATTACTAACTGTCTGGATGGAAGAACACCTTCAGAACAGATGTCCTCTAAGTTTCAATATTATAAAAAGCAAGACAAGAAGCATTTTCGAAGATATGAAGAAAAGAATAACGATACAAACACTACATTTGTGGAAAGCCACGGATGGTTCAATCGGTTCAAGAAAAGAAGCGGATTTCATAGTGGTCGTATGTCGGGAGAGGCGGGAAGTGCGGACATTGATGCTGCGAACAAATTTACAGAAACTCTGGCAAAGATAATCAAAGATGGTAATTACTTGCCGGGGCAAATATTCAACGCTGACGAGACTGCACTCTTTTGGTAAAAATGCTTGATAGAACCTGTATTTCTATCACAATGAAATCAATGCCTGGCTTTAAAGTCGCAAAGGATCACTTCTTGGTGACAATTTTGCCGAATATAAATTAAAACCCTTCATGATATATCACAGTGATGATCCGCGTGCATTTAAAGGAATTAAAAAAGACACACTCCCTGTCCAATTCCGATCAAATCGTAAGGCTTGGGTAACAGCTTCCGTATTTGAAGATTGGTTCACAAACTGCTTTATTCCAGAAGTTGAGAACTACTGCAAGAAAAAGAAAATATCATTCAATGTGAGCTACGCAATTACATCGTTTCGTTTCGTTATTCAATCGCAACTCAATAGTTGCAATTGAATAATGAAAAACAATTAATGAAACCAATTGATTATAATCCTTTGCATGATGTTCTTGCTGTATAGTGTAAAAGCATAGGTTTCTGTTTTCTGTAAATGATAGAGAAAATTTATGAAATGATTCAAGATATTAAAAATTTGTTAAAACCCACGAAAATACTTAAACGTACTATCGATAGTTGTAATTATAAATTTTTAAGTGTTCTTTAATGGTCATTTTTGTTGAATGTAAGACAAAATAATTACCCTGATGTTCAGCAACAAGCGCTAATCCCGATGGCACGCGAAATATCTATATTTCTAAAGCCTATCAAGGCTGGTACTGCCCAATATAGCGGCAGAGCAGTCTGGATTGAAATACTTGCTGCATGTGGCAGTATAATTTCCAGTAATTGCGTTGATGAAGACGCACAGGTGTTCGCGGACCATGTGTTCATTAAGGATAACACCACCAGTGGGCTTCTCCGCGTGCGTTCCCCCCATCCTAGTCGCAAAGCAGTTCACAAGGGACACTTGTTGGAATCCGCGTTTCGACCGTACAACAACAACCTCCACGACTGTACCTTTCCTCCAAAGAATGAAGTCCGCTGGTGTCGCATCATCAGCGCATATTTTGGGTGTGTATAGTTGTGCGTAGGCGATGAAAGACCCGAAGTGAATTACTTCATTGTTTAAAGAGACTCCCGACAACCTGCAACAGCCGGCAATGTCGTAAATCAATTTAGACATGCACGCAATACAATCTGCATCGAGATGCGTCATGTTGAAAATTCCAAGGGCTGGGGTGAAAGTAATTTGGATGTAGTCGGGATGTGTGCAAGTTCGTAATTCAGGCGCTGATGCGCACGTCACATGTTCGCCCCAGGATTGGCGAACACCTTGCAAGTGCCTAACGCTTTCCACCGTGAAGCGGGAAGACAACCGATTCCAGTGTGAGAAGGACTAGGCTGGAAAAGGAACTCATCGGCGCCGAGATCTTTTCCAAACATAACAGACGCCACCAAATCTGCTGTTTGCGCGTATAGCCCACTCGGCAGGCCCTTTTCGTCCTTCCTAATGGCAATTAGGTTTTTTTCTCCAAAGATGGAGAAACGCAGCATTTCACGGAACATGGTCAAGAAGGCGGGAGTGTACGTTACGCTTCGTTCTTCCATGAGCTTTTGTTCGTTAAGAACCCACCGCAGCCCAGTGGTACGTTCTACACTGCCAAATAATGATGCACTGGACCGCAGATCTGCGTTGTGTTGCACGTCCATGGCTGCAGCTGAAAATGGTTTAAAAATAAGTTTTCGCGTGCCAGTTTCCGGAGGGAGCGATGTTCGCATAAGCGAAACTTTGGTATCTTCGTGGAGAACCTTGCCTAAAGAATCTTTTATATTTCTACTAATTTTAAGGGGATTATTTTCAACTGACTGCAATACTGTCCTTTTTGCGTTCTGTCAGTATGGAAGGTCGACCATAACGCGGCTTTAACCCGTATGAATGGCTTCCAGCGACTGAAGCCGCCTCCTCATCATCCAATGCTTCTTCTATTTGTGTTTGGTCGCGCAAACTATTATTATAATCCTTATGAATGGCTCCAATGTCCAACGACTGAAGCCGCCTCCCGAAGAGATCAAGCCTCAAATGTAGCCCGATTTTCTTCACCGTTAAGGAGAGCCCGCCATGCTTGCAGAGGATCTGGTCGGAATCCTCGCTGCATTACTAAATTCAACCAGTCGTCGTAGCTGTTCTGTTCCTCAGGAACTCCGGAAAACGCGCAACGAAAAGGAATGACCGATAACAGAAAGGAGAACAGACTGGCTGAAAGGGCGACATAGACAAATGTCGAAAGAGTGAATGACCTACAATCTACAGCCACTGAAAAGAGAACCCACCCCTAGATGCTCGCAAGACGCGCACCCTTCAAGACAATTAAGCAGCAAGGAACCGACAACCAGACTGGAGCGAAGTACCAAAGAAGCAAATCCACTAGCAACAAGCGATAATAAGACAACCGCAGGACGGAACCATCGAAGGCGCCCAACGCAAACGAACGCCCAATAACAGAAAGCACGAACCACGGGCCTCGAAACAGTGTAATGACGGAAGCGAAGCAAAGAAACCGTCAAGGCGAAGAAACCGCAAAGCAAGTAGCGAACAAGTGGTTCACGAATGAACTTTAATGCTCAAGCAGGAGAAGCTCCGGTTCGTACAGTTCGTCCAGCCAAATGTCCTTGACGGTTCGTTGCGTGGAGGCATGGAGTTTTGCCTTAATGCGAGCTTGCACGTCCGCAAGTGCATGTAAACCCTCAACAGTGGAGAAGTAGTGGGGAACGTGAAACAAATAGTCGAAGTTGGACACATGGTCTCGCCCGTGGAACAGAGACTCGAACAACCCAGGCGTGGCCCCATCGAAAATAGCGTGAAGAACGTTTGTTGTCAGGGTCGATTCGAATTTTGTTCGATTTACTTCACCGTTTAGTAAGTCCCGCCATGCTTGCAGGGGATCTGGTCGGACCCCTCGCTGCACGAACAAATCCAGCCAGTTGTCGTACGTGGTGTGTTCCTCACGAAGCGTGTAGTTGCACTTCTCGCGAACGAGTCTCTCTACTTCGTGTAGGAAGTCGACCATCGCTCGGAGATGCGCCTCCATACACGCTTTCCGCTTGGAAAAGTGGGACATTTCGAAGTAAGCCCCCAGCATGGCTTCGGGACTGGGCAAATGTTGCAAAACACCATATTGGTCATGGGCGCATAGATGATGCATGTAGACCTTGTTGTTCAATAGTAGAGCGGCGGTTTTAGGTGACCAGGGAGGAATGTGACCTTAAAGAGGACGGTGGTTGGCGTATGATCTTCGGCGAAGCGAGCAATACAACGCATCTTTCTTCGCACGCTTTTTTGTAAGCGTTCTAGCACATGTGTCCCGTACGTGCTGGTAGAGGTGCCCACCGGTAACTCCGTAATCGCGACAGTGTTGTCCCCAATTACGGCAACATTACCTTGGACAATGTACCCCCGGCTGGCGAGCGTTGTACACTATCCTTGAAGTCCTTGTAGAAAGGGTGAAGGGGTTTAGTGGATTTCGAGTCGAGCAGCAAGCGAATATTTTCAATCAAATGCAATGGATTGAACTGCAACTTGGCATGCACCGTTCACCAAAAGCAGGGGAATGATGGGCAAGAGGAATTGTGGAAGCGGTGCTCCCCCACGTTCACAACCAAAGGTAAGTAAGGGCTCATCCACAGAGTGGAAAATGAGACGTGCAACGTGGGTCAATTTGGTAAGCAAGTAGGAAGTGTTGGCGGGCTGCGTACCGCGAGTTCCGAACTGACCAATCGCCTGCAGAAGAGCGATGTTGTTGGTCCCTACGGAATCCTGAGCGAGCCTGCAAATCAAGTTAAACAAGTGTTTCTTTCTGTGCGAGTAACCCATGTCCATCGCAACAGCGGAAGCTAAATCCGGTACTACAATTGCGTTATCGCCGGCGCGAGAAAGTAAATAGAAGATGACTGAAATAAACACATATTAAATTACAATTATACTAAATGCGTGTTAATACTTAATTAATAACAATGTTGTCAATAGTATGTTTTTTATATCTTTCGACTTAATTGTTTTGTTCGTTATCTTGGGCTTATTTGTAACCATTGAAAGCTTAAAACAATTATTTCAACAGTTTTACCTTGTTGTGTATGAGGCTTTGTATACAAGCGGCATCGAGTTTACCCCCTACGAGTTTATATTTTGATTTTAACAATTATCTAACTTGTGCATGCTTCCAGGCATTTTAAGGGCAACTGACTCCAGCCGAAAAGCAATCCGTTCTGGTACAACTTCAACTAGAGCCGAACATGAAGCTGCTTCAAAACAAAATTTCCCGAGAATTCGGCAAGCAAGTGTCGCTTAAAGATTTGCACAATCTGAAAGTCACACTAAAAGAACAGGATGATGAACGCTTGGACGTTGCTGTGGAGTTGCTGAAAAATAAATATGGTAAATAATTGCACATTTGATAATTCTTTTAACTGCCTTTCACCATATTACCTCTTTCCGGCATGCTACCCAATTTTGTTTCAATTTCACCTTTATATTTTGGTCCATCCGAATTCTTGGATAAATTGAAGTTGCTCTCCAGCCCCTTAACCTTCGCAGTCTCAAATTTTCACTGCATCAGCGCTAATACGTTGCAAATTATACGTTTATGCCCATTTTTACATTAATCAGTTTTTTTTTTAAAAAACTACCAGGCGCACAGGTCGTCATCTCGCATGACAGCCATGGCCAATTAAAGGGCATATATTTCTCAACGCCACAAATGAGAGCAGATTTGAAAGCGTGGCCTGAAATTGTATTTTAAGATGGCACGTATAAACTCCTAAAAAACGCCATGACAACGATGATATTGCCCGTTGAGGATGAGAATGACAAGGGGTTAGTGGTTGGTGTAGGTCTTCTTGCATCTGAAGACAAAAACACTGTGTCGTGGTTTCTTAACACGTTCAAAAAAGAAAATTTTAAAACCGCCATGCATATTAAATTTTTTATGACGGACAAAGATTCCACGGCATGAAGTGTTCTACAAGATACTTTCCCAAACGCTTGGTAATATATATGCTTGTTCCATACATTATGCATATTTAAAAAAAGTTGTGGAATCATCTAGTATGGGTCTAACGCCAGCCCAAAAAACAACTGCAAAGCTGCTATTACAAAAGCTGACTTACAGTAATTCACAAAAGAATTATAATCAGCTTTGTGCAGAGTTTTGCGAAAAACTTCCTACAAATTTAATTAAATATTACAATGAAAATTGGCACACGATTTGCGAACAGTGGGCTGTGTTCAATATGAACACCTACAATTTATCAAATTTCACCATTCATCGGTTGGAATCCCTTAATGGGAAACTGAAACAGGTCATACCAAAAAATTCGTCCTTGAAAGCAATGGTGACGCGCTTTTTTGAGTGGTATGCCTCCCACCAGCAAGAACGACAAATAAACTTTTCAAGGCAAGCATTGAACCAGCGAGTCACCGAATATGACATGGAAAGTGATGAATTAAAATATATCACCACGCTCGCCAAAATACGCCAGCGATATTATTTTGCAAGAGTTGCACGCTTGCGATACATTGATTGCAGTTATACTGGATGAAGCACTGCAAAAATGCATAATTAAGGATAATACGGCCGCAGCGACTGTTTATCCAGCATTTTGCGAATGTAGTTTATGGAAGTCTTCGCACTTGCCGTGCAGGCATATTTTTGCAGTTAGAAAGCACTTCCGCCTGCCACTATATAGTGAAACTTTATTTGCAAGTAGGTGGAGCAAATCTAAAATGCTCACTACGATTCCTCCAGCAAGATTTACTCCTTTATTACAGGAGATACTTACAACAGAAGTGCTATCGACGAATCAAGAAATTAAACTATTGGAAAGTACCATGCACGAACTTTTCAATATTGTGAACACATGCACTGGCGACGAGTTCCATATGCGAATTGGAAAAATTAAAGAGCTTACGGAGATTTTTCGCAATGGAAAAACTCCTAATATTTCTGTAAACGTTGAACATATCCACACGCGGCCACAAGTTGAAGAAGCTGGACGAACTGTCCACTTTTACTGTTCACAGTACAAAGAGCGTGCACGAAGTGTCTATGTCCATTCCTCCCATACAAAAAGGACGTCCGAAAGGATTTCTACGAACCACTGCTTCGTATGGGCCTAGACACAAAAAACAACTGTTATAATTTGATTTTATATTATTATATTTTGCACGACCTACTCAATAAATTATATTTTTTAAACTTACAAATATTTATCTTTTCACATTATTCAACACAACATCTTTTGACGTGCGTCGGAGTCTACAGCTATATGCTACACGATCCTACATGATTTTTGGCTGGTATGTTGTCCTCGGTGCCTGCATACTCGAAGTCAACAACGTGGAGGGGGATACTTAACAAATAGAGTTCGGCGTCGGCTGCACCCATTGAGCCCAGGCCGCGATATTCGGTTACCGTGTAGGTATCGCAGTGTGGAGTATCTCGCCTCCACTTCTCCAATTCGGATTCAGAGTAGAAAGAGATGGTGCCGGTGGCGAAGTTGGTGGCGGTGTACATCGGAGTGATGAACTGCTGCAGGAATGGGAGACGTCTGAGGGTAGGCCAAAAGAAGTGGAAGAGATTGATAAGAAATCCCTTGTTGTGCGACCCGTCCGGGTTCGCGTCCGTCATAATCAGCACGCGGTTGAAGTGGAGGCTGTTGAGGTCCTCGAGCGTACAATAATTCCTGCTATACTCCAACCCAATCGTAGCAATGAGCCGCTGGACTTCGACATTGAGCAGAGCCTTCTTTCGCGGCGCTGTTCGAACGTTAATTATATTTCCGCAAATAGGGAAGTGTCTATATGACTGCACCTGGCTATCAGGCAGGCAGTTCAGCAGAAAAGTTTGCGCCGATTCACCCTCCGTGATGCACAGGGTTCGTGTGCGCGCGTTACTCGATCCGCGAATCCTTCCGTCCGCAGCCTGAGAAGTAGTGTTTAGTGCTCTGTAGTGAAGCGCAGCGCAGTCGGCAAGCACTACTCGAAAGGGCAGCCACGTACTCCCCAGACGTTGGATTGTTGCTTTTGGGAAGTTTACACAGAAGCCAAGTTGAGTGTGTGGCACAATCAACTCGTCCTTAGCGATGGACTTGAATGCAGGGCTGTCAATGATTACGTTTATGAATATGCACAGGTGTTTGCGTAACACCTGAGCATGAAGTGCAACATCACCGGTTTGCTCCTTTGCATTGAAAGCAAGTCAATCGCGAAGAACAGTTTCGGCTGTGTGGTCCACGTGCGTCCCCCACATCCTGGCCACGAAGCGGTTCACAACGGATACTTGTTGGAAACCGCGTTGTGACCGTGCAAGGATAATTTCCACGAAGGGAAGTTTCCTCCAGATTATGAATTCGTGCGATGTCGTGCCAGCAGGGCATATGTGGGGCGTGTACAGTTGCGCGAATGCCACGAAGGACTCGAAGTGAATTACCTCATTGTTAACGTATACTTGCGACAACCTGCAGCACCCGGCCATGTCGTACATCACTGCGGACATGCACGCAATGGAATCTGCATCGAGATGGGTCATTTTGAAAGTTGCGAGGGTAGGCGCGAATGAAATTTGCATGAAGTCGGGGAGTATGCATGGTCGTTGTTCGGGCGGTGTTGCGCGCCAACTGTGGTCGGACCAGGATTGGCGAAACCACTGATAGTCCCTGATGCTTTTCACTGTGAAGCGGGAAGACAACCGATTCCAGTGCGAGGGACTAGGCTAGAACCGGAATTCATGGGGGCCGAGGTCTTTGCTGTATATGACAGACGCGAGTAAATCAGCTGTTTCCGCGTACAGCCCAGGAGGCACGCCCTTTCCGTCCCTCCAAATACAAATACAATTGGAGGACGCATCAATGTTCACATGAAGCCTCTTGATGCCAATGACATGCTTCTCACCAAAGATGCTGAAACGCAGCATTTCTGTAAACAAGGACAAGAAGGCGGGAGTGTATGTTACACGGCGTTCTTCCATGAGCTTTTGCTCGTTTGGAACCCAACGTAGCTCGCTAGTGGGTTCCACACTGCCGAACAATATTGCACTCGCTCGCAGCTCTGCATTCCTCCGTTGGGCGTCCATATATGCTGTTGAAAACCGAGAAGATAATTAGGCTGTAAAACAAGGTTTCGCCAGAATAGCATGCATATACGCCACTCAATTATGTGGGTAAGAAAGGTTCGTATTAATAAAGCACATAATATTACGTAAATTGAAATGCTTTATTTACAATTCATTTACACAGCGCACACAAGTGTATTGACTTATTTCATTGAATTTTTCATACCGTTGAATGATGGCTTTCATTGGTGGTATGCAATTATGCTTATGGAAACTTCCTTGTAGCCAGCAATCTGGTTTTTCCTATCTAATTTAGGCATGCCTAATAAAATAGTCGCCGACAACGTATTTAACAACTTCTTTATTAAAACATTATACAATGAACACAATATTGAAATACATTACACGAAACCACGCACTCACACAGCTAATAGTGATGTCGGAAGACTGCATCAAACCATTGCTGCAAAATACAGAATGACTTCTCCGCCAGAATCTTCCACAGCGCGTTTATACACGGCGATATATTTGTATAAACGCCAAAGACACTAGTCTGTCGATGAGGAACCCATTGAAATTCATCATGGTTATCGACAAAAGCTCAGTTCTCCGGCATATGAAGCCGATGAACGTCAAATTGAACTTTGTACACTTTACAAACTATACAAATTGTACTATCAGGCTATTAAACAATATTAACTCAAATAGAATGATACATTGCACCCATAAGATTCTATTGTCACCACGCATCACACTGAATTTCATTAAAAACGAAGTAACTGTTGAAGACATGAAATTAGCTGCACCCGGAAAAAACATATGAAACTTATTTATTGGATTCCATATATAAACATGATACTTCTATATATCAATTTCTACAATTGTAATTATTATTATTACTATTATTCTATGTATTTTCATACAGGGAAGATGCAGATGCAAATCAACTATGTTATTCGTTTATTTTGAAATCCAACAACACAATTAATTCTTAGTAAAGTATAAAATGGTTAATTTTGAATCAGCTATACCATAAATACACTCGAACAGCGCTTTTCATTCATGGCAAGGAACCAGAACTAGGTTCAGCCGAGGTCAATGTCTTATGCAATAGGTAATGAAATAAAGACAAGCGACAATGCCTGCTAGCAATTGTACGGTATACGTAGAGTTATAGCAGATGCTAATTGCTTTATGACAGATTCTAATTATCAACTAAATAAACACACGACAGCCACAGTGGCTAAATGTGACTTAGGTAATCAACCACGCATATTGCCAAAAGTGCGATGCATGATTGACAAATCGAATCAACTGTCTCGAGATTGATTCAATTAAAGAATTTCCATAAGCATACCAATTAATGGTTTATAAAGTAATCAATAGATTTAAAATAAACAAGATAATGTAAAAGTATATGCTAGGAGTAAGTATCATCAGTATTGTTTTAATATCCGAAGAAGACAGATGAAATAAAAGTCTTTGAATAATAAAACGGCGGTGTGACCAATGACCTTTATTCACAGATGATTATTGGGCAAGGAGGTTGGCGCGTCCGTGACATCCGGCGTCGATCGGGGGCGTTTTGCGCCTTGATATACGCGGCCGCGCGGCAGGGAATGCGCTACTTCCTGATCGTGACCATTCACCCTTTCACCCAAAGGAACCAAAGCAACAGCGCATTCGAGCGTGATCAGCTCGTGCCCCGCGCATGCGGCCATCAGGCGGCATGCGCTCTTCACCTCCTGCGCGTTGCCCACGACAAGGAAGAAACGAAAGTTGTCGCGCGCCGCGCTCGGCACGATGCAAACATACGCCCCGGAGCGGCGCTGAATTTCGCGGATGCGCCAGCCGCAGCGGCCAATCACTAGCTGCAAAAAAAATTATTTATTTTTAAAATTCTTATAAAAAAAATTGTACTCACCCCGCACTTATCCTCGTGCACGCCGCACATTTTGTTTGTTAAGATAGTCAGCATTTCGAAGTGACTACTCGGCAGCGACCAAACTTCTCGATCGCCGCAGACATCATACGCTGAGCCGCATGAATCTGGGGGATGGTCCCCATCAGCAAAAAAAACGTCTTTGATTGCGCAATGCCGCCTCAATAAACGCGCAAAATGCCCCTGATTGCCGGCGAATTGCGTGCATGCGCTTACCACGACCTTGTGTATGGGCACGGCGCACATCACACTCTCCAGTAATTGTATTCTGCGTCCTTCCATGTCTAATGATGCTGCACGCTAATTATCACTTAATTGTCGTTTGTCACAAATTGTCGATTATCCAACCAAGCGAAGACGAAAACCCGAAATTACGCTTTTTTTACAACTTGACGCGCTCAGCTCCAAATCGAAAGTAACTGAACTAATATCAAACTGTGGACCTCTTGCAGGACTAATTATTAATTTCAAGCGTATATGGAATATTGGTAAACATTTCGTATTGCTGGGAACTGCATTTCAATGCACTTGACGATAAATGCACTTTGCTTGAAGAGCAATGTTTCTTGTAAATTCATAATGGACTTTGGCTGTGGCCCTGATGGGGCTGCCGCTATTAATTTGAAGCGTACGAAACATTTGTAGACATTTTGTAGCGCTTCGAACGATATAATAATATCATATAAATATAATATTAATCAAATAGGCTATTAAGTAAGCTGTTGAAAATTTAAATTTGATTTTCACCGAAATCAAAAAAAGCAGCGACAACAAAGCGTGGAAACCCAGGCAGAAAGGAAGAATTGCCGATGTGTATCTAAAAATAGTTCTTGATAGCGTTCGATTATCTATATACATGCATCCATCAATTATTATTGCATCACTAATGCACAGTGCAATTTGAATAATAACTTGAGCAAGCAGTACCTACATGCAAAGTTTTAAACACCCCTTTTTGGGGAACCCATGTTTAATAATAGTGTTGTACATGAAGAACTTTCATAGCAATCGTTAATGATTGGTGAGAAACCTTCATTTGGCAGGCCGAAGAAAGGGATCTTAGCTTACCATACTTAGTTATGGTATCATGGTATTAAAATACTGTGAAACTGAACCCCAAATAGAATATGTGCAACAGCTAGTACTAACGTAAGTTCGTGGAGAACCTCAAAACGTAATAAATAGATATCCTTCAGCCAAATGGTCGCACGTAAAACAATTCTTATATCAATATTTCGTAATTTCTCAGCGCTATCACGCTTTTGTAAATGAAATGAATCATATACAATACAATACGAATATAGGAAAAACTTACAATGACATCAACAAAATCTTGAATAAATTAAAACCAATTTTTTTACAATTTCCTTAAAATAATTTATTCGTGTGTCTAATTGCACCTAGTTCATGCATATATGATTTTATGCGAAGCGGTTATGCTTACTTTGATATTATGATGCCAGGTCGATAGATAAATGGTGCACGTGTAACCACAGAATTTCTAATGAATCCAATTGGCTTCATGAGATGCATTCATCCGCACGGAGGTTGTTTTTTATGTTTCCATTTGATTTTAATGCTGGGTGTCGAATCTCCAACGGTCACAGCATCTTCGCAACAAGGGCCCGAAAAGGGATTATCGGGCCCATTTATTTGATTAAATTATGGTTTCGCCGAGAGTGTGCCTTGCATCTTCGCACGCACTCGTAAAGAAATTGAATGTGGTGATATCAAGTTGCGTCCCATGCGCGGCAGGCGGCACTTGTGCGTTCCAATGCATGTAAATTGATATGTTTATTATGTTTCATCGACACCACACCATAGGAAAGTTGTGAGAATCTGCCTCGCTTCACACAAACGATGTACCTTGCTTACGTTTAACAACGGGAGTGTTAGAAGGCTCGCTAAAATTGATTTTCAATTTAATTCACGACGCGTAACAGTGTGAACAGTGGCGGATAATTTGAACAAGAGTGTAAAATAGATTTGTGTTGTGTTTACTTCTTGCAAAAGATGCCACACAAAGCGTGTATTGTGTGCTATGCCATAATAGCAAATGCAAAGAAACTGGAGGAGCATATGCGGATCATGCATGAAGGTTAGCGTAGTGGAAATTTTAAAATGATTAATGATATATAATATTTGCCTTGCAGTTCGCGAGCCGATTGCTGGTGCACTGTGCGGCAATAGCAGCTCGACGGAATACGAGCACAAAGTGCATTTGCGGGTAATGCACAGCGAGGCCCCAACGAAGACGCCGGTTGAGTGGTGGAAGCTTCCGCCAGAGCTGCCTTGCGTTTCCATTGAAGCTAGCGGTTGGTTCCCAGGCAATGGAAGACGACGCGCCATTTAGCAGCGAGGTGGAAGATTTTTCTGGGTTCGACGATAGTGTAATTGAGGCGGAGAAAGCAGTGCAGGATACGACGGAGCCTGTGCCCGCAGCGCAGCCGGAGGAGCCAGCAAGCAGAGAATTAATTATCATGGTATGCGAATTAATCAAATCAATCAATTAATTTGTTTGTTTGTTGCAAAATTTAACCGTCGACGACATCGGGCGCGAATGTTTAGTTCCTTCCTTCCTTTCATTTCATTTTTAACCCCAACGGCGACGACGACCGTTTTTGTTTGTTTGGTTGGTTTTTGGGGCCGCCGGGGTCCCTTTCTTTCTTTCTTTGTGTGGTCGTCGGTGGTTGGTTGTTTTGGTTTGTTTGTTTGCCCGCCGGGGGCCCGCTCGCTGCAAAAGAAAGAAAGACAAAGGAAATTTTGCGTCGTCCTCGGCACGGATCCTCGATATTCCAACCCCCACCCGCTTGCGCGACGAAACGCGATCGGAGGGGGAGGCGGGTTCCGTATATCCTTTTCAAGTTTTTTAATTTAATTTTAAAGTTGTTGGTTTTTTCTCTCATTCGATTTAGGAAAACAACAACAACAATAACAACATCATTGTGCCATTGCACGTGCTAAGCAACCTAATTGCGCAATGTGAAAACCTGACGCGTCTATTGTCACGTAAGTTGTGTGTGTGTGTGCATTATTATATAATGTTATTTGTTTCAATCCTTACAATATATCCTATTTGTTTAGTTACGTAATGCCTACCATAAGTATCCTTTTTTCTCACTAGTTTTATGACGTTGTCGGCATTCCGCATTCCGCGTTCCAATTTTATTACCTTGTATTTCACAGGATCTATGTAAATATAGATTAAGAATTTAGATACGAACTTGTGAAATGTATATTACGTTAAGGCAAGACGCTACCAATGTAAAAATTAGTTAAGAAAGGTGGCTATCACATGTTTAGAAATAAGATAGTATATAAATAAGATAAAATAGGTTTTAAGCACTAGTTCGTGAAAAATCTTCGAACCAAATGGTTCATTGAAAATAAAAATAATTGTGTTCAAAAACGTGTTTTAATAAAGATATAGACAGTGAAGTCTATACATTTGTAACTGTTTTTGGTTTTTATTTTTCAGCACTCATTGCGCAACGTGCGGCGCCGCCGCCGATGATGATGATTACGAACACGAACAACTTGTTTATAGAATAAGCAACAATATATTTATTTCATTTTATTAGCCAGCCAGCCAACCCGATAGATAGTAATATAATTAATCCAACCTCTTCTTCGGTTTACTCGCGTCCAACGGCGGGCGGGCGGCCGGCCCAATTCATTCATTACACCACCGTATAATTAATTTTATTGAATGAAAAACAAACACAAGAGAGAAAAAAAACATATGAAAACTAACTCTAGCTGTATTTGGGTATATAGAAACAAACAGTATTTTATCTCACACCCACTCACTTTTCTTGAAAAAAAAAACATAATTCTTTTGGTTACTCCATTTACAATCTAATAATGTTGATGTTCATAACAAAAATAAACGTTTTCATATGAGTTAATTATCAAAAACGAATCAAAACAATCTTAAATCTAATAAATATGAAAGGATGAAGAACGAAAAACATATAATATAATAATAGGTCAATTGTGTTACGAATTCAGAGGGGCTGAAATTGTTTTTTTTTGTGGTTCTCTGGAAAGATGATGATGGGTAGGTAGATGCATCCAGTAGCTACAACCATCCATCCATCCATCCATCAGTTAGTTAGTTCTGCATAAATCTTTTGCATTCCAGCCGAGAGACTGTTTCACCAAACAAACAAACACCAGCAAATTAAAGGAAGACCCATGAAATATATATATATATATTATATGCTTGAATGTCCTTCGATTTGTCCAGTCCAGTCCAGTCGGTGGTTGGTTGGTATATTCCTTCCGTAATGCAATTTAGTACCAAAAAAAATAGTGTCCAAATCTCACTTGGAATTTTTTTTTTATTTTTGAGTATTTCGTGCTTCTTCTTCTCTCTGTACGCCAGAAAGTTGCACAAAATAATATTGTGTGAACCGTCTTCTAATATCAGTAGATGATGATGCTTGATAGATTATTTTTTGTTGCACCTATTCTGGTCGGTCGGTCGTTTTGTCCAAGCCGACAGACATAGTAAGTAAGTAAGTTCGTAAGATCGTGACGTTTGCAAAGCTTCTTCAGATTCGCTTGATTGTATCGTCTACTCTAGAGCGTTTTCTTCCCGCGCCACACTGTCAGTCAGTCAGTCAGTAAGTCTCACTGATGTGAATGTTTTGACACTAAACAAGGAATTATTATTGATTGATTTGTTTGGTCGGTCTTACAGACAGACAGACAGACAGACAGACCATAATGCGCGAGTATAGGAGGAAGAAGGTTGGTTAAAAATAATGTTTAATGTTTAATGTTTTAATGTTTTTTCTTCAACTAAACGGCATACTTTTCGAAATTTCCTAGAAGATGATGATGATGAAGAGTAAGTAACTATATTATAAAATTAAATTTTTTTTTGTATGATAATTATTGTACAAATATGCTTTTGTACCATTTAATATTAAAGTCCGCATACTATTTATTAAACTTTTACTTGTTCTGTTCAAATTTTGCAAACCACACATATATATATATATATATATATATATATATATATATATTAATTATATATATTATATTAATTTGTTTATATTAATTTGTTCTCCATTTCATATTCAATGGTTGTTGCATCAGCTCTTGCATGCGACCTGTGCAGGCGCACATACAGGAGCCGCAATGCGCTCATTGCGCACATGAACACTCACGCGGACAACAACTTGCCGGTGGTGCCTAACAAATATTGCTACACGTGCAACAAGCACTTCGGCGCGAGGTTTCTCCTGCAGAGGCATTTCCGCCGGTCGATGCACGACGGGGGGGGGGGGCATTAGGCAGCGTCCTCCTGCACGTAGGCAATGTAAGTCATACATATTGGAATTGTCAGTCAATTGTTATTATAATTATTGAAAAAACAAATTTTTTTTAGACTTGCCGCCGCATCAACAACCGGAACCGGAACTGCAACCACCACAACCGGATGCAGCACCTGACAACGACAACCAAGGTAACAAACAAACAAACAAACAAACAAACGAACGAACGAACGAACGAACGAACGAACGAACAAACGAACGAACGAACAAACGAACGAACGAACGAACAAACCACAAAAAAACAAAACAAATTCCCATTGTTAGTTACTTAGAACCAAAAAGTTCCCAAAAATCCAAAGAGAGACTCCAATTGAACCGTTTTTGTTTTGTTTTTGTTTTTGTTGTTTTTGTTTAATTTCAGACGGCATCGGTGCTATTTTAGACAATAATATGCTTGTGGACGGCGACGACCCGTTTGGCGACGATGTCGATTTAGATAATTTTTTCGCCGCCATCGACGACAACGAGCAGCAGCAGCAAATGGAGTGATGCCAGCCAGCCGCGTTGTTGATGATGGCCTCGCATGGATTTATTTATTTTCATAACGTACAATTAATTGTAAGTATTGCTTTATTTGCGTGTCTGCCATCCATCGCTTCCTTGTGTATTGTTTATTGTTGTTTTTTTTCCAATTTGCAGAGAATGCGGACAACTGCCACTGTTTTTTTTTGTTAATTTTGTGTGTATATATATATTTTATTAGTTTAAGGAATGAAATTCTAGGTTAAGTAATAAATGTATAAATTATTATGTGCAATGAATTAATCGAATGCCAAAAATTATGTAAATATAAAATTATTATAAGTAATGAAATTCTTTTTTGTTTTTTAAATTTTATTTAACTACATACGAAGATATTTAGATATAAGTACATAAAAATTAGGTTATCCTTGGATATGATCATATTAATATTATTATTATAATTATTATGATTATTAAAGATGAAAACCTATATATATTTCTTCTTTCCATAGAGATTGCGCATATAAAGTGTGCAAGTAAGTAGTAATTATTCCAAAAGTTTTAGTTTAGCTTCTTCCTCTGTAAAAGGTTCAAATGTTTCCTAATGGGCACGGCAAACTATTAATTCAACATTATTTGAGTATAAGAAGAATACAAAAAAAAATTGCTGAAACCATTATGAATGTGTGTAGTAGTAGTAGTATTTTACGATATATGACCTTTTTTTTTGTTTTCGTTCATTTCGTTGCCTTAATTTGATGAAACTGGGGTGTACAGTGAAATTTGCCACAAGAACCAGCACCAGCCCAAGAAGAGATCTATGATGGATCAGGAAAGTCCACAACAACAACCGCAAGATCTTCAAGAGCCAGCAGTTGTCTAGTTATGAGTGTAAATATAATTTTGATTAAAAACATACAATACTATTTATATGTATTTTGAATTCGAAAAAATTCCATCCAATTTTGAAGTTTGAAAATTTCAGCTTGACATTCGGAGGGAGTGTAATGGAACTTTGTATGGTTGACCGAATCGAAAAGCCTATTGACAATAAACTGATTTACTTATATTTCATCTGGAAACTTTTTTTTAACTTGTATGATTTTCATAATACATAAAATTGAAGATATTATCAAAAGAACAGTTTCCATTCATAAATACGATCGATTTTGAATTTGCATCGATAACCTCAGTTAATTTTAGCAGATGCAAGTAATAAGTTTATTGAAAGTATATACACTTGCCAGAAAAAGTCTGCGTTCACCTGGTGTCAATCAGTTCAGATTTTGTTTCACATATTTATAAAGGATTTCTTACGTATTGGACACAAATAAGGGGTTATTCTACTGTTAAAATTGTTTACTTTCTATTTTTTGTTTTTTGCTTATTTCGATAGATTACCATCTCAAGAATGCATGTACAAAATTTCAAACCGATTCATCGCTTCGTTTTCATTCTATGACTATATTTCGGTGCGCGCGTCGAACGGTATTTTTCTCCCTCATACGCTCTCACCCCGCGAGCAATAACTGCTTTGTATAACAATGGTCTCTCTCTCTGAAAAATAGAAGCTGGAGATAGCAAAAGGGACCTATTATATGCCTGGATTCGCCGATTGAGGGTAAGATTATTTATTTTGACGATATAACAAAAAAAATCTATTAAAAAACTTTCACAAGGGGACCGAGCAATAACCCCGGGCTCCTTAAGGACGAAAACAGGAAGTTCACCACCACAAGTGAAGAGACGTTAAACCTCTTGCTTAAAACGCACTTCCCCGGTAGCATAACTCCCTCCGGAGGAAACACCGTTCATCCGAACGTACCGTCTCAAACGGATTGGAATCAAGCCGCCGAGGTGGTGACTGTAGAGAGGCTCCAATGGGCAATTGGAACTTTCGACAGCTACAAAGCACCTGGCGAGGATGGAAATTATCCCATCCTGCTGAAGGAAGGGATGGCTTCCATCACCAACCATCTGTGCAATATATACAGGGCCAGTTTGGCCCTAAAATATATACCAGAATTATGGAGGAGGGTAAGGGTGGTATTCATACCAAAGATTGGGAGAACCACTTACCAGATAGCGAAAAGCTATCGACCCATAAGCATCACATCTTTCGTGCTGAAAACACTGGAACGACTGGTGGACGTCCACGTGAAAAACACAGCACTAATAGAGAGGCCCTTGCATCCGGGACAGCATGCCTATAGAAAGGGAAAGTCTACGGAGACGGCTCTGCATGAGCTCGTTCACGGGATCGAGCGGGGGCTTAACGACGGACTCTTTTCTTTGGGAGCTTTCCTAGATATAGAAGGTGCCTTTGACAACTCCCCATTTGGTGGAATGACATCTGCAGCAGAGAGACATGGGATAAGCGGCACGATAACGGGCTGGCTGACCGCTCTCCTCGCTGAACGAAAAATAACAGCGTCACTGGGGGACACCAGTATAACAGTAGCCCCAACAAACGGGTGCCCACAAGGAGGCGTACTTTCCCCTCTCCTGTGGTATTTACAAATGAACTCATTAGTGACAGAACTTAACCAACAAGGGTTTCTTGCAAAGGCAAGTTTGCCGGCACAGTGTGTGACAGGATGAAAGAAGGACTTAAAATCACGCACCAATGGTGTAGAAGAAACGGGCTGGCGGTAAACCCAGCCAAGACAGAACTCACCATGTTCACCAGGAAGCGAGTGTGGGATGCATACACGCTACCTACTTTAGATGGCGTGGAGCTCCAACTCTCAAAAAAAGTCAAGTACCTGGGCGTAACCCTAGACACGAAACTCACCTGGAAAGAGCATGTTGATGAAAAAACAAGAAAAGCCAAAAACATTTTCTGGACATGTAGAGGCTCCATGGGTAAAACCTGGGGACTCTCACCTCGAAATGTGATATGGCTATACAAAGCCTGCATAAGACCGGTCATACACTATGGAAGCATAGTGTGGTGGAAACGGTCAGACCTAGATACTACAAAAAGTCAGCTAGGCTCGGTGCAGCGACTAGCACTAGTGAGTGCTACTGGAGCGGTGCGAACCACTCCCACGGAAGCACTCAACGTGATCATGGACATGCTGCCACTGGACTTATCAGTGAAGCATGGCACGCCTAAGGAGAACCGGGATGGTGAAAGACGGCGGCTGGACTGAGGGACACCTCAAACTTTTAAAGAGTTTAAAAGTGGACTCACTCCTTGATCTGCCCAACGACTACATAATCCCAAGGCTCTTCTTTGGAAAAAATTTCACAACGAGTTTGACTGATAGGAATGATTGGACTAAGTTCGGTCACCTTTCTCACAGGCCCGCTGATATCATAGTGTACACAGACGGATCAGTGATGAGCGTCGGGGCTGGGGCGGGAATATATGTACGCCCTGGACCACATGAGGCTCAAATATCGATACCTCTGGGTACAAAAACAACAATCTTTCAAGCTGAAGTCCACGCCATAGCCAAAGCCGCGGACTTCTTACAAGACAGAAAAATACAAAACAAACAGATAAAAATCTGTTCAGACAGTCAGGCCGCTATCAAGGCCCTGGGCTCCCACAATGTGAAAACTTCAATTGTGGAGTGTGCCCAGAACAGCCTCAAAAAGCTAAGCCAGAGAAACAGAGTCTCAGTTACCTGGGTCCCAGCACATGTGGACATTATAGGTAATGAAGAGCCAGACAGACTGGCTAAGAAGGGAGCAGAGATCACACCGGTTGGTCCTGAGCCTGTTCTGCCACCGAACATAAATCTAATCTCAAAAAAGGATCAATGAGACACTCAGGGAAGAACATCGAAGACGATGGCTCAACCTACCAACATGCAGACAGACAAAGCTCTTTCTGCCAAACCTACGACCTGAAGTCGCAAAATACTGTCTGAAACTAAATAGAGTCAGACTGAAAAAACTCACAGAAGTGATTACAGGCCACGGACGCCTGAGAAGTCACGATGCATGGTGCACTAGATGTGAGGAGGACGAGGAAACAGCGGCACATTATGTGGGCTACTGTCCCGCGTTCTCCAGACACAGATATAGAGCCCTTGGCATGCCTCAAATAGGAGACAAGGAGTTCCATACCTTAGCCTTGGACGACCTGATGAGGTTCATCATCTCATCCGGAAGATTCAAGACATAAGCATTAACTGCAGAAAGGAAAAGTATGAGGCTAGTACAATCGACCAGCAGGTCGCAGTGCTAGGGCTGCAATGCCCACCTCCATGTCACGACGACGACGACGACGACGACGAAGTGCTTCATATGTCGTAGATATGCAAATTCTTATTATTAAAAAAAACATAATTCTTTTGGTTACTCCATTTACAATCTAATAATGTTGATGTTCATAACAAAAAATAAACGTTTTCATATGAGTTAATTATCAAAAACGAATCAAAACAATCTTAAATCTAATAAATATGAAAGGATGAAGAACGAAAAACATATAATATAATAATAGGTCAATTGTGTTACGAATTCAGAGGGGCTGAAATTGTTTTTTTTGTGGTTCTCTGGAAAGATGATGATGGGTAGGTAGATGCATCGTGATAAAAGATAAAAAGCGACGACTCCAGCTAGCTACAACCATCCATCCATCAGTTAGTTAGTTCTGCATAAATCTTTTGCATTCCAGACGAGAGACTGTTTCACCAAACAAACAAACACCAGCAAATTAAAGGAAGACCCAAGAAATATATATATATATATATTATATGCTTGAATGTCCTTCGATTTGTCCAGTCCAGTCCAGTCGGTGGTTGGTTGGTATATTCCTTCCGTAATGCAATTTAGTACCAAAAAAAATAGTGTCCAAATCTCACTTGGAATTTTTTTTTTATTTTTGAGTATTTCGTGCTTCTTCTTCTCTCTGTACGCCAGAAAGTTGCACAAAATAATATTGTGTGAACCGTCTTCTAATATCAGTAGATGATGATGCTTGATAGATTATTTTTTGTTGCACCTATTCTGGTCGGTCGGTCGTTTTGTCCAAGCCGACAGACATAGTAAGTAAGTAAGTTCGTAAGATCGTGACGTTTGCAAAGCCTCTTCAGATTCGCTTGATTGTATCGTCTAGACTCTAGAGCGTTTTCTTCCCGCGCCACACTGTCAGTCAGTCAGTCAGTAAGTCTCACTGAAGTGAATGTTTTGACACTAAACAAGGAATTATTATTGATTGATTTGTTTGGTCGGTCTTACAGACAGACAGACAGACAGACAAACAGACAGACAGACAGACAGACAGACAGACAGACAGACCATAATGCGCGAGTATAGGAGGAAGAAGGTTGGTTAAAAATAATGTTTAATGTTTAATGTTTTAATGTTTTTTCTTCAACTAAACGGCATACTTTTCGAAATTTCCTAGAAGATGATGATGATGAAGAGTAAGTAACTATATTATAAAATTAAATTTTTTTTTGTATGATAATTATTGTACAAATATGCTTTTGTACCATTTAATATTAAAGTCCGCATACTATTTATTAAACTTTTACTTGTTCTGTTCAAATTTTCCAAACCACACACATATATATATATATATATATATATATATATATATATATATATATATATATATATATATATATATATATATATATTAATTTGTTCTCCATTTCATATTCAATGGTTGTTGCATCAGCTCTTGCATGCGACCTGTGCAGGCGCACATACAGGAGCCGCAATGCGCTCATTGCGCACATGAACACTCTGTAGTGTACTAAGAGTACACTTTACTCTGTCTAGACGTCATATATCATTCATAATGACGATCAGCCATAAGGACATATTTATATCGAGCATGCACAATTCCCACGTGCATGCATTGCTCAGCGTAATGCTCTAAGTGGCTCATGGCTGGTCAGCGTCTAGACGAGTGTGATGACCTCATAAAATTTGGATCTTAATGACCACGACTATCCGTGGGAACGCGATTTGTTCGTCCTATGCATGATATTGATTTCTTATACTATGTACATAGATTTACATCCCTACTTTTAATTTTAGAGTAAGTTTTCTGTATATACATTTTTGTATAAAAGAGCTGTAGATTTAGAAATAAAATTAGAGTTAATTCAGAAACCAAACTGCCATATTCGGCAAGTTTTTTGAAATCAAGCAACTCTCCTGCCATATTCGGCAGTACCAGCCCCAATCCCAGATCCTTAGAAATATAGGCATTTCGCGTGCCATTGTGCTTAGCGCTTGTCGCTGAAAATTAGGTAAACCTATCCTATCATATCATTCTTTAGAAATGACGAATTTAACACAACACTTATTACAACTCACGCGGACAACAACTTGCCGGTGGTGCCTAACAAATATTGCTACACGTGCAACAAGCACTTCGGCGCGAGGTTTCTCCTGCAGAGGCATTTTCGCCGGTCGATGCACGACGGGGGGGGGGGCATTAGGCAGCGTCCTCCTGCACGTAGGCAATGTAAGTCATACATATTGGAATTGTCAGTCAATTGTTATTATAATTATTGAAAAAACAAATTTTTTTTAGACTTGCCGCCGCATCAACAACCGGAACCGGAACTGCAACCACCACAACCGGATGCAGCACCTGACAACGACAACCAAGGTAACAAACAAACAAACAAACAAACAAACAAACAAACAAACAAACAAACAAACAAACAAACAAACGAACGAACGAACGAACAAACGAACGAACGAACAAACCACAAAAAAACAAAACAAATTCCCATTGTTAGTTACTTAGAACCAAAAAGTTCCCAAAAATCCAAAGAGAGACTCCAATTGAACCGTTTTTTTTGTTTTTGTTTTTGTTGTTTTTGTTTAATTTCAGACGGCATCGGTGCTATTTTAGACAATAATATGCTTGTGGACGGCGACGACCCGTTTGGCGATTTAGATAATTTTTTCGCCGCCATCGACGACAACGAGCAGCAGCAGCAAATGGAGTGATGCCAGCCAGCCGCGTTGTTGATGATGGCCTCGCATGGATTTATTTATTTTCATAACGTACAATTAATTGTAAGTATTGCTTTATTTGCGTGTCTGCCATCCATCGCTTCCTTGTGTATTGTTTATTGTTTTTTTTCCAATTTGCAGAGAATGCGGACAAACTGCCACTGTTTTTTTTTTGTTAATTTTGTGTGTATATATATATTTTATTAGTTTAAGGAATGAAATTCTAGGTTAAGTAATAAATGTATAAATTATAATTTGCAATGAATTAATCGAATGCCAAAAATTATGTAAATATAAAATTATTATAAGTAATGAAATTCTTTTTTGTTTTTTAAATTTTATTTAACTACATACGAAGATATTTAGATATAAGTACATAAAAATTAGGTTATCCTTGGATATGATCATATTAATATTATTATTATAATTATTATGATTATTAAAGATGAAAACCTATATATATTTCTTCTTTCCATAGAGATTGCGCATATAAAGTGTGCAAGTAAGTAGTAATTATTCCAAAAGTTTTAGTTTAGCTTCTTCCTCTGTAAAAGGATCAAATGTTTCCTAATGGGCACGGTAAACTATTAATTCAACATTATTTGAGTATAAGAAGAATACAAAAAAAAATTGCTGAAACCATTATGAATGTGTGTAGTAGTAGTAGTATTTTACGATATATGACCTTTTTTTTGTTTTCGTTCATTTCGTTGCCTTAATTTGATGAAACTGGGGTGTACAGTGAAATTTGCCACAAGAACCAGCACCAGCCCAAGAAGAGATCTATGATGGATCAGGAAAGTCCACAACAACAACCGCAAGATCTTCAAGAGCCAGCAGTTGTCTAGTTATGAGTGTAAATATAATTTTGATTAAAAACATACAATACTATTTATATGTATTTTGAATTCGAAAAAATTCCATCCAATTTTGAAGTTTGAAAATTTCAGCTTGACATTCGGAGGGAGTGTAATGGAACTTTGTATGGTTGACCGAATCGAAAAGCCTATTGACAATAAACTGATTTACTTATATTTCATCTGGAAACTTTTTTTTTAACTTGTATGATTTTCATAATACATTGTTACGGTCGCATTTCGCTGCGACCGAATAGTTTTTCAATTTAAAAAAAAAATAAGTCCTGATTGACCTTGACTTGAGTCAAAAAGCCAATCAGGACTCTGGTCAAGAAGCCTGCAAAACGCCAAACGTAAATAGCGCAAACACCACTCCACTGAGGCTCATAGAGTAGTTTAAGAAATTGAAGTGAATAGAAATTTTAATTTAAGAATTGGATTATATAAACTCATCATTGAATGCAAGAATGGTAGAATCAAGTAGAGAATAGGAACTAGTTCAATAGTGGTAAGTAAAAGATAAGTAGTTACTAGTTTGAGGAGAACATCACCGAGCCATCCCTGAGGAAATCATCGACGTCAAGCATCGCAAGAAGTCGCGAAGAAAAACCACTACACAAACTCATCGTCATACGTTTTCCTCCTTTTCTCTTAATGATATCGATGACCTACCAATCAGCAACTATACGTAAACGCGGATGAAACGATTCGAGTTACCGGGCACCACTCAAAACTTTGTATTTCTCTCAATAATACATACCGTCTTTTGTGATTTTCGGCGAGCCCCACGATTGCTCCAATATTACATTGCGTCCCTTCGGTCCCATGGTCACTGCAACTGCATCAGCTAGAATATCAACACCTTGCAACATCAAGCGCGGACTTCTGGGCCGAAACGAACATCCTTGGCGTACCGGCGTACGGCAAATTGACGTGCAACGGATAGACGAGCTAGAGTTGATGGGAGACGAAACATCTTGATAACAATTAATAACCGGTCGGATGATACGAAATGAAACTTCACAAATCGGGGAAAAAAAATCACACAAATCCTCCAAATCTTCAATGCACACGAGACAATCGTCGTGACACGGCCGCTTCAACAACTGAACGCGACAGAACCAAGTTAAACAATAACAAACAGACGCGAGCTGTCACTGGGAAATGTCGGAGTGACATCAGTGGTGGCGAAAAAGCCAAGATGGCCGTTGCGCAGTCAGATTCGACCAAATCCCGTGAGTCCCACATCAGTGGTTCTAAAACCGAGAGTTGGAATTGGAATGGTTCCGCAAGGAGCTGGGCCGTTACGACGATTTTTGTATAAATAGAGCTGGGAACAAAGGAAGGAGGCTTTTTTTGGTCGTTTGGAGGATCGTAAGTTGGAAGAGTGGTCGGTCGTGTGAAAAGGATTTCAGCGAGTCACGTCGAGAGCGGTCGTTAAAAGGCGGTAACGTCGAGGGGAATTTTGGTCAAGATTCAAGTCGGAAGGCGTGAATTAGGTTCGGCTCCATACTAAGCATACTAAGCATCTAACCGATTGAGAGTCGAAGGGAGTACGTTATCGAGTTCTGCAGCGCGATAATAAATCGAGGCACGACGATCGAACGAGCGAGCGAGCGATAGGAAAATTGGCAAGACCCGTAATTAGTAAGTAGAGTAAGCTTTATCATTAAGTTATACGTGTAGATATTAGAATCTAAAATACAGAGTGTAAGAAGCCTAAGTGGAGTGCGTTTCCTTTTTTGTTCTATAGATTGATCACGGTGTTGGGTTAGTTTCGGGTTTCTTCATCGGGTTTCAGTGTCGCGACCTAAACCAAACCCCAGTCAGAGGTTTCGGTCGCTGGACGGTTGTCGGCGCACGACTGGGTGGCGCCCAAAATATTAAAATTACCCCGCCCCTCTTCGCGGGCAAAGACGCCGGGCACAACCGTCCGCCCCGCAGCCATTAGAGGCTTCGGGGGTAAAAGTGCGCGTAACAGTTTGGCGCCCAACGTGGGGCCCATAACGGGAAATTGTCGATTGAGATTTTATCGGGAAAGCAGTGTTCGAACGCCGGAACGTTCGACAAGATCAGTGAGTGTGTCTGTGAATAAAAGTGGCTGAGCTCAAAGTGCTGACACATGCGTGTAATTGCGGGAGTGTGTTGATTGCGGGTGTGTGAATTTGCAGGTGTGTGAGTTTGCGGGTGTGAAGAGTGAAAATGAAATTATAGATACAGATGTTTATATAAAAATAATAAAATAAAGTAGAAAGTAATTTCCTCGTCTAGTACGTTTCTCTTTCCTTGTGCTGTTGTTATTTTGATAGGTGCAACATGGCAAAATTTACGGAGGCTCTAATCGATCGCCTCAGCGAGAACGAGCTGAGCTATGAGCTGGCGGTGCGTGGGATCGCCACTGGAACTGTGTCGGCGATGCGGATGGAGCTTCGGAAGGCACTACGGCTTGGGACCATGATGAACGCGTCCTCACCTTACCCCTTCAGTTACCAGCAGGACCTCGAGGCGGTAGAGATGGTGACGGACGAGGTAAGGACGCTATCAGCGGATTTTTGGGGGGATGAACAGTCCACTGCGCTTTTGGTAGCCCAAGCTAAGACAGAATATGGCCTGCGGAGAATCGCTAACTTGCTACGGGCGAAGAAAGCTGAGGATCCCGCAATCGAGAAGTTGCGACGGCAGCTTATGCTCGCCTTAGGTCATATGTTGGTGCAAGCAGAAGAGTATGAGGGCTCTGGAGCCAGGGAGTTGGGACGAGATGAAGATGCGACGGCAACAACAGAAATCGTACCGACGGAAAAAGAGGATACCGAGTTGACGATCACAGAGCTGACCGGCAAGTACCAGTCAGTCTGTGCTGATTACCAGCAAGCGTTGGATGACACCAAAGATCTGGAGAGGGAGAACGATCTTTTACGCACGCAACGGGAAGAGGCACGCAAACACATCATGGACGAAACACTGGCACGTGAAAACCTGGAGGACACACTAAGATCGCTGCACGAAGAGCTGGAGGTCAAGGACCGTAACCATTCACTAGAATTGACCAAAGCGCGTACTATATATAAGTTAGAAATTAAGGAAATCAATGAGCAATACGACGCGAAGCTGCAACAATCCGTCCAAGAGCTTCGCGAACAATATGAAGAGCTGGAGGAGATCGAAGTGTTCTATGAGAACAAATTTAAGATTCTGGAAAGCGCAGCGCAACGGAACAGCACCGCGGCTTCGAGCGTATCGGAGGAGTTAAAGGGGTCCACGAAAGTCGATAGATTGTTCTCGCGTGTTGAGGAGTTGGAGACCCAAAATGCGGCCTTGCATGACCGCATACGGGTCATAGAGGAGAAGCTTCTACAGAATCAGAAGTGCTCATGCATCGAGGCGGAAGAAGATGTTCACGAAGCTGGGGTCGAAGGGAAAGGGGAAGTCTGTGAAGCAAACCCAACTGTGCCAGAGTTGGAGGAAGATGAGGACACCGATGCTGATGGGAGAGCTTCGAGGGTGACGGAGGAGAAGTCCACACGGGCTGAGGCTATGCCTAGTAGCAGGCAGTCGCGATTGAGTAGGCTTGGTAGCAGGCAGTCTCAAGGAGGTGAGACTGGGCCTGAGCGCAAGAAGTCTCAATGGGCTGGGTCTGGGGGCAGGGAGTCACAGAGTAGTGGACATGGGAAGACAGGTAGGAAGCAGCAAAGGGGATCTCATACAAGTAGAATAACACAGGAAGGGAGTACCGACACGGAAAGATCCGGATCAAGGCAGAACAACGATTTTGACCACGTAAGAAGAGAGCACGGCAAAGAGGAAATTGAACTAGTCAATAGTACTGATAAAAATGGTGTGGAACCGAGGCAGAAACAAAACTCCTTACAGCCACCGGTTGTACGGGAGGGTCAACTGGTGAGGGCTTTAGAAGAGATTGTAGATGAGGGATCAATCTCATTAAATAGGATTCAGTTTGTAAGCGCAACTGTAGTGTTGCAAGAGGGGTCTGGTTCACCAATCGGGGACGGAGAGGATGTCAACGCTAACGATCGAGTGACCGTTACGGAGCAGAGAGACCGGACGAGCGAGAGACCGGGAAGGGTATTAAAGGAAGTTGAGGATGAGAGGGGCAAAAAGTAGAGGGGTGGGGCTTGCCAAAGCTCTGTAACCCAAACGTCATTAGCATGCTGGCAGGACTTGCTAGAATAGGCACATGCATCAGATGACGACTGGCTTAGGACACGGATTAGGGACGGAATATGTGGGACCGTTCGTGGTCAAAGAGAAATTGTCCTCGTCTACATACCGCTTAACGGAAAACAAGGGCAGAGACGCTGAGGTGTGGCACGCCAAAGACCTAAAACCCTACGCCGCGTAAACAACGAATTAGAGCTACCCAACAAACATGAACATGCATAAAATTTTACATCTAACTGGGACAGACACGATAAGTAAAATATTGAACTTAATACCAATCATTGGCTGGTTCCAAGGGCTTTTCCTCGTTTGAGACCCTTCCCGCTGCCCTTCCCGCAAATCTTTATTTTCCATTATTATTTTTTTCCTTCCGGTACTTCTGTCCTTTTCGTGTCACATTATCTTTCTTTTGGGGGTTGAAGTTTGGGGCTAAAATAAAACGTTAAGAAAAGTCATTAGTAGTAGAAATAATAATCAGGGGGGAGGATAGATAGGATAGAGAGTAGGCAGTAGTAGTTGGGGCGGAGAGTTATCAATTAGTTAGTACAGTAAGAGTAGTGAGGGAATCAGTTCGGGGAAGCTAAGAGCATGGGAATTAACTACGGAGCTCAGTGGATGATATCCATAGAACAAGTTTGGTAGGTGGATAGAATAGAAAAGGGCAAGGAGTAAATGGGTTGTTTAGGTTAAATAAGGGACGGTGGTGTAGACAGGGAAAATTAAGTCGGGGTTTGTTTGGGCAGGTCAGATAGGGAGAATGGGGAAACGTAGTTTATATCATAGATTAGAGAACTTAGTTAGGTATTAGTAGAAGCAGAGTAGGGACAAGGGAAAATTGGTGAAGGGATAGCAGTTAGCTAGGTTAGTTAGGTTAGCGAGTAGAGAGTTTAGTTCGGGGAGTTAGGGGTATCTACCTAAGTGACTGAAACAAGTAATCGTGTGGGTTTCGTACGGAACCATTGTTTTGTTTGGCCGCGCGAATTCGCCGAAGCAACAATGCTCCGCGAGCACTCGGCAATGGCCATGGCACGCAAAACCACTCTTGGTCGTGTAACATAACCGCGCGCGTCGAATGCTGCTGCCCAAATATTACTCGATTCCGTTTTGTTCATCGCTCGTTTTTTTTTAACCGTTCTTTCCTTTTCCTTTTTTTTTGAGTGGATTTTGGGAAAATCCACTTGAAGAAGGGGGGGTAATGTTACGGTCGCATTTCGCTGCGACCGAATAGTTTTTCAATTTAAAAAAAAAATAAGTCCTGATTGACCTTGACTTGAGTCAAAAAGCCAATCAGGACTCTGGTCAAGAAGCCTGCAAAACGCCAAACGTAAATAGCGCAAACACCACTCCACTGAGGCTCATAGAGTAGTTTAAGAAATTGAAGTGAATAGAAATTTTAATTTAAGAATTGGATTATATAAACTCATCATTGAATGCAAGAATGGTAGAATCAAGTAGAGAATAGGAACTAGTTCAATAGTGGTAAGTAAAAGATAAGTAGTTACTAGTTTGAGGAGAACATCACCGAGCCATCCCTGAGGAAATCATCGACGTCAAGCATCGCAAGAAGTCGCGAAGAAAAACCACTACACAAACTCATCGTCATACGTTTTCCTCCTTTTCTCTTAATGATATCGATGACCTACCAATCAGCAACTATACGTAAACGCGGATGAAACGATTCGAGTTACCGGGCACCACTCAAAACTTTGTATTTCTCTCAATAATACATACCGTCTTTTGTGATTTTCGGCGAGCCCCACGATTGCTCCAATATTACATTGCGTCCCTTCGGTCCCATGGTCACTGCAACTGCATCAGCTAGAATATCAACACCTTGCAACATCAAGCGCGGACTTCTGGGCCGAAACGAACATCCTTGGCGTACCGGCGTACGGCAAATTGACGTGCAACGGATAGACGAGCTAGAGTTGATGGGAGACGAAACATCTTGATAACAATTAATAACCGGTCGGATGATACGAAATGAAACTTCACAAATCGGGGAAAAAAATCACACAAATCCTCCAAATCTTCAATGCACACGAGACAATCGTCGTGACACGGCCGCTTCAACAACTGAACGCGACAGAACCAAGTTAAACAATAACAAACAGACGCGAGCTGTCACTGGGAAATGTCGGAGTGACATCAGTGGTGGCGAAAAAGCCAAGATGGCCGTTGCGCAGTCAGATTCGACCAAATCCCGTGAGTCCCACATCAGTGGTTCTAAAACCGAGAGTTGGAATTGGAATGGTTCCGCAAGGAGCTGGGCCGTTACGACGATTTTTGTATAAATAGAGCTGGGAACAAAGGAAGGAGGCTTTTTTTGGTCGTTTGGAGGATCGTAAGTTGGAAGAGTGGTCGGTCGTGTGAAAAGGATTTCAGCGAGTCACGTCGAGAGCGGTCGTTAAAAGGCGGTAACGTCGAGGGGAATTTTGGTCAAGATTCAAGTCGGAAGGCGTGAATTAGGTTCGGCTCCATACTAAGCATACTAAGCATCTAACCGATTGAGAGTCGAAGGGAGTACGTTATCGAGTTCTGCAGCGCGATAATAAATCGAGGCACGACGATCGAACGAGCGAGCGAGCGATAGGAAAATTGGCAAGACCCGTAATTAGTAAGTAGAGTAAGCTTTATCATTAAGTTATACGTGTAGATATTAGAATCTAAAATACAGAGTGTAAGAAGCCTAAGTGGAGTGCGTTTCCTTTTTTGTTCTATAGATTGATCACGGTGTTGGGTTAGTTTCGGGTTTCTTCATCGGGTTTCAGTGTCGCGACCTAAACCAAACCCCAGTCAGAGGTTTCGGTCGCTGGACGGTTGTCGGCGCACGACTGGGTGGCGCCCAAAATATTAAAATTACCCCGCCCCTCTTCGCGGGCAAAGACGCCGGGCACAACCGTCCGCCCCGCAGCCATTAGAGGCTTCGGGGGTAAAAGTGCGCGTAACAACATAAAATTGAAGATATTATCAAAAGAACAGTTTCCATTCATAAATACGATCGATTTTGAATTTGCATCGATAACCTCAGTTAATTTTAGCAGATGCAAGTAATAAGTTTATTGAAAGTATATACACTTGCCAGAAAAAGTCTGCGTTCACCTGGTGTCAATCAGTTCAGATTTTGTTTCACATATTTATAAAGGATTTCTTACGTATTGGACACAAATAAGGGGTTATTCTACTGTTAAAATTGTTTACTTTCTATTTTTTGTTTTTTGCTTATTTCGATAGATTACCATCTCAAGAATGCATGTACAAAATTTCAAACCGATTCATCGCTTCGTTTTCATTCTATGACTATATTTCGGTGCGCGCGTCGAACGGTATTTTTCTCCCTCATACGCTCTCACCCCGCGAGCAATAACTGCTTTGTATAACAATGGTCTCTCTCTCTCTGAAAAATAGAAGCTGGAGATAGCAAAAGGGACCTATTATATGCCTGGATTCGCCGATTGAGGGTAAGATTATTTATTTTCACGATATAACAAAAAAAATCTATTAAAAAACTTTCACAAGGGGACCGAGCAATAACCCCGGGCTCCTTAAGGACGAAAACGGGAAGTTCACCACCACAAGTGAAGAGACGTTAAACCTCTTGCTTAAAACGCACTTCCCCGGTAGCATAACTCCCTCCGGAGGAAACACCGTTCATCCGAACGTACCGTCTCAAACGGATTGGAATCAAGCCGCCGAGGTGGTGACTGTAGAGAGGCTCCAATGGGCAATTGGAACTTTCGACAGCTACAAAGCACCTGGCGAGGATGGAATTTATCCCATCCTGCTGAAGGAAGGGATGGCTTCCATCACCAACCATCTGTGCAATATATACAGGGCCAGTTTGGCCCTAAAATATATACCAGAATTATGGAGGAGGGTAAGGGTGGTATTCATACCAAAGATTGGGAGAACCACTTACCAGATAGCGAAAAGCTATCGACCCATAAGCATCACATCTTTCGTGCTGAAAACACTGGAACGACTGGTGGACGTCCACGTGAAAAACACAGCACTAATAGAGAGGCCCTTGCATCCGGAACAGCATGCCTATAGAAAGGGAAAGTCTACGGAGACGGCTCTGCATGAGCTCGTTCACGGGATCGAGCGGGGGCTTAACGACGGACTCTTTTCTTTGGGAGCTTTCCTAGACATAGAAGGTGCCTTTGACAACTCCCCATTTGGTGGAATGACA
The DNA here is from genome assembly GCA_963942545.1 of Oxycera nigricornis. NCBI lineage: Eukaryota > Metazoa > Arthropoda > Insecta > Diptera > Stratiomyidae > Oxycera > Oxycera nigricornis. Next base: position 25,631,083 of record OZ012662.1, on the reverse strand, counting down.
TCTGCAGCAGAGAGACATGGGATAAGCGGCACGATAACGGGCTGGCTGACCGCTCTCCTCGCTGAACGAAAAATAACAGCGTCACTGGGGGACACCAGTATAACAGTAGCCCCAACAAACGGGTGCCCACAAGGAGGCGTACTTTCCCCTCTCCTGTGGTGTTTACAAATGAACTCATTAGTGACAGAACTTAACCAACAAGGGTTTCTTGCAAAGGCAAGTTTGCCGGCACAGTGTGTGACAGGATGAAAGAAGGACTTAAAATCACGCAACAATGGTGTAGAAGAAACGGGCTGGCGGTAAACCCAGCCAAGACAGAACTCACCATGTTCACCAGGAAGCGAGTGTGGGATGCATACACGCTACCTTCTTTAGATGGCGTGGAGCTCCAACTCTCAAAAAAAGTCAAGTACCTGGGCGTAACCCTAGACACGAAACTCACCTGGAAAGAGCATGTTGATGAAAAAACAAGAAAAGCCAAAAACATTTTCTGGGCATGTAGAGGCTCCATGGGTAAAACCTGGGGACTCTCACCTCGAAATGTGATATGGCTATACAAAGCCTGCATAAGACCGGTCATACACTATGGAAGCATAGTGTGGTGGAAACGGTCAGACCTAGATACTACAAAAAGTCAGCTAGGCTCGGTGCAGCGACTAGCACTAGTGAGTGCTACTGGAGCGGTGCGAACCACTCCCACGGAAGCACTCAACGTGATCATGGACATGCTGCCACTGGACTTATCAGTGAAGCAACATGCCGCAAAGACGATGGCACGCCTAAGGAGAACCGGGATGGTGAAAGACGGCGGCTGGACTGAGGGACACCTCAAACTTTTAAAGAGTTTAAAAGTGGACTCACTCCTTGATCTGCCCAACGACTACATAATCCCAAGGCTCTTCTTTGGAAAAAATTTCACAACGAGTTTGACTGATAGGAATGATTGGACTAAGTTCGGTCACCTTTCTCACAGGCCCGCTGATATCATAGTGTACACAGACGGATCAGTGATGAGCGTCGGGGCTGGGGCGGGAATATATGTACGCCCTGGACCACATGAGGCTCAAATATCGATACCTCTGGGTACAAAAACAACAATCTTTCAAGCTGAAGTCCACGCCATAGCCAAAGCCGCGGACTTCTTACAAGACAGAAAAATACAAAACAAACAGATAAAAATCTGTTCAGACAGTCAGGCCGCTATCAAGGCCCTGGGCTCCCACAATGTGAAAACTTCAATTGTGGAGTGTGCCCAGAACAGCCTCAAAAAGCTAAGCCAGAGAAACAGAGTCTCAGTTACCTGGGTCCCAGCACATGTGGACATTATAGGTAATGAAGAGCCAGACAGACTGGCTAAGAAGGGAGCAGAGATCACACCGGTTGGTCCTGAGCCTGTTCTGCCACCGAACATAAATCTAATCTCAAAAAAGGATCAATGAGACACTCAGGGAAGAACATCGAAGACGATGGCTCAACCTACCAACATGCAGACAGACAAAGCTCTTTCTGCCAAACCTACGACCTGAAGTCGCAAAATTCTGTCTGAAACTAAATAGAGTCAGACTGAAAAAACTCACAGAAGTGATTACAGGCCACGGACGCCTGAGAAGTCACGATGCATGGTGCACTAGATGTGAGGAGGACGAGGAAACAGCGGCACATTATGTGGGCTACTGTCCCGCGTTCTCCAGACACAGATATAGAGCCCTTGGCATGCCTCAAATAGGAGACAAGGAGTTCCATACCTTAGCCTTGGACGACCTGATGAGGTTCATCATCTCATCCGGAAGATTCAAGACAAAAGCATTAACTGCAGAAAGGAAAAGTATGAGGCTAGTACAATCGACCAGCAGGTCGCAGTGCTAGGGCTGCAATGCCCACCTCCATGTCACGACGACGACGACGACGAAGTGCTTCATATGTCGTAGATATGCAAATTCTTATTAGGTGTTTCTTTCCTATATATTCATTAAATTATATATTATATATATATATATTCATTCAATTCAATTCAATCTCTTCATCGTGAATTCTCCGCCGTTTTCTATACTCGGCTCCTGATAATGTAGCCTTTTTCATTTTTATATATTTATTTTTTAATTGCTTATTTTATTAATTTGAACTGCTTATTTTATTAATTTGAACAACGCTTTTGAAATCCTTCGTCTCACTTTTGTCACAAAACAAAACACGATCGGAGAATTTCGTCTCTCCCTGCCGGCTAATACTGGACATAGAATTGCTTACTATGAGCGGGGCTTCCATCTTCGTGGAATTCCACTAAATATAGAAGATTTTAGTTGTCGGTGAAATTTGATGCGCATCAATAAATTTCTCGCCTATCCTTAAAGTTCTTAAACTCTACGTATTAAATCATCCTGAAGCCAAGATTACAATCTTTGCCGAAATAAAATACAAAATGTATTTCAAACATGAATTGTAGTTGCATGAAATTGTGTAGTGGCAACTCTGACTTGGATGTCCATATCGTAGAGATTCGAAGCGTTGTGCACTTTTAAAATCTGCACAACAGTCGCCCATATACTCCATTCATACAATCGAATTCCATGTCGCGCTTCGATATGGATATGGACTGAGTGTGCAAGTTCTACTGGTTTATATTTATTCATATATATTTATTCATATATTCATTATATATATTTATATATATTTGTATATTCATTATATATTCATTGCTATATTTATATATTCGCTAAAAATTTCATTTGTGCGCATGTCAACTAGATAGTTACGAGTTTGTTCAAAGATTGAAATACTTGCAGGCAACTTAACTCGTTCACGTCTACATATAAACATTTTCATATAAACTTGACTTTTCCCGAATCGTCAATCAAGTTGATTTCGTCAAAATCAAATAAGATTTTAGAGAGTCGACTTTTTTTTAAAGATGCCTGATATAAGTTACAATGATATCCTCGATTTTTTAATATGAGAGACAACTCTCTGAGCCAATATTGGATTCTTCTCAGGAAATATTTAATCCAATCTTTACCAGGATTGTGTTTTTTTTTACATTTTCACAGGCCTACCTGTTTTATCATGGTAATATTTCGTGACATACTAGCTGTCTTTCTCGGTCATTTAATGAGAATCCTTGGACATTCATCACAACTAAACAAGAAGAAAAAACGCCTCGTCTTCCTCCCGAGTAAATAATGTCGGACAATTTGGTTTGCCAATTTATTTTTCCTTGAATTTATTGGGCAGTGTTTTGCGGAAAATTTTATGCAACGAGCGGTGCCAGATCTTAAAATATAAATATATTTCAGCTTCGATTCACAGCATTCCCGATATTCGTTGAATTTTAAACTTTATTTTTCTTATATCACATAAGTTAAGTTTCGTAGTTACCAGATCGCGTGCCGCAGCAAGTGCATCACAGTTTACTGCATTCAACGTTTGCACCAACAAGAGCCAATCGCCCGTCCCTATTGTTGTTATCCGCCATCGCGGCGCGCAAAATGCCGGCTGTCACGACTAGCGCCTCCTCCAGCGGAAATTTAGAGGCGGACCAATTAGGTTTTTAACGTGGAGAGAAACAAGAAAAGAAAATTATGTTTTTCACCAAATCTTTATTCTGTCTTCACGGGTCGGCTTTTCACATTCGACTGACTATCTTAACTTAACGGATTGAAAAGGAAAACTTTTTGTGGAATTCTTAGCTCGTAAATGCTTAGCTAGGCGATCTTCTAATTCAAAAACGTGCTTATTTTATAAACAAATAATGCTTAACTAGACGATCTATGGTAGATTAAAAACGTGCTTGATTTGTAAACAAAAAATGATTTGCTAGGCGATCTAATGTTGATTAAAAACGTGTTGGATTTGTAAACAAAAAAAAGGATTAGCTAGGCGATCTGAAGTTGATTGAAAACGTGCTAGTCTTGAAAACAAATTTGGTATTATGGTTCTATTGTTTTATTATTTTAATATATGAATGGGTTAGAGGTTGATGATGCAACTCCTCCTTCCTTTAGTTTAAAAGACTCCTGGCTTTTTATTTATCCTTAAAAAAATTTTGTTTGAAATATTTCAAGTGATTTGATATTTACGAAATTTAGATTTACGTTTGCAATAAAAAATAGTAAATAATACAAAAAATTTCACAAATAGCTTTGTAGCGGAAATATTAAATAAGAATGCTATAGTATTTTTTTTATTCCATTTTGTTTTCAATATCTTTCGATTTTAAATGTATATTCAGAGTAAGTATTATTGATATCCGTTACTAAAAGAGTGTTGAGAATATGTTCGAAAATTGGTGTCTTATTTGTGTAAATATCACTAAAGTTATATCGTACAATTAATGAATCTTAAAATAAAATTTTATATTATATAAAGTTAGCGTTTTTCTTTACAAAATGGTTTTAAAACAATGAAAATTTGTTACAAATTCTTAAATCTATGGTGTTGAAGAGTCTGCATTCTATAATGTTTTGGCTTTTATGTTTTCGGTGGTAGTGGTAATGGTAGTCCATCACATTACGTTGAAGGCAATCTCGTTGAAGTTTTTGAAGGCAATTTCGTTTAGTGTTTTCGCTTTGGAAATCAGCTTGGATTCGGTTGACTACAATGATGATGGCTAGAAAGGACATCACTTTGGCATAGATAAACAGTCTGCGAATCTGGAACTATAAGAGAAAAGGACTTTCTGGGTCTTTTAATGTTAGTTGGGTGTACATTTTTTAAAGCACGTCTAATAAAGCGTGGTTTGAGTTTGGATGAACGTTCGGGAACTTTAACATAGCCAGTTGCACGATTCTCGAGGTATTCTTCTCTGTTGGTGTTTGCTTTATTGATTGCTACATCTTGTGTTTTAAGCAGGACTTCATAAATACGCTTTTTGTCAACGTTACCATTTTGAATGTCGATTGGCCTTTCATTTGTTGCTGAATGAATTTGTCTGTTGTAGTAAAATGTTGCTAGATGAATACGTTCAGTCAGTGTTTCTCCTGTATCGCTTTCCGTGGTTCGAATTTTTTGTGAAAGGGTTTGATGGAACCTTTCTACTGGGGCATTTCCTGTATGCGAATATGGTGTACAGAAGTGAATTTTAATTTGCAAACGATTACAAAGTTCATTTACTAGGAGGTTATTGAATTGACCATCAGCAACAATTTGTAGTGGTTTTCCACTATGGGCGATGAATTGGGCAATTGCAGTACGTTGAGATACCATTGTCATGTCAGGTATAATGACTGTTACAGCATGTTTAGAGAACTTGTCTATAAAAGTTACCACGCGAATTTTATCAATATGGTAAATGTCTAAATGAATAATTTGTTGAATATCGTTGGGGATTATTGGTTTATGAAATTTAGGTTTGATCGGATTATTGTCATTTTTGTTTAATTGGCAAGTATTGCAAGTATTGATTATTCGATTTATTATTTTTTTTAGTTTTGGATAGTATATTTTGTATTTTAGACCGTTATAATTTTCATTTACACCCGCGTGACATGTTTCGTTTTGATGATAATGGTTTATTTGTTGGACAAGATCTTCGAATGAATCGATTTCTGTTGCAAAATGTTGACATTTGATAAATTTATAGTTTTGAAATGTGGATAGCAAATCCCACTGAAGTTTTTTGTAAAGTTTTTCATTTCCGGGTTCAACGTATATTGCTGTAAGTTTATTTGGTTTGAAATGTTCGAAAATATGTTTTTTATATTGTGGCTTGATCGTTTGTGGATTGATAACTAGACGTTTAGTAACACCATGTAAAGCTGTTTGCAATTGTTTGTCGCTAGTTATAATTATTTGCTGTTTGAAACGGTTTACTATGGTTTCTTTTTCGTTAATAGTATTATTTGGTTCCGAATTCTCAATAGGGGCTGAATTTTTTTCTTCCACTACGATAGGAGTTCCATCGTCCAATTTCGAGATGTGAATTGGCTTCTGTTTATCAATTTTAGGTAATATTTTACCTTTGACTTTTACTGGTAATATTATTTGGTCAATGATTGCGTTTATTTCTCCGTTGTCTTTTAATCTGCTTAGGAAATCTGCAGGAACGTTTTCTTTTCCTTTAATATAGCGAATTGAAATTGTATATTCGTTGAGTCTGTCAATGTAACGTAAAAGACGTGGACAAATATCTTTGCCTTTATATTTGTTAACGAGCCATTTTAGTGGTTGATGATCTGTGAACAATTCAAAAGCTCTGCCGTATAAGTAATGTTTAAAATGACAAATAGCCCAGTCGATTGCCAGCAACTCCTTTTCGGTTGTACTGTAATTTCTTTCGGGTTGAGTCAAAGATCTTGAAGCAAATGCAATGGGGTGTCCTTTTTGCTGTAAGACGGCTCCTATAGCGTGATTGCTAGCATCTGTGTAAAGTTGAAATATTTCATTCCAATTCGGCGTTTTAAGAATAGGTTCGGAGGCGATCAGTGTTTTTAAGGTTTGAAATGCATCAATAAATTTTATATTTGACGATATAATTTCATGGCCTTCTTTTAATGACTCTGTTAGTGGCAGCGCAATTTTAGCGAAATTTCTTATAAATTTTCTATAGAATCCCGCCATTCCAATGAAAGCTTTGACTTGTTTTTTGGTTGTCGGTATTTTGAGTTCTAAAATTTTTTTGACATTTTCTGGATTTGGCTTGATACCGTCTTTTGTGATTGTGTGTCCTAGAAATTTTGTTTCCCTGTTCAAAAATTTACATTTTCCTGATTGAATTTTTACTTTGGATTTACGCAAAACGTTAAAAATTTTCTGTATTGAATCCAGATGTTCTTCGAAGGTGGTAGAAAAAACGAGGATATCGTCTAAATATATGACACAAATGCGATTAATGTAGTCTTTCAGAATGTTATTTAAGGTGCGCTGGAAGGTTGCGGGGGCATTTTTGAGACCAAATGGCATTCTGGTATATTCGTATTTACCATTAATGGCGGTAAATGCTGTTTTTTCCATGTCTTTGTCGTCCATCTTGATTTGATGAAATCCTTTTGCGAGATCGAGGGTACTGAAAAATTGAGCTTTTCCAAGTTTTCCCAAAATGTTTTCCAAGTTAGGGATTGGATAAGTATCCTCAATAGTTATATTATTTAGTGCTCTGTAGTCGACAACTAAGCGCCATTTATTTTCATCTTTTTTTGGCACAACCCATAGCGGTGAATTGTACGGACTTTTCGAGGGTCTTACAATTCCTTGTCTTTCCATATCAGCAACTTGTCTGTTAACTTCATTTTCTAAGGACTGTGGTAGAGCATATGGTTTTATATATACTGGTTGGGGTGTCATAGTACGAATTTCGTGTTTACTTGAAGGTATGTATGGTAAGTCATCACCTTCAATATAAAATAAATCGGAATTTAATTTGAGGAGTTTGATTAATTTGTCAAACTCATATTTGTTCAATTCATCAGGAACTGAAAATTCTGGATTATTTGTAGCTTCAATGTGAGTAATTTGCTCATATTCAAATTTAACAGGATTATTTTCAACACTTGTTTTATTTATAAAGTTTATGAATTGATTATTAATACGAATTTGGTCATTTATTAAATTTATTTCAGCATTCATGGGTTTAAGAATGTTGGTCCCTATTATGGCATTAAATTCTTTTGATTTAAGTTTAGTTAGGTTCCACACCATTTCTGCATTATTATATTTAAATTCATTTGGTAAGGGAGTTATAATTTGCGATTTTATATTAAAAATTCCAGAAATTGTATTAAAATTTATATTTTTAGGTCGTCGTTTAAATGAACGTAGTGCATTTGAATCAAGTAGTGATGAAGTACTACCCGTATCAATTAAACATTTTATTTGTTCATCACCAATTGTTAGTTGAATAATTGGTAATGTTTGAGTTTTTGTTTTTCCGAGGCTTCTGACGGAAAATTTAATTCGTCCCTTGATTCCATGGAATATTGTTCTTCGATATTGTGAAAAGCACCTTGTGGTTCATGTTTTATTTTTGGAACAAAATTTTTATTTTTAAAATTGGAAACTGGGGGTCTGTTTTGAAAATTGTTATTCGGGAAATTATATTTACTCGTGGTTGGTTCCGGTTTAAAAAAAATTTGAGGCTGGTTATTGTAATTTGGTTTAAAAGATTTTTGAGGATGGTGATTAAAATTCGATGCAAGTCCCTCATCCTTGAGAAGGGTGTAGGCTTCGGAAATATTTCGGCAATTATTATTTATAATAACACTGCGAAGAGAAATTCCAAGATTACATTTAAAAATTGATAGTAACTCGGTTGCATTATTTTGTGGAGAAAATACGAATGGTTTATTTGGATCTAGTTCGTATTTAGTGTTCAATTTTACTTCAATATTTCGCAGATAGTTAAACATATTAGTTATGTTTTTGTCAAAAATGGATCTTGCTTTGCGTAAAAGATCCATATAGGATTCTCGTGGGGCGAAATGCGCGGTCAATAAATCTTTTAGTTGAAACCAATTGTTTAAATTATGTTTTTCAATATCCAATGTATACTGTTCGGCTTTACCACGCACTTTTGAAAGTATGTAACACTCGAAAAAGTAATTGTTTGCGATTTCACTATTACCACTGAACATCTTAAGTCTATTTTCTACATCCCGGATAAATGAGAGAAGACTCCTGTTGTATCCGTCGAAAATATCTATTTCTTTAAATCTTTCTATAATTTCGGCTCGTGTGTAATTTACCTGGGCTGGTACCGGATGCAATTCATGGTGTACCTGTGCTGCTGTATTGAACTCTGGAACGTGGTTGGTGTGTAGTTCCTGCCTTGGCTGAGGTCGAGGGGTTAACAAGGGGGGTAATTGATCACTATTTGTTATATTGTGCTCTGTTACAGAGTCTTCACTAATTCTCGACATTTTATCAAAATATTTTAAGTATACACTACACACAAATAAAAATATTAACAGGAAATTTCACTTAATTTTCACTACAGGATTGTACGACGTTTCCAGGCGTTTGTTTAACGTGCGAATTTGCTCCGCGCGCGCGTAACTTGGTTCCGGACGGCTGCGCCAATTAGGTTTTTAACGTGGAGAGAAACAAGAAAAGAAAATTATGTTTTTCACCAAATCTTTATTCTGTCTTCACGGGTCGGCTTTTCACATTCGACTGACTATCTTAACTTAACGGATTGAAAAGGAAAACTTTTTGTGGAATTCTTAGCTCGTAAATGCTTAGCTAGGCGATCTTCTAATTCAAAAACGTGCTTATTTTATAAACAAATAATGCTTAACTAGACGATCTATGGTAGATTAAAAACGTGCTTGATTTGTAAACAAAAAATGATTTGCTAGGCGATCTAATGTTGATTAAAAACGTGTTGGATTTGTAAACAAAAAAAAGGATTAGCTAGGCGATCTGAAGTTGATTGAAAACGTGCTAGTCTTGAAAACAAATTTGGTATTATGGTTCTATTGTTTTATTATTTTAATATATGAATGGGTTAGAGGTTGATGATGCAACTGACCTTTCACTCTTTCTTTTAACCATATTGCAAACTTGCCTACAGCGCGCAAAATGCAGGCTGTCACGAGCTGTCACGACTAGCGCCTCCTCCAGCGGAATTTTAGAGGCGGACTTTTCACTCTGCAGGGATTAAAATTTGTACTATCTGAATTTACTGTTGCATTTGTAATAATTTTATTTTAAAACAATTTAACAATTTATTGGTGGATCAATAGAATAAAAATGAACTTATTTCGGAATTTTATTATTTGTGATCCAGAGAAACGACAAACAAAACTTTCATTCGAAAAGTATAAAATTCCAAAAAATGTACATTTTTCCTGTGGATTTCAAGAATGAACATCTATACATATATATGTATGTTGGATTTTTATATTGTAAATAACTAATTGGGCGAACCCTATTCGCCCTACGGGAGTATGACAAGTGTTTGTTACTGCAGCCACAACAAACGAGTATATATTTCGCTAAACATTCATAAGCTGTTGTATTTCAGGGTTTTAATTGGCTCAGTTTCTTGCATAATTGATGGATTTATAGTATCGATAAAATTGATTTTGGCAAACCGAATAGATTAAGATATCTAATGTTGACTCGTTCAAAAAATGTCACAAATTTGCGTAAACACGTTTTATGTTTCAAGAAATTATGTTTCATAATTTTCGCGACGAACCTCCAGACTTGGGTGTTGTTTTACACAATGTATTTATTTATTATAAAACAACACTTTTAAGCAAAAATCATTAAATTGACGGACTAAAATTTAGTTGTATTTATTTCTGCTGAATTGCAAGGAAACCGATTTATCACGAGTTAAAACCCAGTTAAACATAATAAATAACTTTTGGAATTTTCAAACATTCATACACAGTTCACCGACTTGTCGACCGCGTTATACCAATAAATTATTAAAACAAACATAACATTTAGCGAAACCTTGATAGAGTTTATTCGCATATAACACCATCAAAATAGTAATGTTAAGGTTTCGCGAAAACCAACGACCAACCGACATTAATTTTTATCATGAAACGGAAGTGTAAAACCGCACATTACCTTCTAGGTTTTCAACAGGAGATATGGACGCCCAACGGAGGAATGCAGAGCTGCGAGCGAGTGCAATATTGTTCGGCAGTGTGGAACCCACTACCGAGCTACGTTGGGTTCCAAACGAGCAAAAGCTCATGGAAGAAAGCCGTGTAACATACACTCCCGCCTTCTTGTCCATGTTTAGAGAAATGCTGCGTTTCAGCATCTTTGGTGAGAAGAATGTCATTGACATCAAGAGGCTTCATGTGAACATTGATGCGTCCTCCAATTGTATTTGTATTTGGAGGGACGGAAACGTCGTGCCTCCTGGGCTGTACGCGGAAACAGCTGATCTACTCGCGTCTGTCATATACAGCAAAGACCTCGGCCCCCATGAATTCCGGTTCCAGCCTAGTCCCTCGCACTGGAATCGGTTGTCTTCCCGCTTCACAGTGGAAAGCATCAGGGACTATCAGTGGTTTCGCCAATCCTGGTCCAACCACATTTCGCGCGCAACACCGCCCGAACAACGACCCTGCATACTCCCCGACTTCATGCAAATTTCATTCGCACCTGCCCTCGTAACTTTCAAAATGACCCATCTCGATGCAGATTTCATTGCGTGCATGTCCGCAGTGATGTACGACATTGCCGGGTGCTGCAGGTTGTCGCAAGTATGCCTTAACAATGAAGTAATTCACTTCGAGTCCTTTGTGGCATTCGCGCTACTGTACACGCCCCATATATGCCCTGCTGGCACGACATCGCACGACTTCATAATCTGGAGGAAACTTCCCTCCGTGGAAATTATCCTTGCACGGTCACAACGCGGTTTCCAACAAGTATCCGTTGTGAACCGCTTCGTGGCCAGGATGGGGGGAGGGGACGCACGTGGACCACACAGCCGAAACTGTTCTTCGCGATTGGCTTGCTTTCAATGCAAAGGAGCAAACCGGTGATGTTGCACTTCATGCTCAGGTGGTACGCAAACACATGTGCATATTCATAAACGTATTCATTGACGGCCCTGCATTCAAGTGCACCGCTAAGGACGAGTTGATTGTGCCACACACTCAACTTGGCTTCTGTGTAAACTTCCCAAAAGCAACAATCCAACGTCTGGGAAGTACGTGGCTGCCCTTTCGAGTAGTGCTTGCCGACTGCGCTGCGCTTCACTACAGAGCACTAAACACTACTTCTCAGGCTGCGGACGGAAGGATTCGCGGATCGAGTAACGCGCGCACACGAACCCTGTGCATCACGGAGGGTGAATCGGCCCAAACGTTTCTGCTGAATCGCCTACATGATAGCGACGTGCAGTCATATGGACACTTCCCTATTTGCGGAAAAATAATTAACGTTCCAACAGCGCCGCGAAAGAAGGCTCTGCTCAATGTCGAAGTCCAGCGGCTCATTGCTACGATTGGGTTGGAGTATAGCAGGAATTATTGTACGCTCGAGGACCTCAACAGCCTCCACTTCAACCGCGTGCTGATTATGACGGATGCGAACCCGGACGGGTCGCACATCACGGGGCTACTCATCAATCTGTTCCATTTCTATTGGCCTACCCTCATACGTCTCCCATTCCTGCAGCAGTTCATCACTCCGATGTACACCGCCACCAACTTCGCCACCGGCACCATCTCTTTCTACTCTGAATCCGAATTGGAGAAGTGGAGGCGAGATACTCCACACTGCGATACCTACACGGTAACCGAATATCGCGGCCTGGGCTCGATGGGTGCAGCCGAGGTCGATCTCTTTTTGACTGACATTTCTCTCCAGATTGTCAACTTCGGAAGTTAAGGAAGCTTGCATTAGTGATGGGCACTATCGAATAACTATCGGAAAGTTATTCGATAGTTTTTACTATCGAATAAAACTATCGAATAACTTTTTTCAGTGAATGAAAAAGACTATCGAATAAAACTATCGAATAACTTTTTCCGAATGAATGAAAAAGACTATCGAATGAAACTATCGAATAACTTTTCCGAATGAATGAAAAAGACTATCGAATGAAACTATCGAATAACTTTTCCGAATGAATGAAAATCGCTATCGATAGTTTGGGTTTTATGGAAATGTGGCAAAGCGAACACCACATTGTGAGTGGGCGATGGACATCGCGTCACGTCACAGGGATTGATTGGTGCTTATATGTATGTAGTATACTTGAAGTGTGTTTCAAATGTCCAAGCTGCATCTTTCGGATCGAGGCGAGGCGATCAGAAAATTTTGTTGGATTGACTTGAAATTTAAACATGTGATAATTCCGGCTCGAAGAATAATTTTTTCTTCTTGTGTGTAATGGTAGCGATCGTTTTGGCTGCTCGCATTTGCAATTTGCACACATTTAAATCGATCCGTAATTATTAACTGGGATGTTGAGTGTACGGACCTTAGACTTCACACCTCGCGGTTGGCTTCATTCATTAACATCGACAAGAGTGTCTACCGTTGTTCTGAATAAAAACTATCGATAGGCGATAGTTATTCGATAGTTTTTTCAACTATCGATAGTAAAAACTATCGATAGTGCCCATCACTAGCTTGCATTCGCGCTTGACAAGCTTTTCGCGGGCTATATCCGCCATCAAAGCGCATCCGGCCCTGACTTCCGCGGCCGTCCCGGCGACGAGAAAAAAGCTAGTGTTTTCTCGCGCCGCGCTCGGCACTAGCCGCACGAACGCCCCGGAGAAGAGCTGGATGTCGCGGATTTGCCAACCGCGACGCCCTATTACGTGCTGCAACATAATTTCGTTATTTTCTAGCAAAAATACAACATTACAATAATTTCCACTTACCGCCACGTTTTCCACGGAGACTCCGCACATCGTTGCTACCATTTCGACTGCCATGCTGCCTGTAGAGCTCCTTGCCGTTTGATGTCTGATGAATTACTGATTTTTCTAACCTCCGGCGCGTATCGAGGAAAATGCTCGCGTCCTTGAGGCGATGATTTTTTCACCGGTGGTTTTTCCCTCCGACAATCGCTTCCAATCGCAATATTTGGAAATCCCAAATATTTTCGGATTATCTGCGAAACGCAGGCAATAAATTGTTAACGGGTGCGTGCGTTGCATGCACCCACGTTGCGTAAATTACGCAGGCAGTTGGTCGCCACATGTCGTTTCCCTTTTGGTTTATTGCATCGCAATAAACTTAAACCCTAATTGCGATACACACGGGGAAGTGCATGGATTCCACTATCGGCGACGCTACGTCATAAATCTTTATGGTGTACACTCAGCAAAATTTCAATGCGGACCAAATTGAATCTGCAATCCAAGAAACACATTTTTTCGTGTCTTTCTCTTTGTGAATTTCGTGTTTTCGTCACGTTCATTCGTACAATTGTCTGAAATCGTTTCCGATTTCGATGGAGATTCTGACACGCATCAAATTTTGGATTAGATAGATAAATATCCTTCCATGCAATACTATATTTTTTAATATGGAATTAGTTTGTAAAATACGTCCATAGGTAGGTTTTTTTAGAATTTCGCTAGAATGGAGACTAGTTGATGTTATTGGGTTTTCCTATGTATCATAATTAGATCCAGGGTAAATGTTCTAACTGATTAAGGACGTGTTACATCCATTGTCTATTAGACAACAAATTGCTCTCTCTCTGACAGTAATAGGAATTATTGGAAGCACTTACTTTCCTTGTGTATTCTGATGAGGTTGTTCCGAGGCCAGTACTCGAAAAATTTCAACTTCGGTATGACCCATCTCGATGCAGATTTCATTGCGTGCATGTCCGCAGTGATGTACGACATTGCCGGGTGCTGCAGGTTGTCGCAAGTATGCCTTAACAATGAAGTAATTCACTTCGAGTCCTTTGTGGCATTCGCGCTACTGTACACGCCCCATATATGCCCTGCTGGCGCGACATCGCACGACTTCATAATCTGGAGGAAACTTCCCTCCGTGGAAATTATCCTTGCACGGTCACAACGCGGTTTCCAACAAGTATCCGTTGTGAACCGCTTCGTGGCCAGGATGGGGGGAGGGGACGCACGTGGACCACACAGCCGAAACTGTTCTTCGCGATTGGCTAACTTTCAATGCAAAGAAGCAAACCGGTGATGTTGCACTTCATGCTCAGGTGGTACGCAAACACCTGTGCATATTCATAAACGTATTCATTGACGGCCCTGCATTCAAGTGCACCGCTAAGGACGAGTTGATTGTGCCACACACTCAACTTGGCTTCTGTGTAAACTTCCCAAAAGCAACAATCCAACGTCTGGGAAGTACGTGGCTGCCCTTTCGAGTAGTGCTTGCCGACTGCGCTGCGCTTCACTACAGAGCACTAAACACTACTTCTCAGGCTGCGGACGGAAGGATTCGCGGATCGAGTAACGCGCGCACACGAACCCTGTGCATCACGGAGGGTGAATCGGCCCAAACGTTTCTGCTGAATCGCCTACATGATAGCGACGTGCAGTCATATGGACACTTCCTTATTTGCGGAAAAATAATTAACGTTCGAACAGCGCCGCGAAAGAAGGCTCTGCTCAATGTCGAAGTCCAGCGGCTCATTGCTACGATTGGGTTGGAGTATAGCAGGAATTATTGTACGCTCGAGGACCTCAACAGCCTCCACTTCAACCGCGTGCTGATTATGACGGATGCGAACCCGGACGGGTCGCACATCACGGGGCTACTCATCAATCTGTTCCATTTCTATTGGCCTACCCTCATACGTCTCCCATTCCTGCAGCAGTTCATCACTCCGATGTACACCGCCACCAACTTCGCCACCGGCACCATCTCTTTCTACTCTGAATCCGAATTGGAGAAGTGGAGGCGAGATACTCCACACTGCGATACCTACACGGTAACCGAATATCGCGGCCTGGGCTCGATGGGTGCAGCCGAGGTCGATCTCTTTTTGACTGACATTTCTCTCCAGATTGTCAACTTCGAGTATGCTGGCCCAGAGGACGACATACTCATAGAAGAGGCTTTCGGCAGTTTCTCTATTCGGTGTCACGCTTTGTTGGACGACGATGCGGGATTGCTGTTTCACGCGCCATCCCTTGAACCCCCACTAACTGCACAAGCCATCAGTTTCGGCGATTTCATCAAAACCGAAATGGTGCAGCATTGGCGCGCCGCGACGCGCCGGGAAACATCCTCTTGCCTGGACGGCTTCACCACGACTGAACGGAAGGTAATATTCTATTTACTTTCTCGCCACGCCGACAACCACATTTTACTACCGGAATTAGCTTCCGCGATTGCGAGTGACCTGGGTTACTCGCACAGACAGCATGGCATGTTAAAAGCGATTTGCAATCTTGCCAGAGATTTCGTTGGGACTAACAACATCCCTCTCCTCGAGAAAATGGGTCAATTCGCGACTCGCTCCACGAAGGGCGCCAATCCAACGTACTTGTTCACCAAATTAGCGCGCGTTGCACGTCTTCTTTTCAAACCTGCGGATGAGCCCTTACTAAGCTTCGATTGTCAACATGGATATGCACCGCTGCCGAAATTCCTCATGCCAATCATTCCCATGCTCCTGGTGAACGGTGCGAACATGTTTATTCCGAATTTCAACCCTCTTGATTTAATTGAGAATATTCGGCTTATGCTGAATTCACAACCAATGAAAGATTTGCACCCGTTCTACAAGGACTTCAAGGGATCCATAGAACGCACGCCAGCAGGGCAGTACCTTACCCAGGGTAATGTATCGCAAACAGGGGAAAACACGGTCGAGATTACCGAATTACCGATAGGGACCAACGTCAGCACGTATGGTGTCTACGTGCTGCCACGGTTGCAAAAACTTACTGCGAAACGTGGGAAGTTGATTGACCGTTTTTCTGAAAAGCACACTGCCGCCTCCATCCTCTTCAAAGTGACTTTCCTTCCCAGGCAGCTCACACGCCTACAATCCACTCCAAGTGGGTTACATTCCGCCCTTGAATTAACCAGGCATCTCAACTTGCAGCGCATGCTGGCTCTAGACGCGAATGGTATGGTTAGGAGGTTCGACACTCCCGAGCATATTCTGCAACAATATTTTCAACTTCGTTTATCGTTCTACGCAAGGCGGAAGACAATCATGGAGTCGCATCTGCGGGCAATGATCGCTTTCTTCAAGCAAATAGACATTTTTGTTCGAGCTAGGTGCGACCAGTCTCTTCCGGCGGCACTCCTCACAGCAACGAGTGGCTTAATTTATTCCTCCAACGAGGCCTCCAAACAGATCCTCTGCTAGCATGGCGCGCTCTTCTCGACTGCGAAGCACTTCAAGCTAGATTTGAAGCACAAATACACATGCATGTACAAATACATACGGGTCCCTCCAACGCGCACGTACACTCATAGGCGTCAAGGTTAAACTGCGTCGCCAAGACATCCCTCAGCTGGCAGCGCCTTATGGCAACGCGCTCTCTCACGTATGTCGACAAAATCTCCTGCGCTAATTCGATTTCCTCGATTCTTCCCATCAGCAGGAAGTAGCGCATTCGGTTGCGGTCGGCGGCCGCGTGTAGGAACGTGCAGAACGCACCTGATCGACGCTGGATGTCGCGCACGCGCCTTCCTCCTTCTCCGATAATCACCTGTTGATAGTTGTAATTAATTAAGTGTCTACGATTACATACAATTTACTGTTACTCGTACTTACCGCGACCTTGGAGGCGCGCACAGCGCACACCACACTCTCCACACGTTTCACGAATCTGCCTTCCATATGTAATTACGATCCTTCACACGCAACGCCGTGCACTACAATGCCGCAGTTGCAGCTTCACCAGTTACATGTTGCGTGGGAATCCATCCCAAAATGGTAATTAATTAATGCGACCACGGAATTGGTTCCCAAAGGCCTCTAAATAAAACTCTCGTAAAGTATTAATGGCCACTCAAAACAAACGACCTATATTATAAAAAATTTTTTGGGTTTCAAACTCACCAAATTAACCATGCAGCACATGCACTTATGCTGCATGGTCAAGAAACCTTGTTAAGTGGTTCGCATTCAATAAATCTCCACAATATTGCTTTCCCGGGATTTTACGACAACCACATGCTTCACGAGGTTTGCATTTAAGTGTGAAATGTAATCAATGGGACACAATTACAATGAACCCGAGTTCGGCCGTTGAGGAAAGGATATCGGCCGAGAGCTGTAACTATTTATAGTTTATTAGCCGCCTCACAAGACGAAGGCAAATCAACGGGGTGCTTACATCAGGCGCGTAACTTGAATATGTCCAAATTGCGGTGCGTTTCGCGCTTACAGCCAACAACATTTTCGTAGGACGTTCAGTCTTACGACACACGTCTCGGTTAGCACCACGCGCCCATTCTCCGAAGCATAGTGACTGCATCCATATTACGTTGTTGTTGTAGTTATATTTGTTCCCAGAGGTGTCCCAGTTTAGTGTGTTGCGGGACGCATAGAAATTGTCACGTGCCGTTAGTGTAGTGCAATTACTGCATAATTGTGAACCTACCTAGTGTTGGGCGCAGCAAGGAAAGGGAAATTTGAGCACACGCAGCGAATTGCAACAACAGAGTAAGTGATCCATTTGTCAAAAAGTCTTTGGGACGCTGCAAAGCAAATTGTGATTGCCAAATTGCCAAAAGTGTTTTCATTTCAACAACAATAGGAAAGAAGCAGCAAATCACGACACATACGATGATATACGAGTTAAAAAATTACAAAATTCTTCGTATGGGTCCACTGAGAGATCGTTGATCAGTTAATTAGTGAAAAATGTGTATACCAAAGCGTTTTGCTCTTATAACATGTCATGACCTTGTGTGCGGCAATAAACACCTTGACAAAAATGATGTTTGCTGAGGTATCGGAACTAGATAATCAATTTAACATAAGCTTCATTCAATTCGGTATATTCTCTTAACTTATCCATGATGATTGCTTATTGCGGTCGTCACTCCCGTAAAAAGCACAGAAAAGCGAACTAATTCGGTGTGGATATATAAAAATACTGGTGACTACCTTCATCGGTTGGTTAATTAAATGGCAATTAAAAAAAAAATAGATCCATGAAACAACTAGTTTTTAGTACTTCGGTTGTACACTCTTTAGTGAATATGCCTCGTTTTCGACGACGACGTGCAGGTCCTTCGGCTCAAAGTACAGCTGACTGATTTTATGGTGCTGATGATGTGGTTGCAAACATGTCTTCATGTCGTTCACGTCTCCGCTTCAAACAATGTTTAAACTAAACTTAGTACGGATGTGGTGTTATGTACTCCATACTGATGGGGCAAAGTATGGCTAATATGTTAATTTGGATAATAGAATAAAGGATTTCCCAACTAGCCTCTTTTAACAATTATGTAGTTTCTTCCATGAAAATTCATGTCAATTTAGAACGCTTATTCCGCCATACGGGTGAAAATGGCGCAACGCCGAAAATAACACATCTGTGGACCAATAATTCTATTTGACCATTATGAATTTAGGTTTAAGTGATGAATTAACAGCAGGCTGAAATGCTCTGAAGACCGTTTTGAAAAATTTAACTTATTCAATTTTCGACAAATGTTCAAAGTGAAACTTCGAATTTTTTCTATCAACAAACCCGCAAAATGTGCCACAATGTAATACATTCAAGCATCTTTAAACTTAACTATGTTAGCTTTTGACATAAAAGTGAAATGTTTTCCCCAATGTATAGCTGCAACTGGCATTCGTCCACTGTAAGTTATGTGTGTCCGTTATGTTCCGAAAGTTAAGCACAAATGTACTTAGAGCTGCAAAAAGTATAATTCGCCAATTGTGCGTATGAAGAACATCTAAACAGCTCTCGTTACTAATCTTCACCGTTGACTTCAGTAGAGGCTTAATAGGTACAATGTCAATATGTAAATTTTCAGCTCATCAAGTGTTTCATATGTACGGTTTAATATTTTTTCCATAGGTTTTTGTATACATATATTCAGCTTGTTTATTTATCATTACATTATATAGTTATTAATAAATATTCATAAATATTTGCGTTACACATATGTATGCATATTTCGGTATTGCTCATCTGTTCATTACTACAATTATGTATTACGTTACAATTGAATATGTGTGTATGTACAGTATATTGTTCTTACTATGTTGTTCAATGCTTGAAATTCATGCAGGAAACTTAACTCTGTGACGCCTCCAATTCTACATGTGCATATAAAATTGGCGTTTGGCGAATCGCCTACCAAGGTGATTTCGTCGCTATCGCATACATATGTAGAGAGTCTCCTGATTTTAAAGGTGACTCTTGAAGGTTACAATCATTTCTGCTGATTTTAAATATGAAAGAGAACTCTCGGAGCCAATATTGCAATCTTCGCTGGTTACATTTAACCAAAGCAGAACCAGCTTTGCTATTAATGATGTGGTTCCTGTTGTGCTGTTAAACGCGTTCGCGTCCTCCCGAGTTAATAATGTCGAACAACTTGGTTTGACTATCTGTTTCACTGTAACTACCCTGCATACTCGACATTCGTTTAATAGCACAATTTGATTCTAATATACCACATTATATGAACGGAAGCTATTATAAGGTAGTTGCAAATAAATTGCATGTCGTACTTCGACCTTTTGCTGAACGCGCATCGAGCATTACGAACATACCAATATGCTTAGCAGCCACGCCCCTCGTGGCAATGGCAGCCGCATTCAATCGCATATCCAAAGTGATGTTTTTCGCCAATGTGGCGCACAAAATGCCGGCTATCACGAATAGCGCCTCCTCACTCGGCCACATTAAGGCGTGTGCCACAACAGCGGCAACATACCTCCTCCCTTCAACGTAGCCGTACACTTGCTACCATGCAAGGGCGCTCGTTTTCATATAATTACCTGTTGCGTTGCAGGTAGATGTCGGCTTCCCCTAGTTCTGGTTCCTTCACATTTTCTACATTAGGTGATGCGGCTGTTTGCACTTTGTTCATTATGTACTTGGAAAGGCATTACTTGTTAGCTTCGATTCTTAAATATACGAATATCAGGCTTTAATTTCTCCTGCATGCTAGATGCATGCAAACAAATTGAAGGATGATGTTGTTAATATTACTTACTACCGGAGAAATGTGTGCATTAAGGTACGGTTCGGAATTAATGCATTAACTTCCAGCTGACATGCTGTGTTTGCGCGTGCTTGTGATTTCGTGTATTTGAACGTTAAATCGTATGCAGTGAAACGCGGTGTGATTCACGGTGTACAATTACGCTTATGTGTCCAATAAAGCATTGCATTCATGTAAATATTGGTTCATAGCATTATATAACTATCCTTACAGTGAGTAACGTTTACACACAACACTTTGACGTGCGTCGACATGCTGAAGTTGCTTAACTACATTAGGCAGAACATCATTAATTTTAGGTGGTTCATCATGGACATATAAATAGGATTTGGCGCTTTGCCAGACTTATAGTCGTGAATATATGGGATGTGCGAGATTGTTGAATGCGGTCACCCATGCTGTTTATTGCGACAGGGGTTACAATAAGTGCTCCGACATATCTGTAAATTGCGTTAGAGTGATGGATTGTGTTATGCATTTCAATACCAGGTTCTTTGTAAAATTTTTGAATAAACATTTTGCAAAATCAATTGTCGTTGCCTATATTCTTATGCTTGCCTCATTTACATTGGAAATACAATGTTGCTTGCTGCTTTTATACAATATTATGTGCTTATGTATTATGAACGTTTCGTACTTCCATTATGAAGTCAGCTGTATGCATGCTATTATCGCGCACCTTTGTTTTACAGCCAAGTTATCAACTCGTTTTGCGGCATCACCCATGGACGCCCAACGGAGGTATGCAGAGCTGCGCGCGAGTGCAATGTTGTTTGGCAGTGTGGAACCCACTAGCGAGCTACGCTGGGTTCCAACTGGGGACAGGCTCATGGAAGAACGTCGTGTTACCTACACTCCCGCATTCTTAACTATGTTCCGGGAAATGCTGCGTTTCAGCCTATTCGGCACAGAAAGGGAGGTTGCCATCAATAAGCTTCACGTGACGATTGAAGCGTCCTCCAATTGTATTTCTATTTGGACGGACGGAAAGAGCGTGCCTCCAGGGCGGTACCCGGGCACCTCCGATTTGCTCGCGTCCATGATATACAGCAAAGACCTGGGCCCGCATGAATTCAGGTTCCAGCCTAGTCCATCGCACTGGAATCGGTTGTCTTCCCGCTTCACAGTGGAAGGAATCAGGTCATTTCAGTGGTTTCGCCAATCCTGGTCCGACAACATGTCGCGAGCAACCACTCCGGAACGCCGAAGTTGCAAACGCGCCAACTTCAGGCAAATTTCTTTCGCACCAGCCCTCGCTACGTTCAACATGTCCCATCTAGATGCAGATTGTATTGCCTGCATGTCCGCTGCGATGTACGAGATTGCCGGGTCCTGCAAATTGTCGGAAGTACGCCTAAACAATGCTGACATTCGCTTCGGATCGTTCGTCGCATTCGCGCTACTGTTCACGCCCCACATATGCCCTGCTGGCACTACTGCGCATGACTTCATCATCTGGAGAAAACTGCCAGTCGTCGAAATTATCCTTGCCCGGTCTCAACGCGGTTTCGAACAAGTTTCCATTGTGAATTGCTTGGGGACCAGGATGGGGGGGACGCACGTGGACCTCACGGCCGAAACTGTTGTTCGCGATTGGCTGGCTGTCAATGCAAATGTGCAAACCGGTGATATTGCACTTCCTGCTCAGGTGATACGCAACCACCTGTGCATATTCATAAACGTTATCGTGGACAGCCCGGCATTCAAGTCAATCGCTAGGGAAGAGTTGATTGTGCCACGCACTGAACTTGGCTTCAGTGTAAAGTTCCCACAAAAAACTATCCGACTTCTGGGGAACTCGTGGCTGCCCTTTCGAGTAGTGCTTGCCGACAGCACTACGGTTCACTACAGAGCACTACCCAGTAGTTCCCCGGCTGCGGACGGAAGGATTAACGCGCGCACACGAACACTGTGCATCACGGAGGGTCAATCGGCGCAGACTTTTCTGCTGAATCGCCTGCATGACAGCGACGTGCAGTCATATGGACACTTCCCTATTCAAGGCAACCTTATTAACGTTCGAACAGCGCGGCGACACAGGGATCTGCTCAATGGCGAAGTAAATGGGCTGATTGCTGCGATTGGGTTGGAGCGTGGCCGACAGTATTCTACGCTGGAGGACCTTGACAGCCTCCACTACAACCGCGTGCTCATTATGACCGATGCGAACCCGGACGGGTCGCACATCACGGGCCTACTAATCAATTTGTTCCACTTCTATTGGCCAACCATCATTCGCCTCCCATTCCTGCAGCAGTTCATCACTCCGATGTACACCGCCACCAACTTCGCCACCGGCACCATCTCCTTCTACTCTGAATCCGAATTGGCGAAGTGGCGGCGAGATACTCCACACTGCGATACCTACACGGTAACAGAGTATCGCGGCCTGGGCTCGATGGGTGCAGCCGAGGTCGATCTCTTTTTGGCTGACATTTCTCTCCGGACTGTTAACTTCGAATATGCCGGCCCAGAGGACGACATATTCATAGCACAGGCTTTCGACCGTTCTTCTGATCTGCGTAACGCTTTGTTGGCCGACGAGGCGGGATTGATGCTGCACGCGCCACCTCCACTTACTGCACAGGCCATAAGTTTCGGCGATTTCATCAAAACCGAAATGGTGCAGCATTGGCGCGCCACTACGCAACGGCAAACATCCTCTTGCCTGGACGGATTCACCACATCTGAACGCAAAGTTATTTTCCATTTACTTTCTCGCCACGGCGACAACTCCTCTATACTACATGAATTAGCTTCCGCGATTGCGAGCGACTTGGGTTACTCGCACAGACAATATGGCATGATTTTGATTATATGCAATCTTGCCAAAGACTACGTCGGGTCCAACAACATCCCTCTCCTACAGCAAATGGGCCAATTCGAGACTCGCGCAACGAAGGGCGCCATGCCTCGGTACTTGTGCACCAAACTAACGCGCGTGGCACGTCTTATTTTCAAAACTGAGGACGAACCCCTCCTGACCTTCGATTGCCTACATGGATACGCGCCGCTGCCGAACTTCCTAGTGCCCATCATACCAATGCTGCTGGTGAACGGTGCGAGGAGCTTGTCCCTGTTTATTCCGAATTTCGACCCTCTTCAATTAATTGCGAATATTCGGCTGTTGCTTAAGTCAGAACCATTGCAGGATTTGCACCCCTTCTACAAGGGCTTTAAGGGTACCATAGAACTCACGCCATCAGGGCATTACCGTACCCACGGTAAAGTATCGCAAACTGGGCCCAACACAGTGGAAATAACCGAATTACCGATACGCACCAACGTAAGCTCGTATCGTGTATCCGTGTTGCAACGCTTGCAAAAACAGACACGAAATCGTAAAAAGTTGATTGACTGTTTTTCGGAAGACCACACTACCACCTCCATCCTATTCAAAGTTACTTTCCTTCCCAGGCAGCTCACACGCCTACGATCCTCTCCAAATGGGTTACATTCCGCCCTTGCATTAAGCAAGCGCCTCAACTTGCACCCCATGCGGGCCTTCGACGAACATGGTATTGTCAGGAGGTTCGACACTCCCCAGGAAATTCTGCAACACTACTTCCAGCTTCGTTTGGCTTTGTACGAAAGGCGGAAGACACTCATGGAGTCGCATCTTCGGGCAATGATCGCTTTCTTCCACGAACTCGAGCTTTATGGGCGAGCCAGGTGCGACCAGCATCTCTCCGCGGCCCTCCGCACCGACAACGATTGGCTCCATTTTTTCCTCCAGCGGGGCTTCCAACCAGATCCTCTCTTAGCATGGCGCGCTCTTCTCAACTGCGAATCACTTCAAGCTAGATTCGAGGCGCAGCTCACAACACAAGCGCTGCAAACTATTTTCGAGGGGGCCACGCCCGCCGACATAGCCAGTTTGTTCCGTGAGCGACACAATTTGTCCGACTTCCAATATTTGTTTCGCGTGTCACACTACTTTCACACTGTTGAGGGTTTGCATGCACTTGCGGACGTGCAAGCTCGCGTTGAGACACATCTCCTTGCCTCCACGCAACGAACCGCCCAGGACATTTGGCTGGCTGAACTTGGCGAACTAGAGCTTCATCTACTTGAAAGCTGATTGGTGCACAAAACTTTTGGAAAGTTGTCCTTGTATCGCTTAGCGCTGCTTTCTTGCAATAATTCAAAATAAACGTTGGTTACGTTGTCGTTAAGTCAATTCTTACACTAGGTGATAATGAATATGTCACACTATACTATATTAAATGGTAAAGATTATGATACACTACAGAAGTCAACAATTTGAATTTTACGATTGTTTTGGTTCTAGTGCGTTATGCTGACTCGCAGGTTCTCGGATATTTGGTACGGGCGCGCGTTTCCATCATTCGAGCCCCAACCGTGAAAGTGGTCAGTGAATCGAAAGTGCTCTGCGGACTTCGCGCAAATAATAAATTAAATTGAAGATGTCTATGACTGTAACGATGTGGGGATGTAGGGTAGATCGCCTCCTCGTGGTGCATCCTGGGTAACGCTAAATGATCTACCACGGCACGACTTTCGATTGTTTTCTTGGACAACTCTCTCGTCTTAACGACTATATCTGATGCTTTGGGCTGGTAGCAGTGGTATTCTGTCACCTGAGTACGCAAGAGTGACATCTTGCGGAAATGGCTTTCAGGCTAATGCCACTGCTGCTTCCGTCCCGGTAAAACCCTGGCAGACCTCGCGGTACATTCAAAACTCGTCGCCACTAGTCTGGCCGTGTAGGTTCAGTTGAGTTTGGACTCCTGATTAGTCCCCGGCCCGGCTCTGAGCACATCTCCTCATAAGGGAATGTGCCAACCCTCGCATGGCCTCCCTGCTTCGGCATAGATAACCATGGGGTCTCAGGGGAACTGCACAACGAGTGGAGATAGCGGCTGTGAGGGGGGACCCAAATCGCAATGAATTTAGAAAAAACCCAAAAGGAAGATCCACTCGGCCCGGAAGGGAAGTGGACGAAGGTGACGCGTCCTTCTAGTGGGAAGAAGACCGCGGTACTCAGCCAACCCCCTACTTCTTCGAGGGATGCATGCACCAAGGCAGCTATGCCAGGGGCAAGCACCTCCTCAATCAAGCCTACTGGCGCTAGCGGTAACACCAAGGTAACGGCGAATAAGCTGGCCCGCACTGTTTCCGGAGTGCCCTCCAACACCGCTTCCACTTCAGGTGTTAAGAAGCAACAAAACCCCTCGGTTACGGCTTACAGAGACAGAAGGTCCGCCTTCAAAGTCCTGAAAAGGCTGAAAGATTTACCTCCGGATGGTCTTTCCCAGAAGGATAAAATCTCCCTGAAATGGGCAACCACCACGGTAGAGGCTTACAAAGCCTCTATTCCGAAGAAAGAGGCAACTCATAAAAGATGTAGATCTAATGAGTCTGCCCCAATTCAACCGAGCGTTCAACTGCCGGTTAGTAAAAGACCAAAACTGGTCTCACCCAATCCTGTTAAGGGCAGGAGTTTTAGTGAAGCTGCCAAGGAAAGCCTGGTATGGGCTGTTATCGACAGAAGCAGTAGCGATGGCACCATCTCACCGTCAAACTGGAAGATGGTGGAAATCGCGCTTCTCCGGGTGTACAAGCCCATACTCGAGGCAAATCCTGGCCCTCCACCAAGCTGTCGTGATGCTGGCTGGTACCAGGGTCACGTTAAGTTGATAGCCTGTACAGATCAACGTTCAGCGGATCTTTACAAGCAGGCTATAGGTAGAGTGGGAGAAGTCTGGCCTGGAGCAAAGCTGGACGCTGTCTCCAGGGAAGATATCCCGAATAGGCCTCGGTCCAGGGCGTGGATACCAGCGGAGCCATCCACACCGGAGGAAATTGTTGAGCTAATCAAGCTCAGCAATGCTGACCTCCCGGTGGAAAACTGGAAGGTAGCTAAGGTTAGCGAGCCCAGCAATGGACAGCGAGAGGCTCTAATAATCTTGAACGAGGAGTCGCTAGCTCCATTGAAGTCGAAGTGCGGGGTGATTAGCTACGGTTTCTCGGCTATCACCCTGCGAGTATATCGCAAGGACCGTACTGGGAAGGCAGTACGGGAAACGAGCAAGGAGAGTGGAAGCGAGGGAACTGTGGAAGCATCAGTAGACCCGACCGTGGACCTCTCTGAGTCAGATCTTCTCTCCGATGACGGAAGAAGCACCACCTCCACTGCGGGGTTGGCTGGGGACCTTCTCAGATCCCTCGACCTGGTCGAGGAGGAGGAGATGTCCTTATCTGACGAGGAGGCGGATAAAACATTGTGTCGCGATGCTGAGGTTTCTGCAGATTAACCTCCAGCACTCCAAGGCGGCATCCGCCGCACTGCTCCTCCACCTGGCCCAAAAAGGAGAGGAGCTAATACTGGCCCAGGAACCTTGGGTTGTTGGAAACCGGGTTTGCGGGCTCAACTTGAAAGGATATAACACAGCAGGTAAACCGAGAGCTTGCATAATTGTAAAGGAAGGCTTGAAGTTTTTAACCTTGTATAATTTCAGTGACCAGGACACCGTTGCGATAGCAGTGGAAAGACAGTCCAAACCCCTTTGGGCTGTCTCCTGCTACATGGCGCATGATGTTCTGCCACCTCCAACTAGCCTGCAGAGGATTACAAGGGAAGCCACTGCAAGAGGCATCCCTTTAATAGTCGGAGCGGACGCCAATGCTCATCATCGCATCTGGGGTAGCACCGACACGAATAAACGGGGTGAGTCACTATTTGAATTCATTTTATTGCATGACTTAGCCCTAGCTAACAAAGGTGAGGATCCTACCTTCATTACGGCAAGCCGTAGAGAGGTTCTGGATATCACTCTGACGAACGAGCACTTGAACCAAGCTATCAAGGGATGGCACGTATCACAAGAGTGCTCGTTCTCCGATCACCTATACATAAAGTTCGATCTGGCATCTGACCCTCCGACAAATCCAACCTTCATTAACAAAAGGAGGATGGATTGGGTCAAATACCAATCGGTATTTGAGTCCGCGCTAGAAGGCGGACCTCCAGAGATTGCAGACACACCCGGTCTTGAGAAAGCCGTTGGGACCCTTACATTGGCCTTCAATGACGCAGCAAGGTCTGCATGTAGTCCAACGAAACCTAGAGGGAAGTACAAGCCCCCATGGTGGAATAGTGACATTGCGGAGCTGCGGAAGGAATGTAGGAAGTCCTTCAACCGAGCTAAAGAAACTAATGACTGGTCTTCTTATAAAACAAAACTGAAGGAGTTCAAATCCTCTATCAGAAAGGCTAAACGCACCTCTTGGAGAAGCTTCTGTGCAGAAATAGAACACTCCAAAGATGTCAGTCGCCTGCGAAAAGTCATGACGAGCTCCCCCTCATTTCTAGGGTCCGTTAAGGACGCAAATGGAGTCTGGACGAAATCCAGCTCCGAGACTCTGTCTGTTCTCGTGGATACGCACTTCCCGGGCAGTGATGATGTGGCTGACAAAGCGGATCCACACACGCTCTCGGATTGCATGCCAACTACTGTGCCTGTAAATGACAGGCTCCTACGCTGGGCAATCAGCTCATTTCAACCCTTTAAATCCCCTGGCATGGATAACATCTCACCTATTGAGATCCAGCAGGGTATCAATATAGCACTGCCATGGCTGAACGCCATTTTCAAAGCATGTGTACGGATGGCTTACATTCCACAGCAGTGGAGAGAAGCAAAAATAGTTTTCATACCTAAAGCGGGTAAAACATCCCACTCCTCACCTAAGGATTACAGACCTATCAGTCTCACCTCCTTTCTGCTAAAAACTCTGGAGCGACTGATAGAGATCCATCTGAGAGCTATTCTGAAACCACTCTCTAATGCGCAGCACGCATACACAAAAGGGAGATCGGTTGAAACAGCTCTTCACTCGCTCACCAGCTATATCGAAAAATCGCTAAGCGTTAAGGAATACACGCAAGCAGTTTTTATAGACATCGAAGGGGCTTTCAACAATATCAGCCATAAGGCTATTGGCAAAGCACTCGGGGAAAGCAATGCCGATGACAACCTGATAGGGTTCATCGGTCAACTGCTTAGCAGCAGGAACATCAACTCCACGCTAGGAAACAGTACCTTACGAAGGAGGGTTTGCAGAGGCACACCACAAGGTGGGGTGCTATCACCCCTTCTATGGAACCTAGTGGTAGATGAACTCCTGTCAAAAATAGAAGCGACTGGCTGCAAAGTCGTAGCTTATGCCGACGATGTTGCAATAGCAATATCGGGAAAATTTGTTAACACCCTATCGGAAAGACTAAACTTTGCCCTAGGTATTCTTACCAAATGGAGCAAAGAGTGTGGTCTAAAGATCAACCCGCAAAAGACGGAATTTATGCTCTTCACAAGAAGGTATAAAATTCCACGATTTGTCCCACCTAAGCTTGAGGAGATAAGTCTCAACCTATCTCATCAGGTCAAATATTTAGGTCTAATTCTGGACTCTAAACTCGCATGGAAAGCGAACACAGCAGAAAGAGCACGCAAGGCTGCATGCGCAATCTACTGCTGCAAACGAGCTATTGGGAAAAGGTGGGGATTAAAACCCAAAATTGTATCATGGCTCTATACGGCGATAGTGGAACCAATCCTTCTGTATGGCGCAGTTATTTGGTGGCCTGCTATGGCGAAAGCATCAAATGTAAACCTGCTGAACAAGGTCAGAAGGAGTGCGGCTATTGCAATCACCGGGGCTCTACGGACTACCCCGACAAAGGCATTATTTATGCTATTAAATTGGCTTCCGACAGAGCTACTTACGAGACAGCAGGCCAAGTGCACTGCTGTTCGATTAAAAGCTCTGCGACTATGGCATGAGGATAACTTTGGTCACTCCACAATACTACGGAGGGATGGGCCAACGTCAGGGAAAGTGGACCTTGCATCTCCGATTCCCTGTTTTCACCATGGTTTCAGGACAGTCATCCCGAATAGGGAGGACTGGACCACAGAAAGAGATGGGATACAGGAATCGGTCGACATCTACACCGATGGATCAAAAATGGAGGGAAGAGTTGGCTGTGGCGTGTTCTCAGAACAGCTAGGCCTGAAACTATCCTTCCGATTACCAGACCACTGCAGCGTCTTTCAGGCAGAGGTCATTGCGATTTATAAGGCAGTTGACTGGCTGAGAAGTCAGAAAATTTCCACAAGAAATTTAAACATCTTTTCTGACAGTCAAGCTGCCATCCAATCATTATCCAGCGTGTATACTTCATCTAAAATTGCGATGGAATGCCGCTCACAACTGAACGTGTTGTCGCTTCACTGTGAAGTGATTCTTTGTTGGGTACCGGGGCATAGTGATATACCTGGAAACTGCGAAGCAGATGCCTTAGCGAGAGCTGGCACCGAGCTTCAGGAATATACACTTAACCCCGAAGTCGGCCAACCTCTAGCTTCCATAAAGCTAGGATTTAAGCAGCACTACGTGGAGGCTGCGAATAGGGCCTGGCTGCTCGAAGAAACCTGTAGCACAACCAGGCAAACTTGGCACGCACTGTGCTCCAAACGCACCAAGCGGCTCCTCAACATAAGCCGCGACACCCTGAGTTCCGTCGTTTCCGTACTAACGGGACACTGTTTGATCGGCAGACACGCAGAAAGACTGGGTGTCCCTTTCAATGATTTCTGCCGAAGTTGCAGATCAGAGGAAGAGGAAGAAACCATTAAACACTTTCTGTGTGAATGTCCGGCGCTGTCCAGGAAGCGCATGCAAACCTTGGGCACACCCTTCCTAGACAACCTCACGGAAGCAGCCGATTTGGACATTGGCTGCATAGCCGGCTTTATTCGAGAATCTGGATGGTTCTCGTCATCCCGCAGGTTCTAGTGCCGCCCTTATATTCTGTGGTATCACAATGGGCCTCTCGTGGCCTAAGTGAGCTACCTTTGGATAAAAGGGGGCTGCCACTACAACCAACCAACCAACCAACCAACCATGACTGTAACGAGGCTCCATGCCGTGATATGTGGAGTGCACATCAACGAGTGCGGGGTAAGTGGTGCAAAAAAAAGGAGTGTTTACAGCGGAATCTAGTTGTGCTGGTGTGATCGTGAATGTTTTTACAATAGTTAAAAGTGATAAGTCTAATTGATGTTTGATGATGTTTATTTTCAGATGATAATCAGGAGGAGCGGCAGCCGCCTGCGTGTAATACGCGAGGTCTCGGGCGCGTACCTCACGCCGCTGCGGAGTGCCGCGGTAGGCCAGGACCGCTTCTTCATAGTCATAGGCGAAGAACGGCAGGTGCAGCACGCGATGTGCATGATGGGCGCGTTCCTCACGCACGAGATGAAAGTGCAGAGGTGCGTCTTGCCGGTGGAGATCGCGCCGCCAAATACACCGACGGCCAACGTTGCGCTTGTTGTGCATGTTCCCGCAATTGCGGTGCCGGTGTCTTTCATACACCCCAGCCCAGGCGTACATATGGAAATGCAGGCATTGGAGGGCGACTACATCGTCATGTTGGCGGGTAACCGCCACGCACTGGTCCGCGGCACGGTGCGATTACACGAACAGATGTGTATCACAGCGGTAGTAAGCTGAAATTCATTAATTTCTGTGTGATTTATATGGTTTTCTTGCAGTGCGATACCCGCTGGATAAGAGCAAGGCGCGGGGACTTTCACTCGGCGGCCATGCAGGGCGAATATGGAGCTACGTGCCAA
Source organism: Oxycera nigricornis (assembly GCA_963942545.1). Classification (NCBI taxonomy): domain Eukaryota; kingdom Metazoa; phylum Arthropoda; class Insecta; order Diptera; family Stratiomyidae; genus Oxycera; species Oxycera nigricornis. Next base: position 25,599,857 of record OZ012662.1, on the reverse strand, counting down.
TGTGCTTGCCACTTTTTGGGTTGAAGGACCGAAGACCCGATTGCGCGCGCCTCTTCTTAAGCTGAACGTGCCAGACAATATATGTGCATTTTACGGACCGCACACGCACAGGAATTTTTTTTTAATTACGAATATGTAGGGTAAGATTTCTAAATTAGACTAATCAATTTATTAAATATTTTTTTTAGAAATAATGTTATGTTATGCATCATTTACACAAATAGGCGTCGAGATTGAATTGCGCCGCCAAGGCATCCCGCAAATTGCACCTCCTTATAGCAACGCGCTCACCTACGAATGACGACACGATCTGCTGCGCTACTTCTATTTCGTCGATGGTTCCCATAAGAAGGAAGTAGCACATTTGGTGTCGCGCGGCCGCGTGTATCAAGGTGCAAAACGCCCCCGATCGACGCCGGATGTCGCGGACGCGCCAACCTCCTTGCCCAATAATCATCTGTGAATAAAGGTCATTTATTAACTGGCAATGATAACGTACACATTGCTGTTAGGTTTACTTACTGCAACCTTGTCGGGGCGCACAGCGCACATGACACTCTCCACGCGTCTTACGATCCTGCCTTCCATTTCTTATTAATTCCGAATAATCGAACCTTGCTATGCAACGCCGCGCACTATAGTCTAGTAATCTTTAAACACATGTAAGTTTATTATCAACAGCAAAAATGTAAACTAATGGCAGTGTTTCTTCATGAAATTATGCGTGGCTTGTTGCTAATATTTCCCCAAATTTTCACACACGATTTTCTTTCAAACCATTCCTTTGTATAGTAGTTTCGCTAATGAAATTCAATGGAAGATAAAGGCACACACAAACAAAAAATTCTTTCTGTATCCAACAAATAATCTTAATTTCACGAATATTTACATTCAAATCATCGGTAGAACAGCGCAGCTCAAAAGCAGCATAAAAGATCCAGAGCCGTTACGAATGGTAATTATTTTCTGTTTAGAATTTTAAAAAATTAGCATGGACAAGCGTACGCCAATGGTTCCAAGCGCTACAACCTACAAACGCCAGCGAATTGTATACGTTCTAGCCTTTTGCTTATAATTTACTGTTTACAAATAACATCGCGAGCGACTGTATGTATGTAAGACAATAACAAATTTGCGCCCAGAAACAAACAGCCAGAGTGAAAAAAAAACATTTCCACGCTGCTACACCCAATTGTTTAGGTTTGCGATGCGTTTGAATGTGCGGTCTCCACTTGTTACATACACATTAAGACCAAACTGGACGGGCAGCATAATTATGGAATTTTATTATTAGCTTGGCCATGTCGCGTAAATCGACTTCCAAAAAAATACATCGTGGACAATCCACTGCGTTGTAACGGCCGAAAGTGCTGACGTTGGCTCGTCCTTCCATGTCGAATGATGCTGTACGATAATTATCACTTAATTATCGTTTGTCACTAATTGTCGATTATCCAACCAAGCGAAGACGAAAACCCGAAATTCCGCTTTTTTAACAACTTGACGCGCTCAGCTCCAAATCGAAAGTAACTGAACTGATATCAAACTGTGGACCTCTTGCAGGACTAATTATTAATTTCAAGCGTATATGGAATGTTTGTAAAAAATTTGTATTGCTGGGAACTGCATTTCAATGCCAAGCGACAATTGGCTCACGTCGTCGTTGATATTTATTATCGGGAAATGCACTTTGCTTGAAGCGAAGCACTCGTTTCGAATTGAAACAGACGCTCACGTTGCCCCATATTAATCGAAAACATAAACAAACCGGAATCCTCTCGAATTTTCTAACGATTTTACATGTCTGAATTGGTTTCTTGGAGAAAAGTAGTTATTTCCGTCAGATAATCTATACATGCATCCATCAATTATTATTGCATAACTTATTCTCAGTTCAATTTTAATAATAACTTCAGCCAACACCTGTAGAACCATCAATCTCGATCATCATTCGGATAACAAATTACCACGGCCAAAGGGCATAAAAGCCACTGTGCTCCAGGCTACAGTTCAGTTGTTAATTATACTTTGTAATCGATAATCAGTTGGAATAAATTGTCTTAACAACCGTAGAGGGTTTTATTATAACTCACGTTTCAAAAAAAAAAAAACTTTGATCAATCTTTCGTTCCAAAGTATAGGAAAAGAATGATTCTAGAAATTTTAGAAAGAAAATTACTTGCAAACTAAACTACCATTATATATCTCAATTTCAGAACAAATAACCAAACAAAATCAAAATTATATTTATCATGATTTGCATCTTTATCTCAGTAGTTCATTCAGAAATGAATTTAGAAAAAGTACAAACAGCTTCAGGACTAATTCTTCAGTAAGACTCATTAAAGACTACAAAAGAATCTATCACAAAATTGACTTAGAACAATATGAACATGCAATCTATCAGATCGAAGGTGAAATATATCATAATCCTTACACAGTAGAAGCAATAAAAACTATTAAAGGTGACTTAAAATTTCTTCGTTTCGACCGTAAAAACTCATCGGAACACCCAGAAACAGTAACAGATTTTCCTAAGCGAAACATCTAAATTACAAATGAAAACCCCCATGAAAATATCAAAAATGACCCTGTGAATACAAAGAGCCCATCAGAGCCCCATATCAGAAACCTGTAAATCATTGCTTGAAAAATGGCAGGATATTCTGAAATCTGTAAAAACATCATTGAACAAGAACATGAATACATACCAGATGGACAAGAACTCGTGCATCTAAACAAACTCAAAAGAGGACTCATCGACCCTTTTGAAAATTTTTATGAACTTTTATTTGGAATTATGGACAATGCCGATTACGACGAAATCATGAAACATTTAAAAATAATTGATCCAAAAACCCATAAAGTGCTCGAAGCTATGAACAATCAACTAGAAGTAAATAATGTCTTCCAAAATAGCTTGAACAGAATCGCGATAAATATAAATCAAAATCATAATATTTACAAAAAACTCGTGAGTGATATTAATAACACAACGGATAATATTTATAAACAGAATTTTGCTAAGTATTCCAATAAATTCAGCTTAACTTCGTCTTTTGTAAATAAAAAGTCTCGAAACAAAAGTAAAAATATGCTTAAATTCTAATACAGGCCGCACAAAATCCCGTATTTTATGGCTCATAAACTCCAACGAAATCGGAAACGATTTCAGACAATTTTTCGAATGAATCCAACGAAAAGACGAAATTTAATTTGTTAACAAAGAGGAAGACACGAAAAAATGTTTTTCTATGATGGCAGATTCAAACAAAAGATGTCCACAAAACCAATGAGTCAAATCTGAAAAAATGATGAGGCGATTTGCTTGAAATCGTTGGACACCAAGTCATATTAACATACTGTCAATTTCTTTGTTGTCCTAATGTTCAGCAGCTACAATTGCTTCATCTAATCGGTTATCAAAATAATTGATTCCAGGAGCGGCTAAGATCGGGCCCCGAGGGTCTGCATACAAAGTACTAAAAAGCCTGTTTTTTGGTTTTCTTACCTTATTCCTCTGGGTTTTCAATTTGGTCCGGATTCAAATTTTGCTGACTGTACAAGCATTCTTCCACCTTAAAGCGTTACGACGTAGCGTCGCCCAACGTGCAATCCTTGCACTTTCCCTTGTGTTTCGCAATTGTGGTTCGTTTTATTGCGATGCAATAAACCAAAACGGAAACGACATGTGCCGACCAACTGTGCCTGCGAAATTTACGCATCAAGCCATGCAACGCAAGCACCCGTTAGCACTTTTTCGCCAGCAAATTATGCTTGTAGCATATGCACTTAAGGTGCATGGTCAAAAAATCGTTTCAAGTGGTTCACATTTCGATCAATCTCAAAGAACTTTCTTTCTCGGATTCTACGACAACCACATTTTTCATGAGGTTTGCATTGAAGCATGAAATCCAATCAATGGACCGAAACTAAAATGAAAGCGATTTCGGGCGTTGAGGCAACGAAATGGGCTGAGAGTTGTGACTATTAATAGTTTAGCAGTCGCCTCTCAAGATGAAGCCAAAACAACGGGAGTGCTTTAATAAGGCAAGTAATTGAAAGAGTGACCAATTGCATTTCACGCTCCCAGGCCCAGCGACCCGGCAACGCAATTTTAGCAGAACCATGATTCTCACTCCCCACCCACCTGGAAGAAGTAGTGCCTGTGGGGCAGCGGTAATTGGAACGTGCACCACAGTGCAAATGCATTGCACGCAGCAATCACACCGAGCCGTGGCGTTTGGGAACTCTGCTGCGAACATGCCCCTCAAGCCACACCTCCGAGTAATGGCGCGCTGACTAATGGCCGCAGACACCAAACGCAGGGCCGCATTTAGTTGCGCCGGCGTCCCCATTAGTAATAAAAAACGCGTTTGGTTGTGGTTGGCCAATTCGCGATACGAGCAAAACGCTCCCGATCTAGACCGAATGACGCGGATACGCCGTATGACCCTCTGTGACGAAAAAATAATCTTCACTTAACGAACACCTGTGAATTTTACACCCCCGGTAATACCTGAATCTTTGCAACGGGCACATCGCACATTACACTATCAACTAGTGCTACGCTGCGGTGTTGCATGCTGCACGAGCAATTCGGAACAGCAACTTTCGGGATCTGACTTTGAACTTGTGGGCCCAGTGCTGTCCTCAGAAATATGTTAAAAACGCATATCACTCTGGTGCCTTGATTACACGTTACGAGTACATGGCAAGACAGTGGTGTTCTCGCCCTAATGCTCGATAGATATAAACATATTAAGGATCAATAGATTATTCAATAAACACTATGTGCATTGCGATGACTAGTTTTCTGGGTGAAATTATTCAGCCAAAAGGTTGCACAACAGATTCATTTAAATGAAAATATACCGCGTCTCCTTGCCTGCATTTTTGCATACGTAAGACCTTCAAAAAGTCTGAAGGATTTTTATATGTGCTACCGAATAGTTTAGTTTATCATTGCGAGAACACAAAGATAAGATGTTAGATGGTCAGCAAAGTGGATCTTCAATTCTAAAAAATCCCTTAATCCATCAAATCAGCACCTCAATAAATGTGGCTGTTTAACCAAATTGGGAAAAAAGGCAAAATATATTTTCCATTCTACCAAAATCACAAGAACAACGGATTCTATTTAAATGAGGCGCAAAACGGAATGCACAAATTTCCATTATGATATATTTGTTCTTTATTAGATGTCCTTTTCTGTCGCTATTGCAAGATGTAACCTATTATTTTAAAATTTATGTGTGTATCGTTTGCAATGTTTTCATCAGCATGACAGCGGATAAGCGGATAAAAGTGAAGATCTTGAAATTATGTAACATATGACACCCACTAGATTAGAAATGGGACCAACAATACTTGAACATTAAATAGACACAAAAGGAAATTCGACTCATGAGTGTCTCAAGTATCCCAAGTGGTTTTGCCTACCCGTTCACTGGTTTTTCAATGAAGTCAACAATTTGAGATTTCCAATTGTTTTGGTGATAGTGCGTTATGCTGACTTCCAGGTTCTCGGATATTTGGTATGGGCGCGCGTTTCTATCATTCGATACTGACGCGTGAAAGTGGTAAGTGAGGCGAAAGTGCTCAGCGTACTTTGGTTAATTAATAAATTTATTTTACAGAAAAACATTGAAGATGACTACGATTATGACGAGGCTTCATGCCGTGATGTGTGAAGTGCACATCAACGAATGCGGGGTGAGTGGTGGAAAATACGGAGTGTTTCTAGTGGAATGTAGTTGTGAGCGTGACTGTTTCGACAATAGCTAAAATTAAAAAGTATAATTGATGTTTGATTGTGTTTATTTCCAGAGGATAATCGGGGCGGGCGGCAGCCGCCAGCGCGTAATACGCGAGATATCGGGCGCGAACCTCACGTCGCTGCGGAGTGCCGCGGTCGGGGAAGACCGATTTTTTATCGTGATAGGCGAGGAAAGGAAAGTGGAGCACGCGATGTGCATGATGGGCGCGTTCCTCACGCGCCCAATGAAAGTGCAGAGGTGCGTCTTGCCGGTCGAGATCGTGCCGCCAGATACACCGACGGACGATGTTGTGCTCGTGGTGCATGTTCCCGCAATTGCGGTGCCGGTGTCATTTATACACCCCAGCCCAGGCGTAGAGATGAAAATGCAGGCGGTGGAGGGCGACTACGTCGTGTTGTTCAAGGGTAACCGCCACGCACTGGTCCGCGACACGGTGCGATTGCACGAGCAAATGTGTGTCACAGCGGTAAGTTAGCTGAAATTCACTAATTTATGTGTGATTTATGTGATTTTCTTGCAGTGCGATACCCGCTGGGTAAGAGCTCGACGCGGGGATACCCACTCGGCGGCCATGCAGGGCGAGTATGGACCTCGGTGTCAGTGTGCGCGAAACTATTTGGGGTAACTGACAGTAAAAGTGTAAAATTAATTACTATATTGGTTGGACACACCTATTATTGTGGCCAATTCCAAACTAGCGTATTTTAGAAATTAACTAAATTTTAAGTTTTTTTAAAGAGCCTGTTAAGCCTTTTTTTTTGTTATGACGCTGAAGGGATAATAAAGAAATATATAAAACAAGCTTGTTTGAAAACAACAATTGTTCACACGAAAACAATTGTCCAGGTGTGTACATACTTCTTTCTAAAAGTACTTTTATATTATCGCTTAGACCTTAAGCCCAAACAACGTTGAAAATTTCGATGTTGATTTTCTGCCCAGTTACAATAATTATTAGTTTGATAACTTCGCCTATGTGACAAATCCACGAATTCAAATTTGAGTATCAATTTCAATTAAAAGAGTTTATAAACATTTCGCGATTGATCAAAACCCGATTTTATAAACATTCCGCGATTGATCAGAATGAGTCCTCGATATGTTTAATTTATGATTTTGGATCTAGAGTGGAATTATAAACTCGCCCTTTGTTTTTGGTATTAGACCGGCAATATACTCAGTAATATAATCTTCCATTCTTGATGTTTTGTTTAGGCAAATGTTATCGGAATTCGGCAATTCTTCTACTCATGTATATAATTCTTCTACTCATGTATATAATAGAACCCTCATAAATCTCACATGGCAAATCCGGAAAAAACCATTTCCCAACAATTTGCAAAAAACCTAATCTACATCTCAGCCAAGACAACCCATATGAACAACACTAACAACAACGCAAATCAAAACATGCTTCACATGGACAAACCATAAAGCAATTAAAAGGATTAATAGCCAAGAAAAAAGACGCACAAGATGCCGAACAAAAAGGGTCGTTTATGACAAACTCATAATACCCAAAGACATGGCAACACAGCAATAAAATGTAAAATTGAAAACATATATAATAGCCGAAAAACTAAAAAAAACTCGTCAATCGTGAACAATACGGTAACTGAATAGCAAAGAAAAGAAAGTCTCGTGTTTAGATACAAGTGAAAAATCCTAGAAACAACTCACAAGTTTAAGTAACTCTCAAACCGTGACCAGTTAAGATAAAATCAGCACAGTCAAGAAAAATGACTATCAGGATAATATATTTAAAAAACAAACCAAGAACACACCAAGGGCACAAATAAAATATAAAATCAGTGAAAAATCCCACCAAAAAAAGAAGAAGGATGTCAGAGACTTCTTAAAAAGGCGCGAACAAAAGATAAGGGCGGTTCAACTAAATCTTCAAGAGCCACTCCTCCCAGGAGAATCAACGGAAACTAGAAGCAGGGTAAGAAACACCATCCCCAAAGCCACGCCCACATGGTGGACAAAGGAGAACCTGAAAACACTGCAAGGAAGACACCGCGTCAAACTAGTAAACAAAACAGTGAACGAAGGTAACAAAATATTTGGTAAGATCTATACCCAAGTAGTGGGCGAAAACTCACGAACTGGCTACCAAAAACTTTGAATCCCTAATCCCTTCTAGCACACCCCCTCGTTGACAAGAACCCTTAACATTAATCCGAGAAAAACCACGATCCAAATAAACATTACTGATCCCACAACAAAAAGGATATTGACCACGGTCAAAAAATTCTTTACTCACTACGCCACCAACCCCATTAACATCCAACCACAACGACCAGAACACCCGAAAATACTCCTTCCTCAAAATCGAGGTAGATATCCAGACGATCCAAAACCCCATAATTGAAGCCTGCGCGGCAATATATTACAGGAAAACTTGCTTCACCCAATATAGCACAGAGTTAAGCAATTTGTGTGAATTCGCACACCTCATCTCCAACACCTCCTATGTTAAGGACATAATATATGAATTTAACATAGGAATAGCATCCAACCATCCCCTAATAATCCCTACAAAAAACATCCTAATTTCCCAGGTGCTAGACCGGACCGCGAGGATCCACAACATAAGGGCTAAAATAAAGATGATCGCCATCCATGAAGGATCTGCATTCATCATCATCCCCAAAGATCTCACCAACCTTCTCACAGCCCTGTTTGAAAACAATGCAAAAACACTCTACGGAGAAAAGGCAAAATACCCACACACAACACAAGATCACCACATTGGAATTGGAGACCTGACAATAATACAAGAAAACAACCATTTCTTCACATACCACCTACCCATCGACAGAAGAACTCACAGCACACGTCAAACTAGGAAAGAAATACATACACAACAAAGACCACTACATCATGGACAACATTACGAAAACTTTTGATTGATTATTGATTGATTTGGTTTGCTCCTACAACAGACACTAGGACTGGATTGTAGGAGCAAACCAAATCAATCAATAGAAAGAGAAGAAATAAAACTATGCCTCATATATAAGCATAAAATATTTACACTGACAAAGAATACCATAAAAGATCCAATCAATCAAAAACTAGAAGATATAGCAAACGCCCTAAAAACAGTCTGCTAAAAAGCATCTGCACACCCCACAAAATTTAACACAGACATCCTAAAAGAAAAAAACCCTATTCTTTTTGCAGGCTCCACAATAAACATAACACCACGAAAGCTCCAAGTCAAAACCCAACACCTAATCAAATTTAACATCAGCAAAGAAACATAAAATGAGGAACATAAAAATCATTAAAAACAGCATACAAAATATATCACCCTTAAAAATCCCACATAATATTGAAATACTGCTAAGCCTAGGACCAAAATTTAAACTCAAAACCAACGTAGAAGCCCACACCACACTCTATAACCACCTAATAGTACAACTGACTGAAGACAAACACATGGAACACCCGATTATCACACTAGGAAAAACAAAAAAAATTATCATACATATAACCAGAATAAGCAAAAAGTCCAAAATATCAATGACAAACAAAGATATAAAAAAGATAAACAATCTAGTAACCAGAACAAAGAAATTTCTCCAAAACCACAGAGAACTATTGGTGATGAACACAGACAAAGGTAGTTCCACCATAATATTGGCAAAACAACAATATCACAACGCCATGGAAGAATTCCTAACAAAAGGCATCAATGAAGGTACATTTACAACCATAGTACAAGACAGATTTTTCAACAACCACCTCAAAGCCAAAATAACCAGACTAATCAAACAAAACCCAAAAATCCAACAACTATCAATACTAGATGAATATAAAAACATGCCCAGACTGTATGGAGTAATAAAAAACCACAAACCAAACATGCCCATCAGACCAATAGTGGACACAAGGAAGTCCATAGGAAACAAGACTACTAGCCCATATATTAAAACCATATAAAAATAAGGAGATAAACATAGAGAGCCCACTACCCCTAAAAGAGCATATCAAGGTGTTCAACACCAACAACACAAGCAAGACACCCTTTATATTAGCTTCCTTAGACGTAACAAATATGTTCACCAATATCCCAATAAAAATCACCATTAAACACATCATCAAAAGTTATGGAAGAGACATAGAAAACAAACATGGATAATAATGGTTAATGCCCCAACACCCTTACACAATTATTAGAATTCACAACAGGTAACCTTAACATATTCAAATATAACAACAACATATTTGAACAAAATACAGGACCAGCAATGGGAAGCCCCATGGCGCCAATCATGGCAGACCTTTACATGGACGAGCTGATAATGAACACATCAGAACAACTAAAAAACATAGGCATATACAGAATTTGGAAGTATGTAGATGACATACTAATAATAGGTCGAAACAAAAAAGCAGTTCAACAAACCAAAAGGATATTGGAAAAAACAGCCCAATCGCAAAAAATAATAAATAAAGACCTAGGAAATATAAAATTCACCATAGAAATAGAAAATACCAAGAAAATGTTAAAATATCTAAACATCTTGCTAATTAGAACAAAAGGAAACCAGATCACAACCGTATGGAACAAAAGACAAATATCATCGGACAGGTTCAACAATTTTCACTCCAACCACACAACAACAACAACAACAAAACAAACAAACATATAATATATGAGAATGGCTCTAGAACTTACTGACCCGATACTAATAACACACAACAAATAACCTCTGGAGAATTTTCTCAAATAACAATTACAGGATAGGGGAATTTAAACACTTCTTAGCAGAAGCCACCAATAAACTCCAAACAGAATACCCAATACATATCAACAGCATAGATAACACCCCCGAACTAAACACACAAACTGAAGAAGAAACAATCTATAACATACTAAAAAACCATAAAAACCAAAGGACCCAAAGAACACAAAACAAAGAATTTCCAAAGAAATACAACCCCCAAACAGAAAATACTACCAGAGAAACAACCAGGAAACAAAACACAAAGAGGGACCCCAAAAAAGAAAACAATTTTTTGATGTTACCACAAATCAACAACAACAACCAAATAATAAACATAGAAAAACAAATAAAACAATTCATAGACAAAAAAAGGAGCATAACCAAATTCTACCCACAAACCAACAGACAATTCCTAACAATTCCAAAGGACAAAATCCCCAAAGAAGACAGGATAGAAGGCATAACAAAAATGTCATGTATGTCGTGTGAAAACACATATTTCGTCGCCCAACATGGGTACGGCAACGCAAAAACCCCCCCGCTCACAGAAGCCATAAAAGAAAAGTACACACAGGAGTTTAACAAAAGCTTTAACACTACAACCCTACCATTCCAAACAAAAAACCTTAAAAGATATCATAGAGAACTAACCATACTAAAAGCGCTGAATAAAAAGGACAACAAAAAACAAGAAAAAACATGGATCATCGGGAAAGATGGTCTGCATAAAGCATAGGATCTCATGTGGGAACACAATATCATAAAAAAGGTGATCATGAATCACCTACAGAAGCCAGTTTAACCTAAGAAATTTTATAAAAGGAAGAAAAAAGAACCCAAAAAAGGGGAGGATAGCAAGGCCAACGGACAATCGCCCAAACAACGAAGGACACAGCAGTCAATCAAAAGAATACCCAGAACACACGCACATATTAGAATCAACCCCGTGCGAAAATAAATTTCAACCGACATACAATCCGAAGAAAAATGACTATATATAAAATGAACCCCAGCCCAACATAAAAGACACACCCCAAAAAACCCTAAACACCCTCACAAGGAAAAGCTTCAAAAAAACAAAACCAGGACAACGCGAAAAATCCCCAAATCCTCCACACCCGTGTGTGAAGAAAATAAACACACAGCAGGAAAATCCAAGCCAACCACATTAGAAATAGAAAACATCACACATTAAGAACACAACCCATAACGTTCCAACCACATATTACGCAACGCCCACCATATGATGAATGAAGCCAGATCACCAACCAAAGCCAATAAAGGGGTAAACCAGAAAATCCCGAGGGAAGAACCCGACATGCAGAACGACAACCAAAAATCATCAAGCTAGAGGACCAAGGATTGGACAAAAGAGGACCCATCAAAAGCAAACACACAATGAAATATAAAAATAAAAATACAATGTAACTTATGAGACTAAATCAAATAAACGAGAATAAGAAAGAAACCATAAATTACAAAATAGAGATAAGAATCAGAAATATACACACTACTTAAGCACAATAATAATAAAAAATCATACAATTCAAAAAAAACTCTCTCGGTTCACACATTATAAGATATGAGACACAACCAAAAAACGGACAACCATCCGTGAACCGTACCTACCCATGAGATCATACAAATCTTGGCCCAATGTTTAATTGTTAAATAATAACCTAAAACTATTTTCCCATAGCACCGATGCATATGGTTGCAATAAATCTATAATGCTTCTCATTAGTTTCCCGTATCTTGCACGTTGACCCATAATCACATTTCAAGGACTCAAACGCATTGCAAGAGGTCATCAAAAGAGTACCGTATCCACTTCACACTTTAGAATCACATTTAGGCTGACTTTGCTCTGGTTGTAATTCATACCAAATGACCCTTTTGATTTATACGCTAGCGCTGTTCGTAAGCATAGTCTGGGCACGCGTGACTGAATTTAAATCAGTGATTGAAGTTCACTTCTACAGTACGCACCAAAATAAAGCACGGAACATTTTTTTTTATAAAAAATCCACCGGAAAGTTTCAAATAAACAAACGGAACCAAAAACTCATCAAGGATAACTATGAAGATCATAATTATCTATCAAAAGCTAAAAAGAGGCCACATCCCGACAGGGGGCATCAGATACATAATCTACAGGAACAAACACAAGCGAGAAAGCAGAGAAAAGAAAATCAAGGACATCATCAAGCAGCACATACAAAAAGCCAAGTCCCGATGCAATGCAACAAATAAAAATACAATTGTACAAATAGGATTAGATCTAGTAAACAAATGAGAAAAGAAGAAACTTAACACATAGGATAAAATAGGTATAAGGATGATATGTATAATAAACGAATCATAGAACCCAAAAAGATAGTCTTATTCCTCATACATAGACAGGATACAAAACACAGACAAAAATAGGCAACGACCCACTAACCACCACTACTCGGGAGAAAGGAAGAAATAAACAGACAACAGGGAACAAACGTCCCAAAGGATGCAGAACCACTGCAGTTGCATCTGAGAATCCGAAGATTACGGTCGTGCAAGGTAGCACACGGAATAATAGAACCCCTCATAAATCAAAAGATTTTAAAATTCCTCTCAAGAATTTTGCACCAAATTTAAAATTACATTTAGATAGACTCAAAAGATTTGGATCCATTGCATATGTGAAAATACCTATTTCAGAGGCTAAATTCGCTCCAATAGCTATAAATCTGTGTTGGTAGGTTATACTAACGTTGGTTATGTACTCTGGCATCCCCCAACAGGAAGATTTCTGTGCTCCAGACATGTTAGATTCAACGAGAAACTGGTTTATAAAGATGGGTATAAAGGTTACAATCCAAATTCCCACGATTTCGTACGATATTGCCATTCCCACGATTTCCTTCACATCCAATTCCTAAAACCCGACCTCAAGACGTTTCGGATTACTCATCCATAATTGCAGAATCGCGTCTTTACCACACACTAGGATACGCATAAATATCTTCGCGTCGGCACTCGACGTTTCTTAAGGATTAAAGATACTTTATTATGTTACACTTGAAATTCGAGAACTTTGTTTATGAAGAGTGTCGCCATCAATGTTATTTATAGGTAGTATAAATTAGAATACGATCTCCTCTTAAGTAAATTAGATAAGAGTGCGAGTGTAGAGATCTTAAATCTCAACCATACTAATAATGCCCAACGTGCCGTAAGCAATTACATATCCTGCATACGGAAATGAGAGCCCACACAAGTTGCGGAATATCCCGAGCAACATGCACACGAGCATTTCAAAGCAAAGAATCCAATAAATTATGTTCAAAGAACACATTCTTTCAACCATTGCCTTTGACCGCGTGCGACACTAAGACAATGCACACAAAAGGCATTGAGCCCAAAATAGACAAGTGCGTATGAGCATTGGAATAAAGATAATGATGTTGCACATGTAAGTTCATTTCACTTGTTTTAAATTGCAACCACATGTGCAATATTGAGTATTGTATAGTGCTATGCTGAATAGACTTAAGATCATTTTTTGTAAGTAAAATAGTGTATATAAACGACAAAATAATAAAGAAACGAACAGAAGTAGAACTGACTTCAAAGAGCGACATAACGCTGCTCTGTTCCTTAAAACGAACACTGGTCTTTTTTATTTCTCACCCTATTACGGCTGATTTGTCTTCGACAAATAACGCCTTTGTACTTGCGGAACCAAGGCCGCTAAGAAAATATACTTGGTAGGTATTTTTGCGCTTCCTGCTGAAAATGCATTTTTGCTAATAGTGCATTCGCGAACCCCTTTCTTTTATTTTCCTCTCAAACTTTATGTGGCTCTACGACCAACACTACATGGCGATCCTGCAACCAATTGAACGATCCTGCAACCAATTGAACGATCCTGCAACCAATTGAACGATCCTGCAACCAATTGAACGATCCTGCAACCAATTGAACGATCCTGCAACCAATTGAACGATCCTGCAATCAATCAAACGGCCCTACAATGATGAAGACGCGACAAGATGAACGCAGCAGAGCTAGAAGTCATCAACAGGAAATTTGATGAGCTGTTTGCCTTATGCGCAGCAACACTGCCAATAACCCTGTGACGACCCAAAAAGGCACGGAAGGGTATGATCCACGGAATCCTGCGATCAACAAGGAGGAAATATTATCAAAGAAACCAGGCCCACAACCAATCACGATTGAGCAGTATAAAAGCCGAAACCATCAAAGCTACGCTCCAAGGCCTATTAAACCAGCAGATACGAAGAAGAAGAGGACCAGAGGAGGAAAAGCCTTCAAACAAAGGAAACACCTGAAGGAGCTATACGTTCAACTCAGCATCGAGTCAAGTGCTGACAATATACAAAAAATTAGGAAGGATATCCACGAACAACGGAAAAATGCTAGGCGACACAAAAATTAAAAAGAAAAAATATTTAAAAAAAAAAAAATGTATTCAAGGTAGCAAATAAGACTGAAGCATTGTAGAATAATAATATATATCATGAGCTAGATGTCTGCATTATTTAACTTAAAGAATATTTCATCAAACTTAAAAAAGACACCAAATAGAAATTATACACATAAATTTCTCATCAAAACTCCCCTTGCAATCGAAGATTTAAGAGTTCAATTCAAAGAAGAACTACAGAATAATAAACAACCAGAAGCTGAGCAACTCTCTGATAAGCTAAAATTCAAAGAGATTTTTGAGGCAATACAATCAAGCATTAAAGAAAAAATGACTGATGATACAGTACCCACATTAGATAACACTTTAAACATGGATATCTTCAATTTTCTAAAAGTAATTCCCGAATTTGCCAACAAATTCAATGATCTACACAGATTCTTAAACGTTGTCGAAATAATTGAAAAATCAGTCCCAGCACATCAAAAGAAAGACTTTATAACCCTTATAATCAATACCAAATTGAACAGTTCTACACGAACAAAATTAAGCCCTTTACCATCCTCCGACAACTTTGATTCACTAAAAACGAATCTTCAACACATTTTTAGACCCACAAAATCTGCTTCGTGTATATTGACTATGATTACAGATATTCAACAAGGAACTAATGAATCAGTTACTAAATTTGCAGAACGGTTAGATGAATTATTAGCTGAACTAACGTTAACACAAATAAGTGATATCGGTGAACAAGGTCGGGACACGATATCAAAAACAAATGATATTCTTGCCTTGAACAGTTTTAAGAAAGGTCTACGCAATAAATATATTATACAGACTTTAGAAGCTAGTAGAATCTCAAAATACAGAGAAGCAATTTCGTTAGCCGAAAATTCAGAAATGAGCATAAAGGAAAATAGATCAATAATGCAAAATGGAGAAATATACCATTTCTCATCTAATAGATACCCCAGAAATAATAGAGGTAATTTTCATAATAATAGCTATAATCGTCAAAATAATAACATTAACAATAGATATAATAACAATAACAGATATAGTAACAACTATAGGAACCCCAATCCTAGATACGATAATAACAATATTAACAATACCAATAACAGTGGTAGGAATTACAATCAAAATAGAATTAACTATAACAATAGGAACAACAATATTAATAGAAATAATAGTAACCGTGCATATTCTCAACCAACAAACAGAAATCCTACAAACCGAAATTATAATCGACAGGGAAACTAATTAGCCCCAGATACCACACAAATGGTCCAAAATATGGTCACTCGGGGAATAAAAACGCAAAACTAGGGAATGTCGAAACATTTAACAGTGAAGGAACTACAAATTATGTCCATATTAAAACAGATAATAAGAAACTAACATTTTTAATAGATACTGGAGCGGATATCTCCATATGCAAATTATCGGCCACATCAGGAATACAAGAAATTAACTCGGAAGAACATTGCAAACTCACGGGCATAACTAAAGAACAAGTTGGTACTATAGGGACAACAATTTTAAATTTTAAAATAAATAACGATTCACTACAGCACAAGGTACACGTAGTAAACGATGATTTTCCACTATTAACAGATGGAATACTTGGACGAGATTTCTTTAAAAAACATTACGTTAAAATCGACTATGAAACTTATACTATTTCTCTTAATGTAAACAGTTCTGAACACATTATCCCATTGCAAACTGAACTTTTTCAAATCAAAATACCCCCTAGAACAGAAATCATTCAACAAATAAATATTAACGTAGAAGAAGACAGTCTAATCTGCGCTGAACAAATTAACGAAAACATATTTATTGGCAACACGATTATCCCTTTCAAAGGAATTAAACACGTTAAAATTTTAAATACTTCAGATAAAGAACAATCTATAAACACTTCTGATCTAAAATTCAAAATAAAACCTTTGTCCAAATTTTTCATTTACAATCAAAAGCAAACTTCATATAAAACTCAGAATAAACTAAAGAGATGGGAAAAAGTAAGGAAGCTAATAAAAATAAAAACAACAGATACACATGCAAAAGATACTTTGGAAAAAATTTGTGAACAATTTCAAGACATTTTTTACTTAGATAATGAAAAACTTACGTCCAATAATTTCTATAAACAAACACTTCATACAACCGACAACACTCCAGTTTACGTGAAGAATTATAGATTACCACATACGAGTTATAAAGAAATCAACAAACAAGTACATGACTTATTAGAAAAAGACATAATAGAACATTCTATCAGTCCACACAACTCACCACTTCTAATAGTACCAAAAAAGAGTGAAAATGATTCCAAACAATGGAGATTAGTAGTTGACTACAGACAACTTAACAAAAAGTTGGTAAGCGACAAATTTCCATTAACTCGTTTAGAAGACGTTCTAGATAGAATCGGAAGAGCAAAATATTTCTCAAGTCTAGATATGACAAGCTCATTCCACCAAATAGAGCTAAACGATGAATCAAAAGCGCTAACTGCATTTTCGACCAACAATGGTCATTACCAATTTAAGAGATTACCATTCGGACTCAAGATCTCATCCAACAGCTTTCAGCGGATGTTAACCATCGCACTTTCAGGCCTTGATGCCAATGCATTTTTGTACGTAGACGATATAATTGTCTTCGGATGTTCATTACAACACCATAACGACAATCTGATTAAAGTATTCGAACGTTTACGTAAGTACAATTTAAAACTGAACCCAAACAAATGCAATTTGATGGAAAATGAAGTTGTTTACTTAGGACACTTAATCACGTCCAAAGGTATCACAGCCGATCCAGAGAAATGCAAAGCAGTTCACAATTACCCTACACCCAAAAATGCAGACGAAACGAAAAGATTTGTAGCATTCTGCAATTACTACAGACGCTTCGTAAAAGATTTCGCAGCAATAGCAAAACCACTCAATGAGTTATCGAAAAAGAATAAGCCTTTCGAATGGACTCAAGATTGTCAAAAAGCATTTGAAAAACTTAAAAATACTATTACCGAGAGCCCAATATTGCAATACCCAAATTTCGATAGAGAATTCATTCTCACAACTGATGCATCTGACTATGCGTTAGGAGCTATTCTATCACAAGGTGAAATAGGCAAAGATCTACCTATATCGTATGCAAGCCGTTCACTGAATATACATGAGATAAACAAGCCAATAATCGAAAAAGAATTATTAGCTATTCATTGGGGAATCAACCATTTTCGACCATATTTATACGGGAGGAAATTTACAGTCATTACAGACCATCGCCCACTAGTTTCTCTCTTTACGCACAAAAACCCTTCGTCAAAATTGACAAGAATCAGAATAGATTTGATGGACTATGATTTCGAAATTATTTTCAAACAAGGTAGAATAAATACCAATGCAGATGCTTTATCAAGAATAAAGTTAGACTCACAACAGCTACAAGATATGATACCAAAAAATATAAACATTGTGACAAGAAGTAAAGCGAAAGAAAAGGAAGAAAACGCTACAAAAGTATCGGAAGTAAGCAAAAAACGGAAGAAACAAAACTCTATTACCATTAATGAGTCTGATCAACCCTACATGTGGAATGGAACTTCTGTATCCGACGTTAGAAACTTACCAATTCTAGAATTCCGAATATTAAAAGATAATATACGAAGATATAATAAAAAACGCGCGATTAATAATAATAATTTGCCACGAATTGAAATTATAGATAAAAGGCGGATATATGTAGAATGCAGCGATAATCCTCACCGAGACTTAGGTCAGGAACTGGAGAAACTCATTAACAAACTACATAATAACAATATAAGCAAGGTAGCTTTACGCAATGATGATGAAATATTCAAATATATAAAGAAGAATGAATTGATGAAATTATATAACAAAGTGCACAAAGAAAATATAAGTAAAAGGCAAATGAGAATTGAAGTAATTATTTATGAACCGCCCAAAGAAGTGAAACAAGTAACTGATCAACTAAGGTTAATTAGTGAACATCACGATAATAGTCACACAGGTATCAGACGAACGATAGCGAAATTAAAACAAAGATATATATGGAAGAATATGAACAAAATGACCAAGAATTATGTAAGAAACTGTGAAATCTGCCAAAAGAACAAGATTGTCCGACATACTAAAGAAAAATTTGTAATAACCGATACCCCTAATAAATGTTTCGAAACAATTGAAATTGACACTGTAGGACCACTTAGAATATCAAACGGATTTAGATATATATTAACTGCGCAATGCGAACTAAGCAAATATATAATAGCAATACCTATAACTACAAAAGAAGCTGAACAAGTAGCTAAAGCTATAGTAGAAAATATAATATTAAGATATGGACATTTCCAACAACTCAAAACCGATCAAGGTACAGAATACAATAACGAACTTTTAAAATCTATTTGTAAATTTTTAGACATTGAACACACGATGTCAACACCTTACCATCATGAAACCATAGGTTCATTAGAACGTAATCACAGAGTACTCAACGAGTATCTGCAATCATTCTGTCAAGATCACGAATGGCACAAATGGATACCCTATTATGTATTCGCATATAACACTACGCCACATACTGATACTAATTACACACCATTTGAATTAGTACATGGTTATTTAGCACCCTTAACTAATACCACAGATTTAAATAAAAAACCAACCATATATGATTATGATAACTATCTATCAGAATTGAAAATACGTCTTTATAACGCTCAACAGACAGCTAGAAGATTGTTAATTGAAGCAAAACATCATAGAAAATATAAGAAAGAATTAAATACAAATGAATTAGAACTAGAAATAGGTGATGAAGTCTATGTAAAAAATGAAAACAAAAAAAAACATGAATCACCATACAACGGACCATATATTGTATTAGAAAAACAAGGTGTAAACTCGTTAATATCAATAGACAATAAGGAAAAACTAATACACAACAATAGACTTAAGAAGAAACTGTAGATAAGAATAAGAAGCACATTATCAAAACAATAAATACTTTAATGTTATGCACCAATAGATTATATATTAAACAAATATTTTTAAATTGTACATAAACATCAATAGACCTAGAACAACAACAATGTAATATCAGCAAGCATTGAAATACCCAATTATCATTTTACGAAAATTTCTTATATTCTTCAAATACAATAAATTTTCTTTTCTAAAGGACGGAGGTGTAGAGATCTTAAATCTCAACCATACTAATAATGCCCAACGTGCCGTAAGCAATTACATATCCTGCATACGGAAATGAGAGCCCACACAAGTTGCGGAATATCCCGAGCAACATGCACACGAGCATTTCAAAGCAAAGAATCCAATAAATTATGTTCAAAGAACACATTCTTTCAACCATTGCCTTTGACCGCGTGCGACACTAAGACAATGCACACAAAAGGCATTGAGCCCAAAATAGACAAGTGCGTATGAGCATTGGAATAAAGATAATGATGTTGCACATGTAAGTTCATTTCACTTGTTTTAAATTGCAACCACATGTGCAATATTGAGTATTGTATAGTGCTATGCTGAATAGACTTAAGATCATTTTTTGTAAGTAAAATAGTGTATATAAACGACAAAATAATAAAGAAACGAACAGAAGTAGAACTGACTTCAAAGAGCGACATAACGCTGCTCTGTTCCTTAAAACGAACACTGGTCTTTTTTATTTCTCACCCTATTACGGCTGATTTGTCTTCGACAAATAACGCCTTTGTACTTGCGGAACCAAGGCCGCTAAGAAAATATACTTGGTAGGTATTTTTGCGCTTCCTGCTGAAAATGCATTTTTGCTAATAGTGCATTCGCGAACCCCTTTCTTTTATTTTCCTCTCAAACTTTATGTGGCTCTACGACCAACACTACACGAGGTTTCGTTAAAAGAATCCTCATGTGTAACAGTTAGTCGTTATTTAGGATCACGCGACTCTAGATCGCCAGCAACATAAATAAAAGCGTGTGTAGTGGCATCACATGTTCATCCACTTGTCCATCTGCACTCATTCATGCGTATTATGCCACGCATGCCCGTTCATCTCACTAATTTAAATTCAGCTACGCGTGGCCAGAATATGTCCACGAACAGCATTAACACATAAATCACAAGGGTCATTTAATATGAATGACATACAGAGCAATGCCAGCCCAAATGTGACTAAAAAGTGTCAAGTGGACATGGCGCTCTTTTGATGACCACTTGCAAGGCGTTTGAATCCTTGAAATGTGATTATGGGTCAACGTGTGAGGTACGGGAAACTAATGAAATAAATTATAGATTTATTACAGACATATACATCGGCATCCTTTTTCTTTTTGTTTGTTCATTGCGGCGCTTGCGCTGTATTAGAAATATAGGCAGCTCACGCATGCCAACAGCTTTGGCGCTGGACGCCGAACGTTAGGTGAGCCCCTTCCTCATAATAAAACATAATGGCCCCATCCAACGAAACTTATTTCACGTGTTTCAAAATATAAGTTTTGAGTTTTTCTGATTCTCCCGAAGTTCAGAATATATATATATTCCCTTTTTTGAATATTTGCGAAAACAAATATAAAATTGGTACAGTCAGTAGGATACGCGTACGTTAAGGAACGTCGGTATTTCAATCCAAAAACGCGTATAAAGATTTTGCGAATTATCGCGACCCCCGCTTCGAAAGTGAAAAACAGAAAAACACAAAGCAGTTGCAAACAGTGCATTGTGCATAAAAACAAGTTCCCCAAAAGTGTGCTCAGTTACAAATCACGAAAAGGTTTCGTGATTTTTTTTTGAATAAGTGACGAAATAACCCCGAAGACAAGCAGCAACAAGTCAGAAGAAAGCAGAAGAATCAGAGGAATCAACAACCGAGGAACCAGCAGAACTCCAGAGCAGACTGTCAACTGCAATCAACCCCAAGGAATAGATAGGAATAGGACTAAGGTCAGGACGTTATTTTTCCAAAATTTAATTTTCATAACCTGCAGTGATTTTTATAAATTTATCTCCTTTTTTCAAAATATCACAAATAAATATACATATACATTTATTCATATATATACATAGATTTTATCGTTGAAACGATGTAGTTTCCTTCCTTCTCTACTGTGTAAAAATATTTGTAACATATACTAATATTGTGTCGACTCCCAAAAAGTAAACTCAAAGGACGAACACTAATTCCGCCCAATTCCGTGTTATGTCCGATATAGAAAACGGTTCTGAATTCAATTTAACGCGCTTACTAGACAGCATTTATCGCGCTTACTAGACAGCAATCTTCCGCCCTGTCGGATATCGTCCAAAATTTCTTCAGTGAACAAACCCCTGATCAAAACAGTTCCAACATGTTATCCCTTACCATTGATCCACTTAAATATCTAAGTAAAATTCCCGAATTTAACGGAGACTATCGAGATCTCCAAAATTGCATAGATCTAATCGATAAAGTTCACCCTCTGCTTACTAGATATGATTGATCATATCTAGTAAGCAGAGGGTGAACTTTATTGCAAAGTATATAAACTAAATAAAACTTTCAGAATGAAAGATCTAGGAAATTAAAATTCTAAATTCAGAATAAAATTATATCAGATAAAAATTTAAATTTGGAGAGACTTAATTTTAGATCCTGAGAAAATAGTATTAGAAAATCAAAAATTTAAGAAATAATTATGTGTTCATTATATTACTTTGTTCACAGAAGTGGAGCAGCAGGAATCAGATGCAGAAAATACTAATTATTTTTTTTTATAATGATAGCTCAGCTTCGATTATGAGCGTCCCAAGCGTGCACTTGACTACCCTTACACATGATTTGAGAGGCTTTTGTTAAACTGCCAAAAGATCATCGCGTTGCTTTCATTCGTTCGACTGTCGTCCGTGATAATAAGTGTCGAGTCGTAGTTAAATCAGAACATTTGACTCACCACGCATCTGGGTCCTTTCCGCACATTTATGTTATTTTCCACGCAAAGACCACAATTCCGAGAAAGTGGCTTGGGACGAAAATAACATAAACACCATCTAAGACCTTGAGCGCTTTTAGTACGCAGCAGTTAGAACATTAAAATAGGATAGGTTAAGGGTGCAGCATGTAAGCAATAAAACAATTAAAATGAGATAGGTTAAGGACGAAATATGTATGTACTTATATAAGCAAACCTTTCATATGGTATTAGGCTAAGGATTTTGAGCAGGCCGACGATTCACTCACTTTGGAAGTGACCGTCGAAAGTAGAAGATCTTAGAATAAACAATTGATTAAAGTGTAAAAAGTCATTCACGTAACTGGCGCAGTCGATACTCCGAATCAAACACACTGGACGACTTAATCAGGACTTTTGAAAACCTGACCTTTACTTGTCATCAGACGGTTAAGAAAACCCAAGATGAAAAGAACAACGCAGCGTTATACGAACGAAGAAAGTGTTATGTAAAAATTAGATCAATTAGAGATATAGGAGATGTGTAAACACAATGTTTTACGAACAGATACTGTACTGTACAACGTCCATTTAAATTGCATAGCCATTAAGTTTTTCAAAAGTAAAATCTTAAATAAACTCAGAAATTGAAAAATCGAGGACGATTTTCTAATGGGAAGGGAGGTGGTACATTATCATCCACCCATATGCCTTGCACATGTATATACAAATAGAATAAGTTTATTACCAACGACCGGCGGCAAAGGCATTCATTGCACTTTAAAAATAAACAGAAATATCCTTGTTTTATTGCCATTGCCGCCTGGTGTTTACTAGCATCTAAGAGATCCGAATAGTTTAGAAAAACATATGTAAGCAATAAAGAAAATAGTCTTTAAGTTCGTACATATTTTCAGTCAGTCTTAAGTTGTTTATCGAATGGAAAATACACATTTTAAATAAACGGAAAAACGAGAGCCGTGTTTCATTTAATTAAGAAAATCCTTTCAGTTGTAAGAAAGGCCTAGTTCAAAGGATTAAAACTTATGAACTGGTAACTCTAAAACAAAAACAAAGTGTACAACCTTCCAAAATTTAAAAAAAAAAGTCTTGGACGGAGGCATGTAGAGATCTTAAATCTCAACTATCCTAATAATGCCCAACGTGCCGTAAGCATTTACATATGCTGCCTACGGAAATGAGAACCCACACAAGTTGCGGAATATCTCAAGTAACATGCACCCAAGCATTTCAAAGCAGTAACATAATGCTTTGTACGTCACAGGGAATCCCATAAATTATGTTCATACTAAAGAACACATTCTTTCTACTTTTGTCTACGCAAGACAACAAACAGTACACTGCACTGACCGCGTGCTACATCAAGACAATGCATACAGAGTGCATTGAGCCCAAAAGTAAACAAGCGCCGTATGAGCACTTTGAACATTGGAATGAAGAAAATGCTGACGCACATGTAAGTGCATTTCACATGGTTAAATTGTAACCACATGTGCAATTTTGAATATTGAGTATTGCTTTGCTGAGTAGACTTAAGAATATTTTTTGTAAATTAAATTTTTGTATATAAACGATTAAATAATAAACAACGAACAGAAGTAATTCTGACTTCATAGAGCGACGTAAGGCTGCTCTGTTCTGTAAAAACGAACACAGGTCATTTTTATTTTCTCAAATTATTACGGCTGATTTGTCTTTGATAAATAACGCCTATTTACTTGCGGAACCAAGGCCGCTAAGAAAAGATACTTGGTAGGTATTTTCACGCTTCCCGCTAGAATGCATATTAATTAATTGTGCATTCGCGAATCCTCTTTGTTTCTCCCACAAACACTACAAGAAGATGACTACAACAGACACTAGGACTGGATTGTAGGAGCAAACCAAATCAATAATTTCATTAAAAGATAAAATCGACATACATAATTCGGAAATAGTTACGCAATTCTCACATGCGTGCCATACGTATCCTTTTTCTTTATAGTTTAATGGCATTGTCGGCATTCCGCAAAGCACCCTTTCAATTTTATTACCTTGTGGCAGTGTCGGCATTTCACAGGATCTGGGCAACATCGAAGTAAATATACATTAAGAATTTAGGTACGAACGCCACCAATGTAAAATTAGTTGAGAAAGGTAGCTACCACATGTTTAGAAATAAGATAGTATATAAATAAGAAAGAATAGGTATTAAGTCTCAGTGCGTGAAAAATCTATCTTCGAACCAAGTGGTTCATTTAAAATAAAAAATAATTGTGCTAAAAAACGTATTTTAATAACAAAGATATAGACAGTGCAGTCTTTACATTTGTAACTAAATTAGAAAGGGGCTGTGCCAACGCACAGCTAGGAAATGCTAATTACTTTACAATCATTGATCTGGCTAAAGGTTTTCATCAAATTGAGATAAAACCTGAGGACCGACATAAAACAACGTTCTCAACGGAAGACGGTCATTTCGAGTTCACACGTATGTCATTCAGCCTCAAAAACGCGCCCTCTACCTTCCAGAGACTAATGAATTCCATTCTGCAAAATCATCTCAACAAAATCTGCATAGTATATATGGAAGACATACTTGTTTATAGTACAACCCTTCAAGAGCATGAGATAACTCTTAGAAAAGTATTCCAAGCCCTCTGAAATGCAAACCTTAAAATAGAAATGGCCAAAACATCATTTCTTCAAAAATCAACAGAATTTTTAGGTCATGTTATTACAACCTAATCCTAAAAAACTCGAAGCGTTAGATAAATTTCCACTTCCGACTACCCAAAAGCAAATCAAATCTTTTTTTGGGATTAGCGGGCTTCTACAGAAAATTTATCAAAGATTTCGCGAAAATCGCAAGACCAATGACTAAATGTCTCCAAAAGGACGCTAAAGTCGATAAAGACAATCCTGAATATGTGCAAGCATTTGAAAATTTGAAACTCTATGTTTCCAATCATCTTATTCTACAATTTTCAAATTTTACAAAAACCTTCGCAGTTACATCAGATGCATCAAATTTTGCCATAGGACCTGTCCTATCCCAAGACAATAAACCCATATGCTTTGCATCTCGCACCCTCAACTCATCAGAAATTAAAAGGAATTGCTTGCCATTATATTCGCCATTTATGGTCGCACCTTTGAATTACACACCGATCATAAACCATTGACATATTTGGAAAATTTGGAAGTAGATAGTCCGAAATTGCAAAAATGGAAGTTAAAATTGTTAGAATACGACTTTCAAATTAAATACATAAAGGGCAAAGACAACGAATTATGCTTTGTTGCGGGTCGAAATGAATGCTATGCATGAAAATACTGACCTTGCTACCCAACATACTTCCTTCGAAGATAACTCCCATTATATCCCAATATCAGAAAAACCTCTTAACTGCTTTACAACCCAAATGATTATCAAAATAGGCTCGCGAAAAGATTTAGTATTAACAAGAAAAAGAGACTCACGTTTTTCTTTAAAGATTTTACAGATTCGCAGGCAAAATACTTGCTTCAAAATCATGTACCTTTAATTGGAACCACAGGTATAAAACTTTCCGATAAAAAACATTTGCTTGTGCTCCGGAAGAAGTATAATACATGGAAGCAAACAAATAACAGAGCATCTCTGGTAAACGCTAACATCTTACTCCATGATTGCTCGCTTAGCGAGATAACAGAAATTATAGCGAAAACGCATAAAAGATGCAACCACATCGGAATCAACAAATTATATTCCGAATTAAGCAAAAAATATTACTTACCTAGATTAAAAGACTATATTCAGGATTACACGAATAGCTGCGAAATATGTCATCAAAGCAAGTATGACAGAAAACCTCCAAAAGAACCATTTGGCCCACTAGAGCTAGAAAAATATATCACATTGACATATGGTTCAGGAATAAGAACGATATGTACATAACTTGCCTGGATAAATTTTCGAAATTTCTTTCAGTCATCCCAACGAAAAATAGGCAATGGGATACACTCATAAATGCTCGAACAAACCTTCTCAACAAAATATGTAGGTAAACCTTCCAGAATAGTGACAGATAACGAATCTTCTTTCATTGCACAGAAAACCATTGACTGGTTTCATAAAGAAGCAATCGAGATTCATTTTACGAGCCCGAATCATAAGACAGGTAATTCAGATGTTGAAGTAGCACACAGAACGCTCAAAGACTTATTATTCCTAAACCCTGTCGAGGAATGCGTTAAATACTACAATACGACTATACACTCCGCGCACAAATTTAAACCATCGGACGTGTTTTTTTGTGCGGCAGCTTCTGATATGGTTTATGAAAATTTGGTTAAAATTAAAAAGAGAACACTAATATTCAATAATAAAAGAAGAGATTCAGCGGAGTTAGACATGCGATGGATCAAAAATCCAAAACCGTAAAAACTCGACCCTAGATTTAAGAAAAGCAAATATAACCAAAATATCCACCCACAAATAGAAAGAGACTCAAGCAGACACTCCCGACAAGAAACGTGTCCAATTCAAGTACACAGCAAAAACAAATTTTAATTTTAAATTCTTGAGAATTTCAAAATAAAATTCTTTTACACCAAACATCCCCTTTCCAAACTGTGGTCAGTTTGGAGTAAAAGAAGAGAGGTTTCAACACAAGTGTTGAACACATTGTAGTGGAATCACATGTTCAACCACTTGTCCATCTGCACTCATTCATGCGTATTATGTCACGCATGCCCGTTCATCTCACTAATTTAAATTCAGCCACGAGTGCCCAGAATATGCCCACGAACAGTATGAACACATAAATCACAAGGGTCATTTAATTTGAACTACATACAGAGCAATGCCAGCCCAAATGTGACTAGAAAAATGTCAGGTGGACTCGGCGCTCTTTTGATGACCACTTGCAAGGCGTTGGAATCCTTGCAATGTGATTATGGGTCAACATGTGAGATACGGGAAACTAATGAAATAAATTATAGATTTATTACAAACATATGCATTGGTCCTGTGGGAAAATAGTTTTAAGTCAATGTTTTGTGAATAGAAATTATGCTAAGTTTTTGTATAAAAGGAGAAAGAATTTTGGAATAAAGTAACATTCATACAAGTGAACTTGGACTGCCTGTATCGGCACCCTTTCATTTGAGTGTTCATTACGGCGCTTGCGCTGTACAGAAATATAGGCAGCTCACGCTTGCCATCAGCTTTGGCGCTAGACGCCGATACTTAGGTGAGTCCCTCCTTTCTCTAATTAAAATAACAATGGCCCCTAACGAAACTTATTTCAACATGGTGCGATAATCTTCGAATGTAAATGAAATGCACAACAGCAACCGAACATAAGTATTAAATAGGCTAACATCTACAGAATTAAGTCAGTTGTACGAAATAAGCAAAAATATACAAACGTTTAATAAGCGCAACGTGTTTTTCTTGAAATCCTTGCAAGTACACAACCCTCGCAACGAATGCATATAATTGAAACGCCATAAGGACAAAACGACATGGACACGCATCAGACATAATGACATAGATATGTCATTTTGTCCATATGAGCCCAACTGAAGCATTCATTTGAATCGGCTGTTGATTTTTTGACAGGTATCTCAGAATGCCGCGAAATTATAAGCAAACAACTGATCGCCAATCCTGGAGTGCAGAATCAATGCAAAAAGCTATTGAAGCAGTGAAAAAAATGAAATGGGTTAGCTGAAAGTATCAAAAACATTTGGAGTTCCTCAAACAACGCTTCGGAGGTATGCTTCAGGTGAGTTACGTCACCAGCCCCTCCTAACGACTCACCCAAAAACACCACACGGCGATAAGCCAGTATATTATCCAACACTTAAATTCTGAATAGGCAAAATACACTTAAAGTTCTCAATAACGGAAATAAAATTCTGAATAAGCAAAATACACTTAAGTTCTGAATAAGCAAAATAACATGCCGTGGTTCGAAGATGAAAGATATTTGAAACCACATATTCATAATTAGAGATAAGAAATCCATATAAAAGAGCTTGACTAGATCTAAGAAAGAGTAGTGTAGTGTGTATCAATTGTAAGCCGTTACGCTGTCGAACCTTCGATCAAATGAAGTATTTTTACTCTCCCGTATGGACATAGTGCGAATAAGTCTTTTAAATCGAGCTCAAAAGGTTTTGGATCTTGGAAAGCGACATTTCTGCCTGACGTGGAAGGACAGTTAGTTCAACATTTGAAGCTACTTGAATCTCGGCTGTTTGGATTGACACGAACTTCGGTTCAAGAGTTAGCGTTTGAGATGGCTGAAAGAAATGGTTTCTTCCATAGATTTAATCAACAACAAAAATGCAGGACAAGAATGGCTGAAAGGGTTTTGAAACGTAATTGAGATATTTCTTCACGTAAACCTGAAGCAACATCGGCAGCTCGCGATTAATCGGCCTCAAGTTCAGAAGTTTTTTGAACTTGTTAGAGTCAGTGAACTTTCAGCCACATCGCATATGTTTATAATGCAAACGAGCCAGGTCTCTCCACTGTACAGAAGCCCCAAAAGATATTGGCTACTACAGGAAGAAAGCAAGTTGACGTTATAACCAATGCAGCGCGTGGATCAAACATCACCATTACACAGTTTCAAATCATCGGATTGTTTAACACAACATACGGTAAAGCAGCTATCGTTCAAAATGGCTGTTATGGGTTTAAAGCGACTGGTATTTGCTCTCGAAACTCTGAAATTTTTCCGAACTATATGTATGAACCTGCGGAAACAACAAACATACCCCTGGATAACACTTTTAACCCATTTCTCCCCATCGTTGCGTAAACCCAACATTTTGATTTTGATTTTTTTTGTATTGAAAATAAGAAAATAGATTTATGACATGTAAGTCAGTCTCGAAAAGAAGAGCTTATACATGGATTATAGTTTTTTAAATGCTTAGTTTCAAAAACATACATGTTATTCCAATTTTTCAAAAACTGCTAATTGAGTCATCTCTAGATCGACAGATTCATCTAGTCATAAAAGTTATTGATTGAAATAATTCGTAACTTTTCAAATCCTACAAACCTTTAGCAACATCTGCTTTATGATATAAACGTCTTTGTTGAACAAAACTATTTACACATGATGTTGATCTGAAGACTTCCAGGAATCGTTGCTGTTTAGCTCGTAAGACACGGCATTCAGTTGTGATTTTGTTTCCTAAAGCCAAGCACTTGAGTTTTATTAGTTAATCGGTTGTAGAACGTCAAGCTAAGTCACATTGTAATTCTTAAAATACGATAAGTGAACGTACACAAATCAAGTGCATTTTCTGAAAAAGTTAAACGTTATGGCTTGGCAACGACCATTAACTACGCAAGAAATTCTGAGCATATTGGAAGAAGAAACGGATGCTGCATACATCCACCCAAAGGTTGACAACCTTACAGACGAAGAAGACCTAGGTGATGACGCGCTGGGTGGTTATGACGATACTCTGCCCACTGATACAGCTGGAACGTATGAAATTCACACTGATTCACCCACAGAACCTGAAAATACGCAAGATCAGCCTGGTCCTTCAACTTCGAAAAGGCCGAGACAATCAAAGAAGGCACCAAAATGTGTCCCAAACTGGAAAAAAGAACATCCAACCTACACACGTTTTCCTCAAAGTGATGAAGCAGCTATGCTACAAGATATTGAAGAACGTGTAGATGGAAAACCACCGTTTGAAGTGTTTTCACTATTTTTTAGCAACGAAGTTTGGAAACAAATTGCAGTTTTTTCAGAAAAATATGCTAGTGAGCATAACCGTCATTCATCCACCCTTACGATAGCAGAACTAAAAAGATTTTTCGATATATTGCTACTGATCGGATATCATTCAATAAAGAGCCCACCCATCATGCTCTGCAATATTGGCTCGCGTGGAGGAAATTTCTCCAGTACCCAAAAGACGTTTCATTAGTGGAAAGGAAAACGCAAACAAAATATCCGCCAAACCTCTCAAACATCTTCTTCGAGCAATTAAATCGCAAAATGAGAAAAGGAGACGTAACAATTTAACTATGTGAAGAAGGCAGCGAAAAAAACAAGTTTGCCCGGTAACTATCAAAATGATGAAGAGGACTGTCCGTGCATATACAGGGTGGGCCATCTACATGTAACCCATCTAAACTCTTAATAACTTTGACATACGTTGTCAAATCGAGAAACGTCATATCACAGTTTATGCGTCATTTCAAGAAGTCATTTACCATGGATAACTACACTCCGCCTGAACGCGCTGAAACTGTTCAGCTATACATCCAAAAAAATTGCTCGATCGTGGCTACTCAACGTGCGTTTCGTTTAAAAAATAAAATCACAAAAGTGCTCCCGCAAAAAACACCATAAAGCGTTTGTACGAAGAATTTATATCGAGTGGTAGCCTTAGTAATGTCAGGCGTCCAAATAAAGCAAGACCAAGGCGTTCCGATGAAAATGTCGCTGCCGTACAGGCCAGTGTTGAAAGGTCTCCGGAAACATCGAGTCGACGTAGATCTGCGCAGTTAAACATCCCAAGATTCACTCTCCGACGCATAATCCATGACGATTTGAATTTATTCCCGTATAAAATGCAAGTGACGAATAAAATCGAGCCACAGGACAAACCGCGTCGGTTCGCATACGGACAATTTTGTGTTAACATGGGCGAGAATAACGGTGATTTTTGGTGTCAAATCATCATGAGCGACGAGGCACATTTCTAACTGAATGGAACGGTAAACAAACAAAACTGCCGCTACTACGCCACTGAAAACCCACAAATAATCCACGAAAAGCCTCTCTATGACCAAAGAGTGACCGTTTGGTGTGGTATTACCGCGAAGTGTGTGATTGGACCGTACTTTTTCGAAGACGAGCGATCAAAGCCAATTACCGTCAATGGTGACCGTTAGGTATCGAGCCATGATAACCGATTTTTTGATGCCAATTGTGCGTAGAAAGCGAATGCGTAACTTCTTGTTCCAACAGGATGGCGCGCCATGCCATACTGCAGCCGCCACGATAGATTTATTGAGGTCATTCTTCCCTGGTCGCTTGATATCCAAAAATGGTGATTTTGACTGGCCACACCGCGTTCACCCGATCTGACGCCGCCCGACTTCTATTTGTGGGGATTTTTGAAACACACAGTGTACATCAACAAGCCACGGACTTTGGCTCAACTTAAAGCAAACATCGAACTGAAATAGCGGCGATAGCAAAAGCTACGCTCGAGAAAGTGATGGAAAATGCCGAAAAAAGAGCACATTTTGTCATCAGGGAAAAAGGCGAGCACTTGAGACAAAAAATTTTTTTTGAAGGTTATTGATATGTATCTCCTTGGATCAAAATAAATGCCTGTGCAAAAAAATCAAATTGTGTGCTTTTTTCCCGATTTAAGCCTGGAGAGGACTGGAGGTGCTGAAATTGTTTGCGCTGGGCTACTTCTTGTACTGATGTCCCAAAAAGAACAAAGCGTTTCATTTGTGAATATTGTCAGTAATTTCTTAAGTTTTTCAATATATATCATTTTGTCCACATACAATATGTCATTTTGTCCATAGCATACGGAAATAAATGAAATATGATTGAGCTTAATGCAACGAAAAATATCATTCTTTCTATAATTTTTGTCTTAAAAATTATTATTTTATTCTATGCATAAATAATATAAGATAATTAATGTAGAATATGAAAGACCTGTGATTTAAGAATAAAAAGTTATGCCTCCCAAAGAAAATCATATGTCATTTTGTGCGTACTTCCCCTAACTATATTCATAATGATTATGATTGTACTTTATGCGTATGCTAAACGATCCGCTTATTCAATTAATATTTCGCCGACAACGTTTAAATTAATATCGGCAAGTCCAACAAGTCCAACTTGCTAGCTCTTCACTTTTCTCACTTTTTTCACTTTCAATTCATTCAGACAAGTACGTGCCAAGCCATAATCCCGTAACCTGATGTGAGGCTGCATTGGGGGTACTTGATTGAGTTTTCGGTTCACGACGCATAAAATATAAAAGGAATTTGAATAAAGATCTTCGAAAATTGAAATTGATTTTTCTTTTCCGCCTAAATATTAATCACACGCCACCTACTTGTTACCAAATTTTGTGTACGGTCGAATACAAACTAGACGATCCTTGATCCGCTGCAACCACTATGAAATGATGAACGCTTTGCGTTTGTATAGCCCCTGGAATTACAAAAGGATGATATTTATATATATATGAATGAATTATTGCTGGACAGTTGATAAAGGAATAAACAGATTAGATAATCAATATAAAGTGAAATGCATTACAGACGATCATTTACAAATTGAAAAAAAAACTCCAAAGGGTTTGTTAAGTAAATTAGCTAATCATCAACATGACTTAGCCGTAAAGTATATATACGAGGTCTGTCCCAAAAGTATCCGACCTGCCTCAATTTCTCGGCGCTTGATTTATTCTTCGTCATCTGGGGGGTGGCATCCTTCAAAGTAGTCCCCCAAAGTTGCGGTCGTTTTCTCCTGATTGCATCACGCAATCTTTTCAAAACTTCAACGTAATACTCTTCGTTAAATGTCTGGCCTGTAGGAGCATATTCGTGGTGCACAACGCCCGCATAATCGAAAAAAACAATCAACATTGACTTGATGTTGCTTCGACTTTTCGGCCACTTTTGAACCGCCTATACCACTCTTTTATTTGTGTTTTGCCCATATACGCATCTTTAAAGGTCTTTTGCAACATTTCAATAGTTTCCGCACAACTTTAAGCAAGACTAAAGCAAAATTTTACGCAAATTCGCTGTTCGATTCGTTCTGCCATTTTTAACGCAAAAAGTCGTTATCAACAAATACACGCTGCGCGGGAAAAAAGGCGTTCCATCCATATCTCGGGCTACTGACGAGAAGGTTAGGAGCACAGTATAGGTACACCCAGTAGGTAATGTTTCATATAAAGGCGCACTATCAAGTACGGCCCGCGGTTCTACGGGACAACGTCAAATGTTTGTTTACATTTAGCATATGTTTGTTTACATTTATCATATGTTGGCTGCCATATATCATATGATTGCTGCCATTTATGACAAAATGGCAGCTATCTACTGGTCGGGGCACTGCCAGAACTCGTATATGCACGTTTCATGCTAGGCGTGAAAAACGCCGTTAGAAACTTCGGTTCATTGAATTACAATGGTAAAACGTCTTCGCTGACACAAATTTCAATTGCTTTTGACAAATTGATTGAGAGAAAAAGCCAAAATGACTAAAAAATGACTCATGTGTTGAAGTGAAAGATGAAGTCCGCGAAAGTGCTTTATTATATATATCCTTTGCAAATCTGGCAGTGCTGGGCATTCGTCAATTTTTTCAACCACATGGCGCCATTTCTTGGAAGGAAATTACGAGCTTTTCGGCTTCGATTGCATACTGGGTCTACCTATACTGTGGGTAGGAGCACAGCAAGGTATATAAACTAGACATGGTAGTCTATTCCCGATTCCCAAATGCGTTCACTACTGCGCTTGTACGTCACTGAAGCCAGAAATCGCCGAAAAGTGCCCAGTAGGAATAGCATCAACACTTTTTGGAAAACATGTTCCGCCCATTAGGAAAGGGAAAAACCCAGGAACGGCGCACATCGACCCAGTATTCAAGTACGAACTTTCCTTCCAAGAAATCGCGCCATGTGCTTGTAAACAGTGACGTTGGCTAATCACTACCAGCTATGCAGGGAATAAAGTACTTTCGCGGCCTTTTTGAAAATTGGTCGTTAAGAAAATATAAGGGAAAAATGTTATGATATACATGCTAATTTTTTTTATGAAAGATAGAGAAAAGCAACAACAGTCGTAAATGGAATACATTAATCAACCCGATCATACCGACATACGGTTCGTGCGAAAACGTGTGTCGAAAGTGTTACCATCCCTGTTTATATTACATTTATGGTAAAAATGGCATTCCTCAACTTTTAATAATTTTGTTTTTTTTTATATATTTTTAAATTGTTTTGTAATTTGCAATAAGTTGCGGATACATCATTTTCAGGTGCTGTCAATATTAAAAGAGTTACACGCAAAAACGACGTTGAAAGGGGGGATGGTTTTTCGCGCGCCACAATTTCTTTGTTTTCCCTATTACCGCGAAATTCATTCGAAAATAACTTTTAGACAGTTTTATCACCAAACGTTGGCGGTATTGCTTGTTTCGATCACTGTACCATGGCGGGAGTTATTGTGTCTCGAAGGGGACAAGTCACAAGAAAAAAACCATTTTAGGACCAGATAAACGGGTGTTAAATGTTTAATATTTTGAATATTTATGTAGATATTACTGGGACCGTGTGGACCTCAAGGGTTGCATCTCGCGGCTTGTTTTTTGTGATTTCGTGCTTCAAATCAAACTATGCAACATTGCTAATTTTACCTTCTTTCAGAGATAAATAATAATAATAATAATAATAATAATTTAGAGACTGATTGAATGAATGAACGTACGAACAAATAATTGAGTTAGGTGTAAGAAGCGCTTATTTAGTTGTAATTATTTATTGTCACTGTAGATGATGTAAAAAGTGTGCACTTCAACTGGAGATTGTAAATCATTGTCGTCGTTTGAAGACGTAAATAAATAAGTTGAAGTGAATTCTATTGTTTTATTCAATTGGTCGGGGGCAATGTTGAATATGTCGGGAATATGTGGGAATTTCGAAACTGTTTGACTGCAGCTAGGAACGGTGGAGGCGATGCCAATTTATCAGTTGTGTGGTGCAACAACAAAACAAAACAAAATTTTCCCAATAAAAATCAAAAAGCTGAAAGGAAAGTAAGTTTTATATACCAAAATTGATGGCAAATTCTGATTGATCGTTGAATTGTAGTGGAGAGCTTTCCGTTGACGTTGTGCCAGTTGAATTGATTGGAAGAATTGCTTTCAACGTCAATGCGAGAATTCTTATCAAGTTGAATGCAACTTTCGTCGTTGCCTGACGATTCCATCTCTCACTTTTTGCGCCGCAACACGATTCTATTCAGCAGTGTGTTTGTGCATGGGCTCCCCTGAAGCATTTTCTGCCGTTCCGACTTTGTTGCGACTGTGTGTGTATGGCGACGATAAAGCGGAATGTCGGCTGTCCGACTCACAGACTGCAATTACGTTGTTTGATGGTGTGTGGGCCGTGGGGAAGCGATGCGACACTTTGCCAGCAGAGTTGCAGGCGGGAAATTATCGGATTGCCGACGGGTCGAGGCGTGCAGGAGGGCCGTCTTTGTGTATGTTGCCGATGGAAATCGCTCGACTTTGTCGTGTCCTCTGCGCGAGTCGTGCGACAGCGTCAGACGCCGCAGTCGGTGGATTCGGTCGGATGAGTGCCGCGAAGCATACGCGCGAGGTGCGTGACGGAAATCCGGGACGGCTTCCATTCTTCAAGTCGGGCCGCGTGAATTGCACCATGCACAAGCTGAAGTTCAAAAGCACGGAGCTGATCCGCCTGGTGGGGCAGCACCCCATGCTGTGGGACCGCTCGTGCGTGCAATATGTGAACAAGGTGTCAAAGGACGACGCGTGGAACAGCATCTTCTGCCAGCTGTACCCGAACTTCAATTCGTTCTCGCGCGAGGAGCAGCAGATCTTGGGTAAGAGCGAGAACGACTGTTGATAAGCACGCTTCTCTGGCGTTACACTCGGCGTCGTGCGTGCGAAAACGCTTGGGAAATGTGCATAATATGGTGTGGACTAATCGCACTTAGTTTACTGAATTTTCGTACACTGTAAGAAACGATATTTTTACAGGATCTGCCATCACAGCGAAGTGGCGCAACCTACGCGATGCATTCATACGTTCCGTTAAGCGCAAGCAAACAGCCGAAAAGAATTACGAAGTCGCGAAAAACTACATTTACTACGAGCAACTGAAATTTTTATTGCACCGAAAGAAGTGCAAACGTGACCCCACCGTCACCCAGTCCAACATTGATTTTGCGGAGAACGTATCGCAAGAAAGTATTGCGGATGAGGTGTCGTCGCCATTGGACATGATCGAGCCTTTCAGTGCAGTACAATCTACGTCGGATATCGCGCAGCAGCCGTTGGATTCGGAACTATCGCCTGAGGATCTAGATGCATGCCAGTTGAATGAGCAGCAAATGCATCATCAAGACGAGATGCAATCGCAATCGCAACATTTCATGGAACGACCGCCTGATTTTTTCCAACTGCACGACGAGGACACTGCATTTCTTGCGTCGATCACGCCGTCTGTGCGAAACATGTCGGAAGATGAGAAACTCGAGTTCCGTATCGGGACATTGGAGCTCATCAGGAAAATCAAACAAATGCGGAAACTTGAGCAATTGAAACGGTTGCAGGCAAATCGTGGCATCGCCAAAGTAGGCGCTGAGTCCAATTGGCCCCAGAATCAAAGTGGATCGCCTGTCAAGCAAGAAGTTGAGTAATGCTAAGAGATTATGAATGTGATTGTAAGCTAGGTTTAATTTTTAATACACACTGTATATCTAACATAAGTTAATACTACTGACACACTACAGCTGATAATGAGCTCGCAGCTCATGATGAGTTCAATCTGGCTCATAATGAACTGACGGTAAGCAGTAAAAGCTATGTCAACAGGTTGATGAAGTTAAAAAAAATCTGTTGCAAATGCCATCTGTGGGCAGAGCAAGTGAATAAAGTTCTATTTTTCAAGTCAACTCGACAGATGACAGCGAATTTCGAACAATTTTAACGTAATTATCATAGCGATGGCTTTAATAGGTCGTATAAGTGTGTAACCGGTGTTTGTGGCAACGAAGTAAATGCAGTTGTTCACCTGTTAAAAGCTACACATTCAGTCACTAATTAGAATTAAGCCCATAATGAGCTGCGAGCTCAACTTCATGACAAGAATACACTTAGGGAGGTTTTCCATGTAGATTTAAGTAAAAATTTAGGAATTTCATTAGTTATTTCGATTTGAATGAAATAAATACATTTATTTGAAGAGCATAGTATTCGTTTTCCTAACAACGGCAAAAAGAAAATCAAGCTTAGACTTTAGCAGAGGCGTAAACGCAAGGATGTCTAAACTATAATAATTTTGAAGAGAAATATACTTTAGCGATGAAACGAAAATCAACCTTTTCGGTATGGACGGAAGACACGTTGTACGTCGTCCACCAGGGCAGGCTTATAATTCACGGTATACTAAATCCCCAATTAAGCATGGAGGTGGCAATTTGAAGATTTGGGGTTGTTTTTCTCGGTGGGGAATTGGTCCAATTTTCCGCATTAACGGCATTATGACCAAGGATAGTTATATTGAAATTTTAAACAATGTCACGCTTCCTTGGGCCGAAGAAAACATGCCAATCAGATGGCGATTCCAGCACAACAACGACCCGAAACATTCAGCGAAAGCCACTATGCAATGGTTGCAAAACAATGAAATTAATATTTTGAACTGGCCATCTCAGCCACCCAATCTAAAACCGATTGAGAATTTGTGGAATGACCTCAAAATTGAAGTTTCCAAGCACCAGCCAGCAAATATGAAATAACTATGAGAAAGTGTGCAACAGGCGTAGAAGGCAATACCACTTGAAAAATGTCAAAATTGTCAAAATTTAATTAGCTCTACGCCTCGTCGAATTGAATCAGTTTTAAAAAAATAATGGATTCGCTACAAAATACTAAATCTAAGGACTGACATTAAAAATTAAAAATGTATGAATTTAGAAATAAACCAATAATTCCTTCCACTTTTCATAAGTGTTATTGGCCAGGTTGTTGACCCTAAATTAACGAAAAAAACTATAAAAATCATATTCTGTGTTGGAAATTAAATTATTTTTAATGGAGCTTTCACTATACCCAAATTCATCAAAATTTGTTTTGTAATTTCCCTGCGATGCGGGCTCAGACTGACAAAATTTTTAGAAATGGTGTATTTTGTTAGTATTATCCAAATTAGTTGGTATTATCCAAATATTCCCACATATGTTTGTACCAACTTCTATCTCTGTTCAACATTATTGTTTAGATATCCTTGCGGTTACGCCTCTGCTAAAGTCTAAGCTTGATTTTATTTTTGCCGTTGTTAGGAAAACGAATACTATGCTCTTCAAATAAATGTTTTTATTTCATTCAAATCGAAATAACTAATGAAATTTTTAAATTTATACTTAAATTTATATGCAAAAGCTCCCTAAGTGTATTCTTGTGATGAATTTACTGCGAAAAAAGAAATTGATTTGTGAATTACACGTCTTTTATCCCTTATAAGATTTTGATAGTAGGATTTTATAATTACTGTAGTAATGAATTAATGACCAAGTTTTTGTCGTATTTAACAACAAAGTTTCATGTAAACAAAACTAATTGAGTTTCCAACGACTAGAGATGTTTAAAGTACACTTCGTGTCAAGTTTCGAACTAAAGGGTGAAATCAACTAAAAGTCAAATCAACTTGAGAATTCATTCTAAATATTTACAGAGTAATGCTTTGTGCGTTACAAACGCAAGATCTCTTGTCAATTTGGGAATATTAAAGTTATAGTGAAACAAATGCGATTCAATTATAACTTTGGTCTTGCCCCCAGTAGTCACAAAGGTTTATCATCATTATTTTGTACTGACGAAACCTATTCGAACTTATTCGTCCCTTTCGTTAGTTCTCTTTATATTTTATCAAACCGTTGTCTGAATAGTTGCAAGTTCAACAAAACATGCACATATTGGAGAATTATACTACCGACACACTAGAGCTGATAATGAGCTCGCAGCCTCCATGCCTATGATAATTACGTTAAAATTGTTCGAAATTCGCTATCATCTGTCGAGTTGATTTAAAAAAAAGAACCTTATTCACTTGCTCTGCCCACAGATGGCATTTGCAACAGATTTTTTTTAACTTCATCAACCTGTTACGACATAGCTTTTACTTCTTACCGTCAGTTCATTATGAGCCAGATTGAACTCATCATGAGCTGCGAGCTCATTATCAGCTGTAGTGTGTCAGTAGTATTAACTTATGTTAGATATACAGTGTGTATTAAAAATTAAACCTAGCTTACAATCACATTCATAATCTCTTAGCATTACTCAACTTCTTGCTTGACAGGCGATCTACTTTGATTCTGGGACCAATTGGACTCAGCGCCTACTTTGGCGATGCCACGATTTGCCTGCAATCGTTTCAATTGCTCAAGTTTTCGCATTTGTTTGATTTTCCTGATGAGCTCCAATGTCCCGATACGGAACTCGAGTTTCTCATCTTCCGACATGTTTCGCACAGACGGCGTGATCGACGCAAGAAATGCAGTGTCCTCGTCGTGCAGTTGGAAAAAATCAGGCGGTCGTTCCATGAAATGTTGCGATTGCGATTGCATCTCGTCTTGATGATGCATTTGCTGCTCATTCAACTGGCATGCATCTAGATCCTCAGGCGATAGTTCCGAATCCAACGGCTGCTGCGCGATATCCGACGTAGATTGTACTGCACTGAAAGGCTCGATCATGTCCAATGGCGACGACACCTCATCCGCAATACTTTCTTGCGATACGTTCTCCGCAAAATCAATGTTGGACTGGGTGACGGTGGGGTCACGTTTGCACTTCTTTCGGTGCAATAAAAATTTCAGTTGCTCGTAGTAAATGTAGTTTTTCGCGACTTCGTAATTCTTTTCGGCTGTTTGCTTGCGCTTAACGGAACGTATGAATGCATCTCGTAGGTTGCGCCACTTTGCTGTGATGGCAGATCCTGAAACGCCCAAGATAAATATTACCGTTTCTCACAGTTTACAAAAATTCAGTGACTAAATCTACTAAGAGCGATTAGTCCACCATATTATGCACATTTCCCAAGCGTTTTCGAACGCACGACGCCGGGTGTAGTAACTCTGGAGAAGCGTGCTTATCAATAGTCGTTCTCGCTCTTACCCAAGATCTGCTGCTCCTCGCGCGAGAACGAATTGAAGTTCGGGTACAGCTGGCAGAAGATGCTGTTCCACGCGTCGTCCTTCGACACCTTGTTCACATATTGCACGCACGAGCG
Organism: Oxycera nigricornis; assembly: GCA_963942545.1. Lineage (NCBI taxonomy): Eukaryota > Metazoa > Arthropoda > Insecta > Diptera > Stratiomyidae > Oxycera > Oxycera nigricornis. The sequence continues at coordinate 25,558,888 of OZ012662.1, read as the reverse complement.
GTCCCACAGCATGGGGTGCTGCCCCACCAGGCGGATCAGCTCCGTGCTTTTGAACTTCAGCTTGTGCATGGTGCAATTCACGCGGCCCGACTTGAAGAATGGAAGCCGTCCCGGATTTCCGTCACGCACCTCGCGCGTATGCTTCGCGGCACTCATCCGACCGAATTCACCGACTGCGGCGTCTGACGCTGTCGCACGACTCGCGCAGAGGACACGACAAAGTCGAGCGATTTCCATCGGCACATACACAAAGACGCCCGCCTCCTGCACCCACCCGACCCGGCGACAATCGGATAATTTCCCGCCTGCAACTCTGCTGGCAAAGTGTCGCATCGCTTCCGCACGGCGCACACACCATCAAACAACGTACGTGTACATGCAGTCTGTGAGTCGGACAGCCGACATTCCGCTTTATCGTCGTCCTACACACACAGTCGCAACAAAGTCGGAACGGCAGAAAATGCTTCAGGGGAGCCCAAGCACAAACACACTGCTGAATAGAATCGTGTTGCGGCGCAAAAAGTGAGAGATGGAATCGTCAGGCAACGACGAAAGTTGTATTCAACTTGACAAGAATTCTCGCATTGACGTTGAAAGTAATTCATCCAATCAATTCAACTCGCACAACGTCAACGGAAAGCTCTACACTACAATTCAACGATCAATCAAAATTTGCCATCAATTTTGGTATATAAAACTTACTTTCCTTTAAGCTTTTTGATTTTTATTGGGAAAATGTTATTTTTTGTTGTTGTTGCACCGCACAACTGATAAATTGGCATCGCCTCTATCGTTCCTAGCTGCAGTCAAACAGTTTCGAAATTCCCACATATTCCCGACATATTCAACATTGCCCGCGACCAATTGAATAAAACAATAGAATTCAGTTCAACTTATTTATTTACGCCTTCAAACGACAACAATGATTTACAACCTCCAGTTGAAGTGCACACTTTTTACATCATCTACAGTGACAATAAATAATTACAACTAAATAAGCGCTTCTTACACCTAACTCAATTATTCGTTCGTTCGTTCATTCAATCAGTCTCGAAATTATTATTATTATTTATCTGTGAAACAAGCTAAAATTAGCAATGTTGCTTAGTTTGATTTGAAGCACGAAATCACAAAAAACAAGCCGCGAGTTGCGACCCTTGAGGTCCACACGGTCCCAGTAATATCTATACATAAATATCAAAAATTCGAAACATTTAACACCCGTTTATCTGGTCCTAAAATGGTTTTTTTCCTGTGACTTGTCCCCTTTCGAGACACAATAACTCCCGTCACGGGATCGAAACAAGCAATACCGCAAACGTTTGGTGATAAGACTGCCTAAAAGTTATTATCGGACGAATTTCACCGAAATAGGGGAAACAAAGAAGTTGTAGCGCGCGAAATATGATCCCCCCTTTTCATCGTCGTTTTTGGCGTGTAACTCTTTTAATATTGACAGCACCTGAAAATGATGTATCCCAAACTTATTGCAAATTGAATTTTACATAAGTTTGTCATATTAAACTTTTTGTGGGAGCGGTGCTTTCGAAGATATGGGGCCGTCCCACTTTTTTTTGTTCTCAAGATGGCGCCAAGGGGATTGGAGCTGCCACCGCAGAAACTTAAATTTAAAGGCCACATAAAGGCATACTACTCATTACAATTAAAAAATTTCTGCCCACTAAAATGCTCCGTGAGTTTTGCGATGGGGGGTTTGCCATCGGAATCCGATTATTTAGCCTAAAAATGCGTTTTTCACATGAATTTCCCCCCTTTGGGATGCAATAGCTCCCACCAGTGTACAGCGATCAAAACAATCAATAACGCAAACGACTTGCAACAAAATTGCCTTAAAGTTATTTGCTATGTGTTTTGGGGTTAAAGTGAAAACAATGAAGCTGTGACGCTCGAAAGATGTTCCCCCTTTTTGGATGCCGTTTTGAGCTTGTAACTCTTTTGTTATTACAACCAAGTAAAAGTGATGTATGACCGACTTGCTGCAAATTAAATTCTACACAAGTTTGCCGTATTAAACTTTCTTGTGGGAGCCATTGTTTCGGAGATATGAGGGTGGTTCATTTTTTTTGGTGTCCAAGGTGGAGCCCAGAGGATTGGGGCTGCGACCCCAGAAACTTGGATTTAAGCTTACAATAAGACATACTACACACTGCGCCAAAAATCTGGCTGCCTTCCAAAATGCTTCGCGAGTTTTGGAACGGGGGTTCGCCATTAAAAGCCGATTATTTGACCTAAAAACGGGTTTTTCACGGGACTGTCTCCTCTTTGGGATGGAATAACTCCCGTTAATGTACAATGATTGGAACAATCAATACCGCAAACGATTTGTGACAACATTGTCTTAGAAAAGTATACGAACGTGTTTCGCGTTAACTCCCCCTTTTTGAGTGTGGTTTTTGATTTGTTATTTTTTATTATTGACTCCACGTAAAAGTGATGTATGGACGACTTGCTAACAATTATATTCTACGCAACTTTGCCATACTCAACTTTCTTGTGAAAGCCATGGTTTCGGAGATATATGGGTGTCCCAAGGTATATAGACTAGAAGGTAAGACCATGCGCATCCTCTCGTTCTATCTCGCTCTAAAAATTACGAAACTGATGCCGAATCGTCGCACAAATTTTATGAAAATTAGGGCTGCCGCTTCTGAGAATGGGAATAAAACACGAAACTTACGCATTGGTGTTACCATGCAGTAGAAGTATTGTGTGCAAATAAAGAAATAAGAGAAGTGCGAAATGGTTCATCACGAACATGCAATTGCATTAGCAGGTATTATTGTTACTGGTTTTTATTTTCACAAAATAATTTTGATATTGATATAAAAAACCTTCCTATTAATTTTGTGTAAAATTTGTTTATTTGACGAAATCGATTTTCGACCGTAATCGTTCGGTCTTCATCAGCGATGAAGCACTGTTAATCCAAATAAGGAAGGATTTTTAGCAGGTATTGTTTGTTGTGGGACCACCGCGTGCTGGTTACAATTCGAAATAAGGCAAACGCGAAAGAAGTGAAAATGGTGAATTGGACCGTGATGGGGTGTAAAATTAATAACGACAAAAGATTGCGACGGAATAAAAACCCCAATGAGGGAGAACATGTAAAATATTGCCGTTTCCCAAGGGACGTATCCCTGCAGAAAATATGGCTGCAAAAATGTGGCTGAGCCGAAAAAGACGGAGTGAAAAATTCGGTGGTTTGCCTCAATGCCAGAATTTTTTAATCCGGACATTAAAAATGTGTTACAAAATTACGAGCGGAAGTGTTGTAGACTCCTGAAAACGGACGCGATTCTGACGGATAAGCAAAGACAATCAGACAAAGTCGAATTAACAAAACGCAAATATAATAAAACTGTTATAATTATTGGTATTAAATTTGTTTGTCACGTTTCTGCAGAATTCAATTCTATAGACCGTGCTTGATTGAGAATACCCAATCTATACCATAACTTCTCGAGAGACCTAACACACCCGTCGATACCCACATCGTTCTTATGAAGATGCTTAATATAAGTGCATCAAAGTCATCGTTGGAATTTGTTTATTCATCATGCATGAACTTCGTTACTTTTCGTATAAAATATCATATCATCATAACATATCCATCAACTTTCCTAGTGGAATAGGATTTCAATCTCATCGAAGCGAGATGAAAATTTGCACTGGGAATTTTTCGGCATCAGTTACGTACATGCGCAGCCCGAACGAGTTTGGAAACGCGGAAGATCCTACCTTTTAGTCTATATACCTTGGGGGTGTCCCACTTTCTTTTGTTTTCAACATGGAGCCCAGACGCCATCAGCTGCGACCCCAGGAAATTGAACTTGAGCTAACTATACCATTGCCCACGCATTGCAATAAAAATTTCTCTGCCTGCTTTGAAAATGCACGGTCAAACTCCCAATTGGCTGGACTATTATATTTGTTAATATATTGAATTCAATTTATGTATATAGTTTAGTTATTTTTAGTTTGACTGTATTGATGAATTGACTGGTGATAAAAAAACCTCAAATGATAACCTACTATAACCATCACAAAAAAGGAGTAGGCATTGCCGATAAAATGCGTTCTTATAACGCTCAGAGAGGAACAAGAAGATGGGGTATGATAGTACACTCAATGCTTAATTCTCAAATAATTTATTTGGGAAACGGTAATGCTGTTATACCACGTCAATTGTTTCCCAGACAACTTTGGATAGAACTCATTGCAAGCCAGTTAGTGAGGAGAATGTCATCAAATTTACCGCTCACCATTCGCATGAGAATTGAAGAAATTTTACCAACCCATTTGAAACCTGCTGGGACTTATAAAACCAAATCCACTCATAACAGCTCATCTAAAAAAACATTGCCATCCATGGCACCTACATATCTAAGAAGAAAAGGCTAACTAAATATACATGTAAAACATGTGGCCAGGACTTGTGCCTTCAACAATCTGCGTTCGTATGTCATGAAGGCTGTGAAACACAAGAAACCAGAGACAAATAGTGTTGTAATTAGTGTGTATTGAAGACGTTTCAATTTATAAGATAAGCGTATGATGCGAATATAATCCTTCTTTTTTTTTTAAATTTACTAATTCGCAATACAAATGTATTTTTTTTATTAATGAAAAATTATCTATTTTTCCAATAAATATATGAAAATTTCTTTTATATATACTGCATCACTTATTATATTGGAAATTAATTAATATTTTTAATAAAGAAAGTCAGTTTGTGCAGTTGCATCTCACAGATCCTTTGAAACCTTCTATGTGGGGCGCGACCTTTCTAGTGGTAGGCACTAGATTACAAACAATCCCTGCACATTATATACATTCACATTAAATTAGGCACGCTGAGATAACATTGTATCGAAGAATAATTCAATAAAATTAATAAAACCTACAACAATTATAATACTCACAAGGACCATTTTCACTGTAGGAAATATAGAAAAAGTCGATCAACAGCAGATATTACGCTTACCTAGTCATTCTCCACTCCGCCATTAGCGTTATGTACTCGTCCTTTTTCTTCCGTAACACGAACCTTCTCGCCATTCTCTTTGAGATCGTGATGCAAAACTTGGCGAAGCACTTCAAAATCAACTGTAAATCACCACAACTCCAGCCCACAATCATCGATATTGTTGTCTCGCACCCAAATTAAACAACTGTAAAACTCCGGACCGATCGTTTCAATGTCTTTGTTCGTCAACTTCCCGAAAAAATTAAGCTCCCGTTATGCAGCGCCATCGCAATAAAACAACCGTTAAACTTAAAATACTGCAGATGATCACGATTAACGTAGCTGGCCGGATTGATTTGTAAACTATAATTATTTTTATTGGCGTACTCGAACAACTTCGTGTACTAGCAAGAAGAACCATGTAAGTCCTCTTCCCCACGGAATATTTTGTACACCGATAGCCTCAAGATTCCATGATTTCGTATAACACTTATCATAATTTTTTTTATTTCGACTATTATTCCACAAAAATATTTACTTTTTAAAATGTTCAAATTTTTTTTAGTGATTTATTTTAACTGCAGAAAAATTCACACAATTTACTCAAATTCACAAACCATACAATTATAACACGACCGCGCGCCGACGTGGTCCTCTTGCGAATGATCACAAAATTGTCGCACAAGCACTTCGCATCTACCCGCACTTCACGGCCACAGTATATAGAATAGGTCACTCGCAGCCAAGGTATATAAACTAGACAATCTAGTCTAGTTTATATACCTTGGGTCACAGCACAGTATAGGTAAGACCCAGTTTGCAATCGAAGCCTTGAAACACCAAATATCCTTTCAAGAAATGGCGCCATGTGCTTGCAAAAATTGACGTTTGCCAAGCACTGCCAGATTTGCAGAGGATAAAGCACTTTCGTGGACTTTATCTTTCACTTCAACACATGAGACATTTTTTCAGGCATTTTGGCTTTTTCTCTAAAGCAATTTGTCAAAAGCAAATGAAATTTGTGTCAGCGAAGATGTTTCACCATTATAATTCAATGAATCGAAGTTTCTGGTTTTTTTTCACGCGTAACATTAAAAGTACAGTAGTACCAGTAGTTAGCTGCCATTTTGTCAAAAATGACAACAAACATATAATAAATGAAGGAGAACATATGCCATTGTCCCGTAGAACCGCGGGCGGTACTTGATAGTGTGCCTTTATATGAACGATTACATACTGGTTGTTACCTATACTGTGCGATACGCCAACAATTCTTTTCCAAGAAACTACACAGTCATAAAACAGACGGTTTAAGGGCTCAGGGTATGGATATGTTTATGTTAACATTTGGAAATATCGTCGGCAAAAATTTCATGTGTTTCTACATGAAAATTATAAACTATGAAAAGGAAACAATCGAAATGTGTCCTTGAGGAGTAGATATGAAGGCAAATATAGATGAAGGCAAGGTACAGTGGCTTAAAGTTATAATGGAACAGCATGTAAATATAAGTTTATACCTTAATAACCAATTAACTACAAATCGTTACTAACATTGTTTGTTTATTTTAAGTAGTATAATAGATGTACATTTATTATCAACATAATAACTTTAACAATATTCACTTTGAAAACAAAAGAAATTGCATTACATAACAAAACACAGTACTTCAGCCTCAAAGCTCTAATGAAACACAATATGAATTCATAAAAAATGTAAGGTTTGAAAAAAAATTAATTGAGTTTTAATATTTAGTTGGGAATTTTTTTGTTGTAGGACTGCTGTCATGCGCTTTGGCATCAACTCCACCAATTTTCGACAGAAAGATGCCGGAGTGCCGGACCAGATAAACAGGTGTTAAAATCCTTTTTTTCTATGACTTGCCTCCTTTGGGACACAATAACTCCCGACATGGTACAGTGATCGAAACAAGCAATACCCCAAACGTTTGGTGATAAAACTGTCTAAAAGTTATTTTCGAACGACTTTCGCGGTACTAGGTGAAACCAAGAAGTTGTAGCGCGAGAGAAATTCACATTTGTTACGAAATAAGAAAAAGAAACAATGCAATTCTTTATTCTGGATGTTTTATTGTCAACAGATTTACATGAAGTGAATTTAATTGTCTATTGGTTGTATTTATAATATATTGATTCTGCAGATTATGCATTTGCACAACTGGAAATTGAGGTGCGACGCGTTTGTGCTTGATTGGCATTATTGCAACACGCTTTATAGGTGATTGGGGTGATTGAGGCAACACGTTTCCGTTTGGTCGGCATTATTGCAACACGCTTACGTTATAGGTGATTGGGGTGATTGCGCCTCAGGTAGTATGATGTCGTTAACATAACTCGCGCGAAAAATGATCCCCCCTTTTTGGATGTCGTTTTAGGCCTATAACTTTTAAATTATTGATGCCACGTGAAAGTGAAGTATGGACGACTTGCTAAAAATTTAATACTACGCCATACACAACTTCCTTGTGGGGTCATGGTTTCGGAGATATAGGCGTGTTCCCCTTTTTGTTTGTTTTCAAGATGGAGCCCAGAGCATTGAGGCTGAGACTCCAGGAACTTGGATTTAAGCTGCCAGTAAGGCATACCACACATTGCACCAAAAATTTGCTTGCCTACCAAAGTGCTCCGAGTTTCTCAACGGGGGTTTGCCATCAAAAGCCGATTATTTGGTCTAAAAACGGGTTTTTCACGCGACTTTCTCCCCTTTGGAATGGAATAACTCCCGCTAATGTACAGTGATTGAAACAATCAATACCGCAAACGATTTATGACAAAATTGTCTTGGAAAAATATTCAAACGTGCTTCGCGTGAAACGTGAAAATAAAGAAGTTGTGGCGTCCGAAAGATGTTCCTCCTTTTTGTGTGTGGTTTGTGGCTTGTAACTTTTTTATTATTGATCCAACGTAAAAATGATGTATCAACGACTTGCTAAGCATTTTATTCTACGCAAGTTTGCCATGCACAACTTTCTTGTGGGAGCCATGGCTTAGAAGATATGAGGGTGGCCTAATTTCTTTTGTTTTGAAGATGGAACCCAAAGGACAGGAGCTGCGACCCCAGAAACTTGAACTTAAGGTATCTATACCATTGCCCACGCATTACATTTAAAAAAATCTGCCTACCCACAATACACGGTTTACATCAAAATTCGGAGGCTTTGACTGTAATAATCACATCAAAAGCAAACCAACAACTATATTCACTTTGAAACATGCATCGTCATTTCATAATTATTTTCACCAATGCAGCCATTAACGTTTCATCACATCTGTGTGAAAAACTTACATTTTCAAATTATGCTATTAGTTGTAGTATTAATGATACGAGTAGCAAGTTGAAAAATAAAATAAACATGGATTAAAACTCCAATGATGCGTACTTCCATTAGTTGCGATGGTCACCCTGATGCATTCTAAATGCCAAGAAAACTCAAAAAGGATCGATATTTTCCCAAGAAGAAACCGATCCGATCAGTGATGGTCACCCTGATGCATTCTAAATGCCAAGGAAACTCAAAAAGGATCGACATTTTCGCAAGAAGTAACCAATCCGAAATGAGGGTTTGTAAAGTTGCCCTTGAACAATGATATAATAAAGGGTTTTATGCAGCCAAATGTTTAGCAATTAAAGAGGAGGAATTGGCTTCACACATTGTTAAACGTTTTTCAAGTACAACTCAATGTTAGCTACGCATATGGTTTGCAACTGGGAAAACACCACGTGTAAAAACAATATTATTCGATCATAAATCCCAGGTAGAATGCTTCGAAACAATTTGTTACAGCCAAACATATGCAATTTTTCCACATTGGACCTGAATATCGTTTCAATACAAGTTGATGTAACATTTAAGGAAATATTTTATGATACAAAATCTCAGCAGCAGTAGGAGCTTCCCCGAATTTCTGTGAATAACACAATGTGTGAAATTTTTTCAAGCATGGAAATGCAAACAGTAGAAAATGAGTTATTCTGATTAACCCTTTCCTCTAATAACTAATTTCAAACAAACGTGCGTATGCTGACTATTTGATTTTAGCTCAAATTTATACGCGAAGTTCCAACGAAATAAGGCTCGCCTATATCCTTTTTAATCGATGTATTTTTTTAAAATATGCATGCTGGTTTGTTTGGTATGAAACGAATATTTAAAATAAAAAAGGTATCTTTCTTAAATACCCACTTAAATGTGTGGCTGGCGTAGCCCGTCAAATTCGGTTTTGGTACAAAAAATTAATGTGGGCGACACACCTCATTTTCACGGACGGGATAAATGTTTATCAGAAAATTTATTCGAAAAAATAAAAATTCATTGGAATTCCAGTAAACACAGATAGGTTAAAATTTGCTGATTTTATATTTGCAAGTATTAATTTTCAAAGACTAGATTTTGTTCATATAATATGTCCTAAAAATATTTAAAAAAATATCTAGCTTTCAATTTTAATTGTATCAATTAAGTTAAGCGGAGTATTTGACTATTTTTTTATAACCATCAAAGTTTTTGTATAAAATTTGTAAATGTTTATGAGCTAATGACATATCAAAATATCTATGATATTTGAAAAATTTCAGAAAAGTTTTTGCCTAGATACGCATGACGAAAACTTTTCAGGAATTTTGTGAATGTGAATTTTGCATAAAGCAACAGCTGAATTTATTGCATAAGGAAAATAAACTTGCGGTAAATATTTATGAACAAAATATTTTAAAAAAATTTAATCGAAAAGAGCATGTAATATTTTCATAGTAAAAAGGTGACTATGCTTCCATGGAAGAAATTGTAGTAAGAAAAATCCGGCGAGATAAGATTTCAGTGGTAAACATTTGATAAATAACAGCCGGAAAAACGATATGTTTTAAATTTGACCGGTAGGTTTTCAGTTTCTAAATAAGTAGATCTTGCAACAAACTAAGTACATACATACATATGTATACATATGTATATTTCGCCATTCACGATAGATCGTTTTCACAAAATTACGTTTGAAATTTTATGCTATTAAATATGATTACGAAAAAGTATTTTTTTGAGAAAAATAAATTAAACTTAATTTCATGAACGTATGACGAAATATTTGATTTTGAGACATCTTGCTGAAAGATTTTTTGTAACAAGTTCACAAATCATATACAAACCAAAAAAAATTGTTTTTTGAAAATCGAGAAATAGTTGGAGCAATTTTCCACGTGACTTTTATGATGTTTGTAATAAAAATGTTGCAGCGAAAAAGTCGTATGGATAATTTCTCCAATTTTTTTAAATCTTGAAATTTTTCGAAAATTTGGCCTATAAAACTTGTTTGAATAAAATATTTAACGACAACTACTTATATTTAGCAACCAAATTGAAGTCTACTGGGGAAATTTATTCATAGCATCATAGTCAGGGGTAGAAATATTGTGTTTTTCCTTTTATTGCTGTTTTCAATTGTTTCTTAGAAATTAGTATAAGCAACATAAGCTCAAGATTTCATAACAATCAATTTGGTTAGATTCAAATATAGTTGCAAATGAATCGTTTTGTTTCTATAGAAAAATGCTTGGTGGCGGTTCTTTTGATAGTGTAATCAGACTTTAATGCACTGTAGTGGCCATGTCAACAACAAAATATTAAGCATGCAGCCACAGTAAAGCATAGCATAGCAAAATTTACCTTATTAGATCGAGGGATAAACAATTTTGGATTATCTATTACGTCCACCAGTTTTGCTTTCAACAGTAAATTTTATTTTTCCCAAATAACTAACTAAAAATTTGATGCCAAAGCTAAGAGGTAGTCCTTAGCGTCGTTATATACAAAACAAGCCGCGAAGTGCGACCCTTGAGGTCCACACGGTCAACTTCCCAGTAATTTCTAGACAAACATTAAAAATATTAAACGTAATAATAATTTTGAAAATAATACTACTTTAAGTAATAATAATGAGAGGTATTCGTAGCAGTAACAGGAATGAGTTAATATTAATCATATCATCTACGGGAGCATCCATTGATTACGTAAAGCTTTTGGTGGATGGAGGGAGATTGATTTGATCAATCAATCGGTGGGGACCTTTTATACGTTATTTGTTATTTTCACATCGATGATTGAAGGACAAAAGAACGCTAGCAAAAATGAATGCAGTTTTTGTTATTACGTCCCTGAAGAGGTTTTATCGCGTGATGGCCAATTGGAGTAGTTGCGTTCAAAATTTCCATGACTTCAGCATAATCACTGAATTTATATTTTTTCACGATTTTACATCAATGAGATTAATAATAACTTTATATTTTTTTTCTATTAGTCTTGAATTTTTTTGAATATGCAGTCAAAAATAGGTTCAATTGCATGTAAAAAGTAAAATGTATTACAAATGATGATGGAGGAAGTAATTGAAATCTTACGATTACTAAAGATTAAACCTACTAAAAACTGCAATTTTTTATTAGATGAAAGCTTTTTAAAGCATATGATCTTGCAAAGTATTGGCTAAAAAAACATTTTACCATTCAAAGCGCTGATTACCACAAATACAAATTTGATTGAAATTCTGATGGTTTTCAAAATTTAAGCAGTTTTTTTAATTAAAAGACTGTAAAAACTATTAAAAATCTGCTCAAGTTATGCAAATATTTGAAAACTTTGATTAAATTTACAACAATTTATTTAGAATAAAAGATATAAAGTAATATCATTCGTATGAACCCTCTTTTCATGGTAACTTTGAATGATTTTTATTTTTAGTTTAGTTTTTTTCATAATCATGGAAAAAAGTTTTACCGGTTTCTCTTTAAAAACTGATGTATAAATTTTATAAACATTTATTACTGTGTTGTGCAAATCAGGTTAAAAAAAATATTTTTTTATGAAAAAAACCCTAATTTTTCGCATTTTCTTCTATTAAATTAAAAAAACGGCTGAAACGAATTTTTATAATGCTAAAAGAATCACAAAGCTGTTAATACACATCGATTGACACCTTAATGATGCAAATATTATATCTGGTTCGTGAGAAATAGTGAGTGGAAGAAATGACCTTGAAGATCAAGATGCTTGTAATGATTTTTTTATTTTTTATTCAATGTGTTTTGTAATGCACAGAAAAAGGTTTGATGTTGTTTTTACAAGCACTGCCTGGAGTATATAAATTTTATAAAAATTGATTCTTGTGTTCCGTAAATCAGGTTAAAAATTTATTGTTTTTGAAAAATAACCTAATTTTTTGCACTTTTTTTCTTAAATTAAAAACGGCTCCAACAATTTTTTTCAAAATTTAAAAGATTCACACAAATGTTAATACGCGTCGATTGACATCTTGACGATGCAAATTGTATGTTTGGTTCGCGAGATATAACGCATGACAAAAATGACCTTCAAACGGGCAAAACAAAAAAAAAAACCCGGCTCTTGAGATTGCAAAGACGCTTCGATTGACACCTTAACAAAGTCGATACGACTTTGTTTACGTGAGTTATGTTCGTAGAAAAAAGTGTCCACGAACGTACAGACGTACGTACGTACACACACACATACACATACATCTCCCTATCTAAAAACACTTTATATATACTCCATCGACCTCAAAACGTAAAGAAATGTTGAAAATTTCAATTTCGATTTTCGAGGCGATTACAAGAACTTCCCATATACTGGGAAGTTAAAAATATAAAAGAATAAAAAATTGATGAATGCCATTTTGCAGACATTCTTGTTTTACTAATTGCGTTTGGATAACAAAATTCTAATTGTTATTTTGCCTATTTTTGGAGATCATACGACACCGTAAAATTGATCTGGGAAGTACTTTTTGAACATGTTTGGATATCGAAAAAAAATATAAAAAAGATTTTTTTTTGGGCAAAAAAAAAATTAAACCAAAAAAAAAATTCAAAAATTATAAAAAAATTGATGGATATCATTTTTACCGTAAATAAATAGGGGCAACGCTTTGGAGACACGTTTTGCACCCTATCCCCCGCCCCGGTCCCCTCACCCATCCGCGCGGGAGGGTGAGGTGAACCCCCATTACTTCTCATGGGACCGTGACAGCCGCGAATTTTTTATGTCGTAGTAGTAGGGGAAACCCCCTCTTTCGATCCCTCCTACTCCCACCCGCTTCGGGGGTGGGGACCATAATCTTATCCTTTACCAAAAATTGAAAGGGCAATTAAGATTTATAGAAATGCTTCCATGGACATTTTGGCGGACTGCAATTAAATTTAATTGAATGAAGAGCACTCTGAACATATTTGCGCAGAATTGTAATCATGTTGTTGAAACATGCACATTGCGTCGTAAAACGACACGAGCGAATCGAAGATGTTAATTTAAATAGTATTTTGTTAACATGACATCAAAAGCAAACCCTCAACTATATTTATTTTGAAACATATATACATATAAGTTTATCGTCATTTCATAATTATTTCCACCTATATACATATGCAGCCACAAACGATCCATCACATATGTGTGAAAAAATTTACATTTTCAAATTATGCTATTAGTAGTAATATTAAAGATACGAGTAGCAAGTTGAAAAATACATTATTCGTTTACTTCGAGCAATAAACATGGATTGAAACGCCGATGATGCGTACTTCCATTAGTTGCGATGGTCACCCTGAGGCATTCTAAATGCCAAGAAAACTCAAAAAGGATCGATATTTTCGCAAGAAGAAACCGATCCGATCAGTGATGGTCACCCTGAGGCATTCTAAATGCCAAGGAAACTCAAAAAGGATCGATATTTTCCCAAGAAGAAACCGATCTGAAATGAGCGTTTGTAAAGTTGCCCTTGAACTATGAAATATTAATGGGTTTTATGCAGCCAAATTTTTAGCAATTAAAAAGAAGGAATTGGTTTCACACATTGTTTAACGTTTTTCAAGTACAACACAATGTTAGCTACGCATATGGTGTGCAGCTGGGAAAACACCACGTGTAACAACAGTATTATTCGATCATAAATGCCAGGTAGAATGCTTCCAAACAATTTGTTACAGCCAAACATATGCAATTTTTCCACATTGGACCTGAATATCGTTTCAATACAAGTTGATGTAACATTTAAGGAAATATTTTATGATACCTAATCTCAGCAAAAGTAGAAGCTTCCCGGAATTTCTGTGAATAACACAATGTGTAAAAAAATTTCAAGCATGGAAATGCAAATAGTAAAAAATGATAGAAACTATTCTGATTCTTATTCTGATTATTCCGATAAACCCTTTCCTCTAACAACTCATTTCAAAGAAACGTGCGTATGCTGCCTATTTAATTTTAGCTCAAATTTATGCGCGATGTTCTGACGAAATAAAGCTTACATATATCCTTTTTTATCGATGTATTTTTAAAAATATGCATGCTGGTTTGTTTGGTATGAAACAAATATTTAAAACAAGCTGCGAGGTGCGACCCTTGGGGTCCATACGATCAACTTCTCTGTAATATCGACATGAATATTAAAAATACTAAACACAATAATAATTATGAAAATAATACTACGAGTACTTTAAATAATAATAATTAGAGGTACTCATAAAAGTAATTGGAATGAGTTAATAGGGAGCGTTGATTGATTACGTAGGTAAGGGCAATGATTGAATATTCACGCGAATTAATCGGGAGGGGGAAGGGGGACAGGTTACAAAGCCTTTTCTACGTTATTTGTTATATTCATATTAATGCTTGAAGGACAAACGAGCGCTAGCAAAAATGAATGGTTTTTTTGTAATTACGCCCACCGAAGAGATTTTGTCGCGTGGTGGCCATTTTGAATAGTTTTGATTAAAATCACCATGATTTCGGCATAATCATTGAGTTTGTGTTTTTTCAAAATTTTACAACAATCATACTAATACTTATTTCTTATTTCCAGTTGGCCATGAAAAACATTAATGTGCAATCAATAATCGGTTTAACTGCGTGTTAAAACTAAAAAGCCTTAAGAATGGAGGAAGTAATTGAACACTAAAGGCCGAAACTACTAAAAATGACAATTTTATATTTGATGAAAGCTTTTAAAAGCATTTGATCTTGCAAAGTATTGACTACAAAACAATTTACCATTCAAAACGTTCATTACCACAAATGCAAATTTGATTAATTTTTTTTTTTGGTTTTCAAAATTCATGCAGTTTTTATATTAAAATTAAAACATGGTACTGTAAAAACTATTAAAAATCTGCTCAAATTATGCAAATATTAATAAACTTTGATTGGTTCAACAACAAGGTCTTTACAATAAGAGTAATCAAGTAATATCATTCGAATGAACACTTTTTACACGGTGATTTTTATTTTTTTTATTTTTTTATTTTTTTTATAATCATGGAAAAAGGGTTTGCTGGTTTCTTTTCAAAAACTGATAAGAATTTATAAATTTTATAAACATTTATTACTCGGTTGTCCAAATTATGTTAAAAATTTATTTTTTATGAAAAGACCCTAATTTTTTTGCAATTTTTTTTTTAATTAAAAAATGGCTCCAACCATTTTTTTAGAAACGCAAAAACATCATGAAAATGTTAAGACGCGTCGATTGACATCTCAGTGCAAACAAATACTATATTTGGTTCGCGAGATATAGTGAATGACATGGACCTTGAAGGTCATGATGACATGATGATGTCATGATTTTTTATTTTTTATTAAATTTTGTTCATAATTATTAAAAAAAATTTTGCTGTTTTTTTTCAAAAACTATTTGGAGTATATGATTTTTATAAACATTGATTACTGCGTTTTGCAAATCAGGCTAAAAATTTAGTGTTTATGAAAAAAACCTTAATTTTTTGCACATTTTTTAATAAATTAAAATCTGTAAACAGAGAAATTAGAGTGAAGCGACCACTCGAGAGTATCAAAATGTTTACATAAACATGCGGATTTATTGTCGAAACCAATCGAAATGTTTCCATAAACATTTTATATTTCCTGCCTTTGGAAATTAATATGAAGTCAAATGAAGATAAAATGTATGAAAATGCTTCCATGGACATTTAATCGGGCTGCCATGTACTATATAATAATAAGTAAATAGGAGATGAAAACATTTTTATTTAAATTTAAGGAGTCTTTTTTTAACATTTTATAAAAAAACACTCATCTAAGAAAAGATGATCCGTATTCCAAGAACGTTTTTTTACACCAAATACAAACTTAAAATAGTAACAATAATTTAAACTAAGCAGGTTGCGTAATAATTTCAACTTAGCTTCGATCTCAGAATAAATACAATATTGATGAGTTTTTGAAAGATACAAAAAAACTGTTACTGAAAACCTATCATTTTTGAAAACAGAATTAATTGTCTTACCGACAATTTGGAGAGATAAAAGTTATTTCAAAATACTGGCGTCTGCAAAAACCGAAAGTTTATATTTGTATTATGGGGACAGTTAGTTCAACTGAATCGAAATTTTATTGAAGACAAGAAAAACGGGAATAATGTCGTGGCCAACGGCACAACATACTACAGGCTTTTCTCAGCTTTGGAATCCTTCATCTCATCGGGGAGAAAAGGGTGAAGAACATTAGGTTGAACACTTTATCAATAATTCATCCCGTCATCTGAAAAGGAAAGAAACACAAAATACACCAAACTGTTGAAAAATGTTCGTGGGCAGATCAAGAAAATCTGGTGCAAGCAAATTATATTCGATCTCTCAATTACTTTGTTGACGTGAAACGGTTCACAAAATTGACATTTTTAACTTCCCAGTATTCGGGAAGTTCTTGTAATCGCCTCGAAAATCGAAATTGAAATTTTCAACATTTCTTTACGTTTTGAGGTCTATAGAGTATACATAAAGTGTTTTTAGAAAGGGAGATGTATGTGTGTGTGTGTATGTACGTACGTACGTGTGTATGTACGTACGTACGTATGTACGTACGTACGTATGTACGTTCGTGGACACTTTTTTCTACGAGCATAACTCACGTAACAAAGTCGTATCAACTTGGTTGAGGTGTCAATCGAAGCGTCTTTGCAATCTTAAGAGCTGATTAGTTTTTGGGACACTTCGGTCGAGGGGGTTTGCTGTTTTGCCCGTTTGAAGGTCATTTATGTCATGCGTTATATCTCGCGAACCAAACGTACGATTTTTTTTAACGAGGTTTTAATCGACGCGTTTTGACATTTATGTGATTCTATAAAACTTTTAAAAAATTCTTGGAGCCGTTTTTTAATTTTTAAAAAATAAGTGCAAAAAACTAGGTTTTTTTTTCAAAAACACAAAATTTTTAATCTGATTTTCAAACTTAAGTAATCAATGTTTATATAATTTATATACTCCAAATAATTCTTGTGAAAAAACCAGCAAAAGTTTTTTTCATGATTACAAAAAAAAATTAAATAAAAAAAAATCATTAAACGTTCAAGGTCATTTACGTATTCGTTATATTTCGAGAACTAAATATAATCTTTTCATCATTAAGGTGTCAATCGACGCGTTTTATCATTTTTATGATGTTTTTATATTGTAAAAAAATCGTTAAAACGTTTTTTTTCATTTATTTAAAAAAATGGAAAAGTAGTGTTTTTTTCATAAAAAAACTCATTTTTAACCTGATTTGCACATCGTAATAATAAATGTTTGTAGAATTTATAAAATTTTATCAATTTTTGTATAGAAACCAGCAAAAACTTTTCTCATGATTACAAAAAATAAATAAAAAATAAAAAATCATTCAAAGTCACCATGTAAATAGGGTTCATTCGAATCATAATACCTTAAATCTCTTATTCTAACGACATTGTTGTAAAGTCAATCAAAGTTTATTAATATTTGGAAAATTTGAGCAGATTTTCAATAGTCTTCACAGCACTATGTTTTAACTTTAATTAAAAAAAACTGTTTTTGTAACCTGTCCCCCCTCCGATTGATCCGCGTGAATAATCAATCAAACCAATGCACCAAAATCCTTACGTAATCAATTGACGCTCGCGTAGATGTTACGATTAATATTAAGTCATTCCAATAACTTTTACGAGAAGTACATTTTTATTATTTGAAATAGTATTATTTCCATAATTATTATTGTGTTTAATATTTTTAATATCTTTTTAGATATTACTGGGAAGTTGACCGTGTGGATCGCATGGGTCGCACCTCACGGCTTGTTTTAATAATAAATTGAAAGGAAGTAAATGAATATGTTAATATTAGTTTGCTGCATTAATTCAACAGCAATTAATTTCCAAGTTCATTTTTTTATGTTTTTTCCCGCAAACAAATGTGTATTTCCGACACGAATGGAAAACTTATCCATGAAAGAAGGACATATTCGGAAACAAAGACGCAGGTAGCTTAAAAAAATTATAAACTGTTTCATTGTCTAATATCACATGAAATGGCAAAGGACGGATTGTAAAGCAATAAATTTTTACAAGAGGTATTTTCCTGAAATGCTGCTTGAAATGCAATCATCACTTATGGAAATCCTAGGTAAAGAGTTAGATGAGAGTCCACCAACGCGGATGGTTTTTGGATTTTCCCGAATGGCGGGAGAACGATAATGTGAACTCTTGAAATCATTCTTCAGATAAAAAAACCCAAAAAGTAAGGAAAAAAATTAGCGTAGCGTTTTTCGTTCCATTTTCGGCTCGATGGCAATTATATGGTTGGAGAAGTTTCCTAGAAGGGGACTATTTAAATGTTAAACATGGGCGTTACTGGCTGCAATCAATATTTGCGGGCGCTTTATTGCCATCGACCGATATAAAATTACGCTAAGGGACCTAGCTCTGATCAATCGTTGTTTCCATTACCTACGCGAACCTAACGTTTCGACGCTTGCATAGTTCCTGTAATTTCAAAACACACATCAATTTTCGGTAACTTTGTATATACAAATACTGTTTTTTGTTCAGAACCACAATCCGTTACTCGCTTACTATTTAGCAGATCGTATAAGGTTTTCCCAAAAAAACATTTTGAATTACAATTATCGATTGTACACAAAGTTCTTTTGTGAATTTTATTAGATTTTTAATAACTTAAATCATTTTAAAAATTCAACTTATCATTTACAAGAATAAAAAGCTATGGTTTACACTATGAAACGATAAAAACATGCAAACGATCAGAACTAATTGGTTTCATTAATTATTTTTCGTTATTCAATTGCAACTCAATGTGTGCTACTCAATTACATCTGGTTTGCAGATGGGCAAACACGACATGCAACAGCCGTTTTTCCGATCCTAGCACCCAAAAAGGAATGCTTCGAAATATTTTTTCCCAGGCAAACACATAAAATTTTGCCCATTGGACTTGAATATCCTTTCAATACAAGACAATTTAACATTAACATCGCAGCACATACATTATTTATAAATTTATGGTATGTTTATGTAGATGGAAGGTCAATTGTTTTAGTCCAGCCAAAGCGTCGGAATTTGGACGTAAACCGTGCATTTTCAAAAGGCAGAGAAATTTTTATTGCAATGCGTGGGCAATGGTATAGTTAGCTTAAGTTTAATTTCCTGGGGTCCCTGATGATGGCGTCTGGGCTCCATCTTGAAAACAAAAGAAAGTGGGACACCCGTATATCGCCGAAACCGTGGCTCCCACAAGAAAGTTGGCAAACTTGCGTAGAATATAATTGTTAGCAAGTCTTCCATACATCACTTCTATGTGGTGTCAATGATAAAAAAGATACAAGCCAAAAACCATACCCGAAATGGAGGGAACAACTTTCGGGCGCCAAAACTTTTTTAATTCCAAGTTTAACGCGAAACACGTTGGGATACTTTTTTAAGATACTTTTATCGCGAATCGTTTGCGGTATTGATTGTTGCAATCACTGCACATTGGCGGGAGTTATTACATCCCAAAGGGGAGAAAGTCGCGTGAAAAACCCGTTTTTAGGCCAAATAATCGGCTTTTGATGGTAAACCCCCGTTGCGAAACTCGGGGAGCATTTTGGTAGGCAAGCAAATTTTGATGCAATGTGTGGTATGCCTTACTGACAGCTTAAATCCAAGTTTCTGGGGTCGCAGCCCCAAACCTCTGGGCTCCATCTTGAAAACAAACAAAAAGTGGGGCACCCCTATATCTCCGGAACCATGGCCCTCACAAGAAAGTTGTGTATAGCAAACTTGCGTAGAATTAAATTTTTAGCAAGTCATCCATACATCACTTTCACATGGCATCAATTACTAAAAAGTTATAGGCCTAAAACGACATCCAAAAAGGGGGGGCGACATCTTTCGAGCGCCACAAATCCATTGTTTTCACTTTCACCCCAAAACACATAGAGAATAGCTTTAAGGCAATTTTGTTGCAAGTCGTTTGCGTTATTGATTGTTTCGATCGCTGTACACTGGCGGGAGCTATTGTATCCCAAAGGGGGAAAACTCACGTGAAAAACGCATTTTTAGGCTAAATAATGGGCTTCCGATGGCAAACCCCCCATTGCAAAACTCACGGAGCATTTTAGTGGGCAGAAAATTTTTAATTGCAGTGAGTAGTATGCTTTTATGTGAGCTTAAATTGAAGTTTCTGGGGTCGCAACTCCAACCCCCTTGGTGCCATCTTGAGAACAAAAAAAAGTGGGACGGCCCCATATCTTGGAAAGCACCGCTCCCACAAAAAAGTTGAATATGACAAGCTTGTGTAAAATTCAATTTGCAGTAAGTTGTGGATACATCATTTTCAGATGCTGTCAATATTAAAAGAGTTACACGCCAAAAACGACGTTGAAAAGAGGGGATAATTTTTCACGCGCCACAACTTCTTTGTTTCCCTATTACCGCGAAATTTGTTCGAAAATAACTTTTAGAAAGTTTTATCACCAAACGTTGTTGCTTGTTTCGATCCCTGTACCATGGCGGGAGTTATTGTGCCTCGAAGGGGGACAAGTCACAGTAGAAAAAACCATTTTAGGAACAGATAAACGTGTGTTAAATCCCCCTTCGGGACACAATAGCTCCCGCCGTGGTACAGCGATCGAACCAAGCAATACCGCGACAATTAAATTATTTTCATAACACTTTCTTA
This sequence comes from Oxycera nigricornis, assembly GCA_963942545.1. Lineage (NCBI taxonomy): Eukaryota > Metazoa > Arthropoda > Insecta > Diptera > Stratiomyidae > Oxycera > Oxycera nigricornis. The sequence goes on along the minus strand of OZ012662.1, from coordinate 25,537,889 downwards.
AGACAATTCGATCAATTTAGTTAAAAATAATGAAAATAATTTTAAAAGGTCGATGTGTTGAATTCGTGTGGCCTAATACATTAAAATTTGGGAATGAGATCCCATATAGTAATTTACAGATATCTGAATGTCATATTTTTGCAAGTCAATTAAAGGTTTGTAGAACATTTTAGCAGATCTTTTGAGATACTGTGTCGGATAGTTTCATGATCACATTTTCTGTTCTGGATACTAAACTTTGTCAAGCTATTTTTGGAAATAGGTTTCAATGACAGCTTTTTGATAAGGACTTTTCACAAACTGGCTTAGAATATATTCTAGAAAGAAAATCATAAAAATATGTGGCTCTATAACCAAAATTCTGCGTGGAATATGAGCGAAAAAGTAATTGCTGAATTAAAACAGACATCAGAGGATTTTTGAGAAAAGCATGTTAAAAGTTATTCCATCAAAATTATTTCTTAAGCTACTGAACAATTAAACAGGATAAAAATAGAACTTCAAAATGGTTTCTTCGAACAAAAAGTTCAGTAAGGTGTTGCTTGCATCTTGCATTATATTTAGTTTCATTTGCGGGTTCTTTTGAGCTTATCGATGCGAAACATAAAATCTTCAATAATTCAATCGCAGATGCAGACGACTGAATATTATTCACGACTGGAAATCAAAATGCATGTAAGTTCGAATGTTTGCGTATTCATTGAACTCCTTTCTTTCCTTTCCTTAAATATTTCGAACGAACAAGGTTCCGTAAACTTCACTCATGATCTGGGGAAAGAAAATCTGAATCTGGTCTGGATTAGCAAAACAATAATTATAATCGATTTTTCTTTAATTTAAAAATAACCATAATTCGTTCTTTCCAGGCACGGCATGCGGTTCATCCTCGCAATCCTGGAACGGCATGCTGTTCACCCCCTCCTTCTTCCAGGAACTTCTTACGGTTCAAGACCGGTTAAAATTCGATGGAAAGCGGATCCGTTCAAAGTTAGATCAAAAGTGGGTCCGTTCAAAGTTGGATTGGTTATCATATGTGTGTACATCAGTGCGTCAATTCGGACTGTCATCGAAGACGTGTATTTAGGGGGTTAAAAGTCAAATTTCGTCAGACGACAGGTCCAATTCGTAGTGCCGCCGTATTTTTTTTAATATTTGTAATAATTCGAATAAAATTTGTAATATTATATTATATTTATATTAATATATTATATTTATAATATTATATTATATTTGTATTATAATTTTATATTATATCTGTGTTCGTATAATATTTATAATAATTTAGTTCGTACTCGATCAGAGATGTCAGACAATAAAAACGCACCGTCGGGGAACGATGACAAGGAGCTGAACGATTTATTAGACGGTGAGTTGTTCAGTTTCATTAATGTGACGTTATGTAATTTTTGGACAAAAAATTGCAGATGCACTGAAAGATTTCGATCATGTTCAGCCGGGCGCGGTTGCTCGTAATACTTTAGCCGGTGGCGAGCCCGATGCTGGTGCCACAGAACTTTGGAACGAAGACTTTTTCGCGTAAGTACGCTAATTGTTTAGTAGGGAAATCGAATTAAGTATGTCAAGCTGAAATTGCAACATGCACCCTAGATTTACTAGACAGGACCTACATTAAGTTGTTTCGATGTTAGGTACTATCCCTTTTACCGATTCTTATCGTCTATGAAGGTACTATGTACTGAAACCCAATTATGGACAATTAACAAAAATTGATGAAGAAAGTGATTTGGGAGGGACAGAGCTGATTTTAGTCGGTAGAAAGTTATGTAGATAAATCTTGTCTTTACAACTTGTGTAGAAGCAAGAGCGTACGACCGTTTTTTATAAAGGGATGTAATCAGTTCTGAGGCTTATTGGATTCTATTGTAAAAATGCAAACATCTCGCAGTACCGGCGAGTGGCCTCAATCGTTGAAAATAACTTTTGATATTTCCTTGCTTAGTTCTATTTGTTTTTCTATACCATTGTAAAGTTAAACAGCGTAAAAAAACTATTATAGGTCTCAAAAGCCGTTCTCCAGTCGTTCGTAAGAGCCGCTGTACAAGTGATTTATTTTTTGAACAGACTGTTTTCAGTATTAAACCCTAACCACGAAATTCTACCCACGAGCTATTATTTTGATACTTCCACATAATAAAAACGCAGTTATAACAACAGCATCATCCATTTTTTATAACAATTCTCTGAAAGAAGCTTCATCCGAAATAGAGCAATAAGTACTAAATAAATTTAAGAAAAAGTCAAAGCAAATAGAAAATTCACAGGAGCTATAATATAATATAAGCAAAACTCGAAATTTACATACTTTTGTCATTTTTAATCCAGTTGAATCATTGAAGAATCGACTGAAATTTTTTTGTATTGTCCATAGTTGATACAAAGCATGGCACTTTCAAGGCGATAGAAATCGATATAAAGAATATACAAAATTCATAAGAAATAGAGTCCTTAAGGGAAATTAATAATTCAAGGCATTTCTTTATAATTGTAGCTCAGGCTGAATGATTCGATGACTGACTTGTGAGAAGCTAATGTAACTATTTCATGTTTTGTTCGAACAGGAGGTATTTTTAGTGTTTTAAATTTATATGGGTTGTTTGTGTCTTTTATTTTGTTTGGAAACTTGTTGGAAAGGCCAGCTGCACTGTGTATGGGGTCTTCCTTGAGTCGATAAGTTCTAACAAATACAATGACTACATTATTTGCCCAAATTAATTCATCATCAATAGCGCGATAGCCTAAATCGAAGCTTGATCTCCTGCAGTAGATGCCTCCAATTTTATAGGCTCAGCGACTACGTCTTTCAGTTCCCTATTCCTAATAGTGCTCTGATTTCCGTGTCAATACTGTTCTTCCGTTGCTTTCTCGGTTTGTCTGGTGGACGATTTCCCTGGGCTCTACCCTTCAGGGTGCGTCTAGATATTCGTGCCTCGTCCATGTGTTCCACATAGTCAGCCCACTGGAGGTTGCGGAGCTTCACAACTGCGGAAACGAGTAAATCATCGTATATGTTGTACAACTCATGGTTATATGGTATTCTCCACTAAGTTCCCCTCCTGGACAGGCCCAAATATTCTTCTAAGGATTTTCTTTGAAAGATGTCAACGATATTTTCCGACGCCTGCGTTAAAGTCCAGGACTTGCAGCCATATATCAGCACATGTCTTATCGTCAATTTGTAGAGCCGCCGTTTATTTCTCTAATGCACTTAGCCTGATTTCAGAATTGAAAGGACAGAGAAATGGACCTTATTAGCTAGGCTAATTCTTCGTTGGATTTCGCCTTTTTCTCTGTCATCACTGCTCGCAAGAACCCTTAAGTCAAGGCCGTAGTCAGAAAAATATTTCGGGGGGGGGGGAGGATATGTGAGTTCATCTTTTTTTTGTTTTCAACGTTGGGAGGTGGAAATCTTCAAAAGATACCGATAAGCTCCTGCACCTCGGCATGCCGGGTTTTTACGGACTAAAACCACCTCCGTCTCCTCCAAACCTCTGTCATTATCAGTCTGTGTTGATTACACATAATAAAAATGTACATTCCAATGATATAAAATCATAACCTTTTACTTTTCTCACATGCATATTTGCACTGGGGCAACTAACTTATACATTTGACATCTATTCACATATTAAATAACAGTTAGGCTCTTATTCTCTTTAAAGTTTAGAAGCATAGTGTAATTTCGTTTGGATATTGTTATCACTTCAAAAAAATATAACAAGATTTCAAATTCTACTTTAACTTACATTCTGGAAATGAAAGAGTAGTTGAGGTGCAAATTGAACAATTTAAGAAATAAAATGTTTTCGACAATTTATTTCATGAAATTAAGAGTTGAAAATTGCTGCGTTTCTAGAATTTTCCTCGAAAACCAAAAAAAAACTGAATGCCACCTAGATCAACTCACCAACATAGCCAGCTCTTGAGAAATGCATAAATAAAAATATGAGTAATAACAACAATAGTAATTACAATAACAAACAATAATCATATTACAGAAAAGTAGACATTTTATTCTTTATTGTTGTCTTTCACGTCAAGAAAATACCTTAAGAAATAATCGCATTCGCAACCAATCTTGAAGTTTTAAAAATATATGGACCTTGCAGAAAGCGGCTGCATGTACAATAAAGATGGCATGATTGTTTTCAAACAATTTTAAAACAAGACTTGTGTTTTCTTCTCTGTTAAATCAAAATGATAATAAATTGACGTTAACAATAAAATAATATTAGGTTTTGACCATGAGATTTTGTCGAGAAACAGAACGACCCCGCATGTAAATACAAACATAGACACTTTCTTCTTTCCAAAATATATTGGAAAGATTGCAAACGAAAACTAGTGTGTACCTGTATTTTGTAACATTTTTCAGTAGCAGCTTTTTTTAATTTTTTGCATTGGCTGCTACTGAAAAATGTTCCTGAATTATTTTTTAATCTTTTCTTTTGTATGCTGATATCTAGATGAGACGTTTTTTATTTCTGTTTAGTTGTGAGAAAGGTCAATACTGCGAATTGTCATATAAGAAGCTGGGTTATTTTAATTTCATTTTCAACCAAATTAATATAAAATTAATGCAACTGTAGTCTTATAATATTTTAGACCAAAATTAAGTTAATTTTGTGAAATAAAAAGTATTACAAAAGAAAATTTAATCTTCGAGCCTTTTTTGCTGCGAATAAGTCTATAACTTCCTCCGTTTTGATGTCGATTTGACGATGAATTGATATTAATGCCAACCCAGTTAATCTTTCCTCACCAGTCGAGTTTCGGAGATACGTTTTCAGACGTTTCGACGTTAAAAGGTATCAACAATTGCTATGAAAATTTCCTCAAATCTAATTAATCCGTCATGATTTTCAACCCAAGAGTTTGCCATTTGGTTTTGATTAAACATCCTCGGACTCAGTTTTGAGACATATTTTTACCACTTATACCTTAATTACATCGTACCAAATTTTGGAAAATCGTTAGATTTCACGAAATTTCTCCTAAAATCCACGATTTTCCATACAAAAATCCGAACATAGTCGATCACAAATCCATTAGATTTCAAATGTTAACATTTGACAAGATTTTGGAATCTCAGTACCCCAAATCTTGCGATGTGATTGAACAGTATGACTACTTTTAATCGTGGGAAAATTTCGGGGGGGGGATCAAACCCTGGCTATCCCCCCCTGGCTGCGGCCTTGCCTTAAGTAGATGAATTTCTCAACATTCTCCAAGTAATACTCTTCTATTAACAGGTTTTGTTTGATTGGCGTCTTTTTTCATGTCTGTGTCGTGCATTTACTCTGATTTTGGAATGCTTCTTGGCTTGAGGTATGGACCTTGGCATTATGTTTATACTGTCAGTGTATGCAATTATCTGGGTGGAATTGAAATGCAGGTGCATTTCCCTGACAACGCATTTCAATGACAAGTTAAACAAAACAGGTGCTAGTCCATCGCTTGTTTGGAAGTTCTGAGTCAGTTTGCCGTCAATCCCGGTTGGGGATTCCGTGTTCATCATCGCCACTTTTGTCATTTTGATCAGTTTGATGGTTTTCCAAAGTCAAGCATAATTTTATAGACGGCCAATACTATCGTATGCTTGTTTGAAAAGGTTTGGTGCACGTCAATTTTATACCCCCAGCACTTTTCTAGCATTTGCTTTACTGAGAATATTTGGTCAATTGTAGATTGGCCACTTCTAAATTCACTCTGGTAGTCACTGATGATGTTTTCAGTATATGGTTTTAATCTGTTTAAAATGACGTAAAGGACGTTCATATTAATGATATGCCTCTACAGTTGTCGCAGCTTATTTTACCCTTATTTTTATATTGAACATATAATGCTTTTGCACAATCGCCGAGGATTTTTTCCTCACTCTAAATTCTAAAAATAATTCTTTGGAGGAGATTTCACAGACATTTTCCACCTTGCTTCAGTAGTTCCGAAAGTATTTGTGATTGGCCCGTATCCTCAGTATCCAGGCTCGTGGTGGCAGTCGTTGCTAATGATGCAGGATTAAATAGGGTTTAAAAGAGCCGCATCCACCGTGCTTTGATCTCGTCAGAGTTGCTGATGATGTTATCGTTTTCGTCGTTCTTGGCTGGTAGCCTTTTCTAAATTGTTTAACAATTTAGAAAGCGGATCGCTCGTTGTTCCGCTCGAAATCTTTGTCTAGTTCTGCTAATTAATTATGAACCTCCTAAGCTATTGTTATCTAACTCCATCTATAGATTGTGGCGGTCGTGCTGCTCTGTGAGGGCTCGAACGTGGTAGTAACTGATGAGGGTGTTAGCTTTCACACCGAAACCGTTTTTTTGTCATTTATATGTTTTGCATTTCTCAAAATGTAAACATTTTTTTCAAAAGTTTCATCTTATATCACTGAGCTGTATTCACCGCTGTTTTTATGTATAAATTTAGCTCTCCCCGTGAAAGTCAGGCCTTCTAAGCTTTATTCTTGGGTTATATTGTATACCACGACAGTTAGCAGGGGCAGTTAGCATAGGGAGATTGTAAATAGTTTTGTAATAATTATTAGTCTACAAAAGTAGGTTTTTAATAATTCCTCACATATTCTCTACGGTGTTTGAATCTTTAGTTTCTGCTGACTATTATTTTTAATGAATTCAAAGGTTTGTTAACAGTTGCGCATCTGTAAATAATGTTTTATTGGTTTGTGGCGTCTGCTGCACTTGTCATTCCTACTACTTTACACTTACTAAGTTCAATTATTATAGTGAGATATTTATAAAGTACGTCTCTAAATCAATCGACCTTTTCATTTCGATCAAGCCTCGTCTGTTTATAATATATTTACTGGTTATTATATTAAACGTGATATATCCCAGAAGGTAAATATCCGTTTAAATGGATACCAAGCGATGTTTCCTTGTAAGATCCATGCGTCGAATACATTACTGCTTTATATTCACCTTAACATTCGATACCATTGCAGCGAACAAGCTAAATTGTTAGGTGATCGTGTAACCGCATTATTCGGCGATGGAAACGCTGCACCCTCTGAGGAACAGATCAGTGTGGGCTTTCAAAGAATGGCCGAAGCAGCGGCGATGGCACTACATGGCGATGGTCAGGAAAACGATGCAGGCCAAAAATACGCAGATAGTATTAAGGAAGCCTTAAAAGTATTCTAAAAATTTTCATCCTCACAAGAATGTTCTGGCATACATTTATATATTTTTAAGGGTTTACAAGACGGAGTGGACGAACTTCAAGCGCCTGTTTCAGAAAACGATTTAGCAAGTATGTTCTCAAGCATCAATTTGGAAGTAAGTAATTGAATAGTAAAGTATGTAGTTACGTTAAGCAATCAATTCAATGACAATAGGGTGGAGGAGACGGAGACTCGAATCCATTCTTACCTTTTATGCAAGGTATGATGCAAACACTATTATCACCCGAAATACTTTTACCTAGTATGAAAGAACTGTCGGAAAAGTTTCCGAAATATTTAGAAGAAAATGGCGATAAAATAGATGCAGCTGATAAAGAACGGTAAATTCAGTCTATTAAATATAAATGCAATTAAGTAACATTTCTTGATTTCAGATACGAAAAACAACAACAACTTTTCACAATAATCACGAAAGATTTAGAGGATGAAAAACCAGACGACACACCCGAAGTGAAACAAGAGCGATTCAAGCGTGTGCTAGATAATATGCAAAAACTTCATGAGTACGGTCAGCCGCCTGCCGATCTGATAGGAAATATAGAAGGTGGAATGCCATCGTTGGGTGCTGGAGCGCCCGGCCAATGTCCGGTGATGTGAAACAAAATAAGAGGGAAATATGGGAAATGAAAATGCGTATCGTAATAGGGCTTCTCATCATTTAGTGTTGGTGTTTTTATATAGGATTGAAACCAATTTACTGTGTACGCTTCTTGTAATGAAAAATGTATGTTGATTTGTTAATATTTTTTTATTACAAAATAAGAATTTTACAAAGTGAATTGTTTGTACATAGAAAATTATGAACTTGATTGTTAGACTGATTTAGTGATCTATGGCGCGAATTAGACATGTGTAACGTAGTACTGCGCCGCGCTATTGCGCTGATGCACTGTCTTTGAGACCAATGCGCTGATACCAGACAAAAGTCTCAGTAGGGCAGTGTATCATCATCATCACGTTAGCGCAGCAGAAGAGGCAATCAATGTGTTGGCAATGACGGTGGCGTTGGAGCTTAAAAGTCTAGTTCGACGCATCGAGAAACGCAATTCAAGAACTGCGTTATGCATTTAACGAAGAAAAATTGTGGCTAGTGAAGCACTCAAGATATTCCATTGTGTTGTGGCGCAATAGCGCCAGCGTACTGCGCTTATACCGGGACTGCAGCCGAATTCAATGAGTTACACATGTCTAGCGAGAATTATGTCTTTATGACATTTATGTAGGATGGAAAAGTATCGAATAATTGATTGAGGATTTGAATGTTGACGTCAACTACATGAAAGCTTCCAGTTCGCACGAAATATTTATCATGTGCTCAGATATCAGGAGGGAAACATCTAAGGCTTGGCTAATAGTTTTCCTAACTTGCGCTAGGAGACAAATGCATCACATTTGAATGTCACCTTACAGCGATGCAATCTAGTCTGTTTTAAAATTCGATATTAAAATCACTATATGTTTTATAGAAGGTAATGTTGAATTCCTGCGATTTGAAATTGGTTCTGAAGTTAAACATGCGATGCTTATGCTGTACAGCAACCACTACTATCTCTTATAAGGGCGGATCTGTACAAAAACGACTATATTTGGCCGTTCGGGGAAGGGGGGGGACACTGATTTTTGCAGGAAAAGTTGTGGAATAACTCGTATAACAACAATTGACTTATCCTCCTTCTCAAAAAAGTCGGGAACGTTCAAAGAAAATCAAAATGTTTAATTTTTTGGAAAAAACAATCGTTTTTTCCCTACTTTCCTCATTCCCAACTTTAAAACGGTTCATTTTAGAGCAAAGTTGTGTGACAATAAAAACTTCTATAAGATAGGATTGGTTAAAAAAATTAAAACATTTAACGCTTGCCGCAAAATAACAATAAATATAAAAATAAGGGGGGAAAGGCCATTTTTTACTTAATTTTTTTACCACTTAAAATGCATTTAGGACCTTCATAGTTCGCCTAAAAAATCTTTATAGTGTGATGAAACAGCCCAGCGATTTTCATCAAAATCGATCTAGTGGATTGCGCATATTAATTGTGCAATCTAAATTTATTTAAAAAAATTCAAAATTTTTGAAAGCTTGGAAGTCAGAAACTTAAACTTATAGAAGTTTGAAATTTTTTCGCATATAAAAGAGCACTTCACCTATCAAATGCAATTCACAAAATTGAAATCAGATTATTAGGACGGCCTCAGGAATTTTTGCTAAACTTGATAATCAACTCTAAAACAGTGCTGGGCTGCTGCGGATTCAATTGATGGAATCATGGCTCCTACGATTTTGAATTTTTTTAAATAAATTTAGATTTCACTATTATAATCGATTTTGATGAAAATTTGTGTGCTATGCTGTTATGTTGTAAAAATTTTCTAGGTGAACTATGAAGGTCCTAAGTGCATTCGAAGTGGTAAAAAAATTAAATAAAAAAGGTCTTTCCCCCTTTTTCATATACATATATGTATTTATGGCTATTTTGCGCAAGGGTTAAATGTGTTAAAATTTTTAACCAATCCTATCTTATAGAATTTTTTTATTGTCACACAACTTTGCTCTAAAATGAACCGTTTTAAAGTTGGGAATGAGGAAAGTAGGGAAAAAACGATTGTTTTTTCCAAAAAATTAAACATTTTGATTTTCTTTGAACGTTCCCGACTTTTTTGAGAAGGAGGATAAGTCAATTGTTGTTATACGAGTTATTCCACAATTTTTCCTGCAAAAACCAGTGTGCCCCCTCCTCAACGGTCAACTGAAGACAGATCCGCCCTGGTCTATATATCAAAAAGTGAATTAGCATATTGCACACAGAGAGTGCAAGCAAAGAGCGATGTAGTAGGATATTTTGAGAAGAAGAAGGTGATTTTAATCGATGAAAATCCGACATGCCGAGAAACAGGAGCTAATCGGTATCTTTTGAAGATTTTCACTTCCCAACGTTTGAAAAAAACTTAAAGGAACTTTTCCTATTTCCTATATTTCACAGTGAAGCGACATCACGTTCAGTTGTGAGCGGCATTCCATTGTAACTTTGGATAGTGATTGGATAGCAGCTTGATTGTCAGAAAAAAAATGTTTAAATTTCTTATGACCAGTAATATGTAAGTTGCGATCTTTAAATTAAATCTGGTATCTAGCATTTTCCGCTGTTATTTTGTTGGCTCGATCTGGTAACCTTTTACTCTGATATTAGCGATTTTTTTGAATACTGTTTTTCAGGGATCTACCTTTGCATCATTCTATAGCTCATTCAAACATTTCCTTATGCTGACGATATTAGATCGCTTTGCAGACTTTCAAATCTCTTTTTAGGTAAACTCAAGTTCGTCGTAGTCTTCTGATATAACCTTTTTAGTCGATGGCCCTTGGCTCGATGCTCAGCTATTTCGATGTTTCACCAATAGTTGGCTTTTCTTATGAGGACTGTCTCTGTGACGTGGCATCTACAGTGCGCGTAAAAACATAGTACACCTGCAAAATTCGTTATTATTTCCTGAACAACGGGATGCAGGTTAATTAGATGTTCTACAAATTAGACTGGAATGCACATTTCTATTTCAAAATAATTAAGAGTTACTTTTAGGTGCGTAAAAAAGATAGCACACCTGGAGGAAATAACAAAATAAAAAAACCGAAGATTAGGTAATGTTATCTTTATTTAAACATTAATAATTAGTTGAACCTCCACTATTTTTAATTACTTCAAACATTCTTTTTGGAAGACTTTTGTATAATTTGTATTTTCGGGAAATTCCACCCCAACATCTAATTATTGCAGTTTTCAGTTCATCTGCAGTTGCGTATTGTTTTCCTTCGGCGTAAACGAGCCGAGCCAGCTGTCCCCAACAATTTTCGATTATGTTGAGGTCGGGTGATCGTCCTGTCCAATCGAGAAGTTCGATTTCTTTCTCTTCGAAGAAAGATTTCACCTTCCTGGCGGTGTGCACAGACGCATTATCCTGTTGAAAAATCGGCGAAGCATCTGCAATGGTCATTATACCGTCAGATATTTGCTGTTCCAACAGCTGTACATACTTATCAGCGTTCATTTTGCCACTGATGAATACTAATTTCGATCGACCGTTAAATCCGATCCGGATCCGCAATCAATTTCGTTACAGTTTTCCGACTCCTATCAATACTTCGTGCAATTTCCGCAATACTTTTCTTCTGTCGCCGTAATTCCAAAATCGTATCAATTTCCGAGTGATTTAGTACTTTACCTCGTCCCACTTTCCTAAATGTTTCAACCATTTGTTTTTAAATGTGGTTATACACTCTGCCCTGAATGTCTTTGTTGTGAAGGTCACAATTTGAAAGCCGAAACTAAAGTTCCAAGCTAATTTAAGAGGCAAGCGTTATTTGCTATCTTTTTTACGCACCTAAAAGTCATTAAATTCGCCATAAAATCTCAAATTTTGAGAAACCATTAATTATTTTCAGGTAGAAATGTGTATTCCAGTCTACGCGTCTAATTTGTAGAACATCTAATTGACCTGCATCCCGTTGTTCAGGAAATAATAAGAAATTTTTCAGGTGTGCTATCTTTTTACACACACTGTAGGTATCACCTTTATCCACGATGGGCTGCCTTAGCTTTTATTTAACGCGGCATTGAAATATGAAACGAAGAAGCTGCCGGTTTACAAGGGCACGTTTCCTTAAAAGTCCAACGAAATAGGGACATTTGTTCCTATGTATCTACAGAAATTATTACATAATAAAGAAAAATAGCATCACAGTGAATGAAATTAAACGAAAATTATAATCCGATAAAAAGTAGGCCTGTTACAATAATACAACATAGAAAATGTTGAAACAGTTCATCCATTTAAATGCAAAATTAACGAAGGTGGAAATGGAAGAAATGTAAAAATGAGTTTCCCAGGCGATAGTTAGTTTCCTGAATGGGTTTCGAGTCGACCCAAGGTCTCTAAACTATGTCCTGGCTTTGCTCGCGTGTCATCTTTACGTTCTGACTGTTTCAAATTTCAGCTAAAAGAGGAATAATCCAGTTGAATATTAAACTTAATTACGAATGAAACTCATCACTTAATTACGAATCAACTCTTTTTTATTCATGTGAAAAGGTTTTGACGTGATCAGATGAGCAGATTTTTTGTTGTGTTTTCTAAATTGTATAAAAACGGCTTATCAATTCACCTTTTAGCGAAATTACTTTCCATCGCTTTTCCCGATCGTTGAATGTTGTTGATATTAGATTTTAATCTAGACTCTACCGACGTCTGATTAGACATTGCTTTGTGCAATTCTTTATTGATAAAGTTTTTATCGAAATCCTTGGATTCGTTCGTTTCACGATCATACTCTTTTCGATACGTATCCACTTTTGTTTTACGTTCTTTTTCTCGCAATTCAGCGTTTTGCATCATTTCTCGACATCGTTTTTCTCTTTCTTCACTTGTTAATCGCACCCTTTTGGGATTTGTCGCTGCTTGCGCCGGTTGCGTTCGCTTAACTTGTTCGTTTCGACCAGTTCTTGAGTCTGTCTTCGCACTTACTCCCTTAAGGTAGATCTTTTCACCTGATGCTGTCACTAACCCGTAATTTTTCCGTGGTGGCGTATCGTCGTGAGGAGCAGATGATGATGAACTATCGCTATCACTCTTTGATATTTTTGTTTTCGAGGAAACACTTTTGTACTTTGAATTATTTAGATAATTACGATCTTTTTCATGTTCAATTGGTTTTCCTTTATCAATAGTGTCTTTTCTGGAGTAATTCGATTTTATTTGATCCTTTTGACTTGTCTTATCCTGGCGGGAATTAGATTCGAATGTTCTTTTGGGTATCGGTTTGCTAATTCGATCAGGCGTTGAATCGTCATTGCTATCATTTCTAGATTTTCTTTGAGAACGGCTGTGGTAGTCAGACTTACGACTGTCACGATAAACAAAATTTTTTCTTTGACTTGGTTGAGGACGTTGGCTTGAAATGTGACGAAGTCCCTTCGGTGGGATGCCCTCATCTGAGGAGTCATCATCACTGTCTCTATTGGGAGTCTTTCTCTTTCTGCTTTTCTCTGATTTATTATCATCACTAAATTTTTCTTCACCTTTCTTTCCCAGCAGATCTTTCAAATTAAAAGTACCATCATTTGCTCCAAACTTCTCCTTGATTTGACGATATTTCTTAGCCAGCAACTTGTCCAAATCTTCATCTTCACTGCTCGATGATTCTTTTTTCTTCTTTTTCTTACTGCGCTTTTCTTTCTTTTTCTTGCTGCTCTTCTTTGAAATCTTCAAATCTTTCCCGGCCTCACGTTCCTTTTTCAGCAATCGGTGCAACTCTTTCAGCTTCACGGGATTCTCCAATATGCGACGTCTGGATTCCATTTCCTTTTGCCTTATAGACATGAGCGGATCCTCCAGTATCTTCCTTTGGATATCAACTTGTTCGTCGTTTTGGACACTTCGGTAGTTTCGAATCGAGTACGGGATACATTCGTGTTCGACATGGTTTTTGGGTACCGTGACTCCTGGTAGCGCTTTCTGCTTCTTCTCCTCGTCGTCGAGTTTCTCGAATTGTCTGTCGATTGTCTTTCCCAGCAGATATTCCTCCCGATTCAAAAGTTCTGATCCACCTGAATTTATAGAATGCAAATCAACAACTTAGACAGTGCCTCTTGGCAATATTTGTATGGAACTTACTTTTGTACATCCATTCTAGTTTGGAAGTATCTTCCGTAAATAGGGTGGATTTACTTGTTTTCGAAATGTCATCTTGATTTCTCGACATTGTATGTGTTTAGTGGTACGAAGCAAATAAAATCTGTGAAAAGAGCTTCGAAAAGCCAAGATTGATAAGCATGTCAGTTTTAACTATTTTTGACAGTTCGGAAGGGTTTGACGGCTGCAATTGTAACCACAGAGGATACAAACACTGTAAAAAGCGACGTTGCCTCTAGCATGTTTTTTATGACGTCTCAAGAAAATTGTAAACCGTTGAGTTTTAAATTTCATGACGACTAACTAACCGTTAATCTGCCGAAATTAATTAATTAGTTTAATTTTTTGGCTATTGACGATATGACTATGAATAAAATAAAATAAAATTAAAACAAGCCGTGAGGTGTCACCCTTGGGGTCCACACAATCAACTTCCCGGTAATATCTACATAAATATTAAAAATATTAAACACAATAATAATTATGAAAACTTACTTTAAATAATAATAATGCAAGTTTCTCATTACAGTAATTGGAATAATTAATCGTATTATCTGCGGAATCGTTCATTACGTAAGGCTTTTGGTAGATGAGGGGTGGATTGGTTTGATTGAATATTCACGCGGATCAATCGGAGGGGGAACAGGTTTCTACGTTATTTGTTATTTACATATCAATGCTTGGAGGACAAAAGAATGCAATTTTTGTTATTACGCCCACTGAAGAGATTTTGTCGCGTGATGACCATTTTGAATAGTTGCGTTCAAAATTGCCATGACTTCGGCATTATCACTGAATGGGTATTTTTTACGATTTTACATCAATGAATTTAGTGTTCAATTTTTGTTTGATTTCAATAAAAAGTTAAGATTTTGCTGATTATACAAGCATAGAAAATGTTTCGATTGGAGAAGTTTTAGTAAATGATATTTAACTAACACAGATAGTACGTCAAAACTGAATTATTAATTTGTATTTTCCAGATTGCATTCAGTGAAACAAGTAGCTTTTTTTAAATGCAACACTGAATAGATTCGACTATTTCTTACGGGATAGTCATATCTTTTTGATGTTTACTAAAACATTCGTTCTTTCCTTGATTTGAACCATCAAATTTTCGTCTTTTCATTTTTCACAAAGTGTTTGTCAGTGAAATGGAACAAAAACTTTAAACACGTTTTACGCAAAACAACGTTTTTTAACATGGCAGACAGATAATCTCCGGATGTACTGAACCGATTTTCAAAAACTTTGATGTGTTTAGTTTGTTCGAAATTATTACACCGTAATTCACCAGAATATTAGCAAAAACTTGAAGAAAATATTTTGCCGTTAAAGAAACTACGAGAAAACGGTCGATTTTTGTCATTTTTTTCTCACGTCCACCATATTTTTTGAACTGATTTTTTTTGAAAACGGTAGTGGATTACGGTGTAAGCGACCTTGCTTTTTGAAGTGCCTTTTAAATTTTTTGTTCCAGATCTACCAATCCATAGATTATCTATCCGCCGTGGAGTAACGATTTTTCAGAGCTTAATTTCAGCGCCCTCTATAAAAGAAAATAATAAATAAAAATCATATTTTTTTTATTCAAATATGAAATAATACTATAAAAATTCATGCCAATATATAATTAAATTTCTGAGAAACAAATGCTTGAAAAATGTTTTTTACCTTCTAAAGGGGTACCTTAATAAAATTTACCATCGAACAGTCAAGGGTACGAAACTAATTTATATTATAATAGTAAAGACGTTATTTTATGACATATAAAATAAAAGATATCAATTTCTTTTATTTTTTTGCACTCTCCTGGTTGATTGATTGATTTTTATTCATTCTTTTCCATCTGTAAGCCGTCGTAACATATACATTACAAATCTATCATTTTCTAAGCAGATCAGGCCCTGGGCTGTGACGAGTTTATTACATTCACTGCATGAATGATAGGAGAACTCTCAGGATCAACAAAAAAGATCGAGCAATTGTTAGCCACTCACCCACCAGAGAAACCATGAAAACGCTGGGGGGGGCTCAGTAAACGCAGATGGCAAATTGCAATTGAAATTTTCAAATAAAAGATCTAGGAGTGATTTTCGACCCGAAACTTAAATTTGAGCAACCTATACACTAGCCTCGTTAGACCAATCCTTGAATATTGCTCGCAAGTATGGTCACCACACTATCAAAATTTGGATTCTATTATTGAATCAGTACAGCACAAATTCACTCGTTTCCTTACCTTTAAATTTAAAATTACATATATGCCATATGAAGAGCGACTTTCCTTGCTACAACTTTCTACTTTGCAATCCCGCAGACTACTCTTAGATGAGTGTTTTCTGTTTCGGCTTCACCACCATCAATTAAACTCTAACCTCTCTGATTGGTTAGAGTATCGTACTTCAGAACACCTTGCCAGATCTCTAGGACTGAGACTTTGTACCATTCGCCGATGTTGCGACTCCCTCGAAACCACAATACTCTGCAACTCGGTCCGTTTCCTCACTCACTCTATATTTATAAGCAGAAGGTAAAGTGTTCTTTAACTAATTAGTTTAATCTGTACTTTGTATTTATTTTCTTTAATTTTTGCATTTTTTTCTTCTTTTTTATTGTCTTGTAATTGGATTATCTTAGTCTGTAAGGCTAATTCTTAATAAATAAACTGAAGGACGTGGTCGTTGAACCGAGACATCTGGGGCAATATCTTCAGAAAGCCAAGTCTAAATTTCGGCTAGTGCTCTATTGATGATGGTATAAATGTGGTAACAATGTTTTCAATTTGTAGTTGTTATTAGTATATATCGTAAGTCGTGGAAGGTTCAATCCTTTAAAACAACCATTTCCGCGGTCCTTCCACATATTTACCTGAGCGTTAACAGTCCAGACTCGATTCAAGAAGTGTAACCAACATCACTTCCGAGCTGACCCTCTAAAAAGTGCGATTTTAATGTTACCCTTGAACTGGCCAAAACAATTAAACAGAGTGTGAAGATGAAAAACTGCGGATGTTCAACTTCTGTTCTCCATCCACAGTCTGTGGCTTCATTATTTCCGCCAGCAACTAACTAATGGACGGGAAGACAACGTTCGTGGACAATGGGATGGGCAGCAGCATGTCTGCCGTCCGTCTCAAATTATAGCGATTTGCAGACATTTGAGAACTTTATATTGTTCACTTTCAGGCGTCTGGGTACCAGAGCGAGTTAGCCTTGATGGAGCCCAAGTCCATTCCATGACTCCAGAACATGCTCACTTCGCTTAAGATTTATTTCATTTTATGGATTTTTCGCATATTTGCTAATTTACTGCAAGAGCTACCTTGGCCTGTCGCAATATTCTTTCGGTAAGATAATTAATTGCATGCTGAGAATTAAAAAAAAAAGACAAAGTCCAATGGGTTCTGTTGAGGATCACCGAAGAACGGCGAGTCAGACATGGCTGTAGGCACCAAGCCATTATTAAATTGTTACTAAATGCTCTTATTCATTGTGTCACGCTGCTTTTTTGAGCAAATTAAATCAAGATGGAGATTCTGATTAGCATGGAAGTTGACTATTATCGAATGGAAGATACAAAATACTAGACCAGGTTTAAAGGTGGATGATATGATACTTCAAAGTGGATCAGTGGTATGGATGTTAGAGTCATAAATTTTTGATTGATATATAAATCAGCCTCTGATTGAATAATCATTTAATGCGTTTTTCGAGAGATACATTTATTGCATTAATATTTTAACATTAAATTCATGGCATTAATTTTGTAAAATCAAATTTAAAGGTGTCAATCGAAGCGTCTTTGCAATTTTAAGAGCTGATTAGTTTTTGGGACACTTGGGTCGGGGGGCATGTTGTTTTGACCATTCGAAGGTCATTTCTGTCATGCGCTATATCTCGCGAACCAGACATAGGATTTGCATGGTTAAGGCGTCAATCGACGCATCTTGACATTTGTGTGATTCTTTCAAATTTTAAAAAAAATGTTGGAGCCGATTTTTGATTTATTAAAAAAGTGCAAAAACGTAGGTATTTTTTCATGAACATTAAGTTTTTAACCTGATTTGCGAAACACAGTAATCAATGTTTATATAATTTATATACTCCAAATGTTTTTGTAAAAAATCAGCAAAACTTTTTCACATGATTACGAAAAAAATTAAATAAAAAAATAAAAAATCATCAAGGTCATTTTTGTCATTCACTATATCTCACGAACCAAATATAATATTTATATCATTAAGAAGCCAATCGACGTGTATTACCATTTTTAATGTTTTTCACTTATTAAAAAAATCGTTTGGGTCGTTTCTTAATTTAATAAAAGAAAATGCGAAAAATTAGGGTTTTTCATAAAAAACAAATTTTTAATTAAATTTGCACAGCACAGGTATGAATGTTTATAAAATTTATAAATTCTTATCAGTTATTGAAGAGAAACCAGTGAAAGGTTTTTTCATGATTATAAAAAACAAAAAACAAATTAAAAATAAAAAATCATTCAAAGTCAATATGTAAAAATGATTCATACTAATGATATTACTTTATATCTCTTATTCTAAAGACATTGTTGTAAAGTCAATCAGAATTTATTAATATTTGCATAGTTTGAGCAGATTTTGAACAGTTTTCACAGTGTTTTAATTTTACTAAAAAAAAACTGCTTAAATTTTGAGAAGCAACAAAATTTCAATCAAACTTGCTTTTGTGATAATCAACGCATAGAATGGTAAAATGTTTTATAGTCAATACAATGCAGGATCATATGCTTTAAAAAGCTTGCATCAAAGAAAAAATTGGAGGTTTTAGTAGTTTTGTTCTTTAGTGTTCGTAAGATTTCAATTACTTCCTCCATCATCATTTTTATACGTTTTACTTTTTACATCCAATTAAACCGATTTTAGACTGCATATTCAATGTGTTTCAAGACAAACTGAAAATAAGAAAGAAAATTGATTTAAAATCGTGAAAAATACTAATTCAGTGATGGCAATTTTGAACGCAACTATTCAAAATGGCCACCATGCGACAAAATCTCCTCAGTGGGCGTAATAACAAAAACTGCATTCAATTTTGCTAGCGCTCTTTTGCCACACATTGATATGAAAATAACAAATAACGTAGAAAAGGCTTTGTAGCCTATCCTCCCTCCGATTAATGCGTGTCATCCACCAAAATCCTTACGTAATCAATGGACGCTCCCGTAGATGATACAATTAATATTGTAGTGAACCCACATAAAATAGCCCACATAAATTACCACACAAGTGATCCGTGATCTACATCACGCGCGTGAAAAGTCACGTAGCCCATATGGCAGCCGATGCACATTAATTATCTGGCCGGCGACAAAACTAATAAGATGATAAGCATCTTACATGTACATGTATGTGCTGCAATAGTCAAGTGCTTCTCATAATTTATGCGCGAAGACAAAATTATGAGTATTGGACTCTAGTTCTGTTTATGAAGTAATAAATTAGGTCAATAAAGTATTAGAGTTTATTACTTATTTTGAGTATTGGTCACGTACTAGGAATATAAGATTTAATTTTGTAAATACGATTTTTAGAGTAGGGATTATATAATTAGTTGTAAGTTGTACATGAAAAATAGTATTTAAGAAATGTTGAATTAAAGGACGAGATCAGTCTTCTTCTGATCGACTCAAATCTAAAACAGGATTTTGATTTGTACTGCCGTGACTTGGCAGCTATCAACCCTGCAGTCCTACTTGCCGTAATTTGGCAGGACGTAGACACTCAAGCCGTGACGTGGCTCAGAAATATCGGACGCTTGGGTCTTGGATCCTGCGCCAAATTTGTGGCAACAGCGATGATTTGCTGGTAAGGTCTTCTCCCTCTTAATCTACCCATCTGTGTACTTCACGAGAACCCTGTTTCTTACACAGCCCCAAAACTAGTATCTCCTTTGCGGAGTACCGATCCAGTCAACTAAATGGAAGGATGATATGTAAGGACTACATATCGCAAGGCGCTGACAATTCAATGCGTCAGCGGGGGAACAAAGTTTTATTACAATATTAAGTCATTCCAATTACTGTTACAAGCGGTACATTATTATTATTTAAAGTAGCATTATTTTCAGAATTATTACTGAGTTTAATATTTTTAATATTTACGAGTAGGTAGATATTACTGGGAAGTTTACCTTGTGGACCTCAAGGGTCGCACCTCGCGGCGTGCATAAAACGACTTCAATTTATAAATTCAAGGTCATCCAGCAATTGATTGAATTTGTCTGAATTTTAAAAATTTGAATAACATCTTAAAGAGAGAGGCTAAGAAGTTTGTATTAAGAGTGCAAGAGCTACTTCAATATCTGTTGAAGTACTCATGTATTGCAGGTGATAAAACCTTTTTTTTTGAAAAAGTGTAGGTATTTCAACCTACATATTGTTGCATAGGAAAAATTGCAATTATAGTTTATAGTGTACTAAAATTAGAGGTGTGTTAAAATAACGTGCACCTTAACCGAAATTCTACGGAAAGCATTACACGATCACTCAAAAGTGGAATTATCAGACGAATAATTTATTCAAATCCAAACCTCTCCCACTATCCGCGAGCGTTTCGAGTCATTGAAAATAATTGTGTATGCTTTTTTTAAGTTTGCTATTTTCTTGCTTCTAGTGAAAAAAAAGGAAATATTATAACTTGTGAGGTAGCAACCCATTTAACAATCTCTACTCACGAAATGGAAGTTTGTGTTGTGTGGTTGTGATGCATTTCAATTCTCTCCGTTTCGCTCCGATTCATTTCGTTCACTTATTTTGGATATTCGAGGATCAATCAAACCTTAAGCGCTCTACACACGACAGGCGGATCTAACAGAACTGTTTGTGTATTGAAAAAAAGAAAAGAAACTAAACAACTATCATAAACAGGAGCCTCATGCTTCATGTGGCGCTTTTTTAAAGATTTAGGTAAATTTTATTTAGGTAGTCCAACCAAAATTGGTTATTTTGACGGCCCTGGCTTTTATGTAAGTAAAAACAGAATTTTTCATTATTTTTATTATTATAAATGATTGTGTGATAAGGTTGAAAGAACGCTGATGGCAATTTGAATCAAACAATGTCACGAGTAATCGTTCTGGCATAAGCTAGACTCTTCTGGAATGTCAGAAACGTCACGAGGTATCTGAAATACTGATAGTCTCCATTAGTCGCGATAAGTCGAGAACATCACCACTTTGCACAATTAACTACCTAAGAAGTACCATATGGCTATGGTGACACACTGTATAGTACATAACCAAGAAAGTAAATAGTGAAAGCTACAGAAGTACAACTAGACTACGATTTGAGTCGGATTGAGTACGGAGTACGACGAAAAGGTTTAAGACCCCGGTAAAATAAAGCAATATTAAAGAAATGCGACGATATTTTGTGTTAAAGAATTGAGCATAGCGTTGAAAGTTGAACATAGTGTTCAAGTAGCTTTAGAGCGAATAAGAAATAGTGATTGTCTAAATAATTTAGAATAAAGTATGTAATTACAGTGAAACCTCCACTCGCGGACACCTCCGATAAGCGGACACCCCCCATAACCGGACAAATTTTTTCTACACACGCTTTAGGACTCAATTTTGGAACATTGAAACGCTTTTTATTGTGTATGTATTCCTATATCTTCAGTACACGTATATATTTTGAAATTTGTTCGATACCTCCTCTCATAACCGGACAAAAAAGACTGGCACCATGAGTGTCTGGTTATGAGAGGTTTCACTGTAGTACATAATAAAATCTCGTTATTTAAAATTCAAAAATCCTCAACAAAACATCTACAAGATTATAATGTTTTAAAGCTTTTAAAATTTCATTCAAAAATAATTTCTATCAAAAAGGGTGGGTTGGTCAGCCAAATCAACATGAATTCCGATTTTATGAAGAGTTTTGTTCAAGATCTAATGATTAAATTATTAATTAAAGAATATACAAGCATTAAATCACTCCACAGCTGCAATCATTTACCATTCCATCCTTGGTTTTAATTTAAAATGCTTCAAAAATCTAATATATGAAGGGTGAAAGATTCCAAGAAAGCAAGATAGTCCTTACATGATTCCAATAAAATCATCAACAAACTACCGAACTAAATATACTATATAGTGCGTTTAAATATCAGTTTGTCTTATTTCCTTTGCCGATAGTTGCACCTGTTGGTCTGAATATATTTATTTTTATTCGAACATTTGCTGGAATGTTTTAGTATGCAACTCATCACTATGCTTAAAATGGAGTTGGAATGTAGAAACTAACATCCTTTCTGTCCGTTTAAGCTAATTTTGTAGAATTGTTGATTCTCTGTTCATGGAGAATCTACACATTTGACTTCGTTTGTTGTGCTTTGATTTGCCATTCTTTACCCTTTTTAGTAGCAACAGCCTCGTTTCCATGTTTTTATAATAGAGTTAAACGTATAGGACCATAGGAAGTAATACTTTTTCATGATTAATCAATTCGTATTGTTTGGAATGCCGTTTACATTGGATGTGAATAGAATCACTTTTTATCAAAGATCTTACGTAATTTTAAGGCTATAGTGGTATGTTTCTTATGGGTAGTGGACTAGAAAGGTAAGCTGTATCGTACTAGAATTCGGA
Source organism: Oxycera nigricornis (assembly GCA_963942545.1). Taxonomy (NCBI): domain Eukaryota; kingdom Metazoa; phylum Arthropoda; class Insecta; order Diptera; family Stratiomyidae; genus Oxycera; species Oxycera nigricornis. The sequence continues at coordinate 25,515,359 of OZ012662.1, read as the reverse complement.
TAGTATCCTAAAGCATCTACGATCGCTCGTGCCATCAGTGCGACATGATCCCTTGGCTTATTGTATATTGTAATTGAATTGTTATATCAACATTGCTAAACATCGTACATTTTCCTCATTTACATACGCATGTTACCTCGCAGACAGGTTGTTCCCTTGGCATTGAGTTGAGTATCTTGATCATAAAATGATTCCATCTTTGCCTGAAATGTGCAAATCATTCTTTATGTTTTCAATTAATTCTTAAATACGGTCCAGCACTTGTTGATGTTGTTGTTGCTTTACTTCAATAATTTTTCCATATTTTTTGTTGAATCAGAGGAAGCCTTAAAAAAGCCTGGCTACTACTTCTACGGTTAGTACAAGACAACACAATACAACACATTATAAAATGTGATCATCGCTACCAGTTTCCAAGATCGCGGTAGCACCGCAGCTCTCATATTAAAATATAAATTGTACCCGACCTTCCTTTTTTTGGTCTCGTGGATGGTGATGTGATCTTCATATCTTTAAGATGATGATGATGGTCTTAAGATAGTCAGCCGTGTATGATAGTTTTGCGATTATGAGATTGAAGCGTCGTCATCATAAAAAGAGAACATTCCTCTACCGGTGTCGGATGGCCAAGCGGATCTTGCTGTCCAGCTCACGAAGTGTTTTTCAAACTGTGAAGCATTTGATTGTTGCCACTGGTTTTGTAGTCAGATTTAAGTGATGGATGCTTAAATGAGTCTTAGAAATATTGATATACTCTTAAAAACAAGCTAACATCTGGTTGCTGTAACGGACAGTTAGGAGCAATAGCAGTTCTTTTGGGAATATATTCTGGTTCTTTTTGTTTCGAGATCCTGTTTTTTTTTTCAACTCAAAAGCTATGTTGATAGTGCTGCAATTCACATTGAACTGGATTCAATACAATATGGTCAGCTTTAGCTATTGTCACTTTTAACAAACGGGGGTGGAATCATCTATATATGTTGACAGGCCATAAACAGTGTCGACTGTAGCCCAGTTCCGCAGGGGAAGTAATTTAGGTTTACCCACCGAAATACCTCTCTCGTTAGTCACATCACTACTCCCACAATATATTTTTGTTTAATGACATACCCAAAGACTTAAATGTGAACCTGAGAAAAAGATAATAGGGCCCCAAAACTCTGCCTTTCTATCCTAAATTAGTTTCTAGTTTTGCTAGTGCAGTGCAAAACGTGTCTCGAAAGTGTTACCCCTATTTATATTGCATTCACGGTAAAAATTACATTCATCAATTTTTTTTATTTAGTTTTTTTATTTTATTAACTTCCCAGTATATGGGAAGTTCTTGTAATCGCCTCGAAAATCGAAATTGAAATTTTCAACATTTCTTTACGTTTTTAGGTCTAACGAGTGTATTTTAAGTGTTTTTAGAAAGAAGTATGTATGTGTGTGTGTATGTACGTACGTACGTACGGACAGTTTTTCTACGAGCATAACTCACGTAAACAAAGTCGTATCGACTTCGTTAAGGTGTCAATCGAAGCGTCTTTGCAATCTTAAGAGCTGATTAGTTTTTGGGACACTTCGGTCGGGGGGTTTGCTGTTTTCACCGCTTGAAGGTCAAACCTGTCATGCGCTATATCTCGCGAACCAAACATACGATTCGCTTCATCAAGGTGTCAATCGACGCGTATTAACATTTTCGTGATTCTATCAAATTTTTAAAAAAATCGTCGGACCCGTTTTTCATTGTTTTAAAAAAAGTGCAAAAATTTAAGTTTTTTTCAAAAACACCAAATTTTTAACTTTATTTTCAAATCTCAGTAATCAATATTTATAAAATTTATATACTCCAAACACTTTTTGTACAAAAACCACCAAAATTTTTTTTCATGATTACAAAAAAAAATAAATTAAAAATAAAAAATCATTAAAAGTCATCATGGCCTTCATGGTCATTTATGTCATTCATTATATCTCGAGAACCAAATATAATCTTTGCATTATTAAGAAATCAATCAGCGCGTATTAACATTTTAATGATGTTTTTAAATTTAAAAAAAAATTGTAGCCATTTTTTAAATTTAATAAAAAAATATTGAAAATTGTTTTTTTTTATAAAAAAATTAATTAATAATTAATAAAATTAACATCGTAATAACAAATGTTTATAAAATTTATAAACTTTTATCCATTTTTGTAGAGACTAGCAAAATATTTTCTCATGATTTCAAAACGAATTGAATAAAAAATAAAAAAAATCATTCAAAGTCACCATGTAAAAAGGGTTCATACGAATTTTTATACCTTATTCTTATTCTTAAGAATTGTTGTCAATCAAAGTTTATTATTGTTTGCATAATTTGCGGAGATTTTTAATAGTCTTCACAGACCCGCGTTTTAACTTTAATGAAAAAACTGCTTAAATTTTGAAAACCAATACAAATCAAATCAAATTTGCAATTGTGGTAATCAACGTTTTGAATGGTAAAATGTTTTGTAGTCAACACTTTTTAAGATCAGATGCTTTGAAAAGCTTTCATCAAATAAAAAGTTGTAGTTTTTAGGAGTTTTGTTCTTTAGTATTCGTAAAATTTCAGTTACTTCCTTCATCATTTGAAATACATATATTTTACTTTTTACATGCAATTGAACCTATTTTTGATTGCATAATCAATGTTTCTCAAAATCAACAGAAAATAAGACATAATTATTAGTTTCATTGATGTAAAATCGTGAAAAAATACAAATTCAGTGATGATGCCGAAGTGCTAGCAGTTTTGACCGCAACTATTCAAAATGGCCATCACGCGACAAAATCTCTTCAGTTGTCGTAATAACAAAAACTGCATTCATTTTTGCTAGCGCTGTTTTGTCCTTCAAGCATCGATATGAAAATAAAAAATAACGTAGAAAAGGCTTTGTAACCTGTCCCATCTCCGATTGATCCACGTTAATATTAAATCAAACCAATCCGCGAAAATCTTTACGTAATCAATTGACGCTCGCGTAGATGTTACAATTAATATTAAGTCATTCCATACTTTTATGAGAGGTACATTTTTATTATTAAAAGTAGTGTTATTTCCATAATTATAATTGTGTTTAATATTTTTAATATTTATGTAAATATTACTGGGAAGTTGTCCGTGTGGACCTCAAGGGTCGCACCTCACGGCTTGTTTATTTTTAATTTTAATTTTTTTTACCTCAAAAAAAATCTTTTATTTTTTTAATTTTTGTCAACTTTCAGCATGTCCAAAAATTACTATCCAGATCAATTTTACGGTTTCTTATGATCTCTAAAAATAGGCAAAATAACCATGGTCATAATCTTAACCTTTCTCAAAAAGGATGTATCTACACATGCAGTATATATGTATGTATTTGAATAGCATGAAATTTTTTTAGGCAATAACCTAATAAGAACTTGGTTTGTAAGCGAAACAAGCTATTCGTCTTGGAATGTATGCCAATGATATTTTCCTGTAAAGAGTAGCTCCACTTGGACAATTGTTTTTTTTTCCACCCAGCTTGATCTCAAAATTTGTCTGCAGACTTGCTTAAGATTTCTGCGGAGTGTTATAATGGTCTTTATCAGTCGGCTAGTTAGTCGGTCGATGCGATTTGATGGGTGATGTTCACTTCATTCGATACTGCCACACCACTAAGTGTACTCAAGTGCTTGTAGTGACGAGAGCTTAAGATATCGTCGTTGTTAACTTCATAAAATTGCTACTAGAAATGATTGGGGACCATTGAAAAAGATTTTATCTGAAGAATCTTTAAGAACAATCAAGTCCATATGTGTTATGTGTTTCGACAAAAAAGAACCTAGTTGAGCTGAAAGTGCGCGTATCACGTCATTAATTAATTTACATGCATGTGAATAAGTTTTAACTGAGAATTATTTGGTAGACACCTTTCGATCCCGGACTGATTTTTAGATAGTTTATTTGATCATGATGCAATTGCATTTGTATTATTGTTTATGCAGCTTTTTAATGCATGCATTAATTAAAACGGCATTAAGTGGACCGGTGACGGAGAACAGTATTGTAAGCAGTAATTCCATATTTAGTAGCGGTCACCGTTTTCCGCTCGATTATCAAAACATTCACCGTCATCGGCAATTCGGTGTCGATAAACCTTCAAAATTGCGACTGTATCTTTTAGCAGATTTGGCCAAAGCCGCCGCGGCTGCTGCTGCTGTTGCCGCTGAAACGGTAAGTTTTTGCTTGCTTTCGATATGCTTTCAATTTTTTGTTGTTGTTGATTTTTTGACTCTTCAACATTTTTCGGCGAGTTTCTTGAACCTTTTTCGTTCGCGGTTTGACCATCACCACCATCAAGCTCATCATCATCATCATCACTTGATAAAAGAACAATTCGCGGCAAATCGTTCATGAAGAAGAAAAAAACGTTACGAAAACGATAATTACTTTTTCTTTTTGCAAAAGAATGTTTCGTTTTTCTTTGTGCCACAATTTTAAGACGTGATGCTTGAATGCAAACGAAAGAGAATCGTGCTTTCAAAATCTGAAAATTGGATCTTATTGTCACGGTTGTTTGAATGGTATTTGGCTGGCAATTTTCATAATCGGAGTACAATTTGTTTTTTTTGTCAATATTTCAAGGCAATCAAATAGATTTGAAAATGAACTACAACATATTGAATCCGCCCACTTTATAGTAGATCTTAAATAGTAGATACAAACCGTTATAAACTTTCCGTCACAAGTGTAGAATATCACACGACTGTTAAAGATGTCTCGGTATCTTTCGTTCATTCGACCTTCTCAAATTAAAATTGCATATTTTATGCTAATCGGACAGGCTGCACATCAAAGCCTTGGATCAACAGAAAAAATGCTACTCGCAGTGTTTTTCTTGTTTATTAGTGATAAACAAATGGCGTGAATCGCTTAAACGAGGAAGTGTTTGAAGACGAAACGAATGACTTAGGCGAGTAACTTGTTTTTGAAAAGATCTTTAAAAGTGCATTTGGATGGGAAAAATTAATGCTAAATAGTTGCGATTTCAAAAATGTGCTAACATTAAATAGTAAAAGTTTATTTCGATCGGATTCTGCAAATTCCGTGGGAACAAATGAAGGTAAAGTGTATGGAAATGTTGAATAAAATCTGACTTTTCAGTTAGTAATTGGAGAAATAAGAAGAATTTTGAAAGCTTAAACACTACATAAAATGTTTAACCGGGGGCTGATGGGGCTATAACCGAAATAGGTATTAAAGATTCTGTGCGATTAATCTCTTCCGCAAAGCGTCATCTGCTTCTAGTCGGTTCATTCAGTAGTCGTATAGATTCTTTTACATACTACAGAATGCATGTTAAAACTTTTCAATTTGGCGAACTCCTGTAAGTTATGAATTTGAAGGTGAAAATTTTCAACCATTTAATATCTGCGATCAAAATAAACAATTGGATAGGTCGAAATTCGATTAAGTTGAGACAATTGCATATATTTGAGCATTTGTCTTGGGGTCTTACGGATTGTGGATAAGTTCAGACGTTTCTAGTTGTTAGCATGCCAAGTACCCTAGACCTCTGGTATTTATGCAGATTTTTTTTGAAAATTTGAAAAAATGGACTGAAATACCCTTTGAAAGATCCACAGCTTCTAATAAAAGTGAGCATTTATTCAATAATTTATTTACCAAGCGAGACGTAGCTAAATTAATAGAATCAAACTGCTAGCAACCAAAATTAACTATATTGCATAAAAACTTTTGTTAGGTTTGGTTTGAAAGAGAACCGTTTGATGAAGAAGAGGAGCAATATTTACTCAAGCTGTTAAATAGCTCCAACACTTGTTTACAGGATAAGCTATGCTTATCTGTATAAGATGTGCTATGTTGGAATTCATTTAGTAATCGTGTGTACCTCGTACGTTTTTCTGCTTCATTGAAATTTATTTTGTTAGAAAGAAACTCAACGTTTATTATATTATACTTTCAATGATATCGAATGTAGAACAACAGCTTATCACTGTCCTTTTTGATAGTAGTTAGGTTGGGTTTAAAAGGTCGGGTCTGTTTTTATAAGACGGTAAATCTTGCTAGCCCCTCAGATTACATAAACTTCTAAGGATGAAAATTAAGATTGAATGGATTCAATCTCTTGGTTATGAATTTAAAAATAAGGATTCCAATTAATTCAGACATATTTCGATATAAGCTGAACGATTACTGTATACAAGGATTAAGTGATTCACAGATTCTGAAATTCTTTTGGGTGTCTCTAAATGAAGCCACACTGATTTGTAATTTGTAATTTGAAACGCAACTTATTGGCCAGGACAATTCTAAGGTCATTAACATGATAAATCCTTTGCAGCACTGTAGATATTGGTGAAAAAGTAAATGTGATATCACATTTTTTGAATATTGACAATGAGTCTATTTAGGGTGCACCATTGTTCGAGATTGAGTTTATTATGATTAATTTAGGCTAAAGAAAGTTACAGCATCTGATTGTGATCTAATAATGTAGTACACTTTGAGATCATCAGCATTAATGATCGGATTAAAGTAAAAAGATCATTAGGAAACATGCTTCAGAGTTACTTCGACAAAATAATATCTAGAAAATATTCAACACTTATTTGGAATATTTTTGTTGAAATAACTTGGCATTTTTATCGTCAAGGTTCAAATAAAAGATTCGTTAAAAACTAGACATTTTTGGAAGCAAAGGAATGCAGAAATGTCCAATATTATTCGAATAAACTTAAACAAAATATTGATGATTCGTCGCAATTCGTTTATTGCTAAAAATGGCAGAACGAACCGAACAGCGAATTTGCATAAAATTTGCTTTAATCTTAGTAAAAGTTGTGTGGAAACTATTGAAATGTTGCAAAAGACCTTTAAAGATGAGTGTATGGGCAAAACACAAATAAAAGAGTGGTATAGGCGGTTCAAAAGTGACCGAAAAGTCGAAGTTGATGTTGCTTCAATGTTGATTTTTTTTGGATTATGAGGGCGAATATGCTCCTTCAGGCCAGACAATCAACGAAGAGTACTACTTTGAAGTTTTGAAAAGATTGCGTGATGCAATCAGAAGAAAACGACCGCAACTTTGGAAAACCGGTGATTGGCTTCTTCATCACGACAATGCTCCAGCGCACACATCAAACCTTGTGCAGCAAGCTCCCTGCGACTTTTGGCTGTTTCCTTGATTAAAAATGCCGCTTAAGGGACATCGATTCGACGATAAGGAGACTGTTGAAACTAATGCGACGAATGCACTAAATGCGATTCCGAAGTCTGACTTTCAAGAGTGCTTTTATAAGTGGAACGTCTTGTTCAATAAAATGGGGACTACTTTGAAGGATGCCACCCCTAGATGACGAAAAATAAATCAAGCACCGAGAAATCGAGGTAGGTCGGATACCTTTGGGACATACCTCGTACATACATATATGGATGTAAAGACTTCAATTACGAATTTGCTTCAGGTTTATTCTGATTTTCACCTGCTATCTATGCTTACTTAAAAGTAACTTTTAAAACCTTTATCACTTAATAAATTTAAACCTTTTGAGCTCATCATGACACTTTTAAAGATTTTTATTCTGGTTTCAAAACGTATCTTGGAGTGTTTATTTGAGAGTCTCATTTTCCAAAAACAATCACTCTCTGTTTAAACGGACAACTTTTGCTTTTCTACATTCATAAGCTCGTGTTAATTAATTTATTATTAATTTACATACACTTCGTCCACCTTCGCCTCCCGCGGTAAGGTCAGATACCAAGAAATCCTCAGGCGCACATACCTGTACCTATTTCACTAGGTAAGTACTCGTCTTTCTCGTATAGAAATGGCGAGCGAAAATTAACATCTACCAAAAGTTCATAAACCTCCGCGGCTTTACAACTTCCAGAAAGAAGAAAGAAGTAATTGGACTTTTGTCCCATATATTCGCCTTTGCAATGTGAAAAAAATTGCGTATGTAGAACGATTTCTACCCTCTTTTGGAATTGTCGGCATTCATTTCCATGGATTGTGGTGGGCGTGAAAAATTGAGGACAGATTAATATTTCTTTCATCAACTGATCGTTGCATTAATCTTAATTGCGTACGGATATGTACTTTCTTTGCGAGATAAGTAGAAGGCTTTCTATTTGAGTCATGAAGAATTTCCGTATATGCAGAAGGTGAAACCATTTATCGCCTTGGGTCGTGTTTTGAGTCATAGAAAATAAACAAAAGAAAGTGAAACGTCTCGGTAATGGGTTGGCTTGATTCTGAGCCGATAACACTTGAAAGGTTGTAAATATTTTACTGCCGATAAATCAATCGAAACGTAGTACCCATAGAAGCTACATATGTCTGTCTATCAATAACTTTAATACGCTTCAACACTGCTAGGGAATCTTAGCTTCGGGGAGACCTCTGATAAATTCTTATCATTCATATCCATCTTAATAAAACCGATATTAAAATAAACAAGCATTAAATATGCATAGCTTGGATGGAAAAAACATTATACAGCATTCTCACAATATGTTACAACCGATGCAGATTCGCCATTGAAGCGACCAAATGACGAAAAGAATAAATTAGCATCATTTGCAATTCAGCGCAGTAACATCAATCTTAGTTCTATCTCAAGTGTGATTGAATCTAGTTAACTATTTTTTATGGAAAGACTTTGGCGAGTTCGTTGATCGACTGCTGTTATAGTTTGCCTATATAAAACGGTCAAACCTGTAATGTTATGCAGCAAGAATTTGATGGATTAGCCTGGTTTTCTATTTTGGATCTCGACATGTTGTCTAACAGATTTATTTACAGTTTATTGATTTGAATTAAGATCGTCAAATATCTAATATCGGTGATGAGGAATGAATCACTAAAGCCAATTTTGTTGATGGCTTCAAATTGAAAATGGTTTTGAGCTGAAGATTCAGAGTAAGATTTGTCGTAAACTAACTAACCCAATGCATACTATCGCAATAGCAAGATCTTTAATGCTACTATGTGTTACAAGAGAAGTGTGACTTACTTTTAAATGCATGTACAAAAGTACACACATTCATTTTAAACCTCAACTACATTTTAAAGATCATTCCAAGATAATCATAATGTCTGGAATGGTTTGAAGAATATATACTCCTGCCATACAGTGATTTTTCGTGAAATTAAATAGCAGTTTTATTTATTCGTATTTTGTCTGATTTGCCTTTGAATCGTTTCGCAATATCTTACTAATCCAATATTTAAGCATTCATAACCCAATTTTTTGCACCTAAATATTTTTGTGATTCTTATTATCATTCAATAAAGCACCATAGGTCCAAAAGAATGTAATATAAATTCAACAAAATGCCAGAAATATCTGATCATTTGGCGTGTTTCGCTTGGAAAGTGATAAATTTGAATTCTTTTGCTGGACCGAGTGGAATATAATAAATGCAGATTTATAGTTTTACGGGTCCCAAAGAGTTTATAAAGCTCGGACATCATTTGGACCTTTTATTTGGCTGACTTGGCTGAAAGTTACGGAGACAAGATGTTTTTAAATTTATTGGGGTGGACATTTGAACATGCATATTGGTGTAAAGTTATGTGGTAATATGTTACCCATAACACGCATTTAGAACATTTTCTGGTCTTTGTCAATGAATATTTTGCATCATTTTGAAAAGGGCGTAACAAATAACAGCATTTAAAATAACAAGCCGCGAGGTGCAACCCTTGAGGTCCACACGGTCAACTTTCCAGCAATATTTACATAGATATTGAAAATATTAATCTCAAAAATGTGGTCTAAGTGCGACCCTTGAGGCCCACACGACTAACTTCCCAGTGGAGTGAATAAAATGCTATACTTTACTTTTATTATTAATTACTATTATTAATAATTATTATTATTAAACATTATTATTCTAAATTAATATAATTACTTTTATTATTTTTATCAATTTTTTATCTAACGTTATTAAGAATGTTTGATCGTTACTGAATAATTATAATAGACTATATATATACAATATCAAATTATAAATAATATTATTTGATTGTTATTGACAATATTAAATTATTTATAACAATATCCAATTATTAACTGCATTAGCGTCTCTACTCCTGATAATATAAGTTTGGAATTTCATAAATTAATCTTTTTTTTTTTTTTAAATAACATTTTTTACAAATTTGATCACAATTTTGCTAAAACACACAATAATAACAATATAACTATGAAGGTATTTGGTATCTTCACGAATTAATAGTGCGTATCAACAGTTTAAAAATAAACAATTTTTAGTCGTTTTTTAGTTTTTTCATCCTAAATAAAAAACGGCTTAACCGATTTTGCTGAGTCAAAAAGTCATTCAGTTCTAAGTTACGTAATTACGCGTCGTTTAAAATTAGTCCCACGTCAATCCGATCGTTGGTTCTCGAGATAATCGAGACGAAAAATAGTTCCGAACGCACATACGTACATCCGTACATACGCACATACACACATACGTACATACACACTCACAGACATCTCTCTAAAAACGATGGATTTGGATTCTAGAGACCTTAAAACTTGGAGATATGTCAAAATTTGGGATTCGGAAAATCGACCCCATTACAATAACTTCCCATAGGGAACTGGGAAGTTAAAAATAATAATGAAAATAATGCTATTTTAAATAAGAATGAGAAGTACTCATCGCAGTAATTAGAATGAGTACATATCAATCGTATCATCTACGGAAGCGTCCATTGATTACGTGGAGATTTTGGTGGATTGGTTTGATTGAATATTCACGCGGATCAATCGAAGGGGGGCAAACTACAAAGCCTTTTTTACTTTATTTGTTATTTTTATATCGATGCTTAAAGGAAAAAAGAGCGCTAGCAAAAATGAATGCAGTTTTTGTTATTACGCCCACTGAAGAGATTTTGTCGCATGGTGGCCATTTTGAATAGTTGCGTTCAATCACTTCGGCATAAGCATTGAATTTGTATTTGTAAAATTAAATGACTGAGTCCACTGCTGGAAAAACACACAATTAACGTTTACTTTTACGAAATTTATTGGCTGGACAAATAAGTATAACAGATTATGAAAGGTTGGACAGTTCGTAGGCAACTGGGGGTGAGTGGTTCAGGTAATAGTTCTTCTATCGACTCAAAAGTGGTAACCTAGTGTCTGTACACCTGGGCATGTGTTGAATTCAGATTTCAGATTTTACATGCTATTCTCATTGAGGTATTAAGTTGTATCAGCAAGAATATTGTCTATGTTAGAAAATGCTGATGGATACGTAACTCACACGCAAATAAGCCAATTGACTTGATGGATCAAGCCAACTCTATCAAATATGATGGACTGTCTGAACGACAAGTCAATTGACTTGGTTGATGGGAAAGTTAGTAGCATTCAGCAAAATTGTACGAACAGCCCCTACGAGTAAATGTAGTCTGTTTCCACACATTTTTTTCTTCCTGACTTGTTTGAATAGCAAGACAATCGACTTATGTGTGTGTATTATTATTATATTACAACATAACAAATAACAAGTAACATACATCAGCATAATTACAAAGCATCGGTTTTATTATAGTCTGATGAAACCACAATGTTTTTTTTGGGGTGTTCCGGCTCTAAGCTATCTCGAGAAAGACAACCGGTTCAAAGTGCTGGCGTTTTTAGGGGCAGCACAGAAGCGAGAACGAGGTAGTACTCTTCCATTAATATCACGAAGCCTTACCAGAGATTGATCAGTTACCATAGGTGCCGGAATCCCGAAAGACAGCTTCCTTAGGCTTCGGTGAGCACTCTTAAGTGGGTGTAAATGTAACAGTTGTGGTTTAATACCTATAACGCGGTAGGGGTTCCTTTCGCCAATGTGCACTTCACTTAAAGAAGAAGCAAATCGCTGTCGTTGCACAAAGCTAATGCACTGCGTAACGTAAACAAACAAACAACGACCTTTTCCAACAAGGCAGTCTAACACAGGAAGGTGTATTATTGTGTCTGGCACAGTAATACACTGAAGTAGGACATAACTACTGTCCGAAATGTACATTTGGTAATAATAAAATCGAAATCGTATGATAAAGGAAACAAGCGTCTTTTCTTATATATCAATACAATTTTAACATAAAACGCCTAAAATTCATCATGAAAGTCTTTCAGCCCATAGATTCCAATTCATTGAACTTGGTTATTTAAAATGTTCAATCTTCATCAATCCGCAATGTCAATAAAAAATTCTGCAAAAAAACCGATTGTACATATCATGATCCGTTGATTTTATATACTCAAAAATAGGTGAAGCCCCACTTGAGCATATTTACCAAAAACACTTATCAAGACGGATAACATCACATGAATTTTATTCGATTGCGATTTTTCCTTAAAAGCGCGCCAATATTCAACTCTTCCGTGCATTGTATTCATTATTAGTATTATAACTACTGTCTTGCATACTATAGGCACTTCTTACTAGATTGCCTTATGTCATTTTGAACAATTCCGAAAACAGATTTCAATATCGATAAAAAGGGTTTTTTGAAAATAACAAAAATTTTAAAATGACCTTGCACATATCAACGAATATTCATATTTAAAAGTCGGTTATATTATTTCTGAGTTAGGCATCCAACGTTTCTTGGTTCTAAGATTGTTCATCTGTCGCAGTATCATTTTTTATGGTCACTTCTGATGTTGAACAGATCTGAAAAAAGCGTTTTTCTCGAAACCCGTTTTTCCGACTTGCATGCATTGTATCTCAACGAATTTTTGACCGATCTTCAAAAACTAAAAAAAAAATCAATTCTTATTAAATTTGCTTCTAATTGTACCTGAAATAGTGATAAAAAATTTCGATTTAGAGTTTTTTGGTGACAAAAGCACGAAAAAAATTTCAAGTTTTTTTAAACGCGTCGCAAATTTTCAATTTTCCATATTTTCACTGAAAATCTGGTACATCGAGGAATTATACATATAGATAATATGCAAAATTTGCTCGGATTGCTTTCACATTGAAATTGTGGACTCCAGCATGCACGGCAATGAGAGACTGCGACGACTGACCTCCATAAAGACAGCAATGAACTTTGCGAATTTTGATGATAATCACTTGAAAAAATTATGAGGTGTAGTTCAAACCTTGAGAAAAATAATTAATTTCAATTAGTTCTAATAATTTCTTCCTCTTCAAAAAAAACACGAAAAAAGCGTAAAAATAGACATCCTAATGTGATTTCCTCCTTAAGGAAAATTCCTTCGGTTAATTCATTACACATAAAAAATATTCCTATGCTACTACATTGTCAAGATTGATGTTAATTTAAGAAATTTAATTTATTCTAGGTCATGAGTTTTAGTGAGAATGTTGGATCTAATATATTAGATAATTTAAAGATGCTAGATCGCAACATTCGTGAAACTAAATTTATTTCTTTGTGAAAAATAGTATAATTTCTAATTATTAATGTGCCATCTTAAGAACCAGCATCGATTATTGCAGCTACGCAAATTTTTTTTTAAATTTATTTAATGAGCTTCATTGGAACATCATTAACGCTTCATTTGAATTGAAGTTCCTCTTAATGGCTGACATCTGCCTATAAATAGCTAATTGAGTTTGCATCACACTAACGACTGTTGACGATTCCTCGGAATCATTTCTTGATTTCAGAAGCCATATCTAAATTGCGAATCGAGCGTGGACCTGAAGGTCAACACGAGAAACTGCACCTGCACCAACTTTACCTGCCAGCGGTACTATAAAACGGTCAAACGGCCAAGGTAAGTTCCATTAGTCACCGCAATGTTTCTTATATTCAAATTTCAAACAATTTCCACGCTTCTCAATGCTTGTTTCACTCCGCAAGGATTTTCGAAAGAAACTGCGAAGATGTGTGTTGCGGCAAGCTGCGGCTAAAGGGAAAATCACTTCTGGATGGAGAGAACGACAAAAAAGTGGTAGTACGTTCTGCAGACGCAGGTGGATTGAAGATACACGCGCGAAGTGCTGGTGTGGCGCGAGCCCATCCAATCAATTGCGGAGAAATAATCCCCGATAAGGATGATAAATTGATAATACCGTGGATTGTTCAAATCTCGTCGGAAGGGCAGAATCGCTGTATTGGAAGCTTATTGAGCAGTCGAGCTGTAATTACTTCTTCGAATTGCATCGATAAGTATGTTGACCTTGTTGTTTATTAGAAATTCATGAATTACTGATATTATTGGTCATTTGGTTGTCTAGAACGAACAAGATTATGGTGACGAGGCTAGATAATCAGACAGTGCAAGCCGAGCATTTGGCAGTGAAGGACATTATAAAGGATGATCGCGTAAAATACAGTGTAAGTACTTAAGATAAATGTGTGTATTTAATTAGAAATGAGTTGAACTTCTCAAACGTATCTGTGGAAATTTAGATAGTCATATTAATTTTCTGAAATTTCAAAAATATATTTGTCTTTATATTATGTATAGGGTAGAGCAGTGTAAGATTGCGCGAGCGATAAAAATTCGCATAACAAAACAGTCAAATCAAGCCTATTACTATTTCCAGCTATAGTTTGTTTGTTCTAATAGAATATTTTTGCTCCCAGAAAAAAATTTGCAAACGATTGTAAACAAGAAGCCTAGGGAAGTTTAATAGATCAGGACGGATCTGTAAAAAAACGACTGCATTTCGCTGTTGAGAGGGAGCACATTGACTTTTGCAGAAAAAGTTGTGGAACAACTTGCATAACAATAATTGACTTATCCTCCCTCTCAAAAAAGTCGGGAACATTAACAAAAAAATCGAAATGTCTAAAAGTTATAGAAAAAAATTGATTTTTTCCTACTTTTCTCACTCCTAACTGTAAATCCTGTATCCTGTATCCAGTAGATGTTAATTTTCGCTCGTCATTTCTGTACGAGAAAGACGAGTAATTCCCTAGTGAAATATGTAGGTACAGGTATGTGCGGTTGAGGACTTCGTGGTGTTTGACCTTACCGCGGGAGGCGAAGGTGGACGAAGTGTATGTAAATTAATAATAAATCAATTAACACGAGCTTATGAATGTAGAAAAGCAAAAGTTGTCGTCTCATTTAAATTGGTTTAAACAGAGAGTGATTGTTTTTAGAAAATGAGACCCTCAACTAAACACTCCAAGATACTTTTTAAAACCAACCAGAAGACAAATATTTAAAATTGTCATGACGAGCTCAGAAGGTTTAAATTTATTAAGTGATAAAGGTTTCAACAGTTACTTTTTAAGTAAGCACAGATAGCAATCAGTGAAAATCAGAATAAGCCTAATAGACCAGGGCGGATCTGTTTTCAGGTGGCTGTTGAGAGGGCACACTAAATTTTGCAGAAAAAATTGTGGAATAACTCGTATAACAATAATTGTTTTATCCTTCCTCTCAAAAAAGTCGGGAACATTAATAAATAAATCGAAATGTTTAAAAACTATAAAAAAACTCGATTTTTTCCCTAATTTTCTAACTTTTAACTTTAAAACGATTCATTTTAGAGTTGAGAGGAAATTAAAGCTGCGTAATTAAACTTTCTATAAGATGTGATTGGTTAAAACAATTAAAAAAAATTACCCTTGCCGCAAAATAGCAATAAATATAAAAAAGGGTTTTACCCTGTGCTACCTTTTTTATTTAGTTTTTTTACCACTTAGAATGCATTTAGGACCTTCATAAATCTTTCATCAAAATCTATTCAGTAGATTTCGTATGATAATTTTGCAATCTAAATTTATTTAAAACAATTCAAAAAATTTAAAATTATAAAATTAAAATCGGATTATTAGGGCAGCCTCAAGAATTTTTGCTGAATTTGGTATAGACTCTAAAACAGTGCTGGGCGGCTGCGGATTCATTATGGTTTAACCATGCTTCCACCAACTGAATCCGCAGCCTCCCAGCACTGTTTTAAAATTTATTACCAAGTTCAGCAAAAATTCTTGAGGCCGCCCTAATAATCCGATTTTAATTTTGTAAAATGCATTTGATAGATGAAGTGCTCTTTAATATGTGAAAAAATTCAAACTTCTATATGGCTTAGTTTCTGACTTGCAAGATTTGAATTTAGTTATGTAGCTTGAAAAAGGATGTAATAACGAAAATTAGAAATAAGATATTTTTTATTTAAAGTACCAATACACATTAGAAGACCTAAAAATAGCGAATTTTTATGAATTTGTTTCTCAGTTTTTACATTAGATGTTTTTTTCAAAAACCGACCCTATTTTTCAGTCGTGTTTTGCACGCCAATTTTTCGACGTGAATTTTTTGGTCTAATTGTGGTGAATTTCCTTATAGAATACGTTAATAAATAAAACGCACTAAAATTTATTCAAATCGGTTTAGTAGGTCCGGAGATGAACAAGCGGCCAGTTGAAAAAACGTCATTTCGAGAAAATCGCTCTTTAAAGTTTGGCTTCGTTTTTTAGTACCTTTTCTATAAGAACCCATTTTATTGACACACGAGTAAACTAAACGTCAGAATAAATAATGAAACGTGTAATAAGACGAAAATTTCGTGTTCTATTGTGAATTTATATGTAACGGTATTTTAGAAAGAGGGGATACACAATCGATGCTATGCGACAGGCGGCTGCGAGAGCACCCAACAACGCGCACTCACTTTAAACCGTTTTATACTATTCTTACGTTCGAATTTTTTCAAAATATTTTAAGAGACCATTTTTAAAGATGCGAAGAGTTGAAAAATGCCAAAAAATTAAATCGATATTTTTAAATTTTTAATGTGTACTAGTACCTTAAATAAAAAAGTTTGCAAGAATTCAAATTAAATACAGATGGCTTTTATTTCTAAACATTTTAAATAATGTTGTGGAATATGATATTCGTAATAAAAAATATATTCATTAAAAATTTTATTGATTAAAAAGTCGATTTTTTTACTTATTTCGATAGTAAATATTTTCAAAAATATCGTGTTAAAATTACACAATTTAATTTACTGTAGTATTGAATTTAAAAAGAGAATGTTGGTGCCATAACCTTGTCTAACAGATATTTTGAATATTAATAACGTTTTGAATTTGGAGGAAAATCATCTCTCTCCAAATTTTAAAATCATTTTTCTCAAAACGACTTATTTCATGCCATAACAGTGATTTCCCCGAAAATACGGAACTGATTTTGCTGAAATTTTGAACATTTATTGAATACATGTATAGTTATTGTGACCTACCACGGACGTTTCAAAATATTCATTTTTTCTATTTTTTTAAACCCAGAAATCACAAAAACCAAAAATTTGAATTTCAAAAAGTTATTTTTAAATGTAGGCCATTTTGTTATTATTGTAAATAACTATAATTTTGATTCAGACGAAAGTCACTGGCTTACTAAATAAAACATTTTTTAGTTTTTTTCTTTCCGACCATTCCTCACTTCAGGACCACTGTCACCGTTTAGTGTGCATTTTTTATATGGCTAGGAGAATGTCGACATTTTGTGTAAAATAAAAATAATAATTCAATAATTTTTGGCAGTGTATTAGATGAACCCAAAAAAAATTACATTAATATCTACTCCAGGGCCTTGTAATGAATTCTTAAAAATTGGTCAGTTTTTTGAGTGTATAAAGCCTATCATCCCCTTAAATTATTATTGGCTTAAGTGTTTCATTGCCTTATTGTTGATATACTTCGGCTTCGAAAGTCGGAGGAAAAAATTACGTTCCACCAGTAGGAGTAAGCAGAGGAAACTATGTTAAGAGGAAGGGGTCAATGGATAATTGATATTGATGATGAGTTGTGAAAGGTCCCTTATGGCAAAATCTGGGATGGTTGCCACTTTTAGGAGCTTCAAATTGAGATTCTTACTGATGGGCCATGTTGATCTAAAACTCGTTTTTTATTACTTTAACTCGAAAAAATCGGTAAACCTTAGTAACTGACTCACAAATCACAAGTCAAAAAACTCGCTGTTGTTTTCATTGCTTTGCTTGAAATAAAATTCAATCTGTTCGCTTTCAGAAACATACAGAACTCATGTCATTCAAACCTAAAAACCTCATTGCATTCCGTTCAGTCTACCAGTGGATGACGTCATTGGTATCTTTCTAGTACTGTGTGTAGTTGTACGCGCGAAACTGGCGTTTGTACTGGATTTAAATACTCCCTCAAATAGATATATTTTTTTAAATTAAATTCAATGCACCGACATCGATTTCCCATTAGTTTTAATATAAGTATGTAGATCTAAGTTGAAAATTATTTAAATTTGAATAAAGTTATTGAAAAATCGAACATGCCCCCTTTTTACCTGCAGGTTATTCTAGTCTTAGACAAACCCGTATCAATCACCAATGAAAATGTTCATCCTTGCCTACCACAAGACAACCACGACCTAAGCAAACTACCTAGATGTTATTTGGGCCTACCGAATCGAGTTGCAGCTCCTGTTAAGATATTGTCTCAAAGCGAGTGTGATAAAATAACCGTCGGTCCTCAAACAAATCCAAGTCCAAATCATATTTGCGTTCAATATCACTATTTGTCGGAAGAGCATGTGAGTACAAATTCATATTTGTTTTTATTTCAATCATCATCAAATCTTTGTTTTTATTTTCGTTGCATTCTAGACTGGTCCTGGCGCCCCATTGCTGTGCAATTGGGACACTAAATATCCACACAACTTTCAAATTGTCGGCGTGCTGAGTGAAAAGTTCAATGATATCCTAGTGTTTGATAATATTAATCGGATTGAAAGTATGATACGATTGAATTTGAATATTCTTATGTGATTCTAATTTTAATTGAAATGTATTATTAATGAATAAATTAGGTATACGTAGAAACAGTTGCTGTCTTAGTGATGAATTCAGTTTTCAGACAATGGGGCAAACATTCAACCATTATATATATTCTAAAATTTAGTGTAAGTTCCCGGCGGTCAGGATGTATGGTGTTTCCAAAGTATTTCCGCTATTTATAGTACATTTATGGTAAAAATTACATTTATCAACTTTTTTATAATATTTGGTTTTTTTATATGCATTTTATTATTTTTTTATTTTTATTTTTTACAAAATTTCATTTCCTTTTTTAATTTTTTCGATTGCTAAGCAAATCTAAAAATCACACAAGATTAATTTGTCAGTTTCATATGATCTCTCGAATTAGACAAAATAATTTTTTTTAGTGGGGAGTCCCTCATAACTTCTTATGGGACCGTTACCGCCGCGAACTTTTTATGCCATAGTATTAGGGTAACTGCCCTCTTTCCAAGGGTGGATCCAGCATTTGACTCAGGGGTGTCACTGCCTCGAAAATCACAATAAAAGAAGACAATACTGCAAAAAAATCGTAAAAATCACTAGTTTACCTAGGCTCAGGGGGGTCATGACCCCATGACCCTCCCCCTAGCATACGCCCTTGCATCTTTCAATCCCCTCTACTCTCACCATCTTCGGGGTGGAGGCCATTATCTTATCATTTACTCATTTCATATATTAAACCGTCGTCCAAAGCTAAAAAATAAATAAATACAGTAAAACCTGTCAATAACGGAACCTGTTAATAGTGGAATTCGTGTCAATAGTGGAAATTTTTTTTGGCCGTTGAGGTCTTCCATACGAATTGACCTGTCAATAACGGAAAATCGAAACTCCGAATAGTGGAAAGAAAATCCTGGAAACCAAAAATTTTTCGTCTATTTTTCGTCTTTTTTCCATTTGAAACTATATTTTTTCCAATATCACAACCATGATTATAAAAATCGTTTCGAATTCACTGTTTCTTTTCGTAAAATGCAAAATTTATCGCTTCTGTTGCGGCAATTTGGCATCGCAAAAAAATGTATCGTTTTCTTTCTCATTTCGAGTCATTGTTTAGACTTCTATATTGTTTGGACAGCATCGTATAATCAAAACTTCTAAGAAATCGAAATTCGGTTTTTTGCTGATTCGATAGCTATGCACTGTCTTTGTGTTTGCGACCATAGATTGTCCAGTTCGTCAATTGCACTTGAGCGAAAAACACTTTGACCACACAATTAGAACTTCATTACTCTCACATTTTTCTGTCGCTATTGAAAATGAATCGTAAAATGGGGGATAATAAACCAATCCAACGTTGACGTCTCACGTTGAAACAAAAGTACAATTTGATAAAAGATCATGAAATCAAAATTTGGAATCGAAGTTTCGAAAGAAAAATACAAATATGACAAGTCTGCTGTGTACATTAAAGACAAAAAAGAAATTATCGACGAATACTTTTGATCGAAAAATGTTGAAAATATATTTTTACTCGATAAAATAGTAGAATCCATCAATTTAGTACAGGATGATTTGATTGCAAGCAAAACAAAACAGTCTTCGATAACCGATTACTTTAAATAATAATATTTGTCATTCGCTGCTTTTTCAATTTTCAGTTTTTCCTTCATTCATTTATCAAAAAATAGTTTTATCTCAGTACATATTTCCTTTTCACGTTCATTATATCACTTGATTTGATCATTAAATGACCATGAAAATATATGTATTGGTTTTTATTTAATTTTACTCTCAATAATGGTAAATCATTTTGGTTCGACTCAAATATCTGTCAATAATGGAACCTGTTAATAGTGGAATTCGTGTCAATAGTGGAAAAAAATAATTCTCCATGGGATTCCGTTATTGACAGTTTTTACTGTATGTAACATAATTTCAATTTCTCACAAAAATAGTTTTGTGTTCGAATATTTCAAACACTCACTCTGACTTCGTTGACATTTGTTTGAACTTTGCCGCTGGCAATGCCGAGGGTGGTTGCATTCTCATCCGACAGCAGTCACTTAAAATCAATAATTTGCCATTGGTAGTAAATTTCGTGTCATTTCGCTGTTCTAGCTCTGCAAATATTACTAAATATCGAATAAAATACAGTCTTTCTTACGTGTAGAACTTCTTGCTGCTGTGCCACTTTGCTTCTATTGAGTAAATGCGTTAAAACTAGCTGTGAGTTTGTTGCTATGTGAAGTTTACAGGTAGTGCAACCAACCCCTTGCAAAAGGATTCGCGGACGCCCAAATCGGCAAACACGAAAAAATTTAGTTGCCCGTTAGTGGATCCGCGAAAGCAGCTATGCCAATTGGTAGCATATTGAAAAGAGCATCGAGCTACATCCTTGGCAATGAGGAGGATGGCGAAAAGGACGACGTCATCTACGAAGACAACGAAATTCTATTTTGCAAGAACAACGTGTGCGTCCACCCACCAGCTTTCGTGCGACAGGAATCCGACGTCCTCCACTACCCCGGCTATTTGACGGTGACTACGAAAACGTTTATTGATCAGTACAACAATGCCAAGAGGCCAACATTGTTGCTGACATGGATTCCGAACTCGACATTACGTAAATGCCCGTCAACGGTTGAAAATTGCATTATAACAACGAACGGGATATTTTCCCGACAACATTCCGACGAAAGCAGACATGGGAAAAGCTTGAGCTGCTCGATATACGAGAAGAATTGCCACAAGAACGGCTCAATCCTTTCGCTCGCCAGCAACAACACGAATCCGTTTTTGGAACCCTACTGTAACGCCAACGACAATAACTTGAAGATTTCCGCAGGAGATGCCACCGTAAATCACATCGACAATTGCGAGACTCAAAGCTTGAGTTCGAACTCGGACAAGGCGAGCATTTGCAACAGCCTAAGCACCCACAGCTGCGGGAAGGATGATCCGCATTCCAGCATGATGGATGACGAGGAAGTGTTTGCTCTGTCCATGGACCCCTCGCCACTGGAAGAGACGGACGAAATTCGTGAGCTTAAAAGCGAATTAACGCCACTGCTGTGTGAAGATGCTCACGAGGCAGCGTGCGTCGTCAAGCCGTTAATCTCGCAAAAGTCAGTGACTACAGTCAATATAACCATCGCGAATCCCTGCATTCAAAATCATCAAATACATCCTCCTGACACGGTCACGGTAGCTCGTAATGAGAAATTGCGATCATTGTCGGTTAGTTCAGTGGACGAAAGCAGTGCTAATTGGATGACCCCGGAATTTCTTGCCTACAAACACAATCTCTCATTTCCAGAAAGCGCTTCGGCTTCACCAATAGTTACGAGAAAGACTTCGGTCAAGTGTAGAAGGTATTGTACACACATTGTCGTTTGTTTGAAGCCTTGATGATAAAAGAATATTTGAAAAGGTTTTCCGTCGATCTGAGCCAGATGCGATCGCTCAGGTTGTTCTTCAATGACGAAAATTGCACTTCGGGTCAGTTGGTCATAGCATCCCGCGAATCCCAATATAAAATACTGCACTTTCATCACGGTGGATTGGATCACTTAGCTCAAGTCCTTCATCAGTGGCACTGTCTTTTGCATAACATCAAATTGGCACCAGGTAAAGCATAATTTGATTTTGTGCACGCTGCAAAGTCCGTAACTACCACGAAATTACTGGACTGCATTTGTGTTTTTTTATTAATTGATTTACTATTCAAGAAGGATATAATTCACAGAAGGAACATGACATAATACAAATCATTTTCAAAAATTATCACTTCCACAGGCCAAGACGAGCCAAATCTACCGTACCGACAGTTCATGGTATGCAGACCCGAAGTGAAAAAGAGTGAATTGCATCCGGACGAGGGAAACGTAAATAAAATCACGACCGATTATTTCTACGGCACATTGCTAAATACAAAGGGTCAAATCGAGGATGATCTTTTACTTAGGAAATGTGTATTCTTTGGCGGTCTGGAAAAAAGTTTACGCAAAAGCGTTTGGCCATTTCTTTTGCATTGCTATTCGTTCAACTCCACATTTGAGGATCGAGCTGCTTTGGTTGAAATTCGAAGACAGGTATAAAGATCAAAATAAGCTATAGAAGAAATTTCGGCAAGTGTTGATACTTGTAGGAATATGAAGAGATCAATCGTAGAAGACTGTATTCAATGTCGCCTGAAGATCAGGCTCATTTCTGGCGAACTGTTCACTGTGTCGTGGAAAAGGATGTGGTACGAACTGATCGCGGTAATCCGTACTTCGCTGGAGAAGATAATCCAAATATAGATATTATGAAAAATGTACTTTTGAATTATGCCTTCTATAACTCAGGACTATCGTAAGTACATCAGTGATAGAGATAGATTGATTTGCATTAAATTAGAACTCGAAGCAGATACACGCAAGGAATGAGTGACCTTCTCGCACCTGTCCTATGCGAAATTAAAAACGAATCGGAAGCATTCTGGTGCTTTGTCGGTCTAATGCAACGAGCAATGTTTGTTTGCACACCCACAGATAATGACATCGATAAAAATTTGGTGAATAAAATATGGTATTTTTAGCGATTCGATTCAACAATTCAAGCAATATTTTCAGAGCTATTTACGTGAACTTATACGTTTAATGGTTCCTAAGTTTTACAAGCATCTCATAAGTCATTCCGACGCAATGGAACTGTTGTTCTGCCATAGATGGATTCTATTGTAAGTGTTCATGTAATGCACTCAAGAGAGATTGATAAAATATTCCATTTAGGTGCTTCAAACGAGAATTCACTGAGGCTGTTGCAATTCGAATGTGGGAAGCGTGCTGGTCAAATTATCTTACGGATTATTTTCATTTGTTCTTATGTTTAGCAATAATAGCAGTATATGCAGATGATGTTATAGCACAGGATCTTCGAACGGACGAAATGTTGCTGCATTTTAGTTCACTAGGTAAGATTTTATGGTTAGAAAGATTGATCTGTAGAAAAAGCTATGAATATATAATAGCGTAAATCTTACTTCCACAAGTAGTCTGCGAGTCGACTTTGAAGAACAAACAATCTTCATTTATACATACGTCCCGGTTTCAGGCAGTCTGTCCCGGTGTCCCCAGCGAAGCCAACCTAGTCCCGGTTTTGCAAGCAGACCCAACGATAGTTTAAAATTTATTTTTTTCCGCTCGAAATGCGTGGCCCGAAGCCCCGCACGGGGAGGCAGATGACGACAGAGCTCGCCGCCCGCCCGCGCGGTACTGCGTCAACGCGTGTGAGCAGGACAGAGAAATCCCTTTCGCCCGCGCTTACCGATGTTCCGTCAACGACTCCGATGTTTTGTTTTAGTTTAGTTCAGTTTTGTGAAGACAACACGAACTGTAATTTCGGGGGAAAGAATAGGAAAGGAAGTAATAATGTTTACTCAAAATTGAACGTATCACTCGGCAGACAGCTTATTGGAATTGGATGTCACATAGTCCACAACGCGATCAAAACTGTCGCTGATTGTCTTCCTGTTGACTATGAATGCATCATAGTGAAAATTTACTCATTTTTCTACATTTATAGCGTTCGAGTGGAAGCTTTGAAAGAGTTTTGTGATTCTACTGAGACAGAGTATCACAAACTGCTGGGCTACAGTAAAACAAGATGGCTTGCGTTAATGCCCGCGCTTGAGAGAGTTATAAAAATGCTTCAGCTTTTGAAAAACTATTTTCTGAGTATCGACAAATGCCCAAATATTTTAAAGACGTTTTTCAATAATCCCAACTCAGAATCTTTCATGAAGCTATGTTGAAAATCGAAGGGCAAAATGTGTCGGCCATAGAGTCAGCCAAGGAAATTAATCGTCTCCGAGATAACCTGGCTCTAAAAGAGAATACGATTTTCCTTCCCCACATCGTCCGTAAGCTCCTTGTAAAATTACAAGAAAGCGAAGCTGCTGTTGACCAGCAGAATGTAAAAACTGCGGCGGCCGAGTTTTATAAAACAAGCAAAGAATACTTGGAGCAATGGTGTCAATTCAACACAGAACTGGAGGTGTTTGAATGGGCAAACTTAACAAAGGTGCATACGTGGGAAGAGGTGCAGAAAGTGATGGATTTACTGATCACACAAGGGTTTATTAGCAGCAGCCAAGATACGAAAGTCTTTGATGAGTTTACATTTATTTCCAACTATGCGACAGATGAAAAAATTTCTGGCTGGAGTGCCGAGAATGTATCTACTGAAAACCGTTGGGTCTAATTATTCCAGCACTTCCGCACTAACAACCTTCACGTTAAGTGTCTGCCTGGTAGTAACGCACCAGTCGAAAGAGTTTTTTCCCAAATGAACAAAATATGGAGCAGTGATAAAACACAGTTAAGTGTCGCAGTACTGAAAGCTATTCTGATTACGAAAATAAATATAAATAAATCATGTACTGAGCTACACACGTATCTAAAAACAAGACCCGATATTTTAAAAAACATTTGTTCAGTCGACAAATACAAAAATACGACTTAGAAGAAGTCACGCCACTACTGGGGGCTTAGTTAGTAAGTCATGCCAACTTAACTATTTTGTGTTTAGAGCTTTGATTATTTTATGTTATTCTATCTTCTATGATAAAATACTTGTAAAAAACTAAATACTTTTTTTTATTACATATTTCCGCAGATGTATCCCGGTCGGACAAAATAAATAAATGGTCACGTTATTTATACATAAAGTGTAGTTATCGTTCAATATTCCATCCTTGCTTTTCGTAACATATCGAAATTTTTTCTATCTCTGAATGAACTGACTTTTTATGAATAGTGACAAGCCTCCAAATTCTGCCAAAATTTCATTCTACTTGAATACTTACATGCAAAGGAAAGAACATTTAATTTTGATTGTAGTAGCTTGTGTAGCCAAATCAACTTAGATATTTTACTCATAAAAAATTGGAAGGTTCCTTTAAGCACCTTTGATTTTCGAAAAAAAACACGGATCTGATTAAACATCGGCGAGACATAGCGGCAAATACAAATGAAGCAAACCTACAGATTCAACGATTTCTGTAATTGACCTTTGTGGACTTTCGCACTGTCCATATTAATAAGCGTTTCCCGCCAAGGCCATCAACTTTCCCATAAAGGAACCAAATCGTTCCGCATTCCATGTCGAATTAGACATCACTTAGGTATGAATGAGTTCGTCCTTAGTCATTGATGCATTGAGTGTCACATTGCGTTTCCAAACAGTTAGCAGTAGAATGCGAGTTCTGGTATTTTTTTCTGTCTAGCTTGCCGAGTCCGCGCTAATCAATGAATATTAATTGTTCGCGTATGTCTGGGCATTTATGTGACAATTAAATTGCATAATTTTTTTGAAATTTGTCAGTAGCGTCAATTCGACCCAATTTGCATTGCGCAACCCACTTACATAAAAGCCACGCTGTGCAAGCTGGCGCTTAATTCCTTTTAGATTTATACCCGAGTATCACTCCACGCACCCTTGTTTATTTGGAATGGAATCGATTTTCGACCGCTGAGGAAGACCGAACGACTGCGGTCGAAGTTCGATTCCGAATCCAAATAAACATACACAAAATCTGTTACTGCTTTATTTCGCGCAACGCTTTCCACTACACCGCAGTCGATCCCAGCCACGGTTATGGCAATTCCACCCGGCTTCACCCGCGAGGAGCGGTGTGTGGATATTTTTCTAAAGGGCGCCACCCGTTTCTGCGCCGGGACTTTCAAAAGTATCATTTGAATCCACTCAAAACTCTCGGAAATACATTCAATTCTTGAACAGTTCACTTCGTCTAAATGTATATAACATTCGGTTTCTTGGTCTCAGCACTCATCCTTACTTTCTCTATTTTCATAACCAAAACTGGGAAATTACTGTAGAAAAGTTTTCACTGCAAGATTTGCGCGATCACGACAGCTCACACCGCACTATTATTACTCGAAGATCTGAACTCGAAAAATGCACACCGCTCAAGCTCCGCACCGACAAGAGCAGGTCGACACCCAAAACGCACTCGTCTTCGACCCTTAAGCTTCGCACCGAAAATAGACCGTCATCTGTTCCCGCAACCCTATTTATCCGAAACCCCAATCCTGTTGCTACATCGACGGTCAATGTCCACGAGTTTGTTGACCTCATCAAAGCTTCCTAGCTTTGCAACCGGTTTTGGCGACGCACATCAGCTGGCGATTGAAGCTTCGTGGGTTTGGCCAGAGCGTTGCACCTGGGTGCGGGGGAATGCTGTGACTGCTACTTGTGCTGGTGAAATAATCGTGGCGGTCGTTAACCATGGTGAATTGCAAGTACCAATGGTTGTGGGTATCATAGGCGCATAGGGGGCCCCATTGGCGTATCGTAGACCGGGCGGAGCCTGGGTTTGGATCTATTGCGGCGATTGGGTGAGCGTTGTTTGTTGTTGTGGTTGGTGACAAATTATCCCTTATCAGGGTCTGTGACGTTGACTGTGATGCATTTTGCTGTTGATCACTCTCCATAAAGACTTATTACCTGCTTAGCTATCTAATCCAGTATCCTTAACCTACGTGCATCTCCCCTATATTTATATAATTCAAACTTCTAGCTTAAATTGACCTACTCCCTACTATCTAATTCATTAATAACAATCTAGTTCATTAGTAACAATATAATTCATTGATAGCTTATTTGGGTGAAGTGGCGATCCGCGTATTCCATTTCCCGAAAGACGGCGTTTACTCGCACGGTGGTTTGGGGTCTCCCAGGACAGGGCAGTCCCATACTTTGCCCTTATGGGTTGTAGATCGACCACGTTGCGTGGCGAACCGTGACAAATTAAAAGGTCGATTTTTTTTATTTATTGGCTTAAAAAATCCTTTGAACCCTTTAGAATAAGAGACAAACGGTTTTATACCGGGCACAAATCGTTTTCATTGAAATTTCGAGCTCTTTCTCGACCCCTCCCGACTGCTCCGAAACGACTATCTGCGGTAAATACCACACCTGCTCGTTGGGTACAGCATTATGTCTTACCATTTGATTTCTAACTTCTCTAATACACTAATAGATGTTCTTAGAAACACAAAGTACGTTAGTACAGCGTCTTTTGATGTTGAGAGAAAACGTAAAGTAAAGTAAAGTCAAAACTTTAAACGCGTTTTTCTCGAAACACGTTTTTTCAAATCGGCACGCAGCATATATCAAACAATTTTCTATTTTTTCACTCCAAATTAATATCACATCTTGAAAACAACATTCCGCATAGAAATACGTAGCCGATTTTTGGATAAGTTAATAGTTCGATTTTTTAGGTAGAAAAATTAATTTTTTTTTCAAATGCTTGCCAATTCAACAAAAATGAATATTTTCAAAATCCCTTAGTATTTCTCTAGCTATACTATTGTAGTATAAGAAAACAAATTTCATTTTGTCCCCACATTAATTTTAGGAGCACTTTTACTGCGTGCCGCGGAGCCCCTTCAAAAAAACCGTTCCGCAGAAACGGCTGTTGGGCAGCCATTTTGTAATATTTTTGAAGAAACATATTTTTTCTTAAACTTCAAAACATGCTTAATGACATCCTTAAAATTACCCTACTACTTGTCCTTCCACTTTAAAAAAAATCGCAAAAAAACGTTAAATTTTCGCTCTCTACTGTGATGTACCCCATTAATTCCGAAAAGAAACCAACGGATGACTGACTATATGCTGTGCAATAAAAAACAATCATTTCTGTGTGATACTTCTACTTTAACACTTAATAAGTGGTGGTTCCTATCTATCTGGACAATAGTAAATTGACTAATTAATATTTCAGAGAGTTGAAAACGACAGACAGTGATCCAACTGATTTTGTATTTCCTAGAAGAAATGCACTAAACACTTAAGTTTAGAATACTACAGGTCTCAATGTTGCTAGCATATAAATATGAATTAATTGAATATTTCAGCAATGTATATGGACGGTCAGTTGATACTACGCAAAGCTCGAGGCCTACTGCATCAATATCGACAACTACCAAAAATTCCTTGCACCTTATCCGGTCTCTGCAAACGATGCGGTCCAGGAATGTGGGATTCAGGTCATCATCCAGCCATCGAATGTGTCGGTCATACTGATGATGATGTATGCGCTCTAGCTGTTGATTAAACCACAAAAAATAACCTGTTAACACACTCAAAATTATACAAATTAAAAAAATCTCTGAATCACACCAAAGACATGAAAGTTAATATTATAGAGAAAATACATATAGCAGTTAAAGTTTTTTCAATTTTGCCTTATCAGTCACCTCAATCTAACACTTTAATTTGCGCACAAATATCCACATGTTGCATTTTACTGGCTATGACTATTTGCTAATACTTAGTTTAAACACTTGAATTTGCTTTGTTCGTTTTTTTTTCTAATTAAAAGTAAAATGTTGCCTCTGTACATGGAAAATGATCACCGTATTACATCATAAGAAAAAAGTTTAGATATATATATATATGAATAGTTAAAAAATGAAACATTATCGACATTGCTGTACGGCCCGCCATGATTAATATTGTAACATCAGTCTGTTGTAAGTCGTTTCAATTACTACTGGAAAAAAGAAACTAAAAAATGCTGCGTAAAAGAATATTTGTCTAATTGTGCATAGTGAACGCAATGGCATACTCAAACTATTTTAAACTAGCATATTGCGGAACTATGTACTCACTCGAATTTATTTTAAAGAATGATTTATGGAGAGAAACAGAATTAAATCAAAATTCAAGTTAATTGTGCGATTTGAATGAATACACATTTTCATCTGGATATTATTTATTATATATTCCACTTTAAGTTAAACAAACAACACCCGTTGTGAATTCATTGAAATGTTGCCATTTATAAAGTTCAAATTTTAATAATCTGATTTCATGGAATGTTTTAAATGTACATTACTTTAATCCTGACTTACTAAGTTATAGATAAAAATCGATAATCGATAGTGAATTCAACTAAATTGTTTATGATAAAATCGTGATCTGTTAAACGCTTCGAACAATTAAATATTTTGCTGATTGCAAAATACAATGATGTAAATTATATATATATTTATGGAAAATATACATGAATATTTATTGCTGGTAATGGTGTTTTTTGAACTAAAAAAATAAAAACTAAGGATTTTTTGAAAGCGAACCATGTATATCGGGAGCTGGAGTTTCAATTTGAACTTCAACCGTTCGCATTTGTGGATATATTGTAAACAAATTGTGGAGATTTCTACCCAGTTTCCCAATTAATCCAAAGTTTCCACAATAAATCTTTATGATGTTGAAATTTTATTTGATTCTTTTATTCGGAGATTTTGACTGGTTATTTTTTAAAATGAGGAGTAATTTGCTTCTGGTTAGCATTTAACTGCTTTCTTTGAACCTTGCCCTTCTGAAGACAATGCCTCCAGCTGTCTCGTTCTAACGACCACATCCTTCTGTTTGCGAATCTCAGAAGCGATTCAGTTTCTGACTCCCTTCCGGGTTTGTGTGATTTGCATGGTGGGTGGCTGTCTGTTGCTCGATCTTCACAGGTCCGCTTTAGAGTTTTGCCTACATTCTTGGGCGCCTCAACGCGCAATTGTAAGCTTATCAGCGCTGCCCGATACGCATCAAATGCAGCAGAAACCCGTTCCATTGCCCATTGGGCATCAAATTTGCATTGTCTTCTGAAAGTGTTCTATGGCGACGAATAGGGATTGCTTCCCAGGCACTCGGTATTGCTCAGGCGTCGCTCGACTATGCAGAAAAGCGTCAGGCGTATAGTAAACCGCAGTGGCGGCTCGTGGGAGTTAAGTATGGTGGGGCTACTGGTACGAATTTTTCTATCACCAATATAAGTTCTTATGTGAGTTCGAACCTGAACCTGAAGAACCCTTTTCTGAAACAAACTTTAAGCACTACAAAACTTTAAAAAATACCAAACACTACGAAGGCACACTAAGTACTAATACCATGCACTACACTGATGAGACTACTTTTGCATTAACAGTCATCACCTTCACCCTCTTCGGCCGTCGTAAAAAAATGTTGCTCATGCTTGCTCAAAAGTATTATCCAGCCAAGACTAAACGTTGTCGAAGCACTGAACGGGCTGCATATGATGGCCACGATGTATACACATGTTTTTCATTTTCATTTCATTTATTTCATTTCATTTTCTTTTTCATTTAGCTGAAATATACATAATATGTTAGGTGAGGGATCAGACTGTTAAGCGTCTTTACAGCTCTGGTGTATGGAGGGTTGCGATTAATTTATAGTTTTATTTTTATGCTGATGCTGTTCAGAGGAAAAGTATACAAAAAAACCTCGTTGATTAGATGTATACACATGTTATTTCAAACACGCACACTCCCGTCGCTTCAGCATAGAATTCACGCAGTCATTCAAATCGGAATACTCTTTTTCGGGACAAAATCCATGTAGCCCCTTCCTCGTAGTAAAAGGTGGAAAATTGGCAAAGAGAAAATAAGTTTGAATTTTACTCTCAGCTTTCACTCGGGTCAGGCACAACGAAGCAAGTCGAAGAAAAAAACAAATTGTTCTACAGTGCGTGGATGAAGACTATGTGAAAGTAAACTACAGCATGGGCGAAAAAAATGCTACACTATATTTTGAAATGAAATTAAATTATGAAAACTATATTGAAATCTATAATGATATTTTATTACATTTGCACTAATATAGGCTCATCAATAAGTGGTGGGGCTGAGCCCCACTAGCCCCAAAGGTAGAGCCGCCACTGGTAAACCGATAAATAAGCTACAAATGATTGAAGACAAAATCGCAAAAATGGCGCTGAGCTTGGAGTCTGCCCACCTGGTAACATGGCGCATCGCTTGGTTGAAGGACAATAAAAAACATTTACGGAAGAAGCGGCCATGGCCAAGCTGGCAGCGACATTCTGCTCACATCAATGCATTCAGGTGCTGGGAGGTATGGGATATGTCGGCGGAACGGCATTATCGGGATGCAATGATCACCGAAATTTACGAAGGAACGTCAGAAATTCCAAATTTAGTGATCCCTGTAGGAGTTACCAAGGAGAATGCCTAACAGATGTGCATTTTGTTAAGATGTTAAGGTGGAAAATTGTGCGCCATTTGCTTTTATTGCAATAATTTAAGATGTAAAGTCTGTTTGTGACGTGTTCAAATAAATAAAGAAAATATTTTGATGTAAAATTGTCGCCACTGAAAACACATTGAACAGCGGGAGGATTACTAATATTTAAATCTTCAAAAGGTCCTAAAAAGTTCCTGCTTCTCGGTATGCCCTATTTTTACCTATTAAAACCGCGTCCATCTTTTTCAAGTTCCTTTCTCGGTAAATTTTTCATGAAGTGCCCATTTTTAATATCTTTGCATGGTGAGTCCCGAACGATAACTATCAGTATAAGGGATACTACCAAATCCATCAATTATAAAATCCTTAATCTTTATAATTTTGGTCCACGTTGAACTATTTCTGGACAAGATTTATTGGTGAAAACCAAAATCATTTTTTCTCTCCAACCACTGAAATTTTATTGTGACCGACTCCACTGAGCATCAATAGCACTGAACTACTAGGAAGAACCTGGAAAAATACCTTACAGGTTTTTTTTCATTGGTTTACAGATTCGATAAGATAATTATCAATATTAGAGTTCCTCATGAATGAACTTAAATAAGATTCACGAAACACAACAGCAACATAGAAAAATTGATAAGATTTGTGGGTGTTTTCCCTTTTTTGTCGAATTGAAGTCTACGCAGCTTTGTTAGAATCGAGACCGTTTATTCGTCAGGATTGACTTCCCTAGACGCTGAACATTGTTTAGCACGATAAATTGATCGCGTCATGATATTGATATTATCAGCATACTTTCTGGCATTATGTAATTGATATGAATCCTTGAACTCGGGTTGAAAACGGCTGAAATTTTTTTAAATATTAAAAAATAGCAATAAAATAGCTGCTGGAGCAGATAGGATAAAAATATCAGTCTATGCCAGGGTACTAAAATATTTAAGACACTCTTACTATCCGCAGTCATATAGGACGTTCTCTAGAAGTTTAGCCATCCGACTGGGTACTACCTTGCACACCTGCTCATTTTCCAGGAACCTCGAGGAGATGTCCTGGAGCCGGTTTTTACAATTGCTGGACATTTGCACGTTAAGCTGGTAAAGTTTCTTCCTTAAAGAAGCGACAGGTGTTTCCGGTACTTTCAGGTGATAGTTCACCGGGCAGTGATCAGTCAGAGCACCTATTAGAGTCCTCAGTTCGGATTTTTCGGAAAAAGGACCTTAGTAATGTATTTTTTTGAGTAGGTAAGAAAAGAGGTTTGAACTTGAGGTTCAATAGTTCAGTAGGATAGTTCTTAAAATGTGCCAGCAACGAAGAGGTGACTGCTGCGGTTGGTAGTCATTTAAGAATCTCAACAAATTCTGTTTTAAGAAAGGTATCGAAGCTATTGCACATGACTGGAAAACTATATCGGGCTTAAAGCGAACTACTTATAATGAGAAATAAAGATGATTTTTCTCGTATATACTTAATATCTTTTCGAAGATAATGAGGCTGTATCTCGAACAAAAACAGTTGGCTTGTACCTCTAGTTATTCCAAAGTAACTATTAAAACGATTCCACGTCACCGGTGCGATATTCATGCTGGATAACGCTTTTGAAAGGTTCAATTTTTAACTTCTATGAATTATCTACTTGCTCGCCTGTGATATACATATATCCGTGTAACAGCAAGCAAGAAAGCTCCATAACCAAACCAACTTGACTTTTTTTAGCTGCTTCACGAAAAGTATCGAAACTACAACAAGAATTAACTATTACGAATGAAATTTTTTGCAAAGTATTTTATTTCAATTTTTTTATCGGGAACATTCCTAGTTTACGAGAAAATTTTATTTAAGAGATGGCACTTTTAACTTAACTTCAAGGAAATAACACTATTTTAAATACAAGACAACATATCAGTTTTCTCAAAATTTTACATCGAAATGAACAACGTTACATTTTTAACTTGTGACGAAAAACAGTAACAAAACAAACGCCATCCAATAAGGAAGATTTTCTCGTAAACTAGGATTGTTCCGACGTTCATAGCAAAGGATAACTAGCAAATGAAGCTATGCAGTTAGCGTTGTTTCGGTTGCGTATCATCTTGATGAATCCTCGCTCGCCCCATTGATGACCCCACGAGTTTTTAGCTAACCAATAATCGAGTCCCGTTTTTGAGTCTACTCCATAGCCCACCACAAGCAGAGCATGGTTCATACATTCGCCCACCATGCACGCCTTCCCAGTGTAAATGCCCTCCTTATACAGTTGAAATCCTGGATCGTCGTCATTAATGGCCACGGCTATTGGCCCCACAGTCGCTACGGCTTCCATAAGTTTCGTTTCATTACCTTGCGATATTTCCACATAGGCTTTAGCTGTAGTGCCTCTGGTTTTTGGATTATACCGACAATTCCATTCCTCACCGTCATAAGGATAACTTTTTTCAGTATCGATGCCTCTGTTATTGCTCACATATTCGAAGGCGTATTCTGCCCAACCTTCGGTACATCCATTATTACCATAATCCCATGAACAATCTATTAGATTTTGCTCGGAGAGCGATACTAATTTGTTGGTGAGACGATATAGTTGACCCTCTAATGCACCCGTAGCAGCGAATGCCCAGTCTGAGCGACAATATTCTGGAATCAAGGGAACACTTGTTAGCAATGTAATAATTATATACAGAATCAACCATAACTACCATAATATGGAAACAGAATAGCCGGCTAACACCATGTTTTATTTTAGGAACGATATTGTTGTAAGTTCATGAGTTGATATGGGTTTTCAATAGATTTTTGGAAGTTAAAATAACTACTCTCAATTACTTTCTAATTGTGTAATATAGTACACTTTACACTATCAGTATTTTAGTCGTACTCAATTACTCACGATCGTTATCAAATCTATTACCCGGTACATATAGATGCATCCCTAGAGTTTTTTGTCACTCTACGATTCAACTTAGAATACACTCTGTCCGTACAACTTTCCTAAGTCGAAGCTCGATTCTCACTTATTCGTGTTTAAATGGTGACGGCGAAGATCTTGAACATTCAAGATCTCAGTAGAAGTTCTCACAACGCCTAGAATGCTGTAGAAGTATGGTAGGTAGGTGTCTTTGAATCACCCAGAAGGCTTGTGTTGATGTGGGAACTTTAGAAATGCTACTAGACATGGAGTGATATGCCGAACGGCTTATGAACACTTCAAGGACGATGGAGATGTTATGAAAGTATATTCCGAAACGTTAAACGCGATCAGTATTACAAAATCCCTTATAGTCAGTGACTGGCTTCGATTGCCAAGCAACATAGAACATCGTCGAAAATTTATTCAAGAAACTAGAAGTCCGATTTCAAAAAAAATCTTTACTCGATGAAAGTTACAACGATAGTGAATGACTGAGAGAAGGGACAAGCGTGTCTTTTGGGTATGGAGTAGCAAATCTTTTTGGGGCCATTACGTAAAACTTCAAGGGGGGAGGGAGGTATTTGAAAATGTTACTAACTATAAGTGTTACATGAAGGGAGGCGGGCCTAGCAATTGAAAATTAGTTAAAACAGTTTTTTTATAACACTGAATCATTAAGTTAAATTTTAAATTTATTTGCCGCGCCACCAGGTGTCATCAGACGCTGGACGCGATAAACAAAATTTAGATACATTGTTGATAGTTTGTGATTAAAATATTTGAAAGTCTGAGGGGGGGTAAGATGAATTTGTTACGTAATAAAGGGGAGTCTTTGAAAATGTTACTAAGCTTTACATGGGGGAGGGGCAGTTCAAATTCTCTAAAAATTGTGTTACATAATATATGGATGTCCCCTTTATATATTTTTCAGGCAACGACGCCTACTTACACTGATTCGCATTCTACCAGACGTCTTGAGACGTTCCCAACATTGATCGTGCTAATAAATTGTAGGCAGGCTCAGAAAAAATTGAGAGCAGTAGTTATAGTACTGATAAAAAATATTTTATAACAAAAGAGCCGTCATGCATTCTTTTCAAAAATTAATGCAAAATAATGACTAGAAAATTTTTTCTCACACTAGAGTAGAATTAGAATCTTTAAACAGTATTCCGCTAAACATTTCCATAATTCATTTGAAGGATATTTACCTAAAAATTAGAATCATATGGTAAAAATGTGAGCATGAAAGATGTTTTAAAATCAGAAATTTTTTGTGGTCTTTTTAGGGTTTTGTGGGTTTTTTAAGGAATGAAATTTATTTTAAAAATTTTACACTTTCATACTATCATAAAATCGTCATGGGACATTGGATCCACTTCATAGGTCATGGTTCTAGATCGTCCCGAAGTCATAAAAAACCTTCGAAATAAGCTCGAGTAGTCCTTACATGACGCGGAATTCATCGACGGGATTTGAAATTTACGATATGAATCAGTCTCTTAATTTTTGTTATTTTACATGAAACAAAATCAGACAAATAATTTATTCTTGATTGTTAAAGTTAGGAAAAGTATTGGCCGAATATTTACACCGTGCCGTCCGAACAATAAAATGTACTGTCCGCACAAAATGTAACTAACTGTAATGTTAATACGCTACTAATTTTTAAGTAAAGCATAACGACATTAGATCGATTGTAAATAAATGAAACATGCTATTTGAAAAATAATTTGTTCTAACTAAATACTTAACTTTAAATACATTAAAACAAAAGTGAAACAAAAATTAAATAGCTGTTCGAAGACTATTGCGTTTATATTAGGTTGACGCAAAAATAATCACGGTTTTTTGATTGTTTATTTTTATGTATGATTTTTGAATAATTTTTTTTATTAAATATGATCATGCTATATGTTGGTTTAAAGCGCGTTTTTCGCTCTATCTATTCGTTTTATTGGGTTTGTTTTAAAATAATGCCGTCATTTTTTTCAGGACTTTAAATATAACATGGATAAGAAGCAAATTCGCACAACTTTTTGTTCAAATTCAAATTAGGCCGAAAAGCTGGCCCAGGAACCACTAATGAACGTATGGCACAATGGTGGTTCCAAAAATTCCGCAGGGGTGACGAGAGCCTTGAAGATGACCGCCCGTCTGAGGTTGATAATGATCAATTGAGAGTCTTAATCGAAACCGATCCTCGCGAATTAAACGAGAAGTTGCCGAAGAGCTCAACGTCGACCAATCAACAGTCGTTCGCCATTTGAAGCAAATAGGAAATTAAAAAAGCTCGATAAATGGGTGCCGCAAGAATTGCACGATAATCAAAAAAATCGTCGTTTTGATGTGTCTTCTGCCCTTCTTCTGCGGAACAAGAACGACCCGTTTCTCGACCAGATTGTAACGTGCGACGAAAAGTGGATCCTCTATGATAACCGGCGACGTTCTGCGCAGTGGTTGAATCTCGACGAAGCTCAACAGCACTTCCCCAAGTCGAAACTGCACCAAAAGAAGGTTATGGTGACTGTTTGGTGGTGTGCATCCGGTCTCATCCATCACAGCTTCCTGAATCCGGGTGAAACGATTACATCGGAGAAGTAATGCCAACAAATTAACGAAATGCACCAGAAACTTTGACGTATGTGCCCTAGATTGGTGAACATGAAGGGATCAATTCTGCTGCAAGGCAATGCTCGACCGCATGTTTCCATGATGACACGACAGAAGCTGTATGAGTTATATGGTTTTTTGATACATATCTTAGTCGAAAATGATTAACAGAATTATTGCGATGAGGTTAGGGTAATGTGTGGCGAAAGGGTTTAAGACCTATAGAAAATGAAATTCGATTAACGTGATATTTTGAAAAAAATGGCTCAATCGCTTAGCGATTTAACCACCTTTGGATGTGGTGGACCTATGAATAAATTCGAGTTTCATTCATAATGGTGTGAGATGTACCTTTATGCAGGATAATATTTCAAATAGTTTGCGTTTTGTTTAAAGAATTAAATGTATAGCCCCTAACGAAAAACCTGAAAAATCCTTTATATGTTTCATTGCATTTATTCATGGTGGATAATAAATTTTTTGCATAACAGTTTTAAAATAATTAAGTCTTGTACTACTGAAACAGTTACTATCATGGCAACTTCTAGGCAATGTTTGCCTTATAGAATAAAAAGCTCACCCTGATTTTTAACACCAGTCACAGCACCTTCTGCCGTCCAATTCACAAATTTAGGAATTGAAACATTTTCCGGAGTTATAAAGGTTGTCGCGTTGCTATTTCCTCTTGATGATCTGAAAGAAGCCAGAAACATTTAATTCATGAAATATTTTATTCATAAAATAATATACTTACAACCGCTTGGTTCGTTTGAGTCCACGAAAGCGCTGGGGTTGCTTCTGACGATCTATGTCTGCTAGATGATTGATAGCCAGCTTGTACGAAACATGTCCTTGGTTATATCTGGCGTTGTGTTTGCTGATTAGTAACCAATTATTCAAAAAGGTTCCAAAGCTTTTGTCCTCAACATTTTTGTTTTCGTATTCTTTGTTGTATTTAATCTAGGAAAAAGTTAAATAACGTTATATATTAACCATTAGCGTCACAAAAGAAAAAAAATGCAACAATTTAGAAGCATTATTATTTTAAAAAATGTGCAAGAACGAATATGGTTCAACATGTTAGCAACGCGTAGCGATCTGCATTTGCAATTAATACGTTGGTACATAAAGGGCCCCACAGTGCCATTAGCTTGTTGAAACCTTCAATGCAAACTATGCACCACTATACCTTAAGGGGTAACACTACTCTAGGATTTTCAAAAAATCAATTTTTTTTTATTGGTTCAAATTGTACTTTAGGGTTATAAAAATGAGATGTAGATAGTTTTATAGCGTGGAAAAATTTCTAAAGTGCTAACTGAGCGACTTTGCTGCACCGCGTCCCAGAGCCCCGCGCACGCTGTCGGTGAATCACGTGATATACCTCTCGGGATAATAAGTAGTCTTGTTACCTACATCACGTGAGGTATTTATAATTTCAAATAAGGCGAATAGATGTCGCTCCTAAGCAAGAGCGGATCCAGCATTTGACTCAGGGGGGGGGGTTACTGCCTCGAAAATCACAATAAAAGAAGACAATATTGCAAAAAAATCGTAAAAATCACTAGTTTACCTAGCCTCAGGGGCCGCCCTTGCTCCTAAAACGCTTATGTTTTTGACTACTTAACAGCTACAAAAACTTTAAACGCATTTTTCTCAAAATCACTTTTTTCAAGCTTACCGGTAAGATTATTTTGGAACGGGTGCATGGATCCATTAGAAATACCAAAATCTAGTGAAGAACGTAGGGATTTTTTGATTAATTGTTTATTTTTAATTGTATAAACAATTTACGGCTAAGTTTTTGGTCAAAAATCGTTATTTTTTTCAAAACAGCTCCATTTTGTTAAAAGTTAGTTTGAAAAAAAAATCCCCTACGTACTTCACTAGCTATTAGTATGCACTTCAAGGAAAAATTTAGTTTGTTGTTCTAGGAGCGACCGTTCGAGAGAAAAGTTACCGGTAACTTTTTAAAGGTGGATTACACAACAGCCGAATACGGGCTCCTGTGGCCGCCATTTTGGAAAAAATATTTTTTTGGACATTTTGAGTTATACAATATACTACCATATTTGGTGTTTTTTAATTTATTTACTTACGAAAAATCATGAAAAAAGGGGATCTCTAGAGTAGTGTTACCCCTTAAGGGTCGCATTGCATACTATGTATTATGCGATGTTTTTGAAGACCAAAAAATATTGATGATACCTATTCTCTCATAATTTCAACAACAAAAAGTGTTCCTAAATCGAATCACTATTGTTTGTTAAATGAAAAATTGAAAAAAGAAATCGCTATTTTGAGAAGGATCTCAAGTGAGCTTTGCTTCAAACACAAAGATTGATTCTGCCGAGAAGCCAAGATTGTTCATAAAAAATGTCTAGAGTATCTTTTTATAGTTTTTCGTTGGGCATGGTAATTTTGCTCAAACTGCCATGAATGTAAAAGATGTGTATTTTACTTATTTTCACACTAACTTTTTGTGTGTGCGCTGCAAGGCTTAGTTGAATATTCTCAATTTATTTCAAATCAAATATTAGGATGTAACACAAATTACAAATTAACGACACTGTACACTGATCAAATTTATCACAATATATGGATATGTTCATTAATATAGTAATCCCAAGTCCTTCATTTAGTTTTGTTTCGCAGATTACAATACAACAATAAGGTATAACTATTCTATATCTCGTGCTCGCGTCTCAAGATTCTTTCTGCATTCTATTACAGTTCTTATTTCTTCAACACACAAAAAAAATCAAAGAATTTATGAAGACGAGTGGGAACTTCAAGCTTCAACGTTTAGAGCAATAAATAATCCGATAACTATAAATACTACCAATAATAAAATTTTGATAATTGAACAAAACATCTTTAAAAAATTGAATATGATTTTACCTTAAACGCTTTCCAATCGTTGATGACGTTGTAATAGTACGAATCCACTCCATTAAGCCTCGATATTAATACAGAAATAACAACTGACCACAACAGCTTCATTTTATGAACTAAAAAGTCTGCTCTCGTTTTTAAAAGGAACAAAACTCCAAAAATCCAGGAACCTGTTTACAGGCTGAAGAAGTAGTTTTCGCTGACGAAAAATTGATTCTTTCGTATAGAAACTTTGGGACAACATATGCATATCCAATTTAGTAAACACTATAAACGCTCGTCAGTGTTTATTTGAAATAAAAGCGACAATAACGAATGCTGACGGAATAAACGTTGCAAACCACGCGACGAACTTGCTGATGTTACGTCCAGATATTTATGTATAACTTGGTGATTTTGTATTTACAGAGTGAATCAACAAATTTAAAAAAAAACACAATCAGATTTCCATTCGGCGAATTGATAAGGGTTAACGAGCCATCATCGATCGGATTATCTTTCGATGGAGTTTCTAATGCTTGAATGAGCGACAAGTAAATGTTTTATACCTTCGAAAATTCAATCTATGAAAATGTGTTTGCGAAAGTACTTATAAAATAATTAGAGTGTTGCTCATTGAGTTTTCCCTATTAGTTGTGTTGAAAATCAGAGTAGACTCTGTAGTATCGATTCTATACAAA
This sequence comes from Oxycera nigricornis, assembly GCA_963942545.1. Classification (NCBI taxonomy): domain Eukaryota; kingdom Metazoa; phylum Arthropoda; class Insecta; order Diptera; family Stratiomyidae; genus Oxycera; species Oxycera nigricornis. Next base: position 25,474,464 of record OZ012662.1, on the reverse strand, counting down.
CTGAATGTAAAACAACCATGTTGCCGCCAAAATCGTGAACCAATTAACTCGGAAAAGAAAAAAAGGCACTATTTGTCGAAGAATTAAATAAAAGTTACATACATATGTATGTACATATCCCTTCGTCTGCCTACATATCCCTTCGTTTGCACCTTCAATCTGCCTACATGAATCGTTTTTGTCTTGCCGTTTTTTCAAGTTGTTAAAGTGCTGCAATAAATCTGAAAAAAATCATGGAGGTTCTTCAAACCCTTAACTTGAATTATCAACCAGAAAATTATCAAAAATCAGATTTTTTGATATATTTTTTACCAAAAAAATTAAAGAAGACGGAGTAAATGCATTTGTTCACTAAAAAATCATGACGAATAAAGATATCGAAACGAAAAAAAATTAAATTAATTAATTAATTAAATTAAATTAAAATATACCACATTCAATTATTGTTAAAAACCCTTAAGTTTTCAACCTCAAAATGGCCAATAATTTGATTCTAAATTTCGTAGTAAAAACGGTAATAAAAATATATTAATTCAAAAATTAGGAATGAAATCAATAAAAAGTCAAAATTTGACACGTGACCATGAGCAGCTCTCAAATCAGGGGCAGTATTATTGGCCGAATATCTATCAATTTCGATGTTTGTACACTTCAAAATTGTTTCCATCATATCAGTTGTAAATAACACGTTCCAGAAATCTAGCGGTGTGATCGAAGTGGCAGCTGCTCCAATAGCTTTAGGTAATATTATTGTTATGTTTGATCTGCTTTTACAGCCACAGTTAACACTTTTAAACGAATAAACGGAAAAAATACTTACCGTCGTCTGCCTACGTGGGTCGTTTTCGTCTGGATCGATTTTGATATTGTCACCACGATGGCTAAAATGGGACTGGGACAGCGAAAGTTGGTGGTGGCTTCCTGTGTGAGAAATCGTCCTTTTTAAATACTCATTGGAATTTTTTGTTCCAGATTTGCAGACGAAGGGTTAATTATTGGTAAGGTGGTGTACATGCATTTTTCGGACACAGTGTATGCTCGTATGTTCTCTAAAGAAAATGTTATTTTCTTCGGTGTTTGTTGATAATAAACCTGGACAAAAAAATCGATAGGACCGAATAAAAAATGTTAGAATTTATGGCTATCGTAATTTGTCGTGAAAGGCATTACAAATTTGATCATGTACATTGAAGAGTGCTTAGAAAAGCGTCAATCAATAGTTATGAAGTATCCGTAGCATTTCCGCCTGATTTGGCTAAGAGTCAGCATCACTGTTTTATCCAAGACAGCGAATCTTCCTAACTGCCCTAAGAAATCACTACATAACAGGTAATACAATTAATTATTCATTCGGTCAGCAGTAAACGAAACTATGAAAACAATGAAAATGACAAATACATATAAGAAAATTTTGATGTGTTGGAAGCATATAAATGATAAGATAAAATTGGTCATGTGCACCAGCAATGACTGTTTTAGTAACTACCATGTTTTTATGATTTGTTTATTGCTCGTCAATCTATTAGATATCCATTTTTTTCAACGTTGGGAGGTGGAAATCTTCAAAAGATACCGATCAGCTCCTACATCTCGGCAAGCCGTATTTCTACCGACTAAAACCACCTCCGTTTCCTTCAATCACTCTATCAAAATTAGTAATTGACATAGTACTTCCCAGACGATAAGAATCGATATAAGGGATAGTACCAAATTTGTAAGTTTTAGTTTCATTTTAGTTAGATTAATAGTTCAGACTATATGTTTATGAATTATTTCCTGTTGATTACATGTTTGGCTTTGACTTTAGTGGAGCTGATTGTACTTGTAACTTACTTCGAAAGTTGGTCCTGAAAGAGATATTTTTTTAGTGTCGTTTCAAAGGAAGTTGGGTTCGCTATGTTTTGTATTGTATTGTAAAAGTTAGCTGCTTTGTTGAAGGGGTCTTCTTTTAACCGATCAGTTCATATTCAAAGATTGGTAAGTTTTACTAACCTCCTCTTATCTGGAATCATTGAAAAACTGAAGCAGTTCCATACGAAGATATTATCGTATTACTTTTTCGCGAATTGTTGTTTTAAGACCGAAATAAATGAAAATTACCAAGAGTAAGATGTGGAGAATACAGTGAATATAGCAACAGTTTTTAGCGAAGCTGTTGTGTGTACAGGCAGTTACTTAAATTTATTATTATATTGTGTTCAGTCTCGTATTGTAAAACAAATTTAATAAGTTTTTGCGCATCAATTCAAGAAGCTCCCAGTAGATAATTCAGCATATTTCTCATCCAACAGGCATTAGCACCTTATAGAATCGTTCAACATTTTTGTACCCACACATCCATTCTCATTTCTAGTAACCAGATGTGCGGTAGGCAGGGAACAGAAAATGTCATTCTCTTGGAAGTGTTTTTTAAAGGGTAACTAATGACGAAAGCGACCACATTTCTACTCATTTTAAAATTGTGTTGGCTTCTATGGCTGCCAAATAATCGCCATATCTATTTGCTGAAGTCTTCCTGACTATGGCCCATCTGCAACGAGTGATTCATTTGATTGAAAGAGGATCGCACCGCACTTATTCCTTGATGAAACTCGGAAAGTAAACATTGTATTAAATGTTGCTTGTCAGCTATTGTAGGCGACTGAATAGTCACAAAACTTCTAAAATTCAGGATATTTTTATTAAAAACACAAAACAGCTTTAGTACTTGTTCAAGTATTTCTTTCACTAAAAGTCCATGCATATTGTGCAGTATAAATTACATAGAATCGACACTTTCGAATTGACCCTAATTAACTGATACGACATTACAATTTAAAATGAGATATGAAATTATTAATTTATACGATGAAATCGATGAATTGCAGTAATTTATAATTAATGTTGAACTCTACTAGTCACTCATACTTAAGTTGAATCAAGGGAAGCCCAAAATCCTTTTGGCGCGCAAATTATATTACGATGCGTCTCGGAACGCACTGATTCGATTCGCAACTAAACGAAGAGTGGCCATTTACGTTTCGAGTTAGTTGCCATCTGGTATCACTTAGATTAGTGTTCTTTCTTCTTCGGTTTCTTCGGATTCCGTGAACGACTCTTTGCCTTGCATAGCGGACATATGGGCGCATTTCGATGGATTTGTTGATGGCAAGACAGACATGACTTCATGGGGGGTGGTTGTTGCCTGTAAATGTAAAATGACTAGGTAAAAATAATGCAGAAATGAGTTTAAGTTGCTAAGGGAATTGTTTCGAACCGATATTACTTGAAACAATATAAAGATTAACAATAAAATCTAACCTTTTTAGGTTTTTATGTAACTCAAAGAAAATAATCAAAATGAATCTAACATTTTCTAAGGTGTAGCAAAGAAATTATATTATAATTATATATGTTTATAGTTGTCGAGAAAACTACTTCACTTTATGAATTTGTATATGAAATCAAGTCAAACGGAACGGAAAGAACATAAAAAAGAAAATAAACAAACCTTAAATTGACATTAAAATCAGACCTGAACGTTGGATGTCCCATTCCTATCGATGGGCTCTGTTGCATACGATTCGGGGGCAATTCGGGCTTGTTGAGACGAAGCGGTCCCACCGGAGGAGGCGGAGGCATAAATGCATGTGGTCCTGATGGCTGCAAAGAGGTCACTGTCGATTCCGGTATCAACGGGTGTCGAGCGTGCGGACGAGCGAACGATGATGTTGTGGCTGTCTGAGATTTCGGGTTGAAATAGTTGTTTTGGAATCGACTATTTGGAAAAAAGAGGACACCAAGTTAATGTTTCGCAAAACAAACCAAGGCTGTACTCACTCTTTTGGGATAATGCTGCCCTCTTCTTCGTGTAAATCTCTCAAAGGGCTTAGACCCAAATATTCGCGACGCATCTGATCAATTTCAGTTTTCAAAGGAATATACTCCTCGTGAATACGATTCGCCATGCCAATTGAGCGCATTCTATTATCTTCCGTTTGTTTGATGACGGATTCCATCTAGGATAATGTTTTGTTGGTAAATATTTTGTTCGAATTAGTAAATAAAATATTTTTTCTGTTTTATTTAGAGTTGGAACTGGTTCAGTTCTGATAAAAAGTGCTCGTCAGTCAGCTGATGTTTCTTCTAGTCATTTAAATGCGTGATAAAAATGTCCAGAAACGGCCGCGGAAACTTTAGTTAAGATATCGTTTGTCCGATTAACAGGACGTCGAGACTGAACCTTCTAGGCAGGTTGTAGTGGCTGCCCCCTCATTTAGGCGATGACCCACTTAGGCAACAGTACGCCTTTTGTGATACGACAAAATAATAAAAGAGGGCACTTGGGTGGTTGGTTAGTTGTAATGGCAGCCCCCTTTATCCAAAGGTGGCTTACTTAGGCCACGATAGGCCCATTGTAATACCACAGAAGATAAGAGCGGCACTAAAACCTACGGGATGACAAGAACCATCCAGATGCTCGTATGAAGCCAATGCCTAAATCAGCTACCTCCGTGAAGTTGTCCAGGAAGGACGAGGCCAAGGTTTGCATGCGCTTCCTGGACAGTGCTGGGCATTCGCACAGAAAGTGTTGGATTGTTTCTTCCTCATCCTCTGATCTGCAACTTCGGCAGAAATCATTGAAAGGGACACTCAACATTTTTGCGTGTCTGCCGATCAGACAGTGTCCCGTCAGTAAGGAAACGATGGAACTCAGAGTTTCACGGCTTGTTTTAAGGAGCTGCTTGGTGAGTTTGGAGCACAGTGCGTGCCAAGTTGTGCTACAGGTTTCTTCGAGCAGTCAGGCCCTATTCGCAACCTCCACGTAGTACTGCTTAAATCCTAGCTTTATGGAGGCTTGAGGTTGGCCGACTTGGGGAGTAAGTATATACTCCTGAAGCTCAGTGCCAGTTTTCGCTAGGGCATCTGCTTCGCAATTTCCCGGTATATTGATATGCCCCGGTCCCCAGCAAAGAATTACTTCACAGTGAAACGACATCACGTTCAGTTGTGCACGGCATTCCATCGCAATTTTAGATGAGGTATGCACGCTGGATAGTGATTGGATAGCAAGCAGCTTGACTGTCAGAAAAGATGTTTAAATTTCTTATGAAAATTTTCTGATTTCTCAGCCAGTCTATTGCCTTATAAATCGCAATGACCTCTGCCTGAAAGACGCTGCAGTGGTCTGGTAATCGGAAGAATAATTTCAGGCCTAGCTGTTCTGAGAGCACTCCACAGCCAGCTCTTCCATCCATTTTTGATCCATCAGTGTAGATGTCGACCGATGCTTGTATCCCACCTCTTTCTGTGGTCCAGTCCTCCCTACTCGAGATGACTGCCCTGAAACCATGGTGAAAACAGGGAATCGAAGCAGCAAGGTCTACTTTCCTTGGCGTTGGTACATCCCTCCGTAGTATTGTGGAGTGACCAATGTTCCTCTCATGCCAGAGGCGTAGAGCTTTCAACCGAACCGCAAAGCACTTGGTCTGCTGTCTCGTAAGTAGCTCTGTCGGAAGCCAATTTAATAGCGCATTTGTCGGGGTAGTCCGTAGAGCCCCGATGATTACAATAGCTGCAATCCTTCTGACCTTGTTTAGAGGGCACTTAAGGTTCTATCTTTTGAATGCTAAGAAGCATAAAGATTATCTCATGACTGGCTATGCTGCTAACACTTATGTCACGAATTTCTGTGAGGAATTCTTTTTCTGGAAAGTGATGGACATTTGTCGGAAAAAGAAACGATGCAGCATTTTCTGTGCTGGATTGTTTCGTGGCTGGGCCTAACACTGCAATAAAATTCGTTGAAGAGAACGCCCAATCGTTCTGCATGTCTAATCTTAATAAGATGGTGAAATCTTAGCTAGCACCACCCATATTGGTGAGTAGCAAAGTGAGTTCAATGCGCACTAAGTCGGCCGAATGGTCCTATAGGATTCTTTGTTGAATTTAAAGTAGCAGACATGAGTGAACAAGGATAAACCCTCAATCTACTTATCTTTTCAGCTCGTCTGAAAATATCATAATCAAAGACTGATCGGTTATCTCTGTAAATGTTTACTGCTTTTTGAGAATGCGATGCCCAGCGTGATGAGTTTATGTAAGTGTTCTTAAAAGAACGGTAACAGCTTAAATATATGTATCGACATTATTTCCACTGATAGTTTAGATACTTTTAATAGTAATTGTGTCTACGATTGACTTGATAGGCGGTACTTTTCTGTGTTTATTTAAATATAGATTCCTAAACGTAATCGTTGGCGTTTTCCTTGTAATGCTCTTTAATACTTAGCTTAATGGAAGGTAGAGAGTGGATTAATTGCGGATTTACACTGCGTTTAGGAAGAGCGTGACGCTCCGCATACCTGAACTATCACGAATCGACCTGAAGTAGATAATTATCCTATTTGGTACATCTTTTTTTCTATTTCGAGATGAAGGACTGACGTTTGTTTGAATGATTCATAATGTTGCCTCAAAGTGGTAGTCAGAGACATTCGATTCGCTAAGAAATTGACAAAGCGATATAAGGAAAGCGAAAACGTGGATGATTTGCATCGCAGAGGAAAAATGAAGAGGACGTCAACGAAAGACGATATATTTAAGAGAAATCCGACCACTTCATTGAGAAAAGCATGATGCAAAAACAATATTAACGTGTCATTGCATTCGATCCGTCACCGGCTTAACGAAGCGAACACAAGCAGAGCCACAATAACGAAACCAACGTTAACACCGAGACAGATCGAAAGAAGACTGCAGTGGATCCAAGCAAATATCGTGAGAATCGTGACTGGACGAAAGTAATCTTTACAGACGAATCGTCATCTTGGTTAACGAGTACAGCGAGACGTGTGTAGCGAAAAAAAGACGAACCCTGAACTGAGCGAACTCTCAAACATCCTGGAAAGATTCATGTTTATGGTAGCTTTTCTGCGCAAGGATTTGGCAAACTTTTACTTTTTACTGGAATCATGACGGCTGACTATATGAAAAAGAACTGTAGCCGCCCGCCAAAATGTTTTACGGTAATGATAATAAGGAGTGGATACTTGTCGAGGATAATGATCTCGAATATCGAAATCGACCCCGCGTAGATGCGATCAAGGTATTAGATTGGCCATCAGAATCGTCTGATGCCAATCCAATAGACAATGTCTGGGCGTATATGAAGAATACATTACGAGGAAAATATATACAGTGGTGGCCACGAGTTTAGCAAATTCGTTATCTGTGACTTTTAAGTGCAAATATCTTCTACTGTTTAACGTTTTTCATTCAATTCCATCTTCTTTTGTTTTGCCCACGATATGATGATTATGTTCCGTTAATTTCGTTTGTTTCGTTTCGTCTCGATTTTCATTTAACTGCAAGTGGTACGTGATCTAAGCTGGACACGAGTTTAGCACAACTTGAAATATCCCTAATTACGGTGTCTAGTTTCTGGTAAATCAAATTGATTGGTAAGATTTCCAATTTTTTAGTTCATTCATGATTCTTGTTTAAATAAAATGTATGTTTAGAAATGGCAAAAGGTACATGGTGCACAGAGACTCAGCGGTAGGTAGCTCATCAAATGAAGAGCAGTGGAAGCACCGCTGCTTTAAGATGTTCCCGAAAGATGGTTTACAACGCATTAAACCATATGCAACAATATGGGAGCTCCAAAAATGTAAAACAGCCACGAAGAGCTCGAAAAACCACAATTTAAGAGGACTGTTTGATTTATAGAGCCTCAATCAAGAACCCTTTTAACAGTTCAATCGTTATAAAAAGTGATATTTCGTCGGAATTTGGCATTGACGTATCTTCAAGGACAATAAGACGACGGCTCAATGAAAAAAATTGCGTGGATGCATAGCAGAGCACAAGCCGCTTGTGTCAAAAAAAAATTTAAAATCTCGAATTGCGTTTGCCCGTTAGCACTTGCAAAAACCATTGATTTTTTTGGAAAAATGTGCTTTGGAGTGACGAGTCAAAGTTTTGTCGGTTCGGATCTGACGGTAGGCATGACGTCCTTCAAACATGCAGCACCATCCAAAGTACACTTTGAAGACCGGTGAGCACGGCGGTGGGAGTGTGATGGTGTGGGCTGCCTTCTCTTGGTACGGCGTTGGCCCCATACATAAAATTGACACAAGAATGGATCAGCACGTTTACAAAAACATCATTGTTAACATAATGATGCCATTTGCTGATGATAACATGCCCTTAGATGGTGTTTTATGCTGACAATGACCCAAAACACACTTCGCGCACAGTGAAAGGATGCTTGGAAGAGAACCGAATTGATGCCCAATCACCTGATCTCAATCCCATTGAGAATTTGTGGCACGTTGTCAAGGAGCATATTCACATAGTAAAACCTCAAAATATAGCCGATTTGTGGACCGAAATTCAAAAAGCTTGGTACGCAATTCCGAGGGAACGTTGTATGACCTTGGACCGAGGAGATGCGGTGCTTTTATCAAAAATCAAGGATATCCGACAAAGTATTAAATTATTGCATTTAAATTTGTTCTTTGTTATTTTTTTGGCATTATAATAAACAGTTTTTATTTTGTGCTAAACTCGTGGCCACCACTGTATATGCGGAATCAAACTTCTAAGGTAAGTTCTCAAAAGACAATGGAACAATTTAGATGCAGAGTACGCAGAAAATTTGGCTCAGCTGTACTCGTAGATGTGAGAGGGATTATAGAAAATAACGGAGACTGGATGCATTATTAATGTTTTTCGCAATAGGCATTATAAAGTGCTTTCCAACAATGAATAAAGTTTGTGGAGATTATCAAAAAATTTCTTTCAATAGCGGTCACGCTCTTACAAAACACACTGCGTACTAATTATCCTGTATTTTTTGTTTTTAGATCAATTTATGTTGATCTAAAATCGAATCTTCCTTTAATAAATACTGTCGAAAGTCTTCCCGTAGCAATATTGCCCTGATTGACCATTTAAACACTCTCAGTTCGTATACTGACTCAGTTTATCATGTTTGCCATCGTTTAGCAAAATCAATTAATAAATAAAATAAACATTTCACAGCTGCACCGTCGTCACCGGCCGGAAGTCGCGCACATACCTCGTTTATGTCGGCATGGATTTGCCTCAGTTCCTCCACATGGCTCATTTTCTCCTGCAGCAACATCTCCATTTCCTTGCGATATTCCGACAAACATTTTTCCTCCTCGTCGCCAATTTTCACCTCGCGGATGATCCGCAATTTTAGTTTTTCCAGTTGGATGGTTTTATTGCTGCACGGCACCAAACAACCAAACCGAGAACGGGAAAAAATCGATTAATGCAGAAATGCATCACTGATTCGCATCCAATTAGAAGGAAATCGTGCATGCCCTGGAACCTTACCGAATTTCCTTGATCGCCTCGAGTTTCGCGTAGATGTTCCGCTCATTCGACGATGATATTTCGGCCATTTCCCAAGCCAAAGCAATCTTTCTTCTGCGGGGGAGAGTTGTTTATTTTTGTTTGCGGGCACGCGACGAAGACAAACAATTCACTGTCCAAGAGGGCGGCGTTCCTGACAGAAACAAAACGCAAACCTTCGAATCGTAGTTGATTCCCGGCAGAAAGTGCAACAATTGCAATTAGGGATGGTAGTGGAGGATGTTAATTTATGAGATTAAACGCGAAACAAACTTTACTGCCCTTCGCCCAACTTACTTCACTACTGCCATGGCTGCCAACATGAACAGTTGCCATGGCTGCCAATATTTCAGTTCCGTACTGCTGCCCGTCGCTGTCAAAAAAGGGGATTTTAAAAATAGCCGTTAATATTCCGTTGCGCATTTTTGGGGTTGAGTGAACGGAACTGTGCAACACTACTCAACCTTTTTTTTTGATTTTTCTAGCTTTGAAAGACTTTGAATAAATTATTTAAAATAATAATAAATTAGAAAATAAAATAAACAGTTTTTGAATATTTTGTGATCCAAGGAAAATCCTTGCTTGATGATTGGACTATCCCTTGTTATTAGAATCAAGTCTGAGTTGCCTCGGTGCCGAAATGGTAAAGAACAATAAATAAAAGGAGTAACCCATCGGCACTAACCATAAAAACGTACGTGTTTACCAATTGCGTAGCGGGACAACGTACGCACCAATTAACAACAGACTGCTGATAACAAAATGCACGGGAGTAAATGCTAAGATATGACTGCTTATTTGTATGAGTATAAACAACGGCTAGTTTTCGGGCGGTTTCCCAATTATAAAAATAATCCTAGCATATCAGTCCTTGATTGCACGTAAGGCGAGGTAGGAGGTTGTTCCGCGACGTGCTCGTTGAGCAGTAGATATTTGTGGTGATTTAAGTTTTTCGAAAATAAGTTCATAATAAAAATAAAATAATAAACAATTTTTGAATATTTACGCCATTGCACAAGAGATCTTTGGGAATTCAAATAACGGGATTTGTTAACGTACTATCAACATGTTATATTATCAATCGTTATCTAACTAACACTTTACACTGTAACATTATTACTAGTTTTATTTTCTACAATGTCCCATACAAATACTCGCCTCAATGACCGATACACCATAAACCCCTTAGAGCTTTTATTCACTTTCGGATGCAACTTGGAATGCCTAGCGTACTCTAGAGCACAGTGTATATAGTAGACAGTGGGAAAACTCGTCGACGGGAAATAAAATTTCAAAATTAAATTTAGGAGAGAATTAGAAGAAATTTAAAAGAGATCACTGTGAAATAACTATAGAACACATATATGTTAAACAGAGAAGACCATATGCTCACTCAAAGTTACGGTTATTCTGCGGATCGACCGTGGCCTTGAGAATTGATAGTCCACTTTTTACTCTAGGTTTTACGACTGTTTTATACATGACTACGCTCTAGAGTCATTTCTTATATATTAGCGGCCAGCTGGTGGGCAATGTTCTCCACTATGCGCAATCTTCGCGTCAGTTAGGGCGAGCGGTATTAAAGTTTCGGGGTTTCGGTAGTTTGTTCTGTGAGCAATTTATGAATTTGGAAAGATCTAGAACCATGACTTTTTGTTTATTGTCCATATTGTTGAACTCGTTGATTTGATGAACCATTTTCATGCTTTAAAACATTCTCGGTGGAGGTATGACAATATTTCTAGAACAAATCTTCACTTCATCATTTTGCGTTTAAAAGAGGTTAGTGATGTATTGATTCTCAATAAAACCATTTCGAAAAAATGTAAATCCTAAACACGCCACGCGTGGATTTTTAGTCTGGATTAGAGCCAAAAGTGAGGTTAAGGTAACGGCTAATGCTACGGTGAGGTGACATTCCTTCAAAATAAAAATGGGGATAGAATTTAAACCTTGAAAAAATATCAGAAAAAAATATTTATAATTTCCGGAGTGCCAACAATATAATGATCAGATATGCTAGAACGGAACGACTCAAGGAGGATCCCGTGAATAAAGCAGCAGGCTTTTACAATACTTTACCAAACTACATCAAGGACATACCAAACTTCAACACGTTTAAAATGACACTAAAAAGTATCTCATACATGAACAAAACCGGAAGTGAATACATCAGCTCCATCTTTACTCAAAGTTTTTGCATAACGAAATCAAACAGAAACAACAAAATCATATGAATGATAAAATAAAATGAATGAACCTAAATATTGATGGTTAGGTGCTATCCCTTATACAGATCTACATCGTCTGGGAAGCACCAAGGTACGACAATTAATAAGAATGAAAATGAATGAATGATGGAGAGAGTGATCAGGAGGAGGAGGTGGTTTTAGTCGGTAAAAATCCGGCATGCCGAGAGGCGGAAGCTGATCGGCATCTTTTGAAGATTTCCACCTCCCAACGTTGAAAAAAAAACCTTTTTATAGTCAACTCTAAAATAAAATGAAGTAATAAAAGCTAAAAAGTAACAAGTTTGATTATTGTAGCTATATAAATTGGCGGGCTAAATCCGTCTTCATCATTGAGTACAGTGTCCGAAGCTATTAGTTTTATGTTGAATGATTCTGCATCAGTAGGAACAAAATATAGAAATAACCTAATGTCGTTCGAATATTCCATCGAAACATATTGACAAAGTGTACTAAAGAAGTAAACTAGCATGCTTTCAGTTTTGAAGAATTTACTGTAGCCAAAAAGAAGCCGCCAAAGAGATCGATACCTACCCCAGCCCTCAATATCGAACGCAGCCGTCTTGCATTTGCTTTTCGTGCTGATACTCCAGCTGGTGTTTCGAGCACTTCATGCAGATACGCACAGCAAGCTGCAGCCTTCATCTGTTTTTCCAACGTTGCTTTCCGCTGAAGGGCTTTTCCGTGAAAACTGCATTGCAAGCGTGCTTCTCTTGTTCGTCCGCGTCAGCAAGTGAGTATAATTCTCGGAAACGACAGTCGCATCGTTGGAGTTAATCGAAAATCAAAGGGGTGACGATAGAAATAACCATGAAAACTGGAAAGTGTTATGCGTACTTGATTGCGGCGCTAATTTGCGCCGTTGGCCTCACGACCGCAGAAGAAAGCGTCGAGAAAGGTATGAGTAATGTAAACTGGGTTATTCTGTTCCTGCTAAACGGGTAATCTTTTTGCGGCAGAAAACGGGACGCAGGCTGCTGCCACGCGGAAGCTGGAGGTCAGCAGCGCTGCGGCAACAGCAGTGAAAGTAAATGTGTCTACACAGACCCCAACAAGCTCAAGTACATCAGCCGTACAGTTGGCTAGCACAGAGGCGACCTTGTCGACTGTACCAAATGCTACGAATGCGGCCACAATAGCTACTAATGAGGTTACGACTCCTGCAATGAATGCAGCCACGACAGCTGCTAATGAGGTTACACCACTTGCAATGAATACAACGTCTTCAACCTCTACAACTAGCGCGCCGACGACTGTGACCACTTCCACCACACCGCTGGGCCCAACGCCGTCAGACAATACAACTACCACAGCGCTTATTACCTCAACGTCCACCACCACCATGCCTCCAAACCCAATTACCAGCAGCACTACCATAGCACCAAACACAACGACTGCAACGCCGCCCGCAAATTCAACAATTGCGCCCTCAACCACCCATTCGCCAATCAGCTCAACTACGGAGCATCCGGACCCTAAACCGAAATGCCACCACTTCGACGGACCCTCGTTTATTGGCGGGATAGTCTTAACAATAGGCATGCTTGCAATATCGTTTGTCGCCTACAAGTTCTACAAGGCTAGGAACGAACGAAACTACCACACACTCTAAGCCATGAACCAAAGGTTAGTATCGATCTTGCAATCGAACGTTTTGTTGGTAGACTCCCCCAATAAGGAGCGAACACGTGCGACTCATTTTAGGAAATCCGTATAACTGAATGATTACATCATCCTAGGTTAGATGATTCTCATTTTTGCTCCGAAAATACACTATGCAGTCTATGAGAACCTGACGCGGATAATATAATCTTCACCTCAGGTTTTCCAGTTTCGTGGTCAAACCTTGAATTGATTTAAAGGTATTGCAAACTGGAATTGAAAATATTGTTCGAAATAAGTTCCAACTGCAATTTTGTTTGCTTCTCGAAATTGGGTAAACATGTTTCTTCAGGTCATGCAAGCGCGCAAAACATATTCCCTCACGCTCGATTTGTTCAAAACTCTGTTGTAGTACTATGAAAGCATTCAGGGCGCCCTTCTTTTAGCGACACAGTAGGTAAATTTGTAGTCTCTTCGTCATCTTCGCTCTTTTTACAGTTTGCATTGAGGTAGAGATCGATAATGTGCTCTGCTGTTGCCTTAACAATGGTAAGTTACCACTAGCTACTGCTCCATAATCAACAAACAAGTACTCTTGAAATGCAGACTGTTGAATACATACCGCAAGTTGATGAACTGTTTTACACTTCTCTATTGTTACTTGTTCTACTTGATCATCGAAAAGTGGTGTTTTTCCGATCGAGGAAACTAACCCACAATTTCGAAAGCAGTTCAATTTCAGTTTCAATTTTTAGTATCAATTCTAAGAGAGAAAAAACGAATTTTTTAAAAAAAAACGACAAATTTATTATAAAACAAATTACAATCATTAAAAATGAAATATCTCGACGTGATCTATGTAAAGAATAAGTGTTGAAAATTTGAAAAAGATCGGATAAATAGATTTTGAATTAGAACGTTCATCGACTTTGAAAAAGGGTATTGGAAAAATGCGTTTAAAACAGAAAAAATCAGCCGATTTACAGTTTATAGCGCGTCGAAGAGCAGTTTTAGAATCCTGTAGCTTCGTCAGTTTTGCTCCAAACGACCTAAAATTTTAACTGAATACTCTGAGGAGTTCTACTTTTAAATAAAATAATAATAAAAATGCAAAAAATAAAATGAAATACCATCCCCCCTTAAACCTTTCTGTGAGAAGGCAATTTTAAAATAAAACACTTGTTGGCATTGAATACAACACCGTTGTAATCTGATAACAGTGACGGTAATTTGGCGAACAATTGATTGGAAACTGCAAACCTTAGAAATCGAATCATTTCTCCGTTTAAAAGTTAGCAATGCGTCTAGCAAAATTATGAGCATTTTGTTTGATTCGTTGTGGGCTTGGTTTGGCGTCCTTTTCACCCATTCGATCTGGCATCATTTTAGGTCGGAAAAATCTCTGGCCGACTCGTGAGCGTTTTTTTGTCGTGTCCGTCCGTGTAATCGGGTTTTACTTTAATTTTGTCTATAACGATTCTATAAACAGTGGATCACGGCTGCGAACGATTTTGCTTGCAATCCCTCTCTTAGACATGGTGAGGTACTGGAAACACTTCAGCAGAAAAACCGGCGAGTTAGATTCTTTAAACATAAACAGTAAATTGTTTGCGACTCGTTTTTCTTACGCGTAGAGGTGAATTCTCGATAAATTTTCTCGTAATGTAATTTCGTTGCTTCGAAAACAGGTTTTTGTTTCAAAAGTCAGTAGTACAGCATCCTCACGACGCTTTCCGAATAATCATTGAAATCATAATGTACACAATTTACAGTGGGAGAACCAGACCTTAAGGCTAGTGATGGGTTTCTCGTTCATTTTAAAAATACTGGCACATTTCGTTAGGCAAACTCAATAGAGTCCATGACGAATCCTTCAAATGAAGTAAATGAATTTCGACATGCAGCAACACTTGGTACCCTTTCTGAACGATGAACGGTTACGACTCTTCCAGCATATCACCTATTGCCGCGTGTAATACATATACTGTGCTGTTCGCGCAACAAATTCAGGTGTTTTTGATATTTGGGGTCGAGTATTTACTATAATTTTCGAATTATATACAAATCGGTTTGTTTTTTTATGATTTTGAAATATAATTTAAGCGTGAGCGTCATTACATTTATGCTAGTCAATATTTCGTTTGTATAGAAGTTAGAGATAATTCGGCAAAACGAAATTTTTCCTCACAAAAGCATTTAAAGCTAGAACGAATTTAATTTAATGTAGACAAATTCGTTGAAAGCTTCCTGGCGCTGAAAGAATTTGTCAAGGAGCAGAATTGCAGCTTGATTACCATATCAAATTTTCATTTCTTATCATTCACTGAAATTTTGAATTAAAATTCGATTAAATTGTGTATATTCCGTTTAACATGAGTATAGATTAGCTGTTAACTTCGGCACATATGCTCTGACTCATACTTGACTCTGTGACCATAGAAGCACACTGTATGAACGAAATGCTTTTAAAAAAGAGTCAGTTCGTTACTACGTCGTCCAAGTTATAGCACTCGGAGATTTTAACATTTTTAATCTGCTCTATTCTGATTTGGATGAGACAACACGACGCATTACAACTTGGTCGCGAGTATCTCGTCTCCCCCCCCCCCCTCTTTAAATCCATGCGTTACGGCGGCCTGCGCAGCGGATTTCATCTGGTAGAACGAAGCATCGCGCTAAAAGACAATGATCGCACGCATCGTTCGAGCAAACATGTCAAGTTAGGAGCGAAATATGTTGAACGCGTCGTGCGTAGAAGGCATTTTGTGGCGAGTGAATGTCATCCGTTGTAGCAAAGGGTTAATAGAACACTAATATCAATAGATAAAAAACAGAACTATTGTGTTTCCTAAGACGGGATATTTATTATTTTATTTTTGTATATACACACCTGGAGAAAAAAATAGGTGTGAACTTTTTTTAAAAATTTTTTTTTTATATTCCTTTATTATACTTCAATAATTAAGTTAGTTTTCAACATAAACACACTTCATCGTCATAACAAAATACAAAAGGTTTCACAAACTCTTAAAAAAAATTTAAAACTTAAATGGGCACTTCCCATTTAATAAATGGGAGCAAAGCCTGGAAACAATAACCTCCATTAATGTGCAATAATAGTGTTAGCAAGTCGCTAACCAAAAGCACACTAGAAGACGAAAGTTGTTGACTAGACTAGGAGGTTCTAACCCATGCTAAACTGACTAATTTAAAATTTAGTTATTCATAAAATACGTCAATTTTCATATGGCCAGTATAACCCCAGAGGTTCTCAATAGGATTGAGGTCTGAGTATTGACTTGGCAATTCAAGGACGTCCACAATATGCTCTTGGAACCATGCTTTGACCAATCGAGATCAGTGTTTAGGATCATTGTCTTGCTGAAATGTCCACAACAGCAGCTTATTATCCTCGGCATATGGCAGCATTAACGTATCCAACAAATCCTTGGTACACGAATCTATTCATTATATCATCAATTTGATATATCGGGCCTACACCTTGCCACGAAAAACAGCCCCATACCATTATGCTGCCGCATCCGTACTTCACCGTTTTTTGGTAAACCTAACATGAAATTGTTTGCCTTCCGGTCGACGAACGCTTCTTGCCGCATCATTACCAAACAAATTTATCTTTATTACACCGCTCCAGAGGATATTGCGCCATTTTTTTCACCCTGCGATTCGCACCAGATTTTATGAATCAAAGTAAAATTTTTGCTCGTCTTCAAATTTGCAGTTCTAAGCAGCGGAACTTTCCGGGCAGTTTTGCTTTTATTAGTCGCCGCCGAACGGTTCGTGATGATTCCAATTTCCCAACTTCGCTGGCAATTGACCTAGATGATTTGAACGGGTCGCGTTTAGATAATATTACTATACAATTGTCGGTCACCGGTGAAGTTTTTTTTAGGGGCTCCACTGGTTTCAATGGATTTTTCCAGTTTCAGAGCATTCGTAACAAAATTTTCAGACCGTACAATTGATGTAGCAATGAATTTGTAGGTTTTGCCCTCATCTCGGGGTTGACGAACAAGTTTTCTCTATACTGCAATGAGATCCACGGCCCATCTAATATTATTACAATGTTATAATTGTACCTTCATTTAGTTTGATATCACATAACCTCAGCAAAGAGAAAGGGTATCAAAATTAGAACTTGATTACAATCCTTAATTGCAATCCGTTAAGGAACGAAAAACATAGCTCAACTAATTAATTTCATGACCTTTCCTGGCAGGTAGATTTCCAATCGCGGGTGATATTATCTCTGGAGATCATGCAGCCACTTTTTCTCAGTCGATTTTCTCCTTCCTTTGCTACTGACCTCAGCAGCTTCGATTGCACATTGCCCACACCGTGGTTCAATCTTCGATCTTCAGCTTCCTTCAGAATTGCAAGACTTTCTTGCGTATCTAATTTTCTGCAATCTGTTCCCTCTTGAATCACCTCTACATTGTCCCAGCCGATGTTGTGTCCATCCCCAAGGATGTGCCTGGCTACCATTGACTTCAACGACGCAGGGTCTCTTCTTTTCTTCCTCGCAAGTTCCGCCTCTCTTACATGTTCCTCCCATCAGTCGCTTGGTTTGCCCTATGTATCTAGTTCAACTATTGCGTTGGTGCGTTATTGACAATAGATTTTTCCAATTTTACTTCTATGATTTGTAAGTTTAAGACTAGATTCGACATCCAAAACATTCCAACAGCGAGCGTATAGTAAAAATGTGCGTCTATATTTGTTTTAAGATTGTCTCACAGTCGTAAACACACTAGCAAGGGCTTCTACATTGTGTTCACTATCACGAATTAAAATTGTAATAATACAATCGAATCAAAGATTGAGATAAACTTAGCCCTCCTAGAAAACGTAGAACTGGCGATAAAAATAACTTCTTAATTGCAGGCATGCTCAATAAAATTTGTTCTGAAGTTACGTTCCTAAATGCCAATATTTACGAAAAGGTCGAGTGTATGTATGACTTGGGGTCGTAAATATCGGTTAACGCGATAAGGTTAGTTGATTAATTGTAAACATACACTCAACTAAATAAGTCAAGGAAGGCGCCATGCATTTGTAGATGCGTCTTATTTCAAAATGGTTTCTTGTATGTATGCGCGAGGGTGTTGTGATTTTTTTCGATGCGGAAATGTTAATTAAGCTATCATGAGTCAATATATTTTCTTATATGATTATATAATTTACATTTGTCGCGTGTAAAGCGATTGTAAATTGTTCTATTTTGTTTATTTGAATGGAATCTTTTATTTCACGGAAGCAATTAAATTACGAAGGTTGGAGAAACACAAAATAAATTTGCTTGTTTAGGAGTGCAGTATAAGTATAATCTACTATTGATTGTTATATTGTTCATTGCGCTAATATCAGAAATTAATCTTATTAGTTTGTAAAGATGCAGCTGTAATTGCATACATATTTTAATTGATAGCAAAATGTAAAAGGAAGAAATAATTCTAGTGGCGAAAGTGGGTTGAATATCTAAACTAAACAGTGTTTGTTTAAGGGGGGGAGGGTTAAAGGTTAAAGTTAATTCGTACAAAAATAAGCATGTTTTTGTGAATGTTTTGCGACGAAACAGTTGAAATCTCTTTTGCTCTCTGCTCGATATAAATATTTACTGCTACACTAAATTTTATATTCTACACTGACAAAATATACAGTACAGGTATAAGCACGTTTGTACTTGCGTTGAAATTTCTATAAATAAAACTGGGGGGTAAGATTAGGTATTATATAGAGAGCGAAACATCTGGCAGGTAACAATAGCGCGCGGTAGATATAAAAATCCGACAGGTATAAAAATACTGATAACTTCGCCAATTTTGCTTCAACCGACTTGAAATTTTGACACAATATTCTTGAAATATTATGCATTCAGTTTAAAAAATGCAAATGCAAATGCAAAATAAAAAAACCTTACCCCTTAACCTGGAAGTGACAATAAGAAAATTTATTTTATTCAATAATGGGTGTGTAATGTCCATAGATATCGATTAGTTCCTGCTGTTTAGCATACCGCGTTTTTGCCGACTTAAGTCGTTTCATTAATATTTGAAGTTATAATCTTTTTAATATTGTGTCAACAAATCCATTTCCAAATAAAAAAATTGAATTATATATTTTGATCGCAAATAAACATTTTTTCTGAAGTCTTACGCATAGTAACCCTTCGCCGACGTGAACACTTTTCCGTTTATCATTAAAATGCACTGTTTTGCGACTACCTCTACGATTTTACTTCTGCAAGTTCTTAATTTTTGAAAAATCGTTGTAAGACACCTGTTATTCTGCCTTTAGCAATGTTTAAAATCTCTACAAAACTTCACTTACATATACGAACAGACAATCTTTAGTAGTGGTCAAGTATTTTGCACTCAAATTGTTCGGCTGCATCGTGAAATTTTTCGGTTGCCGATAGGAGCAACCACTCAGATGAAAATTTATGTTTATTTTTTGAAGTACATTTCGAAGGAGTGGGCAGCTTTTTCGCAAAATATTAAAAAATCTTCAATAAATTTGATTGGTGATGCACCTCGTAAACAAGTCTTTCATCAGGACAAGGTCTACAGGTATTTCGGCAAACACTATACTTTATCAGCGCGATCATAATGAAAATAGGAAGAATTTTTCGTGCGACTTCCCTTTTTCACATCTCTCTGTTGATAGATCTTTTTATTGCTTCTTTACGAACTCTAACATTGTTTTATTGAAAAAAAAAAAGAAAATAAATTCAGATCGATGTTAGCTTCGCACGATAAAATTTGTACTAACGGTTACAGTAGAACCTGAAACTCTGATTGGCTGATTACGACTTTGCGGTATTTAACATATCATTTAATTGGAATTAGCGGTGACCGAGGTTAGGTTAGATGATGAGGGTGTTAGCCCAAACGGATACCACTTCATTTAGATCGTCTATGGTCTATTGCGCCCTGTAAACGCAGAAACCTTCTAATATATTCAATGAACCGTCATGATTTCTTAAGGAAATCCCGGAACCGATGACCCCCCCTGTATCCGCCCTTGATCCTTGCATGTTCATTGAAAGCCGTATGGCTCTAGCAGTGATTTGAACTGAAAGTTAATTTTGAAATTGTTTTTACACTATAATTAGAGGCTTTCGAATTAAAATTCTGATGACTGGCTGTGTACATTAAGAAGCATAATGCAAATTAAATTTGGAGATAACGTGTTTTGATAAACGAACCAACATCAAATCACGTTTTGATCTTCAAAATTTTTATACTGTTTTATAGATTTCAGAAGGGCTCCGAACTTAATTATTGATTTCTGAGTTTTGTTAAGATTCAAAGTAAATTTCTTTGAAGAAAACTAACGAAAGTTGAGAATTCTCCTGAACATGGATATGGCACCTTCAATTTTCGAATTTTTAATTTTCGGTTGGATGGATCTTTTTTTTAAAATAAAAACAAAAATGAATCTTAATTGAACTTTGCACATATATTTTGTTAGCATTGAACTATACAAAAAAAAACTTTTAAATGATTTTTGGCCACCCGTCGTCTGCTACAATTTTTTGAAAAACAAAAATCACCATAAATCACGGTGTGCACGATTGCTGGTCATAGAAAATCTAAAAAAACCGGGACTTTAATCAGCATCAAAGCCGCTATAGAATGAACTAAAAAAATAGATGAGAAACAACAAAATGGCGGCGTTTTTTAAAAAATCTATGTATTTTTGCCTCTAAAAATCTGCTGTAGTTGTGTGCCGATTTTTCTCTCCGCATTCTGAGCATTAACATATGTAGATTAATGTGTTAAAATTTCAGAACGATCGGATACATGCTTTTTTTAAATCGTGCACAAGAACTTGAAAACCGTTGTTTTGAGAAAATTTCATTTTAAATTTTAATACTTAAAAAAAAACTTTCTAAATTCAATCTGCGATGCCTGCGCCATACATTTCCCCTTCCTTACGCTCAGATTCTTCCTCTCCTTGGGATTTCTGCTTCCTACAAGCAGCTCTGTCATCTTTAGACTTCTCAGTGCTGCGTTTTTCTCGCTTCTCTGCATGTTTCATCGCACTTTGACCTATAGATTTAACTGGCATCATTTTCAGTCAAGTTATGAATTCTTCATTGAGTACACATGCAAAAGTATTGGCAGCAGTTCTGATAATATCTTTGAAAGAACTTACGTATGCTTAGGGGCCATATTCCAAACGCAAGAATTCAAGCTTTCATTTTTCTTTTAAGTGAAATTGCCTAAGCAGCGCTTCAATAAATCTTCCGAAGTTAAGTCTTCATAGTTAACTGAACAATTATCGGTCCTTTTTGGAGATTATGTACTTTTTTTTATGAAAATGTTTTTCGACAATTAAAGTATGACCAACTGTTTTTTTTTACATTTTTGGCTCTACTAAACATTCTTTTTTTCACGTGCAAGACATTTTTTTTCGAAAATGAAATCAGAACCGTAAGACTGCATATCTATTAGTGTTTTGAATTCATCGAAAAAATGATCTTGACGCGTCTTGCTTTATAAGCTCACTATGTTTTTAATGATTGAATTTTATTTTCATATTATTTAAATCGTGTTTTAAAAGGTTTATTCTAACAAAATCTATCACATTTTTCTTCTTAGATTTTTCCAAAATTCGAAGGTGCCATTTCCCCTTAATCTTAACTTTATTTAGAAATTAAGTGAAATTATTTAGAAATTATATCAAATTCAAATTTATTTGTTAATAAATGCATTTAAATTTTCATTTCCAGCAATATGTAACGAGCAGCTACTCGACTACAGCGACACAACCATAGTACTTTAGAATGCATTTGATACAATGCCGAATTCTTTAATTTCCAGCAAAAGCTTTTGCATAAATGCTATCCCCAGGCAGCAATTTTTAACCACAGCTTTAGAGCATTTTCTCACAGTATACGTCATAAAGAAAAGTGATTATTTTTTTATGTTTTAATTTCACGCCTCGATTCATTGTTGTTTGAGTTTAAAAAGAAATTCAACCATCTCACTATATAAGTGTATATGATAAATATTAATAAGGTATGAATCTCAATAATACATTGATTCTTTTGTTTATAGCGGAAAATAATAAATAAATAAAGATTTATTTGAAAATTTATCCATAGTGTGGTCTTACCATTAGCCATTTTCGCCAATATTCAATATGCAATAAACAGAAAATGAATACCAGATTCTGAATAATATAATTTTAGTATGCAATAATATTGAATTTAGTTTATTTATATCAAAAATAAAAATGGTTGTTTCTAAAAATGCTATAATAAAATATAGCTTGAGAGATTACTTTCCATGTAACACAAAGCAGCTAAGTAGTATACGATGCAAATTTGACTCCGAAACGGTGATCAATTTCTAATAATTTCTAATAAAAAGTTAGTTTGAAAATTGAGGCAAATATCGTCGCGATTTTTCAATCAAAGCTTCATTGACTATTAACTATATTGAATTTCTACTGTAATCATATCTAATGTGCAAGGATGCACATTGAACTAGCTGTAAACATTATATAAATGTATTTATTCGTTTGGAAATGAACATAGCGACGGATGAGTTTGAAATAGTTTGGCAATTTGAAAACATCGCGGACTTGATAATTATTTACTGGAGAAAAAGAATTTCAACATTGTCGCTAAGAAATTCATTTGTAATTAGTTTTTTCTTTTTGTGTATTTATCAAATATATTTGTCGCGACGAAGAGTGTAAGCTTTTTAATTTTCTTTTTTTCTTTTCTAAGAATATTATAAAAATAAAAATCAGTATCGTGTCATAGTTTATATATGCTGATCTGCAATATCCTCAAGGTAAAACATTAAAATAAAGATCAACGATTTCGGGAGTTCCTCTCGTCTATTCCAGCGTGTTGTTCCCACAACGAATAGAACACTTAAATTCAAAAGGATACATATTTTGGCAGTATTCTAGTAAGTAGTGAATACACCAAAATCACATAAAAACCGTCTAAAATATGCTATAAATAATATTTGATATAACGAAATAACTTTTTTTAAGGAAGCTTAAAGGACTGCATATGGAAAGTGCTCTTAAAAATTTCAGATAGACGTCATTTTTTTAATGTTCAATTAATAATAAGATAAGCTCACACTGACAAATAAAAAAGTTATTAATGTAAAAAAAAACAGAATTTAAAAACGTAATAATATCTTTTGTTTGATAATTTCCTTTTCGCAGTCAAAACTATATCAATATTGTTTTTGTGATAAAATAAACATTTTGGAAGCTTTGATGTCATCTAAGAAGTCGTATGTGCTTTTTCATTGCATCAATGGGAAATTTATTGAAGAGCTCATGTTTCTAATCACAACTACAATAATTGATCAGTTCTTCACTATAATTTGTTGTTTAATCGATATGAAACTAAATGTAAATGGATTAATTGCTTGATTAAAATTACCGATTTTGAATATGTTGCAATAATAATTCTTAAACTATATTTTCGTTGGTCAAAGATGTACATCAATAATAGCATTGATAACAAGTTGAATAGCTTGATAATAACTCAATTTAATTATGTTAATTTTTGTGATTTGAGAAAACGAAAATGATTATTTTATGAAACGGATTACCTTATTTTTATTTTAATGTTTTTTGTGTAGATATAATCGAAAATAAAGACTATTTAAATTGAAACAATGATGTTTTTATTTACAATTTTTCGTTGGCGTTGAGTTTTTTGTGTAAAAATGCAAAAACCAAAAATTAGTCTCGGAAAAGACGATGGCAAATTTGTGGAGCATTTGGGCGTTGGAGATTTCTGAAAATTGTGCATATTTACCTTGCCAATGTATCCATACAAGAAGACTCGGCAGTTTGTTTTCAATGTGAATAGAGTACAATCCCGTTTAAGCGAACTAAAGGGGACGGGGTGACCGCAACACCACTTGGCCCATCGATGGAAGGATGAAACTTTTAGCAAATGTAGACATCGAGAGAATATGCACTGCTCTTGCCTAACGACATTTTGAAACAATGACGTTGAGGGGCGTCACTTCTGGTGCAAGTTCCGATACTTGGCTCAATCCTGAAACCATCAAACTTACCTAAAATAACGATTTTTACTTCTTTAGGCTAAAAAAAATAGCTGGCCTGCTCGGAGTTTAATACTTAAAAGGGGCGAGCTCCTTTAAACAGATTAATATGCAAGCTCATTCCGCATGAGTGTTTGTTTCTAGGGTGTGCCTCGCTGCCCCTTTATATCAAGCTTTGAGTAGGCAAGCTGTTTTTTTATTTTGAAGTAACAAAAATTTGCTTGTAAAAGTTTTTTATATTTTTCTTTCGGTTACACCTGGTTCCAGTTAAACGGATAGGAACGCTTAGGATAAATTGAAGGCTGAGGCAACTGCAAAATGCTGTTGGAGAATAATTCACATAATTGAAAATGATTTTTTGAGGATGATAACATTCCAATCTCTTGATACAAACAGGAAAGTAAACTATCGAAAAAACTACAATGCAGTTAGACACTCTAGAATTATTAATTGGGTGTAACTTTTTGAAGCTGTATTCGAGTCCTATCAATTCTATAAATAATATTCAATAAAATCTTCACATACAAACATACTGTCATGAGGTCTCCACCGCCTTTAAAAGGATGAAAAACAATAGACCAGGGCGGATTTGTTTTCAGTTGGACGTTGAGGGGGGGGGGGTGTCACGCTGATTTTTGCTGGAAAAGTTGGGGAATAACTCGTATAACAATAATTGATTTATGCTCCCTCTCAAAAAAGTCGGGAACATTAAATAAAATCGAAATGTTTAAAAATTTGAAAAAAGATCGTGTTTTTTCTGCTTGTCTCACTCCTAACTTTAAAATATTTAAACATTTCGATTTTTTTTAATGTTCCCGACTTTTTTGAGAGGGAGCATAAATCAATTATTGTTACACGAGTTATTCCCCAACTTTTCCTGCAAAAATCAGCGTGCCCCTCTCAACGACCAAATTTAGTCGTTTTTCTACAGATCCGCCCTGGTCTACAAGGCGAACAAATTATAATATCACTCCAGGCTTGAAGCCTTTCGAAATTTTGGAAGCCTACTTGAGATTTCTGAAAGATTCGAAAACATAAACCTACCAAATTCCACGGGCTTTTCGAGATCTTCAACCATGACGACCTATAAATAGGAGCTTCGGACATGGCGAAGTCAGTGAAAATTGAGCCTCGATTAGGCCGCAAAAAACATTCGAATATAAAGCGGGTATTGGACGTGTAGATTTGAATCAATTATAGTGTACCGTGCTAGTGTAATAACAAGTAAAAAAAATGTGGTCTAAGTGCGACCCTTGAGGCCCACACGACTAACCTCCCAGTGGGGTGAATAAAATGCTATAATTTTCTTTTATTATTAATTACTATTATTAATAATTACTATTATTAAACATTATTATTCTAAATTAATATAATTACTTTTACTATTTTTATCAATTTTTTATCCAACCATAAAAGATTTGGTAGAGGAAGACGTCTCCACCACCTGCTCATCCTCTACCAAAGCCTCGGCAATCTCGTCCTCTTCGTCCTCGTCATCCTTCTTGTCCTCCACTTCGTCCTCAACCTCTTTCTTCATTTCGGCTTCGGAATCCACAACTATTATTGAGGGTATTTAATTATTATTTACAATAATCATTCGTTATTAAGAATGTTTGACCGTTACTGAATAATTATAATTGACTTTATATATACAATATCAAATTATAACTAATATTATTTGATTGTTATTAACAATATTAAATTATTTATAACAATATCCAATTATTAACTGCATTAGCGTCTCTACTCCCATTCACCCAAACCTGATAATATAAATTTCGAATTTCATAAATTAATCTTTATTTTTTTTGAAATAACATTTTTTACAAATTTGATCACAATTTTGATAAAACGCACAATAATAACAACCAGATACCAAATACCTTCATAGTAATGAAGGTATTTGGTATCTGAACGAATTAATAGTGTGTATCAACAGTTTAAAAATAAGCAATTTTTGGTCGTTGTTTCAGTTTTTCATCCTAAATAAAAAATGGCTCAACCGATTTTGCTGAAAAGTCATTCAGTTCTAAGTTACGTAATTACGCGTCGTTTAAAACCGGTCCCACGTCAATACAATCTTTGGTTCTCGAGATAATCGAGACAAAAAATAATTCCGAACGCACATACACACATACGTACATACACACTCACAGACATCTCTCTAAAAACGATGGATTTGGATTCTAGAAACCTTAAAACGTAAAGATATGTCAAAATTTGGAGTTCGCAAAATCGACCCCATTACAATAACTTCCCATAGGGAACTGGGAAGTTAATAAAGTGTGTGATTCATAGTTAAGAGTCGTATTCAAATTTCAAAAAATTCTTACGGAGTCGTTAACCGTGATCCTTTGGAGGAAAACATGCTATATGAGGAACTATCAATGCTGCAAAAAGTTAGAAAAAAGATTGTAAGATCTAATAGAAAAACTTGGCGTCAGTCAACTATGCATAAATAATTTACACCGCACTAAATATCAATTGATTTTGTTTCAGAGAAATTCAGTTACGTTTATTTCTTTCCGCTTGAAATTGTTGATTGGATTTTGAACATTCAATTCATAAATAAACATACTAAATTCGATATCGCAGTCAGTTTCGAAATCACGTTATTCGTTGGCTGCAACAAAGCTTTTTGAGATAAGATTTTAATGAAACACGGCAGGGTTAAGACCACAGTGTTGTAAGTATTGAAACGTAGCCGCGAAATTTTTAGTTAGTGAATTATTCCATACGTTTAATTTGGTGATAATGTATAGTGTTCCACGTAATAACAGTTAAAAATAAAGTGTGCAATTAGTTTTCAAAAAACTTGTATCACTGTGTTTAAAGGAATACCTTCTTCATGTCCAAGATTGTGAATTTAACTCCCCGGAGATAAGCATTCACGTGGGACCCTCGACAGATTATGTATCCATAAATGTTTGATGAGTGAAATTGAATTATAATATTCCGAAGTCAAAAAAAAATTCCCTTACAGTAAAACTAACGTGATCATTTATTCTTTGACTCAAAACGGGACATTGGTTTATTTAGGTCAAATAATAGGTAGTCAATGAAAAAAAAAGTTGGTTGCCTTAAAAGTTACGAAATACAAAATATAGGTACCCAAAATGTTTAGTTATATTTATATTTATCAGAAGAACAAATTTGTTTTAATATAGCTTGTAACGATTTCAAGTAGGAATGAAACTCTTGGCACGTTTTTTATATTCACCTTAATTATCAACATCGCCTTTAGAACTGAAATTTGTAACTGAATTTGTTCATAATAGAAAATACTCTTTCTACTGGAGCATTTGTATCAGGCAAACATAAAATATATTCAGTTACAATAGAAAAGTTTTCATGCTGAAGATTGTTGGCGCGAAAGTGTTTGAATATTTCCACCCAACGGGTTTCCGTGGTAACATTTAAATTATTCCGTTCCGTTACTTTTTGCGATGTAATGTAATTAGAAATTAACAAAAATTCGTCAAAAACTTCAGTATCTTCATTACAGTCAATATATTGTTTTTCAATTAGTACATCCAGAGATTTTTGAATGTCTTCTTATGTGGGGACCTTTTTTAAATCTGCCCAATAAAATATCTCCATTTCTTTGATAAGAAAGCAAGTCCACTGCTCCAGATATTCACAGCTTGTTTTATACAATTCTGTAGCCGTCCTTTTCAAAAATTCTTCATCGATATCAGTACCATTATCTTTCAATTTTAACATTAATTGGCGGACCATAAATGGAAGAAACTGATTGGTCTGTTTCTGAGTTAAACTGTCTTTTAATTGATTGATTTCTTTTGCAGCTTCAATTGCCGATACAGTCTGACCTTCAAGTTTCAAGACATGATGAAAACTTGCTAACTGAGCGTGTAAAAAATAAAACCATAATTCGGATGTGGGATCTTCAAAAAAGTTGTTTAGTAACTGGGGACATTTTTCAATACTCAAAAAGTAGCTTTTCAATGGCTGATACATTTTTACAACCCTCTCCAAAGCAGGCATCTGGTTTTGCTATAGCCGAGCATTTGTTGATATTCCGTTTCCTTTAGAGCTTCCATTCGAATCGTGTAAATATAAAAAAAATGAATTTATCTTCACAATAACGCTTTCGTAATCTACGGGTAGCCCATCTGCAGAAGATTTTATTGCATTGTGAGTTACATGGGCTCCACATCCAATACCTATTAATTCTTTTTTCAGAGATGATTGTAATTTCGTTAATACATTGTTAGTTCCTCGCCTAGCTGCACCTCCGAAATTGACTTTGGCATTGTCCCCACAAAATGCTACGACTTTGCTGTCAAATTATAATTTGTCAACACTTGGTTTAAATAATATCAGTTTAAACTACACTGAAGAAATGTTGTGGTTTATTGGTTAAAAATTAACTGTTTTTCTTTTTTTAAATTAAATTGAGACACACAACGAGAAACTCAGACGATTCTTTGAATTGACAATGATGTCAGAAGTTTCACCAGGTTGGTCTTGAAAATCTTAAAATTTTACTTGCACACCTACGTAAGGTTGAAAAAAGCGCACTACAATAGAGTATATTCTCTTGTTACCGTGGTTTGAAACGTCGTTTAGTTTTGTAATACAACTGCACTTATCAAGGTCATCTTTTAATTCTTTCATCGCTGTAGGCATCAAAACACTTACTACAATAGCTTCTGATTTCGTACGTGCGCATGTAAATTTGGGATCAAAACATGATTGAATCAATTTCGATGCACAATCATTAGACCGAAAACTGTGGTTTTCTTGTATCGTGTGATAAGCCCAGACGCCTTCTGCCGCGGCGATATCCAAGTCCTTTAAAGTTGGCGCGTCCGATTTCTTGTTAAAAGTTTAACATCGAAGAACTCGAAGCGGCGGCACGATCGGCATTTTTATGTTTGTCAGACTTTAAATGCTGTTCAATATCACCGCCACCACTGTGGGAAACACTAAATTCTGTACGACCCTCTTCATATCTGACATCTGATGGAGCATTTATTTGCTTGATAAACGGATATTTTGTTTGGCCGTTTACTACTCAAATTTTCGTGCGGTTTCTGAAAACGAAACAATTTTGCGTCCCACAGTTCATTTCGGGGACACCGGGATTCGTGAACAACTGTGACCTAGACGCACCCTGAAGACTAGACCCTAGGGGCATCGACCATCAGGCAAACTGAGAAAGCGATGAGACGACAATATTGGCGCAGAGCGCTGTTAGGAATAGAGAACTGGAAGACGCGGTCGCTGAGCTGAGATAATTGAAGGTATCTACTGGGACTTGGGATGTCGCGCCATTGATGATATTGCCAAATGAGCTTTGCTCTTACAAGGAGAGAGCACAACCTCATCCTCTCAGATCTGGATGAAATTCGGCACATAAATAGAAGACGTTAAGGGTATTCAATCCCTAAAATATTATACCGCAACCCTTTTGAACTGAACTTTTGCTGCGAATAATCAAACTATCGGAGAATTACTCATGTAAATGGATTAACCACGTACATGGTTAATTTATAGAATCTCGCTGCGAGCGTGAATGTGTAGTAAGATTTTACAGCGAAATGCGAGTAAAACTGTCCAACTCTAATAAAAGGCTTAATACGGACTACTTTTAAATGTGAGATTTTTAAGCACTAAATTATATTTTTATAGTTAACTGCTATTTTTAGATATTAGATTAAGTGTTTGTTTTTCTAAATACATTGGTCATGTTCACAAGAAGGTTTCTCTTTAAATTCACGTAATAGTAAATTGTTCGTAATGCCAATTAACTCTAATTGGCCGCCCCAGCGAACATCATTAATGAAATCACAATTTTCTAGCTGGTGGCGAAAAGGCTCTTGGGGTAGTGGTTGAGAGCCACACTGTCTTGCCGAAGCCCAGTTTTTCATGTCGTGATTTCTGAGCATAGTGCTAAAGAAAGTGTTGTCGGCAAGTGGGAAATAATCGAAATTGATCGCATGGAACGGAACGAGTCAGAACCACGGCTAGTTCGCTCAACATATTTGTTTCGTCCATTATGGAGTGCGCATGAAGTTGATTAAGAATTGTAGCTCGGATCGAACAAAGAACTGGGAACTGTTCAAACAGACAAAACTAATAATACTAAGCCTGCATTCGCAATACTGTGCTGATTTGCGAAACAGAAATAACTTATTTAAAAAAGAATTTTGGGGTTTTTCCATAGCCATTATTACTAGGTGCGAAAAGGAGACCCAATGTTACGTAGACGGACGAGGTTTGGTGACATCATTCCTCAATTTCTAATATTAGTTTCATCTATTCAAGGAAACGATCTAAGGATCTTATAGAACCACATATATTAATAGAACATGATCCTGCGAATATGTCTCTCTCTCTCTCTCTCTCTTTTCCTAGATACTGTATATGAGGACACTATCGTTTCTTTATTCGTTGATTGTCCTTATAAAAAGCTGTTTGTTTTAACAGATTGTCCTTATTATAACAATACTTTGAGCAGCAGATTAAAGTGAGGATTAAATCCAACGTCGCTTACTGAAGATCAAAATTATACTTAGAACATGATATTATTCTGTCGTGTTTCTGTATAAAAAAACATCGCTTTAAGCTACAATTATTTGTTACCCACAGTTATTATTCTGTAGCATTCAAGTCGACTGAAAGATTCAAAAAGTCACTTTAAGTAGTATTATATATTTTTCCAATACGATTTTTATATAAGTACTGTGCAAATCAAGTAGATCTTAACTTAGAATATGTAATATTTCGTTAAATATAGTAGATCGTGCTAGTTTTGGCGGCTTAAACGAAATTTCATTTAGTTTCATGACAAATATGAATATTTATCATAATTCAATGTTTATCGACAAGCAATTTTAATGATATTTTAGAAGCTACTTTTGCCTACAACAAATCGGGTTAATATAAAGCTTGCGAATATTTCAATATTTTTAAATTATTATATTATTTTAATTAAGTGTTAGTAAATTGTGATAGCCACTGATTTTACTAGACAAGACAAGCGATTTTGTGAAAAGAAATTGGTACAAAACGGTTGGCTACTCAAAAAGTTTTTCCTAAATCTTGAATTCATATTATCGTGATTTGAAAAATGGAGTTTCTGTTTAGAATAAGAAAGATCGAAACTGAAGGTAATTTTTTCACGTAAAAATGCCAATATGTTCGGTACGAATATTGGGCGTTGTTTTTAATTGTTTTTTTTTTTAATTCGATAATATACAGCTTTGACACCACGGTTGTTGGTGCGTCTAATTGCGCTTAACATGTGAAACTACAAGTGTTTGATCATAGTGGGGTGGGCCCCGACTGTTCGATTTATGCCTGGCGAGCTACACTGATGTTCGTCGATCCGCGAGACAGGAACAGCTACCCGAAAGATTCTTCACTTACGAGTCGAATATTTTACTAATTCAAAGATGGAAATTTCATTCGAATCGAACGATAGTCTCGTTCTATTTTCTTAGCCGATTTTAGACGGCATCATGAACCACTGACTTGATTGGGAAGTACAAAAATTTAAATCGGTAGTACTATGCAACTAGTTAAGAAAAAACAGAATATCAGTTTTAAAATTCGTCCTGAGTATGTTGGTAGGACATGTTTTAAAAACGAATTATTCGGCTTAAATGGTATAAAGATATATATAAAATTTATGCATAGATTTCACATAAAAAGTGTACGGACATATGTATAAATATCGCAAATTTTAGTTTTCGTAGCATTTTTTTAAAAATATTTACAATGCTTTTTTTCCTTTTTTTTAAATAGCATTATCGGCAATCAAAAGTTTCCAATGCTTGAGTGACTAATAATCTAAGCAGATGTCATAATTTATCATCTTTTGAAAACAGGTAGATTAAATAATTATGTTAACTTTCATAGTAAGCAGTATTTCAATGACAAGCTTCCACCATATTATTTTCTGACTTCAAAAACAAACACGTTTCAAGTGGAACCTAAACTATCCGAAAAATCTCTATATTCAGAATGAATGCGTTGCCACATGTTTTTAACCTGGATTGTAATTTTGCAAAGTATATAGTAGTCTAGGGGTCATCCATATATTACGTAACACTGCAAGGGGAAAGGGGGATTTATTTGAAAATTTTACTAAGTGTTACATGGAGGGAGAGGGGATCTAGCAAATTGTTATGTAACAAAATTCAAAACTAGTTAAAGCAACTTTTTTTTATAATACTAAATCATAAAGTCATATTTTAAATTTGTTGGCCCCGCCACGAGGTGTCAGCAGACGCTAGGCGCGATCAACAAAATTTAGATACATTGTTTATAATTCGTGATTAAAGTATTTAAAACTCCAGGAGGAGTAAAACGAATTTGTTACCTAATAAAGGGGGATCTTTGAAAATGTTACTAAGTGTTACATGGGGGAAGGGGAGTTCGAATACTTTAAAAATTGCGTTTCGTAATATACGGATGCCCCCTATATATATTGTGATGACCAATGAAATGTGGATAACCTATAAAAGTTGCAAAAAAAGCTTTCATGCTCACACAAGATATATTGGGTTTTATTGTGGCATAAATAGATTGAACTTAAGAGTTTTAGGTCAGTATTGTGATAACAGCGTCAAGTGTAAGTTGATAATTTAAAAAAACCTCACACGATGTCGAAAACGAACGAAGTTACAAAACGACAAATTTTTATCTTACGTGCAAAATATTTGAGTCTGCGTAAAATTTATTTTAAAGTAGACTATAGTTAATCTGCACTAGCAAGATTTTTCAAGAAGTTTCCAGAAAGTGGGTAGATGCTGCGAAAACAAGGATCAGGAGTGCCCAGGAAGACCTCCATAAGAGAAGATAGTATCTTGAAGAGGATTAGTATTCAAAATCTTTTTAAAATTGCTGACAACACCCAAAGAAATTTTGTTGCTAGCGGATGGACAGCCGTTTCAAGAAATACTGTACGGCGTAGGCTACAAGAAGTTAGATTATCTGCACACCTCCTGAAGAGCCATGTTTAATTATTGAAATGAGAGAAAAAGCGTCTCGAGTGTGCCTAACTGGATAAAAAGTGGACTGTAGATAATTAATTATCTTCGCGGAATAGTCGAAGTTTAACATATTTAACTCCGATGGAAGGCAATATGTATATGCGTCAAATTCCGAAGAGTGTTATAGCGTTGAGTGCACCAAAAGAACCAATGAATGATCTGGGGATGCTTTTCGTATCACCAAATTGGACGATTGACTTTGTTTGAAGCAACTGTTAAAATTTGGTACCTCCCTAGAAGAGTGTTTCTCCAATAGTGATATAGCCATTTTCCAGGATCATTCTGAATCTCGTAATCGAGCTCAATAATCTAGTATCAATGTTTTTTTAAATTATTATTAGGTACCTATCGAAATTCAGCGATTTAATGTTTCCTGTATTCACTACTTTTTTAACAGTTTAAGAATTACTTGAACGAACTCGGCGTTTTGTCCTTGCCTGGCAAACAGTCCCGATCTGCACCCTATTGAGAACCTATGGTACATGATGAAAGTACAGATAGTGAGTAAGAAGCCTACGAATTTACAAGAATTAAACAGAATAATAGAAAAAGGTTTGGTACGAGGGAATGTCACCGAAAGTTTTGAAAAATTTGGATACATCCATGCCACGCCAAATTATGGCGGTCATGATAGTCACAGAGGATTCAACTAAGTATTGAAATCGAGGTTTATTTCTTAGTTAGCATTAGTACTTTTAAGTAAATATGTTCAAATAGTTCTACCACACTATTTAAAATAAAATTTTATAAGAAAAAGAAATCTATATTTTCATCATTACTCACATTAACAAACACATTAACTTACTATTTTGATCCTTTCTTTGCGCATTAACTCAGTGAAAAAATTTTGTCAAACAAGAAACAATCAAATTTTATTGTGTGCCCACATATTCACATGATATCCAACTCGTTTGATATTTTTCTGATCGTCCTGCAATTTTTATATTAGATGATTACCGAAGACTATTTTAACCACAATATTTGGACGCATTTTAGATTAGAAGCAGTCCTTTTGCTCATAATATTTACAGGAATAATTAATCGAGAATTTGTTTTAAAGCTTATATTATACACTATATATCATGAGATAGTAGATAAGACTAGCAGTTTTTACCATTGATGGCTCTTGTACTTCTTGTCTTTTAATTTAACGTAAACATTTGATGCTGCAGAGATTTGGTCAGACCTATACTGATGATTGCTTCCTGAAGTTCATGACTCTTTATAAGGTTTTTCAGATTCAACAAGTTGATTTTGGGTGCTACTACAAAAATCTAATTAAATAAATACATCAAATATTTTAATATCGCCGCTGTGCATGATAAGGACCTAAAAATATTGTTTTCCAGAAAACCTAACATAATATTCGAATACAAAAAAAGCAATTAACAACAATTATTTGCATTGGGCGCAATAACATTCTAAAATTTATACAAACATTTGCAAGCGGCACCAAATTGGTTCTTGGAGCGGCGGTTGGCTGCCACTCCAATCGTAGAAAATTCCATTTTCATCGCGCATTTTCTGGGCTTGTTGCCAAAAAAAGTGTTGTCGGTACGCGGCAAACTGAAGTTGACTGCATGGAAGGGAACGAGTCAGAACCACGGCTGCTTCACTCCATATATTTGTTTCGTCCATTATGGCGCCTGTATCAAGTTGATTAAGAATTGTATGGTTCGGGTCGAACAAAGAAATAAGAACTGTTCAAACAGATAACACTAATAAGAAGCAAGCTTGAGCAACAATAATATGCTGTGCTGAATTGCGATACAGTAATAATTGATTTTGAAATCTAGGTTTTTTTCCATTCATAATATCTGTTACGTGAATAGAACAGGAAGCTAGTGATTGCGTAAGCTTTGAAAACTATGTGACACTATCCTCGTTGAATGGAAAACTACTTCAATTTTGGATAGGGTTCGAAGAGCCTTTGATTTAATAATGATGCTAGTTAGAGCATCATTTACCCACTTGAAAGGTTACTTGGGA
Source organism: Oxycera nigricornis (assembly GCA_963942545.1). NCBI lineage: Eukaryota > Metazoa > Arthropoda > Insecta > Diptera > Stratiomyidae > Oxycera > Oxycera nigricornis. Next base: position 25,439,160 of record OZ012662.1, on the reverse strand, counting down.
TAGAGATATATGTAACTAAGTAACTTTCTAGCATCGTACGTCCAAGAACATTTTATTCTGAAATACGATTTGAACAAACGTTTTATAGCGGATTGGGGATCATAATATCATTTGGGTAGCCCGAGTTATATTTGATAAATTTTTGAATACAATAACCAACTGTCTCGATTTTGAATACTTAATAGTCTCATTCAAAACGGTTAGGATTGTTTCTATTTACGACACCCTTGCGATACTACAAAAGTTTTGTATCATACAATCTAAATTAAAAGTCCTTCCAAGACGCTTTGCTACCAACAAGTCCTTAGCAAATCAGCTTCAGGCATAAGTTTTTCAAGAAATACTTGGAACGAAATGATTTCCATTTATGAAGTTGATCATTGCGTTCTAAGTAGTTCTCATCATAAATGCAACCATTGAAGTCCACACAATCTACTTCCCAGTAATATCTACATAAATATTAAAAATATTAAGCACAAAAATAATAATGAAAATAATGCTACGTTAAATAATAATAATGAGAGGTATTATACCAGTAATTGAAATGAATTAATATTATTCATATCATCTACGGGAGCGTACATTCATTACGTAAGGATTTAGGGGGAAGGGTTGATTAAATATTCATGTGGATCAATCGGAGGGCGGGCAGGAGCCTTTTCTACGCAATCAGTTATTCTCATATCGACGCTTGAAAGACAAAAGGGCACTAGCGAAAATGAATTCAGTTTTTTTCAATACGCCGACTGAAGACATTTTGTCGCGTGATGACAATTTTGAATAGTTGCGTTCAAAATTTTCAAGACTTCAGCATAATCACTGAATTTTTATTTTTCAATATTTTACATCAATGAGACTAATAATTATTTTTTATTTTGCGGTTGGTCAATAATCGGTTTAATTGCAAGTAAAAAATAAAAAACAAAATCCAAATGATGATGGAGGAAGTAATTGAAATCTTACGAACAGTAAAAAAGAAAACTACTAAAAACTACAATTTTTTATTTGATGAAAGCCTTTTAAAGCATATAATCTTGACCACAAAACATTTTACCATTCAATGCGTTGATTACCACAAAGGCAAATTAGATTGAAAAAAAATCAGGTAGTATCTCAGCAGTCCGCCGAAAATATGTGGTTTGCGTATCAGAAACTATACTATACTATATTTCTTTGAAGCATACAAATTCGATTCCTGAAGCTGTCCAAAAGTAATAACTAATGCCGATTTGTTAGAACGCGGTATAGAAAGATGTAGCCAGAATAAAAACGAAGGCCTAAACGCGTTTATTACGTCTATGGCTCTAAAAGTTTTTGTCTTTGGTGGTATTTTCGGCGTAATAATGGTAACATTACTATAAGGGTGCTCTTGTATCGTGCATGTAAAATTGGTTAGTGATGATGATCCTTTTTCTTTCTTAACGATATTTGTGGAATTTCTTGTAATCGGGCTGTAGCGTTGATTGAATCTCACTTAATGAGACAAGATCGAAGATGAAGACTATGAGAAAACGAACCACGATCGCGTATCCGCCAAATTGACCTGGCCGCTCAACATTTACCGACCCTCTAGTTAAAGGGAACGAACAAACTCGTCTGAAGAACACTTAACATTTGTTTTGACGTTCCTGGACTAAACGTCTAGGAAGACAAAGAAATGTATTTATTTTTAAGTTTCGTAACTATCAAATATTCATAAAAAATACCAAGGAACCTACTGCAGTCTTCACTTAGCCGATACATCATATATAGCCTAACTTAGCTGCATCATTCGTAACCATAGTTTACAAAGCTTTTTTACACGTTTATCAGTTATTTATAAAAACAATATGCAGGTAATTATTGATTGTTGAAGAATTTATTGTCATTCGAAAAATATTCAAGTAAAGAAACAGCAAATATATTTGAGTAAATGTTAGAATTGCTTGCATTCAAGCCCACGTTGGGCGCCATATTGTTTATTTTACAGTTAAAAATAATTGGATGACGTGGATTGCATTCAAACAGTTGCGAAATCGGAATTCCAAAATTAAGTGTTTTAATACTTTTAAAATTCCATTTGGTGAACGCTGATTATTAGCCTTTCTAGCAAATAAACCTGGATTTCAGAGGAGCTAAGCGGGCAAAGCTTTGAGCAGTTTGGTTATTGTCATTTTCAAGATTAAGTATTACAATCCTGCATAACAATTCTTTACTGTGATCAAAAAATTGTGTACTCTTGAAAGCCAAACTGATAATTTCTTAGCAATTTCTTACTACTTTTTAAACTGCATACCTTATAAAAATAGAGCTCTATATTCACAGGTTTCCTCATGCAATTATGAGTCAGACTACGAGCAGAAAAAGTAACATTCGCATAGTTTTTGCAGCAAACATGATAGATACTAAATATTAAATTGATACTATAGAAAAGTCATAAGTACTGTTGAGTTATGTAAAAAATAAAATTTCACTTGAGAAGAGAGTTATAATAAAATATAGCGGAAATTTAAAAGCAAACCAAATCCTGTACTAACATTTACAACGCAATGATGAATGCTTGTTTGCTTCCTCTCTAAGGTTCCAAAACCGTACAACGCGTTGTGGAATTTAAAATCAAGAATTGTTTCTTCATTTGTAGAAGGAAGTCATATTAAACATATTTACTGCAACATTAACTCCTTTTAGTTAAGTACGCAACGATTTCAAACAAATTGATTTACATTGGAGCAATTAATTTCACTTTAAACAGGTATCAAACGTTGGAACGAAGTTTGTTTTCGATACACTGACAAAATTTTCAAAGTTTAAAACGATATGTAAGTATTAATAATGGGATTTTTTCTACCAAATACTGCTATTTATTTAGGAAAAACTATTACTAGTAAATACCAGTAGATATAATGATCATTCCATCACACTTCCCACTGGAATATTTCATACATATTCGAAAAATAACTCATAAAATTGATATAAATACAAAATGTACCATCAATAAATCTAAAAAATGAAATATAAACTAACTTATTTCAAATATTGTTTTCCATTGATTTTCAACCGGCTCGAAAAAAGTAAGGTAAACTTGATGTTTTCCTATTTATTCTGATCAAATTTAAAGAGATTATCGTTCGCACCAAGCGGCAAAAAAAATATCTGTTATCAAATATTTACTAATTGAAGATAAAATGACGACAAAATAAGTGGGGTGAAATTCGGTTGGCAAATGAAATCAAGAGATTTATATAAATTAGCTGCACGCACCCTGAAAAACAGTTCAGTCAAATGATATCCTCCAATGAAAGTGCTGATTTTAAGTAAGTTGATTAGACGGAAAAACGGTTTTATTTGAGTTAAAAGGTTTTTAAGCTTTGAAGAAAGTGAAGTGTGCTTAAAATTCCACTATTTGTGAGTCTTGAATTGAAAGTCATCAGAGTGAGATATTTAATTATCTTTAAAGGGAAATTTAATAACAAAACTAAAACGTGCGCTGTTGTGAAAATTAAATTTAATATTGAAATATTTAAAGGTACGAGGCATTAAGTATATTTAAGATTATTTCAGAAGAAATATATACTTCACTTGAAATAAGTTAACTTGATACAGAAATTGTGTTTAAATTTTAAATTTATTATTAATAAATTTTTCCGATCGGTAGCAGTTGTTAAAAGTATCAAAATATCATACAAAAAAATATAAAATCATTCTTTTGACCAATTTTCCACAGTGCGTTATGATGAGATAATAAAAGATAAACCATTTTATTCTAAGTACAGTTAAAACAGTTGTAGCGCAAATTTGTGTATCATCTTTATTGCGTACTCTGAATTTAATATCTTTAAACATGTACGCAAGTGCTATTTATGCAAGCTCTCCTCTCAAATGTTAAGTATTAAGTAGACTTCACCTGTTAACTTTTTATTAAAATTCTCTAATTTCTAATAGTCCAGTGTTAATTTAAGATGATCAGTACAATCGCTCACTATGAAGTTTTAGGAGTCAGAAAAATCTGATTATGGTTTAAATCGATAAAACTTGTCTCAAACATAAAAAATTCCTCTGAGTTCTTTTTTAAGTTTCGAAATTTTGGACTGTCTTTTTTTTTACCTTTTACGCTGGGAGAACAGTCATAGATACAAAAAAGTTATTTGAATACTTTTTGTAAAGAACAGCTAGTTCTATTTTTTTTGCGTAAGTATAGATTTATGTAGCATCATTGCGAAGCTATTAGCATCCCAATGAAAGCATAAAAGATCATTTTTTTCTTGATTTCTGTAATAACTCATGCTGCACCGAAGTAGTTTATAATCAAAAAAAATTGGGAAAGAAGCTTCCGAATTTTTTTTGAAACTTCATGAACCTCCTGAATTGTAGTGAGAGTATTTCTGCTAAATTGCAAAAGTTTTCAAACTGTTATAAAATTTGAAAAATATAGTAATTTTTGAATAGTTTTCTTAAATGCTGACTTTACATATTTTCTGACCTATGACAATGTGAAATACTTACTTCCAAAATTCACAAAATTTCAAACATAGTATACGGTGCGGCATTGAGAAGTTTATGATGTTTTTCGTTTAACTTATTTAACGAATGTAGTTAATTTTGTTCTTATCGCACTTCAACAAGCATATGACATATTAATACATGCTATTTATTTTGTGTTATATTACTGTCGTTGACTGTAATAATTTCAAAATATTAATAATGTTTGTATTATAAAAATGTTGCATTTTGTACCGAATTAAGACATAAAAGTAATATGAAAATAGTAGCTTGAAAACAGGGCTAATATTGCGAAAATTTCATTTGTTTTGGTCACAGGTCAGAAAATGTTCAATAGTTTCCGTTCGATATTTTACAAATTTCAAAAACTTTTGAAAGTTGCCAAAATACCTTAGCTATAGACAAGAGCTTGATAGTTTTTTGAAAAACTTAATGTTTGTTTTGAACTATTAACTACTTCAGCGAGGCGCTAAGCCCCTTATTAAAAATTTACCTGATCCGGACACCTAAATCCTTGAACGAAGCGGGGGAAAACTCTATGAAACTCTCATTAATAACAATTTAATACATGGTTATTTTCATTATCATTAACAATATTTTGACATACGTATTTAATAAGTGTGAAACGTGAGCTTGAAAACACCTTAATTTGACAATCAACTCCTCGATCTTACCTCGCGGCACGATCCAGCACGAATCCTAGCGGTATATCGCCGCACCTCTATCTGGATCCCAAGTACTACTGATCAAAGCCGCACCGTGATGAATAACGGGGGTGCGCTCCGAATGGTGGGTGGTTAGTAGTAAGGACCATGCTTCTCCGTCTTTTCATTCAGGTGTGCGTAAAGACAAGCAATACAGAAGTATGGTCATTTTTCAGGCTTGCCCCCTATGTAAAAGATATGGGAAGTGTGGTCTTCTCGGGCGAAGTATTTTGTTCTTTTTATGCCGTGAACGGGTTAAATCTTGAATGCGAATTTCTATGCTTGGTATGCTTATCTCACCTGAGGGTGCGACATTTGGTTTAAAAGTGCGATACTCCAGGCATCGGATTGCGTGATAGCGAGATCTTTTGGTGCTGTCGCACTTGGCGGGATTTCGGATGAATTTAACTCGCGAGTTATATGTTACTAGTCACTCCTGTGTGGTTGGGAATCGATGCATGGAAAACAGTGGAGATTTGCACGATTGGCTCCGAGTTCGGAAACCGAACCATCATTCATATCTTACTTGATCTCGAAAAAGAAAGCTCATTTTCCCTTTATTTTACTTGATTGTTCGCATGTTGAATTTATTTACACCATAAATCTGTCCTTATGACGCCGACTTTTGTACGGTTCGCTTTTTTTCAAGATTTCCATTTTCTTTCCTAAAGTCAGAATATTTTCTCTGCTGGATTTTATGTGAAAATTCTTCTTTTTCTAACACCCTTGTCTTATCATGAGCAGAATGGACCTAAATGAATCATCGATTCTTTTTTATCTCGCACTTTACATATGTAACTACCTTCTCAAGACCCTTTTTCGAGGTGTTTGTCTGTAACGCATGATATATGTAGGTTAATATTAAAACGGTAATGCTTAGCCTGATCAGGTCCAGGTCCAATAGGTCTACATATAAGGAATCCTTAGGTTGTCGCTATAAGAATTTTCTCAATTTCGTTTTTCGTGATCAGGCAAACCGAATCAACGAATGAATTTGCCTTTTCGCATTGGGACTTGATAATGCAATAATTCCTTGTTAGGTACTCCTCTACAAAATTCTAATCTCAAATCTGATGAATAAAATAGTATCCGACATACATATTTAGGTTTAGAAGTCCTGTTCAATCTAAATATTCTGCAGTTTACGCTGCAGCACCATTATCTCACTTACCTCAAATAGTTTACTGTAAAAATTGAAATCGATACTCGATAATCAAAATTTGATACAAATCTTATCTATTTTGATTACAGATTAGCGGTCACTGTCAATTATCTGAGCAATGAGAAGCGATCATAGTGATAATGAAGATGTCGAGCAGAGTCGACGATTAAGGTATGTTCGATGACGAACTGATAAATAATTCAATAGCGCTTCTGTTGGAAAGATACATTTCTATATCTACTGTAGGTACATCTAATTTGCATAATCATTTATTGATGGCATTCAATGCTAAGAGTGGAAAGTTATCGAATTAGAACGAAATACTTATTAGAGTATGCCAATAAGCTAGGAGCGCACTCTAATAAAATTGAGTTGTAAATTGCTTTTAAAACCACAGATACGCGAGTATTTGATGAAGATATTGAGTCAAATTTTGCATTTTAATGAGTGAATGATAAAAACTTTAGTTGATTAACTTCTGACTTCAATTTTTTATTTTGTTTCAAAACTGTGTAAATCTATAAGCAATTATAAATTAAAAACTTAAATATGATTAATGCAAGCTAAGAACCGTCCAATATTCGAGGAAAACAAGATTTTTCACCGATTCAAAAAAAATGCCGGGTTTAACACATGTGTTTTCTTGTTAGTATTACTGTACAAGCAGACATTGATCATCGGTTATAACGAAAAAAACACTGAAGCGCACCCTCGAACGACTTAATTGTCTCAAAAGTAAATATGCAAAACAATTAAATCACCTGTTCAAATTATAATTTGTAACGCTTCCTATAAAAAATACAGGTGGTATTTGTGCGAATAGCAGTTATTGTCATGTGAGTAGGCTGAATAAATTACCCGAACGTTTTCAATCTTCATTGTCAATAAATTTCACAATTATTGATAATTTTAGTTAAGAAAAAGGATCGTTAAAATTGTTTTAAAACATTTGCTTTCACTAGATCCTCTATTAGGAGATGTTATCGTTGCAGGAAGTTTATGCTAAGCAACGCAGTTTTGTGGAAGTATTCTTTTTAAGTATAACTTTCGTAGAATTAAAATAGACTATTCTGGTTAATATAGTCTTAATCCAAACAAACGAGAAACTGTAAATGTTGTCAAGAATCTTTCTTAAAAATTTAAATTATGAATTGATGGTTGGCTTACTCTTATTATTAACTTCCCAGTATATGGGAAGTTCTTGTAATCGCCTCGAAAATCGAAATTGAAATTTTCAACATTTCTTTACGTTTTGAGGTCTATAGAGTATATATAAAGTGTTTTTAGAAAGGGAGATGTATGTGTGTGTGTGTGTGTGTGTGTGTACGTACGTACGTACGTACGTACGTACGTTCGTGGACACTTTTTTCTACGAGCATAACTCACGTAAACAAAGTCGTATCAACTTTGTTGAGGTGTCATTCGAAGCGCCTTTGCAATTTCAAGAGCTGATTAGTTTTTGGGATACTTCGGTCGGGGGGGTTTGTTGTTTTGCCCCTTTGAAGGTCATTTCTGTCATGCATTATATCTCGCGAACGAAACATACGATTTCCTCAATCAAGGTGTCAATCGACGAGTAATAACATTTTTGTGATTCTATCAAGTTTTTAAAAAATTTCCTGCAGCCGTTTTTTAATTTTTTAAAAAAAAGTGCAAAAAATTAGGTTTTTTTTAATAAACAATAAATTTTTAACCTGATTTACGGGAGACAGTATTCAATTTTTATAAAATTTATTTACTTGAATCAGTGTTTGTGAAAACAACATTAAAACTTTTTCTCATTATCATGTAAAAAATTAAATAAAAAATAAAAAATCCTTAACAGGCATCATGATCTTCAAGGTTATTTCTGTCATGCGTTATATCTCGCGAACCAAACATACAAATTACATCGTCAAGATGTCAATCAACGCGTATTGAAATTTTCGTGAATTTCTTGAATTTAAAAAAAAATCGTTGCAGCCGTTTTTTAATTTAAGAAAAAAAAGTGCAAAAAATTAGGTTTTTTTTTAATAAACAATAAATTTTTAACCTGATTTACGGCAGACAGTATTCAATTTTTATAAAATTTATATACTTCAAACAATGTTTGAAAAAACGTCATCAAAACTTTTTCTCATAAAAGCAAGAAACATTAAATAAAAAATAAAAAATCATTAACAGTCATCATGATATTCAAGGTCAGTTCTTCCATTCACTATATCTCACGAACCAGATTTAAAATTTGCATTATTAGGGAATCAATCGACGTGTTTTAACATGTTTTTGATTATTTTAACATTATAAAAATCCGTTTCAGCGGTTGTTTTAATTTAATAGAAGAAAATGCAAAAACTTAGGGTTTTTTTCATAAAAAATATTTTTCAACCTGATTTGCACAACACAGTAATAAATGTTTATAAATTTATACATTCCTATCAGTTTTTGAAGAGAAACCAGCAAAACTTTTTTCATGACGCTGAAAAAAATTCAATTAAAAATAAAAAATCATTCAAAGTTACCATATGAAAAGGGTTCTTCCGAATGATATTACCATATATCTTTTATTCTAAAGACTTTGTTGTAAAGTCAATCAAAGTTTTAAAATGTTTGGATAATGTGAGCAGATTTTTAATAGTTTTTGCAGTCTTTTCATAAAAATAAGCGGCTTAAATTTTAAAAACCATCAAAATTTCAATCAAATTTGCATTTGTGGTAATCAATCATCATCACTCATCCACTAAAAGCCTTGCGTAATCAATGGATGCTCCCGTAGATGATATGATTAATATTTACTCATTCCTGTTACTACTATGAATACCTCTCATTATTATTATTTAAAGTAGTACTATTTTCAAAATTATTATTGTGTTTAATATTTTTAATGTTTATCTAGATATTACTGGGAAGTTGACCGTGTGGACCTCTAGGGTCGCACTTCGCGGCTTGTTTTTCTACAATTTACAGACTTCAGTTATTTTTCACTGCATTTATTTGACTAATTATTTACTAATTCATTCTCATATTATGTTGTGGAATAAATTGAGAGTATGTATACATATGTATATGCTTATGTATAGCATTCATACCTTTTTAAATACCATGGTAAATAGAGAAGTTTCCATTTACCATGTTTAAATACTGTGTCCCTTTGTTTTGTTTTTTCAATAATCTTGAGACAGATCATTCTATTATTACAGGATCTATACCAATTAGTAGTAGGACTGATTTTCTGTGCGCGAGTGGATCTGTAGAGCGGGGTTTTGTTGGCTGGGCGAGTTGGAGGAGACACTTAACAACAAAAAAAAACACCAGCAGCAGTCGCCTTCGGACCACAGTATATGGAGACCCAGTAGATAAACCTTCATATGATGGCTTCCTATGGACAAGCGTTCCATACAATCCGTGGTACCACGGACGAAACGCACATGGTTTTCCATATGATTTCCGTCATTCGTCATATGATGAGTCGGTTTACGCGTTACGGTGGTGCAATAGTTTATGGATATTATTTTCGTTTATCGTGTGGGAAAATACGTGGGTCTCCGAATTCAATGATGAAACCTTATTTTAGGTTCGCCAATGCCACATTAATATCTTTCTTCACTGTGATTTCTCTCGAACGGAAAATTGCATAGTTGAACACGCATAACACTGTCTTCCTCTAATATGGTTCTGGATTAACAATTTTCAAAAATTCCGCCAAAATGCTTTATCCACTGTGCAGCTGGCAGTACGTAAGATATGTCAATTTTCGGGAGTATTCAGCTGATGCTTCGGGTAAAATTTGCTCCCGAGGGTCGAGTTTGCCTACTGCCTATTCTATATACTGTGCTACGGACTTTGATGTTTTTTGTCGTTGTCGATGCACAAAATGAGTCAAAATCTCGAGCAGCGATATTCGATAAAGTTTTGTGTTAAACTCGGAAAATAGGCCACCGAGACCCTACAAATGGTTAAACAAGCTTACGGTGATACTGCAATTAGCCGCTCCATTATTTTTGATTGTCGCGAACTGTTTAAAGAAGGTAAGGACAATGCTCCGTGCTATGGAGCGCTCGTCACGAGGCAACTATTGGCCCGATCAGGCATTGCCACATTGCCGCACCCCACACAAGCGCGGATCCAGCATTTGACTCAGGGGGTCACTGCCTCGAAAATCACAATAAAAGAAGACAATATTGCAAAAAATCGTAAAAATCACTAGTTAACCTAGGCTCAGGGGGGGGGCATGACCCCCCCGTATCCGCCCTTGACCACACATACAGCCCAGATTTGGCTTATTTATTCCTACGGATGAAAAAACAGCTGAAGGGACATTAGTTTGAATAGATTCAGAACGTTTAAGCAGCATCGGCGAGGGCTCTCAACAGTTTCTTCGAAATTGACCTTAAGAAGGCGTGCGGTGAATGGCAGCAGCGTTATTCTAAGTGTGTAGCTGCGCAAGGGTGCTATTTCGAATAATATTAAGGAATTGTAAACATATCTTCACTGATTTTTAAAAAAAACCAGTCCTACTACTTTTGGTATGGACCCCGTATGTCTTCTTATATACATACAATGCCGTCTTCAAAGTTCTTGGAAATTTCTCCACTTAATATGACTATCATATGATTGAAATTCATTTAAATATTCTTCTAGTAAAGTGTACCTCCAATAATCAGATTAATGTTGATTAATGTGGTGCGCGTACCTTCTCTCCTATTGTGTTTCGTTACTCTACACTATAGATTGCTAAAACTACTGTCCTTGCACTTGCCTCTAATAGTTAATTGAAGCTTTACCAGCACATTGCTAACTTTATGTTATAAATATTTAAGTTTCATGGACTCTTATTATAAAATGTAATTGCTTTTCAAAGACTTGAAAGAAGCACAAAGCCATTTAATTTTCTTTTGAGCTATTTGTCCGAGTATTGTTCCCTTATCTAGTATCCATATAGGAAAGGTTTTACAGCTATGATTGCATCAGTTCAGCCCAAATTCATTCGTGTTTTCAACAATATTTATTATACATTTTGTAATGATTGTCTTAAATACTTCTTATCGATTTGCATCAGTCAAGAGTGTCTACTGTCCAAGCATTTTTTTTCATTTTCAACACACTCCTTTTTTCAATTTATTTCTGATCATTTTTGCAGAAATTCCGTTTACGGAGTACCCTTGACTCCAAGCTGTTTGGTCCTTTCGGTTACTCTTTAGATTCTTTCAAAATTAAGCTAAAATCCCATTGTATTATTTAGGTTTCGATAAAATTTAGGTAAAATTCAAATCAAGTTGAATCCTTACTCTTTTTCTTTGTTTGGAGTGACCTCCGTTAATTTTTCACGTGTGGTATTAGCCGTAAGTAAACTAAAATATACAAATCACATATTTTGTTTACTATTTACTATAACAATAACGAATTACGATGGCGTTATCTGGAAATAGTAGCAAGTTTGTAAAGATGAGACTTCTTATTTAGAGTCACATATCAAAAACAAAAGGATTTGAGCATTTCTTATCACAGTCTTCGGAAACGTTAATCAATCTTAAGTAATATTTTTTTTGAGAGCTGAGCTTTAAACTCTTCCTTGATACAATCATAGTTTTGTGCTGTGAATCTGAATATCAAGATCATCGCATCCAAAAGAGAAATTACTGATTCGATGAAATCCATTTGCATCCACCGATAAAGTTAAGATGTTCTGTTGATATTTGTCTTCATTATCTAGACAGGTTGGCGAAAACAACACAGAATATCATTTGTAGAATTAACCAGAGCTGACGCAGATGTACATAGATACCAGTATATCTATATGAGATGTTCATGGAAATCTAAACAATGCTTTTATCTTCGTAGATACTTATTTCTATGAGGTGGTCGTGTGAGCTGTGTAATAAAAACATTACTATATACATATTGTGATATCTTTTCAGTTTGAATTTCTTCTTGTGGGGACACAGTAGCATGAATGAAAGCCTTGACATTGGGATGAATAATTGGTAGACTTAAATGCAAGCGAAAGCTGAACAAAATTTTATTTTAGTTATATACTGAACAAGATCGAACTGAGCATTTTACATCGCTTTTCATTAACATCAATATCTCTTGTATCACATCATTGTGAATGTTTAACAAGTGCTGGAAAAGAATAATAGACAATGCTAGTCTTGCACCTTATAAATATAAAATTTTCCATATGCGTGGAGCTAGATGAGACAATATTGTCTTCAATTAATCTGTTTATGACCATCTCGCAAGTCATTGTCTATTAAGGGGGAGAGTCGATAATTTATATTTATTTATTTATTTTTTGTATTTTTTATTGTTAATAGTACAGCTCTTCAAGAGTATTTAGATTGATCGAAGCAAAACTGACGGATAAACAACCATTTTAATTATATGCTCTGCAACCAATTTTGCTATTATTAGAGATGGGTATCGAACTATAAGACATCGATTATTGACATCGATTTATTTTTTCAAGTAACTAATCGTTCCACCGATTAATTATTGCTGACAATATCGATTAATCGTCAATCAAAAAAAAAACGGGAAACAATATTAAATATCTGGCATTTTATAGTGATATGAAAATGCCCTATAAAAAATCCTCATAACAAACAGAATAATTTGTTTGCCAGATCGGCGGTCAGTTGACTCCTTTGTTCTCTTAGAATTTGGCCTGCTTCGGAGAAGAGTCTCTCGGAAGGCACGGGTGTCGAGATGGTTGGCACATATCTGAAAGCGACTGCAGAACCTGCTGGAAACATTTCAACCATGTGCTTCCAATATAAGATAGGATTCTGCTGTATTCTCTCTGGTGGTGCTCTCAAATTAAGACTAAATTCTTCAGGAATGGAATTTGCCGAGTCTCTGGGTATCATATGAGCACGGCCTTGTTTTGGCCCAACCTAAGTCATCGATTTTACGATTAATCGAACATAGAGAACATCGATTAAAAAACATCGATTAAAAACATCGATTATTCAAACAAAACATCGATTTTTGCGATTAATCGGTTAATCGATACCCATCTTTAATTATCAATTTTTAAATGCTTTTTTCTTAGATTTAGTTTTTTAAAAGTCGGTGATCACTGTAACTCAAAAACTACTTATCCGATCCTTCGAGAATTTTGCACACTTACTTGATACATAAATTACGAGGCATATATTGCGGGTTTGTATTTTTTATTGCTATAATTTACTTTAAAACAACAAATTCGTCTATTTTTTATCAATAAATTTTCATAAATTCAAATAAAACTTTTTTTTACTTCCAAAAATTGGAAAATCAATTGAATAAAAAACCTAGATGTTGTTACGTCAAAAAACTCATAAACTTACGGAATCTTTTTGGTTTTAGTCAACAGTATGTATGTATGTCAGTTATGATGATCACCACAAAGCAACTTTTTTGGTGTGTACGAAGATTTGCTGTCACAATATTCAGAATATTTTTTCACAAATATACAATATTACAGAAGACTCTTGAAATGTTGCACTACTATGCCCTTAACTTGTAAATAAATGTATGTTTACCATATTTCGAATAATAGCTCTCAAAAATGTGTTTAAAATATTGAAAACTAACTCTACCCTAAATGTTGATCCAGGATATAAATTTTCACTGTATTTAGTTTCATAAACCTATTTATTATTTTCTTGGAAACAGAAACTTAAATTCCACAATTAATAATTTTTATGCTACTCGTTACAAATAGTCTTTTAAATATATCTTTTCCCAATTACATTTATTGTACAAATATTGACCCCCTTTTAGTTTCATTATAGCATAAATAAGGCTATAACCACTATGGGAAAAAGATGTTGCTTTTGTTAAGAGTGCTGTCACGTCTCGCGAAATATGGCATGAATTAATTATAATTTAAAACTCATAAAATGTTCAATAAAATAAATATGTGAAAAATTACTTGAAACCTTTATTCTACTGTATGATGAACTGATAAATTAGCCATTCCATCGGATCCTACTGTACGAAAGCCTGAAAACTAATACAGCCTATTATAAGTTTTTTTCGTTAATTCTTGATTTTTTATAGACACGGCTTGATGGTTCATGATATTTTTGAAAAGATTAAATATTCCAAATAAAATATTACTAAAAGCAATTGAATTTATTGGTAGTGTAAATGAAATAAAAGTAGGGCAAGAGCAATTGGCGGGACATCACATGACAGAAAGTTTTCTTGTAGCTCACTGTTTTCTTTTCAGGAGGTAGAGCCAGCTTCTATTGAGTAAGTTTATGAAGGGCCTAGCCACGCATATTATGCGCTAACGCACACGATAAGCCGTGGTAAAATGAGCCCAGGTAGCGTTATTCATGCCTCGCGAGTCCAGCCCAAAACCAGTAACTGTTCAATCGCAACTACAAAGTATAAAAAATACACGAACAATAGTTGCTAAGTATACTTTTTAATTCTTCCTGGTCATGGTTGTTGGAGCAGCATTTAGCTCTTCTAGCTGAAAGATTTTCCTTCATGTTCCGGACTACCATTTGCAATACTGCCCAGGTATGTTGTTGGAAGGAAGGACGGAAGGACACTAATTTCACTTGAATCCAAATCACTGCAATCACCGAAAATTGAAAACCACGCAGTGAATCCTCCGTGAATTGACGCATGTCCGCCTGTATCATCTAGTTCTTATCGTCTACATCCTAATTGAGATTGCGGCTATTGATTGTATAGATAACGTTAGCGGGCACACTCCCGCCCAACTGTAGCTAGCGGCAGCCACTTTAAATTAATTTCCAGAGCATGAAATTCGCGAGTTTTATATTAATTCCATGTGCTTTCGCAGACAAGACGGTATTAAAATTGCCTCACACTAGCCGAATTGCAACCAGAGCTGGAGGTGTGCTCGTTTCAGGTGGTCATAGAGCCTAGTAAGGCTAGAAAACTTAAGTGTGGTAGCGGAAATCGGTAGATTGGTGGTAGCAAAAAGATTGTTGCCAGAATTTTAGTAGTTTCATTCGGTTGACGAGTGCGTCCTTAATTTGGACGAAGCTTGAAATATCGTTTGCTTAAATAGTGCGTGAATAAATTCTAAATCTTAGCCAGTGGTTAAAAACGATTCCTTCGTGCATAGCCTGCGAGTGATTTGATAAAGTGTGCTTAAGTAACTTTAGATATTTTTGTCTTTTTTTTCGATTTTGAAGTTCGTCGAGAATTTTTCGAAATAAAGTAAGTATTTGGACTACTTGTTTGATAGGATTTCTTTAATAAGTGCATACTTAGGTGTTTTTAATATCAATAAGATTTGTGTAGAAAAATAGTAACATTAATTTATATCACGAAAATTGTGATTTTGACCCTGGCCTTCTAGCAAAAATAAGGAAACACAAATTGTAAAGTAGAGACTAAGATTTTTGGCAGTCAACTATCTCCAATAAAAGTCTTTCCACGTAATCAAGATAATTTTGATTTGAACAACAACATAATGAAATTCAATACGCAAATCGATCTCAATTGTCAAGGCTGGTGACCATTTTTCAAACCGTTTTTCATAATTAGAAAATGTGGTATCTAAACCGAATACAGGTAATCTGTGCTGTTATGACATGTGTAACCTGAAACTACATAGAATGGTGTTTTTCTTCTCTCAAATATACCATTGGTTTGTTAGCTACTATGGCAATTGAAGCCCCGTTTAATTTACCGAAATACTAAGTCTTAATCAGATGTATATAGGTATTATAGGTAACTTGAATATGCAGTTCAGGTGGTATTTGCATTTCAAGTTTGACCTCTTTCATTCATATCTGCGTTTCAATTCGATTCGGTTAAGACCCAACAGCAGGTTATATAGACTTTTGTATATGTTCAAGATAAATATGTTTTTATTTCTGTCTTTCTTGTGGTAGCAGCAGATCGATTGGATACATTGGTGTGAAAAAAGTTGACACAACTGTTACGATAAGCCTTGAATTTTTTAAGTTCAAGCAAATTGCTGACGAGACATGTTGCAATTATGCATGTGAGATTATAAGTGAAACGAAGCTGGTTTAAAACGTCGTCTGGAAGGTTGTCATTGATCCAAAAGAATTCAATTTCCATTTGAACATCATGCTTAGATATTCTGTAGGAATTTCAAAGCCGTTTTCTATCATAGGTTAACACCAGATAATGGATGAACGAGCCCCCAAAAGAGAATCTAGAGAAATCTGAATATACAACCACGTTGTAATCTGTAACAGCACTGCAAAGCAGTATGAAAAACAGAGGAAATAACTACTCTACACTGCTAGTATGAAGAATTCAAGAGATAATTCTGTTGAATTTAATTCCTTGGCAATATTTTCGAAATTATTAAAAATAAAAGCTATAATAGTGAAATAATTTTTTTTGGTGCTAACAATACATACCTTAAAAAAATCACACTGAATATGTTCTGCATTTTCCATAACTATCAAATTTAGAATATCGATTCAAAAGACCGTTATAGTGTATTTACACTGCCACAAAACTACATTGCTTTGAAATCTTTCGTGATTTTGATCATTATCGAGCTCGAAAACATGTATTTTTCCATACATTTTGAAATTACCGCCGGAACGTAATTTGGAAAAAATCATGGATCAGAAGAAGCAAGTAATTGATGTTAACATACACGATAGATGTCGCTAGCTAAACTCACCACTATTTTGACATAATATGTCAAGTTTGCAAGAAAAATTAATCGAAAAAAGAACTGCTTCAAATATGTTTTCATCGACTTTTCAAGAGGAATAATGACATTCCTGAGATTATTTCCATTCATAAATTTTTTTATGACTAATTAGGCATCCATATTTTGAGATCGCAGCATGTTGAACATATGTAGTTGACGAACAAAATCATCTCAGTCTAATGTAAACGATCCGAGGCATTTCAAAATGCGTCAAAATGTAAACGATCCGAGGCATTTCAAAATGCGTCAATCATAAATACGTACTTTCGGGACGATGTAAATGGAAGATGGGAGACTCAAAAATTTCGAAAATGATCGTTACGTCATTATTGAACGCTCCCATACGTACAAACGTACGTGCGGGTATCAGATTGATCTTTATTTTGAATAAATGTAAAAAAAGATGGAGTTAAACTGCAATCTTTTTCATTTGCTACGCAGCAGGACCTGCTTTTGCTGAAATTCTTGAAAATTTACTGGGCATTATTTTTTCATAAAAATAAATTAGTAGTGGTTGTTCGGCGGAACGACTATGAGCTTATGTTCTACTCTGTTTCTCGTGTGTACTTCGTATGTTTGTTTCGCAGTGATCTCTCTTCTTAAATCTCGTTTCAGAGTTCTATCTCCCGACCGCGAGTTTTCTCATTGTATATTGTATACACTGTGCTCCATTAACCAATCGTTCGACATGCCATTTGGTAGGTAGCACAAAGACGTAGTACATTGTCTCTTATTCAGTGGGGGCTATGTAGTGTAGTTTTGCGCTCCCGCTGTAGTCTTTCGTTGCTTAGACAAAAGTTCCATTTGGATACTGAATTTTGGTTTGATCTATCCAAGCGTACTAAATCACACCAAAAAATGAAGAAAATCTCGTTAAAAGAACTAAGGAGTAATTTATTTTTAGCACAATCAGATACGATCGACTAGACTTCTAGTGTATGAAAAAGCCGTTCAGCGAAATATTATGCAAATATCCAGTCTCAAAATTTAATTTAATCCAGTTGGAGCCAGTATGTTTTTCAAAATTTATTGAAAATTTCTTCCGAAACGATATCTTCAATTCATAAATAATAATATTCACCATAAATATAGATACGCAAAAGAAAGGAAAGGATTCTAAATGTTACTGTGTCTGAATTAGTAAGTGAACTGGTTTATTGCGAAATTTTGCATATTCAGTTATTCTGCATATTATTATTGTTTTTTATCAATAGTATTTCTACGATTTGTAAAAGGGATAGCCAAGAAAATGTCAACAAACTTTCTGACTAACGTGATGCCGGTGTTCCATCTTGTTTGAGATCGTTGTATAGATATTGGTTTTATGCAAATAACTGATATGGAATAATTTACATATGAAACATTCGTCACGTGGTTATTCGTTCTTTCCGAGGTAAAGTCCAAGTTAAGAAACCAGTTGGTGTTTTCTTTGAAATTCAATGTTTTCGCAAATTTAGTGAGGCGACATTTAATCGCATGACCAAAAACCATACTTGTGATTCATTCATTCCAGTTTTGGTGAATTTCTATGTATTGAATGGTTGTCTACCTCTGATTGGTAGAATAAATATTGTTTACCCATTAACCGTCCAATGATATTGTCGTAATTGCTTGTTTTTTCTATTCAAATCATATACTGAAAGTATGATTTCCTGCCGGAACAGAAATGATTAAAAACTAAAGTATTCAAGGTGAAATTACTTCCAAGGAATCAAGCAATTGTTGTTTATCAATCGAGAAACATTGCAAACTAAACGGAAAATGCTGCCGTGGTCATTTGATTAGTTTTTCATTCAAATTTGAAAAAGATAAGTCAGCATTACTGTTGTTAATTATAACTTTAAAGATATCAAAATTGTTTCACTTGTTTCAAGGACAATTGCTGACCTATAAAGAGAAAACGCTAACAGATGATAAAACCCAGACATCCATGACCTAGAGAGAGCTTTGAATTAGAAAATGATATTAGTCGGAAATTAATGATTAAGAACGTACTTGGAAAATCGTGGAAAACTGTTTATTCAACACAATTCTCCGGATTCATATATTAAAAGTATTTTCACAACAATTGATCTATTAAATCCTTTTTTTCATTTCAGTAGTCACTATTTCTTATATTATGTTAAACAATAATAATGTTAAATTGTAAATTGATGCCCAGTAACACTCATTGCCTATGGTAGTGTAAATTCGTTTGTATTTTATGTTGATTTTTTGACCCGACACCTTGTGTAAAATTATAGTAAATCTGTTCGTAAGCCTGTGGAAATTTGTAGCTTTGTCGAAATAATCATTGCTTGATTTTCTCATTCACGAGAAACCAATTGATTTTCTTTTTAATTCTCTCTATATACTCAGCATCCCCATTCTTGTTGTAAATAAGTAATCATGAATAAGGTTGTTCGCAAGAGCTTCAAGTCTCTTGTGAACGAATTTCTTCATCCAATTGAAACAATCAAGGTGAATATGAGGGAAATCTCAAAAATACCTGACCTTAAAATGTAAACGAAAATGTTATCTACATTCCTCCCTTTTAGCCCGATAAACTATTCCCAGCGACGATGAACATACCTTCCTTAAAGTAAAATTTGCCGTGCTCTTCAAAATAACTATCAACAGCAACAATCAGTCTTTCACTGTTGGTAAAGCTTTCCCCATACTACGTTGACACACTGGTCGTCCTTGCAAACAACAACCGGAAACCATAATTGAGTTTAGGGTTTTCAACTCGCTATTCCTGACGTAACCTTTCCATTAGACCCATCCTCGTGCCTCACCACTTTGAGCGCACTAATTAGTATAATAATCGGGGAAAAAAGTATAAAACGTGAGGCGATCGCATAGTGGCAGTTCCGATTAAAATTGCTTTACTTAAACTAGTTCACTGGAAGGTTGATGTTGAAAAAAAACTAAAACAACATAACTATTTCCGGGAGTCGTTTCTGGTGCAGTCATTGCGCTGTTGGAAAGGACTCAAAAAAAACCCAAATTCAACCAATTTTGTTAGCGAAATACATCTTTTCAAATTAAAGTGTTCTCATCAGCATATACAATTGATTTTCATTATAAAAATTCAGAAACTTAGGCTGCAGTATTTACGGTGGAGACGGATGGATCAAAATGTGTAAGATTATACACAAAAAACTCTTCCATTTTTATTTTATTTGAGTCTCAAAAAATGTTTCTAGTTATGTTAATAAAATGCTGTGATGACCAATACATATCTTCTTTGCTCGTTTTTTTGTCGAAGATACACTTTCACTGATAAATAAATCGAAATGTTCAAAAATTATAAAAAAGCTCGATTTTCCCCAACCTTTCTCACTCCTAAAAAAATAAAAAAGATGGAAAAAACCCATTTTTATTTAATTTTTTACGGCTTAGAATGCACTGAGGACCTTCATAGTTCGCCTAGAAAATCTTTATGATATAGTAAAAAAAACTCAAACACCTCAGCTTATTCAAATCTACTTCAACGCCTCTTTTATCACCAGAAAGTGCAGATATTATTTTGAAACCTGCACTTTTTTTGGTCTTGTGAAGAATTTGGCATATTATAGACCTTTGCTTCAGTCAGCCAAATTCTTTACAAAACCCAATAAAAAGTGCTGATTTCAAAATAATATCTGGACTTTCTCTAGGTAAAAGAGGCGTTGAAGTTGATTTGAATGAGCTGAGGTGTTTAAATTTTAAAAAGGAAAATGAAAAAAAAATTAATTTAGCCTTGCTTCCACCGATTGAATCCGCAGCCGCCCAGCACTGTTTCATGGTTCACCAAAAATTCCTGAGGGTGCCTTAATAATCCGATTTTAATTTTATAAAGTGCATTTGATTAGTGAAGAGTTGTTTTGTATGTGAAAAAAATATTATGCTTTAGTTTCAGACTTGCAAGATTTTAAAAATTTTGATTTTTTTTAAATAAATTTAGATTGCAAAATTACTATGCGAAATCTACTAAATTGATTTTGATGAAAATTGTGTGCTATTTTATTATATTATAAAGTTTTTTTTAGGCACATTTGTTTCATCTACGTGGTAAAAAAAAATTAAACAAAAAAGGATTTTTTCGTTTCTTCATATTTATTGCTTTTCGCGGCAAGGGTAAAACAATTTAAAAAATTTAACCATTCATATCTTATAGAAACTTTAATTACGCAACTTTTGTTTCCTCTTTGCTCTAAATGAATCGTTTTAAAGTTAGAAGTGAAAAAAGTAGGAGAAAAAACGAGTTTTTTTATAATTTTCAAACATTTCGATTTATTTATTAAAGTTCACGACTTTTTTGAGAGGAGGGATAAGTCAATCATTGTTATACAAGTTATTTCACAATTTTTTCTGCAAAATCAGTGTGCCCCTTTTCAACAGCCAAATGTAGTCATTTTTTTACAGATTATCCCTGTTCTACCGTAACATATTTGATTTTCGAATTCTGGCAGCACTGCATTGGACTATCAATTAAGATTTTTGCAAAAATATTTTTTTTGGAAAGAACATCAAAGAAGTTCAAAATATGAAAAATTATAAATCCTCAATAAATTGAACCGAGAATCCCAGAGGCACCGTGGTCACTAGTGTTAACCAATAAAACGATCAACACAAAATAAACAAGACTATAATTTCAATGAATAAATAAATCAAACATCATTCATGTAACTTTAACAAATCGGAAAGTGGCAAATCGCCTTTAATCACTTCCTTCGTGCCTCCTTCTCCTAATCGATGACCTTGCAAGGCCTTCCTCCAGGTGTAAGCATTTCTAGCATCACTTATATTCTCAAAAAATTAAGGAATATATTTCAAAATCACGACGCCATTCGATTCATAAGAAACCTCTCGGTGCTGATCCATCATTGTAACCAAACCTATTTAGAACTTCAGCTCTAATATTGAAAGATTTCTATATAAATTACACCTAAATCGACCTAGATTGGATCGATCAATAAATGTTCAATACACAGCAATTACGATCATCAAAGTAATAAACCGATATTAAATATGAAATTAACAAACCATAACGTAAAAAATAAATGGAGGTTCAGTATCAAATGTATTTTTATTTAATCGGAAAAATTGATGAATATTTAATATAGTAATTCAATCCTTTAAATTGTTTACATTTCATATTGTCAGCATTAAATTGATACAGCAGATGCAATTTATTTCCCACAATCTATTTCCTAAAAATAAACTAGCAAATATTTAAGCAATTCAAACGTATCTCTCGACTGGACTGAACTGTTTAGCATCGTTAAAAATTTATTTGGATTGGTCACTAGTATGTTTGATGCCTACATAGTGTAAAGCGATTTAAGCTATGGCAATATTGGTAAAAGTTAGATAAGGTTTTCCTTTCAACAGATGTAGTGATAAATGTGATAAATAGACATTTTCGAATGGATGTTTCTTGTATAGCTATATGCAATCAAATTCTAGTTTTCTGGTTACAAATCTGATGAATTTGGAGAAAAATTTGTTATTCAAAAACCGGTTAGTTTTCAAATTATTTTTTTATGTTTACGAGAAAACATTATTCTAAAACTACAGTAAAAATCTACGATGATTATTAGTATCAATATTAACCTATGCTTTTTTAAAATTCAGTTAAAAAACGGGAGTACTAAATTTTTTGAAAATGTTATTTTGATCACATCGTTAGAGAGTCAGGTAATTTTTTTTCTAATGTTGGAAGGTGGAAATCTTCAAAAGATCCCGAATCGCTACTGCTTCTCAACATGGCGGTCTTTTACCGACTAAAACCACCTCCACCATACTCTCCATCACTCTTTGCTTGGACCATCCGTGTGCAATATACTTATTTATATTTTGTATGTTTGCTTAGTAGTCCCCAGACTATGAATATCGGTATAAGGAATATTACTGGATTGTCACTAATTTTTTCCATCATTTATTTTACTATAAAGGTCTGCTTTTACAAATAAATCCATTCGGTTTGGCTGTCTAAGCCTTGAGCTTTGGTAAATACATATTAATATTCTGGGTTTTGCTTTTCAAGTAAATGTTTCCTCAGTGCTGTTTTGAAAGATGATACCTTTTTTCGTCGTTGGGAGGTGGAAATCTTCAAAAGATACCGATTTGCTCCCGCTTCTCGGTTATTTCTTTTAATTTTAGGTGTTAAGTTGTTGTAAAAACTATTTGCACTGTTTATTAGATCCTCCATATGCGTTCTGTCCCAGCAAATTGTTTATATTATTCACGTTTCTAATAATACAGTCGTTTTTCCCAAATTTCTATCTAGCTTGATAGTTTTTCTTTCATAGTATTGTACATTTTTATGTATGAATTTCAATTTTTACATGTAAATCAACCCATCCACATTGAGTTTTTGGACTTTTTTTTACACCTCGGCCATATGAGGCAGTCTTCGAAGATAATATTCATATCAATTCCTTATTCAATACAACTATTAATGGTTTGTTTTTATTTTTACATGAAATCTTTTTTGCAATAATGAAAAACTATCAATTTTGGATTTTTTACTCTAATCATGAGTTTTTACTTTATTCATCATCTGATTCTTTAAAACCTTAAGTGCGAATTAAATTCTAAAAACAATTTGCATATTTGTATTGAATTAAAAAATTATATTAAATTTAATGGAAACCTAATTTATCAAATTGACAAGTAAATTTGAACCTGGTTCACTTGCTCTGCCCATAGATGGTACTTGCAACTGTAAGTTTTTTCCGTGATCAAACTTCTAACTACGTAGCTTTTGCTTACTTACTGCGAGATCATTATCAGCCAGATTTAGGTAATAATAAGCTGCGGGCTCATTACCGGTTGTAGTGTGTCAAAAGTATTAGATTGACACTTCAACGACTTCAATATAATGTTTTGTTCGTGAGATATCATACGTGTCAGAAATGACCTTTGATTTGTCAAAACAAAAAAATAACTGCCCAAGAGAAGGTTATCAAAATCTAATCAGCTCAGCTCAATGCTATACAACGTTGCCGTCGTGAGATATCGTTCTAGAAAGAAATGATGACGCACGTACACGCACAAATAGAGACTTCTTTCTCAAAGTACTTTTGAATTACTCATAAAACCTTCACACGTAAAAATATTTTTGGAATTTCGATATGAATGAACAATATTGAAAGATCTCCTAAGAAGATGATAAATAAGCATACTTCACTTGTTGACGTGACGTTAGGTAGAAAATTTAGCAAGAATTTTTTTCGAAAGTACGTGCTAAAAATTATTTGAGACTGCTCTGATAATCATAGAAAATTATATTAAAGCTGAAAAAATATATTCTTCTAATGATATTTTTGCTCAAAAGTGGTGAATTGAAGTTAGCACTTTCCGAAAGAGTTTTAGAGAAGTGTTCATGATAAAAAATACACAGATTATGCCCCATTTACCAACTGAATTGTTTGTAAAAATGTTTTGCCTCCAATATTTCAATCCTTGATTTACCCATCGAGTATATTTTATAAAATGGACTTCTCAACGAGAAAATTTTTTTATAACTTTCCCATTGCTTGTCTTTCTTTCATTAGTTATTTTTTAATATTCCAGAATGACAAATTCAGATGGTTCCTGCAACGATGCTGAAAATGGTCTATCCAACGGAGGATCTGGTCCTCAAGTGTTACAAGTGATGCGGCCATATTACGAGCAAGAGCAGTTGAATAGTGAACTGTTGTACAGTAAACCAAAGTCGAATGGTGAGTACTAGCTATGCAGAAATAATTGAGACAATCGGATATGCTTTGAGTTAATTAAGATTCATTTGTAACGATATCTAAACATATTTCAGGTTACCAGGAATTTCTCCCCAAACCAAGCAACCTAAGTGCTTGGCACATTGTAAGGAGTCTGTTGCCCGTCCTCGATTGGCTTCCAAAGTACGCTTGGAAAAAGGATTTTGTATCAGACATAATATCAGGATGTACGGTGGCGGTTATGCATATCCCACAAGGTAAGAAAACTGTTAGAAGTGATGCATGATTTGGTCAACTATTCAAATTACACAATTGCTAACTTCTTCGATTATTTTCAGGCATGGGTTACGCACTCTTGGGTGGTGTCCCACCAATTATTGGCATCTATATGGCATTCTATCCGGTCTTGATTTATTTCTTCCTTGGCACATCTAAACATAACTCCATGGGTACGTTCGCGGTCATTTCCATAATGGTGGGGAAGGTAGTGCAATCGTATGCGACCGTCGATGGACCCAACTTAGTGGCGGCTAGTAATTCATCTGTGGCGGAAGAACCTGCCGGGATATCATATACACCTGTAGAGGTTGCGGCTGCAGTATGCTTTTTGGTTGGCATCATGCATGTAAGTCCATAGATACCTTCAAGTCTTTGCACAGAAGAAATAAAACGTAATCTCTACTTTCATTTGCAGCTAATAATGTTTGCCCTTCGATTGGGATTGATAACATCCTTGCTCTCAGAGACATTGGTATCTGGCTTCACAACAGGCGCGGCAATCCATGTATTAACCTCACAGATTAAGGATATCTTTGGGATTTCGATAAAGGCTCAAGGAGGCTACTTTGAAGTTATCATGGTAAATACTGCAAATGTTGCGACCTTTCGGATTTTCCGTATATTAATTTGACTCTTTTTATCAGACATACACTCAAATTTTCAACAAAATTAGCAACCTCAACTGGGTAGCATTTGGATTGGCAGGCACCGCAATGATTGTTCTTATTTTAAACAATGAAATAATTAAGGTAAGCATGTCTAGATTCGGTTGCGTTAAATATTTTACATAATTCTGTGTTACTTGTTGCAGCCACGACTATCAAAACTCTGTGCTTTTCCTGTACCCATTGAGTTGATGATTGTCCTTTCTGGAACGTTAGTTTCCAAATATTTATTTCTCAAGGAAGACTATTCCGTGAAGATATTGGGAAATATTCCAACTGGATTTCCAGGTAACTATGCATAGTAAATATTTCGTCGTGGTGTCTCTCCACTAACGCCCTTACGAACAAGCCCATTCTAATTAACTCATAAATGGCAAAAATTAAATTTCCTTAATCTCATTTTCTAGAAATCGAGGTTCCTCGAACCGATCTGATGCTGAAAGTAATTGTCGATAGTATTCCTATTGCGATCGTGTCATACACGGTGGCGATTTCCATGGCGATCATATTCGCCCAGAAACTCGACTACGAAGTCAATTCGAATCAGGAACTATTGGCGATGGGAGCCGGCAACATTTTTGGCTCCTTCTTTGGATGCATGCCATTCTCTGCGTCGTTATCACGATCGGTGATCCAACAAACAGTTGGCGGTAAAACTCAAATTGCATCTATAATCTCATGCGGAATACTAGCTTTTGTGCTGCTCTGGATTGGACCGTTCTTTGAACCATTACCAAGGGTAAGATATCTTTCGAATATGTATTAAAAAACCCGATGAGGGAATAAAGACATAAATATTTGCTATATCTATTTGAATTAATGTACATCAAGAGCTTACATCGAAATTCAATCCTTTTCAGAGTGTACTGTCTGGAATTATCATCGTATCCTTGAAAGGCATGTTGGTACAGGTGACACAATTCGTTAAGTTCTGGAAGTTAAGCCGTTTAGATGCTTTTGTGTGGATGGCCACATTCCTTACAGTCGTTATTGTGGCTATCGATATCGGTTTGCTGGTTGGTATCGTTTTGAGTTTGTCTTGCATTTTCATTCGCGGCATGAAACCATACACGTGTCTGCTCGGTCATGTTCCCAACACAGATTTATATTTGGACGTTAAAAGATACAAAGCGGTAAATAAAATTCCATTGCAATTTTGCCGAACCCATTCTAAATATCGCAGGCAATAATCACATTCTTCCATTTCAATTTTCAGGCTCAAGAGATCGTAGACGTTAAGATCTTCCATTTCTGCGGTAGCATCAATTTCGCATCTCGCGACACGTTCAAAAACGAATTGTGTTCCTTGTTAGGTGTTGATTTGGCCAAGGAGGTGAAACGTTTCACCAAACTGTCCAATCAAAAAGGCACATATGATCCTACTAATCTGGGATTCAAATGTTTGGTGTTGGATTTTTCGGCGTTGAGTTACATCGACCCATCGGGCGTATCCTCACTGAAAACCATAATCAGGGAATTTCAAAAGCTATCGGCTGTTGTATATGTAGCAGGATGTTCGTGTAAGTATATATTCCTATTGAAATTCTGGGAGCACCTTAAACTGTTCTCAATTCTATCGCAAACATTAACTGTTTTTTTTTTAAATAAACATAACTCGCAACTTTTTTTTTCAAATTCCAGGTCCTGTCTATGAAGTGATGAAGAAATGTGATCTTCGTGATAGTAGCGATGGCAAATTCAAACAATTTCCAACTGTACATGATGCTGTGCATTATGCAATGGATGTAATTACTCCAATTAGTATAGTTAACGTTAAAGCCAGCTCATAATTTATTTACAATGTAAATATGTGAGACATTGCAATTGGACGAGTAAAAAAGTATTGTAGCATTTAAGATAGCTCTTGACGTACCTAATTTTATAAAATAGAATGTAAAGATGTCGCTTATCATAAGTATTTATTATTAATCTGGTCATAATTGTTAGAATAAATACAAAACATATAAATTAATATGAAAGTATGCATTTTAATATCCTTACATGCTTGAGATAGACTTTAGGAATTTTTTTTACTGAACTCTTTTCATGAAATAGCTGGACCAGAGCGCTGTGGAAGTGATATACTATTGTGGCAGTATGATGTCTTCTTTGATTTTCAACCAGAAACGCAAAAGCCAATAGTTTTTCTACTCATTGTTTGTTGGGTCGATTTAGTTTTGAGATACATTCGTTTGAATTTTCTGAAGTTTTTATTCTGCCATTGACCGTCTTTATTGAACAATTTCCAATGAAAAAAGACTAAATGAAGTACATTATGACCAAAAAGGCCAAAAATACGATGAAGTAAATTCTTTTGGTTGCTATAAGTCCCGCCCATATCTTGCAACAGTATCAGACAAAGTTTGTTCAGCATACTTCGCGCCGCAAAGGCGGACCTCAAATCTTCACAGCAAGGCTCCACAATTTGAAAAATCCCAACGGTTTTAAGCTCAATACACGATCATTTCTAAAGATTACATTATTTTTCTATATTTTAGTTCACAATACAAAAAACATTTTCATCGCCTAGCAAACTTTCAAGCAAAATTCAATTGGCAAGATAATAAAAAAGTACAAATATCTTTGTCAAAAACACATCAGAATATTTAGTTATGGAAATGTTTGTGTACGTGTGCAGTGTGCATAGTTAGGAATGTGTATGCTAAGCATTATTCATGTAGACTTATAGAAAAAAGGTATTGCACTTAAATATTTTAACTGGTGTAAATGATTAAATCTAATATTCCAGAAGAGATGGTAGCTCGGTTACATCATTTATTGTGGCTACCAGTCTGCGGCAATGCTCCAATGCACATGTGGCGGTCACTAGGCCCAAGTGGATGCAATAGACTTCGAAACATTTGATTTTATTTAGCGAGGCTTTTGGGAAACATGTTTCCATCAGGCGTCTGAAAATAAATATGAAAATCAACCGTTAAGAAGAGGCTATGAACAATCTCCTTATAAGTACATTTTTCTGATAGATTGATAAAAACTTTATAATTGTCGAGATACAATTGTGTGTTGGAACAAAACTTAAGGTGGTTTCTTTCAGTTAGAGATTGCAAATAAATATTTACTTCATTATATTGGTTGTTAAATTCGTGAGGAAAATTAAATAAAAACCTGGCTTGTGATTGCTTACAGCTAAAATCCAGCCAAGTAATGCAGTTGTGTTGCCAAGATACAGTCGTGGCCACAATTATTTACACAACCCAAATCATGAAGAAAAATTTGAATGAAACCAAAATAACTCCTTCAATTTTTATTACAACATAATGAAATTTTATTCAGGTATTATTTGGCAAATTCATAGTTACTTGACAAAAGCAAAATTGAAGTGAAATATTACAGAACAAAAATAAAAATAAAAACTTAGTGGCCAAAATTATTTGCACACCCATCATTATGGCGAAAATGGATGTTTTTCCGAAAAATCCGCGAAAAATTTAAAACTAATTGTTAGCCTTTATTAAAAACGGTACTTTGTGACCATAATACTTGGTGTTGCCTCCCTTGGCACGAATAACCGCTGCGAGTCTTGCTGGCATTGAATCAACTAAATTCTGTACAGTTTCGATGGATAGGACCTGCCATGCATTTAAAATGTCTTTCGAGGCTTCAGTTGCCGATTTTTCAATCTTTTGAGGAATTGTTGATTTCATCAAATGCCAGACATGCTCAATGACATTCAAATCAGGACTTTGTGCCCAACGTCCGATAGAAACTGTTGAATCCGTTTTGAAGCATGGATTGGTGCATTGTCCTGTTGTAGTATAAAATCAGAACCAATCAAATAATCGCCGGCAGCAAATGCAACTTCGTGCAATATTTGGAGGTATTCAGACGAACGCATCTTTGTTGGACAATCAACATTTGGACCAATCCCATTGTAACAAATACAACCCCATACCATTATTTTACCATCATGTGAATGGCGCTTAGGGATACTGACGGCTTGATTTTTCTTTTGCTGTGTATTGAAATAGTAGAAATGTCTACCGTACGTTCCGTTCAATGACATAGCACTTTCATCTGTCCACAAAATTTGTCTCCAAAATTCGGCTGGCTTATTTCTGTGCTCAAATGCAAACTGCAAGCCGAACTTCCCGATACTTTGGAGAGATAGATGTACGGCTATTTTCGGACGACGTATGCTTTTATTCGTGCGTCGGAAAGTCAACTGTTGTTCTACTGATTTTGTCATTTCTGTTCTCGTGAATACTATTTATTATGTTATTGATCTTTTCGCGACTATTTCGCTGCATACACCGACGTATTACAGTATTTTCCCTTTTACTTGTTGCTCTCTTTCGACCCCTTTCTATTGCATTTTTAACACTGCCAGTTACATGTTTTTACCTAGTAATAAACGCTCCGCCTGTGACATTTAAATTTTTTTTTGGCAATTTCGTCAGCGGAAATACCGCTATTGAACTCACCAACGATTGCCACCCGCTTTTCGATTGAGAGTTCAACGTTTCTAGGCATTTTCATTCTCACTAACTAGTTTATTACAATGAAATCTAATGTCAATTGATGCCCAACATTTGTTCCAGCTTTATCACTGATCGAAGCAAACCCGAAGAACTACCGCTAATTTTCTGGAAATTTTTTCTTAGTGTGTGCAAATAATTTTGGCCATAGTGACGGTTGTGCAAATAATTTTGGCCACTTAGTTTTTGTTTTGTAATATTTTATTTCAATTTTGCTTTTGTCAAGTAGGTCAAGTGAATTTGCCAAAGAATACGTGAATAAAATTTCAGTTTGTTGTAATAAAAATTGAAGGAGTTATTTTGATTTCATTTCATTTCGTTTCATGATTTGCGCTGTGTAAATAATTGTGGCCAAGACTGTATACCATGAGTTATTAAGGATTGATTATCTTTAGACATTTATTTTGAAGTCTCTGAAGCTTTCCTATACGGGTACTGTGTAAGAAATAATTGGTTGAAATGCAACCTTGTACATGAGCAGCTTGTTAAGTATCGAAAGTTTTGACTTTCTATAAATGAGAGCATGAGGGATTTTTACACACATTTGAATTTCGTGATATACTTTTCCGTGTGATCTTTGAATATAGTAGACTTATTAGAACCATATCTAGATACTTGATAGTTTCCAAAGAATGACTTGCCCAACAAGATTAAAACATCGATTTAAAAGATTTGAAGTATTTCGTTTTCAAGTGAAGTAAATAGATGTGATTTTTTTCCGGATTCACATTTATTTTTCATCGCAAATAAAAGGCAAGGTAAAGCAAATCTAGTTTAATTTCCAGGGACCATATTTTTGTTTCGGGATCACTTATCAACTGCAAAGACTGTAAGATTGCATCTAGCGTTCGAAGGGATATCAGCTGTATTAATGTTGAATAGAGTTGGGCTTGGGTTTCTACCTTGAAGTACTCCTGCTAGAACGAATCGATGAATTGAGTGAGTATTGTTGGTTTTCGCAACAAATGTTCTTTCCGATAAAAATGAATGTATCAGATTAACTCAGTGTGTTAGAAAGGCGACGTTGACAAGCTTGGATAGCAGTCCATCGTGCCAAAATAAATCCGACAGACTTTTTTCCTTAAATACCCTTGAAAACAATGGTCTACCCGGTTTAGTTGATGAGTAGTAGTTCTTGTTGTTGATTCCAGATCATCCTCTTTTCGGCAATGATTAATTAGCTTCTAGTTTGAATTATTTTTTCAAACATTTCACTGAGCGCAGAAAGCAAACTTATACGACGGAAATTATTGGAAGATTTAGAATTGATTCCAGGCTTTTATACTGGTATACCGATCGTTTTCTTCCAGGGGTTTGGAAGGAATCGCAATCAGAAGCAGAAGTTAAATATATGATTGTGAGAAGAGGTGTTTCAATACTATGTTTATAATTCGATCTGTGCGTGGGGATTCACGATTTCAATTGATGAATACGTCGTTCAAAATCGCCTTATTCGTTGCCATCTTTTGTGTAATACACTACTATACATATACAAACGCTCCTATATTTTTGAGGTAACAATTTGCCATCATTCAATGAATGTAGGTATCGAATCAATGCCGATGGGGGCATGAATCCCCGGGAAAATGGTAGCAATGGAAATCGGTACCGAAGACTTATCATGCGTCAACCTGATACTACGGGTGTGGGAGCGCTAAGAGGTTTTTACCTCCAGTCGACTTTGGTGAGGACTCTATAAAGAGTTACACATAGGGTGGTGGCTTACCACCTACGCCGCAAGTAGATTGATAAGAACTATTAGAGATCCGTATCTATTCAGATCTTCACTGTAGAGTCATATGTCGGCGTACAACCCAAAGTGTACTCAGAGGATTAAAGATTGGATTGATGGAACACTCTTACAATTAGTTAAATTCGAACCTTACTTTAGATCGGCAGTGCCTGTATATATGTGCATTGTGCTTGGTAAGGCGCCTTGGTATGAGTTAATTCATATATTGGTGCGTAAGAAGACGATTCTAAGATTATTTAATACCTAAATTTAGAATAAAATGTATTATCTTGAATGAAAATATGTGTAGAAACCATTTTCCAAATAAAACATTATTTTCCGTGATTTTTCTCATATTGTGGCGACAAAATGCGAATAAAAACGCCATCTTTTAGTTGCAAAAAGGATCACTTTATCAAAAAGAATCAGAGTTATATAATAACGAGAGATAAAAGCATAACGTCAAGCTACGCTTGTTTTCCATTATTTTTTTAAATTATTGTCCTAACCTCTTAGTGAGCTACGTTCGTTAATAAGTTTTATCATTTTTATTAACTTATTGTGCCTCCCTAGGGTGATTGATTCTTCAATCAATTTAATTTACTGGCTCCGAGAGTTTAAAGATATAAGAGAATTCCTAAAAATTTAGCTGCAAAATGGAATGAAAATATTTTACATTTTATTTTAAATTTAGGTATTAAATAATCTTACAAAGCCACAAACAGGTAAGGCAATTATAAATAATCAATATTGAAAAATTATCAACGTTTTAATGTATTTTTACATCACCAAACAGCTTTAACAAGCGACAGGTATCACTTTCAGCGCGACATGTACGTACTCTAATTGATATATCTCCTAAACTAATTTAGATCCCATTCTGCAATTTTCATGGTAAAATTTATACATGTAAGTTTATTTTGCAATAAAGAAAACTAAAATCAAAATGGTCGAAGTTATTAAAAAAATATTTGAAGTATTTACTTCCTGTTTAAAATTAGAAAAAAAAATCAAATGTGGAATCTATATAATCCCATACCTTAACAACTAAATCTCATTCGTTGTCCGCTTCACGTGAAATGCCCCTGCTGGTAAAATGATGCTTCACTGATTGGTAGCCATTTTTTCAAAACGCCAAATTAATTAACCCTAGAGTGATAACCCACGTCGCCAAGGCGCCCAAAGAAACATTAATATCACTGCCGATTTCATTAGATATAAGTAAAAAAGTTATCATAACTTTCAAAAATAAAAAAATGAAAGCTTTGTTTAATTTATAAATTAGGAAACAATCTTTATCAATAAGCAGAAAAAAATTGTTTAAAATAAAATAAACCTTCACAAGTATGCATCGAGCATCATGCGCCTCTAAGGCGTATAGTTATCTTCAATGCTATT
This sequence comes from Oxycera nigricornis, assembly GCA_963942545.1. NCBI lineage: Eukaryota > Metazoa > Arthropoda > Insecta > Diptera > Stratiomyidae > Oxycera > Oxycera nigricornis. The sequence goes on along the minus strand of OZ012662.1, from coordinate 25,405,900 downwards.
TCCAAAAGGGCTATAAATCTAGGGTTTGTAAAAAAAATTCTGGCACATAAACTATCATTTATTTATCTATTTTTAGGTAATGACTGTCCCAAAAATGATCTTAAAGCAAACTTTCTATTTTATCGAAAATCCTGTCACAAAGAAAGTATTTCCATGTGAAGATTTCATTTTGTTCGCTGTTTAGGATCAAACTTTTTAGAACTCGGTTATAGGAGGAAACATTACAATAAAATTCATTTCCCTTTCCACTTTCCAACTAAGACTTGACAAACAGATTTATTTTTATAATAGTATCCGTTTTTATACAGTGTTTCTCTGTAATTTTGAAAATACTTTAAGACAGATAAAGGAGATGCGCAAGCCAGCCAAGACACACTGAAAAAATGAAGAAGAAAATAGCTAAGATAAAATATTAGGGATTCCTCCGTTTCCCTACTGAAGGAGAAAATGAAATAAAATGTATCTGGACTTCACTGTGCTAGCATGAAGCGTTTATGATAACACTAATGGAATATTATCCATGAAAATATTCGGTGATTTCAATAAAAAAAAATCCTGATTAATTAATATTTCCTGTTTTTTCGAGTTTTCCAAGTACTGGGCACTGTATATTATTTATGCGTTATTCGTGAATAATTTTTTTTTTAGTGAAGTCGAACGAATTCAATGAAACTCAAACTGATTGAATGAAACAGTTACGAGTTTTCAATAATCAGATGCAATTGCCTCACACCAAACAATAAATCGAGCTAATTGGTGAAAAATACAACTTTATGGCCTGCGACTTTTTTTGAACGTAGAAAATTCATTTACTTACTGATAATAATCGCCTCCAAACACACCAGGCTCATATTGTGGACGAACTACTGTATTCGGTGCATTATAGTTTGGCAGATCCTTGGGTTTGATAGGTGCTCCATTTTGATCTTCGAACCATAAAAAGTAAGAATAATTGAATGCTGTATCTTTCCACATAAGCGACATATGACCGCGCGAAAGATATGTTCGTGTGAATTCTACCATGGCCCAAACCTAGTAACACATAAAATAGACATCCGTTTTTTTTCAGAGAATGTTAATTTAAATGTTTACCTTTTGTTTCGATATGAGAGGTGAATCCGTGGCAAAATCCGGAGCTACAATACGTCCAGTGCTACGATCAACATAAATAAAATGGACTAGTCCAGGGAACTCTTCTAGATATGTATTTTTAGGGGTTAAGGACTGTAAATTGTTTGATAAGCTAAACTAATAATTTCAATATAAAAATCAATAAAGTTCTTCCATAAAGTGTTTGCAATAAAATAAATTTTGCGGAAGATAATATTTACATTCACATTCACACAAATCGTTTTCAAAAGGATATGATCCGATGGTATGGTTGCGACGAGCTTTTACACTCAGAAATTCTGAGAACTCCAACAATTTTTCCTCGGTTAAAGTTGATATTTCCGAAACTCGTTCGAAGCCATGATCCAAAACAGCACACTCCAAACATGTCAACTGCAAATAATCGAAACGTTACATTAAATATAATGAGGTTTCTAGTGAATAAAGTACCTTGAACAATTCTTTCAATTCATCCGAAAATCCAGGCATATTCGATTCTATCTTTACAATCAAATCCTTTTCCGACGATTTAAAGTATTCGCCATATTTCTTCTTTAGATTATCCCACTTCATCATCAATCTCTTTGTGCTGTTGTCAATATCAATATTGTTGTATTTGGCCCTCCTGAGCGCCTCGAACGATTGTTTCACATACACTTCCAGATTATCAAAAGTCGACTTCAAGTTGTCGAGATCGGCTTGAGCTTGGACATTGTAGACCTTCTGCACCGCGAAGAATGTATCGTAAAGGCTGCTGGCTACTTGCAAGCTTCCGTATTCGATGAGTAAAATCAGGACGGCGCCTTTGTCCAGGAGTGATGTGTGCACAATGTGCGGAATGCATCCCGAGTAGCCACTATTTGTTTGGCCACGAAGGAACAGCAAATTTGACTGAATACTTATCGCTTTCGAGGACATTTTCGATTGAAATGTTTGGCATAGTATGGACAGGAATAGGATGTCGGCTGGCGAGATTTTTTGCGCTTGACGGCTGTGAATAAAACAATGAATTGAATATTTAATAAAAGTGGATGATTCTTATAGGTGAATCAAAAGCCGTAACAGCGAAAAGGAAAATATAGTGCTGGTTGTGATCCTTTCATATTTTATCGGCTGGGTTGGTAGTTAGGATTTGGTTGTCTGTTCGAACATTTTGTTAAATTTCTTCAGTGATATGTTCACGACTCGACTTGGGCTACAAGTAGTAGCCGAAATATATACATATTTGAAAAATCCAAAATAAAATTTGGTAAAAGAAAAAGTCACGACTTTTATTATTATTAGTTAGGATTTATTTTTCATAAGTAAAATCTTCTTATCTTTTGCGTATTCAACGTGAGGAGTTAATTTCAATATTCACTGGTTGACTAGGATAGATTCTAATCGTCATGATTTACCACCATTCATCAGGGATCAAAGCAACGTATAAGCATGTCTATTATTTTATATACCAGCAGGTTTTTTCCTGGGATTTTCACATGCAGACATCTGATTATTTGGCTTGTTCATCAAATTCGTAACATTAGTACAACTAAAATAGCCTGAAAATGCGTCGAAAGCTGTACGAAACATTTCAACCGATAAATCGACTACTACGGAAAAAAATCAAATCATTAAAGAGAAACTCTGCCAAACACCAGTTTGTTTGTTTATATGACCAGTAAAAACGGTAGGAATTATTTACATATGCGACTGCACAAAGACTAGCTGGTTTGTTGCTACCGGAAGGAGAAGCAAAGAAGTTGAAACCAATTTTCTTCTTCAATAGCTACTGTACGGAAGTGGAAAGGGACTACCAATCATCCGAACAGGAAACACTGGCGGCAATGGAATCGCTGGAGATATTAGAAGTGTATCTATCGCGGAACCTAATCATCGTAGTAGTGGACGATAACGACGATACTTTTGAGGAAACCTATCACACCTAAACTTGCTCGACGATGGGCTCAACATTCAAGAGTTCGATGTCACCATATTTTTTTTTGTTTTTTTTTTCGTCGTTGGGAGATGGAAATCTTCAAAAGATACCGAGTTGCTCCTGCTTCTCGGCATGTCGGATTTCTACCGACTAAAACCACCTCCGTTTCCTCCAAAAAATCTTTACTCCATAATTCATTGCTTGCACTGTCCGTGTGCAATTTATTTCCTGAAAGCTTGTTCATTTAAATAGTACTTCCCAGACGATGTATATCGGTATAAGGGATAGTACCAGTATCTCAAAAGTTTTATTCAGAGTTCAATATATCTAATTTTGTTTCACATTTGTAGCAGAAAAAAAATATTAGCGTTCTTAAAAAAAGAGATATATATATATATATAAAGGAAAAAGGAAAAAAAAGAAAAAAGGAAAAAAAATTAAAATTAAATTAAAAATTAAAATTAAAAAAATTAAAATTAAAATTAAAAAAAAACGATAATAAAAAAAAACATTACCGTTCTTAATTATTCAAATTGAATTTTCAGTAAATGTTTACGTAGCATGATTTTAAATGTCATTATGTTACGCGCTTTTTTTATTGTTTGAGGTAGCTTATTGTAAAAATTTGATGCGGCGTTAATCGGATCCATCCTCAGGCGCTCTGTCCTAGCAAATTTTATTAAAATTTCATTTGCGTTTCTCATATTGTAGTCGTTTTTTCTCCCATTTATGTCTAGTTTCGTTGTTTTCATTTGTTGAATGTGTAAATTTTTAAAAATGAATTTTCCTTTTTCCATATGAATCAGTCCGTCTACATTAAGTTCTTGTGCTGTTTTATATACTTCAGATGTAGCGGTCATCCTTTGCAAGTTATATATGGTTTTGTATGCTTTAGTTAGTAGTCGTGACATGCTCATGAGGTTATTTTTGGTAGTTTGGCTCCAAATTATAATCCCGTATGTAATTCTTGAAATTATGTATGCATTTTTAATTTGTATTTTATTTTTAATTGAGAAATAGCTGAAACGATGGAGCAAACCAACGATAGCTGCTATTTTTTTCCTCATATCATTTATATGCGGTGTCCACGCTAGTTTTTCATCAATTGTAAGTCCAAGGTACTTCATATGTTTAACTCTCTGAAGAGTTTTATTTTCTATTTTTATCAGTGGCTCAATATCAGTTTTATTTTTTTGTTTAAAGATAATGTATTTGGTTTTGTTCGTGTTTAATGTCAATTTGTTCCGTATGAGCCATTGGGAATATTTGTCTAAGTCATTGTTTATCTTTTGTTCTAAGTCAGTTTCATTTTTACCTGAGTAAATCAGTATCGTATCATCAGCGTACATCACAACTTTCCCGTCGATTCCTGAAGTCACCAAGTTGTTTGTATATAACAGGAAAAGAATCGGTCCTAGTATAGATCCCTGTGGTACGCCAATAGTAATCTGCGCTATTTCACTGTTAACGTTTCCAATTTCAGTCCTTTGAAGTCTTTCTGCCAGGTACGTACGCATAAGTTCTCTTGGCATACCAACAATTCCCAAGTTCTCAAGTTTACTTATCAGTATATCGTGCACTACCGTATCAAACGCCTTTTTTAGATCGATAAAAACTGCAGCAACGTAACTTCCCTGATCCAGTTGTGTATTGATATGTCTCATCACTTCTACAATCGCGTCTGTTGTTCCTTTACCTTCCTGAAACCCAAACTGGTTTCTATCTATAATCCTATTCTGCATTAAGTATTCTTTAATTCGTAAAGCTAATATTTTTTCTATGATTTTACTCAGTGAGTTTAATAATGTTATTGGTCGAAAATTATTTGGGTCAGTTTCCAGCCCTCCTTTAAATATGGGTATTACCTTGGCATTTTTTAGATAGTTCGGAAATTGTCCACTCTTGAAGCTTATATTTATTAGAGTAACCAGTATATCTGCAATATTCTCTTTGATTATTTTGATATCATCAACGCAGATACCATCAGGACCCGGCGCGGTGTGTTTTTTCAGAGAATCAATAACATCAATGACTTCTTTTCTAGATGTTAGCCTTAAGTGAAAAGAGCAGATGGTTTTCGCATGCTGAGTCGTTTTTAGGGAGTTCTGATATAATTTTCTGTCCTTTTGATATGAAATGATTGTTTAAAATATTTGAGATTTTTACTGAATCTTTGAAATTTTCGCCTGTGAAATTTATTTCCTTATCATCCTGGTTTTTACTAGTGTTGATGTCTGCCTTTCTAAAAACTTTATCTACTAACTTCCAAAAATTTTACTGATTGTTAGAACCTTCTTCAAGTTTTCTCGAATAGTAATTTTCCTTTGCATTTTTAATCGTATTGTTGCATTCGTTTTTTATAATTTGATAGTTCTTTTGTTTCAATATATTTGTTGGATCTTTTTTTAGTGCTTTAAAAGCTGTTCGCTTTTTTCTGGAAAAGTTGATTACTTTTCCAGTTATCCATGTGTCATTTCTCGTCCTTATAGGTTTAATTTTTGTGGCTAAAAATTTCGCTTGTAAAATTAGCTCAGCTAACTCCTGGAAGTTATTTGGTTTTCTACTTTCAATTAGCTGTTTTGTTATGCTTATGAATTTATCAGTTTGCATGTATGTAATATTCTTTTTTATTGGTCAGAAAAACTTGCTCATGTGAACGCTATGAGCTGAGCTTCTTGTGAACAAAGGTTCGAAGATAAGAACTGAAAGGTCACTATGTAATAATAGGTAAGGTAATAAGTTGTTGGACATGATTACGGTGCTCAGGGGAGTGGTTCCGATTGACCAATTTTCACAAGTATAACGAGTGGATTACGTGCTAAAAAATAGCCGACTGAACAGAAAAATCGATGATAAATCACGATGTGTAGTGCTCCTGCTGCATTACGTACGATGCCTAGTTGTTCAGGAAGCGCAAATCAGAAGATACTTCGGGGTTTAAAAAACCGCTGAAACTTCGTTTTTGTTTCTGTAGCCTATGATACAACTCAAGAAATATTTAGCGGCCTGTGGCACGTGTTTCTACCAGAAAAAAACCTTTGGAGATTCAGAAAGTTATCTGGGTATATTATACGAATTCTCAAAATATATTAAAGAAGCAGAATATGTAAGTGATTTAACGTGCTTTCCCTGAAATTAATCAGTGTTGGCGGCACTGGTCGATCAAGCGCAGACTATCTAGTATACCTTACCACAACCACCACGTTGCTCCCACAAGGGGGCCTCACTTGTCGAGGATGATAGTAACCTATCATGGGCTCCTCGACCCCGTACCCTATACAATCCCAGAGGGCAGGGACACAGCCTGAAGGGCTGCTATGATTTTGCTCCTGTAAGCACGGACTTTTTTCCACGAGTGCCTCAAGTGTGTGGGTTCGACATTCCCAAGAGCTTCACAACAGAGTGGCAAGGTCAATCTATTGCATCGCTCCCCTGCACAGATAGTAAAGAAGCAGTAAAATCTACGAAGATAATTCGAAGACTCATATATTATCTTGAAGTGATGAAGGTTATCGTATTTGATCGGAACATGGCCTTCGTTTCACGACAGTTCTAACGATATTCAGCATGTGACAAACGCTCTTTGCACTTGTCGCGCAAATGGTCAAATAGAGCGCGATCCTTCTTTTGCTACGTACGAAACGGAAAGCCAACGCAAATATTACACAAATCTCCGAGAGCTCCAATTTGGCTTAACTTTCAAGTGAACTCTACACAAGGACATATATCGAATGGGATCGTCTTTATTTACAACTTACGGGATGGTATTTTAAATAAAATTCTGGAAATTGTGGACAAGCTCGATGAAACAACTTATCCAAATGTTTTTTACGTCAAAATTGCCGCGAAAATAAATGTTGAACGATCAAAATGAAAGGAACGGTTCGATAGAAGACATAAGACCTGCTGAAGAATATTATCCAGGTTCTGGGCAACATTTAGCACAAAGTTGAGTACTTTTATAAATTGTCACATACGTTTTTAAACACGAAGCGGATAACGTGATAATTTTGTGGTTAAAAAAACGATTGAATTATAAGAATTAGCGATACTAATTTATTTTAGCTTTTTAAAAAACAGGTTTTTGTAGGCTTTTCAGATTTAGCGGTCGAAAACGATTAGAATTGTGAAAGAGAGCAAATCAGTTTAAACCATTTACCGTCTTCCCCGACCTTTTAGACTTCCTGCAGCCTAACGTCTTCCATGCGAATGGTGATGCAATATTTTATCCTTTTGATTCGCAACCCTAAACAACTATTGGAAATGAAATGGTTACAAGCAACGTCGCGACCAAATATAAAGTCGCTGAGACGTTTGCCTCATTGATCTCACGGTCATTCAGTCTCAGGAATAAGGCAACAATTCGAGTTCGGCCTCTACCAAGCAATAGCTGCTGGCATGTCAGCACGCTTCGGCACATATTTTCGTGGGCATGTTCCTCTAATTGCGGCTAGAAATTTCATTTCTAGAATTCCAGCCATCCTAATGCCGATTTACTAAAATATCGACAATCAGTTTTTTCTACGAGCACAACTCACGTAAACAAAGTCGTATCGACTTCGTTGAGGTGTCAATCGAAGCGGCTTTGCAACCTTAAAAGCTGATTAGTTTTTGGGACACTTCGGTCGGTTTTGCCCTTTCAAGGTCATTTCTGTCATGCGCTATATCTCGCGAACCAAACATACAATTTGCATCCTTAAGGTGTCAATCGACGAATATTAACATTTTCGCTATGTTTTCAACTTTATAAAAAAATTCGTTCGAGCCGTTTTTTTTAATTTAATAGAAGAAAATGCGAAAAATTAGGGTAGTTTAATAAATTTTTAACCTGATTTGCACACTATAGTTTCAAATGTTTATAAAATTTATAAATTCTTATCCGTTTTTGTAGAGAAACCAGCACATTTTTTTCCATGATTATAAAAAAAAAAAAATTAAAAATAAAAAGTCATACAAAGTCACCATGTAAAATGGGGTCCATAGAAATGATATGACTTTATATCTCTTATTATATGGATATTGTTGTAAACTCAATCAAAGTTCATTAATATTTGCATAATTTGAGCAAATTTTTGATATTTTTCAGTGTCGTGCTTAAATTTTGAAAACCAAAAAAAAAATTCAATCAAATTTGCATTTGTGGTAATCAACGCTTCGAATGGTAAAATGTTTCGTAGTTAATGCTTTGGAAGATCATATGCTTCAAAAAGCTTCCATCAAATAAAAACATGTAGTTTTTAGTAGATTTGTTCTTTAGATTTCGTTCGTAAGATTTCAATTACTTCCTCCAACATCATTTGTAATACATTTTACTTTTTACATGCAATTAAACCGATTTTTGCCTTCATATTCAATGTTTTTCAAAACAAACTGAAAATAAGAAATAATTATAGTCTCATTGATGTAAAATCGTGAAATAATACAAATTGATTGATTATGCCGAAGCCATGACAGTTTTGAACACAACTATTCAAAATGGCCACCACGCGACAAAATCTCTTCAGTGGGCGTAGTAACAAGAAATGCATTCATTTTTGCTTGCGCTCGTTTGTCCTTCAAACATCGATATGAAAATAACAAATAACGTAGAACAGGCTTTGTAACCTGCCCCCCGTCCCTCCACCGTCGATTGATCCGCGTGAATATTTAATCAACACCCCATCCCCCAAAATCCTTACGTAATCAATGGACGCTTCCGTAAATGATACGATTAATATTAAGTCATCCCAATTACTGTTATGAGAGGTATATTATTGTCTAAAGTAGTATTATTGTCATAATTATTATTGTGTTTAATATTTTTAATATTTATGTAGATATTACTGGGAAGTTCACCGTGTGGACCTCAAGGGTCGCAACTCGCGGCTTGTTTAAATTTTATATCCTCTCCCAATTCTGAGGGGTGTTCACTTAGTGGACGGCGCACAAGTTCTCTCTTTGGCACCAAAAATTGTGCGGTCTCCTAAGCATCGATCGCCGTGACTGCCAATTTAACTCTCCACATCTGTCGATCATTTCGATCGTACTTAGGTAGCGGTTTCCAAGGTCAGCAGGTTGTCGTTCAACACCTTTTTTTGGTACTCTCTCCTAGGTGGTGCCTTTGTGCATCATTATTGCATTCCGATTGTAGGTAACGCAGCCAGCCCAGTTCAAGGTAGGTTAGTGATAACGTGCAGGGCACCTTCTTTCACAATGGCAAAGGATTTTTAAAGAACATTATAAAGATTAAAAGATTGAAAAAATTAAAACAAATAAACGCAAATGAAAAGAAAAGGATATCCACCACGCCGTGCTACTTTACATGTTTCAAGACAAAAACTCAATTTCACTATACTTTCTGGAAATGATCCTAAATTTTTCCATCACTTCATACATCCCTAAGTTTAGAAAATTAAGCTTTATCCGTTTCCGCATAAACATGATACGAAAGACAAACAGTCGTACTTACTTCGAGTAAATTCCGAGAAACTTCTTTTCCACGAACAACAATGCATGACTGCGTTGCGAATGAGGATCCTGTTTTAAATTCTCGGTTGCTGCTTCTAGCGTCTTTACAGCTACCGATTTTACATCAACGTTCACCATCAGTTGGTCGATTGCTTCCAAAAAGACTCCCTATATTGCGGACAATTCAATTAGCAACCGATTGTGGAACTGTTATTGAAGAAATTACTTGATCCGTTTCGTATAATTGCTCCCAAGTCTCCAGCAAATCAGTCAACAGGCAATATTTGGATTCGTTCTGCTTTAGGCTGAAATTAGAAAGGAAGGATGGTAGTTTGATTGCATGAGAATTGAACTTGGCGTAGAGCTTTGAATAATCATTTACTTAATTCGCTAATAGTAGCCTTTTTAAGGTTATTGATTGTTCGCACATTTAAAAGAAGGCCCATGTAATATGAAAATAAGATTTGTTATCACCTCCCCTAGTTGTCACAGAAAATATAAAACGAATAACAAGGCATTGGTGAAGGGAGTTACGTACATATACAGATCCGGACCACAAACATGTTTCGTAAATGAAATATAAACAGCCACGTCTCGTCGCAATCGCTCCAACGACTTAGATCCGATTTTCATAAACAGATATCCTAGAAACTAAAGATACGAAACAAATTATCGAAATAAGGCGACGAAACCCAAACAAGTCTCACTTCGTCGAACACAAAATTCAGATCGTTTTCGCACTGAAACGATGTGTAGGTGTTGTCAAACTGGCAAAACATAATGCGCTGCGAGTTGGTAATGGGACTGAATAGTTGGATGATCAAATTGTTATCAACCACCGCTTCGTCGCTCTGCAATAAACCCGCAATAAAGTTAAATATCCTTTATTTACTATCCGCGGGATACTCACCCTGTCGTCGGCATTGATGAGTTCCTGGCTTATTGCTGTTTCTCGCAGTTTTGTCAGGAGCTCGGCATTAATTTTCTTGAAAACAACATCGTTGAGATGGTCGAAAATAATAATCCCATTCATACTGGCTTTCCAACAGTCGGACACAAGAAGCACAGATGATTGACAACTCAGAACAGATGTTTACACAACAACTGATATTGACATTTGTTATCACTGCAGTAGCGGTCACTCTCTCGAAGCTCTCCCAAGCAAATTTTGTGGTTTAAGAGCAAATTAATGAAAATGTGTGCCTTGGATATCTTTTTGGCGCAATAAGCGACATCTATCAAATCTGCATATGAGTGAATTGTGTGTCAATTTGAAATTGGAAAACAGGGATAAACAGGACGGTTATTAATTCAACAAATTCCGATTTTTTTTAAACTATCGATCTCATATTGTAGTACAGATTTTTCTGCGAAATTGCAAAAGTTTTCAAATTTCAATGAATAATTAAAATGCATAGGGTGATTTTTAAGGAATATAACTTTTTAAACAAATAAAACACAGATCAATTGTTGAAAAGGACATTTTGTGGCTTTATTAGGTTGCACACTTTATGGTATCGGGGTATAGTGTTTAAAAATATTTTTTAGCATATGTTTACCGTGACTGCGACTCATGAAGGCCATTCTGTCGGTCCGATTTTGCACCACTTTTTCCAGCATAACTTGCTTTCTCTTGCCAATAACATTGTCAATAGTCACTGGTTTATCAGCACAGACAAGTGCCTTGCCGTAGCTTTACAAAAAGTAGTCAATTGGAATCAAATCACATCATCTAAGTTCACAGGTCCATTTCTTGACAGATTCGTTCAAGGTTCGGCCAAATAAAGTTCACAAGCTGTATGACATATTGTGCCATCCTGATGGAACTATTTCCCCTCAGATGATTAAAATTGATGTTGGGAATTAAAAAATACCAATAATTTGTTGATAGGGATCGCCATTACTGATAACGTTGGTTTCGTCATCAGATTTTAAAAAGAAAGGACCAATTATTCCACCGGCATGTAAACCGCATCGCACAGTGACTTTTTCGGGATGTAACGGGGCTTTCAAAATCTCTTAAGGAATATTCTCACACCAAAAACAACAATTTTGCTTATTTACAAACCCATTAAGCTAGAAATTAGACTCCTCGCTGAAAATGATTTGACGGAAAAAATGCGGCTAAACTTCCAACACATTCTCAGCCCATTCGCCGAACGTACGATGCAAACTATGGTCCAATGGCTACAATCGCTACACTAGTTGGATCTCATAGGGCTTCAGTCCAAAATGCTCCCCCAAAATTGTCCATTAAGTGGAGGAACAGAGGACAAGTTGTTGAAAACGCCGTCGAATCGATAAATTTGGATTCTCAGTCACACTACCCTCCACAGCAGCGATAGCTGCCTCGGTAGATACTATACGACCTCGTGTTGAATGAACATTGTCAAATAGAGTATTACGTGGACATAAATCTTTCGTATTGCGTAATAGCTGCTTAGATGGATGATTATAAGCACCATAAATTGGACGAAGTCCTCTATAAATTTGGAGCACAAAACGCGAATTTCAGAAATAAATGTCTACTATTTCAAGACGTTCTTCGGGTGTAAATTTTTGCATCGTAGTTTACTAAAGAAAATTCAACAAAATGCCAAAATGACGACAAAATTTGACAGCTACAATGACAGATATCCCTATCAGAAGTGTACACCTCTAAAAAAAACTCTTTATATTGAATTTCATTCACATAGGATGTTGTTCACATTCAAAAAAGAAACGGCTCGTTTTCAAATTCACTCATTCAATTCTAAAGTATTTTGTTTCGAAAATGCTCATATTGCTACATATTTCAGTTTAATTTTTCATTTTGTGAATAAATGTCTAAAAAAATTATTAGTTTCTTTAACAGAATTTCCAACAAATATAATTTTAGAAATATGTAGAAATCTAGATTCATTTAGGTTAATTGGAAACAGAAAAAGGGTATTGACTGGCTCGACACTAATAATATGAAGATGCGCACTTTTTAGTTAGCAGTACAATGTGGCTGTCGCAAAAAATTTCGGTTGCTACTTCAATCATTGTTCTTTCATTTTTAGTTATTTTATTTAATTTTCTTCCCTGTAGCATCTAAAAGCAAACTAAAATCTTATGACTGGCGAAAGGCAAATAATTATCAATCATAAAATAAATATTCTTAAGAAATTTTTTCTTTTCCTTCCATTTTTTCAAATTAGATTCTTCTATTCTGAACGAATGTCGATGAAATACCGCGCGAAATGTTTGACGCACCAATTAATTAAACACATTCATAAAAACTGCTTTGGAAAGGAACTAATAAATGACAAAGAACTATCGAACAGTATCCCGGGAATTTTGTCTGTATTCACCACAAATTCATATGTGAAAACTGACACTGTTCATAGCGCTTCGAGCGTACAGAAGAGTCGATGGCCTGGGAAGACGTTTGTGGTGGCAACTTCGATATTGAAGTGCCATTATCGCGACAGTTGAACATCGAAGAGAAGGTGATGAAAGCCTGTCCATCTAATAACAGGTAGAACTAAAATGCGCCATTAGCTCTTAGTGTTAGTCAAAATTTCGTGTTTAAATTCCAAAATTGCCTGGCGAAACCTTAACTGCTCGTGAATTTAAAAGAATATTGTAATTAGTATTGTGGTTTTTCCAATGCGTTGTAAGCGGTTTGTGATTGACATTCCGACACTACAGTTGAGTTTAAAAAAGTAACGTTAATTCTTTGAACGGAACCCTACGAGTATAGAACTTATAGGGAATCGATATCTTTTCTTCTTCTACTGGCTTAGCACAGTCTGTCTCACATAAATGGCAGAGCCGACGATACATGCGAATACTAGAATTTTTGTTAAAATATATGAGCAACTGACAAACTACAGTTTCTACGAAGCTTCGATTTTTTTGAAGCTACAAAGTATCAGCTTGTGCCAAGAAACCGTTAGGTTTTTCCCTCGAAACTCTTGTTTGTTGTTCATTATATCGTTATTTAAGAATTGCATTAAGAAACTGTTCCATGTTGTACAGATTGTTCCTTTTATTCCAGGCCTTCAAATTTAGATGAGTATTGATTTAAAATAGTTCTTAAAAGTATAAAAATTTCATGTACGAAAACCTGAAAAATTATTTATATCATTTTTTTAAGTTCAAAGGTATTCTCGGAAATGTCATTATAGCCTTTGAAAATGAAATTAAAAATCGATGAAGATTCAAGTGTGTTTAAATTCAATTTATTTACTCTTGAAATCGACAAACTCTTCCTGGGAGGCTGTAGGACTAAATTTCTCATGACATATTGTGTTAAACAGGTTGCTGAATTCGAACAGATGAACTGACGACATCTATTGCTTGTGACAACGTTGGTTGACTACTCGATTTTGTTTTCACGTCGAAAAGGTGATTTGAAAATGAATGGCAAAATACGTGCTTTTGAACCCGATAATGATAACCATTAATGATTTTAATTTTACCTCATTAATGACTAGCATTAACTTTAATTACTGCTTTTTAAGTTTGGCTACCACTTTGGTAGTCGCTATAGATGCATAACAACGTTTCTGAATCAGAGCTTCTTCGCAAAGTTAAACTTTTCAAATCATTCTTTATGCAGTTAGTATAGATACATTTATTGCCCTTTTTTGTCCGTTACAAAACCTTTTCGATATTCACACCAACCACAAAAATGCAATCAGTTTATCGTCCATTTCCGACTAGATCCTATTGTGAAAAGTGTTACATATTGTTCTGAAATCCATTATGCCAGGTAAACGATTTACTATTGATTCTTTTAATAACCACTTAGCCGCCCTATCAAAAGCAGAACAGCTTCGGATTATGGAGCAGAATATAAATATAAATGATATCGCAAGTAACTTCACTCCGATCCATAGTATCATCTTAGCGTTCAGTAAAAGCAGACATCATGTTGTTCTTGTATACTTTGGTAGTGTCCTTGGCAATTGTGTCATCAGTTCCTTTAGATGATTTCGACTCGGAGTGGAAGGACTTTCAGGCAAGATTTTTTTCACACATCTTCTTCATTCTACAGACTCCACCGAATCCTACGGGCCAAGGCTAGCATAAATCAACCAACCTCTAATCATTCACAGGTTCAATTTCGTCGACACTATAAAGATTCGGAGGAACTCACATTTCGAAAGAAAGTATTTCAAGCCAACCTTGAGGACATTTCGAAGCATAATGCCGAGTTTGAAGCTGGACAAAGATCATATAAGAAAGAAGTCAACCAGTTTACGGATAAGACCAATGTAGAATTACGAAGTTCAATGGGCCTAAGTGTTCCATCGAGGAAGTAGTATTTTTCTCGGTGTGTCCCAGAAGTGTTATCTTATATAATATTGATTTCAGTAAGTTGCTGAGATATAGTGCATACCAAACTGACCTCTACAGAAGCGATGATGCAGCCGTTCCAGAATCCATTGACTACAGAGAGCTAGGAGCTGTTACTCCTGTGAAGGATCAAAGTACATGTGTTACATATTGTTTTCATGTATTGTAATCCTCTTGTTTCGCAGGAGGTTGTGGTTCGTGTTGGGCATTCGCCGCTATTGGTGCCATCGAAGGTCATTACTTTCTGGCTACCAAGAAGCTTGTCTCTTTTTCAGAGCAGCAGCTGGTTGACTGTTCACAGCGCAATGATGGATGTGACGGTGGATTCATGTCCAATGCCTTTGAAGATCTTAAAAGGATGGGCGGGATTGCTCCGAATGAATCATATCCGTATAAGGGAAGAGACCTAAAGTGCACGTTCAAGAAGAAAATGGCCATGGCAAAAATTAAAGGATATAAATACATCAAGGACGATGACGAGAAAGCATTGAAGGAAGCTGTGGCATTGCATGGTCCAGTTTCGGTTGCTATCCAAGCAACACATTCCTTCTTCACATACTCTGAAGGAATATTCCAGGAAGACAAGTGTGACGGAGAGCCGGATCATGCTGTCCTGATAGTTGGTTACGGATCGAAAAATGGTTCTGATTATTGGATCGTGAAGAATTCGTGGGGCAAACAGTGGGGTGAGGATGGCTACATCCGAATCAGTCGCAACGGCAACACTTGTAACACTCCTTTGTACGCAACGGTTCCAATTGTAAAGCCTATTGTTTCTTAGCGAGAAAAGAGCATTAATTTTTTGCATTCGAATATACAACAAATTGACATAATAAGTATATAGATTAATTTATGGGTTATAAGATGTGTTATTTGTTTGAGCTTTTAACAATCCATTTGGTTCAATCGATTTCAAAATGTTTCAAAGGATGGAACTTGAATACTATTTGGATTATTTTGAATACATATGTCCTTTACCCATTTTCCCTTCCATTGATTAAAAAACAGTTAATAATGAAAATGCTAAATATCATCAATACAGGAGCTGGTCGTAAGATATCAACGTTTCTTAAGATCGTCATGAAAACTACGAAAATGTCTGCCTTTCTGGTTTAGCGCCACGATTTTCTTAGGATATAGTCCAGTCAAATGATTCTGAAAATGACATCAATCGTGCATTTTGGGTTGGCAAGCAATTTTTTTTCAATAGTCAGTTCAACGGTGTGCTTAAGTTTAACTTTCTGGAGTCGCAGTACATATCATTTGGGAGCCATCTTGGAAAGAAGAAGAAAGTGTAACAACCCAATATCTAGAAAACAATAGTTCCGACAAAAAGCAGTGTGATTTTTTTTATCAGTAAGTTGTACACATATTACTTTCACGTAGTACCAAGAGTAAAAAAGTTACAGGCTAAAAACGACACCAAAAAAGGGGGTTCCTTTTTAAGTGTCATAATTGGGGCGGATCGTGAATTTGTGGGGCCCTGGGCTAATAATCCACAGGGGCCTACTAATTATTCAAATAACTGTAATTCTATCAAGAAACTGTTTCCCATAACGATGTAGGTAACAGAAAAAATAGAAAAAAAGTAGGACAATAGAACATTTCATTTATTTAATATAATTTAGTGTTTATGTACCTATACAAACAGCTATTGTAATCGTACCTAGTTATGACATACCAGGAGTGCAACCTTAAAACGGCTGTTTTTTTATTTAACTAAACACAATAATTAACGCAGAAAAGTGAAGAATATTTTATTCGAAGTAATTGCCCTCATTGGCTATACATTTTCCCCATCTTTGGGGAAGATTGTGGATTCTACCCCAAAAAAATTCATCCCCTTTGGATAAGAACCACCCATCGAGCCATCTTCGAATTTTTTAAATTTACGCAAGGTGATCAAAGTTTTAAAATGCCGATAATGATACAAACTTAGTATTCAAAACTCATCTACTTGTACAGTAACGGTGAGAAACAGTGTAAAATGGTATTTAAATTTTATGTCCAAGCATAAAACAGAACGCTTCGCCGGATAAAATTATAGTCAAATATCTAAACGACGATTTTTTTTCATTAGCTCATTAACACATCTTCTGTAGATGGAGTGAGATCTCTATGAGTATTTAGAAGTGCCAATCCATTTAGCCGTTCATTGCTGGTGGAATTTCGCAAGTGTGTTTTTAGTCGTCGTAATGTTGAAAATGATCGTTCGTTTGTACACGTAGATACTAAGAGAACAGCCAATATTTCTAGTGATTTCGATATATTCGGCATAATGTTTGAATAACACATGCTAAACCCATCTATGGCCGTTTTTGGGCGGTTTACTATTTCAAGATACCCTATCTTTCTGTACCACAGAGTCACCTCAGCATTCAATTCTTCTTCAAGGGGGGGTTTGAACCCGTAAACCCCCCCCTTGGGTACGCCACTGCATTCACTGAATGTTCGTCCACGTCATCTGCATAATAGTAAATAATATTGCATACACTTTCCAGATCTATATTTTCCCTATTTTTGTCTTGCAAATCCATTAAAAATTTAAATTTTTTCTAATTGTCTCATAGACTTGGCTTCTTTTATTTAAATCCATAATCAGCTTATCCAACGCAACGATTAGCGTGTCTCTTTGAAATTTTTCTGCACCGTACATTGTGACTTTATCTGTAGACTTATCTGAAAATGTTGAAGTAATGCGTCTCTTGTTAATTTTACTGTAGTCTGTTTCCACACTAGCACTTAATTTTTTAGCCTTCTTGTCGTACTCTTCTAGCTTCTGATCTGAATGTTGTCGTATCTTGAACACGGTTGCACAACTGACCCAGTACTGAGCCAGTGCTGGCTGAGCGCCTTATAGCACTGGCCGAGTCTTGTTCGCCAGTGCTGGCCCAGTAACATATAAGCGCTGGATGATAACTACGGGCGGACGTTGTATGCCAGTACTGGGCCAAGACCCAAAAGCAGGACTGGTCCACTACTGACATACAATGAACTCGTTACTCCGCCAGCAGTCAAATGCCAAAATGAAATTGGCGACGACAAAAGCCATGGAAATTTGAATGAAAATATCATTCTCACGCCCGGCATGTGGAAAAGACGAGCCGGAATCCAATTGATTTGTGAGTGATATATCGCCTTTGCCACCGAGGATTGAACCCGCGACATCATACAAAGCAAGCGCTGAAGCGTGGAGCCATAGAGACAACATATGTTTTTTACGAACTCTTTCAAAGATACGATTAACTTGTTGCCTTTACAAATATCTAAACCAGGGCTCTGTATTTTTTTATTCATTAAATTAAATCCCTCCAAAATTTCTTCCCGAAAAATACACCGACCGAAAACAAGCGAAGGGGAATTCCCCGCTTTGTTCGATAAACGGGTTGATCGATCTCACGGTTATTAATCTCATCATTGAATTTTGTATTAATTTTACATATTTCCACGGGGCCTGGGTTGCAGCCCAAAAAGCCCTTAAGTATATCCGCCCCTGAGTGAATATCTTACTTGTGATTTTATCCCCAAACACAAACAGTAAGCATTTACTCAAGAGGCTTCCAAAACACGCTATGATGCACTGTACCTGCAATTACATATATCACATATGTACATCAGGTTTTAAGATGAAGATAAATTCAATTTGTACACGATTATATAATCAATTGCAAGACAATGAAATTACATATTGAAACAGAACAGACAGATTAATATCACAAAATAGTGATCCCAGTAAATCAAACACAGTACAACTTAATCTTTATGATTAATATAAGGAAAAGTTTACATGTTACATGTACGAGTATATTTGCTTTGATTTCGAAACAGGCATGTATTCCATTGTTTTAGCTTCCTTGGATAATTAACAGATTTATAATTCACTATATAATCAAAAATAACAAAATTGGAAGTCTGTTTTCCGTTTAGAATGTTAGACGAAAACATACCCAATGTACAGAATTCAAATATTTTGTGTATGCATAAACTAGAAATATAATAATATAATAATAATTTCTAAAATATTAGCTATAATTTTTTTAAATAAGATACAAATATAAAGGGCTTACCATTAGGCGTATCGACACTTTAAAATGAAACAAAATGATAATTACAAGTAAAATTTCCGTGATTTTTTTTATTATTTTTAAGAACATTGCGTTTTGAAAATAATATCGCTTAAATATCCTCCTCGGGTTCATTTGGCTAAATGCAATCTTGACACCCAATTTTCCACTACTTTCTCACACCTAATGGTGCATTGGATGTTATGTCTTTGATCGCGAATCATACTTGGCTTATTCAAACATTTCAAAAGTCTCATAGAAAAAAGTCTAAGGCTGTTAGATCGCACGATCTTGACGACCAGTTGACGTTACCATTTCTTGAACAAGTCGATTGTCTACTGAGATGTGTGACAAGTCGCAACGTCTTGTTGAAAGTAAACATTGTTTATGTCACCAGTTTTCAGTTTAGGACTCTTATCATATTCCTATAGCGCTCTCCATTCACAGTTACGTGATTTTCATCATTATCTTCAAAAAAGGCCGAAAGACCGCACCAAACGGTGATTTTCTAAGCAGAAGAGACAATTTGTGAATAGCTAGTAGATTTTCCTCTATCCAAATCCTTAAGTTTTATTCGTTCACGAACCAATTGAGCGAGAACGACGCTTCATCCGAAAATATGATTCTTTTCCCAAAATCTGGATCGGCTTCCGAATGCTCCAAAGTCAAATTCGCGGCAATTCGACACATTTTCAGCTTACAACTTTTTCTTACTTCCACCTTTCTTAAATATTATACATTGGCGGCGTTTTCCCTTAAAGTAATAAAAAATATATTTACACAGTTTTTGCCCAGATGGTGTGGAATGTCGACAATAGGTCTGACCACAATTGACGTACGAACCCGGGAGTCAGCCTGGGATGATACGCACCCTGTCTCTGACAGATATGCTAAATTTAATATACATATGTATGTTCCGTCAAAGTGTGAAATGTTTCGTTAAAGCTTACATCGAACTTGACATCTTCGTTAAGCTTGAATTTGAGTGCCGAAAATTCCATAAAGTTACAAATATATAAATGACGCACGTCAGAACTATGTAACTAATATTTTTGATAAATAATCGGCCAGTGGGTGATTTTGGCTCAACGTGAATTTCGTTACCGATTCCCTGGCCGCTCGCCTTCTGAGGAATGGCTCAACATGGGACAATATCAGGACTGACTGGCCCTGGAGCAGTCACTTAGTCGAGAATATCGGTGCTGTGGCTGCAGATGTCCAAAAGGACCCTAAATCATCAATCAGATGACGGACCACGAAATTGGCATTCAACAGAGGGTCTTTCCAGCGAATTTTGATTAAAGGCTTAAAGATGCACGAGGAGTCATTACACCTTTACTTCTCAAATTCACTGTTTGCTGCGGCGTTTACGGAGCAAATGTGATTGGCCCATATTTTTCGAAGATGACGTGGGGAACACAGTTACTAAGAGACTGATGAGTGTTACAGAACGATGCTAAACGCCTTCTTGGTGGCAAAAATTGACGAATTGGGTTTGAGAAACATGTGGCTCCAAAAATATGGCGCAACCGCACACACGGCATCAGTGACGTTAGAGATACTAAAACAAGCATTTCTCAGCTGCTTAATCTTTCGTTTTTTCCCGCAGGATCTTCCGATTTGATAGTTCCAGACTGCTTTCTTTGTGTTTTTTTGAAGTCACGGATCTTCAACAACCATCTGCAGACGTTGATGAGCCTTAAAGAGCACTCCTACGAAAAGTAAAGAATTTATCGCGAGAAGTGTTGAAAAATGTGATGAAAAATGCAGAGAAACAAGTCCGAATGAGCATCAACTCTATTGGCGGCCACTTGAGCGATATTTAAAAAATAATAATAAAAGTAAAGTTTTAAATTGGGGTCAAAATATTTTCTTAGTAAACAATAATATTTCAATCGTGGAAACTCAGCGTTCCATTTAAAAAGGGTCTATCTACATTTTAACAACTTATCAGGAACAAGAAAAAGTATTTTGTTTTCACACTAACTGTCAACGTCATGCCTCAGAAAGCCTTTGATGATTAGTTAAGCCGTTAAACCACAGTAGAAATTTCAAAAAATCGATTTTTTTATTTGCTTACAAAATCCTTTGAACTCTCTAGAAAAAGAGACTGCTCCGAAACGACTTCCTGCGGTAAATAGGTGACATGCTCGTCGGGTACAGCATTATGTCTTACCATTCGATTTCTAGTTTCTTTAATACATTCGTAGATGTTGTTAGAAACATTTTCAAGCATGTTGAACACAAAGTACGTTAAATTTTTATAATCATTTTTTTTTATTTTATCATGTTCGAAACACAAGTCGAAATTTTAAACTTCCTTTCAACTCGGCACGCAGCATAACTCAAACAATTTTCTATTTTTTTCACTTCAAATTAATATTACATCTTTAAAACAACATTCTGCATAGAAGTACATAGCCATTTTTTGATAAGTTAATATTTCGATTTTTTAGGTATAAATTAGTGCCCGTTTAATGGAATAAAATGAGCTTTTTTATCAAATGCACGCCAATTTAACCATAATGAATATTTGCATAATCCCCTATGTATTTCTATAGCTATACTAATGTAGTTTAAGAAGAAAAACTATTTTGTTCCAGGTAAATTTTTGGTGCACTTCTACTGCGTGCCGCGCAGCCCCTCCAAAAAGCCGTCCCGCAAAAACGGCTGTTGGGCAGCCATTTTGTAATATTTATTAATAAACAAAATTGTTTTTCAAACTTCAAAACATGCTGAACAACATCCTTAAAAAGAATTAGCCTTTTACTTTTTCTTCCACTTGAAAAAAATCGCAAAATCGCAAATCGACCATAAGAGAAAACCACCTAACAAAATTCGTCAGAAAGATAATACCTACACTGCAAGTCATTTTTATTCAATTTTGCAGATAAAAACTTATTCATCTTCATAAAACGATAAGATTATTATTAATTTCAAAACCTTATGGTTTCAGTACCATACATCAAACCGTTATTCATCGCCTAGGAAGTGCTGAACAAACAATAATGAGTGGATATTTCGCACACTGACTGTGCAATTAAAGTGAACACTTTACTTTAATCTTCCAAACTCTGACTCCAGAACTGGAGTCCGAGGTTTGGAAGAGATGGAGGTAATATAAGTCGGTAAAAATCCACCATACCAAGGAACAGAACATAATCGGTATCTTCTCGGAAAGTTGAAACAAATTTAACTCACAAATTCTAGAAATATTCTTCTGATTATGACCTTTTTCCTGCGGAAAGAATATGTGATAAAACCTCACCTAACTGAAATATGGTAATGTGTAGAATGTGGCAAAATATCCTTGCAATTGGAATATGACAAGACACTCCTCTGAAAGTAAACTAAGAGGTGATTATTACAATTTCAGTCATTGTCTATTTACATGCCGCCGAAAATAATTATTTATGATTGACGCATTTCGAAATGCGTCGGGCAGTTTACAAGGTATATAGACGACAAGGTAGTCTCTTCCCAAGCTGTGGTGACGTATTGAGCGTGAAAACTTATGACATTTTGCCCAGTTTGAATTTCAGCAACACTTTGCGGTAAACAAGATGTGATTTTCCTGCTGGGTGGAGTGACACTAATTGGACGGAAATGATAGATGATGTGCATATGTTGCATGAGAGTGTGTAAAAATTGGTAATTAAATTATATAGGTGGTGGAGGCGGAGGAGAAATATAAAGAAACAACTGTAATGATTATGAAGAAAACGTGTAATTTTCAGCTTAGGTAGCAAGTTTTTGAACCTTTCGTTTACGTGACTACATTGTCAAGCAGCGATTGGTTAAGTAGTCTTATTTTAAAATATAATTTACACCTACAAAATACAAATATAGTTTGCACCGACAAAGCGTCATTTTATTGTATTTATTAATAACTCCCACATGCGTGTTTCCTGCGATAAGGACATGAGCTACCCAGAATAAGCCGGGGACAATTCCTTTTACTGAATTGTCCACTTCATTATCGTATGTATAGAATCAAAGTGCAATTTGTTATTGAGTCGTTGGGTTTTGTTACTACATACGACGAAATTCGTCATTACTAGCAAAAAACACGTGTGCTCGTTTTTTAACAATTTTTTTGATTCTGCAACGCTACAACCATTTGAATATTTTCTACAGAATATTTGTTTATTCCCAAATCTTTTATATTGATTACAATGCTCATTCGTTTTTGTTGCCTGACAATTTTCAAAATTTTACCATGAGGCATTTTCCAAACGACTGATTCAAATGTGACATTTCGTTATATTTTGTCTTGCCACATGCGCCGTCTCCGGTTTTTTTACTTTGGCTGCCCCAATTTCATTGAATCTATGACGTAGAGTGCGTGAAATGCGCGAGCGAAGTAGGATGACGATTTTCTAACAGGTTTACCTTGTCTGTCTATATACTTTGGGCAGTTTATATTGCATTGAGACGGTTTTTTTTGTCAAAAACATATGTTCAACAGTTCCGGTCGCAAAATATGGATGTGCTCGTGCGAATAAAGATAATATCATAAATTGCGTTTCCTCTTTTAAAAACCAGAAAAGAACGTGAAAATATGTTTGAAGCAATTGTTTGCATTCACGCATGTTTGAATTCGATTTGTTTTTCTTGCAGTGAAGAAAGTCTTATTGGGCGCACTGTGTTTGCTTGAGATATTGTGTCAGCAGGAGCGGATCGGTATCTTTTGATGATTTCCACCTCCTAACGATGAAAAAAAAACAGAGTGGTGAATATTAGAATATCAACTAGCGACACCTATTGCATATAGTAATATCGATTTTTATCTTGTCTTGATGTGTGATTTTGTACAAATTACGTTTCGGAGGTGATTTGGAATTGTACGGAAAAATGTGTGTTTTTGAACCCGATAATGCTCAATATCACGAATGGTGCCAAAATGATGTGGTTTTGTGGCAGTGTAAAAGCTATCAGGCTATGGGGGAAGCGGAAAGCCTAGAATTTGCATTCTGCTTCTTAAAAATGCTGAGCATTGCCAAAGGATATGCTGAATTGTTTCATCCTTTCCCATTGCGTCAATAGTCACTTTGACGTGAACGTCCAATCGTTCTTTGTCTTTTAGACAGTGGTTTGTCAATATTTAAATTGTCATTAAGGTAACTCGTTCATAATACTTCAACAACTTTTTTTTCATTAAGAAACAACTTGACGGGCGAGTTGAATCCTTCTTACTAGTGTTTAATCTATAGTCTGTCATTTAGCATTATTTCAGGTGCACAAAGATATTCCTCGCAATTTGTTCAGTTCGAACAACGTCTAGCGTTTACCGTAAGTGTTATCAGCTATCAATTTGCACGTTATCAGCGACTTCAGGTGGCTATCGCGATATAAAACAAATCGCCAACTCGCCGCGATATTCAGTCCATATAAGCCGTTTCCGGTGTTCATTCGCGAAATAGTCGCCTTGCCACTTCGAGGACGGCCGTGCAAGTTCTGTTCCCACTGTTTATCTGGCATTTGTCACTGCTATCAACAGCTTGCGAATACCTTGATTGCAGGAGCAATAAAGTTGCGCGCGCATCAGCTATTTCTGTAATTTACAATTAGTGGATGTAATGTCGGGCTGTTAATCATTGGATCAACCGATTAGATACATTCGCAGCTCAGTTTGGATTTGACTCGTTCCCAGTTGGATGTGGTACAGGTTGTTGTCGATTCTCCAGAATATCGTTATTCGCAGCCATCCTTAACATTGACATTGTCGACCGGAATCAACCTTTCACGTGGTTAACTCAGTGCTTTTTGTGGTCGTGTCCAATTGCACCGCAGATCCGCTGAAACGGTTTTAAACGGAATCCATTTAATTGATTGCAGTCTTAATTTTTTAACGGTTGACCTCCCTGATCTGGTGTTATAAGCCACGTTTTTCTTGAAATTCGAGTAAGTGATTTCCTGGAAGGAACGATCATAGAATTTTCGTGTGTGCAGGACTCTTCAAGCGGAACTCGAAAGATTGTTCGATCCTGTCAACGGTCAACTGTAACCAAGCAATAATGGCTCCCATCCATTCAACGGTAAGTTACAAATCAATCAACTATCAATTATCACGATTTTTGGAGAGGAAAACAATTCGGCGGCATGATAATTGCAAATCTCATTGAAAAATTACGCAACACTATCGTTAAGTAATTCATTGCACAGATAATGGTGAGAATGCCCAACTTTGTGTCAATGGAATCGAGTGCTCCCCGCGAGAGCATCATCAATGTCAGATTTGGCGTCAAGTTTTCAAAGTGCATCACAAATTGTTGCGCGCATAGAATTTGAAATTCGGCTCCGATTCGGGACAATGTAAAATTGTTTCATAATATTTTAAATATATAGTTTCTGAAAAATTAGTCTCAAAATCAACAAGAAAATAATTTTCTTTGTTTTGTTTTGCAATTGGTAAATGTTCTTGAGATTACAATCACCAAGTTTTCACCGGGAGTTGGAACGAAATAATGCGTTTCAAGAACAATAATTTTTTTCGACTTTCCGTCGGCCTTAGTAGGAAACTAAAGTCTTTGATGATTATTTCAACTTTTCATGTGCCCTAATAGGCACCATCTATTTGGTTTGGTCATCACTAACGTGATGTTCAAGTTAAAACTACGGCTTCCGAGGCACGGAAACATACATTTTTTACATTTTATACATTTTTAAATTCTTACATTTTTTACATTTTATACATTTTTTACATTTTATACATTGTTTACTCTTTTACATTTTATACATTTTTTACATTTTTCACATTTTTTACATTTTATACATTTTTTAATTTTGTACAGTTTTCACATTTTCTACATTTTTTTACATTTTTTTACATTTTTTACATTGTTTACATATTCATCATATTTTACACTTTTTTAAAAAAATTATCATTTTCACATTTTTTACATATTTTACATTTTATACATATTTTACATATTATTTTCTACATTTTCTAGATTTTTTCTATATATTTTACATTTTTTACATTTGTTACATTTTTTACAAATTTTACATTTTTTATAATTATTACAATTTTTTACAATTTATACATTTTATACATTTTTTTACATATTTTACATTTTATACATCTTTTACTTTTTTTACATTTTATACATTTTTACATTTTGTACATTTTTTACATTTTTTTACATTTTTTTACATTGTTTACATGTTTTTCATATATGAATTTTTTTACATTTTTTACATTTTTTTACATTTTTAACATTTTTTACATTTCTTACATTTTATACTTTTTTTACATTTATAATTTTTTTAATATTTTATAAATTTTTTACTTTTTAAATATTTTTTAACCAAAAAATTAGATTCCCTATAATTTGTCTTCTAGTTGGATTTTCCACTTTGTATCAACATCTGTTTTCTTTGCATCTTGACTAATAAAGACTTTAAAAATCTGTCCAACGATGATTGAGTCTGCTAGAAACAACCGTTTGATCAGGACAACTTACTGATCATGTTTTCTAACATTTTTTAGAGCTGCAACATTTTTGCACCGCCTTAACGTTGGTTTCTATGTTTTTTTGTTATCTCAAAAAAATGGTTTTCCTCACCTTTTTCCTGTTGACTCCTTAATTTCTGTAGCTGTTGGATAATTGGTTGGATCAATGTTGTATACCTATACCAACTTTTCTGTATCCGATGCATTAACATGCAAATTCGTTATTCTACTTATGAAATAATCAGATTTACAACACTTACTTCATTTCCAGACTTTTCCAACGAGGTCAAGGTCGTAATTTTTTTCCAGGCTGATTTCAGTGTTCTTAGAGAAACATCTTTCGATGCCGAGGTTACGAAACGCGAACAATGAACCAACAATGTTGTAATGATTCTTCCAGAACTTCCTGATGGTAATTTCCAACACCATTGGCCACTGAACAGTCAATTGTAGGTACGAAAGTCATTTGAAAAGTTTCCGGCATTTTCAAAAATAACACATATTTCGTGGTGCAACTAATTATTTCTTAACATAGTTCTTTCGCAATTTGACACATTTACTCCAACATTTTTTTGAATCCTCCAAGCCGTCAGAAAAAAATTCTTCGGGTACATCTGAATAATACCGATCTACTGCGTTTTTCATCTCAACATTTGACCTAAACTGTTCTCTCCCGAGAATTTTGTCTCAAATTCGGAAACAAATAAAACTGTGCACCCGATTGTTATTCTACTGAAACAACCCTTTTTTCTTGGCCAAATGTGGTCTTTTCTTGCTAATTTTGATTTTCAATCTATCTAGCAACGCAGCTTAATGAGTTCGTTGATGTTTTTACCCTTCTCAATGTAATCAATGAAAATTATACCTCGACTGTCACCATCATTTTTTCTAGAAAGGACCATTTTCGAAGCTGGTTCCTCCACCTCACTGCTTTGACTGTTGTTTGGTATCAGAAGAATTATTATGAGGAGTTGGATCCGAAAACGTGTTTAGTATTTTAAAGGTAGTTAAAATTCGGTTCGATATTGTAAAAAAATGTAAAATTCGCAACGAATCTAAATGTTTTCAGAATATATGTACATATATAGTCAACAAAGCATAAAAATATATTACTGATTTAAATTCCCTCAGACGCAATTAGAATTTTTTTTAATCTGGTAGAATTTTTCAAAGTATCCATATAAAAAAATCCCTAAATATTTTTTGATAAAATTTCCACAATTTTAAAGTGAATGGCTAAGATCACAACAAAACCATTTTGTAAATAATAATTATAATAATTGAAGACTGTCAATCATATTTTTTTAGATTCCTAAAATTAAAATTTCATTTATAACCTTACTCCCTGCGAAGGTCACCTTGAATTAAACTCACCCAGTCAAAGTCATATGAATGAAATTGAACAAAAGATTGCTGTTCCAACCTGATGATATGTATATCTTAGATATACTTATCTGGAAGATAAAGACCGTAAATACGTGTACATTATTTAATATGATTCAATTTGTTCGAGAATATATGAGATTATGCATTTGTTGATTAGCTGATGAGTTGAAATATCACACTTCAAGGACTACTTTGATACTAATCTTGTTTAGATAGTTTATGGCTAAAGATTTATATGAAATAGTCATGTCGGAATATTGGCTCTTATAATATATTGTTTGTCTGATAATATCTTAATGATTTAGACACTTAGAAGCCTCTTATACAAAGGAACGCCGTGTTTCCTTTATACCTACCACAAAAAGAGCTAAGGACGCTTAACGGCATTCTCTATTAAGTTAGCCACTTCGTTTCATTTGTTGAAAATCGAGGCTGACCCCAAATTTGAGATGAAATTATTCCGCTTTCCCAGACGGATGAGATTTTGAACGGGTTTCCAGATTATGTTGGACTCTGGCGAGCAGGAATTGGCTGTCTGGGAATGGGTCGCTTATGAGTTCTCTTTCTTCTACCCTCTTCAGATATATTTTGATTGGCCAGAAGATTTGAAAAACAGTGATATCCTTTCTAATATTCCTGCGACGGTATGTGCTTTCCTTTTAAAATGTAGTAATAAATTGTATCATTTGATAGATTTACCAATGCCAGGAAGATTTACAAATGCCAGGATTTCCGGGATATGCATTTTCAACAATTTTAGAATATACGCATAAAATGGTTAAAAGTATGCCCTTGTACATATTCGTTTATTAAATTCGAAGATTCAAAATGTTTGGCCTCAAAATCGGCGATTGATATTACTACATTCACTTAGTGTAATAACCGCAAAATGTGAACAAATGTCACATAAAACCTTCTTTCAGTGACGTCTTTAACTGATGATGCTAATTTATAAACAATTCGGAACAATTTTCTTAAATACCACTAACTCTAAGTATTCATAATGATTGATATTTTTCGGGAAAAAAATTTGATAGAGCTTTTAAGTGTCAGATCCGCCATGATGATTAGTAAGTTAGTAAATGACATTATTTAGCATCAAAAATCTGTTTGACTTGAAGTTGTCACAGTTTATCATCATCGTTTCTATTCGGTTGGAATATTAGCTCGTCAAATAGTTTAGCATTTCACGTATGTCTTAAATGGGGGTAACCAGTCAAAATGCAATTGGACGAAAATTGGTTGGTTGGTTGTAGTGGCAGCCCCCTTTGTCAAAAAGATGGCTCACTTAGGCCAAGATAGGCCCATTGTGATACCACAAAAAAAAATTATTCTTGAATAAATTTCAAATATGACTTCATTATGGTCATGTTAGAAATATTTTCAACGATAAAAATGCTTAATGAAGCAAACGGCAACATCAAATAAAAAAAATAGGCACACTCCAAGAGATCACAGCAACTTTACATGCAATCACCACCATAACTATCGTCACCGCTAATAGGAAACTCTGTTAATGTAAGGGAGAGTCATTACATGGAAAAAAGAAGCTACAACGGAGTTTCAAGCGGATCAATCCTTACCTCGCCACTTGCTGGCATCAAAGCGTCCTTGGCTAGTTGTTGGTCACTAAGGCCACGGTAGGCCCATCGTGATACCACAAAAAAATTGAGATGGAACTAAAAACCTAGCTCTAGAATGCTGGAAAAAATTTGGATTCTCTTATGAAGCCGACCATACTGCTAACATTTATATTTACCATTGCCGGGAAGCTATCCAGAAAGGGAAAGCCCAGAGTCTTCGGACTTCTTTTAGAAAGCGCCGGGCATTCGCATAGAAAATGCTGTACTGTTTCCTCCTCATTTTCTGATCTGTAACTGCAACAGAAGTCAATGAAGGATGTATTCTTTTCTGCAACTCAAAAACAGTGAATGAAGTGACAGAAAATTTAAGAAGCGTTCTCTTTCTCGGCATCAGAGCATCCTTATTGGAAACTCAGAGACAAAGAGCAAGAATTGATCGGCCAATATAATTGAATCGTTTGAGATGCCACTATAGAATATTTGTGAAAACCAGTTAAGTTTGTAGGTGAAGACTCTAAGAATTAAAGTAATTTAAAACAGATATAGATTACAAAATATACGCATGTAACTGCCATTCGTGCATTTTATAACTCTGTGATGTGGTAGGATCGCCATGTGATGTACAATCGTCTTGCGTTGCTTGTGGTCCTTTGTTGTCATGTTCTTCTCCATATCAACTAAAGATTTCCATGGTGAGGATATGTGTGATAAAAGAAATTATAGAAGGTATGTTAAATAATAAAACGGCCGGCACAATTTTTATGCCACTGGCCAAGGAATATACATGCCGATGGTAGGCATTACCTAAAGTGCCGAGTTATTGGCACAATGCAGGTAAGTCTTAAAAGAGCGCCGAGAATGAAAGGCACACGTGAAACTACTTCGCGTGTTCTCAAAAGACTATATTTTATTTGAATGTTACTTGCTATTTATACAATTTCTTAACACTAACTCAAACACTTGACCTAATTAAATCTCCTAAATTATACACTACACAATGTCATGCATTTACAGATCCAATAACTTATCACTACTCGTAAACTTCCACATGACACTCGCAACCAAAAAGGCGATATCCATGCTCGCAAGGAAAGATCACGAGGTGATAAGTGCTATCTGTCCATTCGTGAAGTGATGTATTTATTGATGATAAATACATCACTTCAATGTTTGAAAGATGTTCTTTAATGTTTCAAAGGGATACATTACAACTCAGTAATGAGTTATCTCCTGTTCATAAAATGTATATAGTCACGTAGTGCATTTAAAGCTAAGAAATTTCTCTGTATACTATCGGAATTTAAAATTAATCTGCCAAATCTTATATGATATTAACAGTGATTGTAACTTTATTATTACTGCTTGGTTTTGATTTCAATAGCTTCATCAAAGTACATTTACCGCCAAGACATAGAGACTCTAAGTTTGAATTATGAAGTAAACAAGAGTCTATAAGAGATTATCTAAATTATACTTACCCGTCATAGGCTATAATCGTTTCAGGAAATCAACTTTATGTTTTGTATTATCTAAATTATAATAAAACTCAAGAGGGATTTAGGTTTTATTGAATGTAATTAAAAGAAAAAATGTTGGTGAGACGATTTAGAACCAGCCAAATCCATAAATACCATTTCTAGAATTTTTGCTTCTTTATCTAAACGGCCTAAATCATTAAACTGAAGGCACCCACAGTTTATTTGTCCTTAAGAAATGGATATATGTAAAGGGAAATATTTTTTCTTCGTTTTCTGAAGTATTATTGTAAATTTGTTGATATGGATTTTTTTTGGAAATTCTGAGCACGTCGATTGGTTTTTAGAATTGTGATCAAAATGATTTTTCTAGCAAATCAATCTCACTCTTCGCTATTACTTCGCAAAAATGCTCACAGGCTATCTACCATTAATTAATCTCATAATTTAATTTTTTTGTTGGGAAACGAATTAATCTTTCGTACTGTATAAAAATAAATGTTGAAAAATTACACAGCTTCGACGGCAATGGCGAATCATTTATTTAACTTATATGTACGTGTAAATGCATACAACATATGTGTTTTTGCAATGCAATTGGTCAAGACTCCGATACCCCGGGTCCAATTTATTTATTTCCAACTTCGTAATGTACATTTATTATGGACATTTATTATCAATTGTTTATGTTTTAATTTCAATTCAAACTGGACAAATTGTGATTGATCATAGCACGAAACACTTCACATTTATGTCACGCTTTGTTTCACTTTTATATAAGCTGTTTATGGATCAATCAACATTCACATGTTTACTACATCAATTTAATTGTTTGAATTATTTGGTGGTATTTTTCTTAAATACACCCTTGTGAAGCTGTTTTTATTGGAATTAAATCACGAATAATTGACACGCAATCATAATATTGGAAAAAAGAAAATCTACGCCTGGGACTGTGAAATTCAACCGGAAAGATTATTTTTATCAACGAATATAGCATTCAGATAAAAGCAGAATCGACTTGAATGAAAAACCATTGAATTATTTTTGATAAAGTAAATTATACACTTGTCATTTATGTTCAACCTATCAACGCTATCTACTCCCGAAAGCAGCTTTTATTGCTATTTGAGATAAGCAAATCTAGTTTGGCACAAAATTATTATCAAATTTTGTTTGAACTCAGGTAAAAAAAAGAACGATATATAAGTCAAGCTTAATATGCGACTATGCAACATTTAATCTTCAGTCAGCAACATTCGTGGCTGATAAAATGATGTTGAAGACGATATTATACGTATTGATGCTTCGAACAATATTAGGTTACTTATGACGGCTAGTCAAAAGGACAAAAAAAAGCCTTGAATAATTGTCACCTGAGGTGAAAATTACACAAGCTTAAGATAAACTATGTGCCCGAGAAACAAAAGCCACACACCATTGGTGGCTAGCTTTATAAATATAAAATAACTCACTAAGTATCATAGAATAGAGACAAGGGTCTACGCAGCTAGTGAAAGGGTGGGACATTCAAAGATTAAAAAGCCATTCTTCATCGACCTGTTTGTTTGCAATAGCAAAATATTCGTTAATCAACGCCTTGCAACCATGAATTTGATCGCCATGTGAAATAATATTGCAGGAATCTTTGGCGTACTCGAAAAACAGTCTAAGAAAGTAGATCGAACCAATGATGATTCACTTAAAAACTCAGGTAGTATGGATTCAACCAGGAAATCGACATTTTTGAAGACTTTTGCAGGTTTTGTTTAAAAAAACCACAGCAGGAGTCCCAGACAATAGAAATGAATATTGGCGACATTCAACGTTTCTTGATTTGTTCACGTCATCGTTAAATAGTCTTTTTTTCCAGAAAATACTCGAACTTTTTCGGCAACGAAGCAACATCCTTAATACGTAACCAAAATTAGTATCACGGATAAGAACGCAGATTTGTTAAAAATAATTATGAGTAGGATGAGGTCAGAACTGGGCCTCTGTTTAAATTGTGAATGACAAAAATTTAGTTGAAGACCCAGACAAAGGATATAGAAGTATTAGGTCTGTTTACCTGGTCCACCATAAGAAAAATACTTTTAATTTTGAACACTATTCCGTGAGCTACGTTGACCATCTAAGAATCTTTGTTCAGATCCGATCGAAGAGTTTAAAGCTGTCGTAGAAGCACTATAGAATAAAAAAGCAGTGAGGCGCTCTGTGAGTGGGAAGTTTAGCTACGTTTTGCAAATGATTATGTTAAGGTTAAAACGTTGTATATAGATGAATGCAGGAAAAATTCAGGAATTAATGAGACAAATTCAAAATTTAGGATGCATATAATATGACAAAATATGATTTATTTATTGCTTTTATTCACACAAACTAACTTAAAGTAAAAAAACAGAGGGAGCGGCGATTTGAACCCTCTACCTCGAGAGCAAGAGTTGGGCGCTCTGCTCACTGAACCAGCCGCTCTACTCTTATATTTGCAAATCATTCCTATGTGTTGTTTCACTGTGAATTTTAAGACAAACATCCGTTCGCTTTTTCGTTCGGTACACTTTTTCTGGGCTTACTCCTCCCGCGCACTTTACGTTAGAACCTCCGTAAAGGAAGCTAAACTTCCAAAAACGGACGGCATCTATTTTAGATCCTAAGTGTGCCGTTTAGTAGATATTGAAACTATATTCAAAAGTGTGCATATCATTATATTTTAAGTAATAGAGGTAAGAGTAAGTATAGTTGTCTAGAGTTGAGGGAAAGTTAGCTCATATGCCAACACCGGGAGCAACAGTGATCCGGAAAATAAGAAGCCGCCAATTATTTAGTCATGATATCGCGAATTGGGAAACTAGAAGAAGTGGTCTTGATTGACATTCAGAGTGTTGAATTAAATTTATAGAAGAGCCTCAAGAAATAATTCTACAAACAAGATACTGGACAATATTCGCAACGATTTCAAAGGAAAATTACAAAGAAAACGGAGACAACATCATCATCATTACAGCCACGTGTTGCGAATCACCTAGAGCTTTTGTATACCCAAGCGTCGATAAGGACGACACCCCATAGTCTCTTGCGTGAATCAACTAGGATATTGGTTATTGTAGAAAGATCTCTGCAGACATGGCACGTAGAAGTTAGCGATAACATTACTGAGTCGCCTAGTAATGATTCCTTTGTGGCGACGTCCGAAATATAGCTTGCGGTGTCTCGTCACTGGCAAATTCAGCCTTGCAAATGCAAGATCGATTGTCGGTAGTGAAAGCAGAAACTTTTTCATTACGAGTTTTTATAATAGTGTGAATTTCCGACGGACCACAAAAAGCAAATTACAACTTAACTAAAATTTGACAAATGTCGAGATGACACTGTCGGCTGCACGCCAAAACTCTCCACGCATAAAGGGGCGATTGAAAATGACCCTAGAGAAGGTCATCCATTTTGGGTCAAAGTTCAAACACCTTCCAAAATATTATGGGTAGCAACTTTCTTTTTATTTTTGAATCCATAAATGGTAGTGTTTGAAACGGTTCGTCCTCTTTGTGCGGTGGATGATCCTGTAAGTATGAAAACACGCGAAATATGAGGAAAAAACTAGTGAAAAATCACCCCTTCATGCAACGGGCAGGACTCAACGCAGCTAGAGGAATTGCATTTTGAAACGAAAAATTGACGACCAGATACCAAGCGGTGTTCTTGGCGACAAGCCTGAAAATGACGACACCATGGCGGACGAAGAAAAAGGTAAATCGGCATTATAAATTCGTGTAGCGCGAGTATGAGGATACTAGCGAGGAGTCTTCAAAGCAGTGAAAAAACGAAAAGACGTCAACGACAGAATTGAGTGTATCGGTGTTGGCCAAAAATGTATAGAAAACAATACTAGTGAGTACCAAGATTATATTTTTATTAAAATCATAGGGGAAAGCTTACGTAGAGGACGTTTTTCTTATTTTGCATTCAGTTCCTTCCGTTTCTCCTGACATTGATCCATTGTTCATTCAAGTGGATACGAAGTCTTTTGGGGCAGTTTATTTAAATCTTAGGGTCGAACCCCTTCTCAGTTCTGGCTCAATGCTCAGATAGTCTTGTCCACGAATTGCGTAGAACTCAGCACAAAATCACTCGGCTCCTCTTCGCGAACTAGCACCGAGCGATTTCGGGGCAAAAAGTGTGCGAAACATGACCATTTGTACCTTATGTAATTATAATTAAACAATCGCGTTTGGTGGTGTGCATAAGATAAGTTTATTAATATACATTATTAAACAAACAGCATTTACGATATTTTCTATGAAGAAGAAGAAGATTAACATCTCTCCGAATATACAAACTTCAATTTTATCCATCCGATAGTATATTTGACAATAGCTTGAAATAGGCTGCATTAGCTTTCGTACACCTGTTCATGGTGTTTTTTCAAGCAATACTAATTTCGAATGTCACATGACTGTGACAACTAGCCAATAAAAATGGCGGCTATGACAGCCAAAACCGTGAATTTAAAGGCTTATCGCTACAGTTTGTTTCCAATCCAATTTTTCATCTTTCTCATTTGTAAATAATGCAGTTTATTCAATTATTAGTAGGTTTAATATAACGTTGCACAGAAATCTTCTAACCGCTAATTGAAGCAACTGTTTATCTACATACTTATATTTATGTAATATCGTCATCATCGATTCATTGGATTAGCAATATTGATTTTAATGAGATTTAATCTGTTTCACTTTGACTTTGAAGCAATGTCAAATTTGGATTATCTTGTTTCCTGGAGCCTCCAGTTCAAATCTGATTCACCGAAAATATGTTGAAACACACGCTCAACATGGATGAAGAGTCTTATCAGTCATTTAGCAAAGTGTTACTCTTTACGACCATTGTTGCGATATTTCCGTTGATATCTGATATTGCAAAATCTGAGCCGATAAGATTAGTGCCATATAACTTGTTATTGAAACTCACCCTGGACGGTTAGACGATAAGTTGGAGTTTATGAATAGTATCTCAAGTCGCAGCAGATATGTTTATAGGTTTGGTGCAATCCATGTGCTCAGATTAATTGACTTCGGGTGGGTGAACCCCGCACGTGGGTGGCTCTGCAAATATGTAGAAGAGTTCATAGTTTGCACATTTTGGTTCACACATGATTGTCCTAAAACGCGGAGGTTATAAAGGATGATATTTTCAGGAAAGGTAGCTTTCATGTTGTTAAAGAAAATTGAAGGATTCTCGTTATCGCAAAATTTTCGAAGGTTTTGGATTCAATACTCTCTTCAATTCATGTCTCAACACCAGAAATAATCCATCAGTTCACCTATCAGGCAAAACTTTCAATCTCTTATGTTTTTTCAAGGCAAAAGGTAATGGATTTCAACAAAGACTTTGATTTAAGTTCCTTCATTTTTTGATCGTTTGTTGTTGGACTCCATCATTAGTTTTATTTTTAGAAGTTTATCCAAGCGTTTAATTGAAAGTTACACATTTGAATACTACGATTACTAAGAACGAGCACCCAGACCTTTACATTTTATTATATTTCATGTTCAGAAGGCTGCCGTTAGGACAAGGCGACTGATGTCATCATTCGGGGCGCAACGCCCAAAGGATTACCACCCTATTCGCGCGATTCTTAGACTGATAAATCAACCAGTCCAGAAACTTAAAGCCATTTCAAGGATATTTTGCCTGGGACATCGACACGGCGAAAGCTAAGGCTGAATTGGATACAACTAGCAATTAAGAGATTGTACCGAAATATTGAAGCTTGTTGAACCAATCCAGCTTGAACATACCTACTTTATCTTTTCTTTTCGTTCAGTGTATTTTCAGAGGGTTGTCTAATCTTGGCTTCGAATCTCATTACCCGAAATTCAGTCCCCTGAATGCCCAAATACAAAAAACTAACAAAATCAAAATCCACAAAAATTTGTATCAAATCAGTTTTAGAGGCTATAGCTTCCATAATATTATTAACTATAATCCCGCCAGCAAAGCGATTCCAAACTCAAAACTTTCCCGAGAGCTTTAGAAAACAAACTTCTGTAAGGGGAACTTTATTCCAAAAAAAGCAATCAATGCTTCAATAAAATTTTACATGCGATCAAACAAACAAACATGAGACGAACGTCAGTGAAGATCGCTGAACATGGATCGAGCCACCTCTATCATGACCTATCGCTTGCGGTGTCGCATGTTATGGACGACTAGGCCCTCCATTATTTACCTAAGCTGGGGCTGCTAGTTCCTGAAAGTAGGAAAGATAGTATGCAGTCCTCACGTTTTCTATCTTATGAAATGTTTAATTAATCTAATGTCTTTTTTAAAAAAAAATGCTTTTTTGAATAAAATCCACTCTTGTTCCACTTCACATCACGGCATTTTTTCATCATTTTCGTCGTTTTGGTTGTTTAACTACACTTATAATAGTGTATTCTAAACTGTGTAAATAGTTTTTATAATGGGTTTAAAACATACACGATTTGAAATGAAAACTTAAATTTACCACATATATGAGACTACTTAAAGCGGTTAATAATGGTGGTCTTATAAATCATTTTTCATTTCTTTTATTGTTTAAATCAAATGCATCACAACTCAAGTAATGATATCAGCAGAATTAATTTTGCTTGGTGCGCATCACGAGTTTTCCTTTTGCAGACTTTAGTTTCATCCTTTTCATATATTCAATAGATTCGTAACTCTACTGTTGTACTGACAGACTAGTACAAATTTTCAGTTACAAATGAAATGACTCCTTTCAAAGGAACATATGCATAGTATTCAAACATCGCATTTTTTGTTTATTATGAATCATGCCTATTCGGATCTTGTTTTACTCATCACGGTTTTCTAACATGTAACATTTATGAACGCATTTATGACTAATTAGAATTTACATCAAATCCATTCCGTCTTCGAGGAAAAAATGTATTTTTTTTCTTTTGTTTCCTTTTTAGTTATAATAAACGACATTTTCTCCTCATTTTTTTTTTGAGCACGGCTTTCACGCCTGTCCTTTTCACGAGCCTCAGATTAACCTCTACCGCTTTCTTCTTAAGGTTTTTTTCAATCGCACATTGTGCTCCACCTTCACCACACACCAACTGGAGTTAGACTCCATTTTGTCAGCCACGCGTCTCTTTCTCGCGCCAAAATAGGATGTCTACTTTACAGCGTCTAAGTCGCGTTTTCCAGCATATTGAGGCGACTAACTTGACAAATATATTGCACACCTACATAAGTAAGCATTAACTTGGTTTTAACGGAAAGTGACCTCTAAACAGAAATGAATCGGTTATTTCCGAAACGACACATGTGTCTTTTTTACCGGTTTTGAGTTTAGGATGATTATGGGTATATTGTACATAAACGCATCTTTTAGTGCAAATAACACATGTCCGTAATCCGTTCCTTGCAAAAATTCTTTCAAAACATTTCGTTTAGAGCAAAAAGAGCCCAAGTAAATCACATGTGCTATTTCTACGATTGGCACACCTGTTGCCCAGATGTTCCTGTTAT
The DNA here is from genome assembly GCA_963942545.1 of Oxycera nigricornis. Taxonomy (NCBI): domain Eukaryota; kingdom Metazoa; phylum Arthropoda; class Insecta; order Diptera; family Stratiomyidae; genus Oxycera; species Oxycera nigricornis. The sequence goes on along the minus strand of OZ012662.1, from coordinate 25,367,609 downwards.
CATGTTTTTAGTATGTTTATTTCGTGCATTGTATTACGTAGCTGTTGAAATCGCTTTTTAAAAATTCATTTTAAACGTTTGTTTGATAAGTAATTTATATTATTTTGTGCCTGCTAAAAGAAAATGAGGAATGAGTGAAAAACGAAAGAAAATAAAAATGGAACGTTACACGCAAACCACGAGTGATGCCAGCAAAAAAATCCAAGCAAAGGTTTTATTTATGCAACATTCATGAGCTAGTTTGTTGGTTGGTTGTATGTAGTAGCAACCCCCTCTATCAAAAGATGGCTCACTTAGCCCATTCAAGACCCATTATGATACCACAGAAGATTGGGACGGAATTAGTTCCTAGCCGCGGGATGATGAGAACCATTTAGATTTTCGTATGAAGCTGACTATGCAGCTTATGTTTAAATTAGCTACTTCCGCGAGGTTATCCAGGAAGAGTGAGCCTAGAGTATGCATGCGTCTTCTGGATAGTGCTGAGCGTTCGCACAGTACATGTCAGATTACTTCTTCCTATCTGCAGCTCCGGCAGAAGTCATTGAAGGGAGCGCCCAATCCTTCTGCATGTCTGCCAATCAGACAGTGCCCCGCCAGTACGGATATGATGAAACTTAATGTTTCACGGCTCTTATTGAGTGCATTTGGAGCTCAGTGCTTGCCAAGCTTGTCTGGTTGTTCTACAGGTTTTTTCCAGTAGCCAGGCCAACCTTTATGTGATGCTGCTCGAATCCTTTTGGAAGCTAAAGGATGACCGATTTGGGGTATTAGTGTATAATCTTGAAGCTCAGTGTTAACTCTTGCTAGAGCATCTACTCACTATGCCCCGGTACCCAGTATAGGATCGCTGCAGTGATCCGGAAGCCAGAAGGATAGTTTCAGACCTAGTTGTTCTGATTGAAGAACGCAGCCAACTTTTCCTTCCATCTCTGCTCGGGATGACTGGCTTGAAACCATAGTGTAAGCAGGGAATCGGAGAAGCAAGGTCTACTTTCTCTGGCGTTGGTCCATCCCTCCGTAGTATAACGGAGTGGCCGATAACCACCTCATCACAGTATAGGTACACCCAGTATGTAATGTTTCATATAAAGATACACTATCAAGTACGGCCCGCGGTTCTACGGGACAACGTCATTTGTTTGTTGTCAGTTATGCCAAACTGGTATCTACCTCCTGGTCGGGGCACTGCCAGAACTCGTATATGCACGTTTCATGCTAGGCGTGAAAAACGCCGTTAGAAACTTCGGTTCATTGAATTACAATGGTGAAACGTCTTCGCTGACACAAATTTCATTTGCTTATGACAAATTGATTTAGAGAAAAAGCCAAAATGACCAAAAAAATGTCTCATGTGTTAAAGTGAAAGATGAAATCCGCGAAAGTGCTTTATCCTCTGCAAATCCGGCAATGCTTGGCAAACGTCAATTTTTGCAAGCACATGGCGTCATTTCTTGGAAGAAAATTTCGTGTTTGAAGGCGTCGATTGCATACTGGGTTTTACCTATACTGTGCACCTCATGCCGTAGGTATGAAGCTTGAATCGCAGAGCACTTGGCCTACTGTCTCGTAAAGAGCTTAGTCGGAACCCAATTTAATAGCATAAACAATTCTCTTGTCGGGGTAGTACGTAGGATCCCGGTTATTGACCTTGTTTAGCAGGTTTGAATTTGATGTTTTTGCAATAGCTGGCCACCAAACAACTGCCCCACACAGAAGTATTGCTTCCACTATCGTCATATAGAGCCATGATTCGATTTTCGGTTTCAATCCCCACTTTTCCCCAATAGCTCTTTTGTAGCAGTAGATTGCGCATGCTGCTTTCGGCGCTCTTTCTGCTATGTCCGCTTTCCATGCGAGTTTCGAGTCCAGAAGTAGACCCAGGTATTTGATCTGATGAGATGGGTGGAGACTTACATCATTAAGCTTAGGTGGAACAAATCGCGGAATTTTGTATCTTCTTGTGAAGAACAGTGACGTGATATTCATGGGATTATCGTCATTCATAAGAGCTTTTATAAATAACAAGGCATCAATATTTTGAGACCGAAACTGCTAAACAGGTGTGTCTGACAAATGAAGCCATCTCAGTTCAATGTAAACGGTCGGATGCATTTCAAAATGCGTCAATAATAAATACGTATTTTCGGGGCAGTGTGAATAGGCTATTACCAAATTTATTTTTGACTTTTTCAATATCCGTGCCGCATTATCTCCTTGAATCTTAAATTTTTCATTGATGAATCTATCAAGTTGCCGAAGAATGTTGTAAAGCCGTTACTTCATGCTGCGCTCTCCCACGCAACCGTACGTCCATATCGGATATATCCGATTTGACATGACCACACTACGGCACTCCAGCTGACAGCACACGTGGATATCGTAGACCAAACACAACCAAGCATTTCCCCTCCAGCGAAGGAATGCGCGGCGAATCGGGCCCTCCTGCACGAGACACAAAATGCGCGAGCACGAAGTCCGTTCGCCCAGCTCACAGGGTGGCCTTTCTCCTCCACCAAATGGCTGAATGGCTTTTCATGTTGGACCTGAAACGACGGCCGTCTCTGCGAAAGCCGTGAAGGTGACCTTCTTGGGGCGACTTTAGAGTACGCGAGTCAGCACGGCAAAGCGCACAGAACGCGTTTTCGTTGCGAGTTTTTGAAAATCGAAGCCAGTTCAACTTTTCTTGTTGCAATCGTTGCCAACGCGCCAACTTACGCACAAAGCTTGTTCGAAATTTAATTCGGCAATACAGTAGCGGTTCAGTTAGTCATTGTGTCCTGTTCGACACGTAACGGTTCGTGCGTTTCCGCTTAGTCCGCAGTCAAGTCAATTGTTGCGATCCGCCGGGGCAAGCAAATAACAGTTGTCTCAGTGTTTTGCTTCGGCAAATTGCGGTTTTGTTCAATCGATTCGGCATCCGTGAATCGATCCTCCGACAGGGATTGACCTTTCGCTTCGCACGACATAACCTCAACCCGACATCCTGGCGTGCACAATGGAACCCATGTGTATGGCTCTGGAGCGCTGCTACGTCCGCGGCAAAAGGAATCACGAAATTGTAAGTTGCACCTGACTAGCAAATATGTAGGTTTCTCGGAAATTAAATGCCTTATCGATTGCTGCCCCAACTGTGGCGTGAAACGCTCAAGTCCTTCGAAAGGACGAGACGTTGTCGGCGTGAGCGACCGTTGCGGTGAGGGGGCGTAGCAAGGACCCTCGTGCATACCTCTGTCTTTGGGCGCGGACGCGAAGCGTGACTTTGCGCGGAAACACTTGAATGCCTCCACGTCGGAAGGCTCGCCAAAGATCCACCGTCCGTTCCCTCCCTCAGCTCTTTTCTAAGCGGAGCAGTTGTTTATCGATTTGATGGAACACGCGGTGGCGAAAGTATTCGTACACCTGAAAGAGAAAAATTAATTGATGACGTAGAAATTTCAGATACAGTCAGTGACAAAACTGAAGACTCATCTCATAAGTTTTGTAACAACGCTAACGTTTTTGTATTCTAACTTGTGCCAAGAATTGAATAGAAATATTATATTAAAGTTTAAGTTCAAGTAAGTTCTTCAAACCCTTATAATTATGGCGAATCTCCTCCTATATATATACAGTTTTCTTTGAAATCGCTTGGCAAAATTACATAAATTTTTAAGACTCTCTTCAGGAACGTTGTCTTGACGTCTAAGGCGAGAAAAGTTTCCCTAAAGTTGATAATTTTGATACTCTAGCAACTTGAACAATAATAAAAATATTTGGAATTTTTTCAACAATTTGAAGAATAAAAATAATTTCAGTATTTTCCAACATTGGAATTTCTCTCTCACGGTAATTGCTTAATATATTCAAAAAACTAGCAGCCATGTTTGATCTCATAGCACTACTACATATCCACAAAAGATTCTATGTGGATTGGTTGATCCAATCGCGAGAAAATTACTGATTTATCCGAAAAATATCGATTTTTCAGGAGAGACAAAAAATGGTGCGATTCAAATTTCCTTGTCATATTGAATCGATTGTTCTCACTCTATCTAGTAAATTAACTTTTTACCATCCCAATAGAGTGCAGGGAAGTTGGTTTCCTATCATCATTTGTCTTTTGAAACGAGAAAATGTACATGCAATGCTTGGTCACATTTACTGAAGCTATTTCGCAATAAATTTATTTTATCAAACCAAAACTGCATTACGCTAGGACTCTATTATTTTAACCTTCCTTTCGACTTGGGAGCAAGAGAAATTTTTAAGAGATCTTGCTTCGATCTATCACAGATAGGACTATCAGATTCCGTACATTTCTAATTGTCAGATACGAATTTCGGAGATATTGCATTCAGGATAACCTGAAAAATTTTATAATGACATAAAACAAATTTTCCCCTTATTTTCTGGTAGCCACCCTTAATGCATATATTTTAAAGTTCCATAAAAAGTATACAGAATATATAAAGTTTATGGTAAAAATTACTCAAAGTAAAATTAAAGTCAAGAAAATGGATTCGCAAAAGGATTGATTCACTAACTGAAGTATATAACTATACGATAAAAAGAAACGATGTTTTCGTTAATATTTTGTAGCATATCCTTTTGAATTAATGACTTTTTGCATTTCACATGACTATACTAACCTTTTCATCACTTCAGGACTTACTTTTTCCCATTCTTTATGAATGTGAGCTTTTAACTGCTGTTTGTTAAATATTTACTGATTGCCAATCGAATTCTTCACATGCTACCATAAATTTTCTATTGGATTCATATCTAGAGACTGTGGTGGGATTTTAAGTTGCCTAGGTGCATTGTACAGAATCCACTCATGCACAATACGTGCAAAATGTTTGGGATCATTGTCCTGCTGAAATTTATTTATGCTGTTCAAACGCAGTTCGATGCACCCGACCTTTGAATTTTATGCTAATTTGTTTAAGTAGACAGCTTTATCCGTTATTCTATCAATAAAATGTAGTTTTCCTGTTCGCTATAATGGATATGCAGCTCCAGACCCTCATAGACCCACGACAATGTTTCACAGTTGATTATAACTTTTTTCTTTCATATTGTTCACGCGCTTCCTTCGAGCTGACACAAATAATTGAATGTTTGTCTCATCAATAAATAAAACGTCGTCATAATACTCCACGAGCTTATTTGTATGCTCCCTTGCAAATGCTTATCTTTTTCCATTATTGACTTTATTCACCTATACTTTCTTCCTTTCCCTTAACCCCGAAATTTCTGAATTTTCCTTTATGCGCCTTTCTGCTATTTATTTAAACAATTCAGTCATCCTGTTCGCGGTGTATTTGCTACACTGTTGGTCTCCCTAATTTTTTTTTATTATGTTTTCGCCAGTGATCTGTGGCATTTTGTGCTCACTGCTAATTTTGCACTGTGAATGGAAAAAAATTCACACAATTTTTATCATAAAGGGTTCTTTCACGCCCTTTTGCCATATTTATGATTTTTAACTAAATAAATAAACACGAAACTCGCCAGTACTACTCAATTATAAAAATTATTTGGTTTCATACTCCCAAAATTTAAATTTTCTTTCAAAGAAAAATTGTATGATTTAATACTTTTGTGGGGCCGATTTCACACCTTTTATTATACTTGCTTCGCCGATCCGTTTTATGATAAAGATTTTCACGTGAAATTTACTAGGAATATCAATCATGTGATGTAGATAATTTCTGTAAAAAATTTTCAGACTCGAGACACGATTAGAATTCGGAAAAGTGGAAATTGAACAGCATGTGTGAAGTGAGTGAAATTTTGTGACTGGCTGTAGATATTTGCTGAAAGAAATCGGCAAAAATCTTTATTAAAGGGTCCTTCTACCTTCAGTTTGTCTAAATAGTGTCTGTTTTAATAAATTTTTGTATAAATAAAGAAGAAAGATAATAATATGAAATTCTACATAGTTAAAGAACACAAAAAAATATATTTTAATTCATGGTGCAAATTTATTTTTAAATAAAAAACATCAAGAAACGGTGGTTGACTCGATTTCAGACGTCTGGTTACTTTGCAAAAATTACAAAACGGGATATTACTTTGTATTGAACTCGGTATCGTGTGAAATACGATAAAAAAATGTGACCAAAAACAACAAAATGGCGGCGGTTTTTCGAAAAAATCTGTTTTTGAGGTTAGAAAATCGGCTGAAAAATCTGTTAATTCACAACCGATCTCTAAAATCGTTCATGCGTTAGCCATGTATGTATACTATAACATATTGAAAAATCAGAGCAATCGGTCGAGGGTTTTTTTGAAAATCGTTTCCACCAGTTATAAATACATGGTTTCGAGAAAAACGCTTTTAAAGTTTCCAAACAGTTGTCTCATGGTAACTCTCTATATAGCTAACGTTAAAATTTTCATTTTGTTTTGAAAACATTAAAAACATTTTTTGATGACATTTACTAACAAAATAAGTAAAAAAAAAACAATTTTGAAAATTTCAAAATTTCTAGGTAGTTCTAGTTAAATTGTGAATAATTTTTTCATGTTTAGGCTTATATAATTTTGGTTGTTTTTTAATGTGAAACATGAATCAATGTGTGAATTTCTTGTTGGTAAATTTAAAAAAAAAACAATAATGGGATTTTGTACAGCCACCAAACAACAAATCGTCCTAACAAGTATTTCAACAGAATAGTAGGAATTTCATCTATTCAACATTTAGGAAATTATTTCGTAAGATATTCCAGTTGAATATCTGCGAACATACGTACATGCAATGCTTGCCACATTTACTGAAAGTATTTCGCAATAAATTTATTTCATCAAACCCAAACTTCATTACGCTTGCACTTGTTCTGATAAAACGTCAAGCATGTCTTATGAAATGTTAGATATTATTTTATCGCAAAGAAATCATGCAATTTCAAAGGGAATTAAACTTGTCGAAGGTACGATTGCAAAGATTCTTTAAAATTGTTTAAAATTTCAGTAAAATCCTCCAGCACTTGAAAGCGTTACCTTTTCTGAAGCGATTTTTTTCATAACAATCATTTGATTACGCTATTTATGGCAAATCAATTAATCTTCGTATAAGGCACTGTCTTCTTACTATTCCTCAATACTTCACGAAATTTCGTATATCGATAAAACGGCTTTGTTTCAAAATTTCAATTGCAAACAGTTGGGCGGAAAATCGATGTTAAATATGGTAGTGCAATAACAATTACCAACATTAATTTGTTCATCTAAATCACACACAGTTGTGTAATTAATATCAATAATTATGTAATTACTATACCTATCACCCATGGTAAACAAGCAATGCTGAGTGTGACACTGACCGAGAGGCGATATTAAGTAACAATAGACGCACATCACTAGTCCAGGTGTTTATGTTTTTTTTCGTATATGATTTAAGAATGAATGGGTGTTCTATAGTTGAAACAGTATTTGAAGAGTCAATTTGGAATAGGCCATAAAAATTGCCGACTTATCGACTCGAGCATTTTGGGAACGAAATAGAAGTAGAGTATGAAAATGCCAGTAGGATGCTAAATGCAGGTAGAGCGTAATTAAAAAGTAAATATGTATAGGAAATTTATAGGTATGTATAAATGTAAAAACAACATACAACGAGTCATTCATCCAAACAAATCGCTACCAAAAAGCTGATGTTTATGAGATCCAGTAGTATTAACACTTTTGTTTCACAAGTCAATTTTCGTCGAACGAACAATTCCATCTTTAACACTTCGACCCCACGTTGGGTGCTGTTGTAATGAAATGTAAGTTTCGATGAACATAAGTCGCGACGAAGTTGGAAGTCAACAAATGTTCAATCCCGGTGACGAAGCGACTTATCGTTCCAAGTCTTGAAGACAATTATTTGGTTGGCCTCTTCAAGACCAGAAGTGCGATGACTGCTGGCAGGCCAGCTCAATCTGGTGTTGTTCTCTAGTGTTGACAGCGAATTTCATCACCTGAATAAAGCAACAGCAACAATAATTTAGAAAGTCCAACACCCAAATTCGGGGTTGTACTTTAATTAGGCGATTCTCCCCTCTGGAATTTGAAGTGGGCGTGTGTGTGTGGGGGGGGGGCTTGTGAGGAGATCTATTATTATTGCATATCCCGCTCCTTTCGCGGATAAGCGCTGGGCGAGATTACTCAACTCGTGGCGAGTTGCGGCTACAAAATAACAAGAAATGCCCGTAACAAGAACAGAGAGCATATCTCACGGGAACTGGCATTAATTTTTACGGGTCCCCAGATTTCCCAAGTGACCAACGAATACTCTGATGTTGACTAATTTTCCGATATCACAGAGGAGTAAGAATCTTAACTTATATAGTTTTTAGTTCCGCATTTATTTTCTTTAGGCTGTGTTTCAACATTTTCTTTGCGTGTCTTGTATTAGTAAACTTTACTCCACTTTTTATTTTCATTCAAATGAATGAGAAAGAGATCTATCCTTTCCTGATAGATGTAAATGAAATATGACCACTGTAAGCACCAACTTCTAAATTTTCCTGATGAAGTGTTCAATCAACTTGAAGTATCCCAAACGAGCGAAGACTTTTGCCATCAATGTCTGGTACATAAGTGTATCCATTCGGGTTTACTTTCGCTTTTTATCGTTGTTTGACCCAAACAACATACGCAACTTTACATCGAATCATGCTGACGAGGTGCGTCCAGCAATCATTAGCATCTTGCATTTTTTCACACCCTGCTTGTCCACTTGGCTGCTGAACCCACTCTTGGAAGCTGACCATGGAAGCAACGAAGAAAACGAGTATGGGCAACGGATGACATTGAACCGCTTCGATCAAAGCCACCGAAACCGGAGCGGTAAGATATGCAACGACATTTCAAGTCATTAGTTCTTGGATCGACCAAATTCCGGAAGGCGTCAGCAATAAGGTCCAATACCTACGGCAATGCTAGTAGCCGTCAGAAGCACCTTTGCATCTGCATGAACGTCATGAGACGCGGGGGATGGGCTCGAAAGAAGGCCAACAAGCCCACCGCCCCGGAATGGATGGAATTATGGGCAGAGCGATGGAGACGGTCAGGGTGAATGTTCCCCAACCTTCACAAGCGATTCTGGTTTGCGCCCGCGCATCGCGTGTCCATAAGAAGGTTACCAGGGTGCGGGGCAACGTCAACCCGGACTGAATTGGAGAGGATATCGACCGTCATATCACACACCCCCGTCACTAACGAATCAGCTGACAAAAAAGTCTGAATGGGTTTGAAATCCATCCATCCGGAGTGGGCTAAGAAATGAAGAGATGCGCGGGTGCTGGGTACTCAGCTTGTAGTACGTGTGAGAAAAATGAACCAGGACTTGTGCGGCCTCTGTTTTTAGAAAAGTGTTACGGATGTATACGCTGTCATTGTAGTAGTCGGAAGGATCTGTTTTCGCCGAGCAAACGAGACGAGAAAATTTAAATGACGAGCATAGTAAACAGATTTTCAGTCGCTTCAACGTCCACTGTCTGTTTTCTCTCTTAACTTACTGGGAAACTTTTATTCGTGCCTTCAATGCCAAGGCAGTCCTACGAAATGTCAGTGTTGATAAACCGTTATTCTCTGAAGGATGCGTGTTAGCCTTCATGCATACTTAGAAGTCAAGTACGTACTTTTACATTTTGTTGCTTTTTGGGCTAGAAACAACGATATGGCTTCTATGGCATTTGCAGTTGCCGTTGAAAAGCATACGTAAGGATTCTGTTAGGATATTTATAGCGTCCACTTGAGAAATCAATATTTTGCTGGGGAAAAACTAGAAAATTCGCTACACTGGGCTATATGTTCTTATTTTGAAGGAGCAAATGAGATAATACATAATTTGGCGAGAAAAACGGATACACTTTAAGCTACGTAATTTATAGTTCGTATTAAATTTTAAACATGAGATTCCATTTTTATGTAAAATCATTAGGAATATTTCCACTTTTTATTACTTTAAATTTTTGTGTTCTGTAAATAAAGAAGCAAAATATTGTTCACATCATTCGAAGAGGACTACAGAAGTCGAAAACATTACTGCATATAATCACACATCCAATCCTTACAATAACCTTTGTCGTATGTAGGAAGGTCACCCGGCTACGCACTCGTCATTATTGCGCCGCGAAATTCATTCGTACCCTACAGTTTTTTTCGTGGGTTTCTCTCTGATTTGCGTCATAGAGACCAAAAACAAAGTTATTAAATGGATTGCTCGTTCTTCTTAAAATATGAAAAACAGTGTTGAAATACCTTTCTGTTGTTTAATTTATATTTGTAACACATCATACTTCAAAATGTATTAGAACTTCATAGAATGAAAATTTACTTCATAATGAAGTTAGGTATAATGAGGGCGAAGCTACTTCATTGCAGTTTAATGAAGGAAACGAGCCATGTATATATGACTTTTATCTATGTGGTAATGGGTATGTCGATTTGTTATTTGGCATTGAGTTTCGAACAAGTTTGAAGTAAAGTCGAATGATTTTAAGGTTAAGTATCGAAGTGGTGCCTTCAATAAAGAGTGAACATTTTACTTGATGTTTTGACACGCAAGTAAATCCACATTTTGAAGTACAGAAAGTGTGAAAGCATTTTTATTTCATTTTGCGGCAGTTCAACTGTCAGGCATATAAAGTACTACCTGTGTTTACTTCCAATGACAGTTCAACTGTCAAACGCGATGAGAACCACTAGTGTGGTACTATATCATTATACCGCACTTCATTATGAAGTTATGGACTCATATTCGCTTCATTATGAAGTATAATGTGTCACTAGTGCCATTCATTTTAGTTTGAATGTAAAGATCAACTAATTTTCACTGGACGCTATGTTTATTTTGATTTTTGCGTAGAATCTTTTCGAAATCTTTTACAATCTATGGCTATAGTAAATATGAAAAGGATGCCAAAACGAGATCATCATGTTATTATAGGCTTCATACATAATTACTTCCTTAGATGTTCTGGGTTGGATCAAAGGCTCAAATTTCTTTGACGAGCCTCTCGTTTTGAAGGATTTTTATTTCACTTAAGATAGAGGAAATATTGTCAATCACCTAGCTATGTTTTTTTGCATTGTATGCGGTTGTAAAAAATTTCAACATTACAATTTTCTATATAGTGCTTTTAAGATTCAATTTCAGCATAACCCCTTCTTTGTCCAACGTTGGGTCCTTATTTTAGCCAGATCATGTACCACACGAACCATGTTAGCTGTCAGGTTGTCAATAGTTGTTATATTTTTTAGCATACGATTGTGGCTTCACATACTACCATGAAACACAGTTAAAGCGTGTCGGGTCACACAATTTTGGAAGTCAGTTTTCAAAGCCATTGTCAAATTGTGATTGTGATTTCAAACTCATCATATCTCTTCATCATTATCATTTTCGGTATCAATAAAAACAAAAAAGTTCCTTTTTAACTGTCTATTAATCCACGCATGACAGAAAACCACCGAACGGATTTTCATAAAGCCTGGGGTAGTGATAGCCAGCAATATATTATGAGTCAACAGTTCGGATACTTTTCATGCCGAAAAACAAAATGGTTCCTATAAGAGTTAAAAAAACTCTGTCTCCAGAATCCAATTCCGCGCGCAAAGCTGAATATTGTGCGAGAAAGTTATCACTTGTCGAGCGACATGCTATGCAATTTTCTAGGCTTGAGTAGCCGGTGATATGTAAGTGGATTGCGAGTTAAATGTTTTTGAACAATTGCTCTAAGGAAACAAAAGTTATTGACCATTTTTTAATTCAAGCATAACAGTGAAGACAACAACGGATTTATTTGTTATGAATAATGTTTGATTTATGATTCATTTATTTACGAACGTCTTTTCATTTAATTTTTTTTCGAGATGAAGCCGTTGATTTAATAGTTTTGTTATCAATATTTATGCTTTCTAGTAAGAGATTTAAGCCTTCCCAACGTGCAAGAAATGAAATGATGATCACTGGACTATGCATAACCTAACGGTGACGAGGATAAAGCGTCGAGCTCAGCATGTCCTTAATATTTTGTAGGGCTTGAGTACTCGATTGACCTTATCAACTTTTAGTTTAGTTTTGAATAAAAGACTAGAAATCAATGAAGCTCGAGACGAATAGTGAAATAGATCACATAACATAATTTATACTTGAGTTTACTTGTTAGAGATAAGATCAAGGTAAACATATAAGTTGAATCCTAGTTGCCAAAACATCCTTCGAAATAAATCTTCAAAAGATTATGCACCAATTTCGATCAAAAAGAAAAGTAACAATTCCTATGTCGAAGCTGCGGTGACGAAAAGAAGATATTCTGACTCTAGCTGTTAGGAGGTATAAATAAGTTTTATCGTTCACTAAGAGATGGAGCTATTAAGTGTGTCGTTTTATTTTTCTAAAAGTGAGACTATTTTTTTACGAACACGTGTGAAGCTTCATGTAGATCTGTCAACTCATTCGTAAATTTGCAGCTGTTCAAAGTTGACGTGTCACAGTATTTTTGTACAATGGAAAAACTTGAATATCGTGCAGTAATAAAATTCCTATTTTTTAAAAGGTGAAGCACCGAAACAAATTCATAAACGATTGTTAAAGGTGAAAAAGGAGGAATAGTAGAAAGTTTGGTTGCTGCATTTAAAATTGGACATACAAGTCTTGAAGACGATCCATGTGAATGATATCCGAAAAGTGCATCAATACCAGAAAACAGCAAATATATCGGATATAATCACGACAGATAGTCGATTAACCTAGAAAAATCTAGTAGAGGCGCTCGACATTTCATTAGGCAGTGTGAGCAATATTTCGGCTGAAGTTTTATGTTGCAGAAATATTTGTGCAGATAGGTGCCGCATTTGCTAGTAATGGAGCAACAACAACATTTGGAGCGTTTTAGTCAGAATAAACAGGATTTTGTGTGTCATTTTATCACTGTAGATGAAACTTGGATCTACCACCATGATCCTGAATCAAACAAGCGACTAAAGAGTTATATGAACCTGGTACTTCGGCTCCAAAGCGCCTTAGGACCCAGAAATCGGCCAAGAATATGTTAGCATCAGTTTTTTGGGATGCAAAAGGAATTTTGTTTGTGGATTTCCTCCAAACTGGTAGAACAATAAACGCAAATTATTATTGTAACCTTTTGGACCAGCTGAATGCAAAAATTCGTGACAAAAGACCTGGTTTACAGAAGAAAAAAATTAGTTTTTTATCAAGACAACGCACTCATACAGCTAAAAAAAACATCGCAAAACTCAGTGCATTACAGAACGAACTGTTGGGTTTTGTGTTAAGACATTCCGTTGTTTTTACCAACCCTCACTCTGCTGTCCAATTGTTTGTGAGTATCGTACGTTCTATTCTGGAATTTGTATCCCAAATTTGGTCTCCTTATTTCGAATCCTATATAAACCTTATCGAATCAGTTCAGCGTAAATTTACCCGCTTTCTCCTATTTAAATTCAATATCCCTTACACTCCCTATGAAGAACGCCTTTCATTACTCAACTTGCCGTCTTTAGCTGCGCGAAAAACGTATTTAGATATGTGCTTTCTGTACAAGTTGTTCCATAATTACATTGAAGTCAACATCGATCACCAAATCTCACTGAGACAAACCAATAGACCATCTCGTTCTACCGATATATTTATTTTATCTTTCGCCAGAACGGAAGTATACTTTCATTCTCCGCTGCTGCGTTTTCCTAGAACTCACGATAGGCTCCAGCTTGGATCCTTTCCCTTCAGTATTGCAGTTTTTAAACGAATCTTGGAAAATGTTTTATTCAAATAACTTCTTCTAATTCTCTTCAATTTATAATATAAATTAGTTGTTATTTCACATTTTTGTAATTGGAATTTTCTGTTGAAATGTGATAAACAAATAAATAAATAAATAACATCCACCCTTTTTGCCACATTTGGCGCCCTCTGACTTCTGGCTGTACTAACATCTTAGGAAATTCATGCGTCGAAAATGATTTTCATTGAACGAAGAGATGATAACAACCGCGGAAGCGTTTTGCGACAGTCTTCCGGATTCTCACTTCAGAGATGGAGTCGATAAATTAGAAGATCAGTGGAACAAGTGTGTTGAAGTTCAGGGAGGTTATATTGAATAATGATATGTATTTCAAACCATAAAGTCGTGTTTTTCTTTTCGAACGATAAAATTATTGTACAACCTGGTAAGCAGGCATTCTTTTTCGCGGAGCTGAGTGATCTAGTTTTCATTAGAATGGACCGGCTGCTGGATTTTCTTAAGAAATCAGGATGGTTCATAAAATGAAATCAGAAGGTGTTCACGTCGACAGTGCACAATGGACTAAAAACGGTCTAAGTAAAGCAGAAACCGTTTGACTTAGTAATCCCATAACCTGACCTGAATATTCCTGGGAACTTCACGAACAGCTTGTAGCTACAGTAGCTTGCAAGGGATGGTCACAACACTTACCGTGAAAGTATTTGGTTATTTAAATGTAATTGATCAACATCATTCGTAAGGTGTGCACGTAAAAATAAAGTTGACTTTTCGGTGCCGGCGATAGACGTAGCATGTGTCAAAATGTGTACTCGATGAATAGCATTATTTTTAGAAAATGGCTAGTCAACAAGCGATTAAATTGAAAAGGTCAATAAACTCAACAACAAGACCATAAAATGATTTTAAACACTCTCTATGTTGGAACTATCTAGGCAAAAGTATCTACCATTCATTTACATACATATCTCTTGGTACAGTCAACTTTAATAAATTTTAGTGAAACTTGAGACCTTCGTCCTACTCACCTTTATCGGCGGGTTCATTTGAAATTCGAATTCCATCACATCACCGAACGGTGCAGGTTTGGTTGTTGCCTATTTAGCTGGGCGTCATAGTGGCGCGCAAACCCCCCACCACGACCAAAATGGGCTCGGCTGCATCATATATGCTGCTTGACTATAGGTATACAACGGCCAAGCTGGAAAGCTACGCCAAAAGGCAGTAATTTTAGTTCGGCCGGTGTGGATCCAGTTACACAACGGATACTATTCAAGTACGTGTTGCGTCGACAATTTCTGTGGTTTCATGCTCCAGATCTCTAATAAATTTCAAAATATTGATATGTAGTCGATTATATCGAGAAAATGTGGAAGCGAATGCTTTAGCTCACATGCAGCCAGATCGTAATATTTAATAGATGGGAGGTATTTGAACTATGTGTGCTGCTTTCGTAGTTGCATAAAAAATGATATCCACATGACTTCAATATGGCAGCTGTTTGTCTAGATAAGTTATGGATGTAAGAAAATTCATTCTTTACAAACGGTGAATTTAACACCATAAGCGCAGTAATGCAGGAATGCCTTGAATATAAATAACAATACGAAAATCCTCTACCCACAGCTGCAAAGAAATAAAGTACAATCTCTTAAAAAATTCATCAAATGCAATCGAATGAACACTTCAAAATTACATGGGACACAAAAATACCAAAAGACTGCAGGAATTGGGTGAACAGTCTAAGAAAGCATTGCTGGTTGATTGGAGAAACCGTTTGAAAGAGATGATGCCAAGAAAAGGAAGCAGATCTTTAAAAATGATTGAATGGAATTATACGGCTTTGCTACTCCACTAAAACGTCTGTATAAAAAATTCTACCACGCTGTCTAGTGAGCAATACCATTCGCCAATACCAGCTTGCAAGGAAGCTACCAGTAACCAAAAATAGTACGAAAAATATCAGGCAGCAGTAATATTTTCTCTGCTGAGGTTAGTTCGTGAATTTTTGACCTTACCTTACTGTTGCAAAAGACACCCCCAGCTCCGCTGCTTTGCACCGTACAGACGCACTTGTATTCCGTTCAACTTCGGCATACAATACGCTGTTGTGCAAGATGGTTTTTGGTTTTTCTCGACGCAAATTTCCAAGCGAAAAATCTTTTCACTTAAATTTTGCGAACCAGTTACTAACGGTTGTGATGTTATTCTTGCTACTTTACAGAGCGTATTGTCGTTGTTTTACTGTCTAGTACTTTGTTGGCAGTCCCTTGTTGTTGAGAACCTCATTTAAGCGTTTCGACATTGAATCTATCAGTTTCACAAAGTAGTCTGGCGAAATTGTATTCAATTCTTCTAAGAGAACTCTTTTCAGTTCATTTTCGTTAGAAATCGGATGTTTCCTAATTTCTGTGTTCAGCTTTGCCCACATATGCTCTATTACATTCAAGGTACTAGCAGCTACACGCTAAAAATTTCAACATATCGATTTTTTTGCATTTTTCAACTTCTGGCACCTTTAACAATGACCTCTTAAAATATTTTGATAAAATTTGAACATTTGAATAGGATAAAATGGTTTTAGATGCGTGTGTGTTTTTGGGTGCTCTCGCAGCCGCCTGTCGTATAAATCTAAAATATCGGTTTTTTTTCCTATAAATTCACAATAGAACATGAAATTTTTGTCTTCTTACTCGTTTCAGTTTTTATTCTCACGTTTAGTTTACTCCTGTGTCGAAAAAATGGGTTCTTATAGAAAAGGTACTAAAGCCAAACTTTAAACGCAATTTTCTCGAAATGATGTTTTTTCAACTGACCGCTAGTTGATCTCCGGATCTACTCAACCGGTTTTAATAAATTATAGCGCGTATTATTTATTAGCATATTCAGCAAGACAATTCACCTCAATCAGACCAAAAAATTGAAAAACAAAAATTTGGCGTACAAAAAACGACTGAAAAAGGTTGATTTTTCAAAAAAAAAATCAAAGCTCCTCCATTTTTTTTTAAATCAATTTTTCATAAGCTGTGGTGAATTGTCTCGTAAGAGACCTTAGCCCTTAAAGCCCCTTTTGATTTTCATGCTTCAGACTTGCAAATTTTTAGATTAATTGTCGGCCATGCAAAGGGTTACTTTTCGAATTGCCGTCTATAAAATGGATTTATAATGAGAAATTAAAAAAAAGTGCATGGTTATATTCATTGAAGAAGCTGAGATGAAAATTTATGAAAATGCGCTATTTTTTAATTTTTTAACGTTTACTAGTACCTAAATCCAGTGATTGTTGCGGGATTTTGATCACTGCCGGACAGTTTATACAAACACCTGTAATAAGTGTGTTGTTTTACTGGTCATCTTTGTTGAATATGAATGATATGATAATTTCACCTAGTGTCCAGCGACGAGCGCTAATCTCAATGGCACGCGAAATACCTATATTTCTAACCAGGTACTGCCGAATATGGCGGGAGAGCAGTTGATATTAAAACTCTTGCCGAATATGGCAGTACGGTTTCAAGATTGACTCTGATTTTATTTCTAAATCTACAGCTCATTTATTCTAAAATCTATGTACAGAAAACTTACTCTAAAATTAAAAGTAGGGATGTAAATCTATGTAGTTTAAAAAATCAATATACTCATGCATAAGAGTCACATTATGTGTGACCAAAATTAATTACTTTCACGAACAAATCGCGTTCCCACGGATAGTCTTGGTCATTAAGATCAAAATTTAATGAGGTCTCAAATGATCCTTTCACACTCTTCTAGACGATGACCAGCCATGAGTTATTTAAAGCATTACGCTGAACAATGCATGCACGTGGGAATTGTGCATGCTCGATCTAAATATATCCTTATGGCTGATCGTCATTATGAGTGATTTAGGATGTCTAGTCAAATTGAAGTATACCCTTAGTACACTACACACCATTCCTCGACAAGTCAAGAAGAATATTTCGGGTCACATTATAATTTGACTGTAAACTAAGTCAAGCACAATAAGCGACGATTACAGCTGATCAAAGCGCAGTAGCTGACTCACAAAATGATCAAAAACTCAAATGCCTACTGTACCAAATTGACTGTAGAGTGAAAATTCGTGCGTTCGTGCGTTTTAGTGATAGAATCGACTTATTAAAGTCCTGAGATAAAGGTGTACCATTTTGAGTGAGAGCCACTGTATGTACAAACCCAATATTTCGCTTGATTTAACAAAAATGTATCTGGATTGTTACATTTGCTGTGCACTTTTTCATTAAACTACAAATGTTTGCTGATTTAGAGGTCCTTATTTTCACAGAATTTTCGCACGTACATATGTACGTTAATTTATAGGCAATTGCTTCAAATGCGCAGAAAGGAATTTGAAAATAAGCGAACCATTAACGGCTGCAACCAAAACCGCCATGACGTGCGTGTGTAACCTCCGATTTTAGATTAGCTTGCAAAGCGATTTTTCCCTCTGTGGTGCACCCACACGTATAGTTCCCCCCCGGCCCCGGAAGCACCAGAATTGGTAGTTGTCGCCTTCGAAGAACGAATCTGAAGAAGTTAAAACACTCCAGGGCTTGTCACAGCGCGAATCGAATTTCCATGAACTGCCGCGCACACATGTGCACGTATGCATGCATCACGCACGTACGACCGCTCAACGCACAAACCATCGGTGTTCGCTCGGGGGGCAGAATCGAGCGAGTTCGCCGCGTCGCTTAGCTGGCTGCCTGGAGCCAAGTCGTGCCTTCGGCCGGCAGCCAATAGGAAAGAGGGGCTCGTCACTGGAGCTGGTGTGAGTGCACGCGAAGGGGAAGTCGTCTCGGATCGGACCCCTCGAAGTGGCGCGCTTATTCAGCCGTTGAGGCAACGGCGAAATGTACACCACGTGGAACGGGACGCGAATGTGGGTGTGTGTTGGCGGATGTGTCGCGCAATGACGCCGGGTGGAAAATTGGTCGTCGAGGGTTTTTCGCAGCAAATGCTAGGCAAGGGGGAAGGGCGACTAGCGGGGCGGCACTGACGTCACGCTAACTGTCCCGCTGGAAGCCACTAGTTCGGCGTGTGGGGTGCGATGCCCTTGTCGAACGACCTCATTGTGAAATGCTATGACGCAACCACGTCATCCGATTACACACGGCGCGGCGAAGGCAAATCGTGCGTCTCCAGCGCCGTGCCCCGACGGAGTCGTGCTTCGTTCTCTGCCGCGCCGCGCCTTTCGTCGTATTCCGAGCCGCTTTCATGCTTATTTTCACATTTCCATTTGCCTAGAAAACCGCATGACTGGCCCGCGCCAGGGTACAGTCACGTACGTGCAATGGTGCCAGGTTGCGGTGTAATTAGAGTCTCAGTCTGGGCCCGGAGAAAAGCGTGGGCGCGGCGCAAGGTGTGGCCGTCGCAAGCCCCCAACGCTCGCCAGTCGCCGTACATCTAGCGCGCTGTTCCGCCGTCGCACCCCGCTCCGCACCTGTAGACGGTGTGTTTGTTTGTTCGCTATTTCACCAGGGCTCGGCCGCATCGCGCGAGAAAAGTGGAAAAACTCCACTCCGACTGGAACACATGGATCTCGAATTTCCGGATGCATACTATGGTTAGAGGTGTTGCTGCTGGTGCTGTTTGCAATGCACGGAGGACGACGAGATCATTAGCCAGAGCGGCCGCCCCGCGGGGAATAGCGCGAGGTCTGGAACGGAGCGCCTGTTTGTGTCGCCACAAGCCTTGGACGACTAGAAACTGGTCCGTCCGCACCGTTCGGCCCCCTGCGCCATTAGCAGGTTGAACGTGTCGCAAGAACGCATTCCATCCATGGTCCGCTGTCCGCTCCGTTGAAACGGTCTCCAAGCAAACAGGATTCGGAAGCTGAAGGACGCCAACTGATTTCAGAGCACCAGAAATGGGATTTTATGACAATGAAGACGCAAATGGCATCTGCGAAGCGGATCCTAAACGGCAGCAAGACAGTACAGTGACAGCCTCAAATAAATTGACGGCTTGGGGTTAAACCCACGAAAGGTTAATTAACTTCCACAAATCAGCGTCTTCCTATTGAGAAGGATTAGTAATAACAGAAAGGAAGTTATTTACGAGCCTCTATCAGTAGCGATCTAGTCTAGAAATACGTCAAGAGAGGCGTTGGGTTGAAAATGCGACATGATTGGAATGTTTTATTTTCGAAAAACAAATCGAAATTCAGACACATTTCCACCCCACACATAAGGGTATGTTTTGAGGATAAAACTTCCTAAACACCAGCAACTTTTACAACGACCCCAAACATACGGCACGCCACACTTTCATTAAAATGAATCATCAAAAAGTTAAACAATTTTTGGTGGTTTCCAATCTTGAAATCACCGCTTCTTGGTCTGCATCATAACATTTTTTTAAAATGGACGTATGTGAAAACTGTTATAAGTTTTTTGTAATACATATTTTTTCCACAAATTGCTGAGTAATTTGGTCTAATAGTGTGTTTCGAATATCGTCTTATACACGTTAAACTCATTGCTTGGGAGATTTACATTCCAATCGCTTTCCCATTTTCAAGGGTAATTAAAATTGGTAGGAGCTGTCAGTAATTTGTGATTAAACTGAATTATGCAGCAAAAAACGTACAAAACTAACAAGGAAAAGGCACGGCATCGTCCTCTCAGATCTGGATGAAATTTGGCACATAAGTAGAACACGTCAAGGATATTCGATCCTAAAAATATTGGACCGCAACACCTCCCCGTTTTTGAGAAAAACGCTTTTAAAATTTTTAGCGTCCCTTATGGATTAGTAAGTTTTTGCATTTGACAGAAGCGGTTGTTGCGTGCTCCCACTACCACACCTCCCTCCCAGCCAATCATCCTCCATGTGCCCCGCCAATCCGGCGACACATGAAAGATGATTGCCGACTGTGGCCGCATAGTGGCGACCGTAGAGTAAAATTTTGAAACCGGCTAGCTCACCGGGTCTTGGCCTAATCAAAAACACCGGACAAACATAATCTCGCACAAGCTGCGGAGGGGAGAAACCAAATTAGACACTCACTTCATATTAGATTTCACTTTATTCTTTTCTTAAGCTCTACTTTAACGCTGATCGTTACAGTCCAGAGGCGACAACATTTAACATTTCATAAACACTTCAAAGATATCCACTTTTGTGGTTTTAACAAAACAGTATTTCTAACTATCAAAAAATCACAATCCTTGCTGAAGACGCTACAAAACAAATTTTACCAATTTATGGGAAAGAAAAGAAATGTATTGGAAGAACCGTTTGAGCACTATCATGACCTCCAGGCACGTTGTCTTCCGAATTCGAGCGCCTTATCCACGCCGAGAAGTCGGGTCCGAACCAGATGATCGACATCAAGAGGGTTTCTCGGATCCCGAGCATAACACCCGCCAGCACGTCTAGGATGTGATGTCGCAGCAGCAGCATTCCGGAGACCGCCACACTTGCGGCCCAGGCGAACAGCGGTGGCCAACCCAACCAGGGCGTCGGCGCCAGCAGCGTACAGAAACCCAAGCCATAGAAAGGCCGCGACATGTGTCCCGACGGGAAGCTGAACTTGTCCGGCCCGATCTCGAAGATGTCGTCGTTCACGGTCGGTAGCCTTCGTCGGGTTGATGCCTTGATCAAAGCCACGAATACAATCTCGCAACTATTCTGGAAACACGATACCACTGCCCGAGTATTGTTCCCTTAATCAACTTAGACAATTCTGAAACATTTCCACCTGCGACTACGACGACTTGTTCCCGACTCTCTCGCCACCTCTGCACTCACACCCCCTATCCCTCTCGCTCGCGGCCATATATGGCAATCCGATAATTTGTCCAATCAGATGGGCGACCGCACCCAAAGAGAGCCGCTTCTCGCTCGGAACTCACCACGATTAGAACAAAGAAAACCGCGTTTCTCACCTCTCTCGAGAGACAGTGCGAGTGGTGGATTAGTAATTCGGATTTTAGTACTGCCAATGGCGATTATTTGACAGCGTAAAGATGCAATTTAAATTGATTAACGTTTTGATAGAAAATAAAAAAAAAGTGTAATAAAATGATCCGCAACACGGTGCAGTGGAGGAAGCAAGCGGCACTAGCTCGCGATCATGAGATCGTATGTTCGATCCCCGATCAGTGTTTTTTTTTAATGTAATTAGTTTAAGGTAAATCAGTAATTTTCAACTAAAAATACACTTATTTTTAGAAATCAGCAAGTTATTCGATCATTAAGATATGTAAATTATACTAAAAACTCATTGTTGAACGGATGGATTATTAAAAACCTAGTGTAATCGAAGCAAAATGCTTTTTGCCGAGTTGGCTATGAGACATGAAGACGACGCATCATTGATTCTAGAAACAAAGGATGCTCCTACCATTAGCCATGATTTTACTTCGATTACAACAGTTTTTAATAACAAATCCGTTTAACAATGAAGTTTTGATTCTTATGAATATTTTGTGCAATCTTAATTATTTTCTATTATTAATATTGTTTTTTTTTTGAATGAAATTATTCACAAGTATCATATTAATGCAACAGAAAACTGTTTTCATGAGTGTCCTAATTTGTCTAAGAGCGACTGTGTATATGTATGCCAATTCCCTAAAGTATATGTATGTGTATGTAATTTTTGTACGAAAATTATTCAATCAGATTCGTAAAATGATACTCGTCATCGAAAATACCCTTGCAATTGTCCGTCCATCAAAATCAGGTCACACAACACTTTCCATTGCTTTGTGGGCTCAAGTTGACAATTAATTATTGGCAATAATATTCATTCAGAACATGAAACGAATTTATTTTCGGCATACTATTATTGATGCTTCGCACATTTCAGATATCTCGTTGCTCATTTTCCATCATTTTAAAGGCCGTCACGGTATAACAATGGCCTATTTTCTGTTTTGTAAACAATTTAATAGAATTATTTTTGCCGGTCAGGAAAAAAAAATTTGTCTGTGAAGATCATCACGTGTTTTTTTGGTTGAGCTTTAAAAAAGATTGGACTCATAAATTAAATGAATTTATGGATTTGCAAAATGTTTTGTTTGTGTGGGGCTGTTACTAAGAGCTTTGATTGGCCTCTTTGGGCCATTAGATTTTAGGGGGTGAACTTTATGAGTCAAAAATTCATGTAAATACTGAAAATTAACAATTCAGTTTCAAATTATTAGTTCATTTTAATCTACCTTGACTTTTATCCGACCTTCTATGGTTCAAAATTGTTAGTATCGAGCGATGAAAATCTACAGTTACTCGCTGATAATCCAAACGAAAGAAATAAGAATATCACTCAGATATAAAGTCTCATCAGTGCACAAAAAATGTAAAATATTTGACGTTTATATTTTGGAATTATTAAATCTATAGTCAATGATTCTTGAACTCATTTTACCACTTGCTTCAAATCACTGAACACAATACTAAAATCCTCATCCAGAAATGTGCTGAAAAGTGGTTTAAATAAAAGATTTACTGGCTACCTTAAAACATCGTCCATTGATAACAAAGAATCATTTTCGAAACTTAAGAGTCCGCCTCTATTTCTTACGTAATTTTTTTTGCGTTAAGATCAAATAAAAACAAAAACAAGCCGCGAGGTGCGACCCTTGATGTCCACACGGTCAACTTCCCAGTAATATCTGCATAAACATCAAAAACATTAAACACAATAATAATTTTGAAAATAATACTACTTTAAATAATAATAATGAGAGGTATTCATAGCAGTAACAGGAATGAGTTAATATTAATCATATCATCGACGGAAGGGTCCATTGATTACGTAAGGTTTTTGGTAGATGGGGACAGATTGATTTGATTGAATATTCACGCGGATCAATCGGTGGGGGCCTTTTCTACGTTATTTGGTTATTTCATATCGATGCTTGAAGGACAAAAGAGCGATAGCAAAAATGAATGCAGTTTTTGTTATTACGCCCACTGAAAAGATTTCGTCTTGTGATGGTCATCTCAATTGTTGCGTTCAAAATTGCCATCACTTCGGCATAATCACTTAATATTTTTTCACGATTTCACATCAATGAATGAATTTCGAATTTCTGTTGGTCTTGAAAAATATTGAATATGCAGTCAAAAATAAATTCAATTGCATGTAAAAAGTAAAATGTATTACACATGATGACGGAAGCAATAATTGAAATCGTACGCTTACTAAAGAATAAATCTACGAAAAACTACAATTTTTTATTTGATGAAAGCTTTTTAAAGCATATGATCTTGCAAAGTATTGACTACAAAATGAAAATTTGATTGAAATTTTGTTGGTTTTCAAAATTTAAGCAGTTTTTTTATTAACACTAAAACACTAAAAAAACTATTAAAAATCTGCTCAAATTTTGCAAATACAGTAAAACCTGTCAATAACGGAACCTGTTAATAGTGGAATTCGTGTCAATAGTGGAAAAAAAATTTGGCCGTTGAGCTCTTCCATACAAAATGACCTTTCAATAACGGAAAATCAAAACTCCGAATAGTGGAAAAACAATTTTTGGAAGCAAAAATTTTTTCGTGTTTTTTTCTATTTGAAACTATATTTTTTCCAATTTCACAACCAATGATTATAAAAACCATTTTGAAATCACTGTTTCATTTCGTAAAATGCAAAATTTATCGCTTCTGTTGTGGCAATTTGGCATCGCAAAAAAATGTATCGTTTACTTTCTCACTTCGAGTCATTGTTTAGACTTCTTTATTGTTTGGACAGCATCGTGTAATCAAAACTTCTAAAAAATCGAAACTCAGCTTTTTGCTGATTCGATAGCTATGAATTATGCACTGGCTTTGTGTGTGCGACCATAGATTGTTCAGTTTGTCAATTGCATTTAAGCGAAAAACACTTTGACCACACAATTAGAACTTCATTACTCTCACATTTTTCTGTCGCTATTAAAAATGAATCGTAAAATGGGGGATAATAAACCAATCCAACGTTGACGTCTCACGTTAAAACAAAAGTACAATTTGATAAAAAATCATGAAGCCAAAATTTGGCATCGAAGTTTTGAAAGAAAAATACAAATGCCGCAAGTCTGCTATGAACATGGTTATTAAAGACAAAAAATAAATTATCGACGAATACCTTTCATCGCAAAATGTTGAAAATATCTTTTTAGTCGACAAAATAGTAGAATCCATCAATTTAGTACAGGATGATTTGATTGCAAGCAAAACAAAACAGTCTTCAATTACCGATTACTTTAAATAATAATGTTTGTCATTCGCTGCTTTTTTCATTTTCAGTTTTTCCTTCATTCATTTATCAAAAAATAGTTTTATCTCAGTACATATTTATTTTTCACGTTCGCGTTGATTTAATCATTAAGTGACCATGAAAATATATGCATTGTTTTTTATTCAATTTTACTCTCAATAATGGAAAATCATTTTGGTTCGACTCAAATACCTGTCAATAATGGAACCTGTTAATAGTGAAATTCGTGTCAATAGTGGAAAAAATAAATTCCCCACGGGATTCCGTTATTGACAGGTTTTACCGTATTATAAAATATGGATTGAGTTTACAACAATTTCCTTAGAATAAAAGATATAAAGTAATATCATTCGTATGAACCCTCTATACAAAATAACTTTGAATGATTTTTAGTTTAGTTTTTTCATAATGATGGAAAATGGTTTTGCTGGTTTCTCTTCAAAAACTGATATGAATGTATAAATTTTATAAATATTTATTACTGTGCTGTGCAAATCAGGCTAAAAAATTATTTTTTATGAAATAAACCTAATTTTTCACAATTTCTCTTATTAAATTAAAAAGCGGCTGAAACAATTTTTACATAATGTTAGAAAAAAATCGCAAAAATGTTAATACACGTCGATTGACACCTTAATGATGCAAATATTATATCTGGCTCGTGAGATATAGTGAATGATAAAAATGCCCTTGAAAATCCTGATGACTTTTAATGATTTTCTATTTTTAATTTAATTTTTTACGTAATCATGAGAAAAAGTTTTGATGGTGTTTTTACAAACATTGTTTTGTATATAAATTTTATAAACATTTATTACTATATTTCGCAAATCAGGTTAAAAATTTATTGTTTATGAAAAAAACCTAATTTTTGCACTTTTTCTCTTAAATTAAAAACCGCTTCAACATTTTTTTTATAAATTTGATAGATTCACGCAAATATTAATACGCGTCGATTGACACCTTAACGATGCAAATCGTATGTTTGGTTCGCGAGATATAACGCATGACAGAAATGACCTTCAAAGGGGCAAAACAACAAACCCTCCGGACCGAAGTTTCCCCAAAACTAATCAGCTCTTGAACAAAGACGCTTCCATTGACACCTTAACAAAGTCGATACGATTTTATTTACGTGAGTTATGCTCGTAGAACTGTCCACGAACGTACATACGTACGTACACACACACATACATCTCCCTTTCTAAAAACACTTTATAAATACTCTATAGACATCAAAACGTAAAAAAAGTAGAAAATTTCAATTTCGATTTTGGAGGCGATTACAAGAACTTCCCATATACTGGGAAGTTAAAAATTTTTGTTAAAAGCAATCCGGATATTAAAAATATAATTTTATATTGTATTTTCTGGAAATAGTTAACATTAAAACTCATTGATAAATGAACAGGATAAGAAAAACAAGAACTCAGTTTAGATATTTTGACTGATGTCATCACAGTAAAATTTGTTCTACAAATTATCACATATGAGAAAAGTTGAAGCAAGTTCGCTGCCGAGTGAAGATGCATATTTTCACAGTAAATTGGTTGACAAAAATAAAGAAAAATGGTAAGCTGTCTAACATTCAAACTTGTGTTTGATTTTTTTATTTTTTTTATCGCAAAACCTCGCAAAAAATCTATTTAATGAAATGCCCATGCCATTAGTAATTTTCGCAAATGCCAATTATCACTTACTAGTGGTTTGATATGCAAGCAACAACAACTTCACTAAGAGTTTCATCAGTTGCGAATACTAATTAGTAAGAACAACACTTTGCGTTCTCAACACTCCTGCAATTTGCATGCCGGTCAAGCGGTTCTTGCCAAACAGAAATAGTTGTAATAAAATACTTGACTGGGAATAACCGCATAACCCATCTTCCCGCTAAAATGTTTATAACATTTACCCGCGAATATATGAATCTTAAACAGATAAGCCGTTCGGTCTTAAAAATAATAGGTTCAGGGACTTTTCTCCTGCAGACGTTGGGAGTCATGCAAAAGTTGCTCATGACGGGAAAATGCAGGGTAATTTAACGAGTATGCTTTCTATCTAAATCGATTGGTATTTCCCCTGTGTAAATGTAGGATTCCAACTTTAATAGATGTGCGATAAACTTTGCTTTTGATTTTTCTAGTTTTCCTACATATGATTCTGAGAATGGAGTGATACAATGTATTCGCGATATCAAGTCAAGGAGTAATAAACACATACATATATGTTAAAAGTTGACAAAAGTCAATCGTAAATATTAAATCGAAAGTGATTAGATTATAATTTTAATGAATAATATTTGCTCGCAGAAAGTTCTTGAACTTTCAATAAAGAAAATATTTTTAACCCATTGCTGCACTTTAATTACCATTGATTTGCGATAGTTATTTTCCATGAACTAGCCAACGTATCAAATTAGTTGGAGATTTATTTTATTTGCATTTAATTCTTCACTGGAAATGTTTTTGCTATTAAAGACCAGATAATTTATTTTGCGATTTCCGTAACGCTTGAAATATATTTATGGCTTGATTGGAAGCTCTGTGAAAATTGCACTTCGGGTCATATATAATTATGAAATGCATTCGGTGATTATTTTTTGTAGGATAACCATTTATTTGCTTCAGAAAGCGGTTGGGCGTAAATTAACCAATTTATTTCATTTCTTTCAAAACTCTGCTCAATTCAAAAACAGTTTGAAAATGACGCTACTAAAGAATATTGAATGCTCCCAAAATGTTTGCCAAATTTCAAACAAATCGAATTATATATGGTATATGTACTGTGGTTTGAATCTCGGATGGATTGGAAAAAATCATGTTCATACAAGCACACACGAAAGCATGTCTTAAAATGAATTGTAGTTACTAATATAATAGGTTTCTGAATCCCTACACTCTAGTTGATCTAGAGTCTAAACTGACTAATTGACGACATACTTAAGGGGGAATATAGGCCAAAATCAATCCCAAAAAATTTGACAAGCGAAAAAAAGGAAAAATCGATTTTTCGAATTTTTCTTCTTCAAAGAATCGCTATTTTTTTGATCATTTTTTCAAAATATTTTGGTAGATTACATTCCTGGTGGTTCCTCTTTAAAATGCGGTTTGTTTTTTTTATTTCAAATTTTTCATTCTTGACATTATTTGTCCGCAGTGGGACGAGGCATTTTTCGAGACATCAACTTCAGCGCCCTCTATAAATTAGTGGCAAAATGAAAAAAATAAAAGATTATTTTTTTTTTGTAATCTTCGAAATGTGTGTTTTATCCATGCAACTTTTAGAATTTATATACAATAAAGGAGCTGAAAAAAAATATTGAAAATTAGGCTGTTTTTTAGCATTTTAATGGACTTATATAACTTCATTTCAAACTAATCCAACACGTTCTTATTTTGAAAGATGAGTGCTGAGAAAACTCGCTGATCAATGTAAATATCTTTAAGATGATTCGTTGGTTGTAGTGGCAGCCCCTTTTATCGAAACTTAGGCCACAAGAGGCCCATTGCGATACCACAGAAGATAAGGGCGGCACTAGAACCTGCACGATGACGAGAACCATCCAGATTCTCGAATGAAGCCGGCTATGCATCCAAATCAGCTACTTCCCTTGAGGTTGTCCAGGAAGGGCGTGTTCAAGGTTTGGATGCGCTTCCTGGGATGTGCAAATATCTTTAAGATACAATTAACTGAACAGAATAGGGTCATAACAAGGTCTTAAAACTAACCCTAACTATGAATCATCGAGCATGAGAGACTCTCAACAGTATGCATGGCTCTTATAATCTAAATTATCTAAAAAGAAAAAAAATGAAAACTAATATGTAATCTCATTCCCTGGCGAAATAAACGTCTATAATTTTTAATATAGTGATTAATTTGATTAGAAAAATCACAATTGTATTCATCAGCTAAAATCATCCAAATCCCCAAAGAATGAAAATAAATAATTAAACAACCAGTTTTGTGGATCAGTTCAAGACTCAGGACTAAATATTCCTATTCATAATTGTAATAATAAACTGCCGCGTCTTAATTGGTATTAAAATGTAAAATGTAAGAATTCACCTCAATAAAATGTAA
Organism: Oxycera nigricornis; assembly: GCA_963942545.1. Taxonomy (NCBI): domain Eukaryota; kingdom Metazoa; phylum Arthropoda; class Insecta; order Diptera; family Stratiomyidae; genus Oxycera; species Oxycera nigricornis. Next base: position 25,338,551 of record OZ012662.1, on the reverse strand, counting down.
GGATGTCTCAAGGTTGCCTGTACAACTTTTGTATATATCACGGTCACCTTTCAACATCAAGTGGTTTTAAACAATCTTTTGGTGCAAGATGGGCAGTTAAATACGAAATCTTTCAAGTATCCACTGTTTCATCCTTTTGATTACAGATATCTTCATTATTAATAATGCAACTAAATCGGTCAACTTTTGACGGAAATAAAGAGTCTTCCAAAGACCAGTTCCCGAATTGACTAGAGTGAACCAGGATACCAGTCGAATTAGATATATATGCTTTGACGAAACTGTACGATTAACATATTCATGAACTCGACTGTTGCATCACCCGATTGAATATCCAGAAGAATTGTTCGGATCACTATACAGATTGACCAACTGGTTTCTCGCAACTATTCTTCTTCAATTCTTGAGGAAAGATGTTGACGCAGAATTTTTATTGATATTTTGGTTAAAGTTTAATAGCACTGTAAAAGTAGAAAAACAACGCTATACGTTTACAGCTGAATATGACGTCAATTGGGTTCAAAATTCATAAAAGTTTGTAGAGGATGTTAAAAAATATCGTACATACGTCGAACGATTCATTATAGATTGAGATATTTATGTTAATTTGAACAACGAGATTTTGAGTTCTTCCATTCACAAAGGGTGTATTTATGAAATTCTAGCTTTATGATCCTTTGATGAAAATTTCTTTATGTTAAAAAAAGCCTTTACAATATGGGATAATTTTTTTAATCTACTTCATGGGTCTAAGAAGAACATTTATGACAGACATGTCTTACGATATTCAATTGACATCATCCGACCTTTTTTAGGGTCTGAACTCTGGCAATAAAGTTTGAAATAGTCGAACTAATTTGTATATTTTACGTAGTTTATAGAAATAAACGTAATGTTTCGGGAAAACTGTGTCCAAAAGATCACGAAATTCAACAACCGAACATTAATTTCCTGAACTATGTATAAAACCGCGTTACACCAATTGTTAGTATTCTATTTATCGATGACGCACCCTCCTGAGTTGGGCCAGACCCTTAAGCTAATGAGCTATTTTATTACTTGACCAATGGAAAAATACGAAGTGGAGTGATCAACAATACGCTCGTTTGTGTTCATAACCCTAATTTGATTCAGGTAATCATTTAGTGAACTAATAGCAAGGTACCAAAACACATTTGCGAAAACTACTTGACGTCAAGCAGTCTCGAGCGTGCTATCCGGTGCATTGGAAGCAAATTTTCCAACCACCAAGCCGCCCAGACCGTCAGTTTAATTCCTATATGGAAATTTTGATGCATTTCCAAGTACATGAAAACTAAATAACAAAAAAAAATTAAGTAAATTTCGCTGTTAAACATTATCACAGCAATATGTTAACCATTGATGTTAACTACGTTTAGACAAAAATAACTGAAATTCATCAACAACATGACTCAAGATTACCTTCTACGTTACTCGACTATACTTACATTTTACGGACAGACCGAGTTTACAATCGCGATATGACGACATCCCGCAGGCAATGAAGACTCTCATTACTCGACTTGGACCTCATTCCAAAAAAAAAAATAATAAATAGCAACAAAATAAATGTTGGCAAAATAATAACTTATGTTTCCATACATTCTGCTGATCGACTGACCTCAGCCGGGCTCGCCAATTATTATGCTGTTTGTGCCCACCACGGCACACCGCGTGTAAAATCGCATAATTTTCGCGGTTGGGGTCTTCTTATACTTAATTGAAAAATTGCTACCTTCTTTAAAGGAGAGAAATAATGATCCACAAGGAAACTTTCCCGCGATTTTTAATTTAGTTCGTTTTTTATTTGTTTGTTTCTTCTGTAAGCCTTCATAAATTAAAACGAATTCCACGTTAAAATAGAAAAACTCCTATATTTGTTAGAAATTACACCCTAGAATTTGATTATACCAAATTTTATTGTGAGTTCAACACAAAGAAGCTATTATTTTTCCGTACCGTAGATTCTATGAAATCTAATTGTTGTGACAACGCAATCCTTGTGTCCACAGTGTATACACTGGACAGTGGAAAAACTTGTGCCCGGGAAATAAAACATTAAAATTAAATTTAAGAGAGAATTAAGAGAAATTTAAGAAATATCACAGGGAAAATTTCATCTTTAACGACCCAATATTACTGAAAAACGAATTGCCAAATCAGTTCAATTTTCTTTAAAGGATCCAATAATTTGAAGACTGCAAGTAAAATTTTAGTTTTAACCGTTTACACGTCATATACGACTATATACCATCGAAATACGAACCATAAGGTTAAAGCCCGATATAGTTTTATCTGAAATTATTTGATTTGTTTTAGATTTATTTTCTTTAAATTTTAAAAGCTTACTATTAAGGGGCTATGCTAGTTTATCGGCCAACAAATGGGTGTTTTTCACGATTTTTTTTAGCAATCTATGTTAGATATTGTTTTAAATCTTTTTGGGTTTAATAAATACACTATTGAAATATATAGAACAAATTTTTTATTAATTTTACTATATGTATATATTTATAATGCAGTCATCTATACAGACATACAAAAAACCGATGCGCAGTGTCCCAGTGTTTTTGCAGAAACGGAACATCTGAAACACAAAAACAAAAATGATTTTTATTCAGTAGGCTGCTGGCTATCGTCTGAACTAGAATTTTAATTTTTGGAGCCAAAATAACAAAATGGCGGCTGTTTGAACAAATGGAATCGAAAAATACCCTTTTTTGTAGATTTTGTCTTGTAAAAAAAAGAAAAATTTGAATTTTGACATGATTCTAGTTCCAACCATACCTATATATGTAACAAACATATGCTCAAAATTTAAGACGGATCGACCGAGTAGTTTTCGAGAAATCCATGGGACAGTATCAAAAACATGATTTTGAGAAAAACGTGTTTAAAGTTATTTTATAATTTTTTTTATATAAAAATGATACAACTAATCCGCGATGCCGATACCATAGAGAATATTTTACATGCAAAATCAAAATATACAAACAGACTAATATATCTGTTTTTATATATTATACCATCTGCTGCGTGTATAGACTAAGCCTAGAGTCGAAAAGAGTGGCGGAGCATTTGAGCGTATTATACGTGTTATATGCACAAACACGCGAAAAAGTATACTTAGAAGGCTCGGATCATTCTACAATTTTAGCACGATATTTTCAAAGGTATTTACTGTCCAAAATTGAAAAAAAAGTCGATTTTTTGAAGTGCATAAACCCTTAATATTTTGTGGACTTTCCTCGCAATCTTATGACTTTCTGGAGGCGTTTCGGCATCGATTTTGCCAACACTTGGTGGAATATTTTCCCATTCTTCAATAATGGCTGTTTTTAGTTCGCAACTTTATTTTTTAGGTGGTACCATAGATGCTCTATGGGGCTCAAATCTGGGGGCTGAGCAGGTGTTTTAATCATATTTGGGCAGTTATAAATAGCCCAAAGTCGGCATTGCTCCGAAGTATGTTTGGGATCGTTATCCTGGTAGAGGCCAAAAGAGTTTAAAATCCTCATATTTTCAGCACTTTGTCTAATATTTGTTTTGAGGATATTTGGATAGTAATGTTGAGCCATCCTGCCATTTATCATTTCTAAGTTTCCAGGTCCAGAAACCTCCATACAACCCCATAGAATACTGTTCCCACCGCCATGTTTTACTGTGGGATTGGTATGCTTGAAATTGAACTGGGTATTTGGTTTTCTCCAAACATACCGCCTCCCATCAGATTCAAACAGATTAATTTTTGTTTTTGTACACAAAAATAACCCTTTTCCAGAAGGACTGGTTTTTTACGTATTCTCCCGCGAAACGTAATCTTAACATCACATTTTTTGCGCTAATGTACGGTTTTCGTCGGCAAACCCTGCCTTTAAAGCCCGACTTTTTTTATAATATTTCGTATCCTCTGCGCAGACACTTCTTTTCTGAAGTGTTTTTTTTAACTTCATTGCGTAAAAATAGGGCACTTAATCTTGGATCCTTTTTAATTTCTTTCACAATCCATTTCTCTTTTCGCTCAGTTAGCATTTTTCGCCTTCCTGATCGAGGTTTTGTTTCGAATGACTTTGTTTTTTTAAATGCTTATACAACGTTTCTAAAAGTATATTTTGATTTTTTTTAACTAATACACCAATTTTAGCATATGACTTTCCTGTTTGCCAAAGCTGAACTATAATTTTCCGAACTCCTGCACTTAATGGTATTCTCTTGGCACTCATTATTTACTCACTTTTAAAATTTACTCTCCTTGATCATTTACTCAAATCAAATGACAAATATTTCATGTAGCGAAAATTCCATGCAAATCTATCGGTGCATTTTTCTCAGAAAAATAAATGATTGGAAAAGTATTTTCCCCCTATATTTAACAATTGTTGTGTGATTGGTGTTTTTTTTTGTTATCTTACTGAAATATATCTCCTGATATAATGTGAAGATAAAAACATTTTCGATAAAAATATCACTGAAAAGTTAAAAATTTTCTCACTGGGTTCATCGTGCCTTAACTTTTTTTTACCCACTTTATGTATTTTCTCGTGAGTAAATAAAAAAATAAATCTGAACGCCTTCTGCAAAATCCGGTCCAAGAGTGAATGGTGACTGTTTTTTTTAAGTTTTTCTTGTTGTCAAATTTAGGCTCCCGTCTATGATAAACTTCTGGTCTTAAAAGTCACCTATGCCGTCTTCTTGATCATGGTGCAATATTCTGTATTCCAACCTTAATTTATTGTTGACTTACTTATGTATCGCTAATGAAGAAAATTGCCTTTCTATTTATGATGTTCCAATGATTAAATACCTGCAGATGATATGCAGTGATAGTGCACCGTAAAATTTTATTCCTAATTTGAATTAACTTACATGTTTTTATGCATTTCTTTAATTACAAACCAATTAGCTCTATTTTATCTGTAATCAAAATTAAATAATGTTTTTTTTATTCCAGGTAAGCATGCAAACATGTTGACTTCGTAAATAATAATTGTTCCTGCACAAAACGTAAACAGAACGAAAAAGTGAAAAATTAAATAAATTGAGCATATAATTATCTGTTGGACTTCATGTAAGCTATTTCGTTTGACAATGTTGTTGATACTTTACCACTAATTATCCTACAAACGCGCATATATACGATATCAAAAATTACCTAAAATACAATGATGGGAACCACCAAAACTCAATTACGAACACGAACATTTTTTGCAGTCTGTTATTTGGTAAACCACCTTCATGTCATTTGTTCGCGAGTGTGTAGAGTTAAAGGTCATCGAAGATCATGCGAATAATGTCCTCAAAATTGCTCGTGAATTTGCAAAAAAAAAAGCTGAAAATGTCTAAAGTACACACTTGAAATGTGAATCACACAAAAATGTATGTCTCAAAAGAAGACGTTCAAATGAAATTGGTGTACGCGTAAAGTTGAAATTCAACGTGCAGACTTGTTCTTATGTTCCAAGCTGTGTATTTTTAGATGTTCAAGAAAGTTTCGTAGGACTTTGCGAAATTTCAAAAAGTATTGAGTCACGCATGAGAAACATTGCAATAATGCTCACGAAATAATCCAGCAAAATTGATCGGACACCAAAGAAGTTATTTATGATTCTACGATAATTCCAATTTTCATACATTGCTGAAATGAAATTTACACATACGTGTGTAACTTGACCGCAAGTCTGGTGGCTTTCCCCCCGAAAATTGCACACTGAGCTTGCAAAATGCGCATGATGCATGTCACGTCAACAGTACAACATATGAAGTGGTTTACGTGGAAACACCTTTTAATCAACAGCTGCTAGATTTTATCGTGCTGACGTGCATTAGTCGTTGCGACTTTGTCTAGCCTCTTTTCTTTAAGGGGTCTTTGCAAAATGTTCCCGTTGAAACTTAAGCCATTGGAGGCTCGTTCGCCGTGGAGGTATTACCCTCATCAAAAATCGTGCCTCGCATCGTTGATATGCACATATTTGCATATACGATGAAAAGTGTTTTCACGAATGGAGAATGGATACATTTTTCGTGTTGGTTTTTTAAATTGTTATATATGAAATTGTTTTGAATTATAGGGGATTTTCTTTGAAAACTGAGCTTTTGGCCGCAAGCGTATTGAATAAAAATAACCTTGCAAACATTTGAATAGTCAAGAATTGATTATTTCGGGCAAATTGTCATGCTCACTGAATTTTCAGCAAATTTCACCAAAAACATTCAATTATTAACACTTATCGATAAAAACTAAACTATTGTATACTCTTCATTATAATCTAGTTAAAATTGTTACATCTATTAAGTAGCAATCAGGGAACAATTCCCTTTATCATTATTCAATTATTGGAACTTTAAATGTCTGTTATGACACTGAAATAATTTTGGTAAAAGTTGAGATTATGGCCCCCATCGCCGAAGGAGGTGGGCGTAAAGAGATCGAAAGAGGGGAAGCTCCCTTACTACTATGGTATAAAAAGTTTGCGGCGGTCACGGCCCCATGAGAAGTTATGGGGGTTCCCCCCACTATTCTATGTGTTATCCCACGTTTTGCAAAACATATACATTAGAACCCGCTTAAAACGATCACGCTTAATACGATTTTTCGCATAATACGCCATTTTACGCCAGTCCCTCAAACTTGGCACATGTTTTCATACATTTCTTAACGCTTAATGCGATCGTCATCCCGTTTAATACGCGCGTACAATTGCTGAAAACTTACAAATCACTGATTTTAACGCTTCAAATGGCTGGATAGATCGTTTTTAAAATCGCCACGGCATTGTGTACCGTCAAATCAGTGGGGAATTGGAGACAGTGGCACAACAAAATGTTGATACATGGATGACAACTTTTCCCGAATTGTTGCAAAATTACGAACCGCGAGACATTTTTAACGCAGATGAATTCGGTTTATTTTTTAAATTGATGCCAGATAAATCCTATGTTTTCAAGGGAGAAACTTGTCATGGTGGTAAAGCAAATAAAGAGAGACTGACTGTCCTGGCCTGTGCCAATTCTGATGGGTCAGAAAAGTTGCGTTTGCTAGTGATTGGTAAGGCGAAAAATCCACGTTGTTTTAAAAACGTAAGATCGCTCCCTGTAAAATATGATGCACGATCTCGAGCTTGGATGACCGGCATTCGTTTCATCGACTGGTTAAAAGCTGTAGATGATCACTTTCAGATTAAATGTAAACGCATAATTCTATTCATTGACAAGCTTGTTTACTTACCTCCAAATGCGACAAACAAATTACAACCGATGGTTCAATGCATCATAAAGGTCCTTAAACAAGGTTACAGGACAAGACTACATCTTCAAGAAACGGGAGACCCTGATAGCAAATGACCCTTGATTGTTCATGATGCGATTCCTAACATTGCAGCGGCATGGGAAGCAATTAAGCCTGAAACCATTCGAAATTGTTTCAAGAAAGCAGGTTTCAAAAATAACGGGGTTGACGTCGTCTTGGAAGAAAAAGAAGAACCCGTGATACTGCAGGGTTTCTCTGGTTATTCTTCCATTGATGAAAATGTGGCACCGTACGAAATCCAATCAATTGAAAATCTTATTGAGAATGTGAATAACACACGAAAAGAGGCCCTAAGTGATAATGATGAAGACGAAGATGAGTCAACTCCGATTTTGTCAAACGCCCAGGGATTATCAGCTGTTAATGATTTAAGACGCTATGTAAGTAGCTTCTTTGAATCAAGCGAAGACGCTTTGCAAAAGTTAAATTATGTTGAAAATCTTGTAATTGCTAATGCATCAAAATCGCTCTCTCAAGCCAAAATAAGTGATTACTTTAAATAACGTCATTATAACTATACTCTGTATTTAACGTAATTGATAAATGTATAATTTAATACCTTCATGTACGAAATAAGAACAAAAAACATATTAAAGTACGTTTAATTTTCGCTATCCCGCATAATACGCTTAAGACGTGTTTTCGGTTAGGTCCATGTGAAATCGTCTTAAACGGGTTTTACTGTTTATCCAAAGTGTTATCCCGTTTTATATTTTATTTATGGTGAAAATGGCATCCATGTTTTTATGATTTTTTTTATATTTTTATATATTTTATATTGGTATTACTATTTTATTTTTCACAAAAAAATTCTGTTATTTTTAATTTTTTTCGACTTATAAGCAATTCGAAAAATCACTTCCCAGATCAATTTTACGATTTCATATGATCTCTGGGAATAGACTAAATAATCATTTTTTAGTGGGGGGAACCCCATAACTTCTTATGGGGCCTTGGCCGCCGCGAACTTTTTAGGCCATAGTAGTAGGGGAATACCTCTTTTTCGATCCCCTCTACTCCCATTCCCTTCGGAGATTGGGGCCATAATCTTAACCTTTACCATAATTTTAATTTAGTTTTCAGTATAATTACGGACGGTCTCAGAAAATGCTGACCGTTTTGTGGCCAGTAAAAAGACATTAAGTTTTACTTCTTTCAACTTTAAATGCGTTATTAACATTCCTACAAAAACATATGCTTTTGCAAATCACGTGTTTAAGCATACAAGGGCACGTAATGACAATGCTTCAATTATTTTCAGTTAACAAACGGTTTTAATTTTTTCCTACAGGTTTTCAACTTTTTTTCTTAATTCTTAATTTGCGTATATTTCAATTTTTGGTGGAAAATTCTAATACTTAATGGATTTATAGATTGCATCGTCTGTTGGTTTCTTTTTGAAATTGCTGTTAGAACTATTTTGAACATATTTAAATGAATATAATTTGCAAGAGTAGAAATGTCTTCTGATCGTATATAGAAAATAATTTCATTATAATCGCTTCCATAGCTGGCTTGTCACAAGGAAAGGTGATAATAAATGTATACGTAAAACGATAAATTTCTTACAGATGAGGCTTAGATACTAAATATCCGTCAATATCATCGTGTTGCTAATACCGACGTCACAATAGTACGTACTTTCAAAAAGAACCTAAAAGCGGCTCTCTCGTTGTTTTGAATAATGACGAATTTATATTTAAAAATCGCCACAACTGTTCAACATGCCGTCGCTAAAGATGTGAAAGCATGTAAATTTTGACAGGATAGTTATTGAACGATAGTAATTTTGCAGCAAATTATTATGTGCATTAGCTGATTTTTCATAATGCAAAAAAAAACTCTTCAGAAATTTTTCACTTACATGGTTTCACAGCTAAGGCAACGATGTTTGTCTGAGAAACGAAATCATATACTTTCTTGATTAAAAATATGTGTTTTCGAGGCAGTGTTAATCTTTCATAATTTAAAAAAAAATTAAGTTAGTAAAACTTAAGGACATTTTTTTAGGTCTCCTGAAATCATTATTATTATTAGTCCTCAATTTAATTTCAATTCTGACCTCACATACAAACACTATGCAAAATAAAAAAATTCATAAAAAATTGTTTTAAGTAAATAAAGTCATTAAAATCATTGAAAGATAAAAAATCACGATATACTAGATTAACAATAAAAACACTTAAAGTGTGGTCAAGGACATTTTTTCGACATTCAAATCGCTGTGAAACGCTTGCACATACATAGGTTTTGCGTATTTTTAATTTAGTTTGGTCACTCGTAAGTAGCCTCCACATGATATGCACTGCTAGCCGCATCCGCATGGGTATCGGTTGCGAGTTGCCACAACGGTGGATACCGGGGACGAATCGCAGCTATCATCTCAAATCGCTTGCTCACATGTATCCCAAATGTTCACTGTGCCGGATGAATTCGCCATGACAATTTTTCATAATGTGGAGAAAGAATCCACTCCACTTCGCTTGCTTCAACGCAATCCAAGATCATGTTTTACACTCTGCTTTATTGCTTGGGATCTGGATTTTTCGATTCGATTTCAAAAATGAAATTGTCTTGAATTGACTTGCGAGCACTTCCCCAGTAGGTCAAATTGAGTATACTCCACGCTGGAGTGAAGATGGAGCAAAGGCAATGCCTCTGATATCGCTCCACCTGGAGTGATTGTGAAGGCATAGAACAAATTCCAATGAACGGTGAGTTTCCCGATAATTGTGCGGTTTTGAAAGCAACGTTTCATATCGTGTCCGTCCAGAAACCAGTTTTAAAATGCTAAAGAACTGCACAAAATTAAGCATAGAAGTAATATTGCGATTAAGTTTTGTTTTTAAAATTGAAGCAGTTGCAAGTGGTAAGTGAAAAGTGTTTAATTGATTGAAAATACAAGGTAAGCATTGCATTAGCATTATTAAATATTGTCGTGCTTGTAACAACGGTGCTTAAATAATAATGTAGACTATTTTAAATTTTTATTTTATTATTATTTTATATTATTCATTATAAGGAACATCATCACTGAATAGAGCAACAATCGTTATTTTTACGAAATGCCCGATATGCTACTTTCATACAACAATAACAATAACCTCAAATCATCCAGTTCCAGTTAGTTCCTATAGAATCTAAATCATTTGTGATGCATGAATGCATTTATCTTCTTACTATGTAGTTTGTTTAGTCTATTTTTTGATTAATTAATTAATTTGGCACGAAATTTTATTTTATATTGTTATATATAATATATTTACACCTTTCATGAATTCATTTTAGGTATAATAATTGTTTTCTTTCTTTAGAACTTGAATTTTCTTACCGGATTTTGAGGAATGGCTGTTAAGTGGAGCTGGTAAATCACCACAACAACACAATTCTACAGAAATTTTCGCTCAAATATTTACTATATACATAATTATATATAAAAATCCGGTAAGAAAATTACATATGTTCTATTTGGGTTACTGATTTTCATTTTTGAAAATAAGAAAAGGGTTATGATATGTCAATGTTAATGAATCAAAGTTTCAGGTAGCTTATCATCGGTTGGGAATCATCAAACATTTCTCGATGAGCCATATTTCACCTATTCTTGTTTCTCTCCTGCGAGTACTCCGATATTGATATTTTGGGAGGTTTAGAAGAGTGATTCGGTATTGATGATTGAGGTCGTTAAGAAGAGTGCTCTGATACTGAAGGTTGGCGAAGTTCAGAAGAGTGATCCGGTATTGATAGTTTGGGACGTCAAGAAAACTGCTCCATCGCAATGACAAGATTATGTTAAAAGGAGGTCAATTAGAGGGAAATGTGAGGTCTCCTGGCATCCATTTGGAGTAATCATTGATTACTCTTTGGATCATCGCCTTGCCTACTGGGTCTTTCATGTGTGGTTGATACAATCGACGACGTGACGTATGAAGTACGTATTGACAGTGCAATCTGTTATTTTTTAAACCGTAGATTTTATTTAGACGGCTATTATTTTCTACAGTTTGTAGTGATCAGGAGTCTGCTTATATTTAACTGCACTACTGCGTACTGTACTCCTGGTTACTCATCCAAATTAGAAAAGGATTACTACCAAAATATCAGCTGGAATTTTGAAATCTTAATTGAAAAACTGGTTTCCTTTAATTTGCAAACCCTTTTTGCGAACTTAATAATAGTGGCGCACTTCACTTAATTATGAAGTAGAACTTCATAATAAATAGTTGCGCATTTTACTTAATTATGAAGTAGAACTTCATAATAAAGTCCAATGAAGCAGTGACACACTATCTGATCTTCATTGTTACTGACAATTGAATTGTCAGAAACTAAAAAAAGCATTGTTGCATAGCTGCTGTATCTAATGCAGGTGTACTTATATGTCAAGAACACCAGACATCAATTCATGAATTTCGATACCTAACTTTAAAAACGTTCAACCTAAATCGTTCGACTTGATCTTAAAATTCTTCGATAATCAATGCCGAATAGCTATTAAAATTTGCCTATATTTCATTGGCTTGACACATAGATGGCACCGCAACCTTCAAATTGAAGGGTGAAGATATAGCAAATATATCAAGACGTGTTCAAACAAACAAGTTTATTCCGAAAATATGTATAACAAGGATAACTATTAAAGTGATATCACGCGCGCGTCAGGATGAACGTCGACTATCATTCGCGCGTCCTCGTAGTAGACAGAAGTTCGTCCTTATGTTCAAGGCATGATCGATGATAGGATTCCCGTGTAAACCTGTTAGACTTGAATCCCTACAGAGATAGCAAATGTACAACACCTAGCGGTCAAATTTCGCGATATGTGCAGTGTAGTCGCTGAATGCTCAATCTAGAATAGTATCCCAGCTTTAAAAAAAACTGTACGAGGTCACACTACGCGAGGTCACACTACGCGAGGTCACACTACGCGAAATTTCTAATATTTTCTAATCCACTAATTAACACTTTATCTGCAGCTTGTAAATGAAATAGAAACATACAACAATTCGAATGCCGAATACATGGTAACACTGACTCGGTTTAAAATAAGTACTCCATAACTGCAAAATGTCAAGGAATCCACTTCATCAGAAAAAAACATTAAATGTGTGCAGAACGATAAGATTTGTGGGGATCAATAGATTTCCGGGCAGCAGACGTTTCCTAGGGAAAAATTGATCCTACCTGTTGGAAAAGTGAAAGGTAGTCTAATTATAGGCTTCCGGTAAGTAAAGCAAAATAATTACGTTGCTTCTATTTCATTATGAAACAAATTGTCTTAATAATGAAATGATATTTCATAATCGTCTGTCATTAGCATAAATTCCAATCATTTTTTATCTCCTTTGGTATTCGGGATCCACTGTCATATAATTTCTTAGTATTTCCAGGATGATCGAGTTGACCTTGACTGTAATGGCGAGTGTAGTACCGATCGATGTACATATACTTAGTCGTGCCATAAATTCTGTCACACAATTTCAAATGCGCGCTTTCTCAGAAATCACCCTGGAACTGTACCGTTATGTTACAATTTATAACAAATGAACGATACTGCCTAATATTCCGATCAGTTTGGTAACAGTTTTTGACTAGTAATCAAAGAATGGGGCGTGAAAGAAAATCGTATCGCTATAATAGCACTCCATAAGTGTGGCGAAAGTGCTTCTGGAATTTTAAAGGACAAAGAACAAGGACCGGTCATCCACGTACCGTTAGAACAGCCAGTGCCACCAAAATTCTCCGAGAGCTCATCCGTAGAAATCCACTGCGCAAACAAAAAATTTTGTCGAGGGAATTGGAAATCTCCACAAGATCGATGAGTAGGCTCATTCGAGATGATCTTCATATGAAGGCTTATCGTCGGTCAACAGCCCACATGTTGACTCCACAGTTAAAGGAAATAAGATTGGAAAGATGCAAGCGTCTCTTGCTTTGGCACGCAACTGATGGGCATGAGAACATCTTCTTTACCGATGAAAAAAAAATTACTGTGGAGAAAAATTTTAATAAACAAAATGATAAGGTTTATTCAACATCATCATAAAAAGCTATAAAAAAACGGTTCCCAGAGTACAACGAGGCCATCATCCAGCTTCTGTGATGGTTTGGTGGGGTGCATCCCATAAAGGTGTCACAACACTCCATTTTTGCGAAAAGGGAGTCAAAACTGGTGCGGCGGTGTAAAACCAATGTGCTAGAAGGTGTTGTGAAACCTTTATTGTTCACTCTCTTCGGTGGACAACATTGGGTCTTCCAGCAAGACTCTGCTCCTGCTCACAAAGCAAAGAGCACACTGGAGTGGCTACGCAACCACATTGCTGTTTTTATTGCACAAGAAGATTGGCCATCCGGGAGCCCAGATTTAAATCCGCTGGATTATGCTTTGTGGACAGAGTTAGAGAACAAGGCCTGTAGAACTCCCCATCGTAATTTGGACAGTCTGAAAAATCCTTGGTGAAAGCAGCAAATGAAATGTCGTTGGATACCGTGCGTGCCGCTATAGACCAGTGGCCAAACGTTTAAAAGCTTGCATAAAAGCAAAAGGAGGTCATTTCGAATAAAGTCAATATTATTTAATAAACAATACCATACTAAAATAAATTTCTTTGAAATAAACATAGTATCTTTTATTTATTAGATTTCATGCTGTTTTAAAGTTGTGACAGAATTTATGGCACGACTAAGTATATTGGGCCAAGAAATAGTTCTCTTAATTCATAGTTACGTAAATGAAAGTTTCGATGATAGTATCATCTTTATGTGAAAAATTCGATTCTTTTTCTATACTTATTCCTCGAAGTCCTTATAGGTTGTACTGTTGAAATAATTTACAATAGAAGTAAACCGATTTACCGAACCTATCGAAATTCCCAGAAATTAAATGATGTAACTTCAATGTACAAATTTGCAATCAACTTTATGTGAACAATCAGACTCAATGGATAACAAATGGAATCATCCATTCGCATTAAAGAAGCTACGTTTTGGCTTGGCCAATTCAGAAATTCCAAATAGATACAATATCTTAAAGCTCATATGGTTTACATATTCTGTCCATGGACGCTTTTTGAGCTTTTTTCGCGTTTCAGTTCAGATAGTCGTCATTTGCGAAAAAAGATCGCGTCATTTAACCTCGCGTGAATGTGTGTACGTTTCGTCGAAAACGCTGAAATGTGCATTCCACCTTGCGCCCAATTTCAGTCAAATGTAAGCCGTTCGTAGATACTTAGTGCGAGATTCAACTTGCAACTTGCCGCTCTTACAGTTAAATTATTCTGTGAAAACGTAGTGCACGCATATCAACGAACAGTCAAGCATATGTGCCTTATCTGTTTCAACAGAGTATTTATGTCCGTTATTGTTGTAAAATCCGCGAAGGTGTTTGAATTAAAAGATAGAAAATTGTTTCCGCGTTTCACATGAACGAACGCATGTGCATTTGGTGAAATCAATTTGATGTCGGTCGATGCATGAACGCGGGAAAAAATCGTAAAAGGTGAACTAGTAGTAATTTCGCGGCTATTTAGCTTTTTGTACTGTTTTTTGGTCAAAGCTGTGAGTGAAGCATATATATTTGCTGACTGATCGAGCGATTCCGGAAACCCTGGCGTGGACCTTCGTTACGCAAATCAATGTCAGAGATGGTAATGACAATAATCATTAGTTCTTTCTACTGCAGCTGTTATTGAATGTAATAGTTGAGTGTGCAACCATAAAATTAAACATTGCGTCTATACTACACACTGAGTGATCAGCCGACACAATCTTAGTTGGTGTTTTTTCGCTAGGCTTTTGTTACGTCCTCTGGTCACAGTTAATTGGACAGAAATCGAAAGTCTTTTTTTTATACGAAAACCCTGTTTCGAAAGGAATGTTTTGTTGTGTTTTATGCCATAAATTCCTAATGAAGGCTGTTTGTTGTCAAGCAGAGTCTAGAAGTATCTAAAATTGATCAGATACGTATGAAAGATCTCACGATGTGAACGGAATCCTAAATTTAAATTTCAGCAAAACTGCAGTAGCATACCCAATCAAATATACCTACTGATAAAAGAATCAATAATTTTGAATGTGTACTATCAAAAACTACTTCAGCTGAAAATTGTAAAGCATTTTGATTGAATTTCGAAACGAGTGCTTTTATGAGTGACCCGAGATTTTTCTAAACATGACATTGAACTTTTCAAGTTTGACCTAGTTTAGAAGCATTCCAATATTTGATGGTCCAAGTACTTACTCACAAATGCTAGCCATTGAATAACTTTTGATTGGTTTTCGTGTCTGGGCAATCTGGAAATAATTTCGTAAGTCCGATTGATGTTGCAAGAAAAAAACTTATTTAATAAAAAAACATATCTTTTTATTCTTATGTCAACGTTTTGGATAAAATCTTGGTTTATAATTTGTCAAGAAAATTCAATTATTCTGGGCAATAATCGACATTCTTTCTCAGTGTCAACGTTTCCTTTTTTCCAAAGCTGTTTTTTCCTGAAATAAAAGAAAGATTCCAAATCAAAACATCTTAATTGATTTGACGAAATACAACCATAGACTGTAAAAATTACTACAAAGTAAAATCCAAGTAAAAAGTAATTGAACTATCCTATAAACTTCGCAGTGACGACAAGCAATCTAATGATACGTCTGGAATATGTTTGCTATTAAACATTTCAAATACCATAATGTGAGACTTGCAGACGTGTGAGTCCATAACCGAAGTTTTGCACGAGACTTGATAACCCAACCCACCCACCCAGCGAGTACATTAACAGTTTTATTTATTCTTCGCCACGAAGTGGGTCAACACTTCGAAAATTGAATTACGTCAATGGTCGTTGCTCTTACGCACGTTTTTGATTGCACTGTAGAAAAAGGAAAAACTGATAAAGCTTTGGAGGCTCGTTTCCTTGTGATTTCGCCAACTGATTTGAAGGTAAACATTACCATTAAAGCATTTGGCGAAGCTGTGTTTTAGGATGAGTTATGGAGATTCCCTATTTTGGGGTGTCAGTTTCCAAAAACTGGATCTGCTTCACAGCTTTATCTATGATAAAACAGAAATGGGTTTGTACATTGGATTTATTTAATAGAAAATATATTTGAGGAACTATTTGAAATGGGTAGAAACTAAAATAACGTTTGATGTACACACACCAGACGAAAACTGCTGATCGAATTGGGGTATAAATTTGTTTAGACTTATAATATGGGTCAATATTAAGGATATTCCTGGATATAGAAATAAAAAGGCTTCAATAAGGACGAAAAAACTCCATTTCGTGAATTGAAACGCAAAATTGAATGCAGTGCAAGAAAGATCCCAGCAGCGAAATTTATCGTCAAGATATGTAGCGCTGGGGATATGTAAGCGGACGGACAGCTGCGTGATTTCCGTGTACGTTGGAAAGTGAACAAATGCTCAATGAGTGCCTAACTTTTATTTCAAGTAGAATAGTAAAAGCAATAAGGATGTATTTTGTGATTTATGATTTGTCATTCATTTATTTGTGACTGGCTTTTCATTGCATAAAGTTCATAGATTTTTTGAATTACAGTTTGTGATTTTTTTTTGAATTACAGCCTGTGATTTACTAGTTTTTAAAATGTATGCCTCTGGGAAGGAATAAATTTTTTTTCTTAAAGCTCAAGAAATGAAATAATGTTGATTATTAACTATGCACAACCTAAAATCCACGTGAATGAAGTCGCGACCCAAGCAATACTAGCTTCTAAAGACGTTTTTTCCAAGAGATTTCAGTTTAGAGTCCAAATGAACGGCATCTGATCGTATATTTTCAGTAAAATATTTGTCAACCCACTGTTTGTGTAAGTAAAAAGGTCTAGTTTCACAACAGCTGGCAAAATGAAAATCTGCAACTTATAAGATACTTCAATACTACCCTCAATCCAAAAAACCAGAAACATTTTTTTTAAAAATAGCTAGGTTTTCTTTGATTGGTTTATACGAATGCCAGTCATAAATATTAGATGTTTTGGGTGTTAAAATAACAAAAAGAATGATTTTGTTTTGAAAAAAAATTCCCGAAAAGCAAGCAAGCAACCGGATATGTTCGATGTATTGAAAACTAGCGACTTGATGATCGCTGGTATGTCAGCTCAGTTTGTCGGATATGCGATCGCAGTTCGTTTCCCTTAGTCTTAGCCCTCTCTCATTATGTAAGATACATTCACCATTAAAAGCCCGATTATGCAAACATTACCATAAAGTTACCAAAAATAACCATAATTGGATCCAATCAATGGTGGTGAAACGATGAAATTTGCTAAATCAATTTTATTTCAGTTCACATTTTTAACTCTGTTTTAGTTGTTTAGGATGTAAAAATCAATTTGAAATGTTTTATCCACATTCTGAATAATAATTTCGATTTACGTCCTGTCTATCAAATAGCGGCGTGCATTTCCTTTTTTTGGAATCGAAATTTATCCTTTATTTGATATTTTATTTCGATATATATTGTAACGATATTGATGTATTCAAAATACATCGGTATAATATAAATAGACAGATTTTTTTTTCAATTCCAACATCCCTATGCGGATCCAGTTGGGAGACGCATTGTAATAAGAGTTACATCGAAAAAAATTGGGTCACATATTTTGTAAATTTCCGAAAAATGCTGATATCAATTCTTGGATGCGCTAACCTTCTTAGCGACGCAAAACTGAGTTGTAGCTTGGAAGATAAATTTTAAGACATTAATTATTTTCTAGTCTTATAATTTTGAATTTTAAGGATCAGCTACTTTGAGTATGAGTAAAAAGGGTGTCTTCTCTTTCTGTTCTATCAATGAAGCAAATGTGCAAGCCATCGAACAGTGGAAAAGTACGTTTTTGATGTTTGTCGACAAAAAAGCAACAGATGTTGTTAAACTAAAAGTAGCGTGTGTTATAAATGTGGCGCGAACTTTAGGGCTTCGCTCCAAATGCTACAAAACGCAAAGCGCCCATTGAAATCCTAGCATTAGAAATGTGTAATCCATTACTGAGTCAGTTTCAAATAATCTAAATATTTTTGTCACTACTAATGACTATGTTTTTCAGTCGCATCAATGGTGCGACAGCCCAAAACGGGCCTCCTTAAAGTACTAGTACACTTTATAAATTTCAAATAATCGGTTTTTGCTTTTTTGCATTTTTTGACTCCTTATATAGATAGAAGATTAGCCTATGGTTAATGTTTAAAAGCGACTTTTCAAAAAATACTAATAAACAAAATGAAAAAAAATCTTCAACCCGCCAGCGGTGACGCAAAATTATCTTACATAGTTGGTGACGTCGGTCTCAGGGGCCGAACATTTTGAGTGAAGATCAATCCAAAATAACACAATTTCTGTAAATGTAGCAAATTGAACTTAAAAAATACAAGGTTAAAGTATAATAAAACACAACAAATTATTACACCACATCACGTTTATTAATAATAATAAAATTTCCCTGCAACACTAAAAAATTATGTTATTTTCATACACATATTTTTAAGTTTAAATCTAAATAATTAACATATCATTAATTTACTCAAAACAGCCTTGGATACAGTTTGAAGACTAAGCTTTCTTCAAAAAAATTAAAATGTTTTAAGTCATTGAGCAAATAATAAGCCACAAAATTATTGGAACTTTCATTCAATTTCCACTGAAACTGTATTGCACAATATGGCTTATTGTAGTCGCAAATAAAAGGATTTCGGATGAAAATTGTGGATGATTTATGTAAGGATCACATACGATGATGTTTTTGTCTGAAAGTCCTTTGTACATTTGGCTTGCGTTTTGTTGCGGACCATATGTACTCGATACGTGTTTTCAAGTCCACCACAACAACAGGTACGCAAAATTATGCACAAGTATTATTTTTAGACATTTGAGACACCATCCTTAATCAATGAATTTATAGGTAAAATTTGAGATACGACATTTGAATTATTTGCTGATCTGGTATAAACTTCTTCATATAAAAATGCCAGCCAATACATAGCATACTCAAGTGACCACATATGTTAAAAAAAATCCTCAATTGAATCATTTCACTTACGTAAATGGTGACGTCGGTCTGACAGACTTGATCGATTATCAAGTGGAGATGTCCGATCAGGCAGCTATGCAAAATTACAGCCAGAATCGACAAAGGATTAAGAAATTATTCTATGTTTTCTACGAAACCGGTCTCACAGACATATGCGTCACCACTGGCGGGTTAAACACGTTTTTATCGTTTAAAACGGCTTGCAGATAATCTGCGGATTCATTGAACCGATTTTAATAAACCTTAGTGCGTTTTCTATGCTAGAGGTATACTACATCGTAATCTACTACAATAAACCAAAAAAATCGAAGAAAAATATTTTGACGTTGAAAAGACTACGAAAAATAAAATCGATTTTTGACATTTTTTCACAAGTCCACCATTTTTTTTAATTGATTTTTTTATAAACGGTGGTGGAGTACGATGTGAGAGACCTTACTTTTTAAAATTCCATTGAAATTTCGTGTTTCAGACTAATCAATTCATATATCATCTGTCCGCCATGTAGTAACGATTTTTTAAGAACTTGATTTCACTATCCTCTATAAAAGGAAAATTGAATAAAAAGAAATTAAAAAATATTTTTGCATATTTCAAATTTGAAATAATATTATAAAAAAGATTCATGTTGAAAATTGGTCTATTTTTGCCTTCTAAAGTGTACCTTAAGTAGATGCCTTCAATTCTTTTGATATAGTTACATTATAGATATGAGCTGTTTCGATCACTTCGAAATCACATCAGCCTATCTTGCCGCCTGATATTCCGATGTGAATTCTCTTATAATGTCAATGAGAGACATGTGAAAAAGTTGGATCTCGATTTTCGGACCCCTTATATTATCTTTTCAATATTTGGAAGTAGCGTTTTCGTTACTTCCAAGTTTCTCAGTCAAAGAACACTGACACACAGGAGAATATGCTTATATATTACGGACGAAGTGAAAGACAAAAATAGAAAATTAGCAAATGATGAATAATTTGGTGTCTTATGTTTCTTCCATGTTCTTCAACCAACAAACAATAGTAAGAAGAGCATTGTGTCTTTTTTTTAATTTTTAGAGCTGCTTGCAGATATTTGAGTAAAAAGCGGCTTGTATTTTTTTTCTACGATATAAGTTGTTGATGAAATGAATTACAACATCTAGAAAGAAAGTAATATTTCCTGTACTTGCATTGTTAAACCACCATTGCAAACAAATCTATACCTACTACTACCTTGCACATTTTATGACGATCATATCAGATTGCAGCATTTCGGCGCTCGCCATCAGTCTGAACCAAATTAATAATGTTTTGGAATAGCTTTTGTTTTTTTTCGAAATTACAATAATATTAAATCTTTAATTAATCCTATGACAGCAATAGGTATAGGTAATTCCGCATTATTCGACTATGGAAATTTCTACTTTCTCGAATTGCAACTGCTTACATACTAAACTGTTCTTCATCGACGGCTATAAATCCATACTAACTAATCAATTTCAATTAGCCACATCGCAAAGTCCAATAAATTCAACTTTTTCTCACATGTGATAAGTAAATTCTTTCGTAACTTGTGTTCCAATGAATTCGATTGTGGAAATGTAAATATGTATGTAGAAGCATGCTTGCATATTCTACCATATACATACATTGTATGTATGCGACATGTATTTTTCAATATGTTTCATAAAAGATTAGAATATTCTCAACATCCGGAGCATTACGGAATATTCATAGAATATCAGTTGAATTGCTCGCGTGTAAAGTTGTCTTTCTTAATAATATTATGTCGTTTGAATAATTACAATAATAAATTTGCATTGAAAATGATTCTACGAAGAACTCAGCTTGCTGGCGTAATGCAAATATTAATTTGACATTAAATTATGGTGTTTAGACAAGTATATTCTCGGGATTTTTAAACAGAGTATGATAGTTATACTCTAGGAAAATCCCCTAAAGTACAATAAAATGGGAAAATGTTTTTTTTCAACAAGACGATGCGACACTCAGTTAAAAGAAAAATTAAAGATTTATAAATAAAATAAGAAATTCCCCGTAGTATCACGTTTCCAATTATTATAACTAATGTACATGTTGCAATGATATTTTTATTTTTTTAGTTAGGTTAGCCTTATTTGTAAATTTTCTTCGTGACTTGCTGCTTACTCATTGCACTGCACCTAATATTCATTTATGAAAATAATTACAAATCAGCGTAGAATGTAGTTGAGTAAATTATATAAAGTTTGTTGAATTGAGGAGCTGTCTTCAATTTTTTTGTAACGAATAAAGTTTGGCGGTAAATGGTAATTAATATTCGTTGAATAAAATTTTAAACACAGCTTAAAAGATATGTGTATACAGTGGACTCTCGACTGAGCAGACAATCATGAAACCCGAAAAAATGTCCGCTTCAATAAATCCTTCGCTTAAAGACGTCGTTCGCTTGACAAAAGACAAAAGTCCTTTCAAAAATTGTGTCCACATATGAGAGATATTCGTTTACAGAGGTTCCACTGTAGTTGCTATCAATAATCTCGAGTAATATAAAATATAATGTCTCATTGATAGTTAGATAAAAATAACATTTGGTCTTTTTAACAAATTTGAGGACATATCAAATAACACTGAACATATTTTGTGTTCATTTGAATCCCGATAAAAAATGTAAATTCAATTCTCTCGCTAGAATGACTCAAGAACCTGTCGGTATGCCGGTCCTATCTGAGTTCCTCCTTAAAAAAGCCATGAAATACGTTTTCAAGCGATTCAATTATAAGAAATTGATATGAAACAAAAAGTAAACAATCATCCGCCATAAAGTGTATCAAAGTCAAAATGTAACAAATATACTTCCTAGACTTTAAATAAAAACGGCACAGAAGAATGTAATAGAAGAAAAACGTTTTAAGGTTTCATATGTAATCAGCAGCGTATGCAGGATTTTGATAAGGGGGTTCATATTTTTGAAGTCTTGACTAGGTACGTTTGCTAGTGCTTCGGTGTAGATATGAAGATATAATTATGTAATCATACTTAATCATACTTTTTCACCGGTCAAAGTTAGAGTCCTTCAAAAATAATTCTGGCAGACTTTAGCCCGATTGCGTGTCTGGTTTCATTTAAGTGGCTAAACTTGTTTACCTAAGGGGGGGGGGTTGAACCCGTAAACCCCCCTTGGGTACGCCACTGTATGTAATTAATCGAACTAAATAAAATTAAAAGCTGTTATTAAATTGTAAATAGTTCAAACAAATAAATATATATATTTAAAAAAAATCAACGTCAAACATGAGATGGGACACATGATTAATATGATTTGCACTGAATGAACGAACTATAGCTAAATTCACTTTTGAAGGTTGCATGGAGTTCCCAGGGTGTTTTGGCATCATTTGTTGCGTGTAATCAAAGTTTAAAAGATAACTGTAGTAATATGGCACCAAGAGACCTTCAAACTTCAGCTGAATTAAGAAAAGCCTTAGTTCGGTATTCTGAAACCGCTCAAACTTCGCGAGAAATCGCTGAAATAGTTGATCGAGCTCCGACAACAGTATTTGACATCATAAAACGGTATTGTGACACCACAAATTACGAAAATAAATCCAAACTAAGTTCTAGAAAAATTTCCTCGTCGTCAGATGAATTGAATGCAACAGATAAAATAACAACACCATCTAAGTGCTCCTAAATTTGCTTTTCATACTAAAAAACATGTTGCGAAAAAAGCTAATCCTGAAACCAAAAGAATGTTTTTGAACCCTACCGATAAAACACCGTTTTAATGGTAGGGTTGCAAGAAAAAAGCCTTTAGTCAGTGAGATTTATCATACAAAAAGGTTCGATTTTGCTAAAAAAGTTCGGAGAAAAACACATTTCGTTTTGACAGGAAGTTTTTTTTTGCACACAACGTTTTTAGATCGGATGGCAGATCGTATGTATGGAGAAGAGTCAATGGAAAACTCGAAGGATAAAAAATTACCCCCAAGTGTTAAACATGGTGGGGGTTCCTTGCTAGTGGGGAAATCGATGTCAGCTGCTGGAACAGACAATCTTCATATAATTGAGGGAATAATAGACCAAGCGATGTTTTTAAATATCTTTAAGACGAATGCTCTAAAATTCAAAATAATTCTTATTTTTATCAGGATAACGGATCTCAAGCATGAAGTTTACCATGTAAAAATTGACTTCTTTATAATTGTCTCCATTTACTAAAAGCGCCACCTCAGTCACCTGACCTTAATGCTTTTGAGCATTTATGCAGTTACTGGAAGGAATTTTTAAAAAAAATGTAAACCTACTAAAAATTGATTTAAAACTGCATTGATGGAAGCGTGGAGCGAACTTGAGCCTTCCTTCTGTAAGAAATTTGTGATTTCAATGTCAAATCGGTCCAAATCGGTCCAAATCGGCCCAAATCGGCTTGGGACAGTTAGGAAGCAAAAGGGATTACAAACCAAGTATTAATAAGTAAATAAGGCTTATTAACATGAATTTCTCATTATTTTCCATTATACGAGGGTCATTCAATAAGTTGCGAGACAAATTGATGTAGGTCAAAAATTGTTTTATAATTCAATACGAAACTTTTAGGATTTCATGTTGGCATCCTTGTTATTACTTCTGATCAGCTGTTTGGTAAGATTTTGTAAACATAGTTAAGTCATAGTTAGTCACGTCCGATTGAGAATTGCACCGCGGAAGAACAACGTGCTGTGATTAGCTTTTTACTAGCAGAAGGTGTTAAAGGTAGTGAGATCCATGCAAAGATGTTAAAAGTGTATGGGAACATTTGTTTAAGCCGGTCGAACATTTACAAGTGGATGGAACAGTTTAAAAGTGACCGCGAAAGTGTTGGAGATGGGCAGCGAACTGGACGACCGGTTGAAGTTGTAACTTTTTCCCTTGAATCTCGCATTGACGTGATAATCCAAGGTAACAGGCTGCGATTTTCTGGAAAAGTAACGAACAATCAGCAGCCAATATTACTGTAACATGCTGGAAATCAAAGTAAAACCTGCCATTCGCACTAACCGTCGTTTCACAAAAAGTGTGATTTTGCTTCGCATACGGCACAGATAACTCAAGAACGCATTCAGAAACTGGGCTCGGAGATTCTTCCACATCCTCCTTATAGCCCATATCTGGCTCCATCAGATTTCCATATGTTTGGTCCTCGTAAGGAGGCGCTACGTGACAAAAAATTTGGTTCTAACGAAAAAGTCAAGATTCACATGCAAACATGGCTCCAACAGCTACCAGAAGAATTTTATGTCAGTGGCATAAGATACTTAGAGGAACGATGGGATAAGTGTTGAGGGGGGAGAGGGCTATGGTGAAAAGCGGTCAAAATTTTGTACTGATTGATTAAACGGTTTTTAAACTACGACAATTTGACTCGTTACTTATTGAATGATCCTCGTATCTTTGAAATTGATTTCGTTATTTGTAAGAGTTTTTTAAATGGTAATAATAATAAATCAATAACTAAAATTGTTGTGTTATAATTGTTCACCTATGAACCGGTTGAAGTGAACATTTGAACAACTTGTTTCATTTTTATTTTGAGCTACTGTATGTAACCAAAATCGAATCAAAAATAATAACACAATTTTATTACTCATTGAAAAACCAAACAGCGAATTCCAATTTCGATAACATAATGTAAATGAAATTCCGCAGTCAAAATATAAAAATCAATTAATGAAAAAATTGGGTCAAGTACTCTGCGCATTGTAGTAGTAACTAACAACTTTTTATTTCTCTGCACAGTAAATTTTGATGCTTACACTATTTATACGATGTTACCCCCTACTAGAAACCTTAATATGTGCATACTTCACATCATCTATATGTATGTATGTATGCCAGTTAGAATACGATGCTTAAGATGATCACCACAATTTTCTGCAAGTCACTGTTCACAGCCCCTCATCCCTTCCTCCAAAAGATCAAGTCTACTGAACCTACTTTCCCACACATCCATTTTGCCATGTTTCTCATGCGTCTACCGATCAATCATCTTGAAAAGATGCCTGAAATTTTGAATGATCGCGAATACAAACATAGATACTCCGAAAATCTGGCGTAAACCAGTTTCAATGTGAGTTAATTTAACCATCAACCAATCAACCATTTTGACGAATGCATCGGCGCCATTGATCTCAACGATTACTCGAAAATCATTGCCAAAATTCGGTTGCATTAAAAGTTGCACACATACATATCTATGTTTATCGTTAGCGTACAGCTGAAGATATGTTAATTTGGCTGTTGAGTACGCGGATATCAATATGTAAAATTATAAACTTTGTGAACTTGATCGGCTGAGATATCGTGCGACCGGAAAAAAATTCGAAATAAAATGATGTAAACCGCTTGTGTGTGATCGTAAGCTGGGACGATGTTAAGGTGTATCCTTATTTTAAATTAGAAAATTATGTATAGAGTTTTTCAAATTATTCAGCGTTTCTTTAATAAAGCCCAGATATAGGTCATTTTTTAGAATTTTTAAAAAAATAAAGCACATTAATTAATTATTGAAATGGGTAATTTTTTGACTTTATTGGCGTGCAAATTTCATGGCATTTAGTGTTTAAAAATGATTTCTGACATATAACCACCGCGACTACGTCTTAGAAACGCGTGAAATTTAGGTTGTTGCTTCCAAGTCATCAATAGTTGAGCATACACATGTGACTTGACGTACCCCAACAAAAAGTAGTCCAATGGAGTCAAATCACAAGATCTATTTCTTGAGATGATTCGTTTACCAAAAGTTTGACCCAATAAAGTATAGGTTTCACGCGCTGTGTGTCATTTTGCGGCATTCTGTCTTCTGGAATCAAAAAATTACGAATCATATTTTGGTAGCGATCGCCATTAACGGTAACGTTGATTTCGTCTTCAGATTTCAAAAAGAAAGGATCAATTACACCGCCGGCATGCAAGCGACACCACACAATGACTTTTTCGGGATATAATGAGGCTTCCAAAGTCTCGTGAGGATTATCCTCACACCAAAAATGGCAATTTTGCGTATTTACGAACCCAGTAAGCCAGAAATGAGCCTCATCGCCACAAACGATTTGACGGTAAAAATGCGGTTCAACGTTCAACTCATTCTCAGCTCATTCACCCAGTAGCGTAGGTAGGATTTTGATAAGGGGGGTCATATTTTTGAAGTCTTGACTAGGTAAGTTTTACTTCGAAAACTTTCAATCAGGTGACCATATTCTAATGTTCCTACCAACTCTTTATCTATATATAGAATTGCTAGTCTTCATACAATAAGTAAAAGATAACGGCACACACGGATCCAATTTGTGCAAACTATGCCCGTATCGCCCCTAGGTGAGATCTCTAAAGCACCATAGGGCGTAAATCAGGCCCATATGGGTTTTACTGTGAAATAGATGAAAGATCTAATTGCGTAGAGATACTGAATCTCACTCAACTCGCACGTTCCAGAGTGTCTCGGCGAATAGTTGTTAAAGTGGGTGACTTAGTGGTTAACGCTAGTTCAAGACTCCTTGTCGACAAATAGTTTTCGGGAATGAGATTTGATGTCGCACTATCATTTCACTCAGCTTTGAATGAGAACCTAAATCAAATCAGAGTAATAATCACGGGTGAGCGTGTACCTGACCACTACAAGGGGGGGGGGGTGTTTGAACCCGTAACCCTAAACCCCCCACCCCACCCCTTGGGTACGCCATTGCATTCACCGAATGTAAGACGCCAATGATGGTGCATTGGCTTCAATTGCTGCTCTAGTTAAATTTCAAGATCTTTTCTGGAAGTTTTCCATCTAGTCGACGGATAGACGCCAAGTTGTTGGGAACGGCGTCGAATTGATAAATTTGGATCCTCAGTCACACTACCCTTTACAGCAGCTATGGCTGCCTTGGTACGCACTGCACGAACTCGTGTTGGATGAACATTATTCACTAGAATATATGTGGACATGAATCTTCCCATAGTATTGGGTATGAGCTGCTCAGATGATTATGAGCATCATACATTGGACGATGTGCTCTACAATTTTGGCACACAGAACGCAAATTTCGGAAATAAATTTCCACTGTTTTGAGACGTTGTTGAGGTGTAAGTCTTTGGATGACAATTTGCCAAAGTAAATTAAGTATACTGTGAAAATGACAGCGGAATTTGACAGCTATCATGATCTTATATGGATGTCCGATTTGAATACCCAAAGTTCAAGCCATATGAAGAAGCTAAGAGTCTTCGTGAGACGGATTCTTCGCGATGGCATTGGAGTGTACTAGAAAGCTGAAACATGCTACTTGCACCACGTCTCCAACTAGAAGATTTATGACATCGCTGAGGTACCAAGAGTCGACACAGTAATCGTCACGTCGTCAAATCCGCGTCCCTGCACGAGAACCCCTGGGTTTGGCAGCAATACTATCCAGGCGATTTATATTTTGAGCGTTGTCCCACCACGGGCTCCATTCCCTACGAAGTGTTCGTGTATCTGGATGAGAATGGATATATTCTGGATACCCTTGTTTGCCCGATTATATACCATGTATATAGGTGAGTGTGGTGTGCTAGAACTGTTTTTTATGCGAGGATCATCTTCAATGTTCTCGTATCATTGTCGAACAACTGGCTGTAGCGTTTCATTGTCAAATATGAAATCTTGAGAGTGTTCATAAACAGTACTCAGTTCTTCAAAATATTCTTATGCGTCTTGTTTTTTATTGTTTACTTACCCCTGAAAAATTGGAATAGTTAAGGAAAATAGGTGGCCGCTGTGTTGGAGAACTTAGGCTGGCCTATGCAGTTATTAACGAAAAAATATCCAGTACGCTCCGCAATTGAATTTCTTCCTGGAGATTTCTAACTAATTCTATTGTATATACAAGCGGATATTTATACATTTACATCGAACATATCTATATGTTAAATACTATTTCCAAAAATATCCGATAAACTCCAAATGAAATTTCATGCAAATAAAGAAACGTGACCCTTAAAACCTCATTCTTACTCCAGAACGATACTAATCAACATTGTATACATTTCGTCACTATCTGATATGAATCGATCTGCTACAATGTCAAAGCAATGCAATCTAAATTTGCAAATTTTATACAGTAACATCAAGGACATACCTGCTAATACATTTGTTGATTGGTTCATTAGCATATGCTACCAGTTTTTAATAATTTTTATCGCCTAAAGATATATGGACGATTATGATGCTCCCCGACCAATCGAAATAATTTAGATAGAAGTGATAATATTTTTTAATGACCACTAAATATCATTCCTTGAAATCCAATATATGTATATAAATTATTTTAAATCAAAGATTGCTGATCTTATTCACTTTCATAAACGGCAAAAATGTATCTTTCTATTTTGAACGCCTCAACGGAAAAAAAGTTCAGCAATCTTGAGCAAGGCAATCAAGTTTGAGCGGTTTATCTTTATCTGTATTTTGTTGTCTTTCGTATAAGTTGTTTGGCAACAAAAAAAATCTAGGGAATGCCGTTCTCTATACTTTTAATTATTTTTTTTCGTGTTTGAGAAATGAAGATTAATGCGATTGTAGTGAGGCGCAATAAAAACATTGTCGTCATAGGTCAAGTCAAAGGATAATCTCAATTTAGGGAGTGTTGGGCACAATGGAATGAGTTAATGATGTTGACTACAGCTATATTTATTGGATGAGCTGGCTTAAGCTCTTATTGAATTGATTGTGATAATACTATATTTAAATATGGAATATTAGAGTGCCAAATTATTTGAGGAAAATCAAAATATAAAGGTAGATTTTTGTGGCCATTGTGTTAGACTGTCCCAAGGATGTGCTACTAAAATCGAACAAACTATAGAGGATAGAGTTAGAAATATATTCTTTAGTATATCGGTGGATTCAAAATATACAGAGTGTTATGAATGGTGATTAAGCAGATATGCCGTTTAGCATTAAAAAGTGTTTCATTTATATTCATTAATAACTATCCAATATTGTCAGCCTCTGTCACACAATTTTAAAATAGTTTATCACATGAGACGTGTGCCTTATTTTCTAAGAATCACAAGAGATGGATTATAGTGGAAGCACTGAATCAGACTTTCGCCCACTTTTAACATCGAAGTCGTAACTGGCCACGAGATGGATAGTCTCGCCCGGGAAGATGTACGGAGTAATTTATTGGGCGCTTCTTAATTTGCTCGCTGAGATAGTGAGCCAGTGTAATGGCATTGAATCGAAATTGAAAACGGATTTGGAGCTAGTACCTGAAATCATTTTCGTCGAGAGATTTCGCATAAACTTGCTACAAAATTGTGACCAAAAAAATCGTAACATAAAGAAAACTTATTCCACTTCAACTTAACAAATAATCATTGAATAACAGAGGAGACTACTCACAATTTTCCTTCCTTAAATGATTTTTCCGGATTTTATAGCATCGTTTTTCCGTGTTTCATCGGATCTTTCACTATCTTCGCGCCCATCGTTCGCCTATCAACAATTCGTAATCTTGCTACATATAGTGGTTATGTGTGCCAATATATAGAAGGGCTAGTCTTTAGGCGGTTTCTTGATTCTAGAGACAACCTTGGCATATTATTCCTTGATACTATGTAAGGCGAGGCAAGGAGTTGCTCCCAACGGATCCCTGATTCTTTTGTTTAAGCTTTGGTATTTGATACCGATTTCGTGTGGCTTTTAAAAAGGTCGTAACACTAACATTGTTAACATTTTTCTGAAAATTGATTGACCTTGATCACAGGTGAAGTCGCCAATTTTGGACGCACTCTGATTGTGTGATGAGTTTTGGCGCGCATCTGTTTAAACTCGATCCTTGTACAATCAATCAAGGTGATTTAAAGCCACGGTCCTCTTCAGCCGCGGATTTGTTTTAAGTGACAACCAAGCACCCTCCCACCACCACTTGGGTGTACCAGTTTGCCTACTGAGTGCAAGCTCAGTGACCTTACTGGTGAAAGTGAGGCCTATCTAGTCCTCTTCCGATCTTTTGGTCTCTCGGTATCGAGTTACCTCGCAACTCCACGCCGAGCCCAACCCCCCCCCCCAGAATGCTGCAGAAGCTTCCATGCTCGGAAGCATGAAGATTTCAAAGCGCATCTAAGTAGGCTCTACCCGCATATGGGTGTTAACCACAGCCACCACGTTCGCACTCTCCTATAAGGGATCCTCACCGCGACCGGAAGGAGGATATACCTTCCTGGGCCCCGGTCCCCATGGTACTAGATTGAACACTGGTAAGGCTTCGTGGACTTGGGCCCCTCCCAAGCCCACTTCGGTTGTGTCCGACTGCAGACACTGAACCGATCATCATCCTCAGGTACGCGGGGACGACACTCCCCGAAGGCTGCGCTGGAATCGATCCTAGTACACATTCAAATCTGATTACATGAATTATCTTGGTATCATTGGCCCAGATAATCACCCGGGTATTCATGAAGGCATTTTAGGACGGCACCGACTGCAGAATGATTGCGTAGTTGTGAGCGATTATCCTTGGTCACTTTTCAGGTCTCCATACAATGACAGCAAACAGATAATTCCTACGGTGGTCACCATGATCCTCAGACTATAAGAGGATTCTCCCTGCATCAAGCTCCACTGTAAAGGTGTGGATAGTTTCATTAGTTTCTTCTTTAGGATTAGTTCGTTCCCTATTGCGAGCTTTTGTGTATCAACCATCGTTTTAAACTTATCGGCAGACAACAATTTCATCGAATTTTCTTCTCGTAACGATCGTGAACAATTTCATTTGTCCACACTTGGAAAGTGTGTTGGTATAATCGAACGCCATCGTAAGTAAGACAATCGCAACGCTTTTCTCTTGATCAACTACTACTTTGATGTGGCTGTTGCTCTCGGTGTTGGCACGGGCGCTATCTAGTAAATCTTCCTACAATTACCTTACCTCCTAACAATAAATGCATGATTTTTTATAATGCATTCATCTTAGACAATATTCATTGACAAAATACCAATAATGAAAGGCGAATGAGCGGCTTCGATGTGAGAATTTGCACCTCTTCAGGTACTGCCTCACCAAACCTTCACTGAGCAGTACAACCGCTACGATCTATATATGTATATGATGGGGTTAGTTCCTCATATTCTCAGCTTGAAACACTTTAACCACGGCGAAGTATAAGTCCAATAATATTACTGTAATCTCTACTTTCCGAGTCTCAATGGAGTGGTTTCAAAGAAAGTCAGTCACGAATGATGAGGAGCTATTGTTTCTCGGGTAGGACATTCGTCTTTGAAATTGAAAAAAAACACTTTTTAAAAATTCTATCATGGAAAAGCTATTATATTTATTGACAAAATTTCTTTTGGACATTGTTAAACAGTCTCTTCATTTTTAGTTTCTCTTGGCTGTTGTAGAGGGCGTCATCCAAAAGTTACTTTTCAAACGGTAGGGCATATTGTGGACCTCCAGATCTTTGAAAAATTCAAAATGGATTCTATTCTTCAGACTCAAAACTATACAATAAGCCTCTAAAACTCATACATTTCATATTTTGAAGTTTTTGTATGTATATTTCTAAAAAATACGAAAAAATGGCATTTTTTGGGGGTAAGTCACTCCTGTAAAAGAAGAAGGGGGGGGTATTTTTTAAATTTTTTAGAGGCTTATTGTTTACTATTTCCAATAAGTAATCGAATGCTCTTTGGTTTTTTAAAATCGTTAGAGTAGATTCGGATAAAAATGTCCTACCAGTTTGAAAAAAGTAGTTTCGAGAAAAACGCGTTTAAAGTTTTTTTACCATAATTTTATTGAATAAAAGTTCGAAAACTTTTTTTTTACCTTTAATCGGCCATTCCTGGTGAATACTGAGGACCCTCGTTATCTAGTAATTGCTGTAAGTGGCTGGCCAAAGCTTTTTTCTTCTTAATTCGACCTTCTTTTGGCTGCTCACTGCTCCTCCTATTGGCTTGAGAGATACGGTCCTCGTCAACTTATTGCGCAAAAGCCGTTGCAGTTTTGCCAATTTTGATGCCCATGAGATCCATAATAGCTAGGTTAGTTCTTGAGCCTTCGTTGAAAATGGATGTTGCGATCCACGCTGCAATTTCAATCACATCTTTACCAGAAAACTTGCTTTTCGGAGAAATGTTCCAAGTCAAATTGTTGTAACTTTCGTTACTATTTTGAGTATTTTTGCCAAGACATCTTTGCAGCAACTCATCACTACTAAGTGACTCGTAAACTGTCAAAATGTAGCCACAAATGCTTGGATCTAGTGGTGGCTTATGAGTAAAAGGCTCATTTTTCTCCTCATTTTGCAAAAATTTACACCAATCCTTATTGCAATACTTGTGACGAGGTTCTGCATCTGTTGACATTTTGTGATAATAGTCGGCAAGAATTTCTATTTTCATGTTCTCGATGGAATCGGGTTTATCTCTGAATTGCAAGACTATAAAACACAGGCAATTCTCGAATCAATTTTAGAGTCAATTTAGCCGTTTTAGTTTTAGGGACGGCATGTACAGGTGCGGAATTTTTGATCTCAGTTTTTGATTTTCTACCTCGTTTTACTGGCTTTTCTGGATTTTTTTTTCTTCTCTTTCTTTCTTTCTTTTTTCTGTCTTTCTCTAAAATTGTTAATTTTTTTACTTCTACTAACAAATAGAAACCGATTTTTACTCATGGGCATACGCTGTTAGAAATATAGCTGTTACTTTTTTTCTATTACGAATTTCTTGATGAAATTTTAGGAGGCAACTTTTGAACGTATATAGAATCGAAATATGTAAAAATCTCAAAATCGATTTTTTGAAAATTTCAAAAGGCGAATGTCCCCTTAAGTAATTTTTGCTTCAGGTGAATATTTTTTAAGGTTTCTTTCTTAAACTAACAAGTTGCGATGAGCGTCTTAATTTTATACCAATATTATTGGTGTTTAACATCAACTATTTACTTACGTTCTATCTGCATTTCCATGCTCTAGTTTAATTTTTTTCTAAAAAACCTTTTACCGATATCATTTTCTTTGAACTTTTCTTAGACGAATTGATTTGTAACCTCAATGAGTTTTCTGCTACGGAATAGACACTCATGCGAGGATCAAATAACATAAAGACACACTAGTGTCACTTGATACCGCCTCTCGGTTAATGCCACACTTAACATTATATGTTTATCATGTGTCATATTTAATTTTTGCACACTGTAGCTTGTATGCAATCTGTGTGAACCAAATTAAAACGGGTATACCTATATGTCAATGCATATTAATCATATAATTGTTCGTAGATTACTGTGTATACGGCAGAAGATAATTTGTTCGGAAAAGTGAGATGCAGGGTAGGCATTTTACAGGTAAATGTCTATGGGAAAACCAAGGCAAAATGAAAAAGTTCGGCTTGAAATGGATTTAAAAAGGCTTTCCAGTTAGATATCATTGAATCCTTTATTATCATTTATTATTATTTATGCTTGAGCCGAACTAGTTTGTCTAAAAATCGATTTAAAATATTTGTCCCAGTCTGATGTTTACTGTAACATTGACTCATAAAAACATCTAAATAAATGATTTTGAACCATGCATACACACACAAACATTGAAGTAATTAACAACGTTCTAGAAAACTATTTACTAACAGCTTAGTTTATAAACAATATATTACTACTAATGCAAAACGCTGTTGTAGTGAGTGATTTCCATTTCCGTGTCGTCCATGCGTCAAGAATGCTTCTAGATAGTGCGCATTTTCAACTACATATATGCGAGTTGTCTTAAATGCATAACTGCGTTTCCCGCCTTACATCAACATCTTATGCAACATTTGTTTATTGAATTGAACTGAAACAAGCCATTCACGTAAACTGTATTGAACACACTCCGAGTTGTATGAAAATGGATGGCGTTTTTGACTCTACACCATCGCCTTAAATCGGACTTTGCACTGTATTTCTACAAAAACACTAAACATTGATGCTGATCACTAAACATTATTAGCAATTATTTAATTTCAACGTGATTTGACGTAAATCTGCTGAACATTTCATTCAGACTAAAGTATGTTGCATATGAGGGAGGCGCATTCATGCCAAAAAATTGTTGTAATGTGTTTTCTATGCATGCATGCGAGTATTTTATTCATTGGCGAGTCATCAATGTAAAGTCTAGCCTTGACTTACTTTTTCATAACAGAATAATCAAAGAACTTGGAGTTGAGTGCTAGCATCGAGAGATTTAACAGGGTCTTGTTATTTTCACGTTCATCCACATGTTTTTTGTTGTATTCTCTAAATATTTTGATAGCGTGAAGCGCAACGGAATTCGTACACGTTTTTAATAACAAATTCATATGAAGGTGTTTTGAAAGTGCACTTGAAATGTTTTCATGAAAGTTGAATGCAAAGATGCATTAAAATAATGTTTCCTTTAGACACGAAACGGATTTTATGTGGCCAAAAAAATTATTATCAATAAAATACTTTATGTTAACGATATAAAATATTCCCAAAAAAATATTCCAGTGATATACAGGTAGTTAATTTTGTTGAGATTGCAATAGTATATTTGCAAGCTGTAAAAAATATCCATACTTAAAAGGCGAAGTTTAAGTTCTTGATGCTTTGTCTGAAAATTCAGCACAGTTTGTGTTCATTTTCTTTTTTTTCATCGCAACTGCCGTCCATTCAAAAATCAAACTTAATAGTTGCCCATAATTTTATGAGATCATCGCTCATTTCTCCAATGGAGTGTTAACACTTTTCAATAATATTATTGTCAGTTTTTTCACCACTTGTTTCTCGCTGAAAGTCTGAAAAGTTTTTTTTAGCGACTTGACTTTAGCTATGACCTTTGTTTGTCTCTCTTCACTTAAGTTTCAATGATTCAGCAGAATAATCTTGACGTTCTTACATTCCGAAAGATGTTTTTGTTACATCAACAACTACCGAGTTTTTTTCAATACCGTGGCATAACGATCATTGATGGTTTCATCTAACGTTTTTGTTAAAGATGATATGAAAGAGATGGGCAAGAATCTGAAATAATGTTCAAAGTATGACATGCATAACATAAAATTACTATTAAAAGTTGGAAAAGGAGCTGGCATTGACCTATCTATCATTTTATTTTTAAATGTAATCAGTAAAGATGTGACAATATATATTTTTTATTCATTCATTCAAAGTTGAAATAATTACGCATACTATATAAGTTAACCTTCTGTAACTTTATTGTCACGTTTTATTTCATTCACTGTTCCTGTTGTAAGCTTTATCTTTGATCTTTTCGATATCCAATTCTTAAGCTTGCGTTTTAATCTCCGAAAGTATCGATATAGACCTAGGCGGATCTGTAAAAAAACGACTACATTTGGCCGTTGAGACACTGATTTTTGCGGGGAAAGTTGTGGAGTAACTCGTATAACAATAATTGACTTATGCTCCCTCCCAAAAAAGTCAGAAACATTAAAAAAATCGTTTTTTCGTACTTTACTCACTCCTAACTTCACGGTTCATGTTAGGTCAAAGTTTTGTGGCAATAAAAATTGCGTAGTAAAATTTTCTATTAGATAGGATTGGTGAAAAATCTTAAAATATTTAACCCTTGCCGCAAAATTACAATAAATATGAAAACGTAGGGAGAAGGAAGCCCTTTTTTATTTAATTTTTTTACCACTTAAAATGTCTGGAGTGCATTTTAAGTGGCATTTCGCCTAAGAAATTTCTACAATATCATTAAATAGCAAAAAAAATTTACGCTTATTTGGGGGTATAACTTTAAGCCTTATTTATAAAGAAAATTCAGAAGTGCTGCAGTACGAGTGGTCTAAATCATTGAAAACATTTAATGAAATGTGCGAAAGCGAACGATTTTATTCATCAGAATTTGCAATACGGCAAATAGATGGCTGAATATCGTGAAATGGGATTGTGGACCTATGTTAGTGAACGTAACAACCAAGCATTACGCATCAAACTGAGGTGGCATGCCAACAGCCATCGTACATCCAGCAAGGTGCGGGTCGAACCCGAATTAGTATGCACGACAAAAGGATTTGTTGTCTCGTCTCCGGGACTGAACGTCCATTAGGTCAACGAGACGAAAGTCCGATTAATTTTATGCTTTTTTAGCATTCGTTTCTTTTTTTGCATTGGTTTCTTCTTTTCAGTATAATATCTTCCCTAATCATAATCATAAAATGTTAACTCCAGTTCTCTTTTCTTTGCCTACTAGCCTGTTATCCCTTGTGAAATTCTCTCATGCCTACACCTGGGTTCATCCTCATCATCTTCTGCTGTTTATGGAAATCTTGTTAAAATTGTCCGAAGACGATTATAGTCTTGCGAACGAATTTCAGAAGTGCCAACTACCGCGATCGATTGGTATTATATATAGTCTCGATTTCGAATCAAATTTAGATGAATTTTAGAATATTCTGAACGAACTTATCAATCGCTATGTTTCACTGACACGTACAGCTCGATCCTGCGCTCCTCCCTGGTTTTCTCAAGAGATCGCATCCGCTTTGCTCTCCAAAATATGAGTTGATTTCAAATCGCCAATGCAAGATCCAATGTTTAACTCTTTATACGCTTGATGATAAGTAGCTACTTACAACGCCTTGAAGACTCTTTAAACAGAGACTGTAGTAAAATGTTTTGGCGCTACGCTCGCGCTCTTCACAATTTTTTTCTTCATATTCCTGCTGAGCTACTC
This sequence comes from Oxycera nigricornis, assembly GCA_963942545.1. Lineage (NCBI taxonomy): Eukaryota > Metazoa > Arthropoda > Insecta > Diptera > Stratiomyidae > Oxycera > Oxycera nigricornis. Next base: position 25,301,477 of record OZ012662.1, on the reverse strand, counting down.
TTTAATCACCTAACTGGTTACGCACCTAAAGATAAGACTTATTTTTTTGTGTTTTTTCTCTTCTGTGTTTTCTTCTTATCAATCAACTTCACCTCCATATCTCATCTGCATTTTAACCCGTAATGCTTTGAACCTGCTTTGAATCTAAACTGTTTTCATTCATATTTAAAAAAAACATTATTTATGGACTCAATTCCAATGCCCATCTTGGCCATATCATCAACAAATTTGTCAGTAGCCTCTCTTCATCTCGTAGTTAACCTTTGTTCATTATATTTAATAAAAGGTATTTTCATTGCTTGCTGGAAGCTTTCAAATATCATTCCAATTTAAAAGACATGCAATCCTTTCCTAGCTTTTCTATGCTTCCTAATTTGTTTTGTTTATCGAAACTGCTTGAACGTCTTATTCATAAATATGTCTTCCCTTCTATCAGTTTTTCGAATACTAGCTTTGAGGCACCTGCCTAAACGATTCCTTTCGAAGTAAAAAAATGTTCTTGCCCAGCTTTTGTGCCATCGAGTTAACCACTTTTCTTGAGATCGTAGATTCTATAAATTTTCACCCATCACCTCATCGTCAATATAATATCTTCTCTACAGTGCCGCTTTCTTGAACCGTATTTAGCTACTCCAATTAAACTTCTTGTAACCATTGTGTTTCTATAAGTTTCATTAGGCTTCCCTTTCTCCCAAACAATACCTGCAGCCTCCAGAAAAAACCGATCGCTCCGCTCGAATTTACTTTTTTTAATCTCGCAAAACTCATATCGCGTTTGAAGACGCTGCTGAAGCTTCTACGAGCTAGCAATCATATTTTTCGCATAATGCAGATATCTTACATTTCCAAGTTTTCGAATGTTCTTTAAAAACTAATAACAGTGCGATCGTTTCATTTATTTAGGATAGATCCACCGAAAATAAAGTGGAGCACAATTTTTTTTGAATTAATGCTGAGATTTGAACTTTGGCTACCATGATTGTGAGGCGGACGCTTTGTATGATTCTTCTCGTAATGTCATTCAAATGCATGTTATACGATATTCAAATTATTTTCAATGCAAATTTATTTCTATTACTTATTAAAACGTAGCATACAATGTCGCAAGTGTTCATCGTGACCAGTTACTGTTATACAATGTTTTTAAGATGATATCTTACATAAGCTATCAAAATTACCTCAATTTATATGGGAACTTGGTAGGAACATAGTATATATCTAAATGGGAAAGATGCTGCTTATATACTGAATAACATGAATGAAAAGTAATTACGTTTTTGATTGTTTCACTTCAATTTTCGTTTCGTTTCGTTTGAAGTAGATCTGGTCCATACGATTTTCTCTCTCTTTTCCTATTAAAGTGTTGGGAGATTCGCAATTCTAGGCATTAAACTTTACAAGTCACATACAGTTGATCATTTACGATTGATCCTATACAATTCGAAAAGTTATATAAAGCCAGATTTCTTCATGTGGACAGTACATATGAATGTATACCACGAGCATGTGAAGTGACAATGACACCTCGTCAGTTTTATCTGTGGAAACCCGAAGAACTAACTCAACGACCGGTTCTTGCTGACATCAGTGTTTTATCGAAAATCCAAATGCATGGATTCCACACGTATTTCACATATTCATGCCGTGAGCATGTGACGCACAGGGCTTTTGAGCGGTAAACCCAGGAAACCCAGAAGAGTTCTTGTTGGTCTCTGGATTTTCTAAGAGTTCAAGTATTAACGACGATAATTGCACGCTATGACCTCATAGAAATTTAATGAATGCGAAGCGCTCTAACTTGTTTCAGGTAGCTGCAAATGTACTCGTGATATATTCATTATTAATCCGATTATAAATACACGATTCGAATTGATCACGTTGTCAAAAATATTTAAAACAGCGCACCAATGTCTTGTAGCTTCCCGTATTGGTATCTCTAAGCAAGTTGGCGGCAATCGCATGTGGCACTCACAAGTTTTCTATAAATTGCAGATTATTTTTAGATAATTCGAACAAACATGAGTTGCGGCCACTGCTCCTCTGATATACATATGTTATATGATCGGGTGCCAGAGTCGCCAGTTGATCACCGGCAACAGCCAAATTAAATTTAAATACAATCCATGACTAAAATATCACATGCTTGATTCCCACATCAATGCGCCACATCTTGTCTCATTTGTGGTCATTATCACACATCTCGGCATATCTTCCGAAGTTGCATTGGTCAAAGTTTAAAATCAAGGATGAGCCGTGAATTACTTCGTTTTGTTTGTGGTCTATTTAAAGAAGTAGCATTTTCACAATGAAGACGCATGTTCCTGGTAAAAGTCCTCTTCTTAATCGAATTCTCGTGATCCGTGCAGCCCACACGAGTGGGTGTGTATCACGAGAGGAGGAGGACTACAACATCTGCATTGACCAATTTGACCCCTGCCGTTATTTTGTGGCTAAATTGTGTGGATTTGAATTGGATTTTGTTGTATTTAATCAATCTTTGACGTCACAGCCGGTCGCTATGCCGTCACGTATAAGTATAAACGAAAGATCGATAAATATTCTTTTTTTATCATAGACGTTGGCATTGACTCAATTGGCTGTCGTAAAAATATTTAGCGAAAGCTCGTCGTATTTGTTTGTATAATATCTCACATTGTCAAGATCACATAGTCGTGTTTGAAGTGTTGTAGAAAAGTATGTATTGGATCTGCTGAATTTGAAGCGGTTTGATGTTTCAAATTACAAATTCGTGTTTGCTTACTTTGTAGGCCTCATTGGAAAATTAAAATCTATCGATTTTTGCCAAAATTTGAATATGAATAATAACCCATGATGTGTTCACATTACTTTCACGTTCTATGTTTATATTCTTAATCAAACGTTAAAATCTATGAAGATATTATATGCACGATCTTTTGCAATTTCAAATTTGTGCCACATCAAAATTGAGTGCTAGATTTCTTTCTGCCAAAATAATTGCTTAAAAAGGTATTTTCGTTTCGAATAAAAAAGCATCAGATTTCTTCCTTAATCTTAAATTTATAAACTATAATGTTTTTTCGTAGAAAAGATTAACTTCTAAACAAAAACATTTCTAAACAAAAAAGAATACATGTACTGTTTTTTGTCGAAAAAAATAATGACTTAGTTCACGCGATATTCATACCGTGGCCGAAGCTGCTAAGACGCTATTTTATCTATGATCTTAAAGGAAATTGTAATATCGAATGCTAATTCTCATAAGTCTAATTAAATAATATTAATATACAGAACTCTTGTCGTATCTTAAAAAATGTAAACAATTTCGATCGAGTTCATTGCTATTTCTTCAAATTTTCAAATAAAACAGACAATTTGCGATAATGGGTTCAAGCTTAAATAAACTCCGCTCAATAGATGCAAAGTGTTCCACAAAGCCGATGAGGTAGGGGTAGATTATCCCGCGACACAATAATTGAAAGCTGCAACGAAATGCCATTGTATTCGAATAGTAAATAAATAAAACATTGACCCAATGACGATTTGAAGTTCTTTTAGAAACTCTTAAACCCATTTTGGAAGCCAATTTAAAATATAAAAATATTGAAAAGTGAACCCTTTCATTATCGTCCTTGAGCCTCTGAGTGTTATCTGAATCGCCTTCGAGGTGCATGTGAACCTATGGATCACTTCATCGGCGGCAAACAACGATTACATTACACCAAGCCAAGAAGGATTTTCATCGACGAACTTTTACTTACTCTCTCGCTTTTTGCTTAGGACTATAGAATATTTAGCAAAACCACCACGGGATCTCCACATAACCTCAAAAGCCGGGTCATAGGCTCAACTTCGAGTATGAATTGTATCTAGTCAAATATCTTAGTATCATAGGAGTATCTTTGTTATGAAAGGAGTTGTGATGAACATTCTAAGTGTTTTGGGCAGTGTGCATGGCCCCACAATAACAACATACCCCAAAAGGAGATAATACACAAAGTTGAATTTGGCGTCTCATGTTTCTTGACTTTGAAAAGAATATCATTCAATTTGTGCCTAATGTCTTGAATGATTAGGCAATGTGAAAATTCTTGTATACTGTTGATTATTCTAAAAAAAAATTGCGTCAGGTGGAGTGTTAAATTTGGAGCAACCTTACACATGTTTATAAAAAATACGAAAGAAAAAAGAGAAAAAATTACTTACTTTGATAATGTTTGAAAAATGCCGAAAGTCGTTGAAATGCGAATAATATATTTTCTTGATCAATTCAGCAACACAATGCGACCACTTTAGCGACTCCCGCAAGTAGTCAGATTTTTTCATCCTTTCTTGTTTCAATTACTTCTTTGTACGATCCGGTGCGATAATCGGAGGAAGATAACGTAATTTTAACCGGGAATTGCTACTATGCGCTCCGTCCACGTTTTTTTGTCCTCTTCACTGTTACGGTGACCGCTCGTCAGTCACCAGTGCTCCGATCATGTTCCTCTTCGGTGCGCCCAAAATGGTGAGACCTGAGTAGATCGCCGCATTAGCGGACGATCAAAAAGCTTTAAAATGGGTCTTCGGCTGGTCGTTTTCAAAGATGAACGTCGCACAACATATCACGATATCCTTCATTCTTTTGAAAAAAAATTTGCCGCAGAAGCTTAATAATAGCCGCACATTAAACTGAATCAATTAATATTTGTGATTTTTTTAAACTAATAAAACGAGATTGAAAAAAGGAAATGTAGTCATTTGAGTAAACATCGTCATTTCTATTAGTAAGACAAAAATGACAACTCTTTCAAATTTCTTGTTAAATAAATGTTACTGGGCTTTACCTTTTTCTTTTCGTTTGCACCCTTGCACACTTAACAGTAACTAGTAGCTTGTGTACACTCATTTTCATTCTGATTAGTATTTTATCTTAAGATGTGGGTTCTTAGATGACTCTTTGTATTGAAATCCAACCAAGCAGTGCTTATATTTAATAACTACTTGATCAAGGATCATCTGTAACTTTTCATCAGACGATTTTCATAACATTAGAATTGAATCTATTCAGATTCAGAATGTTGTGCACATGGTTCGCCTGAGATCCTTGAACCAAAATTCGTTACACTTGACTATTGGAATATTCCTTGCGTTATTGTGTTGAATAAATTGGGTGTGTGTTGAAACATATCCTGTATTTTTTTAGAAAATCAGAACTGAAAAGCCTTTGATTTTATTAAAATTTCAACCAAGTTTGATGATGATAACTTCATCCATTCTGCAAGCAAAGTATACGACACAAATATTATGCTGGAGAATTGGTATGTTATTTAAAGCGGTTCAAATATTTTGGATATGTTTCTCGTTTTTAAATAGTGGTGATTTTTAAAGGTCGATAACTTCTTTACTTTTAAACAAATTATAATCACTTTTATATATACATATGTATTTGGTAATAATATTGTCGTATCAAGCAATTTGATTATTTTTCAAAATCAAATGTTGCTATTACACATTTGCACTTTGAAAATAAAAACGTTCTTTGAAATAGACCATGTTCGGACTGGCAAGCACAACAAGAGGAATTCCCTACATTATTTATGAAGCCTCAGCAAATTGTTATCGGTTTTTTTACTACTGTCATCATTAACAAACACACACACAGTAAAAGTTTGGAGCCGCAATTTGCACTTATGACGGTATGGGAGTCGTGCATAAAAAACTGTATCTGAAAACACACCCCACGATCAGTTGTAGATGTGTAAGAGCACACTCAATATAAATATATATACACGTATATCTATAAATGTAAGCTTGCGATGTATGGACAAGTGTATTTCGCTGGGCATATAAGACGAGGCCGATGCAAAGTTAAAGCTTTCATTTAAGTTCGATCCCGTGTACACAACACGTTGACTAGCCGCGTATAGCCGGACCTCATAGGATCTCATCTCTCACTTAAAAGCTAGCTGCTAGCCTCAGCCTAGACCTAGACCGTTCAACGCCGTTACCAATCCAACTCAGTGCTTCGGCGTTCCGTATCGCGCAGTCTCTACAGTACACGTTCGAAGGTATCGTGGTTCCGCATTGCTTCAGTAGAATCTACACAAAAATAGATACTCTAGTGCCACAGAATATCTATCTATCCGTATATCAAGGCGAAATTATCAGATCGATCAGATGTAATAGCAGATTCAGAAAGTTGTGTTCTTGAGTGTAAATCATTCGTGAATTTCAAATAATTAGTTCAATTGAAACAATTCACAGATACACGTATCCGCGATAGTTGACGCGCTGTAAGAGAGATACAAACTGTTGACTGGTGTGTATGATAAAAAGGAATAAGCTATGACGGTTTACTGACGGAACGTTGAATTGTCTAAAGCGAAAATAGCTGATAAACACTCGGTAGTCTATTCACTACATTGTTTCCAATCTATAATATTCAATTGAGATCAATCGTTATCTGGGTAGGCTTCCGAGAAGCGGATTTCAAGTTTATATAACAGTTTCAATAATTCCATCGTAAACCTAAACATAATCAAAGATATTAATTGTCAGTGCAAGATAAATTCAGTGTTACGAGCTCCAAGCGAATTTGTCGCTGCTGGACAAATCGACCAAAAAAAGATAGAAAGTGTGCTCTAATAACTTTAAGCGGCAAGTTTTGCAGGATAAATTGCCCGAAACGCAACAGTGGTACGAAGTAAAAAAAGGAAGTGAAATGGGTGTAATATCAAATCAAACAACTACGGTAAATATAATTGATATTCATGTATAATTTGCATGTTTGTTTATTTACATTTTTGCTAGTATGTATGCTAGTCACTTATTCTGTAATGTTGCTGGCGCTTAATTCCTAATCGTGCGCTGACATTGAACGACCTTGATGCCGGCAGAATAATTTCACTCTGCCGATTAGCTTTTTCCTCCGTGGTGAGAATGAGGTTACAATATTCATCATAGTTCGGTTGAAATGCGAAATTAGTGCAAGTATTGATGGCTTTTGTTAGGAAAATGCAAAAATTTGTTGAGGAAAAGTTGTTCTAAATAGTGACAAAATTACGTTTTCACTATCACATAATTGCGCGAACCAGGCGAAAAAAATTGCAATCTAGAGTAGAAGAATCTTCTGTTGCTGTGTTCAACTGCAAAAAAAAATTATGTGCAAAAAATGACTCCAATAGATTGAATAGAAATTGTCTGAAACTAATCTCGTTTCGGGTGAAAAATGATACAGAACTGTTTCTAACCCATTCTTATCGTACGAGTATGTACAGTGAGCGTCAAAAGAAAGTGTACATCTATGTGTAGCATATTCAAAGCCTCATGAAATGAGTTCTTGACGTCGGATTTTAAAAATGTTTTATGTTTTGAAAAGGTTTTTATATTTCCTAAAAACAAACAAAATAAAAAATTTGATGATAAAACATTGCACTAAAAATTCGACAACAAAATAACAAAAAAATACATTTTTTACGCGTCAAAAATAAGTGTACAGTAAACAAATAAAGCAAACATCTGTAAATTAGTACTTAGTCTGCTTCCCTTTCGCCTTTAAAACAGCTTCTAGTCGTCTTGGCATTGACTCAATCTTTTCTGCCATTCTTCGATTAAAACGGACTTCAACGACTCTTTGCTTGTTATATTCCGTTTTCGGATTTGTGTATCGAGATAATCCCACAAATGCTCGTTGGGGTTAAGGGCTGGGGATTGCGAAGGATGATCCAGCTGCTTAGGTATTCGATACAATAACCATTCCTGCACTAGCTTTGACTTGTGCTTTGGGTCGTTGTCCTGCTGGAAGACCCATGATGTATTTAATCCTACTTTTGCAACACTAGGTAGTAAATTTTCTTTCAAAATGTCCAAGTAATCATTTTTATTCATCGTAGTGTCAATAAATACCAGATTCCTAACGCCTGATGCCGCCATACACCCCCAGACCAGAACCGAACCACCACCATGCTTTATGGTTGAACTTATGTTCTTCTGATCAAATTCGGCGTTCTTACTTCTCCATATTCTGGGTGATTTCTTGGAACCAAATATTTCAAATTTACTTTCATCACTGAAAAGTACGTTTTCCCAGAATGACATATGCTCTTTTTTTAACTTTTTGGCATAAAGCACTCGAAGTTTCTGATTCTTTTCAGAAATATATGGTTTTTTACGGGGTGCTCTGCTATGTAACCCATTCCTATTAAGTATTTGGCAGACAGTACTTGCGCTGACACTGACCCGAGAATTTCCTGTTATGTTTTCCGCGATTTTCACTGCACTCGCTACTGGATTTTCTCGCACTTTCCTCACAATAAATCGTTCATCACATACGGACAACTTTTTTGGCCTACCGGCACGAGGCCGATCACTTACGTCTTTGAACGTGTCGAATTTGTCCAAAAGTTTTTTCACGGTGTTATGGCTTCTACACTCCACTTGTGGTATTTCCCGTAACGATTTTCCTTCCGTTCTTAATTTTACAATAAGTTTTCGCGTTTCAATTGCACTGTGCTTACCCATTTTAGATAATGTAGAAACTGGATCGTTCTATGGTACAAATAAAATTACGACTGATTGAATTATCGCGTCATGTCAACCAAGTTTGCATTCTTGAAGAATTATAAACTGAATCTAACGTAAGTTTTCCCGATAAACACATCAAATACAGGATGTGCTGCAAGTTGTACACTTATTTTTGACGCGTAAATAATGAATTTTTTTTGTTATTGAATTTTTAGTGCAATGTTTATCAGCAAATTTTTTATTTCGTTATAAGAAAATAGGAAAACTTTTTTAAAATACATCACATTTTTAAAATCCGACGTCTAGAACTCATTTTATGAAGTTTTGAATATGCTACACATAGGTGTACACTTTCTTTTGACGCACACAGTACATATAATATGTTAATTTAAATTATTGACCCAGCTGGTTTCCACAGCATATTGTGATTGTGTGTAAAAACCCCTCGGAAACATACGAAACATACACTTGAAAGTCATTTAGTATAATTCAATCAACCGTAGAGTTCATTTCGCTTATTGTAATATGAATAATCAAATAATTGAAAAAAGTGAGTACTACGCAATTAAGAACTACCGTCGTGGTTTTTGAATCTGATTTTTTCCGGGACAAAAAGATAGATACATCCAACTGCAGAAAATTTGTTTAGTTAATGTCATGTTGAAACGGTTGAGTTTCGGTTGTTATTATTATCCATCGTCTCCTGTACAACCAGGTGAAAATCTTGCGTCTCACCAGATCGCATTGTTACGGAAACATGGCATACTTTCATTTAATTTCTGAAATAACTCCTCTGAACCAGAAATAACAACTTTAACCCAAGCCACTGAAAATCAAAGAACCTTCTCTACTATTACACATACTCAAAAAAGTCTGTGTACATTTGCTGGTCGTAGCAAATATATCAATATAAAAAACTTTGTTATTTGTTTATAACTTGAAAAAAATTGTTTAATTACTTTCATTAGACTATATGGTAGATAAATATATAACTGAGTACTCGTTCGCTGTTTAGGATAATCAAAATAAAAAAGTTTTTGCCAAGAAGTCATCAAAATGCATCCAAAAAAGTCCGCGTACATCTGAAAAAAATTATTCATTTTATTTGAAATGCACTATATTAGCTTATCAGAATAAGAACCTTAATATCTAGTAGCATAGCCTTTCCTATAAATGACATCCTTTAACCTATTTTGCATGGAGTGAATGAGCTTTGATGTTTCTTCGGCCGTTATTTTGTTCCACTCGTTCAAAATAACATTTTTTAATGACTATTTGCTTGTTATGACCTGCTGTCGAGTTTTTCTTTCAATTAAATCCCACAAATGTTCAATTGGGTTTACATCTGGTGATTGAGAACAGTTTTGGGACGTTGTAGGTCAACCAAAGCCTATTCATTTCAGCAGTATGTTTGGGGTCATTATCGTGCTGAAAGTAAAATGCGTTCCCCAGCCGCAATATCTCAGCACTTTGCTTAACATTATTTTTTAAAATATTAAGGTATCCGTATTTATCCATTATGGATTCCATGAAAACTAGTTGCCCCACTTCACTGCCTGGCATACACCCCCAAACCTTCACACCGCCGCCACCATAATTTACAGTGGGAATCAAAGTTTCTTTATTGAATTCTGTCGAGCGTTTTCTCCATACTAATTTGCGTCCTTTTATCCCAAATATACAAAACGTACTTTCGTCCGAAAAAAGAACGCTTTCCCAAAATTCTTTTGGCTTAGTTACATAAGTTTCGACGAATTCCATTCACTTTGGACGATTTCGTTTCGATATGAACCGCCTTTCCTGAGAATTATGCGCACTGTTTCATCGCATATTGTTTTATTACGTTTCTGTTTTATGTCCTGCACAATTTGGAACGCCATTAACCGGGGATTTTTTTTTCACTGCATTAATAATACTCCGACGTTCACGTGCTGTAAGTTTAGGAGAACGTCCTGATCGATACCGTGAAATAATCAAACCGATTTCTTCGTAATTAGCAACAACCCTTTGTACCGAGGAATGGGTTTTTCTAACAATTCTGCGATTTAACGAAAACTTCCCGTTTTCACGCAATTTACGCTCACTACCACTGATTTCCTTATTTTTAATTTCCATGTTAAAGAGTAGTCTTTAATTAACGCAAAACTCTCAAACAATTTTCCAATAAAATATCGTCACGTATATCGTGAAAAAATGTAGGCATAACCACTGCACATTTTGGGGAATTTTTTAATCAAACCTGCTTCAATACATTTCTTGCACTTTAGACTTTTGTATCGTAATGATGAAATCAAGATCACATTATTGATTCATACGATTCCGCCATCATTCAGAATTTACTAATGAGATGTACGCAGACTTTTTTTGAGTATGTGTATAGTATATTACCGTCTAAAAATTTCTCCAAACTCAAGATGAATCAGAAATTCAAAATCAGTCGTAAAAAAGCTGTTTAAAAACCCATCAAAATTATAGGACAAACACTTCACGCGAAAACAATCTTAAATTTCAGTGGTTTCCGTCTACTTGTAAACATATTACATTACTCTTGAATTGACACTGATAAGATAACACACATAGTGAGTGATTCAAGCGTGTTTAACTTCTGCGAGCCAGATTTGTGGTAGACGAAAATATATGGAAGTGCTTTCGAAACAAAATAATTACAAAAGTTCATCGAAATATCAACAACATTTGAGACAATGCCTGCCTAATTTGGTGATAGCGAGCGGAGAGGGCAAAGACTTTGACACACCCACCATTTGATGAGAGTCAAGGTTGTTCTGATGTATATTGGGTTTCGGGTGGATGTTGGACAAGTTAGGGATGGAAATTATATCTGCATTAGAAAAAAATACAATTTACAATTGGGTTATAGTTATTTCAACGTGATAGGATAGCACGTTACAGTCCAAGCGAAGGAAATGAAAAGTACATGGAATCATCGTCCTTCCGGAAAGCAAATGCGTGACTAAACTAAACCAAGAAACTAGAACTACCACAGCATCAACTTGTTCGCTTCTAGGAACTAAGATGCGATAATTAATGCGCACATTCTAGTTCTCTGCAATTAAGCAAGTTATTTGAAAATATTTATGTTCATATTTTCCATTATCAGCCCGTTTTGAGTCATGAACCCGTTCTGCACGGAACGCATTTCCCATTTTGCATTCAGTGCAAAACTGTTATAGACACGTGCGTCCCGATGAACTTGGTTGCCTCGCCTCTCACCGCAAAATAATGCAAATCATTCCATACTTATTAATAGTCAATTACTTAAGAGAACTGTACTATGTATTGGTTAATTGACGCAGCGCGAAATACAAATGTGAATTTTCCACTGCATCGGCGTTTAATCACGTTCACAAGTGCAATATGCATGCAACGTTGCACTTTGTTGATAAAATGCATCGCATTTGAATCAGGTGATGAATACATTTTAAAGAATAGTTCCTATGCTGAAATAGAGTACACACCTACCACCAACAGAAACGTGCTGCTGTTTCTATGAAATAAAAATTTATCTATCCTATTTAACTATGAGACGAGCGATTGCTCCTGAAAAATAGTCATGTGTGCAATTTTTCCACAGATGAGGTGAAGCACTGTTTGTTTCGCGATTATCGCAACTGCAAGTGCAAGGTCAAGCAATATTTAATCGCTAGGAAAATGTATAGCTCGTTCCGCGATAACGACCGGATGAACTCACGTGTGTCGACTATTTGTGTTGACAGTGTCAATTGTGTTTCACTGGCAGCTAGCAATTACTAACACTCAGCATTGATAATAGAATCAAAAGCAACCACAATTAAAAGTAACCGTGTTAGTCTTTTCTTCAAAATTTAACATTGAGGAGGTCGGTCATTTATTTTTTACATTAGGAAATTATTTTCTGAATAAATGCCGTGAAATTTGGAACATATATCGTATTAAGGTACCAGTCCACTTTAGGAATCGAAAAAAGACCATTTCCTTCTCAGAAACTCTATTATATATTGGCATGAATAATTTTTTATAGTATTATTTCATATTGGAATAATCCAAAAAATATTTTTATATTTTATTTATTATTCTCTATTATAGAAGGCGTTCAAATTAAGCTCTGAAAAAATCGTCACTCCACGGCGGATAGATAATCTATGGATTGGTAGATCTGAAACAAAAAATTTAAACGGTACTTCAAAAAGCAAGGTCTTTTACACCGTAATCCAAAACCGTTTTCAAAAAAATATGGCGGACTTGTGGAAAACAATGTCAAAAATCGACCATTTTTTCGTAGTTTTTTTAACGCCAAAATTTTCTTCTTCAATTTTTTGCTAATATTCTGGTGGATTACGGTGTACTAATCTCTAACAAATAAAACACATCAAATTTATTGAAAATCTTTTCGGTAGATCCGGAGATTATCTGTCGGCCATGTTAAAAAACGTTGTTTTGCGTCAAACGTGTTTAAAGTTTTTGTTTCATTTCGTTGACAAACATTTTGTGAAAAATGCAAAATAAGACATTTTACAAAAACACGCAATTGATATGTAGAAGTCTAAATAAACCCTGAACACATACAATAAAGTCGCAAATATAATGTATATATGAGAAACCTGTATTTTGGAGAAGGGGAATGAAAGAGACTCTACGCGGCCGACAGCTGATCGAACACCTAAAAAGGAACCGAAAACGCGCCCAAACTTAAAGTCGCCATTTATATATTAAATTTTCGAATTTCGAAAAGATTTTCCTGGAGATCATTTTTGAAGGTCTAAGGAGTCGAAAAATGCAAAAAATCCATTTTTTTGAAATTTATAAAGTGGACTAGTATCTTAAATGCTACCAGCCGACCCTTAATTCAGATTAGTTTTGTTTTATTTATTTCGCCAAAGCAAGGAAATTACATGTCAAAATGGAAATTACAACAAATACTTAACTCTAAAATACATGCTACACTCAACATTTAATCAACGGTTCGTTTAAATTTTGGGAATATCTAATATTTAAGTTAAATAACTAGTAGAGTTGAGTGGAATATGATGTTCCACTTTATTTTCATGAGAACTGTACCCTCGACTTAATTCGCATGGCCTTTAAGTGATGCATAGTTTGATTATCATCATTTTTTTCCATTTCGTGAGCTTTGAGAAAGATTTTCTCGTTTCCTAGAAGGCATATATATAGATATCAAAACTTCAAAATCAACAGCTTTAATCGAAAAAAGTTCAAACCCATATGATAAGAAAAATCAGTCAATAAAAAGTCAACCATAAATCACAAAACACATCCGTTGTTTTCTTCACTGTTCTGCTTGAAATTAAAAGCTCATTCAATCGTTCTTATTCGCCTATAGCATTTGTGCGCTTTCAAACAACCCTGAAAGGCGCCACTGTCCGCCCGCTTACATATTCTCGGCTACTCAAGTCTAGAAAATATCATTGTATGCCACCCGACGATAGATGTCATCACTGGTGTCTTTCTCGCACTGTGTTCGGTTTCGAGCCTAAAATTCAATTATGGAGATACAGTTTTTTTAAAAATCTTGTAGGAACCTGTCCTTATACGGGCAAAATAGTATATGAAATGTTGACCCAGGATTCGAGCTATTGCATAGTCATTGCTAATGGCTCTACTAAAGACGGATGGCAATGTTTAGACATTGTCCGGTCGCCAACGTTTGAGGATCAAAGGTTCAGGTAGCAAAAACATCCGCATATGTCTTATAAGGAATTTCAAGTCCTTGATTTATACTTGAGCTACTTTCGGAAAACAATCAATTCAATCTCGAATTCGGTGTTGAATTCACGATTTATAGACACTAGTTAACTTTTCATTAATTGCCAAGAAATCATAGAATGGTTGAAATCAGCGGCATATGATCGAATTAATCATTTTCCATCCAACACTATCTGAAACAACTCATAGTCATATTCAAGTGGATTTCAAAGCATCTCAATTGAAATTCGGTCTTGAATATGTTTTAAATAGGGGGGTGGGGAGTTCGGGGGTTAATTCTTGATTTTTTAAGCATAGTTTTAAATTTTTTTTAAGCAATATGGTAAATGTTAGTTCATTTACTGAAAGAATATTTTAAAGTAGGTATACTAAACAGTATCCAGTAATTTGTTTATTGAAGAATCCAAAAGAAACGTAAGTTGCCGTGAGAAACATAACTAATAGCTGGATCATCTGAAACCGAAAAACCAAGAAGATTCTGTTAGTTACCGAGTTTCTTGAGGTAACGGTGCTGAGTTTTTTTCATTTATATTGTTTATTTAATTTTTGGTGTAATTTTGAATCCAAAAAAACGAAGGACAAAATTATTTTAGGAATTGTGGTTTTTAATCGGAAAAATTCCTATATAAAAAAATATAGTCTAAAAATAAAATATCTCGACAGCGTTACCTTGTAAACTGTTTACAGAATAAGTTTTCGAAATTTCAAAAGAATCGGCCTTTTTTTAGGTCCGTGTCTCAACGACTTTAAAAATAAAAAGTCTCAGAAAACGCGTTTGAATTTTTTTTGGAAAAAGTGAATTTTTTACTCTACTCACACAGAATCGTCAATACCGGGTTCATAAAGTGTGAGGCTATCAGCAAGGATGTCTAGATCATCTTTTTGTTGTTGTCTTCAAAGGACCTTCTTTGCACTTTTTTGCAGCTTTTGGATCAGCTCTGCTAATACGAATGTTATCCTCTTCGCGAGAAACCTTCATCGTACAGCCCATAACTTCATCAATTTTACTCGTATCAACTTCAAATTTTTATGGGGAACTCTTGAAGGACTTTACAATAGAAAAAAAATGTTTAAAACCATGTCGAAATCATTTAAAATCATCAATTAAATTTAAAATAAAAACTATTCAGTTTATTAGTGATCTTGTATTTTTTTCATTTGAATGCATATTAAATTGATTTTTGTCCAGTACTTCCGATTCGGCAGCAATCGCTTGTTCTAAATACATAGAATACTTTACTGTTATTTTTCATTTAAAGAAAAAATGTGATGTTTCAGCTCTTTTTCAAGTTAGCATTCCAACTCGAAAAGTATCATTTTTCTTCTTCAAATTCGTTTTCTTCTTCAAATTGGTATGAAGTTTTTTCTCATTTAATTTTACTTGCTTGACATCGTTTAAGAACATTTGCTTATCGATTCGTCACAATTTTAAAAAGACATAGAATTATTCATACCATAAAAGATTAGATACATTAATGAATATTTGCTGTTATAGTATAATCCGCTTATCAAGTCGCTCGCATATAGCGTCAACCCGTCTTTAATGTCGCATTTTCACATTCCATGCCAGATAATCAACGTTATAGCATCTTTCAATTTAACGTTGTTCCACTTGTAACGCCAGAACTAATCATTCTCTCTAGGAGACTTCATAAGTGGATTATACTATACATAATTATTAACACATCAAAAACTTCATGCGATTCGTATCGTATTTAACAAAAATGTTGATAGATTTTTTCCGATAAAGCTTCCTTTGTTTCTTTTTATATTTGCAGTTTCTTAGTGTGATTTTTCAAAGAATTATTGTCTATTTTAATGCAATTAGGACAATGAAACCGTTTAAATGTTAGTTAAAAAAATAATTGTGTTGAATCGCACTAAAACTTTATGATTCGTTCTGATTTAAGTGAATAATAAGCTTTACCTCAAGTAAACATTTGATTTAAAAATAATGCTTAGCAATAAACTTTATTACATCAATTAATTAAGGAGAAGATAACATTTTTATTTTATTTTATGTACTACGAAAAATTGATAAAATCACAATGCCCAATAGTCTTTATAGGTTTCAATAAAAAATTACCATATTTATCTTGTGCGAAGTGATACGATGACCTGAAAGAATGGATTTCTTTAACAGTTTACTCGTGAAATTTACAAATAGGTGTCAAGTTGATTGTAACATCTTGTAATGCAGAATATGAGAGCTTACTTATTTACCAATTGAAAAGACTTAATACTTAGTCACTACTTATTGGACATTTTCGGAAGCAACTGAGTTAAAATTAATGAAGGAGGATTTCTTTCATTAAGTACACTCCGATAGATATGTTGGTAGAATTTTCAAGATTTTTCTTAATATTTTTAGATTGTTAATTCTGATTATTCTCTAATGTTGGAAGAAATTGGGTGTCAAATAAATCTCAACATTCATTGAATGGTTTGTGGAATTTATCAAATTTAATTTGACTAAATCCTAGTTCATTATCATGGCCCGCCTGGCCCATTTTTATATAAATTTCATGTTTAACCCTAAATTTAATTCAGGAAAATTACTTACCCAAAATGCAGATACTGTTTAACCATCTTAGGAAGAGAGAAACATTAATTTTTGTCATGTTCAAATTGCGCTTTGCCTTTCAACCCAGTGCCCCAGTGAAATATATGATGAAAAGATTTTTGTGGGCTGTTAATAAAATATTATTTGTAATATATTGTAGTTTAGATATATTGTTGCAGTCACAACGGCGCAAATAGAAATCCTCTCTCTGAAATGGTTCTATCAACAAACTTGAATAAAAAGACTTTGCAGGACTATAGAATCTTTTGATCGATATTTGGCAAAATTTTTGAAGGCTCTCTGAAGACACGAAGTTAGCAGTCAGTGTAAAAAGGTTCCATCCATGTTGATTTATAGGTTGTTTTTCTTGTTCTTAACAAATTGCCAAAATGTAGTTCCATTTTTTTAATAGGGAGCCTTTCTGTTTTTGAACAAAATATCCTTAGTACAGGATCTAACGATAATCTTTTAGAAAAATAGTTTCAAATTCTCAAAAAAGATGCCATATATCCTAAATGCTTTCTGAATACAACTGAACCAATAACATATCGCTTTCTTGGCAAATGTATAACACATACATACATGTAACGGGAAAACAATACCACAGACGTCTGTAACATCAATTTATCACACTTGCTGGAAAAGCGTAAAAGTTTAATAGAATCAATCGACATCAATTGATTGTGGTCACTCCACTATGTAACGTACACTCCTTGCTCACCAATATTCAATTTCGCCACAAGAAAATCAAATAGCCAACAATATTATAACACTTGCAATTAGGCGCTGCATTTCTTCATAACATTCAACTATTTTCTAATTTAATATGATGATAGAGCGTATATTGACGCTATTGCGTTACACATGGAAGTAAAGAAAACACGTCACGGTATATTATCAATTTGATTGTGCCTCATGCACTTTTAGAAAAAGATAAAGTTTGTCGCAAAAATCTTCACGAAAATTCTTACACAATGTTGGAAAATTAAAACGAAATCCATCAGTTTTTTTTGAAAATGAAGTTTATTTTAAAACAAACGTCTTAGCGAATGGAAAATTTTTGAAAAACGTGTAGGACTATTTTTCACATTATTTTTATAGCACATGACTGACATGATTTTTTTGGCATTTAAAATTTTATTCGAATTTCAGAATAGATATTTTTCCAATCAAATGTTTGTTGTAATTAGATTTTTATTGTGCCATCGCAGCGTGCTCCATAAAAAGATGATTTTATAGTGACTGTTTTGCCTAGTGAAATTTCAATAGAAATTGAAAACTGGCGTGTCGAAAATATTATAAAATGTTTCAAACAAAAATATAACAAATGAGAATCATTTGATTGCCAAAAATCTTTAAAAAACTTTGCGTCAGCTAAGTAAAGAAAACAAACATTTTGATGTCAAATTCTAAGTTTATTATCATTTATGGAAGAGATTTTTCAAGAATTGCTCAATTCTTCATCTGAAATAGGCTGTAGATGTTTAATAATAGAATAAAATCGGCAGAAATGCAAATATCTGGCTATAATTCATACAGATATTGAAGAATCAAATGAGCATGATTAAAATATCACTTTTAATGACTTTTTCGTCGATGGATGTTAACTTGAAGTTCAATGACATATTTCATGTATGTATGTACAATCAACTGAAAAGCTACAATATTTATGACTTGCAAATAGTTCTAGACCACCAAGTTGCTACCACTGTAGGCACATCTCTCTAGATGTGAGTCCTTAAATGGCAGCACTAATTTAATAGCTAGATTTGTGTAATGTTTCTTATTTTCTATGCCTAATAATAGACCAGGGCGGATCTGTTTTCAGTTGGCCGTTGAGGCGGGCACACTGACTATTGCAGGAAAAGTTGTAGAATAACACGTATAACAATAATTGACTTATGCTCCCTCTCAAAAAAATCGGCAACATTAAAAAAAGAAAAGTTTAAAATTTAAAAAAAAATCGTTTTTCTCCTGCTTTTCTCGCTCTTAACTTTAAAACGGTTCATTTTAGGTCAAAGTTGTGAGGCAATAAAAGTTGCGTCATGGAATTTTCTAAAAGATACAATTGGTTAAAAATCTTAAAACATTTAACCCTTGCTGTAAAATTGCAATAAATTTAAAAAAAACTGGGAAAAAAAGCCTTTTTATTTTATTTTATTTTACCATTTAAAATGCACTTACAACGTTCATATTTCGTTTACAAAATCTCTACAATATCATAGAATAGCAAACAAATTTTCATCAAAATCATTCAGTAGATTCCCCATAATAATTGTGGAATCTAAATTTACTTTAAAAAAATCAAAAATATTGAAAGCTTGCAAGCCAGAAACTTAAGCTTATAGAAATTTGAAATTTCACATATGAAGCAACTCTTCATCTATCAAATGCACTTTACAAAATTCAAATCGGATTATTAGGGCAGCCTCAGCATTTTTTGCTAAACTTGGTAATAAACTCTAAAACAGTGCTGGGCGGCTGTAGATTAAGTCGTAGGAGCCATGCTTCCATAAACAGAGTCTGTAGCCGCCCAGCACTGTTTTAGAATTTATTACTAAGTTTAGCAAAAATTGCTGAGGCCGCCCTAATAATCCCTTTCTAGTTTTGTACAGTGCATTTGATAGGTGAAGTGCTCTTTTATATGTGAATTTTTTTTAAACTTTTATAAGCTTAAGTTTCTGACTTGCAAGATTTCAAATTTTTTTATTTTTTTAAAATAAATTTAGATTGCACAATTATTATGGGCAATCTACCGAATCGATTTTGATGAAAATTTGGTTGCTGTTTTATGATGTAATTTAAGACGAAATATGAAGGTCCTAAATGCATTTTAAGTGCTGAAAAAAATTAGATAAAAAGAGGCTTTTTTCTCCCTATTTTTTAAATATTTATTGCAATTTTACGGCAGGTGTTAAATGTTTTAATTTTAAACCAACCGTATTTTATATAAAATTTTATAACGCAACTTTTATTACCACACAACTTTGACCTAAAATGGACCGTTTTAAAGATAGGAGTGAGAAAAGTAGGAAAAAACGTTTTTTTTAATTTTTTTCAACATTTTGATTTTTTAATGTTCCCGGTTTTTTTGGAGGGACCATAAGTCAAATATTGTTATCCGAGTTATTACACAACTTTTCCCGCAAAAATTACCAACGGCCAAATATAGTCGTTTTTTTACAGATCCGCCCTGGTCTATAAAAAATCGTAACAACGCTGAGTCCGATTCATTTGAATCTTTCGAGTAATTGCAAATAAGGCACACATATGGTCCTTGTGGAAAAAAACAACACCATACAACAGGAATTTGTCCGTCAAAAAGTAATACAGCGTTCTAAAAAATCACTGTCAAACTTGTAAGAAGTGACAGTCGTTCGACCTTCAACAATTGGTTTTTTCTAGACATAGTAAAATATAGAACGAAATTTTTATGACACTTTCTGAGCAGAAGAAATTTCATCATCATAAATTATCCTCAAAAAATTAAAATCGTATAATATTATCAAAAACAACGCCGCTCATTAACCTTTATTCAACTCATTTAACGTTCTACTATATCTCAATGGTCAGTTGACGAATGCAGGCTATCCAATGTTGGATCTTTTATCATTGCATTTCATTAAAACGGTTTTGACTTTGTCATGGCAAGTCTTGAATATCGAAAATCGAATCAAATTTCTATGAACGAATCACTAAAATGTTCACTAAATCACTTTGGAATTTCATTTTCGATCAAATATCAAAGGTGCAACTAATCGATTTTTGTATCTGTATTTCATTTTCGCTGGATGGACACGCGACAAAGCTTTGTTTAAAGTACATAATTCTAACAATTCGGCCTTCAGACCATTCCAAGTATAAGAACAAATGATAAAGTCTGTAATTTGTCTTCATTTCGACAAAATATACTCAACGTCAAGTTTTTATTTGAAAACTGCTAATTTATGGATCTGTCGTCGTTCCAGTATTTCAAGCTTATGAAATGCATTTTATATCGAGAAAAAAAATCATAGAACTGGTTACTATAGTCCAGTTTAACGGAACTGTGAAACATGTTAACATATCCATTCCTGAACATATACGATTATGACGCTTTAATTTATGGTTTCTATTAAAATCCAACGAAATACCAAATATTCTGATTGATTAATTTATTCTTTGTTAAAAGACCACTAATTTTTTTCGATATTGTTTGGAAAATTTGCATTTATCATGCTTTATTATTTTTGCGTTTTCATTCTGTACAGTTCGAATAGTAAAAAGGAAATGAATATGGTATTTTTACATAGGTATGTAGTCGTATGCGGCATTTATAGCGTCTTATCTATGCAGAGTGACGCCAAGATACATTTGGATTTATCGAGATATCTATCTGAAGCCAAAAAATACCGGTTTCGTTTGATTTTACTAGTAAATGGCTAATTCTTGTATACTACTCAACGAATATATATTCTAGATAGGAAAAGAGAGGGCGTATAGGTTAATAGCCGGTAAGTGAACATGAGAACTGTAGGATAGTAAATATACCAGTTCGGATAGGAGTTAAGGTTTTGTTGATGAATATTATCATACAGGGAAGAATGTGGAACTTACGTTATTTTTTTTGGAAAGTAACGACTAGAACTTGGAGCTATAATCGTGTAATATGTCTAAGCCGGTTTGTATATCTGACATAAATATTGAAAATCGCTCGTTAATCGCTTGAAGTCTGACTTCTTGATGTTTTGTTTAGAAAGAAAAACATCTTAATATTCACGCATTGTAAAAAACTGTCTAAATCTTTCGACAGTATAAACTAGATGCTCTAACATACATACATTCTAGAATTTTCTCTCCCTTCGAATTGTGCTTATAAAATCGAAAGTACTTTCTTAATTGTAACATGAATTCGAACAGTTGCATGTGTAGATGCAAAAGAGAAAGGTGCACACATTCAATTTAGCAATTCATCAAAATGATTTGCAAAAATTGCAATGAATTATTTGAAAGAGCTTTGTTGGTGAAAGAGTTTTATAATTTTAGATCGGCTATTAATTAATTTATCTAATGCTTTCGATACGAATTTTAAACTTATTTTTGTGTATCATTTGATCATGTCTGATATCGTTAATATTTTTAACATTTACACCTGAGAATTTTGTTTTCATTTATCTCTTTTTGTAAGTATCTCATGCATTTTTCTTCCTTCATTGTTAATCAAAAAAGTCTAGTGTTAAAGTTTCTGGGATAATACTAAATTCTATGGAAATCTTTACAATATAGTGTCAATTTTATTTGAATTTCATTTATATCCGACAAATTTTCTTTAATGTGAAGTCACACATTCGAGAGGAAGTATCTCAGAAATCATCTGTAATGGGCGGTTAAAGAATCAAATTTTGTCAGAAAATTAGTAAACATAAAATTGAAACGTACGACTTCAAATTGATGTTTTTCTTCATTCTCTCAAAAATTCTAAAGTTCTGTCTTGTACTTGTCTTTCCGTTAATCATAAATTTAAAAATATTTTTTCTGAAAATATTTTCATATACATACGTTGATCAAAACCTATTTTGTTTACAAATTGACGTGTGACTGGTAACTGTCCTGACGGATGTATGACAACTTAGATATTTTATTCGAGACCATTCAATTCAATTCAAATCAAAGGTGATAAAGACAATTCTATGTTTAAAATCGATTCCTTGAAGTATAAAACTCAAGTTTATATTTTTATTCGATTTATTTCAAAGCAAAAGCTCCTGATTTTTTGGAAATTATAAAAATTTGATCCTAATTTCAATATATAATCGCTAAGGACTTGATAGTTCACGAACTGATAACGATGGCTTGCGCTAAATCAAAAAACTGTAATGGTGTCACATCGAATGCTAGTGATCAGGTAATTTCTTCGAAGTTATTTCAGGAATTAAGATGGCAAACATCACATCTATCTGCATGAATTTTTCCAAAGTTAGGAATTCTGTCTTGTCAATTGAATGAATTTTCAATCATTATATAACCGTAAATCGAATGATTCGTCAATTTCCGTGGGGTTTTCACGCTTTTTTTCGTCGTTGGGAAGTGAAAATCTTCATAAGATACCGATTTGCTTCTGCTTTACGGCATGTCGGATTTTTACCGACCAAAACCACCTTCGCCTCCTCCAAACCTCTCACTCCATCACTCATTTCTTGCACTATCCGTGTGCAATGTATTTCCTGAATGCTTGTTCATTTTCTTACTTTCCGTACTTTCCAGACAATGCACATGGTAATTTTTGAGCGCTGTCTTTTTCAACGGTTAGAAGTGAAAATCTTCAAAAGAAACCAATAGATACTCCGGATTTTCACCGGCTAAAATCACCATCATCTCCTCTTGATGACTCTGTTGATTAATTTTTATGTAATGCCAATTATCGTTTCTGCACAGTCCATAATGATAACTCCAAATTATTGAAGAGCTTCCCCTTAAAGAAAATCCTGTATAAGCGCCGAAATGCAATTTCAGAGTCATCAATTTAATTACATAACTATTGAATTTTCATATTAACATAATGGCTGCCACAGTGAACTCCTGCTGTGGGTGACCTTTTTACCAGTAGCGCCATGTTTACACTGATTACTTATAAACAATTAATTATACTACAAATACTTGATAATTCAATCTGATCAATTTAAAGTCGCTGGTCAGAGTCGAGCATCACTCAGAAAAAAGTTTTATTATGATAATTTAGAACAAAAATTGTCCAGACAGTCACCGTGTTAAATTTCCTGCTAATTTATGAGTTCAAATTTGTTGAACCATTTCTTTTCTCAAATAATGCCTGGAGTTTCCAACACTATTCAATAATATAGGAAAGTCGACTCCGACATTTAATCTACTAAAAGGTCAGTAATACCCCGAGATTGTTCAGCGAAATGTTTGATAACAGCTATCAACAATCAACAAAAAACCCCGCCCCCTAGACGACAGACCATACAAACAATTCCAATGAAATGGCAATAATGATTGGAGGAAATTTCCTTTGAAAAAAGCCTGGACGATGTGTGACTATTCTAGCTGATATGGCAGCAAAAGATACGATTTTTTCACTTCTAAGTTCAAACTTGTGTTCAAACAGCCAAAGATCGTTGAATTATAACTGACAGGGACAATAATAATGTGAGACACTGCAAAAAAGCACAGTTTTGTTGCGATTTTTACACTGATAATTCATCGCGCGATTCTGACCTTGCCATTGAAATGGCTTCTAAGAGTCTCAGCAAAAAAAAATCGTATTAATGTGAAAATTGCAAGTTAAAATTTAAGTGAATATCTGTCGAAATGGGAAAGAAGAATCAAACATATTTTTATTCCATTGATAATTATGGAAACCTTTGACTTTGAGATTCTTGACAAATTGTGTTTCAAATCGCTTAAGTTTTTTTTTGCAGAATAAATATAATTAGTTTACTTGATAGACCTTTCACTTGCAATGATCATTTGGTATTGCAAAATGTTTTAGTTTTTTCTGGCGCCGAGTATTGCGACAAATTTATGGTGGTTTGATTTGAACTACAAAAAGTTAGTAAAGAGATTAAATGTCCAGAAAAATCAGCCTATGGCGCGATATGCACTCATACCTAAATATTTGTACTTTGTTTATCGTACATATAAGCAAAGATAGAAACGTGACATAGCATTGATAGCCCACAAATCAGTGCATATTTTCGTGACGGTTTTTAGGTGATATTTATGTTGGCTTAATAATTCTGGTGCTCATATTGATGCAAAATTCGATCTATGCCTTGAACTATTTGATTCACTCCCGCTATCTTTCCTTGCATTCATAAATAACACAAGATACTGGTCGACCGCGTGAATTTAAGGGCTGTCTTCTTAAAAACATTAGACACCAAACCGTTGCAATTTCTTTAAAGCTCCCGCTAGAATTAACCTGGATCCACATTTCTCAGTATTTCGCCCCATTTTTTAAATAATGTTTTGTCTTCTAATTTTTAATAAAGATTTCACATGATCGATATTTGTTTTACCCGGTGTCTTAAATTCCATATACAAAACCATAACATAATGCGTAATCGTTTATGTTGGTGCATAATATCCAAGAAAGTCACAATTCGACTCAAGTGTCGGGGTGATTATTGAATGCTTACTCTTACCCATGACACTTTCTCATATGTGACATCAATTTGATGTATAGTTCGTAACTTTTTTAATGAATTGCGTATAATTATTAGGAAATGTCATGTGTATGCATTCAATTTATAAATTGTGGATTGAGTTACAATGTGTATTCACTACACATCTGTACTAGAGTAGAAATCGGAGTCAATAGTCTTACTGGCAGAATTCTACTAAATCGTCTGATATAGGCTGAAGAAAAATTATCGCCGATTGGTACAAAAGTAAGAATCTTCCGCCAACATAAAAATGATACAAGCTTAGTTGTGACATCCTCATATTTCATTGTTTTGATAATGAATCATCAGCTTCGAATAAAATAATTGAAAAAAAATAGATTAAAAGTTGTTTTTAAAAGTTGAACGGTTTCATTGTGCACTCGATTGTGTAGTAAAAACTAAAAAAAAAACATTATGTATAACCAATCTGGGGCTTTGATTAGACTAGAATAAAATCGTGGAGCACATTAAACATATAATATCACATTTAAAACCGCATATACTCGTAACATATAATAAGACATTTATCATAACATATACTGCAAAACATAAAATGATATAATATAAAGCAGCATGACTGCTATTATCCAACAAAGGTAATATTTCTGCAAAATATGCCTAATTTATTTAGATACTTTCTGGGTCAGGTCAGGACAATTACGTTATTTTATCAGTAAAACGTTCTTAAGTTAAAATGACACGATTTTTTTTACAAATTTATTAAGAGTAGAAATGCATTTAGATGACGAGAAATTACCCAATTTTGATCTCTTTTTGGAAAAGAACAAAACCTTTTCAATACACAGGGTTTTAGGTACAGCTTATTAGTCAGTTGGACTGCTTCCATGAAGAAGTTTTTGGAAAATATTGAAAATATTGACCTTATGACATGGTTTTTCAGGATGATTCTGGTGACAGTTGTCCTTTTGTGAAATATTCAACGACTTAAATCCTGATCTGAAAAATATAAACCGTTTAGTTTTTGTAATTTAATATCCAACTGCTGATCTTAGAAATATTTAGAAATTTGAAAAATGGGACACTCCAGAAACAAATTTTACACAAAATTTTGATTCTATTTTTGGTATGGAGTTTCTATTTTCATTATAAAGCAATATTTTTACTAAGCTGTGTGTACAATTTTAGCACGTTCGATCAACTCCTTTCAAAGTTATTTATCTCACAAACTTGAAAGGTGTTGTTTTGAGAAAAACGCATCTAAAGTTTTGAGAAAAACGCATCTAAAATGCAATAGCAACAGTAACGTACAGACTAATCAGCGGTCCCAGGATAATGAAGTATCCTTCAGCTTCTTCGTGAAGCTATTTTCCACTTGGAACTATTTTTTCGGGCAATACAAGCTTTCGTCGACGAGGAGCTACGCCGCTGTTGTCGAGTCACTCGACATATTGGTAATATGATTTTTGATTTTCTGCTTAATAAATTTATCTCACCGTGCATAAAATCGAATCAAATCCGTCATTAAACAGTTTGGCGATTAAATATGCGGCACTTTCGCTTTCAATTTCACTAATGGTAAGCCCAAAATGTAGATGTTCTAGAGCAAAGCGGACGAATTAAAACTTTTGATTGCATTCTGCGTCCAGTCCCTTAAGTATCGTTAGAGTTGACTATCTCGGGACAGGTATTTGTAAATGGGAAGGATATGGGTATGCACATACGTCCGGACGAACTAGCTCAAAATTTTGTAAGGAATCATTTTCGCTTATGTCATGATGTTTTACTCTATACTTTTTTTGATTTTGAAGACACCTATTTTGTTGGATCCACCTCTAGTTTATTCACGGAACCTTCTTAAATTTTTGTGTACTCTTCCTCACGCTCGTTGTACCACTGAAGATTAAAGCATTTTTTTTTATTTTCATGCTTGGCAGTAACTGCTTTTAATTAAAATCAATTACTTTGCTTCTGTTGTAGCAAATAAGCCTTTTGACTCCGTATAGAGGTTAAAACCCTCGTCTTTTCAATGGACATTTCTTTTCACGTTTTTCATTTTCATTTAATTCGAATATTGATTCGTAAATATATTTGACAATTTTTTATAACTATAAATTTCATACAAATCGTTGAAGACATCATACAAAATAAATTGGTCTTTTTAAGCCAATGCCTTTAAGACGCATAACAAAACAATTCTTTGATTTACCTTATAATCATTACGGATTAAAGGATCTGGACTTATATCTGTACGACCCCATCAGTCATGAAGTACATGCTTGAATCTAAAGCCTCTATTGCCGGCTTTGTCAAATTGTTTGTTCTGTTAACGTCATTTGTATGTACAATGTATAGTCTTCAGTTTCAGCTGAGCATCCTTTGTCACCTTTTATTATTTTATGATATTGTCCACAGGATCTGGGCAATAAATATGTTATTAAAGTATTTGAGATGTTTAACCTTATACAGTAATAAACCATCAAAAGAAAATCGCTGCCAATCTAGCATATTATTAAATATATAGTTAAGAAAGGTGACTATGTTTAGAAGTAAGCTAGTATGAATAATTTATTGATTAATTAATAAAATAATAAATTGATAAATATGATTTATTATTAGTTTTTCATTATTAGTTTTTAATAATTGTAAGAAGACTCAGGTTGGTTTGGTTTGGAAGTTATCTTGTTAAAAAAGCAACGAAAAATTGTATTAAACATTTAATAAGAACGGTATAGGCAGTTACGCACTACACATCGTTATTGGATAACGCAGTTAAACTTCCATAAAGCATCCTGACTGTACTCAATCGTCAGGTTTACTGTCTTTTGGTGTGAATTACATTTCTTGGATGCTCAAAATGGATTACCTGAACATTCTATTGGGTGCGAATTCATTTTCAACCCTCAAAACTGTGTTGTACATACCGAGTATAGAAGCTAAACTGAGTTGAATGCCGGCCCTTACACTATAATAAGAAGTTATTTACAGGACACAAGCATTTAGTCACTGAAAGTGAATGCGAAAGCTTTTGAAAGCAATTTGCTCTAAAACTCTCAAAAATGCATGAAAATAATAAAAGAATTATAAAAATGAAAATTTTGCGTGTACGAGTTTTAACTAACACTACACGTATTCCCCCCTTAACTTAAAACAAACTTTCATAATAAGGAAACCCTTTTCTTAATCGGTCTGGTCATTTTAAATAATAGTAAAGAATAAATTATTTCTCCCAATCATTTTCCTTCAAGCATTGAAACTAAACTTTTCTTTAAAAAATTCAGCAGCATTAATTTTTAACCTAGTACCTCTAGTCGCCAAATAGTCAAATAGTCATGCTCGTTTAGAATGGCTAAGTGGCAATTATAAAATAAATAAAACATATTGCATACAACCGCTTCACTCGGAATTATTTGTTGCCATATTGCATCAATTGGCACTAGCCGACAGTTTAAACATTTTATTGTTCAATGACTGGACGAGTGTCGTTACGGCGACAAGAAAACTGTTTGAATTTTCAATTGTTGTTGATACGACAATGAAGGAGTGTACTATCTTATTGGCAGTAAAATAATGATAGTTCAACTCCTTTTTTTAGATTCCGTAATCAATGGCGTGGCAGAGTTGATTAGGCCTTGATAGTCATGATTTGAGTCCTCTAATTTACGTTGGGTGAATCGATTGAATCTTCCACATGAAATTTTCTTTCGCAGGCGACGACTCCTAGACAAATGTTGTGATTTACAGAGCTTTACAGAGTTTATTCTGCTGAGTTTTTCAAAATAAACCGATTGTGAATAAATTTGGTTGAGTTACTTCAAAAGACATTTGCTTGAACAATTTATTTTTGCTATGTTGCATTCAATCGAGAAAGGATCTAAAGAGGGAGTCACTGCAGAGTTAACTCAGATCTTAGGAAATAAACTATGAAATACGCAGATCCAAAAGATGGCTGGATCGATTTGACTTCCTTTTTAAGTGACATGCGGTATCAAATCAATTCTTTCTAAATTGTTTGCTATTGAACTAATCATTTTTTACTGCGAACTAACACGCAAAATGTTAGTACATAGGTTGTATTCATTATCCTGATGCATACATATATCCTAAGACAACTTTCAATAATACTTTATTAATAGCGTCAATATTTCGCCCTGTCAAGCTTCCAACAATCCGAATCATTCCAATTAATCTGTTGTCGACAAATAAAATGCGGCAGAAAAAAAAAACAAAAAAAAAACAAAACCACTTTATTAAAATTGCATGTAATATTGTTCGCTGATGCGATTTAAATTGAATTGTTGACTTGTGTTCTCCAACCAAAGAAGGTACATTCTAATTTATGTTTACCGTCAAGCTTAATTTGTAGATTTAAAATTTAAAGACCACAAAACATCATCACGCTAAGTTCGGGACAACTCTCAAAAGTTGGATGCTCTGTTAGATATTTTCAAAATAGAACATATATCTTTCATATTTCAAATAGCAACAAGGATTCTTCAACGCTGACAATCATTTGAAAAGTCTAATTTATCATTTTGACATATTTTTTGAATGTGTTGGCATATGCAAATTTTGGAATATAAAAATAACTTTAAATATTTTCGCAAATATATGAAAATATTAATTTTCAATAAATAACGTTTTAAATTGTTGTACGCCTCTTTGAAACTATATTTTCACATTTGTATTTTCAGATTCGCGAACAGTGTCAAGAACTTGTTTTAACACCGGAAAGAATTACAGAATTGGAAAAACGTTTTCTTCATGAAATCAATCGTGGCCTGTCGAAAGAGACACATAGCAGAGCTGATATAAAATGTTTTGTCACCTACGTACAAGATTTACCAAATGGAAAAGGTAATTATGGATTATCTATTTAAGTCTTGTTCAAGTTAGGTTAATATTCTGTAAAATGTCGATCGAATCTTTGCAAACCGAAGGCTCAAATAATAAAATAACTCAAAGAAACTAGTTTTTTTTTGCTTTTGTAAAAGTTGTGATTAGCTCATGCTCTTATTGCCGAAATCAAGATGCATCCTAGAAAATTTTTGTTGAATCACGCCTTTACTATGTAAACGTGAACGTGAAAAAAATTCTCGCCGAAAACCATTCAACACTATATAAGCAGAGGTCTCCGATAAGCATCGCAAGAAGATGAATTAACATGAGCACCAAGCAAATGCTTGATGGTATCACGTATAAAGCATGCCAATCGAGATCTAAAACTGTCCTTGAGATGGCAATTATTGAGAACTGCACTTCTAATGCTGAAAAGTTGCTCTGAATTGAAAGTTAATTTGAATATGAAAAAAATCTAGAAGACCACGAGCTCATTTCATATATGTTGCTGATTTTGCAGAAAGAAAGTGGAGACATTAACATCTGCAATATCCTTCCTCCAGAGTGTAAAGGAAACAGAAGTCTATATTTCGCTTAGGCAGATATTGGGGCTCCAGTTTTGCACCTTCCGCAAAAAGAGAAGAGAAATTGATAAATACAAACTTGAAACATCGATACACATATATTTTATAAATATAGGTTTTTAAGGAAAAAAGCCTCACACTTAAGTTGCTGATTTACTAACAAACTTTCCTGCCTAATTTCAATATGAATTTCAATTTTCAGAAAGAGGCAAATTCCTGGCCCTCGACTTGGGCGGCACCAATTTCCGTGTCCTGCTGATCCATCTCAAAGGTGAAAATGATTTTGAAATGCAATCCAAAATCTACGCTATTCCACAACACATTATGCTTGGAACGGGAGTCCAACTATTTGATCACATCGCCGAATGTCTGTCCAATTTCATGAGGGTAAGTTCGAATATAGTTCGATCAATTGACTGGGATCAGCATAATACTCTATTTTATTGTTGCAGGAAAACAGTGTTTATGCTGAAAGACTTCCACTGGGCTTCACATTCTCATTTCCTCTTGTGCAGCTGGGTCTGACAAAAGGAATGCTTGTACGTTGGACCAAAGGTTTCAATTGTTCGGGCGTTGTTAATGAGGATGTGGTGCAACTACTGAAAGACGCTATTGCTCGTCGTGGTGTAAGTGTTAATTTCAAAAAGTAGATACATGTGTTACACATTTTGTATATGTCCCTGCCATCCGAAACGAAAAGATTTTAGCTCTTTTGTAGTTAAGTCAATTCGACACATGCTACAGAGTTATCGCTGAAATGACATCGCGTGTCTTCTTCGATAGGTTATCAAAGAAATAACGTTAGTAATCGATTTTTGATGAACAGTTCCATAAATATAATGCACATCAATTTTATTTCATTAACAATCTAATCAATTTGAACTGCTTCCAAAATGTTAAATAAATTTTTAACTGGAATATGAGATGATTAAGCTTAATGAAACGATATTTTTTTCGGTAAACGGCAGAGTAGACATCTTCATACTACCAATTTAGGCGGCAGTGTGCTTGATTGGACCCCATCATGCTCTTAAAATACTTCTTGAAAGCATCCCAGTCATATGATTCCGAAGCACACATTGATCATTCCATGAAATTTAAAGAGCTTTAAAATGATACACGGCCTGTCTCCCAATTCACGACAGTCATCTGAATTGTATCGGTCAAGTGGGTATATTGAACCACACACACCCCTTACTCTACTAAAACGCAAGAAACGCAGGGAAAGCGAAAGAATCAAAGCGGAACAATTCTTTTTTGGCGAAAAATAAATTGAAATGCTCGCATTGATTTGTTAAATATAGGTGTCCTTGTATATTCGATGAGATTTTAGAAGTTTTGTGTAGTTTTATATATGTTTGTTTGGGAAGACAGCGGTACTATTCAGTAGGAATTCGATAGGTCGAAGCTGGGGAAAAATAAATTTTCATTCGAAACATCTATTTTTCGAGGTAAATAATTTTTCTTTTATGAAGTTAATTGGATTTTTTTCCCGAGGTATCGAGTAATAGTGTTTATGTGCACATATGATAGGCTTTCATTCGAAATAAATCTTAAATGTTGTATTCTGATCTTCGATTGGTCTTTCGATTTATTGAATTTCGGAAAATATAAATATTTGATCCAATTTCCGAGGTCTGTTCCACAAATCAGCGAACTGTTTCGAATGCGATGTTGTCATCCTTACGCTTACTGGTTGGCGAACTGTTCTTTGTTTGCATCTTCAGCATCGATCTAATTAATATTCTCCAATTACTGACTCATATATAATATCTTCGTCCTTTGATCGCGCGTATGTACTTGCATGTATATATATATAGAACGAAGTCTTCGAAAGAGATTTCTCCCAGAACTGCAACTATCTTGCAGCAGTGATTGAAAGTTCAGTTTTTTCTGCTCTTTCCCGGGAAAATTCGGGGGTTGAGCAGTATCCCTGAAGTAGAAACCAGATTTTTTGAAGCAATTAACTACCGTCGGAACTTGTATACTTCGCCATACTTTATCAGTTATCCTGAAAGCGTCAAAATGGTTTAGTTTATTTGTTTGCTGTAGTTTCCAAATAATAGTTATAATATCTTTTCTCTACGGAACTTTGAAATTACGAATTATTCCTAAATCGGGAGGCTGAAGTTTAGCTACTGAAATCCTTTGTTTTGATCATAAGACCGACGAAATTATATTTGGAGTCGACGCAAATGAGGAATTCAGTTTATGCGTAGTTTAGTACTCATCATTATTTTACTAGAAGGCATATTTAATTATGGTTTCAAAACAATCAAATCCACGGCTTCAACTTCCATTCACAAACACATCCGTCGTGGTGTTCACTGCTCTGCTTGAAATAAAAGTCATTCGACCACTCAATCGCTTCTCTTCCCTTAGATTGCTTTGAAAAACATACTGGCGTTGCACCACTGCCTGTCTGCTTACATATCTTCGACTACTCAAGTCTATAAAGTTTCATTGGCTGTCACTCGACGATAGATGTCACCACTGTTACCATTCTCGTACTTTGTTCAGTTTTGCGTGTGAAATTCAATTCTTTAGATACTGTTTTTTGATTCTTGTAGATTTTTTTTAAAGCTGTTCGGGATGAAAAGTACCTTAAATGTTGATTCAAGATATAATCTATTGAATAACGCGCTCTACGATAGACTTCGTCAGTTTTGTGTTCACTTTTGGACGTAAAATTCAATTCCGGAGATATAATTTTTTGACTCTTGTAAATGTTGACCAAGGATACAAGCTATCACTATGCCCATTTTCATCACTATTCCCATGTGAAGCGGGGTCCAACAGACATACAGACAGACGAAACTACTAGCAATGGTGTTTTTCGTCTACACTGACTTCAAATATGTAATTCCTAAAATCATATTTTTGGATTGAATTCAATGTATAAACATCGACCCCTCCCCAGATTTATTATAGTATAAAGTAGCTTTGGGGATCTTAACTGCACTTTGGATCGCTCAAACTCCATTGTAAACTATATATCGCTGACAAAATGTAAATTATCGTTAGACATGTCCTTTGTTAGATCATCTTGTCCTGCCTCAGTTATCTATCAGTACCGGCGCTAGTGCAACTATGCATTGATCTACTTAAAACTTACCTGACCACACAGCGGTGTGTGTTCAATGAATATTTAACACACAGCGCATTGAACAGAATATTGAACTTGAATTTTTTTAAGCTGAGGTTCTACTCAAATAAATACAATTACCATAATTATAACATTTACGCGTGCTGTTCTTAAATCAAACGATTCATCGTTTAGTCCAAATGATTGAATGAAAAAGAGCTAAAATCTTCATTGATACCCTTTCATACCTTTCATCTCATCCATCACGAATACAAAATAAAATAATTACTCCGTGTGCCAACTCAAAAATATGTATATTAAGAAAAGTTCCTTGACAATTTCAACCTTTCTTTTAAATAAAAATAAAACGGACTTGAGCGAAAATAAATACAAATTTAAAAAACATTTTAGCATAATATAAATTTAAATTAAACTTATGCATAAAATCTAGTGAAGATAAGGACATAATAGAAAAGCAATGTGTTCATAAACAATCTATATATGTGTATACCAAAATAGGATATAGAAATAGCAGTGATGGCAATCCTAAATGATTCGACAGGAACACTTATGTCGTGCGCACACAGAAATCGTGACTGCAAGATTGGCATTATTATTGGTAAGAATATGAAACAAAAACACAAATTGATCGCATCGTCGAAATTATATTATTTAGGAGGGGATTTAAGCTAAAATTGCACACTAAACAAATATGGATAGCGAGTAGATTGTTTCTTTCGTGCAAGTTTATAATTAGTTGTGTTTTTTTAAAATGAAAACAAGAGCGAGTAAGAGTTCATAATATCATTCATGTATTTTCAAATTAAATTCATCACGAAAATAAATCATCTTAATAATTGGAATGCTCCATCACCATTGAAATTCATCATTAATTTTTACGAAATTATATATTGTAGTCAATTGCATTTTGTTACAATCCGTTTCTATATAGTGAATCATGTTCTAATGAATGAAATATTTCTAGAGAAAAAAAACAGACTATTAGAGATTTCTTCATGTTTACTTTTTTGTGTATATATTTTTTCGTCTAAAAATTAAAATATGAATGCAGGCGTGTTATCAAAATTGAGTTCCGAATAAGGACCTA
The DNA here is from genome assembly GCA_963942545.1 of Oxycera nigricornis. Lineage (NCBI taxonomy): Eukaryota > Metazoa > Arthropoda > Insecta > Diptera > Stratiomyidae > Oxycera > Oxycera nigricornis. The sequence continues at coordinate 25,266,967 of OZ012662.1, read as the reverse complement.
ATTATAATTTAAATTGAGATGCGATGATTGGCAATAAACTAATCGCACTCTTGCTTATCACGGCGGCTGCAAATCAATTTAAAACAATTAAAAGTGGTGTTCAAAATAATTTATAATGACACATATTTAAAATAATACTAATAAGCGATAGGGATTTTGGTTCGGTATTATATTGGTTACAAGGTATTTGCTTGTTTTAAGAGTGCAACTAACTTTGAAGGTGAGCTTTTAAAAATTATAATCAAGTTCTCAGAAGAGATGTGTTATATATACATACCAAAATAATATGTTAGAATGCGATAAAAATCTTATGATTTATGATTATGTTATTTAATTCGGTTCTTAAAATCGATGACCTTTGTTAAATGCATATTTCCTGAATAATCTGCAAAACTGAAATATAAATTAGTTAAATAATTTTCGACCCGTAATAGGCAGATATCCATTCTGCATGATATCGAATCAGTGATGAAATATACTCAAGTGAATTCATAAAATGTCAACTTTCCACTTCAAATTTATGGTAAATATGTCCTTGTTACATTGTGGTCGAGTCACATATCCATTTCCTCCCCAAAATGTTCTTCAGAGACGCATCGACCAATGTAAATAATGTCATTTGTCAAGTCAACCTATGTGCTAACAAAACGTTCATTTGTCCGATACATAATAACACTGATTACAATTTATATTCTTTTTTTCTTTTTCCTTCAAATGGTTATGATGGATACATGAAAAAAATTATGATAAACATATCTATGTGTATATATATTTAAAAAAAAATTATTGAAAAAAGGACGTTCAAATTGAAGTTTGTGCCATCCTTAACGATACTACGGGCACTCTGATGTCTTGTGCATGGAAAAATCACAACTGTAAGATTGGATTAATTGTTGGTATGTTTTATTTAAATTAAATTAAGTATGATTATGCATATGATTTTATTTTGAGACAAACCGATATTGTGATTGAAAAAGTATTGTAGGTTCTGTCGTTGAGATTTTTTTTAATTTGATATCAATCATCTATCGTATAGAGTTGTAAATTATTTTTCGATGAGCACAGAATAAGTTATGACGAGTTTTAACAATAATTGAAAAGTTTATCGCTAGTTTATAGACTGCGAATAAAATTCAAGGACATTATGCTGGATATGAATAATTTTTCCGTTTAAAAAATAATATTGGTATTAATTTTGAGACTGGAAATCAATGCGTCCACATTTCTACTTCTCGAAATTTATGATCATAGCGCAACATGCTTTGAATGGGGTTCATAATTTCTACCTTGTTAAATTTAAATAAATTCGAATCTGCTTTCATTTCAATGTCACACATCAAATTTGCTGTATTTAAGACCTAAACAGAAATATTATAATTTGTAAAAAAATAGGTTTGGTAGAAGGGAGAAGTAATAACCCAGATCAAGGCAAGCATGTTTAATTGTGTATCATAAATATTTTTTTTCAAATACTTTTTATAATTTGGATTTTATTATCAAATTTTCAAGATTACCAATTAATTCACTATTAGATGTCGAAAAAAATGCATCATGAAACAAATATTGAATAAAAAGTCGTCATTATCATTCACACTTATCTTATTCGTGCTCGAAATTGTATGTAGTTTTAAAACGTTTGTACACGTTTGGTTCTTTTTGGTCTTTTTTCCATCAAATTCGTCTTTAATTTAATTAAATTTATGTTTTAGACCCCCTGTTTCTTGGCTATGCAATTTTATCCCTGAAAAAACGAAGACTATCCATTCTTAACTGACAAAATTACTTGTAAATTTAATTCAAAATTTTGATCTAATCTAACAAAATATTAGAATAAGGATACAAAAATTCGGTACATTTTAAATCGATAGTGAAAAGTGCATCTAATTGAAACTACGAAAATTGGGAAAAAAATATCCGCAATTCGAAATAGATAGGTAGAAACGCTTGGGTGTATAAATTTAGTATTTTACTTTTTTGAATGCTTGCCACTCGCTTGTGTTAGGCTAGTGTTGTTTGTATCGTTTTTATGCATGGGAACTCGCTCTTTGCTTGATGTTTTTTTTTGGTTTTGCTAGGTCTTAAGTTTTAGATTGAAAAATGTTCTATGCACACCCAGCAGTGATGACTTTGTTGATCAAGTACGTTTCACGCATAAAAGGGCATATAATTTTCTTTCTTAAGTATTTCATAGCGATAGCTGGTAAGTGTAACTTACTAACGTTAAAACACTTGTTTGAAGGTTTGTTTATAAGCCTGAGAAAAATATATAATCTGTCAAATATTTTAACAAATGAAAACTCTATTAATTGTTTTTTATCATGAAAAATAAATCAAGCTGCCCACTTATACTAGATTTCAATACACTCAGTCCACGGATTTGCATAGAATGTTTTGTAGAATATACTTTTAAACTTGCTCTTGATAACATAGTAGGAGAAACTAAAACATCTCTAAATTCTACTCAAAATAATTTAAACATTAGTAGTCAGCGACAATACTATAAACTAACTATTGCTTTTTCAACACTATGATAAAATAGGAACGGGCAGCAATGCGTGCTACGTTGAACGTGTAGAAAATGCAGAAATGTTTGATGGCGATAAATCAAAAAAACATGTCCTGATCAACACAGAATGGGGTGCGTTTGGTGACAATGGTGCATTGGATTTCGTTCGGACAGAATACGATCGTGATGTCGATACACACAGCATAAATCCTGGCAGACAATTGTAAGTATCTACGTTTGATACCATTTACAAATCAATCCGGAAAACGCAATCAAATGTGTGTTTTTAATTCTTTGTTTTCTTTGCAGGCAAGAAAAAATGATTTCTGGAATGTATATGGGTGAATTGGCGCGACTTGTAATTGTGAAATTCACGAAAATGGGCCTACTATTCAATGGTCAAGGCTCCGATCTCTTGTTCACTCGTGGACAATTCTTTACAAAGTATGTGTCAGAAATTGAGGCCGATGATCCCGGCACCTATAACAATTGTCGTATGATACTCGAAGAGTTAGGCTTAGGCGATGCCACCGACGAAGACTGTGCTAATGTTCGTTACATTTGTGAGTGTGTTTCAACCCGGGCAGCTCATTTAGTATCAACGGGTATTGCAGTATTGATTAATAAAATGGATGAGCCAAGCGTGACGGTAAGTGTGACGATATAAGCATAGACCTTAAGTATATTATTATTAAAACCCATTAAATCATAACATTCAGGAAATTAAAAAAAAGTCCTGGAAAACATCTCCAATCTATTCTCCTGTAAAAATTGAAAATGTGACTTAATGTTGTGTAATTCTGGGCTGACTGATATACGAGGTTTGTCTCATAAGTATCGAGCCTATCTTTATATTTCCGTGCCACAACGTTCGAGCGCCCTCTACCGGGTATCAATATGAACTACAACTCCTCAGGAACTCCCTCGATGCCGCAGTTTTTCTCGAGATGCCTTAGTTCACACTCAACGTGTATTCATTTACATAGACTTTTTTGTGTTTATCGGATTTGTTTATTGCTAAAAACGACAGAAAAGTAAAGTTGATCAATGAATTTGCATCAAGTTTTGCTTCTAATTTGTTTCTAATGACAAAAAAATATACTAAAGAAGATTATTACTGGTGATAAATCATGGGTTTACAGATATGATTCAGAATCAAAGCGATAGTCTTCACAGTGGAATCATTCTGAATCGCTAAGGCCAAAAAATCACGTCAAAGTCGGAGCAAAGTTACGACAACGTTTTCTTTGATTATGAAGGTGTTGTGCACCACGAATATGCTCCAAGAGGTCAAACGATTACTAAACAATACTACTTTGAAGTATTGAAAAGATTGCGTGATGCAGTAAGAAGAAAACGGCCAGACTTTTGGTGATTGGCTGCTTCACCACGACAACAATATTTGACAATGCATCATGTCGTACAGCTCCGCTAGCCTCCGTATAGTCTCAACATAGCGCCTTGCGACTTTTACCTCTTTCCCACATTAAAAACGCCGTTCAAAGGATATCGATTCGACGACAAAGAGACGATTGAAACTGATGCGACGAAAAAACTGAAGGCAATTCCGAAAATTGACTTCCAGGACTGCTCCACGAAGTAGGAACACCGCCGGAGCGTGTTGTTCAACGCTAAGAAGAAGTATAATATGGTTCTCTGATCCTCTGTTTTCATCATTGCTTTGAGGCAGTCATTTCAAGCAAAGAGGGCAAACATACAGAAAGGTATGTGGTCCATGAATGGTTCCAAACTTACACCGATGAAGCGCAACGGGAGAGAAAGATTCTGTCACACTAACAGTATTATGATCGCGTTGGTATTCCCCAACGATTATCAGGCGCGAGTTTCAGCACGAAGGTTTATCCGACCTTTCATTTATCAACTGTCTCCATGCATGATTAAGTTGGAGCGATCACTTCTCCGTTGAAACATATCAGTTTGAGTCCTTTTTCATATGTAATTCGTTGGTGAGTTTCCGCCAAATGATGCGTTTTGAGTGACCGCAGCTTTTTTAATAGTTATCTTCGGCGAGGAACGTTGATGAACATGGACTCTTTTCCCATCCATGGATGATTTGTCCAGCTTGAATTTCTTACAACAGTATGCTGCTGTGAATGTTGAAAGAGCACAGTCGCAGCACACAAAGTCGATGAATGTCTGTTTTAGTGGACAATTTTTCAAGCAAAGGTGCTTGATGACAACTCCCACTTTGTTTTTCTGTGACCATTACGACTGTTTGTATTCAATTATTTGAATACAAACAGTCGTAATGGACGCTTATGCGTACCACGTAGAGTTGAGCGAAAAATCACTACCTGTGATTTATTCACTGCGAACGAAAATTCACATTCACGACCTGTTCACAGCTCAAAAATAAACTGTGAATGATTATAACGTGAATGAAAATTTTCTTTTCACATCACATACAAAATCACACAAAACCGTTCACGAGCTGTGTCGCGACGCGCGATGCAGTGATTAAAGAACGAACGCAAAACAAATCACGGTTTAAGTAACATGTGAGTATACTGTATATTGAGGATGGTTGTAGTTCACGACGAATGTTTGAATTGTTAGCTGCATTGTGTACGAGCTAAATTCAGATTGATAGTTTTGCAGTTTTTAAACAATAGTAAATTTTTGATTATATTGTATTAGTAAATAAACACATTGTGCGATGCCAAGAAGAAAGATTAGCTTTCTGTGGAATTTTTTCACCGAGCTGGATGAAAACTTTGCGAAATGTAATTTATGTCGAGCGAAGCTATCGTGTAAAACTAGCACGTCCAATTTTAAAAGGCATATGCAAATAAAGCATCGTGCAGTGTCAATCACCTGTACAAATGGAGTAGGTATATTTTATCAGTCGATTTGTTGAAAGATTGTCTTGATAAAGGCAAGAAAGTAGAAACATTATGATATATAGCTGCATGTTTGCTATGATGTGTACATAAATATTTGGAAAATATGAAGGCGTAATTTTATAACTAAGCATGCATTTCACTTTGACAGGATGTTCGAAAACAATTTCCGTGCAAAATTCAATTAAGCAGCAACATCAATGAAAGTGCTTCAAGTACATGTGCAGGCACGATGGATTCTGCAAGTACAAGTGCTTTACGAACAGGTGTAGTTAATCCTAGTGATCAGCCTGAACAAATAAGACCACCAACTTCTTCGGAATATTTTTGGATCTTATATTTATATATGAATAAATGAATTATTACTTAGTTACTTTCAATATTAAGTCGTTTTAATTAGAAAGTTTCTGTCAAAATCTTAGTTGCTTCAAAGTAAAACTGCATTTAATACAAAAATTATTACCTTGCTATAAATTCACAATCACAGATTAAATTCACAGTGAATGAGGATTCACGTTCACAGTTATACCTGTGAACAATAAATCACGACTTAGCTCAACTCTAGTACCACGTAAAATTGATGACGTATTTATATTTGTTACACTTTTCTAGTGAAAGTGTAAAGAAACATATATTTTTTGGATTTTATCTGGATAACTTCACATCAGGTTCATTAGAATTTTATCTCTGACGCAAGTTACTTTTATGTCGTAGAATCATTTTTAAAAAGGAATGATAGAAAGTTGACGTGTCTTCTTCTAGAAAGAACATTCAGTACAATTTATATTTTGAAATATAAATATCTTAAAAAGTCACGAATAGCGGAATTTTACAGTCACAATACCGCGAGACAAAGTAACAGTTCTTTCATGTGTGCGCGTCAACAAGACAATTTTATCCACGTTCAAATATTCGGCGATCGAGGAACGGACCAAGTGTGAGTTTGGTTCAGTCGTCAGGGCAAAGATTATGCGCATCTTCTTTATCTCAGAATAAATCTCAGCCAAGCCCAGCAGAACAACAATAGCCATCGAAAACATTCAGGAGATTGGAACAACAGCCAAGACAATCAAACAAATCTCAGTTCGAAAAAGTGCGGCTGTCCTGGCACTAGCGAAAAGTAACGTTCATTCAAAACTACTAAAAGGCTTAATATTTTATTCTTTTAAGATTTAAGTAATTTAAAAACCAAACTATTTTGAAACGATGTTCAAGAGGTTTGGCAGTCTAAGTTGCATCGTTTGAAGCGACAAGGCCGAATTCAATCTGAATGGGCACGCATTTAAATAAAATTGTCGCTATTGAGCTTCAAAAATAAATAATCCGCTACTGAAACAATAATGATCGTTACATTGCTCAATAATTACTATTTGGAGCGTTTTATCGACAAACGGAATCATTGAGCCATATTTTTTGAAAATCCAAACTACAAGCGATGCATGTGAAAAGCGAACATTATGGAAGATTATTTTTTACCAGCGTTTCGGTGTTACTTGTTACACACTTTTTGTTAACATAATGAGACAATTCCGCATACCGCCAGAATGCCAATGAATTTGTTTCGTGAACATTTTCCACAAAAACTAATTTGCCACTGTGTCCTGTAGCCATTGAGGCACCAAATACAACCCTCATGAAATTTTTTCCAAGGAGTTCATCAAAAGTAAAGTCTACGCTAATAACCCGCGCTTTGTGACCGTTGCACGAAACAAGTTGGTCCGTTTTCAAAAGAATTTGCGACTAAATGAGCAGCATTTCGACGATATTCTTAAAAAACAATCTTTCTGTTTATCTTAAACTCAGTAATAGAACAATATGTCTGTTATTTTTTTTGGTTCAATAAAAAATTAAAAACACATATTTGCTACCGGACATCCTGTATATTCGCGAAGGATCTAAAGTATTTATGCCCGATCTTATTGTCCTCAATTTTACTGAGTACTACGCAAGTCATTTTAAAAGCCCAATTATCACTAAAAACAAAAGGATGGATATTTTAAATATCTAAACATCGAATTTTTGCATACTATGTCTTTCCCATATTTAAGAATTCACGTTTCACAAAATTGAAGCAAAAATTTTCCTTAAGTCACTATGCGCTGCCTCCAATACGAATGAAAATATTCAAATATAAGGACGTCATATAGTCAACTTTAAACTTTGTTCCTGCTGATGAAACACATCACTTTAAGAAGATCACATAAGATACAGCATGCTACGTATCCAAAACTGATGACGCCAATCGAGCTGATTTGCAATTAAAATTATTCATTTTAGACGCAATATTCTAATTGATGGAAGATAGTATTAAAAATGCGTTATGAATTATGAAGAAAAACAATTTGAGAAAGTTCATAAATATTTTTTATTAATTTGAATATGATGAATCGGATTCTTCGATTTCATGAAAATGTTAAAAGAATATTTGGCTCCGTATTCATTTAAAGTCAATTTTAATCCACCAAACTGAATTGGAATGCGGGAAAATGAAAATTATGATAGTAATTGGAAGTGCAAATTAAAATTCATTCAAACTCAGTTAGAATTCATTCCATATTTTTTTCATGCTAGAATTTGCTTCGAATATTTTTTAATTTTTGGTCATTGTGCTGTGTAACGACATGGTTGAAATTTTAAAAGGAAAGAGTTCACTGCCTTGGATGGATGTGCTATACTTCCTTTACGTTTTCATTTCAGGTTTAAAAGCTGGCCATGGAAGCTTAAAGCCATATATGGCTAGGGTTAAAATTGTACTGATAACTTTATTTGCCTGGAACGTCAATGGATATTTTGTTTGAATTGTGACACTCTTTTTACTGAATCAACTGCAATCATTGATTTTTCGAATGGTTTATCTGATTTTATCGTGAGATCAACAGTCGATTTTCATAAACTTTTTTTGCCAGTTTACAACTGTTGTAAAAAATGGAGCATTTTCATTGCTGCAAGGTTTTCATTTATCTCTTAACGTCTTAAATAGGTGGAATAGTTCTCAAAATTAATTTTCAACACTAAAACCAAACTACAATAATGTTTTTTTTTCACTTCCAGGTCGGTGTCGATGGCTCGGTCTATCGTTTTCATCCACGTTTCCACAATTTGATGTACGCGAAGATCCGACAACTAGTCAAACCTCACATTCAGTTCGATCTTATGCTCTCAGAGGATGGTTCCGGACGAGGTGCAGCGTTAGTTGCAGCGGTCGCGAGTCGAGAAAATTAAGACCTGTTAAACACTAACTTTTATTAAACCTATTTTTAGATTTATATAAAACAATAATAAAAAAAACAAATTCCTCGAGATAAATCTAAAGTATTTCAATGTAGAGAAGAAGAAGGAAACACGATAAACACTGCTAAGAAAAATCATTGAAATATTTTTTTAAAAACAAAAATAAAGTAAAAATGTCACGTACAACTTTGAGAATGTGAACTATCACTAGACAAAAAAGAAGTTAGTATTCATTCACACATATACGCTCGTGAAGAAAAAAAAGAAATGAGAGACCTATTTAAAAAAAATATTAGTCGTAGGACACAACATCAAAATATATTATTCAGTTTTTTTAAGAGAGAGAATAACAATGTTTAATATTTTTGAAAAGTATTTTATTTTGCTTATTCAATTTATCTTGTATAAGAATTTATTAGTTCACAAGACATACAGGATCGTGCGGGTGACTTATAGTATGATGATTAGCGAATGTCTATTAATCAAAGCAAATAAATATAATAAAATACAGTTCGATTAGTGGCGGTCAAATGGTCAGAATAAATTGTTTAAAGAATTCCGAATTGAATTTCGGATTCCGAAAAACAGATTCTTTGCACAGCCAATTATTATTGTGAAAAGCCGCGAATTAATTTTCATTTGACAAACTGTACATTTGAAGAACAATAAATAACGCATAACATGAGCAAAGCTAAACCAAGTATTTATATCTAAGACACAAGATCGAAACTATCATTTAAGTGTTGGATATTGATAAAAGCAAACAATTCAAATGCAAATGTGAAAAACGATTGATTTGACAAAACTAATGTAAATTATCAGAAACACGAATAATGACTAATTGAAAGTGGTGGAAATAATGCGCGATATAGGAGAAGTAGAGCAAATATTATTGCAATTGTAAATAGGCAACAGAGAATGAGATCTTTCTTTCGAGCTGGATATTAAATTAAAAATTGATAATTGATTTTTTAAACTTGTTTTTAAATGTTCCAATACACACACACATATTGATATATAGATGAGATGAGTTTAGACTAAATAAGACTAAGTTGGAAATGTTTTTTTTTGTTAGATTAGCAAAATACTTTCACTGCGGAAAGAATAATACAATAGAAAAATGTAAGTAGAATAATTGTTGATCTTTTGAATTGTTTATAATAGTTCGAAAGATAAATAATAAATGTTCTTAATCAATTAGCATTGGAATAAGTTTTGAATTCGTGATGTGATAGGTGTTAAGTTGATTTGTGAGTGGAAATTATTGTTTTCAGCTGTATCAACTTGTGTTTAGATCATCCTAATATTTTATAGCTCTCTTAAACAGGCGTAATGAATGTTTAGTTTAACTAGCCCAACCATTATTAACTGGACGACGTATACGACTTAATGAAATGCATTCCACTTTAAGCAGGAATCAAAGTCCCTAATTGAATCCTCTTAATGAACCACTGGACCAAACACAACAAACAGTTTCGATTGATAACACAAATCCGTTTTGATTATGAATTGATGTCTGAAAGTTTCTCAAAGTAAATTCGTGACCAGCAGCTCCTCATTAATCTAACCTAACCTGAAGTTCACTGGTGGATTGTGGTAAAACTTCATTTGTTTCTTCAACCAAATCAACATCTTTTTTCAATTTGTCTTATGAGATTTTCTGAAACCGTGAAGTTTTAATTGGTAAGTGCTCCAAAAAGCTTCCCTATCCTAATTTTACCGCAGTTCCCTAAGGACAGCATCAACCTTAGCTTTTCGGGCACCCTGTACGACGAATCCTTTAGCGCCTTTTATTTTGTGGTAGCGTTGCTCTTTCTTCCCTTCGGTCCAAAAGTTTGGACGTCGACTGGGGTTGCCAACCCTTAAAGCAGGCACTACAAGAATACTCTTATCGTCAAATAATATCCGAAAAACGGTCATTTTTTTAACATTTCACTATGTTAAAAAATTCAACTATTTTTGGATAGTTCTACATTTTTCCCCAATTATAAATTACGATATGTGGCTAAGAGGTGGCCTTCCAAGAAATCATACTTGACTTTCCAGGTCTCAAAATCTCTCATGAAATCCTTTATACGCAGCACAGCAAATCCAATTAGTAGTATCAACCTACAATGATCCAAGCATAATAAAATTATAGCTCATTGAATTTCATGATCATATTTCTTTGGGACAGATTTATTTGTGCAATGCAAGTTCAATAGATCAACATTCACCAAAATTGTTGCTAATGATTATAGTGTAAACCTATAGCCGCAGTTTATTGGTTCTTGTAAACAAATTTTGAAAAATGTCTGTTGTTAAATTGGAATTTATCGAATGGTGGCCTTAAACATTAACAAAAAAATGATGGTTTTCCTTTTTCTCAATTGGAACAAAAAATCACATAAAAGTTAGTCCATCCTCTTTCTGCGCCAATTACTGTTGGATGTCACCGTGGCATGGAATCAAACATATTCTTCAAGATTTTTGTTGTTATTGAGCTTAATTGCTTCATTATCGCCTTCTAGGTTGCATCTGCTGATCACTCGACATCCTATGGAATTCCTAACTCGACACAATGTCACACATGTTGGATGACATTCAAATTAGGAATTTAGGAAATGCGTCCTCACTTCATTACTTTACTGTGGGGTGTTGAAGAACACGGCTCACATTTGATTATCTTCAAGTGTGGAGCAATGATACTCCTTGCCATGCGTCTCATTCAGGGAAACAGTGCTTTCATCCGTCCATAGGGGAGCGTCCACTAATTACATAAGGATCATTTTCGAAATTTCCGAGTTCCTCTTTTTCGTATTTTAATTTTTTTTATCTATAATAAGACAACGACTATTTTTATTATATGCTGGATGTTGATTTGAGATCGTCTACAAAAAATCAAGTGCTAATCTAGAAATCTCTCGCTAGTCGTCGAAAAAATCTGATTTTGACCCACCAATACGGCCTCAATTATCGACCGTTTACAGTTTACGCTGCGAGAACGGTAATAGATATAAAAAATCAATGGAGCACTTTTTGTAGCAAACCAATTCTTCTATATAAAAAATTCCAGAAGTACAGATTTATCTACCCTCGTGAAAACTACAAAACTTAGATTATTTGTGATTTTTTCAAATAACCTACACCGCATCGTACTAGTTAATAATCAAAAAGGTTTATTGGGGATCTTTCGAGATTCAGAAAAATGGTAAAGCTCCTGTAATGTAGTAATAGCATTTGTGTAAATCGCTAAAGTTTCAATTAATTTTTAAATTTTAAAAAAATCATCTGTTAACAACCTCTTTGCATATTTTCTCTAAATTTTTACTTTGAATATTTTTTGACCTACAATGTAAATTATGCCACTTTCGGTCCTTAAAGCATTACAAGCGTACCATACGGTGCCGAAATAAGAACTTTATGATATTATTCGTTTACTGAAAAAAATAAAGCAGTTGAAATTTTCGCTGTTTCAACCGGTTTTTTAAATCACAATTAATATGTCTGTGGAGTCGCGCCCTGATTCCGCACCGCGGCAGCACCGACGCAAGCAATCGCTGACGCCGCGCAGTTGTCACTCTGACACACAAGTCTGCTCAGAGCAGACGTACGGTTGCGGTTTTACTTAGGCCAATAAATTGTCCCCAAACATTTAACTTCTATTTCAATAGATTGTCCCCAAACATTTAACTTCGATTTCAATGAACAAACCCCCAAATGTCTATTGTTTCATAGGTAATTGGAAATATTACAATTTTAGAATGCAAACGTATTCAATAATTTGGCATCTTTACCACCAATGACAACAATCGAGCTCAAAATAAGTTATATGTATTATGTGCACTATGTTTCTTTAACTGCAATAATATAAAAACTCACTATATTCGTTAAATAAAGCATATAAAAAATATCATAAACTTTTTATTGCGGTATCGTATATTACGTTTATAATGATTTGAAGACCAGAAGTGACATATTTAACATTGCCATAGGTCAGAAAAAATTCAAAGTCAAAATTTAAGAAAAATATGCAAATAAGAAGTTCACAGGCCATATTTTTACAATTTGAAAATTAATTGAAAACTTTTGAAATTTGGCTGAAATATCTTTAATAAAATACAAGATATTTATCATTTGTTTCAATTAGGGGGTAGTGTATGCTCACAGTTTCTAAACAAAATAAATCTATTCTCCCGCGAATTTTTATTATAGAACAAAAAATGCTCGAATAATTTTTTCTATCAATGCTGTTTTCACAGCGTTAGCAATAAAAGGTCAAAAAGAACGGTGCGTAGTTTCACAAGTTTTTAAAAAATTGTAAATGATTTGGCAAAAAAATTGATGCAACTCTTTTGAGACAAGTCTTATCGACTAAATCCAAAATCAAATTTCCTCGAACACTAAATCTTTATTGCGAGCACTTGCACTGGGCATGTCACATTAGCACTGAATTATAAGATCAAATGTGGCGGGAAGAAGTTGAAGTATTTGTGATTTTTCACAAACATTCTGAATTAATGTTCATTAAAAAAAAAGTCTGTTGCTGAAATTTATCTTTTCAAATATAATAAAATAGATATATGTAAAAGGAAGCACGCAAGGAAAACTGTGGATCCTCTTCCATTTGCCACTCGTAAAAATTCAATTGGATACTCCTAAAAGTCTTAGGTACTTAATGAGTGCTCCCTAAGATGCTTCGACAAAATAAAGTGTCCATTGATATGTGCTTCAGTGCAAATTGTGAGCAAAGTAGTTTATAGCGACAAAAGCGTCAAAATTTCACTTGCAATTACAGTACAAAAATTGAAATTCTTTCATTTTTCAAACTTGTTTCCAAATTCTTTTATTTTTTAAACAATACTCTCTGTTGTTTCTGCATAATATTGGATGTTTCACAACTTTATCCTTTACTCTTTATTTTTTAATGGTTAATTTTTCTATGGAAATTCTGTCCAGAAAATAACCGAACTTTATTTTCTTAAACTTTATTTTGAATTTTATAGATCATTGGTCCTGGCCCCTTTAAAGTACCCCTACCCCCCGTACGTCGTTAATAACACATTTTTCCAGTGATGTTTTCATTTCACAAATACTGTCCTGGATAGCTGCACTTGAAATAGCCTTTAAGATCAGAAGAATTCGCTTTAATTTCATCAATATTCTGAAAACGGCGTTCTTTCAGGGTTGATTTTAATCTAGAAAATAACAAAAAAAAAACCCAGAAAACCTGGTCTGGCTGACGAAGGACATTCATCTGATTTTTGGCATAAAATTGATGAATTGACAAAGCTAAGTAAACGGACGCATTATCATGATGCAACAACCATGGGCTAACTTGTCACTACTCTGGTCTTTTTTTGTAGATTTTTCCATGTAAGCGTTGTAAATTGCCTTCATAGTACACACGGTTCACAGTTCCGCCCTGAGGCAGATATTCAGAATGGTCAATCCCATGAAAGTCTAGAAAACATTGAGCATCACTTTGAAATTCGATCGCGATTGACGTGCTTTTTTTGGGGCGTAAAGATCCTTTGTAAATCCATTGTGATGATTGAACTTTTTCTTAATATCGTGGACGTAAACCCAGGTTTTGTCTCCCGTTACGATCCTTTGCATGAATGTTTTTTCATCGTTATTGGCTTGTTCAAAGAGTTGCCGATAAACATCCACTCGAGTTTCTTTCTGTTGTTCGGTCATCAAACGAGGAATAAATTTTGCTGCAATTCGAAGCATGTTCAAATTTTTAGTAAAAATTTTATGGCATGACCCAGTTGTGATGCTAACGTCTTCTGCAATTCCTCTGACAGTCAATCGGCGATTTGCATGCATAAGATCATTGAGTTTTTGAACGTGGGAGTCATCAAATCAAGACGAAAAACCTTCTTTAATGAGAACCCTTTTAAATCGTTAAAAACCTTCTTAACATATTTTACCTTTCAGAATATCAACTTCGTAAGCTTGTTTCAAAAGTTGAAAGGTTTATGTGAAGCTATGTCTCCTTTTTCTTGGAAAATTTTATGTTGCATTGTTGCCCTAGAAAATCGCTACTAACGTTTAAACACGTTACACTCAAATAACTATATCACGAAAACTAAACGTGGTATCAACAATCCAAGAACAAGTGGTTATAGAGCAGGTCATGTGCAACACAATGCTACGAATTACATATCACTTAATATTTAATTCAAACAAATCGATTATATAATTATAAAAAATCGGTTATTTTCTGACCAAACTTCGCATTTTCATTTTAAATTTCAGGCCGTTTATTTTGAATTCTCGTTAAAAATTTATGTCACTATTTTGTATGCTACCTCCTTGAAAAGGAATGAAATGGAACTGAGAATTGAATCAAAATATGTTCATCCTTTTTCGACGCTCGCTGAATACGTATTTATCATCATCAGCCCAAATCGAGCCTTAGTCTTCTGAATGGTTATAAATTTAACTTTATTATAATATTTAACTTATGTTTTAATTTTGCTTAGGATTCTAATTCTAGTATTCTAGATTGTTTCTGCACATCTGGTGTTAATGCCATCAATAAACAATTGATTCTAACACCCAGTCGAGAAATGCAAGCAATTTTTTTTGGCAATCTGCTCCTTTTGAATTTCACTGGTGCAACCATTATTGAAATGATTCCTGTTTCGAAAACTATATCCTCATAACTTCTTAGTTCTTTTTGAGTTGAACGTAATGTGAAGAGTTTTATGTAGCTTTTTATTTTTTTTTTGGCGTGCTTCGAAAACAATTTTAAACTTTTATTTTTATTTCAAGCTTTTGGAAGGAAATAAAAAGATTTCGGAGATGATGAGCTACTGGATGCATTGGAGGTTTAATTTATTTTTAACGATCACTTCTGGACTTAGTCTGCGTTTGTTGAATAATAAGTAATTTTTTGAATAAACGAAAACAGTTTTTTGAATTGATTTAAAGTTATCAAAACCTTCAGAAACATATTTTTTGCATTGTTAGCACCTTTCGTTTCTTACTTTTGGTTTAAATGAATTTATAAAATCCTGAATGAAATCTTTTATTTTGAACCAACAGGAATTGGTGCAGAATTAAAATGATCAACACTACAGATATTTGGTCCATTCGAAAAATTGAAAATGATACAATTTCGTCGATAATATTTACAGGGTTCAGAAACAGGCTGTTTGTGCTAAAAAATATATTTACATTAGAATAATATTCAACCATATGAAAGTTGATATTCATTATTCTGTAAAGTCTGGTTGGATGCCAAATCTAAATAAAAATGTTCTCGAGTGTTCCAAGGCTTAAATGTTAAATGAATAAGGAGAAAATTTCTTTTCGAATGTTTCCCATGAGAATGTCTAGGAATGTTTTTAATTATTTTATTTTTATAGGGACTAATTTTTGTCTATCTGGCGTTGTAATATGTATACTAAATAAACAAAATTACACACGTTTCATACAACAAAAAAACTCTCGACAATTAAATGATAAACAAATTGAATGTTCAAAATTCTTTATCATAAATTGAAAGTTTTAAATGTCCAAAATATTGTGGAATATTTCTTGGATGCCCAACTAAATTGAGCAAAAATAAAGCATACTATTAGTTAAATAGGTAAATTTGCAAGCAATTGAAAGAAAATATAACAAAATTTTGTGTTTTCAAAAGTGTATACCAATATTTATAAACATGCTGATGTTTGGAAGTTTCAATAAATATTTAAAAGTTTTTATAGAGCTATCTATGCACTTATTTGTTTTCTATTCGTCGTGGTGGTAAAATAGATGACTTTTTCTTGCTGCTGAGTTTCAAAAACGCTACAATTCATCGTATTTTGTTGTCCGTCCCAGGTTCATTTATTTATTTCTAGTCATCACGCGCAATTTGTCCATATCACTTTGAAAAGAAAAGATTTCTTTCTACGCCAAGTGCATCTTGAAATCTTATAAATTAACCCGAAAATTTAATTTTTGAATCAAAAATAGATCATTGTGACTGATCACGATGAAGTGCCTTGTAGGTGTCCTATTTTGGGACACTTTTTCGAACATATCACAAATAAAGCGAGCAGTGTTGACTTCGGTATCATCAATTGTTGCTGGTTTATTATCTAAAAGTAATAAACACACGTAACTGCATAGAAAATGGTTGAACAATCGTCATTTTAACTAATCGACGGTGTGTTTCACTGCTGTGGGAACATTGCTGCGATTACTGCGCCTCTTTTGGGAAAAAAAGAAATTCAGTCAGTCGAATTAGTCACAGCGGCAGACATATAGTTTCTCAATGTAGTAATAACTAAAATTAATAAATATTCACGCGTTATAATTTGAACTTACTCATTATTTGACAAGCCTGCGTAGCAGACATCAACCGCAACCACTGCGTTATATTACGTGCAGCGTCGTTCTGTGAAAAGATCACTTACCCTACACATGTCAAATTTACTCCTGTTTTCAAGGAAAATAACGTTTGATTATGGTACGGTAACGAACTTGATTCACAGTGATTGAACAACTTGTCACATTTTTCAATTGAAGTAATAGCCCATTTACATAGCTCCGAAAATATGTATAGGGTCTTTGAATAAGGACTTCGAACTTTGACAGTTGATAGCGATTGTTGAAGCTACATCTGTCAAATTGGCCTGTCATTTATTCAGTCTGTTTTGCCAAATCGTCGCGTTCAACAACACATACAAATCATAAAATTGTTAATGATCCTAATTTTCATTGAAAAACCATCTTCAGTGATGAGGCCCATTTCTAGATGAATGGGTATGTTAACAAACAAAATTGTCGAATTGGGACAATACCAATCCACATGAGATCCAAAATCGTCCAATATTTCCAGAAAAAGTCACTGTTTGGTGTGGATTTTGGGTTGGTGGCCTCATCGGTCCATTCTTCTTTGAGAACGATGTTAGCCAGGCCGTCACCGTCAACGTCGAACGCTATAGGTCGATGATTACCGAATTCTTATGGCCTGAATTGGATGATATGGACACCAAAAATATGTGGTTTCAACAGGACGGCGCTATGTGTCACACAGCTCATACCACATTGGACATTCTGCACTAGCGATTTGAGGGCATAATCATCTCACGTGGAGTTGATGTGAACTGGCAACCGAGACCGTGCGATTTGACCCGGTTAGACGTTTTCTGAATTTGCGGGTCTATGCACACAAACCGCAGTGGCCCCTAAAGTCAACATAATCCATGCCATCGGTCAAATTCAGCCTGATTTATGCGCCAGAGTCTTGGAAAATTGAACATTTCTGATGCACGCCACCCAGAGAAGCCGCAGCGGATGTAATATTCCGTACCTAATTGCATCGATAGGCCTTTGTAACGAATAAAAAATTTCGATGATGATGAAATACACTTCGTTTTATTTAAATTTAAAGAAGGGAAGACCCTGTTCGAAATGCCTCTCACCGCTTACATTGCGTTGAGAGGGTTTGTTTCTCTTATGAATAAAGATAATTCCAGGAATGCCATTAATGCCATTAAAAACTAAAGGAAAAATTGGTGAACATTTATGTGAAGCAGCCTTTTTCAATCACACCTATTTGAATTCAATTTATTTTTATTATAGTGAACAAACCATTGTTAGGGGCACTTTATTTTCTTGACACAGTTTGTTTTTAAACGTCAGATCAGTGTGATTAGCTTAGTGATCATGTGAAGTGTTCCATGTAATAACAGTTAGAAATAATGTGTGATTAGCTTAAAATAAATCTAATATCGAAGGATCAAATATCCTTGACGTCTTCTACTTTTGTGCCAAATTTCATCCAGATCTTAGAGGACGATGCCGTGCCTTCTCCTTGCAAGATCTCTCACGACAGGCGTTCCTTCAAATGATATAAGGGAGCATTCCTGAATTACGTAATGCTTTTAAGGAGGAGGAAAGTCCGATTAATTTCTTACGCGGAAGAATTTGTAAGGCTGATTTTTTTCGTAAGTTACTATGTTCATACCGGTGCTTGAAAGGCAAAAGAGCGTAGTTTTTTGGCGAACTTTTGATTCAAAAGTTATTGTTTCTGCAGCTGAAATCTTGCGAGGAAGGGGAGGGGGATCAAATACCTCCAAAAGGCTCCTTAGGTAGTAAATGGACGCTGTCTAAGTATTTAGATTATCAAAAAAACTACATTAACGTACAAGCTTCACAAAAGATGCAGCGAACTGATATCAGTTCAAAACAGTCGGTGCAACTTTTGGTTAGTTGTTTTATGATAATAAAGCCACATTTTTCTGTTTGTACTTCCTACATTAGAAGCAACTATTGAAAATCATTCGTACACAATTCAAAATATCAGTCGACGTTTCAGACACAAATAAAAAAAATGATTGCTTAATAGGACAAAATTTTAAATATATTTAAATTCAAATGGCTTTACAGGTTTAAAATACATTTGATGGCATTCGACATCCGATCACAATAGAAAACAATTATTTAATAACCGTTTTCTATCCTATTCTACCACTAATTACATAGAGGTCAAAATACAATTGTTGTATAGTAGTCTTTTTAGGCATATTTTAAAATAGTTTGTGCTTGTTCGATCCCCGACAGAAAAGCGCCATGTGCAGTAGAAAAATACTTTGGGTGGCATGCTTCGCCAGCAAAAAGCAAAATTGGACGTTCTTCACTTTCGACGCGATAACTATTCGCGTGGCCGTTTGTTTTCCTTGACGAGTTACTTTTCAAGAAATCATTTTCGGTGACTCGTTCATTAATCTCTATATTGTTTAAACTTTCGGAAATATTCGGTGATTTGGGTAAATCCTTAATAGTAATTGGTGCTGATAGAGTAGTGCCGTTAAAGCCACTTTCATCACATTTGGTGCTTAAATAGCTGTAGCCTCCTCGAACGTATTTGTTAGATCCCCATCGAGAGCTGTGAATATAAAATAATATTAATGCTTTCAGATTTTCAATTTCAAACAAGAATAATTTACCAGTCAAACCTCACTGGATATGGTACTTGGGTTTTGGTGAACTTTGTCAAAATCTCCACGCAATCCTCAATGATTTGCTCGTCTGAGAGCTTCTCCATTTCTATGGCTCCGGAACTACCAACCCACCCGATCAGTGTATTCGGCGAACCTGGGCTCAGAATATCGAATCCAGTCAAATGCCGCGTCCACTTTGTATCCTGAAAGATATCACAGTCGAATCTAAGAATAGCAATCCAAAACAAATAATATATAAATCAACATTAGAAAATATGTATTCAAATTTAATTGTAGAATTCTGGTAGCGAATATCAAAGAAAACTGGTCAACTTGAAGTTTGGTGGGATGGTAAAAATTTTGATGTGACGAATAAACATTATAGTATGCCTGGTGTAATTGCACCATTTCCTTTCGATTTGATATTCATTTTAGTAACTTTTTGTAGATGTTTGATAATGATAATTGGACCGAATGAGTTCAGATTTCAGCACAGAGTTCCTAATGCTATTATCGAACTTCCGCTTGAGCAGGACTCGAAGTAGAAATTATTGACGAAAATTCGGCGCCATTTTGTCAATTAAAAAAATGTTGAAAATTGTTCAAGATATTAATATAATAATACTTAATGATATTCAGATGATTTCTGCCGATGATAGCTCAGACACGAAGGCAGAATTTTTTTTTAAAGCGCGCACTCCGGTCAGGAATATTTTATTTCATATGGATTTTTTATAAATCTTTTTTTACATTATATTCGAAGATAAAAAAGCTAAATAACAACGGATATGATTAGGTGTCTCTCTCTCTCTTTTTTTAAAAAACATTACTATTTTCTGTTTTTTTTTTAGACCAGACGGATTTGATTGTATATTAAAACACAAAAATATATTAATCGAAATTAAACGTCCAACGTAGATCTCAACCTCTAATGACTTTATATGAATAGAAACTCATACTGACAATGAAGATGAAACATCTAATGCACTTTTTCCATGGTAAATTCACAGTTGAATTTTTCACTTTCGTGTGTTTTACTAAGTTTTTATTATTATTTCTTAAATTTGGGGTTGATATACTCTTAAAGTGATTATCAATCATTTACAGTATTGGAAGCTATAAGTAATAAATGTTTTCAATTTATAAAGCGCGTTTAAAAAACTAAGTTAATATACCAGCATCAAAGATTTAGTTCGTCATTGTGTGCATATCCAATTTTAGAAACAATAACACAATGGTTCAATGTCCGTACGCACGAAAAAAGTGAAAAAAAATCCATAAATCCTACCAAGATTTCAGAAAGTAGGGAAAGCTCCTAAAATTTATCGTTCCATTCATTGTGATAACTTATCAGCAATTGAGTTACTTGTGTTTTAATTTTCACGGATTTAGCAGACATGTTGAACAATCGCACTGTAGTTTGCAACGGCTATTTAATTAAATATTTTACATTAGAACTTGTCTGTGTTTAACAGAAATGTGATTGAAATGCAAATGAATGTATGCATGTTTTGACTAGGGGCCTCACCAAATTTACTTCTTCGTATGTTAAAACTTGCAACATGCAGGACATGATCAAAATGTGTCATTTGACTCTGCTTTTCTAAAATTAATTTAAGCGAATTTTTCCATAAAAAGATAATCAAAAGCATACTGTACGTGCATTTTACATGCAACACATAATAAAAAATTTAACCGGGTTAAGAAATTACCAAGGCCAATGTACCTTCTACACACTAGGAAAATTTGAAATATTTTCGGGGTACAAGCTATTTAAAAAATCCAAAAATAGGCTGAATCGTTGTTTTCTAAACAAATAAGACCATGGAAAAAAATCATACTGAAATCTTTAATTAATTTTTAATTGTGCGTTTGTATATGTAATACATATGTATATAACTTAAGATATATCCCGCAAATTGATTGCTAGACACGCATTATCTGCAAAAATAAGAAAGACAAATCTTATCTGCACTGAACACTTGAAAGTGTGTTGACGATTTATTAGAAAAAAGAGTTCTGTTATTGTTTATTTAACTTTTTGCTGCGAAACGCATTTTTTAAGGTCAATAGACTTTCTAATCAATGATTATTTCGCATTTGTCGAGCACTTGAATTTTATTTTCGGGGGAAAAGTTTATTGTGTCTATTAATGTTTATTTTTCCAAAAATTTCATTTTTTAAGGCCATTGTGTATATCGTGATTAAGTGCCACAATATTCACGTAATCAAAGCGTTTATTTCTGTTTTGAATTATCAAAAACATTGAGTAGACGTGATGCATGGTTCGTTCACATGACAGATAATTCTATATTTTTTATAAATATTAATTTTGGTAGAAATAAGAACTCTTTGATTTAGAGTGAAATCAATAGGAAGCCCATATACTAAAGTTCAAGATATTTTCATATAGTCCAGTCAAAATAAGACATTCTACCTAGACAAAACTCCGACAGAGCTGAAAATTTACACAGACTTTTGAATAATCATTTTAAATAAAATGTGAAAAGTCTCCATCGATCCGACATGTGCTAAAATTTTTGTTCAAGGTCATGAAAATCAGTTTTTCGTAAATATCTCTTAAACGGCTAGTTTTATTGTAAAAAAGGTTAGCATCAATATTATAGAGCATGCAATTTCCGACAAAAAAGGTGCTAACACTTTTTCTGCTACAAACGATCGTTCGCATGTTATGGCAATTTTGAAAACTGCAAACTTGGAATTCTCACTAATATGCACTCCATTCCACCACGGCGGTAGAATACTTGGCGCATTCTTTTTAACGTGGTATCTCCTGTAGGCATAATCCACGATCTATGTAGATAATTAAAAAGATATTGTAAAAGTGATAATGAAAAAATAAATTTTTTATTGATTTGGAAAAAAACGGTGTTATCTATCTTCGGATTCAATATATTCAGCTTCATTTTCTTCTTCTTCCTCTGGCTGCTGGATTTCTACATATTGTTCTAAGACATCAGTCAGATCTGGTAGATCGTCGTTGATGTCATAAGCATCATCATCAGTTGTATTAGGTGTCACGTTATAGCATGACTGACCGTGGCAATTGCCACATACTGCAGAACAGAATAAGCCAACTTTTTTCCATCCACAGTTGAAATTGCAACCCTTTTCATACCACAAGCTCTGGTTAACACATCATGTTGTGTATCAACAAAACAAATGATTGTTAAACTACCGTTTTTTCCAGTGATTATAATCCTATCACCATACTTGAGCTTCAATCTTCTTTTAATTGTTATATCTTCCGGAGGTGCAGTATTCTTGCAAGCATCTTTTAATTCTTGCAATGGAAACTGGCAATCCTCATTGTTTTCAATAAATTCAAAAATCTCATCCATAGCAAGAGTAATCTCATAATCTTCAGAGCGGCCTATTTTACCTCCACTTACAGGATTTAAAAAAGAGCGAAAGCAATCATGATGATACTTAGCTTCTGCAGCAACCAGATCGTATTCATATCCTACACGTTTGAGAACAGCCTTTGCCACGGCATCAGACTTTTTCTGAGCTACCGTAAGGATAGTATCTTTAAATTAAATTGTGGTAACTCGATAAATGACTTTACGACGATCTCGCGATTTTTTTCTTTTCCGCCTCTTCATCCGCTTCATTTCCACAAAATAAACAAAAAATTTTAAAGCTGAAACCTGACTCAATTGATCGCGCTCTCGTACGACGTGGACTAATAGATGTACTAGGAATTGCTCTATCTCGCTCTCTCTTACCTGCTGCAATACTACTCTTTCGAGTGTACATCTTACGACACTGAACATGAATGGTCACAGATTGTTTATTTTTTAGATATTGAAAATTCCCATCATTCCTTTCAACACTACAGTCGATCAAAGTCTTCAGTCCACGTTCAACAACAACCGTTTCACATTCTGCCAAAGGTTTACTACAAACGAAGCACACTACCGACATTTTTACAGACGTATAGTATACCTTTTTTACAATAAAACTAGCCGTTTAAGAGATATTCACGAAAAACTGATTTTCATGACCTTTGACCTTGAACAAAATTTTTAGCACATGTCGGATCGATGGACTATTCACATTTTATTTAAAATGACTATTCAAAGGTCTGTGTAAATTTTCAGCTCTGTCGGAGTTTTGTCTAGGTTTGGATTTTTTCGTGTCTATTTTGACTGGACTAATAAGAAAATGATAAAATGGATATGTAAGAACACAAAACATATTTCAGATTACACAATTCAGAATGCATTACTAACTTATTTCGGGTTGTCCGAATAATTTGTAGAGGTTTTTTTAAAAAAAATTATACACTATATTTTATTCAAAGTATTGGCCATCGGGAGTGAATCTTTTTTCCATTTTTAAGGCAGCGTATGGATTCCATCCCAAGGGAACTGCTTATTTTTCGAGTCGAAGAATGTATCGACCCAATTTTTGATTTTGAAGTGAAGTATATTCCACACAAAACATTCTGCATCGATCAAAACAAATAGTAGTCAAAATATGCGAGGTTTGGTGAATATGGCAAGTGAGATAGCATTTTCCATCCGACATTATCCACTTATCTAACATATTTTTTAATACATATAAACACACATAATATATGCTTAATTTTCATCAAATTTTCATTTCATATAACTTTTTTCTCACGCATTATGTTATGGGTGTTCAAACAAGCGAGGAAAATGATCAAAATGTCATTTCTTATGTTAAATTGTGCGAGGAATCTGACTCCGTGCTCAGAATTGAGTTTTCAGTGAATATAGAGTCGGAAAACTAATGATTTTTCTGAAAAACCAACTTTTTTAAAGATGTTTCGTACTTCTTACGCTGCAAAGGGGGTGCATGTTAAAATAACCTACAACAAATTAATTACGTCATCTTGAAGTAGAGTGTATTTTGCAACTCTTGACGGGTGTTAAATTATTTTTTTATTAAAATTTTACCTATATAAAGACTTTTCCGGCTTTCTACGATTTTTTGGAATTTTTCTGAACACGGGATCGTGTTCAACGAGTCATTTTACGTCGGAAAACATATTTTGGATATTTTTTGGAGCAAATTAGACCTTTTCATAAAAATATACAAAAATCAAAAATAAAAACAGTCAAAACTTAAAAAATTCACCCTGGCCACAGTTTTACATATTTTGAGTTGAAACTTGGGGAATCTTCATGGCTTTACATACAGAACAAGAAGGTTAAATTTTCAACCACTTCACATAGAATCGCTCTTATACAACAAACAGTATATATGACCATTGAAAGAAGCAAAGCTGCTGACCGTACAAAACAGTCTTTTTAAATCATTCAAGTCGAAAGAAAAGGACAAATTTTCGTCAGCATTCATTCGCTGACATCACGAAGTATTCACTCCGAAATTTTTATAGGCAAGTTTGTTTTGACATCAGTTGAAAGTTGTCGTTCGTGATTCGAATTTTTTTGGATAGGAAGACCTGTGAGAAAATCAAAGTCAAATTGCATGCATGTGCCATGTGATGACTACCATCAGATATTGGTGTAATGAATTCAACCGTTTTTGATAAAGAGCATCAGGCCTTCCGATTGGGGTGACTACGAGGGATATATGGTTAAAAAAATCCCTGATGTGTTAGTAGATTGCCGGGTGAACGTCAGAGAGATTGCTGACATGGTGAGTATCTCAATTGATCACATAGAAAATATCCTACACGAAAAATTAGGCATGAGAAAGCTGTCGACGAAATATGTATCGATCACTATACGCCAGTAATGAAGATACATTCAAAACAGTGGACTTCACTCGGCGAACCTGCTCGAACGAAGGCGAAAAGGGCTCCATCGGCCGGAAAGGTCATGGCTATTTTTTTTGGATTCGCGAGGCATCACTTTCACCGACTATTTGGAGAAGTGAAGGACAGTCACGGGCAGTACTATGTTGATTTATTTATATTTATTTATTTATTATTTATTTTTTGGATGGCTTGAAAAAGTCAGAATATCGCTGGACTAAATGTATCCAGCTGAAAGGATACTATATTGAGAAATAAATGAATAAAGTAAAAAAAATCAAATATGTTTTCTTGCCTATCACGATTATTTATCATACAGCCCTTGTATTCGCTTTGACTCGTTTGCAGCACCTATGTCTGTTAGCGGTAAAGTTTTCATTATGTGCACCATCTTGGTAAATCGACGCCATTCTTTGTTGGTCATAGTGGTTTGATGATTTCAGAATGAGCGATTCGGAACTAAACTGTAAGTCCAAAATATCTAGTTTTTTCCATAGTCTTTGTGTAGGTCTAATTTTTGTGGACGATGATTATGAAAGAAGTTATCCTTTTTCTTGCTTCTTCCCCATTATATAAATATTAAATCCATTAATTTTAAAGAAAGAAAATTCCAGATTTTTTATACATATGTGCTTGGAAAATTTCGCGCATGAAAGAAAATGGGTTTCTTATTGGAACGTCACAAATCTGGCAACTTCTAGCGGCGCAATTGAAATAATTTTCTTACAGGCATTCAGGATAGGTATGTCAGGATATCCAAAAAATTTTGGCCATCTTTAGTTTTAAAAAGATGTTAATTCATATATAGAAACATATGAGATGATTATTTGTAGATTTTCACGAAACAGGTTGTAATCAAAAAGATAAACAAGCCGCGAGGTGCGACCCTTGAGGTCCACACGGTCAATTTCCCAGTAATATCTACATAAACATCAACAACATTAAACACAATAATAATTTTGAAAATAATACTACTTTAAGTAATAACAATGAGAGGTATTCATAGCAGTAACAGGAATGAGTTAATATGAATCATATCGTCTACGGGAGGGTCCATTGATTACGTAAGGTTTTTGGTCGATGAAGACAGATTGAATATTCAGGCGGATCAATCGGTGGGGGCCTTTTTGGTCTTGAAAATTTTTGTATATGCAGACAAAAATAGGTTCAATTGCATGTAAAAAGTAAAATGTATTACAAATGATGATGGTTATTGAAATCTTACGATTACTAAAGAATGAATCTACTAAAAACTACAATTTTTTATTCGATGAAAGCTTTTTAAAGCATATGATCTTGCAAAGTATTGACTACAAAAAGTTTTACCATTCAAAGCGTTGATTACCGCAAATGTAAATTTGATTGAAATTTTGTTGGTTTTCAAAATTTAAGCAGTTTTTTTAATTAAAAAACTATAAAAACTATTAAAAATCTGCTCAAATTATGCAAATATTTTAAAACTTTGATTGAATTTACAACAATTTTTTTAGAATAAAAGATATAAAGTAATATCATTCGTATGAACCCTCTTTACATGGTAACTTTCAATGATTTTTTATTTTTAATTTAGTTTTTTTCATAATTATGGAAGAAAATTTTACTGGTTTCTCTTCAAAAACTGATAAGAATGTATAAATTTTATAAACATTCATTACTGTGCTGTGCAAATCAGGTTAGAAAATATTTTTTTATGAAAAAAACCATAATTTTTCGCATTTTCTTCTATTAAATTAAAAAAACGACTGAAACGAATTTTTATAATGTTAAAAATTTCAAAAAGATATTAATACACGTCAACTGACATCTTAATGGTGCAAATATTATATCTGGTTCGTGAGATATAGTGAATGATAAAAATGACCTTGAAAATCATGATGACTTTTAATGATTTTTTATTTTTAATTTAATTTTTTACGTGATCAAGAGAAAAAGTTTTGATCGTGTTTTTACAAACATTGTTTGGAGTATATAAATTTTATAAACATTGATTACTATATTTCGCACATAAGGTTAAAAATTTATTGTTTATGAAAAAAACCTAATTTTTTGCACTTTTTTTTCTTAAATTAGAAAACGGCTCCAAAGATTTTTTAAAAATTCGACAGATTCACAAAAATGTTAATACGCGTCTATTGATATTCAAACGATGCAAATCGTATGTTTGGTTCGCGAGATATACCGCATGACAGAAATGACCTTAAAACGGACAAAACAGCAAACCCCCCGACCGAAGTTTCCCAAAAACTAATCAGCTCTTAAGATTGCAAAGACGCTTCGATTGACACCTTAACAAAGTCGATACGACTTTGTTTACGTGAGTTATGCTCGTAGAAAAAGTGTCCACGAACGTACACACACACATACATCTCCCTTTCTAAAAACACTTTATATATACTCTATAGACCTCAAAACGTAAAGAAATGTTGAAAATTTCAATTTCGATTTTCGAGGCGATTACAAGAACTTCCCATATACTGGGAAGTTAATAAGTTGATAGAAATTATAAACTGTGGAACTGAAGCACTGATGAAGCGTGCAAGTCGCAAGCGAAAAGAAAATTCGCTTTCCAAAAATGGAATAATCAACTAAACAGTTCTATTCTTTTAGTTATTTCTGGCAAACAAAAGTCGAACCGCAAGTGTAAAAGGAATAACTTCCATAATGGTCATGATTTTTTTGTTACATTTACTTGAAAGCACAAAAGTATATTAGCCATACTTTACATCACAGCACTGTTAAAAGTTGCTTGTGGATTCTAATAAATAAAAAAAAATACTTTTCAAGGAAAGAAAGTTACAAAGTGGGCGTGCTTGCAAACCATAGAATTCTTGCAGTCGAATTCCTCGATAGTAGAGAGCATTTTGTTCTTATTATTTTTGGTGCAAAGAAACAAGTACATTTTTATTGAAACTCCGATCTTTGCACCTGATTTCTTAGGAATCATTCTCTAAAATCTCCCTTTCAACTTTAAGTCGAATGTTCCACGTCTTCATTCAGGTTGCTTCATCAATGAAATGTTTGTTTCCCATTATTACCTAATAATCAAGATCAACAATAATCTAAGATTGATATGATAACGCGTTTTATCGACGCCATAAAATAAATGTATAGCAAAATGCTGCATGACGATTTCTATAGAAAATACTATACATTGACAGGACTTACACATTGTAAGCGAACGCTCGAAAGATATCATCATAATTCTTATCATTTGTGGTTCGAACACGTTATGATAGAAAGCGTGTCGGAGATATGTACGTGTTGAAATGATTATGGAGCCAATTAATTGTTGAAAATAAATCAATTATCGTTATTATAATTGATTAAAAGCCAAACATTAAGCAGTCTTTAAAGAATTTACATAATAACTTTGTTTGTGCCTTAATAGTATGAGAACACCTTCTATACATGTAGCTGTAAACGAATAGGATTAGCAATTATCAAATATAAATTTTGTATCTGATAAATTTTTATAAAAGCATCAATAAAACTTAGATTGCATGACAACTAAAATTCGAGAAATTGAAGGAAGATAAACTCGTAAATTTAACATGTCGAAGATTTTAGTAACATTTTGATAAAACTAAAAATATGAAGACAAAATCGTTGGATGGGTTAAGTTAGGTTAAAAAAGTGCTACACCAACTGGTTTCCGCTTCATTTAGACCGATTTTAGTCCATTGTGCCCTATAGACGTGGACACCTGAATCATTCCGTGAACCATCCTGATTTCTCAAAGAAATCCAGGAGAGTAATATCTAGCTTACTCAGCTCCACGAAAAAGAATGTCCCTAAGTGTTTAGTCTCTTAGCTACCTCGTTGTATGCATTGACTTTTGTAGCTTCCTGTCTTGATTGTTTTCCTGTTTACTGGAACATGTACAACTCATGCCAGAAACATACATGAAACCTAAAGAAGAAGCAGTTTTTCAGTCTTCTGTTTTCATGAGATTGCTTGTTTATGAGTTTGAAGCTCAACTTTTCCAGAAAAACATTTTCTTGAGCGCCAGATAAGGAATAGAATTTGCCTTTTGTCAAGGAGTTTCTAAAAATGTATGTTGCATCGATCGACTTGAAGAATGATTGCGTTTTAGTATCACACTCCTGACGAGTCATCAGTAGTTTTGTCTACTTTAAATTTCCTGATGCTAGTAAAGCTACGCATGTATGAACTAAGGATATATTTAACAACTACTCACCAAATATCCACTGTCCTCGTTGAAAATCAACTGAATACCATTCATCGGCTGCCACCATGGACGTTCGAATTGAAGAAAGATTTTATTGATGGTTTCGAAGCCCAACTGGTCAATTGCAGCTTGAAATCGTTCTGGAAGACAAGGTCGGAAGATTTGTTGATAACGTGCTTTAAGCACCCCTAAAGAGCATGTGACTAGGACATGTCTAGCCAAGTAAATTTTCCCGCATGCTGTTCGGACGGATACTAGGTCCCGATCTTCACGTTTGACGTCCCAATCGATGTCTACCACGTCAGCATTCACTTCGATATGTTGTTTTCCGATTTCCCTTAAAATAACATCTACGACACTAGAAAATCCATTCTTAAAATTTATATGGGCCTGGCAGCTTTCGCCGTTGAACGAGTACATGCCCCAATATTTAGCAGAAACCTGGTCTAAACTTAGGCAGGAGTTATCAATGATTTGGAAGCGTCTATGCCAGTCGTAAAGTTCATTGGCCATTCGTTTTTCTTCTGCGCTAGGCAATTGTTCTAGATACTTACGGAACTCCTCTTCCAAATAGTGCTGAATGGATTTCGGATACCATTTGTTGCCTGTGAATGCGAAGCTCTCGCATTTTGTTAAGATTTTTCCAATTTCGAAGTCGATTTTCTTGTGGAAAAGCTCGTCAAATTCATAGCCATCCTCTCGAATGTAGGAGCCAAGTCCTTCTTCAGATATTTCTTCAGTTAAAAGATTATTACGACTGGCAATTTGGTGCAACGCATTCTGTTCGCCGTGCAGCCATTGTGCGCCTAAATCAATCAGACCTCTCTCATTGATGAAGTCATTTTGTGCTTTAAACGTTTTCATTTCTTTCGACTTTACACGGCCGCCGACGTATCCTTGTGCCTCGAGGACTATGTATTTGGTGTTTTTGCTGTTTGCCAAAGTGTAAGCAGCGCCTAATCCTGCTAGTCCGGCTCCAATTATCACGACGTCGAATGTAGCAGGCATTAAGGACATTTCGGCGGACATTTTCTGTTCAGAGCTGTGTTTAAAGTGTTTGGGAAAAGAAAAATACAGTACAACACAGGATCAGTTTTATCGAAATGCCACTTCCGGGATGTAATGTAGAAAATGCAAGAAGCTTTGGGTATTTCTATGACAAATACATACATAGTTTGATCGATTCGAATCGTTTTTGGGTCAACACAATTGCAAGTTTAAAATGACTATACGATATTATCTACATATAGATCTACATAAATAAAAAGATATCGTATTGAAATTTACACTATAATGCAAAAAATCTGAACTAAGCAAATAAAAACCTTAAAATATTGAAATAAAGTCATAGCCTCGTTACGTTAATACATGTCCAATTAAGTTTACCTAACACTTCTTGCATTCTCCAACATTATAGCGTAGAGATACAATAAAGGAAAAATATCTTTTATATGCCAATTAAAAAAAGGGTCCTTTTTATGTACAATAGCATTTATTAAACAACAAAAAATTTTGTTTTGCTTACTTTAATTTTCTTAAAAATTGTTCAATAAAACACAACAAACAAAACAAACATGTCGACAGTTGTATAACCGTTAAATTTGAAATAAAATTAATCATTTTTCTATTCGTAGCTGTATTTTTTCTTATATAAATTTAAGATACCATAAAATATCTACAATTTTTCCGCTCTTACTAATAATTCTCATTTGTCTTTTGCTTTTCGTATTAGTTACAAATAAAGGAATAAATTTCGTGTATTTTCCTTGAAATAAATAAATTGGTGTTTATTTATTTTTGGGATATTAAAATTACAGTTGCGACATTTTCCTAGAAAAAGAAAGCAGATGGAAAAAAATATGAGCATGCAGGTTGTTTAGAGAGAATTGATGGAAATTTGTTTGGAAATAATTACGATTTACAATGAGAGCAAAAAGCGTATGAAAACCATAATGGAATGAATTATATATAAGGGTTTCTTGTAAACGGTATTTT
Organism: Oxycera nigricornis; assembly: GCA_963942545.1. NCBI lineage: Eukaryota > Metazoa > Arthropoda > Insecta > Diptera > Stratiomyidae > Oxycera > Oxycera nigricornis. The sequence continues at coordinate 25,235,487 of OZ012662.1, read as the reverse complement.
CGTTGTTGATGAACTGAATGTGCTTTTATCAGCAACAGTGATGTCATATTTGGAACAATACATTTGTTTAAAAATATTAACAAGAAATTACCAAAAGAGCCGGTAATAAGTTGACACTCTTCGAGAAAAATTCCAGATTTGAAAATCTGCCTTGAAATTAACTATTTTGATGTCTCTTTTAATATGGACTACTTTTAGAGCATTTTTGAAGATTTATGAACATATCTGGATGGTACGAACTTACGAAAGTAGATTCTGAATTGAAGGTAGATCTAAAAGATTTTAGAAAGGTGTGTCACATATGTGAAGGGTGATCCATCTGTTCGTTTTTTTAAACTAACTATATTTGAGATACCACATGTGAGAGCTGTTATGTGGTATGCATATATCAATTGTCAAAGGTTTGGAAAACGTGAAAATGAACATTTTAACAACGCATTTTAATCATCCAAATTTATTACGAAAATGGTCGTTCTGTAAAACAGGCGTTTCGCAAAATTCGGGATAGTTTTGGTCAACATTCACGTCCAACAGAGCCTAGAATACGTAAAATTGTTCAACCTTTTGAAGAAACTGGTTCCGTGGAGGGTCGTAGACCATCAACATGCTCGTCCGGTTCGAACTCCTGAAAAAATTGCCGCAGTAAGTGAAAGTGTCCGTCAAAAGCCATCCACATCGACTAGACATCGTTCACAGGAATTAGGCATCGCTCGGACCACATTATTGCCGATTTTGCATGTTGATCTTCACCTACACCCATACAAAATCCAACTTACTCAAGAACTAAAGCCGGCAGACCATCAGCAGCGTCGAAATTTCGTTAATTGGATGCTTGAAAAAAGTAAGGGTTTTTCGGCCAAAATCGTCTTTTCGGATGAAGCTCATTTTTACCTCAGTGGCCATGTTAACAAGCAAAACTGTGGGATCTAGGGGACTAAAAAAACCCATGAATATCATGAACAACCATTGCATGCCGAAAAAGTGACTGTGCGGTGTGGTCTTTGGTCTGGCGGTATCATTGGGCCGTTTTTGCGTAGACCATGAGGAAAAGGCCGTTACCATCAATGGCGACCGTTATCGGGCTATGATAAGGAATTTTTGTGGCCGGAAATTGATCGTAAGGGCGCCAACAATCTTTGGTTCCAACAAGACGGAGCCAGAGCTCACACATCTCGTCAAACCATCAACTTATTGCACGAAAATTCCCGGATCGTATAATTTCGAGGAATTTCGATGTCAATTGGTCGCCAAGATCGTGTGATCTAACACCTCTTGATTATAATTTTTGGTTTTTTTTTTGAAAAGTAAAGTGTACGCGAATGCCCCCCGCACGATTCAAGACCTTACGCGCAACATTAGCGCTGAAATTGAGGCCATACCAACGCTAATACTGGAAAAAGTCATCGAACATTTTGATGTTCGAATGAGAGCCTGTAAACGCAGCCGGGGTGGGCATATGTGCGATGTTGTGTTTCATACATGATTGCCATAGACTAACAATTTATAATCAATAAAAATTTCCGAACGTCTCTCACAAAAAGTGTGTTATTGCGCTATAAAAAAACTAACGGATGGTCCCCCCTATATTTGTGGAAAACGTTGATTGTTCAAAATAAACGCCCCCCATTTTATTCAAATGAGTAAACTCGATTGCAGTTTTTATGCACTATTGCAATAATATCCTATGAGACACTACTACGATCAATTTTTCAATTTTGGATAGTGGAATAAGCTTGATGGTATTTAAACAATTACATTTATAGATTTTGTGTGTAAATGCATTGAATCTATAATGTCGAATCACGTCATCAATCCAATTTTTGAGTCATTCGAAACTTATCATGAATATTTTAGCATACCATTCATTCGAGTCATTTCATTTTTCAAAACAAAAATGTTTGCTAGTTCTGAACTTTTTTGGGCGGTTTTTGAAGACATTTGATCATTTTATACGACCACAAGGTTTACAAGGCCATCACGAACTTCTAAATTCATAATGAAACATTTCCACCTTCCTACCAAAAACAGTTTGATAATGAATTTGTAACGGCTTTGAAGTGATTCCACAGACACCCCAAGCAACTTTTATTACATAAAACGCTTATCTATTGTCTAGGACTCTTAATCAATTTGTGACGTCATTCCTAAAAGTTTAAACTGAGACTTTAAATCACTTACACTTTTTTTAGGCGTTTGCAAGAAACCCTTATCAATTTGATGATAACAAACGATAGCAAGCAAAAAATAGTAACTAACCTGCTATAAAAACTAGCTATGCGATGCGCCTCCCTCCAGCCTGTCTCGATGGCACCATGAACTGTTGAGTAATAGTGGTCATGCGTTGCTTCGCCTGCGAATAAGACCACTGGTGGTCCTTCTGTGTGTCGTGAGAGTGGCTTTGCCAAATGCGATTGACTTGCCCCCAATTGTTCGGCTTTCATACTGTAGAATGAATATGATCCACGGAAGTTTGGGTTTGTGTACCACGTTGAACTGAAAGCACGAAAAAATGATCAGAGGTGAAGCAACTCAATTCTGTAAGCAAGTCAATCTTTCGACCCACAACTCTCTTTACAGTGTTTGCTCATAAATAATTACAGCCGCTATCAGCTCATTTATTTGGTAATTGCAGTAAAATGTGATAAGAAGTTTTAATTATCATTATCATTCAAGCTCGTCCCGAATTTTCACATTTTCGGATTATATTCAAAGAAAGATTGTTAGATGCATAATATACAGTCTAGTCTACAGGTCATAATTAGTAAAGTGGAAATATTTATATTGCGTCATGACCAGCTTTTTGGTATTTTCTGGTGATAATGGAATATATGTTTTATGACGCAAAATATCTTAGCTAAAATAAAATACTGTTAAGCTTACATTTGGCATTTGGTTTATAATCATGTTATTTACTTATCACTTCAAAATTAGATTTCAAATGTGTACTGTTAGATTTCGTAGGTATAATTAAAAATATCGTCTCTAAAAACTTACTAGTTTAAAACACTAAAAACAATGCTGACGTTGTAATCTGCCAAAATAACCCTTGTCACTATGTTTAAAGGATATTTCTCATCAACACGAATCAAACAAGTCGAAACTAACGCTCAGGTAGACTGCGGATAAACTATCAATGTGTGGGAGCGAATCGCGAATCATATATAGTCCAGTCAAATTGTCTGAATTTTGACGTAAACCGTGCATTTTAGGTAGGCAGAGAAATTTTTATTGCAATGCGTGGGCAATTGTAAAGTTAGATTAAGTCCAATTTTCTGGGGTCGCAGCTCCAGTCCTCCGGGCTCCATTTTAAAAACCAAAGATAGTGGGACACTCCCATATCTCCCCCCAGCTCACAGTAAGACATACTACACATTGCGCTAAAAATCTGGCTGCCTTCCAAACTGCTACGCGTGTTTCGAAACGGGGCCGATTATTTGGACTAAAAACCCGTTTTTCACGCGACTTTCCTCCCTTTGGGATAGAATAACTCCCGTTAATGTACAGTGGTTGGAACAATCAATACCGTAAACGATTTGTGACAAAATTGTCTTAGAAAAGTATCCTAACGTGTTTCGCGTTAGACGTGAAATTAAAAAGTTGTGGCGCCCGAATGTTGCCCCCCCTTTTTGGGTATGGTTTTTGACTTGTAACTTTTTTATTATTTACACCACGTAAAAATGATGTATAATGACTTGCTAACAACTATATTCTACGGAAGTTTGCCATACACAAATTTCTTTCAACCCGTCTACTCATATATTACAATAGATAACGCATTGCTTATTTATAAAGCAATCTACAATCGAAGTAGGTCAAATTCTTTTGTAACGATGTTTCGAGATACAATTGTGTCATTTTTTAATCAACTAAATTTCAATTTTTTTTAACTCTTTCAGTCACACTTCTGAATAAATAATAAAATAGTTCTTCTTTCTTTATTTTGTTTGTATTTATGGTACAAATAACTTGAAAATACGATTATATAAAATATTAAGTTTAAGGATTTCGAGAAATGATATGGTAACCACCATAGCTGAAAAGGACTAATACACTAAGGTGAATTACATTCGAAGCGCAAATCTACATACTTCTGAATATCACACAAATGGAAAACACATTCAAGTTCATGAAATCAAACTCTATCAACGGGAAAAATTCCCCACTTACAATTTGTACACAATTATTTCTTGAGCACGTTGCAAAAATACTAATTACGAACTTTTGAATTTAAAAATATAGCTATATCAGCAAATACTAAAACCAATTATAGACTAAACTAAATGCAGTACAAAGCGAAAGCTTAAGATAGTTCATCTATTGTTTGTTAGATATCATATATTTCCATTTAATTTTTTTTTAACTAGGTGGTTAGTGCTACTAACCATCCAGCGTGAAAGAGTTAAATCAATGAATCTCGCATTTCTACGTTCTAACCATTTTCAGCGACGAGGCTCATTTCTAGTTTAATGCACTCGTAAATAAGCAAAATTTATATTTTCGGTGTAAGGATAATCCCCAGAGACTTTCGAAGTCTCATTACATCTCAAAAGTCGCCTGCCTGACATTATTGGTCTTTTCTATTCGAAATCAGAAGGTGTAATCAGCTTTAGCGTTAATGGCGATCGCTACTAACAAATGATTCGTATTTTTTGATTCCAATTGCTAAACACTGGATTTGATATACATATTGGAATAAATTAAAATAATATGCTTTGCACAATAATAAGGGGCAGAACATAATGCTAAAAAAGCTTATTTGGGTGCAACATTGTGTCTGTTTTTATTTTAAAAATGGTAGCACTTGTAAGAAAACATTCAAATTGTAAAATACCCATTCTTGAAACACGAAAGCGGATTCTAAATTATGTCTCGTTATATGGGTACGCTAATCTAAGCTGGATGACTAGTTTCAATTTGTGATGAACATTATTTTAAAAAAATCAAGTTTAAAACAATATAAACAAAACACTTTTTTCGTACCAATCTATGAAATGTTTTTATGTTTCGTATCTCTCTCTATTAATTGATAAATTTATGGTTCGGCATTTTATAGTGAGAAGGCTATCAGCTTTCAAATGAACCTCTATGTTGGCCAACCATTTTTTCGAGGTGGCATAACATTAATACTAGAATGCGTGTTGCGGACACTGTTGAGCATTATCAAAAATGTAATCGCAATTTTATCACACATAGGAGCTACTGAGTCATAATTTTCAAATTAAGAATTTATTAAACTCTCTAATCAATTTGTATATGTTTCAACAGAGGAAAGCTGTTGTATAATGTGATTGAAGCGAATATTATAATAATGAATACTGCGAAAGTGAATTTAACACTATTCGGAAGTTTTTAGAACGTGAAACATGCGATGATTTGGAAATAAGTGAAAATTTCAGCCATTTGCTTGGACCACGAACTGATTTTGAAAATAAAACAATTTTATTCAAGCATGATACATGTTCATATGAAAATAAAAACCATCAAAATGATACATACTTCACATGCAGGAAATGAACGAGCTTCTTGCTAAAATAAATTAAAATGTATTTTTAGTAACAACAATCTAAAATTAATCCAATTTACCAATGACAAACCCTCTTTGACTACGTGCATGATTTTATCAAAGCTGGTTGAATAAATTAATAATCTTTTGAGATTTTAACCTTGGAGGTAATGCAAATGCTATCTGATGAATTGTGCGATATAAATAAATTCACTAAAATTAATCTAATCGCATGAAAGCCACGCGTATAACACATCTGTTTTTTACACATAAGTTTGATAAATTCAATTCAAATTTATTTGTCAGAGCATTTTTTTGACATATATTATTATCTCAAAAAAAGATGGAATAAGTTAAATGGCTCCAATTTTGACGAAAACTTTTCTGACTTAGTTCAGAGAAAATAAGAAAACCTTCAAACTTTCTTTGCAGGCAACATTTTACTTTGAAATCGATATTTAAATCATAAAATAACATATTTTTAACCTCTTTTTGTTAAGCATGTATCCTTTCGTAGCACAATTTTGCATAGTTATAATTGAGATCCTTTAAATTTGCGTATCAAGGAATAAATGTCATTTATTTTGAATTATGTTAGACACTTTGTGTTTCTTTTAAGCTGAGTTTTATTTCAGAGCTGGGTGCAAAATTCAGTGTTCGAACGTCTTTTTACTCTAATCTATTTTAAGGGTTGAAACGGCTATTCGATGATAATTGTTCGATATATCAATAGGGTTTTTTATTATTATTTTCATGATCGAAGAATTTAGCTGCTTTTCCTTATGTTCGGATAGTTACAGTAGTAACACTACTCTAGAAACCCTCTTTTTTCGTGATTTTTCGTAAGTAAATAAATTAAAAAAACACCAAATCCGCTTATGGTAGTATATTGCATAACTCAAAATGTACAAAAAAAATTTTTTTCAAAATGGTGGCCACCGAATCCCGTATTCGGCTGTTGTGTGATCCACCTTTAAAAAGTTACCGGTAACTTTTCTCTCGAACGGTCGCTCCTAGAACAAAAAACTAAATTTTTCCTTGAAGTGCATACTAATAGCTTCTAATATTAAGGAGCTGAAACAAAAGTTGCATTACGAATGGTCAAATATTGGGGCGGATGTGACAGAAAGATTGGTCAGATCAATGCCAAACAGATTAGCCGAGGTAATAAAGAGAAAAGGTTATCCCACAAAATATTAGTCGTACCGTATAAACTAGCTTTAATAGTACCTCCTTTAAAGAAGATTAATTTTACGAATACGAATGTGAGATAGAATTTTGAATTACTGTTGTCATTTTGTTTTATACTTTAATCTACAGCAATTATTTGGTCAATCTTTGGATAGCATTAATGTATAGAAGTTAATGAAGATAATGATGTGAAATATTAAAGTAAAAATATACAAACTTTCAAATATTCTAGCCTTTTTTCTTTGAATTTATTGTTTACGAATACGAGTGTGAGTGACTGTATATATTCGAATTTCACAGTGTAAACATCAAAAGGTTTGATCGAAAATGCTTTCAAGTCAAAAAAGACGAGATAATTAAGTATAAGTAAACCAAAGAAACTTTAAACGCGTTTTTCTCGAAACAAACTTTTTGTGTGCGCGTCGTAGATTTGTGAAAAAACTACTCATTCGATTTACTTGAAATTTCCCACACATACTAATTAACTGTTTAACTACTGCACGGGCCTAAGGTTAGAGCAAAAAAACGATTCTAGGAGACTTTTTTCAATCGAAAAAAGTCAAAAGTTGTTACACGTATATTATAACCGTGCACCAAATTGCGAAAAATTTATTGCCCTAAATTTAGGCCCGTGCAGTAGTTTATACTCAAATATAACAGAATTTTTTATAGTATATGGTCACATATGGATATTTTTCTCATGGTTTTACGAGGTTTTAGGGATGCATTCGATACCGATAATGATATATCGGCGATACTTCGGGTATGCCGATATATCGGTATATGCGATATTTTTATGGCCGATTCAACGATACTTTTCAAATTTCGCGCTTTGAAAATGATGTAATGTAAACGGCCGTATTGTCTCGTCTATTTCGTTGCAAACGAGTCTCGAACTAACTTTGCCCGGAGAATCCCCGCGCTTTATTCAGTCTCTTGTTTCGCTAGATTGACTGTTGTCGCGCATAGTATTATTCCATGCAAATAAAATTAAGAATTACATATCGTAATTAGTTTGGGTGTGTCTATATCATTTATAACAAGTCGTTTGAGTGAAATAAAGTAAATCTAAATAGTAGTCATATCAATTTTAACACACAAATTATTGGAAAACATAAGAAGTCCGTCGACAGAAAGAGAGAATTCATCGCAATCGAAAAGAATAGCGGCTGACTTGGTATTGGCTCTTAATGAAAAATTTGATGGTTTGGAAAATGAAGAAACATATTGCTTAGCCACAATGCTTGATCGTCGTTACAAAGCACGAATATTTCAATCACAGTCTACTATCACTACGGTAAAAAAGCGTCTTGTTCAGTTGCTTGATCTTAATGTAGCACTGCATTCCGAAACTATGCCAGACACGGTCACACGTACATCTAGTACTGTAACTGTAAATTCTGAGATGTCTACGAGTAGTGGAGCGTTTGTGTAAATATTATTAGAGAGTCCGAGGAAGATGAATCTCTGTCTAATCTGAGCTGTAATTCTCTCAAAGAAGAAGTCGAGATATACCTAAGATCTCGTAATATATCGAGCAATGCAGATCCGTTCGTTTTTTGGCGCAATGACGTCTTATACTCAAACTGGACAAAATGGCGCAGAAGAACTTTAGTTTCCAAATAAGTTCTGTCGCATCTGAGAGACTATTTTCACAGCAGGTCTTATTCAAACAGACTTGCGAAATTGCCTTTCTCCGCAAAACTTAAGAATACTTTGTTTTTTAAACAAAAGTTTTATCAATTTTAATTTCAATTATTAAAACTATTAACTAACTAATTCGAAATTATTATTGTGTTTAATATTTTTAATGTTTATCTGGATATTACTGGGAAGTTGATCGTGTGGACCTCAACGGTCACACTTCGCGGCTTGTTGTAAGAGTATCGGTATCGTATCGGCAAAAAGGCGTATCGAGGCATCCCTATTTCAAATATCTCTAATAGCTTGCTTTTTATATACATTTTAAAAAAGTTCCATTTTCGCCGATTTAACACAGTACTCCCCCTTAAGATGGACTTCATTCGATTGAATGCTCAATCATTTTGTACGTTCTCGGAAACATGAAGAACAATACTGTGAATTTTGTACAATGTGAATTTTTGACTTTCTTCCCTGTAATATGAATCAATCTTAATCTTAATTTTTAAGATTATGTTCCCAAGCACGTTTGTTTGTGTTCGCTTCGGAAAAATGGAAAAAAGTGGTATTTTGAAAGAAATGAGCTGATCCTGGACTTTTTATCTTTTATCCCAGTCAACTGTAACGGGAATTAAAGTCAGGTAAGGTTTTAGGAACTCAAAATTAGGACTTTGAAATCGTAAGACAATTAAGCCAGAAACATAAAAAGAACTTTATAATTCGTTGTGAGAGCAGTGAAGAAGATTGGCGCCGATTTCTACAAGTTTATACTGTGCCAAAGCGAAATTCTTAAGCCAAAAGTTCAAGCAAGCAGACAATTTTTCAGCAAGCAAAACCTGAAATTTCAGCAGAGGATTGGTTTTGAAGCAAGTTTACAATACAGAGAAGGGTTCTTCTGTGAAAACTATCTCCTTTTGTAAAATCTATGGTTTCTGGACCACTTTAAAAAATCAATTTCAATTTTTCATTATATGTATTTGTATATTGAAACCCGTTGACTTTACAGAATTGGCAAAAAGCTTCTTCCGTAAAGTTAACGGTTTTCGATGTACATATAATGAAAAATCTAAACTGGATTTTTTTAAGTCACGATATTTTAGAAAAATATTCAATAATAAAAGATAGGCAATTTAGTTTTAAACAAGAACGTAGCAGTAGTATAGTCAACCGTTTTTGAAATATTGCAAAAAATATAGATTTAAGATGGCGACGAACGGTGACCTTCTACAAGGTCAACTTGTGGCTTTACTTTCAACACGTTTTTTTCTATTAATTCCTGTGCAAAATCTGATTGAAATTTTTGCCAAAAAAATATTTAATTTGAATGGGCTAAAGAGAACGTTCAGATTCTGGCAGGTTCTTGAGACTTTCGGAATGGTCAGGTAATTTTTTTTTCTTATTTTCTAATGCCTAACAAAATAAAAACATTAAAATACGAAGATTTATGCAAATTACGCCATGAATTTTACTTGCATTTATCGTTAAATCGTTGATATATTATACAAAGTTTTAACTTTGTGCTAAGACCATTACTCACAGGGTTCAATAGCTCTTGGACTATTAGCGACATTGCACTCTTAGCCGATTATATGCTTTTCTAATTACTAAGCACTGCATACCAAATCGTATGGCAATACGATGGAAACTTACCAAATCATATTCAAATGAATACATTTTCTAGTCTTGATAAATAATAATAAATAAACAGCGATTTTAACATGAAATGTGAAATAAGATACAAATATTTCAGATCAAATACACATGAAGAGGTCAGTTTTTCTACATTGCATTTTACTAAAATCATGCTAGATAAAGTAAATGATATCACGATGTCTACTAAATGTTTTTGTATAATTTAACATGTAAATAATAAAATTAGTTTTCATCCTTTAATACGGCGTCATAATAGTGATCATACTTAAAGCGCTGTCTATGATTACATTTCAAAAAATAAACATTACAGGTAGTCAGGAGACCGTTTCAAGCTCATCTATGCTACTACGCCCAAATTTTGTGGCAGTTTGCAGAAAATTTAATGTTCAAATATCGTTTATCAAGCATATTTTTGAATAGAAGGGACAGAAAGTTCCTGAGTTTTAACGTGATTACCTGACATTTTTGTCTTAACACCACGAGCTTCTTAGGCTAGGGTTAGGATATGCTCGCATCAAGGCCCCCATAAACGTATTAGTCAGTAACCCATAACTAGTATGATCACTTCTTTCCGAATACAGGTTCCAGATCTCATCCAAAGCTTGCCTGGACTTCTTCATAATCCTTGGTGAGTATTTGGACCTACCAATCATCCATGCCGCTTTTTGGGTAACGGAACCCCTGTCGTAAGCGCAACAGCACGCCAATGCACCAAAATGGGGAGGCGGGAATAGAAGGTACAGTCCAAAATAATTAGAAATATTTATTATTAAATTAATGTTTCTGTAAATCAGAAAAACGATATTTTTATCATAATTACAATAACCGTCGGGAAATTTTAGTTCATTGTACAAATTGACATGTGATAAGCCATGATTCTATCAGATTAAGCAAGCAAGTTCGGAAACTTTCATTTTCGTAGCTGTTGAAGGACTAAAATAGATTCAAATTTTGAAAGGACTCATACCTTCTATCTCTCTAAGAAGCCATGTGTCATTAGTAATCAAAGTTTAAAGCAATAAATATTTTCCCAAACTGCTTCAATACCTTCATTGAAACATGTGTTCACGGACTTTTTTGCCTAGCCTAGTGATGCGCATACACTCAAAGTCATTTGAAAGATCCTTAAATGGAGAATCCTAGTGACCTTTTGTACCAAACAATTTTATTGCTTTACTGAGTAAAAAAACCCATCCTAATACATAAATGAATGCAGCTGAATTTACAGTAGCAGATACCCGTCAGCTTCGATTGGTGTTTACGGACTTTTTTTGCCCAGTGTATATAGTTTTGATAAAAAAGTAATGAAAACTCTTAAAAATAAAGTTTTTGGTACGAAAGGACTTTAGAAAATCTGCAGTTCTCAAAAATGACTTCAATATGAAAATGTTTCTAGTCTGAAGAGTCGTATTTACGCCTGTTATAATGTAGAGATCTTAATAGCGTTGACACATTAACCCATCATCAGTACGAAAAGTGTCATCAGCACGAAACTTCAAATGACGGGGTGACAGACATGTTTTCGTCGTTGGTGTCGTCATTATCATACGGTCGTTGATCTCGTTTTGGTGACAAACGTCAACTGTCCGCGATGGCACGTCAGATTTGGTTCGAAAATATTAAACAGCTGATATAAATAATGCCAAATTCTATTCACGGCAGATGGTTTCTAATTATTCTACCCAAAACATAGATGGAAGTTTTTCGTAGTTATCGAGATAAGTATGGTCTTTTTTCGTGCTTATCTCTCTGTCATTATGATGGGGTTTTTTGTGCTGATGACACTTTTCGTACTGATGATGGATCAATGTGTCAACGCTATAAATCTCATCCTAATAATGCCCAACCGTAAGCATTTACATATGATGCCTACGGAAATGAGAACCCACACAAGTTGCGGAGTATCTCAAGTAACATGCACCCGACCATTTCAAAGCAGTAACATAATGTCTTGTACGCCACAGGGAATCCAGTAAATTATGTTCATACTGAAGAACGAATTCTTTCAACTTTTGTCTTTGACCACGTGCAACATCAAGACTATGCATACAAAGTGCATTGAGCCCAAAGTAAACAAGTGCCGTATGAGCACTTTGAACGTTAGAATGAAGAAAATGCTGATGCACATGTAAGTGCATTTCACATGTTTAAATTGTAACCACATGTGCAATATTGATTATTGCTATGCTGAGTAGGCTTAAGAACATTTTTTGTGAATTAAATTTTGTATATAAACTGTAAAATAATAAACAAGAGGAGGGCAGAAGTATTACCGACTTCAAGGAGCGACGTAAGGCTGCTCTGTTCTTTAAAACGAACACTTAGTCATTTTATTGTCTCATTTTTATTACGGCTGATTCGTCTTTGACAAATAACGCCTTTTTACTTGCGGAACCAAGGCCGCTAAGAAAAGACACTTGGTAGGTATTTTCATACATTTCGCTAGAATGCATATAAACTAATTATGCATTCGCGAATTTTCTCGGTTTCTCCCACAAACACTATAATAATTTCTTTATCTTATATACCAATCATAATAGAATAAACTTACCGTTTGAATTTAATTGGATCAGGAATATTCCACATCAAAAACTTTCGCAGCAAATACATTAAACCACTTAGCACATCTTTTTCCGGCACCATTTCCATTCGTCGTGCATTGACACCACTAATCCACCCGCATAGCACATTTGGTTGATAGTCAACCATATAGAAGCCGAACACATCTTCTAACCAATTATCTTTGCACCGACGAATATTTTGCAAATCTTCTTTCGTCCATATCAGATTGAAACCGACCCAACCGACCGGCCAAAATGGTTTTTCGAACTCGATAAACAATTTATTCACGGTTCCAAGTTCGAACGCTTCGATGGCACGCACTTTGTCGGACGGCAATTTCGGGCTGAACAGAGTCGTGTGGCTGCAAGCAACAAGAAACCAAAATCAAAACAAGCTTCAACGTGAACGATAGTGCTAAGACAACATCAGATAAACATTATCTGCCCCACACAATTTTGATAACTCAATTTATTATGCTCTAAATTAGGCTTTGAAATCTTTGCTTATCATGCAACACCCAGGGCGGATACGTTAAAGTTCGATAGAAACATACCTTTCTTTCAAGACTCCAAGCGAGAACGTGCAGATCACATGATCTGCTTCGATATTGTCTCCATCTTCGCAGGATAGCAGGGCCCTGCTATTTTCCCGTATGTCCCAAACAATCTTTTGAACTTTTTTGTTCAACAATACGCGTTTTTCGAGCACATTGGTATTGTGATATCCTCCCGGGTATTTCCCCTGCACAGATGAGAGTTGGCTATCCAAATTTTGCGCTTCTATATCAGCAATCGACTTACCATCAAGATATCTAACACTGTGATGTAGCCCCTATCCTTCCAATTGATGAGTTGGTCCCCTTCGCACTCCCAGTATGTTAGGAATCCACATCCGGACACATGGAAGAGCGTATCGGCGGCGTCGACTGAGCATTCGTACTTCTGGTACATCTCCAGGAACTGGACGGCTAGCTCACGATCAATGTGGGAGTTTTCCGGCATTTCCAGCAGCTCTTCGTACCTGTTTTAATAAGAAGAACCAATGTTGTATGAAATAAAAGGTGGCATTCGAAAAAAAATGAAAGAGCATGTCACCTTTTGCACAGGTAGGTTCCCACGGATATACCCTTGGCCGTCTGTAGTTCTTCCTGAGCATCTTCGAGGATCTGTCGGATCATACAAGTCAGATGATCAGTGAGATACGTAGGCATGGCCTCTCGGTTCGACCGAACGCAGTCGAAACGGTTGTACTGTGCCTTGGACGAGTCGAAAAGGTTGTACTTTTGCGCCAGCTTGTAAACTACGTTGCTCCGCTCCCCGTGACACCTAAAAATATTAAACGCGAATTCAATCTTATGTCCACAGCGAGACGAGGAGGCAAGTTACCATTGCGCCCCTAAATCCAACACGTTGGCTCCGAAAGGGGTAGTGTATATGCGGCCACCAACCCTATTTTCGGCCTCCAGAATCAGGACGTTGCGAAATCCGAGTTCTATAAGTTTGGTCGCTGCCGCTATTCCGGAAGCGCCCGCACCCAGAATCACTATCTTTGGATCCATTTTGAATTTTTCGTCACAGTTGGGTTTCAAATCGCGTCCGCCAAGTGATGATAGATAGACCAGGTGTGAAGAAAACCGAGATATTTTTAGATGAGCCGCAATTTTGACGGTTTCTCGAGTATTGGTAGATGTTGGCCGACCGATGTTTTGAGCCTGACTGACGGGGCCGCGATCGGCAATACTTTTCTAATCATGCCGCGATTGTAGTGGAACTTTTATCAGCAACAATAGGAACCCGAAATTTACGTCATAGACGCTGCTGACCGGGCGAACTCATTTCTTGCACAAATTACATTTTTTCAATACTTATGTGAAATGTCAAGTGCGCCAGCTGTTCTGTAGTCTCCGTGGCGGATGACGCGACCTCTGAAGAAATCTGCGGTCAAATCGTGTACTGTCATAAAACCATGGGCAAACTAATACTGGTAAATTTGCCGGTTTGAGGAAAATGTTAAAGGGGACTCCCCACACAGTTCGCAGTGAAAATGTTTATATGGTTAAATTTGATAATTATTTATCTATAGAATTGCTTGAACTGCTGATTTGAAATTCAAGAAATTTTCGTTTAGACCAACAACTGTGAAGTCGAGAATGAATTTAATAATTGATTGAAATATTAGATTTTTAAAAATGCTCTGCTTCTTGGAACGAAATACGGTATCGCATTAATTGGAATCATACTTTATTTTGTATTCCCAAAAAAATATAGGCCGTTGCAGCCATTGTAGGTCTCCTTCGCCGATGCAACTTCTTTTCGACTAGCAAAAAAGTTCAAATTATATATGCCCATATTCTGTCAAAAGTTACCTACGGTCTACTGATATGGAGTCAAACTTCAAAAAGTAACCTAATAGCCATCTCCAGATTAATAACCAAGGCTTATAAAACTATATACAGACTCCCTATGCGGACCGCTACAGTCGAGGTGTATAAAATAGCTAAAGAGCTAAGTCTTGAATCCCAAATGCATATGGAGAGAGCGAAACTCATACATAAACACTTGAATCTAAAAGAATATAGCTCATTGAGCCTAGAGAAAATCTCGGATAAAAACATATATAATGTCAGAAATGCCAACGATATAGTTATCGGATATGCTAGAACGGAACGGTTAAAAGAAGACCCTGTTAATAAAGCAGCTGGCTTTTACAATACGTTACCGAGCTATATAAAGAAACATAACAAACTCTAACTTATTTAAAGTGACACTCAAAAAACATCTCATACGTGAACAAAACTTGAAATGAATACATCAGCTCCGCAACTCCTCAAAGCTCATAATGAAAAACTAGAAAAATATCACAAATGTTAATATAAACGAAAATAAATGACTTTATATATCGAAAATTAGGCACTGTCCCTTATACCGATCTTTATCGTCTGGGAAGTGCCAAGCATTTTTTTAAATATGGATGGATAAATAAATAGTTTCTATTGTCTTGGATACATTGCCTTGAAGGACACGGAGGTGGGTTTAGTCGGTAGAAATCCAGCATATCGTGAGGCTGGAGCCAATCGGTATCTTTTGAAGATTCCCACCTTCCAACGGCAAAAAAAAATACTAAGATATCTTCAACATTTTAGGAATTGAAATGTCTCAAATGCAAAAAAAAACTTCTGTTCCATTTTGCAAAGCATCTTTTTTTCGTCGTTGGGAGGTGGAAATTTTCAAAAGATACCGATTTGTTTCTGCTTCTCGGCATGTCGGATTTTTACCAACTGCAACTCTTCTTGCAATTTTATACCCCGTTTCCATCTACGCCAAATCTCTAGATTTAGGCAACTTTCCCAATTTCTCATCGAAATCTTGTAGATTTCCCATATAAAAAATCGAAATCTAGTCGATCGTAAATCTTGTAGATTTCGTCGAAATCCACTCAAAATTTCATGGTTGCGTGTGGCAGCATTGCAAATAATTGTATTTCAGCACATTCTGCAAGTGTCAAATTGTGTTTTGATTACGAATGACAAGTCATTTTCCACTCTCTACCAATTGTTAACAACTATGCAATCGCGAAACACACACCACGATTTCAATAACGAGAGTTTTCTACTTTCAAAATTTTATGTCATCTCATGCAATGACAATGACAGTGACAGCCAAAATCCGACTTGTAAGTGGAAACACTACCAAATCATTTCGACAAAATCTAGAGATTTGGCGTAGATGGAAACGGGGTATAATACCCCGTTTCCATCTATGCCAAATCTCTAGATTTGGTCGAAGTGTTTCCACTTACAAGTCGGATTTTGGCTGTCACTGTCACTGTCATTGCATGAGATGACATAAAATTTTGAAAGTAGAAAACTCTCGTTATTGAAATCGTGGTGTGTGTTTCGCGATTGCATAGTTGTTAACAATTGGTAGAGAGTTGAATTGCAATGGATGGACGATAAAAATTTCGTTACCTTTATGTGACACCAAAATGACTTGTCATTCGTATTCAAAACACAATTTGACACTTGCTGAATGTGCTGAAATACAACTATTTGCAATGCTGCCACACGCAACCATGAGATTTTGAGTGGATTTCGATGAAATCTACAAGATTTACGATCGACTAGATTTCGATTTTTATATGGGAAATCTACAAGATTTCGATGAGGATTTGAGAAAGTTGCCTAAATCTAAAGATTTGGCGTAGATGGAAACGGGGTATTAGAGTCGAAATCAAATCAAGACCGTTACTTTAAAATTTCTTACCCTGTTGTATGCACTCACAAGATATTTATTGGAAGTCTAGTGGTAGAATAGTACATATTTTCCGGTACATCCCCCAATACGCGTGCTTGTCAAGTGGTATGTTCATGTGATTTTCGTTTAAATTTCGTTTACTTATGTCGCTCGTGTGGTTTATTTGAAAATGTCGGGTACAAAAGCACATAAGTGTTTATCATTTAAAGATAAAGCGTAAGTTATGACAGATTTCGAAAGTGGTTCATTTATTGCCGCTTTATCTATCAAATACGGCGTGAGCAAATCGACAATTAGCCGTATCATGAAAAACCAAAACAAATTCAAAAAAGTTCAAGTTCTGAAAACGATGCGTCAGTCTGAATTTTTGAAAATGGAGGCTGCGCTGTATACGTGGTTTTTAGATCAACGATCAAAAAACGTACCGATGTCTGCGGAATTGCTGAAGGAAAAGGCAAAATTTGTTCACAACAAAATTCCAGAGAATTCGAATGGATTCAATGCAAGGTTGTTTCATAAAATTTAAAAAGCGACACGGGATTCAGCTTCTCAAAATTTGTGGAGAAAAGCTGTCAAACAATGCAGCTGCCATTGACCAATTTGTTGAAAAGTTCCATTCCAAAATCAAGGAATTGCAATTGAAGCCAGAACAAAAATACAACGCAAATGAGTCTGGCCTGTTCTGAAAGCTTCTTCCAGAAAAAACTTTGTTGAATTTCCGGGAAATTTCAGCTCCTGGACGGAAAACTAATAAGGAAAGGATAACTTTTCTAGCATGTACAAATGCAACCGGAACGCACAAAGATAAGATCCAAGTGATAGGAAAAGCCAAGAATCCCAGGTCATTCAAAAATGTTGGAGATCTTCTTGTGGTGTACAGAAACAGTGGCAACGCTTGGATGACGAGATGTTTATTCGACGACTGGTTCCATCACACATTTTTTCCAGAAGTAAGGTTTTCAATTTCCGAAATTAAAGTTATTGATTTCAATTGACTTTATTTTGCTTTAGGTCCGCAGATTCCTACGTGCTCAGGGACTTCCACCAAAAGCACTTGTACTGCTCGATAATGATCCATCTGAAAGATGGTCAGCTTGAAAGTGACGACGGTAAGATATCCGTAATGTGCTTCCCACCGAACTGCACTGCAATCATACAACCTAAATTGTAGGTTCTGAGGAATCGGACACGGAGCGAATAATTAAGAGAATGAGAAACACGCCGTATGTCATTTATCTGGAGCATGGACGAAGGTCAGATCACAGGTTATTGAAAAATGCTGGGAAAAATTAATGACACCAGTCTCTGATTGGACGGAAGAGGATGACGTTCCGCTGAGTATCATAAGATCAGAAATGCAGTACATAAAACAGACCCAATAGGTGATCTTCTGAAACAAATTGGGCCTGATGATAATTTGACATCAGATGACATTGATAATGGATTGTGGAAACTGGAACTGAGATTTGTTTTGAAGAGATAGACTACGATGAAACAAAGTCAGTTGACGAAAGCACCTTGGAGATAAGATTGAACAAGATAAAAAATAAAGACGCAGTACGAAGCTTCAACATTTGTATTGATGGGCTGAACAGAATAACGAAAATCTTCAGGATATAATCGTTTTGCAAGAGAAAACTATTGTGAAGCAAGGCAAGAGTCAGAAGCAGGCAACACTGTTTAACTTTTTTGAGAAAATCTCAATACTTTGTTTGAAAAATATAAAGGTGTAAGAAAATTTTTTGTTGCACTCATTCTTTTTGAATTACAATATTTTTTTCCAATAAAAATAACTTCATTTGTGTTAATTGGTTGCTTTTCTTCACAAAAAGTACTGACCCGAAAATTTCAACAAGTTTGTGTTTCTATTAGTTACAATTACTGAGGTTACACTGTACTTCAAATGTAGCGGTCATTCTTCGCAAGTTGAATATGGTCTTGTATACTTTGGTTAGTAGCCGTGACATGCTCATGAGGTTATTTTTCGTAGTCTGGCTCCAAATTATGATCCCGTATGTAATTGTTGAAAGTATGTTTGTATTTTAATTTGTATTTTATTTTTGGCTGAGAAATAGCTGAAGCGATGGAGCGGACCAACGATAGTTGCTATATATGCGGTACTACCGTATCAAACGCCTTTTTTAGATCGATAATAACTGCAGCAACGTAACTACCCTGGTCCAGTTATGTATTGATATGTTTCATCACGTCTGAAACCCAAACTGGAGTATTCTTTAATTCGCAAAGCTAAAAATTTTTCACAATTTTACTCAATGATTTTAACAATGTTATTGGTCGAAAACTAATCGAGTCGGTTTCCAGCCCTCCTTTAAATATGGGTATTACCTTGGCGTTTTTTTTAGATACTTCGGAAATTTTCCACTCTTGAAGCTTGTATTTACTAGAGTAACCAGTATATCTGCGATATTCTCTTTGATTATTTTGATATCATCAACGCAGACCCCATCAGGACCCGGTGCGGTGTGTTTTTCTTCTTCAAAAAATCAATAATGTCAATGACTTCTTTTCTAGATATCAGCCTTATGTGAAAAGAGCAGATTGGCGACACGGTTTGGCATGCTCAGTCGTTTTTATCGAGTTCTTGTATAATTTTCTGTCCTTTTGATATGAAATGATCGTTTAAAATATTTGAGATTTTTACTGAATCTATGAAATTTTCGCCCATGAAATTTATTTCCTTTATATCCTGGTTTTTACTAGTGTTGATGGCTGCCTTTCTAAAAACTTTATCTACTAAGTTCCAAAAATGACGCTGATTGTTAGAACATTCCTCAAGTTTTCTCGAATAGTAATTTTCCTTTGCATTTTTAATCGTATTGTTGCATTCGTTTTTTATAATTTGATAGTTCTTTTGTTTCATTATATTTGTTGGATCTTTTTTTAGTGCTTTAAAAGCTGTGTATTACTTCTCGAGTCATCCATGTGTCATTTCTCGTCCTTATAGGTTTAATTTGTGTGGCTAAAAATTTCATTTAAAGAAATACAAATTACAGTTTATGTTCAAGGTCTCGTTCAGACAATTGGAATTTTCCGACGTATAAAACATAGGAAAGTTTGGCAAGTAAAAACAATGTATAGCTTTAAAGAGATAACACTGTTAAGCACATCTTGCCAGTAGATTGAAAAATTTGGTTAATAATATTAGTAAGAAAAGTTTTACAGCATAAAAAAGTTTGAGAAGCAACACATTTATTGGGCATAATACAAAGACCTGATCAGCATGGCGTAAGGAAGCAAGAATCATCCAGGATGTTTATATAGTCCACAGCCCGCATTATTCCATTAACTCTACGTAGTTTTTTGCTCTTGTTGTCTTTAAAACTGCCCCAAATCATCAAGGAGCCACAACCAAATTTCAAAGTCTTCATTATATTGTGATCACGTAGCCATAATGTTGGGTCCACCCAAGTCCAAGTACTCCCATCAGATCCTAGTCGATTAATTTTACTCTCATGAGACTCATTACAGTCTTCCGATGGGCAACAGTCCAATTTCGATGCAAAGGCAAAGTTTTTTTGGTGTTCTCGTAAAAGTGGCTTCTTGTGGTTTGTTTTGGCTTTCAGCCCTCCAATTTTAAGACACCGACGAACTGTATCATTGAATACACGGACACCACGTGCACTTCGGAGTTATGCATTGGCTTCCACGGCATTTTCCACGACACAAGTAACAACGATTTGATGTAAATACCGCTCAGATTCGGGGGATAACCATTTCGGACGCCCTCCTTTCGAACTTCCTACGTGAATTTGAGATTCCCTTGGCTTGGAAGCGATCACCCTCATCGAATATCCCGATTCAATATTATTAGCAATCGATTTCCGCAAAGCGACACTAATTTTTTAAAAAATGTTTGCTTGATTGCGATACTTACATTTATCGTAGTGAAATTCGAACTGAGTGCATATTATAGAAAATCGTGTCACTGTATCACACAAAACAGAACCATGTTGCTTATTACTAGTATTTATTTTCGATTATCTTTGAGGTCATAATATACAATTAAAGCAACAAATCTTCCAAATACTTCTCGAACTCTTCTTCTCGACTCATTTCCTCGGTTTCCACTGGTCGTGACCAAATACCTTCGTCATGCATTTCCGTCTGCTTCGCGTTGTCTTGCGACTCCTCGCCAGATGAACAACGCTCTTCCATTTGATCAGTGTCGTCGGTGGATTGCTTATCTGAAGACGACGGGCCAGGCATATCCACTTTTGCGTTCTTTTTGTGCTTTCGCTTCCTCTCTGTCTGCTTGCCGGTTTTCTTCATGCGTTTGACTTCACGCTTTTTCGAGTGATAGTTCAACTTGGCGGAGCATTCCGGACACAACCCTTCGTTCGTGTTGGAACAGAATTGATTAGTACTCTATGCCTAGAAAATCGACTTTGTGCATACTCAGCTTGACGAGCGCGTTTTTCTTCTCTCCGTGCTCCACATAGCCGAAATTTACCTCCCAGCTTCGAAGATCTACTTCTGCAGGGCATATTTTGTTACCGCACACAAATTGTCCTTTGCCACTGATGACTTCTTTCTCGATGCGCCAGCGCAGCGCGATCTGGAAAAGGACGTTCGTTTGCATACGGCGCGTGCTATTCAAATGTACGGCGTACCTGGTTTTCCTTGAATCGGCTCAGATCGCAAATGCAGTACTCCTTGAACAGCTTGTCGTAGTACTTCTTGGCAAGTCTTTTCTCCCAAGAGTTTGCTTCGTCCTCGTCCCACACTGTAAAATATCATTGATGTTAAATTAACCTGCAATTGTTTGTGGTGCAGTTAGCCCGGCCCCCTACCGGAGAAGAGAGGCAGTGCCTGCGATCGCATGAAAACTGTAAGTGGCTTCGTTTGGCACGACGAACGCCACCCAGCACTTACAGAATTCTGGGCAGCCAAATACTGTAAGTGGCTGGTGCGTGTGGATGTGTGCGGAAGCCACTTACACTTTCCGCAATCGGGAGCGTGCCCCAAGCCCCGCGACCACCTTCGTCCACGTCCCACAGGAATTTGTGGTTTTCTCGGATCACATCGAAATCTCGCTTCCCGCTTAACGTGTCTCTTTGCAGAAGTTTTGTATTGCCCGGTTTCGTGAGAATGTACTGGTTAACAATGGCTTTGTGCCTGTCGTAGGCATTTAAATTATGAAGACGCGACATGGCGATAATAAACACTCGCGGCAGACAACATTTATTAGATGTCAGTGATTGATTGTCATGTTGACAACGAGCTGAACCAGTTGAAGTGCTTATGGGTGTGGTGAATTGGTTGGAGCATTTGATATTTTAAAACACATAGTTTATGTTCTGTCCCAAAAATAATGTTTGGGATAAAACAATGAAAAATTGCACCATTGTTATGTAATTATTTTGCTTTAGGCATTAGAATAATAAATAACGTAAAATAATAAAAACAAATAATGAAATAAAGTCAAAAAATAATTTTGCAATATTTTCGACATTCGACAATAATGCAGTTGTCGGAATTGTTGGCAAAAACTAATGCAGCAGACAACTAATTTGGATCAATGTGCACTTTGCGACAATAGTGACAAAAAGAAGCTATGACACCCGAAGAATCCTTCCTCCACTTTTTTGGTCAAGTAAAAATAATGTAAGTACAGGTTTTACATATTAAATGTTTTACAAGTTTGCGATTCAAAACTTTTGAGTGGATGACGCGCTTACTGAGATGTAGGAGGGTCTAATTTTCATTTTTTTCTCAAGATGACAGCCAAAGGCTGAGGTTTGCGAATCTAGAAAATTGAACTTAAGCACACCGTTAAATTTCCTATGCATCAAAAAAAATCGGCATGCTAACTAAATGCTTGGTAAATATGACAATTGAGGGGTGGGGATGATTTTTTGCCGTTTTTGGGGTTAAAAATCTATTTTTTGCGAAACTTCCTTCTTTGAATTGCATTAACTCTCGCAAATAAATACCGACTGTAACAAACAATACCTCAGAAGACTTGTGTCAAAAATTTTTGTTGCAAGGAGGGCGCTCAGCCACCAAACTTATTTCGTACGTACAGTCAATGCAAGTATGATCTTATAAATTTTCTTTGAAAGCTGCCTATTGTCGCTATTCTCGGTAACTGAGGGTTAGCAACAAACAATTAATAATATATTATGTCTGTATGTTGCAATTACAATTTTCTATTTTGTATGAAAAATAAAATGACTATTTTATAAATGATTTAGTGGATTTTTTATAGATAAAATGAGTAATAAAAGGTTTTAAAAATGTAAAATTAGTGTACGCATGCACAAATACTTTAGGCGTGAAGTTGCGAATTATATACGCTTCAGAATTAAAGTAAAAACTGCTGGTGGTGTTTGTGACAATTTAAATGTATGTAATATCACAGTAGGAGCACTTATTCAGTCAATTTAGTTAGTTTATCAAGTGTTTTAAATAAATAAAACAATTTCTATGTAGTATTTATAATTTAATGTTTGTTTAGTCAGGGAGTGCAGTGGGAAGTTATTGTAATGGAGTCGATTTTGCGAATCGCAAATTTTGACATATCTCCACGTTTTAAGGTCTCTAGAATCCAAATCTATCGTTTTTAGAGAGATGTCTGTGTGTGTCTGTACGTATTGCGTTCGGAATCTCGATTATTTCAAGAACCAAAGATCATCTTGACGTGGGACCGGTTTCATTCGACGCGTAATCACGTAACTTAAAATTGAATGAATTTTCAGTAAAATCGATTCAGCCGTTATTGAGGATTAAAAACCAAAAAATACAAAAAAATTCTAAAATTTTGAAACTGTTGAACCACCACCACGTTTTAATTAATTAGATTCATAGCATGAAATGTCAATAAAAAAATTTTCATTTACAATTCTCAATACTTTGAGACGGTATTACCTTCACTTTTCGATCGTAGCCGTTCTTGCACACGATTTAGGCAATCCCACCCGGCGTTCACTCACGCAGAAGGGCAAAATAGAAGTAACCACTTGTTTTTGCGCGAGAACTACCTTGATCATAAAGTTCAAAGCGAGAACTAAAATTGTGCCAACACTCAACTACTTGTAATCTAAAGAAAGAAGTAACACTTAGAAAATACTACGTGAAAGGGAGGAAATACTGACTAATTACTAACTAAGAGAGAACCTGCGTACTGGTGTTATCATATTTTATAAATAAAATATAAATTAATGTTTTCGTCGTTTTATTGATAATCGCCCCGCATTTTTAAAGTGCCCTATTTACGAGCACGCATCACATTATTGATAACTTTGCAGTTTCTAACCCTAACTCAGTTTTGTGATCCACTTTCTGTTGCACGCCATTTGGCTCAGGAATGCAACATCGCCTCACACTCGAGATTTTTCGCCAGCTTCTGAATTCCCTACAACCGCACTCTACCATCAACAAAATGAAAGGCCTTTCAAATCTCCGAAATAAAAATATTTTTCCAGACTTTCACCATTTTGATATAAAACTGCGCATCTTGCACGACCAAACTCCAAAAGAACGAACAAATTCCATATACAAATACTTCGCAAACGAGAGTTCCCAAAAAAACGGTCTTATAGGGTCCTGTTCCAGCATCCCCGGTGGTTAATCCTTGAACTTGAACTCCAACGCCCAGTATCTAATTTGCCGCGTTTCTTTCACCAGACCACTTTTCATCGACATTTTGTTCGCCATAGTAATAATATAAAAGACTTTATGAAAAGTTGTGAAAAATCTTATAAATCAACTATTTAAAACGGTCAATTTTTCCTATGCATTTTGCTTACCATTGTTGGGTCTCATAAAGAAAATTACAGCAAAAATTTGTTTCAATTGAACCATATTACTACTTCAGATACTTACTGTTGGTCAAAACTAAGTACTCGACGTACTTGAACCGTGTTGCCACGTTAGTGCTGATTTTGGATGAATTATGCTAAAAATTGGATACATACTCAATTTGGAAAACAAATCATGTCTGATTAATAATTTCTAGCATGCGTAGCATCATCAGATAAATAATAACTGCCAGTTAATACGCCTAGCAAAATACTTATAATCCCACCATTGTACGCTTTGAAGAACAATCGTTAAATATTTTACTACTTATCGCATCGTGACCACCTCTCATGCTTATTTGGCATGAAGCCATTCATTGATTTATTGTTTTCTTGGGTTTTCAAGCAAATCCACAAATTCAATAAGGGATGTATGCATGTATGATCTGTATTTAGTCAAGAAATAGTCACCTGTAATGGAGAAAACTTCGATTTGATTATTTCGCTCAGTTTTATTTAACGTTTTTGCTTTTAATTCAATTTGCAAAGCATGTAATAAGTATGTCAAAAAGAAGAAGCTAGGCCAATGTACTGCTTCATATTAAAAATAATGGATTGAATATTTTAGGCGAATTTTTAAGTGTTGTGGATTCTATCTAAAATGTGTTCACAAGATAAGAAAATTAATTATCAATAATAACGAAAGTTGTATTATTTGCGTTATGATACCTTTGAAATTGACAATAATTAAAAATGTTATTATATACCACATTACATCGTTCATTGTGTAACGGCTGCTGACATGTTTGTTGTAATTAATTGGCTCGTTGCCAGAAAATGAAGATCACTACACTGTCAATTTACTTTATTGAAGAAAATGTCTTAATGAAGAATGTTAACTTGAATTTTCAACGTGTACAAAATTAATAAATGATGTTTTAATTCATTCGTTCACTTAGAATGAATTTTATTTGATTTGAAAAGTTAATCGTAATAAGAAAAAAATATTCGATCAATGAAACGAGTAATTTGTTTTAATTGTATAGGGTGCGTCATCTTTTGTGTCGGTTAAACACGATTGATTCGATGAGACATGTTTTTGAAACGGCAATTCTGTAGAATTTAAACCATGAAGCGCTTCACACCGAAACAACGTGCCGAAATAGTGACGATGTACATCGAGAATAGTCGTTCAGTTGTTTTAACTCAACGTGCCGTCGAAAATATCGTGGCCAACAGGCACTGTCTGACAACACTATTCGTCGTTTCGTGTCGAATTTCGTCCCGTCTCCCACGGGCAGTGTGAGATCGTCCTCGTGCCATTCATCAACGACCAAGACGTTCCAATGAACTGGTTGAAGCGGTCTGAGTAAGCGTTTCCCAGAACTCAAAAGTGTCGTATCGTCGCCGCGTTCAGCATTTTGTCGTCAGTTGAACCACTATGCAGCGAATTTTGAAGAATGATTTGCATTTGTTTTCTTATAAAGTGCAATTAACACAAAGAATGTTGCCACGTCGCTTGGAATACGGCCAAACAGTTGCTCGAATGGTGTACACTGAACCTGATTTTTGGAAGAAAATTCTGATGACCAACGAGCCCAATTTCACATTATTTGGCGGCGTTAATAAGCCGAATTGCCGCATTTGGGGAATGAAATCCATGAAACGCCATTGCATGACCAAAAAGTGACTGTTTGGGCCAGCGTTTGCGCCAAAACCATCATTGAGCACTATTTCATCTGAAAAAACGAGACAGTTGATGGAAACTGATATCAGTGAATGTTAGTCCATTCTGTCTGTCCGCGAATGCGCGAAAAAGGACTTGACGGTTACAGGTTTCAATAAGACGGTGCGCCATGTCACACTGCAAATCAAAAAATTCAGTTTTTCCAACGAAAATTCCCCGAACGCCTGACGTTAAAAACAGGCGATATTGAGTGGCATCCGGATCTCCAGATTTGACCCCTTCGGACTTCTTTTTGTGGGGCTATTTGTTAAGTGTACGCCAGCAAGCCTCAAAATATGGCCGAGCTTGAGGCAAACATTCGGGCCGAAATCATCGCTGTAACGCTCGAGATGCTCGAAAAGGTAATGGAAAATGCAGGAAAAACGGCACATTTTTTTGGCCAATAAAGGCGGCCACTTAATTGTTGTTGAATTCAAAAAGCAGTGGAAATAAAATGCAAAGGACCAAATTAAATAAAAATACCTCATATATAGAAATCGGTGTTTTTTCAAAGTTAGTAAGTGTTTACATACCGATACAAAAGATGGCGCTCCCGGTATGTACATAAATTGAAGTAGGTATGGTTTGTTCTGCAAAAAGAGGCAAAATGCGATGTCAGATGTTCAAACCCAAAATAATATATTAATACAATATAAATTCTTTTCAATCAAACAATGTTTAGCATAGAATATATTTGTGTTATTTTTCAGATGCAATACAACGTGGCGTAAACGTTTCGTTCCCTCATTCAATAAAAATTATTTTTGATAGCATTAACCTTTAATTTATCGGTAGTTTAAAAAGAAATTTTCTTGTTGAACATCGATTATTTATACTCAAGTATGAGCTATTTTTGAAAATTTAAACAATTCTCCTGAATTTGTTTAACAGTGAGGAAAGTTGTCAAAACCAACGGCTTATTCTTTGAACGTTTGGTGTAGTCACGTCGGTCCCATGAACAAATTTTGAAGCCTTTAATAATCAGCGGCAACACTGAATACTAAATCGATTTTTATCTGATGTCGCAGATAAATGGTGGATGAGTTCGTATTGTAAACCAAGCAGTCAAAAAATAGCAAGCAGGATAAGCGATCTATCGAAAATGTGTTGAAAGGTTATTGGTTTAAAAGTCTTGGTCAGAGAGAATAAAGTGCAAGGTTCAATAAGAACGTAAACGTAAAAAGAAACAAAGGAGTAGAACATTATCGTTTGCCATGACCCAGTAAGGGCAGGGTCTCAAATTCGAGTATTCAAAATCAAAATGAAAAGGAATATGAATTAGTCATAAATTAATAACAACTGAAGAAACACTTGTTTCACGAAAAAAGCCGATAATTCAATTTTTGTTAACATCCCAGTATATGGGAAGTTCTTATAATCGCTTCCAAAATCGAAATTGAAATTTTCAACATATTTTTACGTTTTGGGGTCTTTAGAGTATATTTAAAGTGTTTTTAGAAAGAGATATGTATGTGTGTACGCACGTACGTTCGTGGACAGTTTTTCTACGAGCATAACTCTTGTAAACAAAGTCGTATCGACTTTATTGAGGTGTCAATCGAAGCGTCTTTGCAATCTTAAGAGTTGATTAGTTTTTGGGACACCTCGGTCGTGGATGTTCGTTGTTTTAATCCTTTGAAAGTAATTTATGTCATTTACTATATCTCGCGAACCGAATATAACAATCATCAAGGCGTCAATCGATGCGTATTAAAATGTTTGTAATGTTTTCAAATTTATAAAAAAATCGTTGGAGTCATTTTTTAATTTTATAAAAAAATGCGAAATATAATGGTTCTTTTCATAAAAAATAAATTTTTAACATGATTTGCACAGCACAGCAATAAATGTTTATAAAATTTAAAAATTCATATCAATTTTTGAAGCGAAATAAGCAATACCTTTTTCCATGATTACAAAAAAATTAAATTCAAAATAAAAAAAAATTATTCAAAGTCATATTTAATCATCCTTACGTGATCAA
The DNA here is from genome assembly GCA_963942545.1 of Oxycera nigricornis. NCBI lineage: Eukaryota > Metazoa > Arthropoda > Insecta > Diptera > Stratiomyidae > Oxycera > Oxycera nigricornis. The sequence goes on along the minus strand of OZ012662.1, from coordinate 25,207,214 downwards.
TGGGCGCTTCTTCAGATGGTACAAGTAATATTAACTGAAGGGTTGCATTTCGCGGCTTGTTTACAATTGATATTCGAATAAGATTTATCTAGGAGATCGAATTTGCTTGATCAGATAAAAAACAATAAGTACGTCTGGGAAAACTGCCGAATGGATCAAACAAAATAGCTTATCTCCAGCTATAATTTCATAACCAAGTCCATTTACACACTAATGTATATATCATGTCCAGAAATAGAAGTATCTTCTCATTGCCATATCCCATTATCAAAATAATTATACCGTTAATGTTTGTGCCAATGATCAGGTTAAAAATGTCTTCTTACATGTTTGCAAAAGGAGTCATTGGCTGCAGAGCTCGATTTATTTAATAAATATTGCTATGTACAGCCTTGAAAGCATTTGATTGCATTCATACACATTTTTTGTATATTCAGTGAACAACCAAGATTGCACCAAAAATTTTATTGCAGCTCTAAATATTGATTCTAATTGAAAGCGACTTCAATTGCGTATAATGCTGGAACAGAATTCCGCATGATTTCAAAATTTTACCTTGCCGATCATTAAATTTATCGCTGAAGGATTTGTATACACGCCATTAATGTCATATCCGAGCATTAAATTGTTTTTCAGAATTTTCGAAAAAAAATCAGATAAAGATAAAGGCTTGTCTCTTTGACGTCACTGGGAAACATGCTGAGCACTGTGCGAAACCAATAAAAGTTTAATGCCTCGTTCGGCAGTCTGCAAAGGCGATTCTGGATATTACAAAAAAATAGCTAGCATCTAGTCAGCCCTCATTCAAATGGAATCAGCACACCCACGAAATGTAAACAGATCGATTTTGAATCTAGTCTGGAAGATATTGATTGGTCCAAATGTTTTGATGGCTTTGAGATTTAGAAGGTGATGGTTATTGATGACTGGCGGCTGAGCTTTAAAGGTGGGACATAGTCTTGGCAATGATGGACCAGTATGTATGGTGAATTGCTCTGTTTATCTCGGGAAATCAGAATTGATGAGTGTTGATGTGGTTTGATGAAATTCATACTTAGCCATGACCGTGGAGCAAGTGTCTGTGGAAACTTGAAAAATATTTTTGTTATTCTGAATTGAAAAGAAAGGCTTTGAGGTAAAGAATACTTTACGATGTACCACTGTGTTTGGGTTTTGGTCCTCCATTTTTTTTAAAGCCACTGCGACTTCCATTTTTTGAAGTGCTGTTAAAACTATTTGTATTCAGAAGTACATTATTGTTAAGTTCTCAGCAGCCATCATACTCTTCATTTATTTGGTCACCCGTAAAAAAACTGTGAGATAGGTGGTAACTATTCAAGAGTCAAATTTAAATTTAATTTTTACATCAACTGAATTTTATACGGGTATAGACGCAAGATCCTTGCACGATATTGACCACGTAGTAGGATGAACAGACTGCTGTAACCTACGGCAAAGCGAGGTATGGAGCATCTCTTGCACACTTCCGTTTCGACTTCCAATGTCTGCTTCAGGATGCAGATTTCGATGACATGTTGGTATTATTGCTCAATGTAGGTTGTATGTGTTCGATACAACAATTCATCCACAGGTTAAATAATGGATTGCTCTGATGGTCCATCATCTAAACCATAAAAATCTTGAATGTTACGCGCACTTTTCGTCCTAAAGCCTCGACTGGATAGTCTCGTTCGGCGCCAACAGTGCCAGGATAATTTGTTTTTGGCGTCAATAATTTCATGCGCCACGTCTATCCAGACAGCGAAGGGGTTCGTAACGCACTTGCAAATTTACTTCCCCCAAGAATAGACAAAAGACAACCAGTAAGCTCGGAATGATTTGATTGAAGAAAAAGAAATCGCACAAAATCAACACACTACACTAGGCCTTACACGTTGATTTAACACAAAGAAAAATAAAACAAACTTGTGTTACTTACTTTTTTTCAACATTGAGAGGTGAAAATCTTCAAAAGATACCGATCAGCTCCTGCCTCTCAGCACGCCGGATTTCTACCGACTAAAACCACCTCCGTTTCCTTCAATCACTCTCTCCATCAAAATTTAGTAGTTCTCCGTATTTAAATTTTTAAGACATAGTACTTCCCAGACGATAAGAATCGGTAAATTATACCTCAATATTTCGGATCACGACGCCATTCCAGATAAGCTCTACCCATTTGCGCCTTCCATCATTCTCCCCGCACAGTTAAAAAAACGGTTTTCCAAAATTCTACGAACATGAAGCAAATCACCACCTGCGACCGTCGTTCCCGCACAACAGACATGAATGCCAGCGGGATCAACCACTAACCGTAACCTTGGTCACAGGTGACTTCGTTGTTTCTAGATGCACTCTTTTCATGTAGTAAGAGCATCCAGCAACGTCATCTTGACATTACCCGAAAACAGTGGCGGCGTTAAGGGAGTGGAGGGAACGGTCCACCCAGGTGCCAAGCACCAAGGAGTGACAACGACACTCACTCGTACATCCAAAGATAGCGCACAAAATCTCCCTCAATAAAGACATATCGATAAATAACTACCGTATAAAATGTAGGCGTGTCCGTTAAACGACTATCAGAGACAAGATGGAGTGCTGATCATGACGCTCTTAAACCACTGAAGAATAATTTTCAGAAGCTTGTATCAACACTCGAAGAAAAATTAAAGCCCTTAAATATGTCCTTCAAAGTCAACGCATCCAAATTGTGGAAAAGGCTATTTGCTATGCAACAAATGTGCGGACTTAGACATTCCGATTGAAGGAAAAAAGAAAAGAGGAGATTTCGAAAACAAATGCCTGGAGAAATGGCTCGAGTTGCTGAACTTTCATTACCAGAGAACCTGCAGAGAGCATTGTTAGAATGTCACGATAGATTTTATGAAGATAGACCATCGTTACAGGGCAATGGATTTTATTCTGGTAAGTGGCGTACCCAGGGGGGGGGGTTACGGGTTCAAACCCCCCACCCCTTGGGTAAACAAGTTTAGCCACGTAAATGGAACCAGACATGCAATCGGGCTAAAGTCTGCCAGAATTATTTTTGGAGGACTCCAACTTTGACCGGTAAAAAAGTATGATTAAGTATGATTACATAATTATATCTTCATATCTACACCGAAGCACTAGCAAACGTACCTAGTCAAGACTTCAAAAGTATGAACCCCCCTTATCAAAATCCTGCGTACGCTACTGGATCAGAGTACTGATTCTGGTTACATTTGGTGTTATTCAGAATAAAACGCTGGTAACATCACCAAAAGAAGATCTTTATGGAATGGTTCCAAATCTGTTAAAAATTTACGATGAATTTTCAGCAGGGGACATTGAGTTGGAGATTTTACGACTGAGACGCCATTTGGAAGTCACCAACATTTCTGCCCAAGAAGCGGTTGAATGGACTACATTGAAGTTTCTCAGAATCATTGTAAAATGGGTGTAGTCAAAGTCTGTTCGGTGGCTTCGCGTGAAACAAGCTTTTCACAAGTTAAAATTAATAAAATCTTACTTAAGGTCCACAATGAGCCAAGCGCGACTAACCAATCTTTCGATTTTATCAATTGAAAGAGACAGGGAAGTCAATTTTGATAATGTGATTGAAACTTTTAGTAAAATAAAGTCTCGTAAGCATGTTTAGTATTTATCTTATCTCGCCACAATTTGTGATCCGTGGTCCGCCGGGAATTGTGCGTCGTGAGTCGACATCGCCACCGTCACTCGAATCAAAACGTTGCCCTCATGGGCAGGGGCGTGGCGAGCTTCATGAATTTGGGGGGGTGATAAATGTTGAAAATGCCGACTTGATTAGAAAAATTTGCCGACTGTCCGACTTTACAATCAAATTTCTTGAATATGCCAACTTCGGCACGTAAATTCCGACTCGCTACAAAATTTTAGGGGGGTGTCACACCCCCAACACCCCCGCCTCGCTACGCCCCTGCTCATGGGTGCTGCTGGATTCAACATAATCAAGGGTGGACTTGTCGGCGAAGTTAACTAATCATTGTAAGTTTTACCAAATACTTTTTAACCACGAATGGTGTTTGGGCTGAGTCTGGGCTGAGTCTGGGCAGTGTGGCCTGTATTTTCAGACTTGCAGCCGGCTCTCTTCGGTAAGATTACTCTTCGGTGGGGCTTACATCCACAGCCATCTTGGGCAAGATGCTCATGGCCCTTTGCGTTCCTTGGATGTCCTTCCTGACAGTTCTATCGACTGTAACCTTCATCGAGCCAAACATCTTCATCTATTGTTGCCGTGCACGCTTTTTGAGCTTATCAAATGTATCCCAAATCGGTTTCGTCAACCTCATATTACTTCTTGTTAGGGACACAAACAAAGCAGTCGCAATCGTTTTCATCACTTGCCTTCTTGCGGTTCTTCCCCGGCGGTTTAGCCTCGACACTATTCTATTTGTCAATGTAATCAACTTTTGGAAATTCGCAAATCTTCTACTTCGTACTCCTTTTTGTGAGCTTCTTGGCTTCGGAGTTCCAGTTGCTTCCTCAAATTACCTTACTTCCCACCAGTCATGTCAATTTTTCTTCATACTGCATCTTAGCCGTTTCTTATTCAATTTTTTTAAACCATTTCAAATAAACTTAGGACCTTTATATATATTGCATTCTTATTTTTATAAATATATCGTAGAAAATAATTGAAAAAAGATTTTTTTCTTAATTTGTTTAAACAAGTGTTGTTTAAATAATTATACAGCATTGATATGACAATAATTGCATTGAGTACGTTGAACAGTATATGTTTGGGAAATTTTTCTAGAAAAAACTCCTTCACAACATAGATATGTATATATTTACAAATCCAAATACGATTTCAATCTTTACTGTAAGGGACTGAGTGAAGTGATCTAATATTATCAAAGATAGTCACTAATGGTGAGTGACTTTTGTTAAAAGGGGTAGTTTAAGTAATTTTCGCCTTAAATCTATATTATTCAAGACTTCTGTTTTGTATGTGGTGAAGTTAACATCATAAGTCTCACCAATCGATCGCCAACTTGTAAAGTTAATTTTGATAAATTCTGACCGTCTATTTCTGATCATTTGCCAAACTACATATACTGAACATATACAGTCAGCGACAAAAGTCATGGCACCTGAGTGCACTTATTGTTTTGCAGATACATATCTTTTAAAATATTAAAGCCATTCCGTTGTGTTTTAGAAATACAAATCAAATTTCATAAAATTAATAAAAGAAAACAACTTCGTTTATGCAAAAATTCTACTTTTGCCGCGACAAAACTTATGGGACTTAATTAGAAAATTGTATTTTTTAATAGCAGTATATTGAAATTAATATTTAGTTGGCTATCCTTTGGATTGTATTACCGCTTTCAAACGTCTTTGCATTGATTGGACTAATTTTAGCGTATATGAATTGTTGATATTAGCCCATTCTTGCCGTATGATGTCCTTCAGTTGTGCTTTCGATGTTATATCATGTTTCCTCAAGTTTTTTTCCAATTCACTCCAAAGATCCTCAATCGGATTGAGATCTGGTGACTGCAGAGGTGTAGTCAGCATATGAGGAGTGTTATAGATTATCCATTGTTTCACAATGGATGATGTATACTTGGGATCATTATCTTGTTGAAAATAATAATCCCCAGTCAATCCCAATTTTTTCCGCACTATTTTGCAAATGTTTCTTCAAAATATCTAGATATCCGAAACGGTCCATTGTGCTTTCTATAAACTCCATATTTCCCACACCGTTTGCAGGCATGCATCCCCATATCATAACGCCACCGCCACCATGTTTCACTGTAGGATTTAAATGTTTCAGCAGTAAACTTTCGCCTTGTCGACGCCACACTCTTACGCGACCACCACTTCTAAAAATATTGAATTTCGATTCATCGGAAAAAAATACCTTGTTCCAGAAGTCAGCTGGTGCATTTAAGTATTTTGTGGCGAATTCTAGACGTTTTTTTATTCGCCTTGCTTGTGTAAGTTTTTTTGCGAACGACACGTCTTCTAAGTCCATTACTTCGTATGACTCTTTGAATATTCCTTCGAGAAATTTTCTTTCCCAATTCAATTGAAGCAGCCTGGCTTGGTTTACTTGCAAATATTTTTGGATTAACCTTGACTTTGCGCATTATAATCCGTTTATCGTTGTCAGTTAAAACTTGGGGCCGGCGCGTTCTTGTCTTGTTTTCAATTCTGTTTTCTATTTCCTGTCGTTTTATTATATTTCTTACTGTTGACTTACTCCTTTCTATATATTCTCTAACTTCCTCATAAGTTCTTCCATCTTTCCTCATATTAAACACAATTTTCCTTTCTTCACACGTTGTTTCTTTCCTTGACATCTTTTTTAATCACGAAAGAGGGTCTGTTTGCACATTGAAAACCATATTTAGTTAAAAAGACATTGAAAAGAAAAAACTTCATTACTACGCGACCACTTTCAAAGAAATCGCTAAGCTACCAGTGGCGAGGGGTGAAAAATTACTGTGGGTAAGCCGATGATTTTCTAGCATCAGTTTTCACAGCTGATTCGCAAGCCGGGAACGCTACCGACTTTTTGATTTGTTTCTATACCCTATTGAGGAAAACCGAGCTGCCATTCCAACAATCGGAAGTTGAATGCCCACGGCACCTTCAATTATTGATGAATTCGAGACTCGGAAAGCTTTGCTGCAACTCTTACAGATGTTGATCGCTTTGCTGGCTATTATGGAACTATGAGGATGTGTAGAATGAAGAGAATGGAGTATGATGGAATAAACACTGAGATCAAGTAGAGCGATTGTGCATGTTTACGGTGACGCATGCAAGTAAATAAACACTTTATTCCCTTATAAAACTGAAGTGTTCATTTTTGGAACATATTTGGAAAGGGAAGCCGATTGGAATCGGCTTATATGAACGCTTCGCCACTGTAAGCTACAGGTGCATTTTACTCCTTAGTCAAATAATATTCCAACAATAAGTTACTTTCAGAATAAGAGGGTTTTGTGAACTGGAGGAATGCGCGGAATTCGCATAAAGAAGATATTTTTAGTTTTCATATTTTTAAAGAAACATGGAAGAGCTGGCTGCCTAAGGTCAAATTCCAGAAAATTTGATACTAAATTTGAATGAGTTCCTCATATTAGAAATCTATTCATCTGTACATCTGGATGCTCGGTCACTGGTATACGATTGAGTCATGGCTGGACAAGCGTCAAAATCACTTATCCAAATGGTCGGTACATTAATATCCTTGGCGTGACTATACCTCTAGCAAGGCTAATTAATATTTAAATCGAATCATGAAGGCTACTTTGTAAAAATATTTTGCACGGATGCCTTCGCCGTCAACTTTTTTGTTGCTAACTTGAATTTCTCATTCTGGAAATTTGTTTGTACGAGTATGTGCTTCAGTTGCCAATGCTAGAAATAATCTTTGATTTTTTTCCATTTGTTTGTTTATTATCGGTTCTAGCGTTAAAACTTTATTTACATCAAAGAAAACTTATAACAGATAAGTCGAGTTTTATGCATGTATCTGATTCTCGAGAAAATACGATGAGAAATTGAACTTAATAGGGTTGGGACAGTCTGATCGATAAAGCGATAGGCGGAAGGAATTTTTTTCATTTTGCAGATTTGTTCCTTTGTGAATACGTGGAAATATTGATGGTCAGATTCTAAGCGTCATTTCAACAAATTTTCCAAAGCAGGGATATGGAAAGAACTTTTATTTGAGGAAAGCTTTGATATTTATGAAGACTTCGACGAAGCATTTTTAAAGCAGTTTGCAATGTTAATAGCCCCCAACTTATTTTACGTTAAGTTCACAAATTATACTTCTGAAAGGCAAGTGGGAAAATTGTGCCTATTATCTGAAAGGAATTTTCGTAGCTCTTCTTGTGAAGCGAAGCGTACAAAGTTTCCTTCGTTGCTATTAGAGAACAATCTGCAACCTGAAAAGATACTTGATCTCAGCACTCTACCGATACCGTTGAACATCAGCCTTCACCCTGTTTTGGGGTGCGTGATTAGCGATTGCCCGCAAATATGACTACAACTGCTTTCGACACAGTTGGATACTCACCCCAAACGTGATGCAAGTCGTCACTTGAAGCGCTAGCGCAATTAGAATCGGCTAAGAAAGTTTACTTGTTCTCAAGTCAGCCTGCAAACGACCATTTCGCGTTTTCGCAATAATTATTTGGGCAGAAAATCGAAAGTTCAGAATCGATCATTCGCATAAGCGATCAAAATTTGTTTTGTTATGTTTGGAGATTTTCCGGACTGTTGTTTACACGGAATCGATATAGATTTGTTTAAAGCTAGTGCTGGCATTTCCCGATGAGCTTGTCTTCCCAGAGGATCGATCGGTGGTGATCAATAATTCCGCAAGTTAGATAATTCTCATTGACTACGACTGACGGGTCAGAGGTAGTTCGTGATCGAGTGCTTTCAAGGGGAGACATACATTTCCGCGATCGCCGTAAACCGTGCATTATTAACCACCGATAATAAGTGGAAAAATTTGTAAATCAAAAGTCTAGCAAACAATCAGTTTAAAAGAAGGCTTTTGTAGTGAAGTGTCAGAAGTTCAAATTTCAACAAAAAGTATTGTTTGCATTTAAAACTGTTTTCCGACACATTTTTATAGTTTTTCATGGTGTGCAAACTTATTTTCTGCATTTTTGGTAAATACATAATCAGCTACAAAGTGCTATTCAATTCCGGCTAGCGAGGATCATCTGTGGAGTTGGCTTAAATTGGATACGAATTTTCAGTAGATAATGTGAGTAGAGGAAGTGATAGATTGCAAAGTTTGTATATGAATTAAGATTGTGAGATAAGATTCGCACTGGTATTTCTATTCAGCGTTAAATATTCAAATAGAGTCGGAAATAAAGCTGAGCTACGTGTACATACATATATCATAGAAAAACTTGGCAAATATTTGATCTGATAGCCAAGATAAGGAAGATTGATTTTTGCGCAGCAAAGAGATGCTTGTGATCTAGCAGCAGCTAACAAATATTGTGAGTGAAGGATATAAATTACTCTTGGTGAAGTAGATTAAAAAATCGTCTGTGGCTATAGTTTAATCCTTTTTTTCGCCAATGAGAGGTGAAAATTTTCAAAAGATACCGATTTGTTCCTGCTTCTCGGCTTGTCGGATTTTTATCGACTAAAACCAAATCCGCCTCTTCCAAACCTCTCACTCCATCGCACATTAGTACAGTCAAAGCGTTTAAATTTTGACGTAAACCGTGCATTTTGAGTAGGCAGAATTTTTTTTAATGCAATGCGTGGGCAATGGTATAGATAGCTTAAGTTCACGTTTCTGGGGTCGCAGCTCTTGTCCTTTGGACTCCATCTTCAAAACAAAAGAAGTTAAGGCACCCTCATATCTCCGAAACCATGGCTCCCACAAGAAAGTTGTGTATGACAAACTTGCGTAGAATAAAATGTTCAGCAAGTCGATCATACATTACTTTTACGTTTGGTCAATAATAAAAAAAAGCTAGAAGCCAAAAACCATACACAAAAAGAGGGAACATCTTTCGGGCACCACAACTTCTTTATTTTCACGTTTCACGCAAAACGTTGGGATATTTTTCCAAGACAATTTTATCACAAATCGTTTTCGGTATTGATTGCTCCAATCACTGTACATTAGCGGGAGTTATTCCATCCCAAAGGGGAGAAAGTCGCGTGGAAACCCCGTTTTTAGGCCAGATAATCGGCTTTTGATGGCAAACCCCCGTTGCGAAACTCGCAGAGCATTTTGGTAGGCTAGCAAATTTTTGATTCAATGTATGGTATGCCTTACTGGCAGCTTAAATCCAAGTTTCTGGGGTCGCAGCTCTAGGCTCCCTCTTGAAAACAAACAAAAAGTGGGGAGCCCCTATATCTCCGAAACCATGGTCCTCACAAGAAAGTTGTGTAAGACAAACTTGCGTAGAATTAAATTTTTACCAAGTCGTTCATACATCGTTTTCACATGGCATCAATAATTAAAAAGTTATAGGCCTAAAACGACATCCAAAAAGGTGGGAACATCTTTCGAGCGCCACAAATCCATTGTTTTCGCTTTAACCCCAAAACACATAGATAATAACTTTAAGGCAATTTTGTTGCAAGTCGTTTGCATTATTGATTGTTTTGATCGCTGTACACTGGCGGAAGCTATTGCATCCCAAAGGGGGGAAACTCACGTGAAAAACGCATTTTTAGGCCAAATAATCGGCTTGCGATAGCAAACCCATCATTGCAAAACTCGCGGAGCATTTTAGTGGGTAGAAAATTTTTAATTGCAATGAGTAGTATGCTTTTATGTGAGCTTAAATTTAAGTTTCTGGCGCCATCTTGAGTACAAAAAAAGTGGGACGGCCCCATATATTGGTAAGCACCGCTAAAACAAAAAAGTTTAATATGACAAACTTGTGTCAAATTCAATTTTCAGTAAGTTGTGGATACATTATTTTCACGAGCTGTCGATATTAAAAGAGTTACACGCCAAAAATGACGTTGAAAAGGGGGGATCGGTTTGCGCGCGCCACAACTTCTTTGTTTCCCCTATTACCGCGAAATTCGTTAGGACCAGATAAACAGGTGTTAAAATGCTTTTTTCCTATGACTTGTCCCGCTTCGAGACACAATAACTCCCGACATAGTACAGTGATCGAAACAAGCAATACCGCAAACGTTTGGTGATAAAACTGACTAAAAGTTATTTTCGAACGAAATTTGTTGCCGCGTTAATCGGATCCACCCTCAGGCGCGTTCTAGCAAATCCTTTTTGATCAGCGTCCAACAGATGAATCCAGCCAGTCATAAATGATCGCTAAACTCTTTCCCAATGCAGTTAATATAGAGCAAAGGATTCTGATGTCACTTTAGAACGGGAAACAAATTGCAGAGATTGAGTGTATATGTATGGAAATAGTTACATATTATTTATGTAAAAGTATTTTCACATTATAGAAAGTGTAAAGTGTATTTTCACATTATAGAAAGAAAATAAGAATTGCTGGTTGTGGGTACTCCTTACATTTCCATTTGTTTAGTTTTATCCATTGTCTAAAAGTAAAGCTCTAGTTTTTTTTGATAGATGGGATTTTAACGGATTCCGAGAGTTAAGATCCTCAAATTTCTAGATTGTTGTAAATAGTAGATTTCTTTTTTTAAAAATATATTCTAAAAAAAACATTTAAACACGCACCATGCTCATACTTATCATGTCAAACATTTCACTTTAATACCCTGTAAAATTTTGTTTATTTTTGAATTTATTGGCAAGTGAGACAAGCTTTATCAATTAAAAGAAAAATCAAATTTATCCGATCATTAAAACTTTATTGCGAGCAATTTTGAGATTAGCTCTGGACTATAAACGATAATGATTTCGCAAATCATAAAACCCAACTTGTATTGGAAGCATGAATAAGGTTTGTCTCAGTCTACAAAATTTTTGGGGAATCACAAATTGGCAAGTTGTTCCGAAAAGGTATTGAAAAATTAAGAAGCTAATTTTCTTGTAACTAGAATCGGCTGATCTCACGGCGATATCAAGGTATTGGAGAAAATGTAGGCCACTATATGATACTGAAGCTCATAAGTAATTTATCCTGATCGAAACTTTAGTAGACGACAATTTATAAATCGTTTTTAAATCTATTTTCTTGCTCTTGTGTTTTTATATGGGCAGTTATATAATATTTTAATTATTTATAACGCTTTTTTATTAGAAAATTTAGGTTTTAAAATATGTTGTTTCCATAGTTTTTCAATTTGTTTTACTTTCATTATCTCTAAATCCTGATTTTTTTCAGTCTATTTATACATTTTCCATATGTTGGTCAACTATCAAATTCTAAGGTTCCCACCACAGAATCGTTGTTGTCCTGTGAAATGAACAACATGCAGAACTTGGGGAGATATTATGAGTTGCATTAGATGCTCTACAAAAAAAGGCAGAGCAAATTCAATCTATCTTTTGGGGAATTAAACCTTTATTATGTACACCTCTTAAAACCTACATATTGTGCACCAGTCACTTTAAAGCTTTATGACGGATATAAGGTTCGTCATTTTAACATTAAAAATGCCTCGCTACTTTTCAAAGTGACTTAAATAAGTTCTTAAAGGGTTTGTTAGTCTTTATTAATACAATAAACAATATTTAATTAAGACAATACCGAAAATGGCCTTATTTTACTTAAAAATATATTTCCATTTTTTTTTCTTAAAAATTCATATTCCCGTCCTTTCCTATAGCAAGTCACGTTTTTGAAATAACTAGAGTAATGCGTAGACGAGAAATATTTGTTTGTTTTCGAAAGATGTATTTTATTCGTAGCTTAGTTGCTTTAAATTACACTATTATGGAATACAAGATGAAAAAAATGAAATCTCGACAAGTACCTATGTAGACTGTAAATGCTTGCCAGCACAAGTACAAATTTGCGATAAATGTGCTTAAAAATCGCACCTTAAAATATGCCAGGGTGTGTCCAGTGGCGGCGCTAAGTTAAATTCTCAGAAGAAGTAAGTTAGGCTTTATCACCAAAATACCTTTCTCGTGAGCTACATCACTACTTACGCAATTCTTTGTGTTTCATGCTGCATCTCGATTACGATGTGAACATGAAAATCGGATAATATTACTCCTAAAGCTCTGCTTCCGCTGTAAAGTACTTAATCTAGATTAGCAAAACAGTAGTAAAATGAAAAAAATCGGGTTTGATGTGAAAGATGGCAGCCTCATCAGGTGCTTCCACTACACTTTTTAAAGAATAGCACGACCTGTCTTACCACATAAGTGGGATGAGCTCCTCGTAGCCCCACCTTTAATATTTAAGTAGATCTGTAAAGTATATTTACGTAATTATTCCACAATTCTTTATGGTTCGAACCTTTGTGTATATAATAAGTCAACAAGTCCCCTACTATGTGCTTGATTCACAACTCTAATCACATAATTTGCACACGAAACCGCATATTTCCCCATATATCATGATGATATCAGTCCAACTTCTGGAAACGAAAAACTTCCATATCGTGTGCAAATTATGTTAGCAGAGTTGCAAACCAAGTACAAAGTAGTGGACGTTACAATATATATGTTTGTTCGAATCCTTAAAGATTCGCGAAATCAGTAGCTAACTTTAATACTTTTACCGCAAAACCACAATCTTGAACAATGCATACGTTCTCACCAATACGGTATTGTATAGGAAAGAAAACATTGTTGACCTTGGAGTTGTCCTAGACAAGAAACTATGCTTCAATTCGCACTACGATACTATTCTCTCCAAAGTTCATAAACAGCTTGGCTTTATTAAAAGACGAGCCAAAGAGTTTAAAAATTTGTGGGTAACTAAATCATTATTTACTTCACTGGTTCGCCCATTACTTGAATATGCCTGTAATGTATGGAACCCAATTTTTGGAGTTCATGATACGAGAATAGAATCAGTCCAAAAACAATTCTTGTTTGCTTCGAAAGACCTTTATAGCCCTGATGACTGGAAAATCTTACCACCTTATCAGTGACGGTTCGTGGGAGTTAAGTATGGTGGGGCTACTGGTACGAATTTTTCTATCACCAATATAAATTCTTATGCGAGTTTCCACTCCACCCAAGAGGTACCACATGTGGAGCGTTAACCGATTTTAAGTGATCGGTTTCCCCAAAATTAGATTCGCTGGCAATCAAAGATATATTCCTACTATCGTGTTTTGAATAACATTCAAAGCATTAATAAGCTTAAACACATGCAAGGAAAATTTTGTTAATTATTTATTTAATCATAATCATAAATACCATAACCTGCTTGCGGGACTAACCGTTATAATTTTTCTTCTTGACTTTTTTCCCTTTATTCTGTAATTTGTACATTTTTCTCTTTATGCACTTGTTCTTTTTTTTGTTTTATTATTATTATTTTGTTTCACTTTGTAATTGGTTTAAGCTGTTAAGTGAAATGAAATAAATAAATAAATAAACCCTTTTCTGAATCAAACTTTAAGCACTACAAAACTTTAAAAAATACCAAACAATAAAAACACTACGAAGGCACACTATGTACTAATATCGTGCACTATACTGATGAGACTACTTTTGCATTAATAGGCCTCACCTTCACCCCATTCGGCCCGTCGTAAAAAAATGTTGCTCATGCCTGCTCAAAAGTATTATCCAGACCATGCTAAGACTAAACGTTGTCGAAGCACTGAAAGGGCTGCATAAGATTAGCCCATCCACGATGTATACACGCACACTCCCGCCGCTTCAGCATAGAATTCACGCATACATTCAAATCGAAATACTCTTTTTAGGGGCTACTTGCATGTAGCCCGTTCCTCGTAGTAAAGGTGGAAAATTCTCAAAGTGAAAATAAGTTTAAATTTTACTCTCAGCTTTTACTCGGTGTAGGCACAACGAAGCGAGTCGAAGAGAAAAACAAATTGTTCTACAGTGCGTGGCAAGAAGATTTTGTAAATGTAAGCTACAGCATGGGCGAAAAAAATTCTACATTATATTTTGAAATGAAATGAAATTATGAAAACTATATTGAAATCTATAATGATATTTTATTACATTTGCACTAATAAAGGCTCATCAATAAGTGGTGGGGCTGAGCCCCACTAGCCCCAAAAGTAGAGCCGCCACTGCACCTTATGTAGTTAGATTGGAGCTTCTGAATTTGTCGACTCTTAAAGTGAGAAGAACAGTATTGTCGTCCTGTTTCACCTTTGACGTGATTAGGGGCCACATTAATGTGAAGTATTTGACGAACAAAATAAAGCTTAATGTGCCTGCAAGAAGTACACGTAATACACGTTTACTTACTGAATACCTGCATCTTACTAATTATGCAGATAATGAACCTGTTAATAGGTGCTGTAAAATTTTTAACACTTTGAGCAAACACTACTCGCCTACCATCTCCAAGTTCAATTTTAAATCCTGTATTTATAAAGCCCTCCATTATCCATCCCTACATTGTGACGTACTTATAACTGTGTAAATTACTGTAGAGTGTAGCATGTATGTTAGGGTTAAGTATTTGTTGTAATTTTATATTCTATAACATGTGATTGCCTTGCATCGGCGAAATAAATAAATAAATAAATAAAAGAACTACACATTCAAAGCAAAGTATCACATTGAACCAATCAAACTTTTCGTACATTGCGTGCAGTGTTTCTATCCGAAATTGATTTAAGCGGTATAGTTGGGGAACCAGTAGCAATAATTTCTGCTTTTTCCATAAAACTGTACTATACCGATTTTACTGTAACTTTAGAAACCACACGATTATGTCTACCGTTTTGAATAGTAATCTCCTACCACTATACACAAGTCAAATATTTCAGCTTCATCAAAGCAGTGAACCACAATTCTAATCCCATACAATTTTTTAAATACCACGTATCTCATATCATGTAAAACTAAATATGCCTTTTATTTTTCAGATATTTGAAATGGAATCACCGCAAAGCGACATCATCACCTCGATAACGGAGGTACGAAAGGAATCGGTATCCGAAGTAACAAATACTTTAAATACAAAACAGAAACTAACCGTTCCCAGACGCATCATGGAAGAAGAGGTTTGGTTGAGTGGATCTGAATTGAAAACAGATAATAGTAGCAGTGAAGAAGATCGGCCAGTCGACGCTCAAGATCGAGCCAAGAAAGGAGCCAAGAAGAAGACGAAAACTTTCACTCAAAGTGAACGCAGTAGAAAACAAATCCTGCGCCAGAGTCGCGAGGAGACAGTGACCGAAAGTGTTGAAATGTTCAAGGAAGTCACTTCCACCTCTTCGTCAACTGTAGCAGGTAACTATGATGTAATCATTGTGGATACCAACGAAGTACAATGGCGGCCTAAACGTGGCAGTATAACACTTCCAGGACTTGCAACAGAGCTTGAACAAGTGCAGATTACATAGTTATCTATTGTTTATAATATTTAATAGAGATAAGAAACAAATTACATTACTGGCAAATTAGTTTTTTTTATTTAACGATTCTAAAAATCTACCCGTCAATAATTATCTAAGTATTCGCTTTAGATAAAAAAGAAACGAAATCAACTCCACGATTCGATTCAACCTTCGACGCTTTGGATAAGATGCTGTCGAAATGTGAAGACAACTCAAATAATTTTATGAAAATATCCTGCAACAAGGCAGATGACGAAAAATCGCAATTGCAAAAAATCAAAACGTTAGAAGAAAGAATATCGAGAGCAGAAAAAATCTATTTGGTAACTAAATATTTGTTGAGCTCTTGGAAATGGAGGAAACTAAATTCACTTAATTTTATTTTCTGCACCTGCTGGTGTTTGAGAAACGGGGGTTACTTTTTGAGCCGTTTTTCCGTTTTTTTCAACTTGTCCATAAAACGTCTAGAATTAGAATTCTATGTGCCGAAATTGGCTCAAAGCTACTTATTCTGTATTATTTCGAACACATCGATATATTTGACCAAAGTATTCCACACAACAGTTGCTAGCTGTTCTAGATTTGAGTATGTGAATTCACTACTTTTCATTTCCGCAGTAAATTTAGAGGATGAATAGTCACTTTCCTTTTACAAGATTTTATTAAAATAAAGTAAAAGAGAGATGTTGCATCTTCATATCAGCATATTTGCCAGCCAAAAAACTGAAATGAAACTTCTAGGATGCCAGGAATGAAACTGATCAACTTATAATTCAAATGAAGAATATGCTGCACGGTGTTGCAGGCTTAAAAGGTCCTGAATGGGAGTTCTTTACGGACATAACGAAAAAGTGGGTGTGCTGTTTTTCGGGAACAAACTCAAAATCAAACGTTCTTAAGAAGCTATCAGATGCTGGTTACATTGAGTATACTTCCATAGCAGTTGGTTGATACAATAAATAATTCAGTATTTATTTAGGGATGAAAACCAAAATATTGAAAAAAATCAGTTACGAAAATCCAGACATATTTCGATGAAGAGTAAGAATAAGAATAAAAACCTTATTAAAATACGAAAAGGAACAATTTGTAACATTATTTTGAGGAATATTAAGGTGCTTTTATTTATTTGATTTTGGGTTTTAGTTTGAATACGTGAAGCATGTGTTCATAGTTTACGACTCTTGGTAAACATTTTTTGTATAGATTCCATATAACAAGTTCAATGTGCATCAACTCATATCTATATAATTCTGCAAAATATCGTACTGCCGATCCAGGATCCCAAATTTCACGTTATGGATTAGTGAAAAAGGTTCACAAGTCAGCGCATCCTAAGATAAGATGAAAGAAAGTTTAGAATATTCTTAAAGTTGTGAGTTTTGTAATCCTTTAATATTTCTGACTGGGAAATATAATGACCTGGTGGAATATTACTATTGAAATTCAAAGAAAACTTTTTGCTTGAGTGTGTTCGAACACTTTTTCTATACATTTGTTTTTCACCGTACCCAAGTTCATGCTTGTATGATTTTATCTTTTTGAAAATCAATACTAAATTATTAACTTCATAACACATAATATGAGTTGTAAAATATGTCAATGTTTAATTTCATGTAATGTTTAACATCTACTAATTTTAGCAATCCTCAAGAACAGGATTCTTCCAAGATGTGAAGCTACCTAAGCTCAATAACTACGATTCTGACCGATTAAATACACTTCTCAATTCTAACGATGAAATTTATACTCAGGATGAAAATTATGTTGGATTCAAACTAAAACCGGCAGAGCTGGAAAAACTAGCAAATATTTCAAATCAATTGCAATGTCCTTTACCAAAGAGTTCAGCAAATGTAGACCATGATAGTGGTTTCGATGGAGCTTCCGAAATAAATATGAGGAGCAATAATTGTATGGCGGGAGATAATACCTGTGGTAGCTTTGCAATGAATTTTGCTTCCTTAACAGATTCCGAAAAACAAATGATTTTCAATTCAAGTGACAGCGATTTGTCCCTTTCCGATTCAATTGATGATTATGGATCCTGCGAAGAAGCACACTCTGAGTTCGCATCATTCACAAATTTGGATATTCAGAACTGACAGTAATCGAGTTTTTAAGTAATAACGCGAGAAAATGTATTTAAATGTATTTATGATGTGACAAAAATGAAAAAAATTATAGATTGAGATTTAGATTAATAATAATAAGATCGTATTTTGTCATAAAGTGTAGTGGGTACGTGAACATTATTTCAAAGCGTTCATGGAGCCAGCGAAAAGCAATTCAGTGTTTATTTGAACTTAAAGATTACATATACATACATGCAAAGAATATGCATTTAGTTAGGATCATGTTTTATGCTGGATTCAATGAGCTTAACTATTCCATAAATTGTGTCGCAGCTGAAAAGACTTCCTTGCAAAGAATTAAAGAATTTATGTGTTCTATTTTATACATTTTGAAAGTATTTGTTCATCACCCTTTGATCATATACTTTTCGTTAGATGCCCAATAATCATTGTACAGAAAATTCGCAATCCAAGGAAATCGCTGCTAAAGCCTTTGAAGATTTTTCCTGGAGAGTTTAATATTTTGACGATGTTTCGGGTAAACTGTCTTCTCGAAACAAATTCATAATCTGTAATCGAGCGGCTTCCTCACGGCCAATCTGCTGTTAAGATACATTCTAAAAGATTTATTTATTTAGATTTATTTAGATTTTATACATTCCAATCACTTTCTGAATATCATAGACGCTTCTCAGATAGTAAATCGTAAACTATGTGCATTCTAGCTTACTCTGTTGCAATTTACGTATAGCTGAATTTTCTGAATCAAGTCGTACTATCGCTTTCTTATCCGATTCGTTTTCCTGCAGATTTCATCTGACTGCCTTCGTCGACTACTCTAAGAAAGAATGTTTCTTTGTAGTTCGGTCTCACAAGAATATTCAATTTAAAGTCTTCCTGACTTGCTTTCAAATCGTGTCGGTAAGGAAAGAAAGCGATCAGAATGCATATGTCCCGCATAAGGGGGTAGAGTTAATTTTCAACATTTTAAACACATTTTTGAGGGTTATTTTTGAAAATATGGTAAACATACATTTATTTATTGGTTAGGGACATAATAGTCAACCAAAAAGATTTCGTTAGTTATGAGTTTTTTCAGGTAACAGTATCAATTTTTTTTTGACTTTTCAATTTTTAGAAATAAAAAATGATGCGAATTTTTTGAATTTCTGAAAATTCACTAATGAAAATCGGTGAATTTTGAAGTAAATTATAAAAAAATACAAAATCTCGATATTTTTACTTCGAAATTTATGTATAAAGTAAGTGTGCAAAATTTGCAAAGAATCGGATAAGTAGTTTTTGAGTTACAGTGATCACCGACTTTGAAGAAACTGAATCTGAGAAAAACGCGCTTAAAAATTAATATATAATTATATATAATATACTATATAATATATATAATAATAGCAAAATTAGTTGGAAAGCATATATTTAAAATGGCTGTATCTGCGTCAGTTTTGCTCCGATCAAAAAAAAATTACCCCCTCCCCCCGCTCAAGTCTCATGAATAGGCTTGGCAAAGTGCTGTAGCACCCACTACTTTCTAGCGAGCATACGATCGCTCGGAGCTTATCATGTCCCGAAATTCTTACTTGGGATTTATCTTTTTTTCTGCATACTGGTAGCATACTCGTACATCGCACGACATATGGAAAACCGGATGATTTACTCCAAACCTATATGGTTTCAACGGCTTCTTTAAAAATATTAGCGTTTTGTTAAACTTTTCTTTGATGATGAGAATCATTTGATCGTTAATGCCAGTTTTACACTATGCTAGTGAAAAGGAGATGTAAGCTTGGTGGGCGTATATTCAAACAAATTAATTAAAATTCATTTATTCCGCTCATTTGAAAATATGCGTATGCTGCCCCATAATCGTAGAGCCTACTGTACGTTTTTGTCCACATGAAATATGGGGTCAACTACGTTCAGCATCGAAAATGAGGACCGCGGAGCTTTTTTCGGCCTCATTAGAGTGGTCTCATATTTACAAATATACCCAATCAAAGTGGATGACTTTTGTATCTCGGGGAATTTTTCTTAGCCCTAAGTAATTTTCCTCACCGATGAAAATTATTACCCCTTAAATGAAAATTTTGCCATAACAGTTTGCGTTTGTTTCGCTTTTTGAATTTAATACCTTTTTGGAATGTACTCAGTACTGGAAATCATGAAAATTAAATCCAGGAAAAAAACAAACAAAAACTGGGTAACGTTTTTTAACGTCTTGTATCTTGAAATTAGACGAGCAGATTAAGGGGGAACACCACTGTAACCAAACAACATATCGAAATTTCGTAAACAGATCTATACTGTACAAGTATTTGACATCCTCTTTGATTTTTTTTCAGAACTTTAAAAAACAAAATGGCGGCTCCCTAGCATTTCTCCAGAAACGCTTTATTTTTTTATGGTTTCGCGGCCGGACCGTTTTCTCCTGAAATGTAGAGGTTATGGTTATCAAACAATTAATTGCCGATAAAGCATAATAACAGTCAGAGAAGAACGTAGGATTTGTTTTTAAATTGATTTTTGACAATATGGCGTCATATTGAAAAAAAAGTAAAAAAACGAAAAAAAAGCTCGAAAATTGTTAATGACAAATGAAATATGCAACATTTAAAAAAATCCTACGTACTTCCACGCACACACTCGTTCTGAACATACTGTAAAAATTTCAAATAAATCGAACAAAAATTGTTCGAGATAGGAGTCCGGCAGTTTGAAAAACGTTGTTCCGAGATAAACGCGTTTAAAGTTTAAGTTATTGAAAAATCATGGATAAATTTGATATACCTCTAGGCTGAAAAATATGTACCTCAGCGTTCTCTGCTAACGTTCAACTAACAGAGCACGTGTACATTTTCGAAAGATTTATATTTGAAATTAGCTGCCCGGACAGACTTCGTTCTTTCAAAAGTTATTGGTCTGTCACAGTCCAGTAAAAAAATTTAATTTTATTAATTACAAATTAAAATTAATTTTTTTAATTTATTTAATTTTTTTAAATTTTTCTCTCCGTAAGAACCAGCCTTGTGCCTTAAGGAAAATATATTTAAAAAAATACCCGAATCGGTCGAGGCGTTCTCGAGTTTTGCGCTTAGCAACACATTTGGCGATTCATTTTTATTTATATAGAAGATAGAAGATAGATTGTTCTAAATTTTAATAGCAACAGCGCGCGGGAAACGCGCGGGGATACGCGCGGATTGCGCTCCGAAAGAGCGCTGAGAGTCGCCGCGCTAATTTGAAATTTCAAACACATAGAGTTTTTTCTACTATATGAAACTTTGCTACATGATTTTTATGATGATAAGGTATACTTCAGAGCAACAAAAAAAATTTGATTTTTTGAAAATCCTACAGTGGTTTAAGTTCCTCATTGATGGTGAGTGCAATGAATCTTCATTTTAAGTATTTTTCTTTTTCGTGATAGTATCTTCTGAATATTGAAAGAATTTTGCAGGGTTTTTCTTCGCTGCGTGTGTTTGTATCTTTGAACTACAATATCAGTCTTCTATAAAAATCTAAAGTCTATTTATTCAGTGGTTTCAAAAGATCTAAAATCGTTCATGCTTATTTTATTGTGTTCATGTAAAGTGATAGCTGCTATCCAGCCTTTTTTGTCATTCCACCCTATGTCATCAAATTGAAGTATGGAATATGAGGTTGTTTTCATAAGGTAATATAACTACTTCTACACAAGGTGTATAGATTAAACACAAGACAAGACTTGGTTTGCCTTTGCGCAACTATAATATTTCTCTCTTGCGTGGAAAACCGTGCAAGTGACGTCAAAAAAGAGGTTTTTTAGGCGTAATTAGAGCTGCCATAACAAGATAAATAGTTGTGGGATTGCCATGAAAGAAAATTTTCTCGGTAAGAATACATAAGAAGTTCCCAGTAGGGACAATAAAAAATTGGAATAGAAACTTATCGATGAAATTCCAGCGAAGCACTTCAGCATCCATGGAACGTACGTTGTACGGCGATGGGTAGAACGAATCAATTTCGGCACTCAGGACAGTGTACCATGTTTTTCTATATACCTTAAATTAAACATGGTAGTCTATTTCATAATTTCAAATGCGTTCATTTCGCGCATTTACATCATGCGAGTGGTAAAATCCTAGTAGAAATCCCATGAGCCTATTGCAGAAAGCAAGATGTGTTTTTCCTACTGGGTAGAGGCATTAATTGTAGTAGAAAATCTATTTATATTGCTGTTTTATTTCCCTTTACGTTTTTGACAGACCGCACAAAATACCCTATCATATTCACTTTACTTCTTTCGCCTATCACTATTTATACAATTTCAAATGGGGATTCTTGTTTTTTTTTTCGTCCATATATTGCGTAACTTTTTTCAAATACTCCCCCCCTTTATTACGTAACAAATTCATCGTACCCACGCAGAATTTTAAATATTTTAATCACAAAATATTAACAATGCAAATACTTTTAACCACCTTTTTTTATTTTCCATTTATTATAAAAAATGAAATAATATGAAGAGAAATAACCTTCAACTTATTTCAACTAATTTTACAGTGTGTTACTGACCCGCTCTTCTCTATATAACACAAAGTAACATTTTCCAATAAAACCTTCCCCCCCTCCGTTGAAGTGTTATGTAATATATGGATGGCTCCTTACCAAATGTGCAGACTCGGATTTCTTAAGTAAGCAACTCCAATTTTATATAGTCAATGACGTCACGTATAGGAAGTAAGCGAGCGAACGTGGTAGGATGATGATCAGCTCAATGATTACCACGTTTTGTTTATATACCTTGACTAATACATTATATTGCAAGTTATTGCATCTTCCGACGTTTTGAGTGAATTTTGAATGCTATTCAAGTGAGATTGTAAAAAGGAACTCTGACTAGCTTCGAATCTTGTTTAAAATGTTGGAAAAAATAATGAAGAAGACAGCGTTTTTCCTGGAGAAAAAAACACGAGCGCCGTAGAATCATTATTAAGAGGTGGGTGGAAATGTGTATTAGATAATTACTTTTTATAAGACTCTACCAAATCCATTGTCAGGCTTTGTCTGCACTTACGATAGGAAATGAATGTTATGAACTCACTTTCCAACTGGGGTATGAGGAAATTATAGTTATTTTATAAAATAACCTACTCAATTTTTTTTATAAAATAACAATAATTTCCTTCTACAATTTCATTTTGAAAAATTAACACATTTTGACTACCATCTGTTGCCATTTTTTTACACAGATGAATTGAAGAATAATTTCAAGAATTTCGTTGATGTTTACATAAAGTTGATTTGAAAGAATTTTTACTGCCAGCCGCACTCACACGATCAGAATAATTTTTCACAAACAAACGTGTGATCTAATTTTGGTAATTTATCAAAAATGTGGTCGATTGGTGTTCCTGATATGTTCTATTTTAAGTTGATGTTTTTTCAGCAAAAATATTTTTAGAAATTTTGCAAACTATCTTTGCTGAAATGTTTGGACAATTTTTTTGGCAAAAGCTGGTCTTTATTCTTTTAAGAAGATTTTATTAAACCTGTGACTTTCTTTGGTAGATTTTTTTGTACAGAAACTCATAATAAATTTTAGAGTGCATGAGTGGAAGGTACTCGAGATTTACAAGAATTTTGCATTTGCATCATGAAGCATTATCAACTTTAACAGTATTTACATTATGCATTATTTACTTCATCCAATGCTAAGGATTGTTTGTTCCTGTTCCCCAGCCTCCAATTATATTTTGAAATTAAATTTATTATGGATCATTCACTGTATGGTCTAAAATTCTAATAACTAAATAAAATCATTTGATTCGAATTCAGTATGATTGTTTTATCTTTCATACAGAAAAATCCCACCTTGCAT
The DNA here is from genome assembly GCA_963942545.1 of Oxycera nigricornis. Lineage (NCBI taxonomy): Eukaryota > Metazoa > Arthropoda > Insecta > Diptera > Stratiomyidae > Oxycera > Oxycera nigricornis. Next base: position 25,183,331 of record OZ012662.1, on the reverse strand, counting down.
CTGCCTGTGTTGCTGGCCTCCCCGACCGGAGACAACTTCCACAGGATCTTCCAACTTGAAATGCAGCTGTTATCATTGAGGATACACCGTATCCTGCCCTTTGAACGATCATCCCCCTTCCACCCGACAGGGGAAACAAATCCTAATGAAGTCGTGGACAAAGTGCACGAAACGAACCCGAATGAGGCATCGCACCCTACGACTGGCGTGCGCACATGGCACATGGCAAACGTGCGCGAGATTGAATCAAACGAAGGGAGGAATGTTTGATCAAGGGATGGAAATGAGGGCTTGGAAAAGGAAAATAACCATACATATCGACAAAAAGTTGGTGAAGAATCGTGGATTTGATACGAAAATAGGTCGATGTATTTAACGTGGGACACATAAGTAATTTTTTATTAGTCATTGATGGGTCACCCGTGGCTATAAATAATTTATGAATAAATCTCAAGAGCACAATTCATGTTATCAGTGATGAGGGACGTTAATAAAAGCTGACCAGGGCTGGACACCAAAAGTTTGATTGAAACGTGTTGAGATTCTGTGACTAAGGGTAAGATAGTTTGGGCTGAGCTTTGCCGAGACCGTTCATTTTATTTGGTTAAGGATCTACTGTTTGAGTCTATTTTGATTTAGACCTTGTAACCCTGGAACGCCATTGGTCGATTTGACTAATATAAACTATTTTCCTTTTTAATTCCATACATCGTTATTATATTCAAATTGGTTTCGGAGTTTTTGAACACCTATTACATATATATGGAGGTAAAAATTAAAAAGGCAGTTTTTCTACTAAGTTTTATATTAAAACTAACAAAATTAAACTTAGTTTACTTGTGCTGAGATCCGAGTGAATAGTGTTAAAAATCTTTTGAAAAAACATAATTTCGCTTTATTTTTAACGAAATTAAAACAGAACACTTTAACTAAAATAAAATATAAGGATTAAAACTTTTTGGCACAGTCAACACATAAATATGTTAACTTTGTGTTTACCGCACCATTGCTTTTTATTACAACATGAGGTACCAATTTCCTCTTTTTGACTTTCTGCTTAATATTTATATAGTTTGCAGTATCTTTTGAACTGTTTACTTTTACTTGAGTAATATTATTCCTTAACTTCCTTTTCAAAGTAGATATAGTCAATCGTTTGTCCAAAAATGGAGACACTGATTGAAATTGCCGTTCTTTTTTCCCTCTATTTTATTAGAGCGATAAATATGATAGCTATTTATGAACGACAAGTTAAATATTCCATAAAATAGAAACATCGACCGTTGATTTTACGACAGCAAGACATATTTGAATAATTTTGGTCGAATTTGTTCACTCCTCATTTCGTTTGATTTCGTTTTTTAGAACAAGAAGACAGCAGAACCATCTTGAGGGGTTTAAGTTTATAGGACAGTAATGTCAAAGCATTATTGTATTTTGGTCCTCATTCAACATCCATTCAAACGTATGCTCTTTGTTGTACAATCAATTGAAAGCCGTCTTCTTAAAAGGCATTGTAAAAAGATAATACGCAGCTTGGCAAAAAAGTTTCGAAGAGGTTTTTTATTAGTCGATTCGGCTATTAAGAACTTTGTACATTTGTATATGAAAAAGGGGGACACTTACCCACTTGGTTTAGTCATCAACTCCAACTTTTTACTGGTGACTGAGTTATCAAGAGAAATTATCGCGATTCATTCAGCAGAAACAAAAAAGAGCTCAAAAATATTCACAAAGTTGGTCGAAACGACTAACAATAGTTGTCTAGGGTTAAATAGCGCAAACTAAAGCTCACCAATTATGATAAAATTTGGGCCTGATGATCGTTTTATTCGGCGGTTTTCGAAAAAAGACTAGGTCTTTCCCTTATCGTTGCGCCAACATGGATAAAAAACAAAAGGAGGCGGTCCACTCCGAGTGCCAAGCACCAAGGGGAGACAACGAGAACTCACTCGTACAACCAAAGAAGGCCCACAAAATCTCCCTTTTTAAAGACATATCAATAAATAGCTACCTACTCTTGTACCTCGCTACTTACATACTAATATCATATTTAAAAACGCGAGGCGAAAGATAACATTGCGAACGACAAAAAAAGCCAAATATTTTGGAATTATTTTCTATAGCACTCCAGACATATCCCAGATGAGTTTCGTGATCAGATATGTTCATATTCAAGGCGATTAAGTTGAAGTGGAGGAATCATTTCTAGGTCTTTTCCCTATAGCTGAAAAAACTACAGTCGATCTTGCTGAAAATATCCTTAAACAGCTGAAGAGTGATAATTTAGACATACATCTATGTCGGCCCCAAGGATATGATAATGCTGCAACCATGGCAGGAATTCATGGTGCGTCCAAGCAAAAATTAAAGAACGCAATCCGAAAGCGTGGTTTACGCCTTGTGCTAATCATTCACTTAATTCATGCGTAGTGCACTCATTTGGGAACGTTACTTCAAGTATAACTTTGTTCGGAACTGTAGAAAGAGTTTACACGTTCTTTTCATCAGCAAAGAAAACGTCGAAACAAGCATCAACATTCGTACCAGCTTTGTGTGACTTCAGTTTTCTTTGCTATCTTTCCTTTTTGTGTGAAGTCCTAGAAGAAGTTAATCAGACACAAAAGTATATACAAACATCTGGGATATCATTGGAAAAGTGTGTAATAAAAATTAAAGCTCTTAAAAATTTTCTTCGTAGTCAATGCAACCAAATTGTGGAAAAGGCTATTTGCTACCAAACAAAAAAATGTGAGGACTTAGATATTCCGATTGAAGAAAAAAAGGAAGGTGGAAATTTCGAAAACTAATGCCTGAAAAAACGACCCGGGATGCTGGACTTTCATTACCAGAGGAGCTGCAGAGAGCAATGTTAGAATGTCACGATAGATTTTACGAAGAACTAGACCATCGTTACAGGGCAATGTATTTTATTCTGGTTGCATTTAGTGTTATTCAGCCTAAAAAGCTGGTATTATAACCAGAAGAAGATCTTCATGGAATGGCTCTAAATCTGTTAAAAATTTACGATAAATTTTCAGCAGAGGACATCGTGTTGGAGATTTTACGATTGAGGCGCCATTTGGAAGCCGCCAACATTTGTGCCCAAGAATTGAATGGACTACATTGAAGCTTCTCAGATTTATTGTAAAATGGGGCTATTCTGAGTCTGTTCCAAATTTAGCGCTATATCTTCGATTGTTTTTAACAATTTGTGTTTCGATGGCTTCATCTGAAAGAAGCTTTTCAAAGTTAAAATCAATAAAATCTTACTTAAGGTCCACAATGAGCTAAGCACGACTAACCAATCTTTCGATTTTATCAATTGAAAGAGACAAGGAAGTCAATTTTGATAATGTGATCGAATATTTTAGTACGATAAAGTCTCGTAAGCATGTTTAGTATTTGGTGTTCTATGTTAAGTAGGGACGCTCAATACAAAACCGCTTATGTATTTTCTAAATACTCGATTAATATTCAGGTGTCCACGAATACATCCAGTTCTATTTTGAATCGACAATAGAAAATATAAATATCCCTTGTGAACAAAATTTATCAAACAATAAGAAGGCAATATAAGTACTATCCTTTGGGGGCTGTGAGTAGTGTGAAAAACTTGAGCTAACTAGTTATTTTCTCAAGTAAAAAAGCAATTTATCACATTGAATTGCTTACCTGAAGCTGAGTGAAAATTATATGTTAAGTAATGATCATTACCAGTGCCTAACTGTGAGCGTGTGAATAGTAGGACGAATGTAAATAAATGAGTGATATTTGTTAGTTGCACGACTAGTGTTTTAGTTCGTGATTACTTCTGGAAAATGGACACTATTAAATTATTGTTTGTTGAATATTGGAAGTCAATAGTAAAATATTTACCCACCAGTGTGTTTCGTTTTATTTATTACAGTGCAATTGGACTACAATCGTTTTTAGACTAAGCACCGACTGATGTAACAGAGAAATATTTCTTATTTATTGCAAGTGTGCTCGTTTCAGTGGAATATCATAACTTTTAGTGGATTTTTGCATGAGAAAAACTTTTGCAGTTGATATACGTTAGAATTTTCGAATGTGATACACGAAATGAAGAATCGAGCTAAAAACTCAGTTAAAGATGAAAAAATCGCACATTTTCTCTATATTTTTCATTGTTAACGGAAATCATCTACAAGTGAGGCTGTAATTACAGAGGTTAGTAAATGTGCTGGCAGTAATCACATATATTTGAAAGGTGCTATCAGTGGAACACTGATTCACCTTTATACATTTGTGTTTGAAAATCGCAAGTCACATATTATTCGATTTTTACCGAAATTTGTGCAAAATTGATAACATCCAATTGAAATTGAAATAACAATTGCTTCAGTTCTTAGATTTGTTCAGCGTTTCTGTACACTTTCATTAGTCCGTTTAGTGAATATAAAGAATAGATGAAGCTGGTTTTCATGATAACAACATGCATAGACAAAAGTAAGTTATTTATTTTCAATGGAATCTTCTCCGAAAATAAATTTCAAAGTTTGGCTTATAGATTTCCCCCTAACAACTACTTCAGCCGAGAGTGTGCTAGTGTTAAAAGTGATGAAAACAATTTGTGTAGGTTATTAAAATTGTTTTTATTTTCATTTGTGAGTGCTTCAGCTATAGTCCAGGTTCCTTAATCTAAAACAAATATCTGATTTGAAAAAAAAATTTAGAAACAGCTTTTAGGTTCGAGTGAAGTGGTTTAAGTTTTTCAATTTAGTTTGCCTATTATCAAGAAAGGACTAGTGTTTTCTAACTGTTTGGAAACTCAAAATGTTGATTCTATCCACCAAAATGGGTTAACCAGACAATTTCAAAATATTGCTACTGTATACCTAATAAGTTAGACAGTAAGGACATTTTCCAAAATTTAAATTAGAGCCATACATTTGATAGTACCACTTCAGTACCACAGTTTTTATCAATATTGCAGGCTTCTATCAATCAATTTTGTAGCACCGATGTGAGAACTAGTACAACTACAAATTACAGTCTAAATGGTTTGTTATAGTATGCAAATAGGTTACCGGCTTTATAAAATTTAAAATTTTATTACTCTGAGTGGAGAAGATAACGGTGATTTATGGTGTGTCCTCAAAATTTTCTGCAAATTTAGAATCAACGGAAAAGAGACAGGTTTATGAAGGAATGATCAGGCCTCAAATGATAAAAAGTATCAATTTGTTCTTTCATTTTGCTTAAATACTGAATTGAATGGACAAGAAACAAATACAATTGGAAATGGTACGACAATGAAAGTTTCAATTTTCGGTAGCTATGTATAAGTGGAAATCCACTTATTTCAAATCAGCGGATAGTGAAACCTTCTATGTTTTTTTTTCAGAAAATATTTTTGACTGGCAAAAAAGTATTCGCGACAAAATCTTAAAATCAGGGCATATTTTCGAAATTAAGAGACAAGTGGAAAATAATACAAAAAATTATTGTATACATATCTCTCAGTTTTTAAATTTCATTTAAAATCAAAATTATCACTTTCTAAAACGTACTTTGTGAATTGTAGACGTAAAGGTATGCAAACTAAGCAAAATATTTATAATTATTTTTGAATCTATATCAAATGTTTTTAATCGGATAACTAAAAATAGAGCCTGTAAAAGTCTCCTTCTACCTGTCCCCGAAATCTACTTTCGCACGTATTAACATCGATTTTCTTATCTTCGCCCACATTTATTTTAATCAGGGTGAAATACGTTTTCCAGAATGAACTTATAGATGCAGTTTCTCTGGAAGAAAAAGTAGTGGTATTTGTACTTAAAATGCTTCAAAAATCAATAATCGTAATATTCGATATTTTCTCACATTATCGACATTTTTACATAAAAGTCCATAAGAATAAATTTTGATTGAACGTGAAAAATATTGCACTATTAAATTAAAATAAAACTCGTTGTTTTAAAGATTTTAAACGAATATCGTGTTTTTGGAGCTGTGTTTATTGACTCGAATATTTTTTTAAATGAATTCGTAGTGCCAAAAAATATTCTGAAAAAAGACCATTTTAAATAATATTCCGTCAAATTTTGGAGCCCCATTACTAAATTTTCACAAAACATTAAACGTCTCCCCGGAACAGGTTAACATTTTTGTGATATCGATATTTTAGAGACAATATAACTGGGTAATCGATACTTGGCTGAAATCGAAGGCCCTTGGGAAGAGTGCAAGCTGCAGTTGTTAAATCCCCGCCGACTTGTTTCCGTCCGGTCTACCGCTCCGATGCACATGTCTTTTCCGTCGTGCCTCTCCCCCTTTATTGACGATGTTTTCCCATATGCACACTAAACGCTGACGAGTGGCACCGGCACACGACCGAGGGTCACCATCCCAATCAGTGATGCCGTTCTGGCTCGTTCCTTTGATCTTTATTTTTTATCGAAAATGATCCTATGTTCTGAAACAAAAAAAAAAATTCAATCTTCCTGCCATCAAATAAAAAATAGATTAGATTTTGAAAATACTGGCCTCAAGCCCAAGAAAGAATCAATCTAGATCCTGAACACCTATCAAATACTAATTTTATTTCCATAGAGCTCCTATCAAATAAATTTCCACATATTGATGAAACAAGGGATATAAAAAACATAAATTCTGATTGGAGGGTTTTGAAGCTGAAAAAATTTGGTTTCATTTCATGGAGAATTCATGCATTCTGAATACTTATTTCAATATATGATTCAGTATTTCAAAGAAAAAACGTCAAATGACGTTTCTTTTAGTTCAAAATCAATTTCTTCGTTCAGTTTATTCGTTAAGCAATACCCATATTATGTGAATGCGAGAATGAGGTGCGGGATCCTTTTTGAAAAATTTTGATCTCCCTTTTACAATTTTCTTCGGCGGCAACACTGGTCACGAGCACCTTTGCTAACCAGTTGCTGCATTTGCAGAAGCATGTGGAGTGCAGCGCACTCCTTTGAGCCAGCGCGGCTGGAACTGGATGAGCGTGTGGCCCTTGCCGGATCCTGCGTAGTCTTCGGGCGGTGAGCGAAAGGTGCGCATGTGATCAGGGATCAGGGCTTGATCCTGGGTGTGATTCGCTACTTAATATGTGAACTAGTAAAGTTTGTAGTTGAACTTAATTATTCTGGTGACATGTCTTCGGAAAGTTTGAAAAGAAAGCGCGAAGTCGCAGACTCGACCAGTGACGCGATTAGTTTCGAGTGTGACCGAAAGCGGGAGAAAATCGTAGAGGAGGTGGTGGTTGAGTCGTCGCCGAAGGACTCCAAATCTGCAGGTGAAATTTTACAGGAGGCGCTTAAGAAGATCCTTGAACTGCAGGCGGAAATCAACGACGTAGATGAGTCGCTTGCACCTGGAGATGGCGAGGATGACCTTTTTGAGGACTATGAGGCCGAGGCGCTGGGATTTGCTATGTGTGCCAGGGAAACTCTTCTGTTTTTGCGAAACGAAGGCTTCACGCAGGACGATCCCATTTACAGGGCACTAAAGGAGCGACTTGTCGGCAGGTGCCCAGGAATACCTATCTGAGCTTACGCGCAGCCATTCGCAAACTATATTCTAGTCAAAGAGAACCTCAAAAAAGACTCGTTCTAGTCATTAGCTAGTAAGGCAGAAATAATGATTTTGTGTAGCAATTAGGACGTAAGACTTAGCTTGGGAACAATTAAATAAACTTTTAAAGATCAGAGTTTTTTTGTTAGAAGACTTAGTAAGTTTAAATCTGAACGTCCGAGGAAGCAGGTAAGCCCATGTTTATTCACTCCTCCCAATTTTGTTCAAAACTATATAAATTTCATGGAGCAATATTACCGGAGTTATAGAGACTCTAAATTTCATTCTTTTTTCAATTCCTTCGTTCAAGCACGAGCCAAGGGCATAAGCTATAGGAGAATTTTTGAACTTTTGATTTGAGATGAACCTTCACGGAAATATTCTGCCTACCGCAAAAAAAAGGTTGGACGAGGAAAACTTCAGGAAAATCGGCAATTTTCAATGTTTTTAGCTGCATTTCTTTTACAACTTCTTGAAATGCGAATGTGTGTAAATTGTAAATAAAACAAATTTAAGGTTTTTAAAATACAATTTTTTGAAAAACTTGTTATTTTCTCTTTTTCTTCAAGACCTATGTAACCCCTTAAGTAAAAGGTGGTTTATATTTTTTTTCAAGAACATAGTAAATAAAGAATGAAACAAATGCGTAGATTGAGAAGGGAAGTAATACTTCCCATAGTAAAGCTACCACTGATTGATTGTCACAGAATTTTTTAAAATTAATTTAACTTGGAGATTCAGTCTACTAAACATTGGAATGATCTTTTACTAATGTAAGCACAATTAACAACTTATTGGAAATATATTTTATTCTTCTACTTTTTCACGTAAGACTAGGAACGCGCATCCGGCAAAATGGGTTATGGGATTTATAATTTCTTTTTTTTTCAATCAGTCTTCTGGCTAGGCCAAGCTATGAATTTTGCGAACTCAATATTGTACAATTCTAGAAAATTAGTGTTCAAAATTATTTTGCAGCGTAGGTAAAAGTATACAGTAAGATATAGTATGTAATCCTATACTGTTTATGTGGGTGTTCATCTGGAAAATGATCTATCGATACTATAATAATACTAAGGAAGGATCAAAGTTTGTACATTCAGTTTAATTAAGATAAAATATAAATATTTGAAGGGGCTATTTGGAACCAGTCGAAAAAAAATATCATTTCTGAAACTTTTCGTCTGTCTGTTCGCCTGTGCCTGCATCACACAAAAACTTTTGTTTCTATTTTGATGAAACTTAGCACAGTGATAGCTTATATCCTTGATCAACACTAAAAACTTTTCATCCTGGAAAATGGAGCGGATTTTAGAAAACTCAATAACTGTATCTCCAGATTTGAGTTTCGTGCACAAAACTCAACACAATACAAAAAAGATACATTACTTTCAAGTGGCAAGCATTGAAATTATCTATGCTTGGGAACCTGGGAATATGTAAGTGGACGGACACAAAATCTCTCTCTGTTTTTCTTACGCCTTATGCTTAAGAAATGTGATGATGGTGGTAGCTAAGCTATACTGAAGTCCAAATAAACAAATAAATGAAATAATAATAAATGAAATGAAGTGTATTATAAAATTACGCCTTCAAAAAAATTTCCGCATAAATATTCGTATCTGATTTTTTACATTTCACTATATTTATAAAATTTTAACTTAAAACCAACAATTTTATTATGTTGACACATACTTAAACAATTTGATTCTGTGATTACGAGGTAACGCTCAGACGAGCGAATTTTTAGAGATTTCATTTTCCTTACACTATGTGAAAGTATATTCAATTTTATTTACTTTTTTTATAATAATGCGCATTAATTTTTATGATAAAAATTAGTGTATGAGGCATGGGCAAGTAAATGACTAGCATAGTGTTTATTACTGAGTAAAAACCTTGTCGGTGTACCTAACACTCAGATATAACTCCATAAATAATGCTTCTTCCATTGCACTTCAAACAGCATATTTTAAGAAGAGATATTTACATAAGTTAATAATATAAATAATAAATATCCTGAAAACTTCTTGATGTGCTTCTTTTGCATATCGAATGCACAAAGTGGAACGTAGCAGTGGAAGCTCCTCACAGAGTGGAACGTCCTCGCAAAAATCCCATCTCGTATGCTCGCTGCGGGCGGCTACACTGACTTGATAATTGGTTCGCGTCTGTGATGGTTTCGGGATGAGTTAAGTTTGTGTATTGAATATTAGTGCTGTTGTTAGTGTAGTGTAGCGTTAGTGTCGCTTGGAATCATCTGAAAAAAGATCACATCCTGTGAATGCAGCCAACCAAATTTCTTTCGGGTTGATGCTCAGGTTACGAGCCTTGGCCACGGCTATCAGCCTTTCATACATCTCGTATGCTCGCTGCGGGCGGCTACATTGACTTGTTGATTGGTTCGCGTCTGTGATGGTTTCGGGATGAATTATGTTTGTGTATTGCATATTAGCGCTGTTGTTCGTGGCGTTAGTGTCGCTTGGAATCATCTGAAATTATAATAAACTTTGTTAAAAATTTAATTGTTTGGTTATAACTCGAGGCTCGATTAAAATATGCGCAATTTTCTTTAGATAATGCTAATTGTAAATTTTCCGCGATCATTAAGGTAATTCTGCCGGTAATTGAATGAAGCCTCCATTATCAAGTCTAATTTAAAAGATTCACACCGATATTCACCAGACGGTTTTTGTTGGGTTTATATCTTTTATTTATGTCTTCTTCACCTTGTTTCATCATCCCAAAGAACAAGGAAAGTCTGATTTTTCTATTGAAATATGAATAGTTCAAATGACTTACTTCAATTTCGTGCTTTAATTTGCTGCAGCAACACAGACTATGTATTTAGTCAAACACAAACAGCTTTGATAAAGGCTATTTCCTTGAACTCATTTAATGAATTGAAACTCTTCAAATCGCAGAAGATAAGCGAATAAATAAACGCTTGACTCCAGAATCAACCTTGGAACTCATAAGTTTAAAATCATATTCATAGTCCTAGATTATTATTATTAGCTTATCCTAGCAGACTTTAAGGTTGTGTTACACTAAAGCAATTGTGCAGATTCAATAGGGAACTCAAAACTAAATTTGAAAGTTTTTCTATTCTTAAACAAAAGCGACAACGATTTCTCATTTTGACAAAATGTCGGAAAATTTGAACTTTACGAGATCTTTCGAAGTAGGAATTTTCGTACCTTGTTATAGAAAAAATATTCTTAGTTAGGTTCTGGTAATGTGTTTTCGACAAAAGCAAATATTGAAAGCGGAGTTAAAGGCTCAAAACTCAATGTCTTCAAATCACTCGTCTGAAAAGGTCTTACAAATGGAAACACATGCCGTATATCTATGCATCTATAGATGGTTTCCAAAATAGTGGGTACTATAGAATCTATAGCAATAAAGAGTCTGTGATTCTGCAAACAATAGTTTAAACTGAAGCCGGCAAAGAGGAATGGTGTCAGCGAAATGTTGGCTCTATGGCGAATGGAAAATAAAGGGGCTGTCTTCTTTAGATTTTTTTCTGTGGCAAAACTAAAAAGTATCATTACTCCCAGGACTGAAGAAAAGGAAATCTTAGAGACGATCGATGTCGTCTTTGTTAGTTCTTAAACGATCCGCACCTTTAATCCTACCGAAACTTCAAGATTCGAAGTGATTCAAAAACGTGGAATAGTACAAGCTTCATGGCAGACGTTCTAGTGAAAGTCCTGCCTTGATAAGAGGAGTCCACGAAAGTCCTGCCTTGATAAGAGGGAAGTAGATAATATTGAGTTGTTTCAACTGTGTTATACTAACGTCGAGATTCAGAACATTTTCACGTGAGATCGATGCCACATTACAAAGCCTATTGAGAGATCTGAGCAGAGACTTCCGAGTCCATAAACGAACAGAGTAAATCAGCACTCCGAGATACTTTTTGATGAATTAAGTTACTTAATCTGCATCAACGAAAAGAGATGCAAGATATATCAGCTAAGGAAGCATGTTGACACCAATATCACAATTACGTGCAAACCCTCCATCGTCCATGTTGGACTCAAATGCTAGAACGCGTATAAGAACACTCGCATGAAGTGGACTAGGCCCAATGATGAGCTCAAATCTTCGGGAGTGGTTTTAATACTCACCCGTATAATTTACTTATCATTAAGCCTCAATGATATAAATTATTGATTAAAGAAAGTGAAGCAGATGCGCACATTTCTAGATTGCCTGTTACTGATGAGATAAAGAGATATAAGCCTACTTAAACGAGTCATTTATCGAAGCTACAGGAGTAGATTTCTTCAAATCTATCTTCCAAATCCCCAACTGAGAAATATTTAGATGGAAATGTGTAACATTTAAATAGTCAAACAAATAATAAATTTCAAACTCACCCTCAATTGAAATGTTTGGATCTCTTGAATGTATAGACAGAATGACTTCGATGGTATTCTTTCCTTTGAAAACTAAATTAATGTCTCAGCGCGATGTTGGATCGATCCAATACTTAATTAGGATAATTCACTTGCTATAATTATCACTATCAGAAAATGAAGTTTATTGCGTTTCTGACTGTACTTCTGTTGGATTAATGGGAGCCAAAGTAAACATGGGCGATCACTTTGAAAAACTAATAACTTTTGTATGTTTACTAGTAGATCCGTTTGGAAAAATATCTTCAATTGTGCCCACAAACTATTGTTCACAACGTTATCACATCCACTTTATCCGCTAAAATAAAAAAAAACACCATGCAATGGATACTGATAAGCGTATGCACAGATTCGACGTTAGAACACTAAGGCCATGTGTTCCATTCTTTGCACCACTATCGCAACCCACTCGAACCCTTCGCAAAATACGATAAAAATATAAATGAACTCACTGGTATCGACCAGCGGGAATACTAAAACAGGGTGTTTGCCGAATCGTTGTGACAGGGGTTGATTGCGAGTTGAGAGCTGTTCAGTACACACGCCTGCGTCCTTTCCAGTAAGTTGCAAGGGGGATTCCCGCACCCGCAGTAAGAGTTCCTCATTAAAATCTCCTGCGCAACCTCTGACTGTGTCGTATGTCCATATGTGTCACTCATGTGTGTCATATGTACGGTTTCCCTTGTGATTTGAATCAGCCCCTTGATTGACCGGCTCGCGACCAGCCTGCAGGCTGCTTTGTTTATTCGAATGCTAGAGTTAGGGTTGGGGTTGTTGTGGTATGGAACTTGCATCGGAACTAGTTTCGAGTTAAATTAAACTTCTATGGGCAAATGAATTCGATTGGAATTTAAAATATGTTTAAAAAAATTCAAAAAGATCGAAAATAATATTTAATTTTTTTTTGATTTTACTGTGGTGGTTGCAAATTTTCGGCTGATATTAACCGAATGCAAACAATATAGAGCGCACTAAGGGGTCTACCCTTATTTAGCAGTGTAAAAACGGGTTATTTTCAATAATTTTTTAGCTAGGTTCAAATTATAAATATTGATATAAGAGGGGTTACTCTCAATGAATACACTCCCGAAATACACAAAAAAAATTTTGTATTCATGTATGTGAGTTTTTATCAATGAAAATGCTGCGGAAAAAATGTCGAAAAAACGAGAGCGCGTTGATGAAATTTTCGAGACGGTTGATCTGAATCAAAAAAAATCAAATAGTTTTAGGTTCAGTATGTTAACAGCTATAGCGCGAATGGAGCGACTTTCAAAATTGACAAGCGACTTGCAAAATTGACAAAATGGCGGACATTTTTCGAAAAATTACGAAAAAACATGCTTTTTCACCCGTTTTTGGCCAAAAAAAATATTTCAAATCAAAATTTTGAAAAACCCTCTATTCGCGCTATAGCTGTAGTTATAAAGAATCTCTGGTAATTTGGTGAGAATCGGTTCAGTAGCTCCCGAGACTTTATCAACGCGGCGTCGAAAAACGTTGTTTCGAAAAAAACGCGGTTAAAGTTTGTTTTAATGAAGAATCGCGCTCGGGTGACAAAGGAAAGTTGCCCAAAAATACAGTTAGACTGTTGCGATCTTTATAAAATTTTAATATCATATTTCTGCATATCTATAGTTTCCAAAAATACAATAAAAAAATTGATTTTTTTGAAAATGATAAAGAGGGTAGACTCCTTAAACCATGAATGATTCTACGGAATTAATTTACAGGAATCTTGCCATTCCTGTTGTGAGCTTCTATGTTTTGCACCAAGGGCCTCATTTGTGATGGTAAGAACATTTCTATAGAATGCAAAATTTCCCTAATGCTAAATAACAGCTATTTTCAAATAGAGATATGTGGAATATTTGGATAAACTTTAAAATGAAATATTTGTGACTCTACCAAGGGTTTAGAGAATTAATTTCTTTAGGGATCAATTCATCATTTTTTGCAGTTTTATTTGATTTGATAAGAGCAATAAAAAAAATAAGAACAATATTTAACAAAAAAAAATATTTATATGATGTCAATAGTCTGATACAGCCAGATTTGAGTAAATAATGAAGAATTCGTCTTAATTAGTTATTAATACTCACAAAGTGTAAAATATGTGTACTTCTTAAATCACTCGATAAAATCTTTTATAATATTTTTTAAATATTTTGTATCCTTCTTGATACTGAAGTCCTTAGCAAAGGTAATTTTTTTCTATGTCGAACGACGAACATGGAAATCAACAAGATTTTCAATTCATTAAAATTCAGTCCCGGGACAAGAAACGATCGTTTCATGATGTGCAGACGAGTTCTTTTGGTCTCTCGAATATTAGAGGTGTGGTGACTGCTGGCAGGCCACGTCAGTTCGGGACATAGTGTCGTGGTTCACTGTTATTAGTGTTTGCCCAATCTCATTACTTGAAATTCAGTCACCATAAAGCTTGAACTAAGAAAACGTGTATCGGAAATTCACAAATATCAAAATTAAACCACAGTATTTTTCTAGGACATACATCCTACTTGGCTATAAACTACAATCTCGTAAATATATTGAGTTAAATAATCGCGATGAAGACCTTCACGCGGGTACAAAAGTACGTTATTTTATGCGGACTCCATATTCAACCAAAAAGAAAACGACCTATTCACGCCTCCAAAATTCTCACGAAAGATCACAATCCCTTGAGCCATTTTTTTTGCTGGGTTCCTGGCTGAAGATGATAATTGTTGAGGGAAGGAAAGAGCTCTCCATCCATATCATTATTATTTTTTATTCTATTTCGGATTTTCTACATATTTCGGTAGAGTTTCTTCCCAACAATTTAATTCTTTTATTTTATTAACAAGAAAAAACAATCAATGCAAAACTCGGGTACGAGGTTTCTGCACCCACAACCGTCAGCGCAATCAGTCCTGTTCTTACACGACAGAATACAGAATATTTTTACTACCTTGATTTCAAGTCAAGCTGACGAGCCACTCGCTACAGTGCAGCATGCAACTGTTTGGCCGCCAGAATTAAGATGGCAGAAGTATATTGCTGTGCATGGTGCGACTCATTACAAAGATTAAGTAAAATCGACACAAAAATATGCATTTTACATATATGGACTATTTGATGAGCTAGCGATATCAATCTATGCATATTACGATGGGAATAAGATAGTATGGATCATAATATACTACTTAAAATAACGATCGATATTGCAAAAGTCCAGATGACCAAAGTAGCCACGGGGAAGGCAGAAATTACTTAAAGCTGATTCATAGCTTCAAAATGAACTCTGTTCTAAAATAAGATGATGATCTCATCCCTGCAGTCTTCAATTCAGCTCTTGATATTAATCATACAGAATATAACGACAAATTATCATAGTTTGGAAAGCTTCGATTTGTTTGTACAATTTGGTATTCAACACACAAAGGCTAACAACGAACAGGACGAGCTCTAGCAACAACAGGATATATGCTCAGGATACCCAGACTCAATTTTTATTGATAATATCGAAGGATCATGATATTCAATTATTTAGTTTATATCCGAACTGAGCTTCGCAACTGAAGTTTGTTTGCATTTAAAGATATTATTTTAAATGAGAAATGTTTGTATTTTTTGGACATCACTAACTCTTATTTACTACTTTACTCGCAAAACAATATCTGTTTTCTTTTAATAATAATTGAAGAAGAAGAGCATTTAGGCAGTGAATGTAAAATTCATGCAAGAAATAAATTAACACAATATATACGGATAATTTCATTTCGAATTTTTTATGTACTTGCATAGTACTTCTGTATTGTAATTTATTGCGGGCTTACAAGTGTACCTTTGAAGCGATATTTTTACACAAGCTGTATTAGGTACTATCCTTCTACTATCATGGTGAAACTATCATGATTTCAAACTATAGCTTCAATCTAAATCATAACTTCTTAACAGTCTAAACAAAACTTTCGGTAACCGAATTAGCTATGAAAGCTTTTATCTTATTCATAGTATGATGCACTCATCAATATACTTTGATATGGTTCGATTTCATAGCAATAGTAGATACCGAAACAACATATCTGAGGCTAGTTTCGTGTCAACTACACGCAATAGTCGAATTTAAAAAATAAGGGAATTTTTTAAAGAGTTACCATCGTTCGATATTGCACCAATTATTGCATTCTTACATCAAATAATTTTAAAATCTTTTTTATTAATCGATACATCTACATGAAAACTATCGATTTTCAACGTCGCTCCAATCGCCATGTTATGCTTGTCTGGTGATGACTCAAAAAGCATATTAACACACTAAATGCATATATATGTGTTTCCTTTCAAGCAACTTAGCAGTAGCAATGAGAAAATGCATTTGATGATTTAACAGATGTAAAATTAATGCTGAAGAGCCAAAAAAGATCGCATTCTGTATGCACATATAAGGCTGTGTCTACACCACTAGGTGATTGTTGAATAGAGATTATTTGCATTTTTCGCTCGAATCCGGCATCCTGATTTTAGAGTATGAAATTTTCGGATGATCGTTATATAGTACAAAGAAGAAATTTGATTACTGAACGACAAAGTATGCAAGACAGGATATTCGTCAGTAGCCTAGGTGAAATACTGTGAATATGAATAGGGCGCTTTTTTCACTTTTATCGCGAAAAGAGAGTTTACATTAAGGAAATTTTGGCAAAAATCTGTTTTGGGGTCATAAGTGCAATTAATCAATTTGGCGAGAATTACTATTTCCCTATAGGGAGAGAAGTCACCCATAAAACGCATTTTTTTAGTTCATATCTCTCAAGGACAAACCACCACTGCAAAATCGCACGGAGCATTTCGGTAGTTAAGGAGATTTTGTTGCATTGCTTGAGATGTCCTAAATCTAGACTAGAAGTCATTGTTAACATATTTATTAATTCCTTAATTTCGATTATAGTACAGTTGTTTGGTAGTTTTACGTGGAAAGTTTTCCGGAAGCTTTGAAAAACGGTAATTTTATAGATTTCGATGTGCTCTTTCGGGATTTCAACTTTGCCACCTCGTATCTTTGCCGCTTGCGCCGCCATATTGAAAAAATGGCGTCTATTAGCAGTTTTTTGACAATATCCCTTTTCCGACTCATTTTACGATAAAAACATTTATAAACGAAATCAAACTAGAGAAAATTTCTTACAATTTATGTATTAACAATATGTTTCTTAAATCAATAGTTATATTACTACTATACAATAAACTAATATTTGTTTATGTAATTATAGTTTTTTTCAACAAAAACAAAGAAAATCGCTTAAATGGCTTGGAACCTACAGCCCAAATAATAAGTTTAAGTAACAATAGTGTTGATTGAATCGGGTCTCAAAAACGGCTGCTTCTATGAAAAAAGAACCCAATATCTTTTTGCTGAAAATGTCTTAACCATCATAATTAATATGTATGTATATCATTTTTTCTGTAAAAGTATTTTGACCATTTCTCAATTTTTTTAGCCACAAGCGACTTTTCACATTTTCATTACAATCACAAAATGAAGCTGTAGACTATAATTCAGGTTTTAGAAATTTTCTTGGATTTTATCGTTTTTGTGTTTAAAGTTACAATTCTATGCACAGCGTTCGGGGAAGGTTTGCCAAAAAAATTGGTAATGATTTAACAACCATGATATTTTTTTATGAAAATTCTCATGGAAGATGGTAAAAACACACGTTCCTTCTCGGTCCAATAGTTCATGTGCATATGTTCAATAATTGATTCAATCTCTATTGATGTGGATGACTGTTTACGGTAACATCGAGTCCAAGCATTTAGTGCAGAAGAAACTCGGTGTTATAGTTTTGAAATGCACGAACAATTATCTTTCTCGGTTCATTATTATATTTGAGGCTAAAAATGAGTGATCCGCAGAGTCCTAGGGGTTAAATGAAAACTTGTTCGGCATAAATCAAACACACACTAGTGTGGATTCAGGCTAACAAAAATGACCCTGAACGTGGCTGCTCTTAAAAAAGGTAAAAATGATGAAGAATAAATTCATAGTGCCTTCATTTTCACGGTTACGTAGAAAGAGTGTCATAGGTTTGAATCGTTCCTATGTAGTCGTATGCATAATGAGATACACAGAATGTATTCATTTTGTTTTGAAGGTTACCCTAAAATTCATTATGACGACAACCTTCGGGACACTGAATAATTCATTGCATTTCTATGTAAATATTTTGTTCGTCAGGAAAATTTGGAATTGCAAATGAATTTTCAATATACATATGTACATCTGCTTTTAAAGTTTTCACTTATTGATGATGTGGAATATTTGTATTTATGTATATAGTTTATTATATCAAATAGCGAACTAACAAAAATTAAGGTAAGCAAGGGATATTTTATTCCATAATTTTATAATGGTTTCTTGATGTCAATTTTATCTATTGTCAATTTTTTCATATGAAACTCTGTTGTGTCGCCTATATATTATGGCAAAACCCAAGCCAAACTTGAAATGTATACAGTAGAACCTCTGCAAACGGATATATCTTATAAGAGAGCAACTTTTATCAAGAGGATATTTTTTCCGGCCCGACAGCCAATGTCCGCTTATTAGAGAGTCATCCACCATTCAATCTCTTATAATCTGGCGTTTTTTCGGGTCCCGTCAGTGTCCACTTATGAGAGAGGTCACTGAAGACGGCAGCAATCGATACTATGAAATTATAAAACTATTGTGTATTGTGAAAATGAGATTCAACATCCCAAAAAATTAATTATAACTATTTGGCATTGGATTGCTTTGATAAAAATATTTATTCATTAAATATATGCCTTACCTTAGGAAAACTTAGAGTCACATTTTCTTACCCCTTACCGCTAAATTTATTATTTAAGATTTCACCCCCCCCCCCCCATATAAAAGTCGAATTAATTTATTAGATGCTCCCTTCGAAAACTTTGTATACCTATTTTGTGCCCAGGCATGTGTTTAAAAATGAGACATGTTTTCATATTCCGCAATGGCCTAATACTACAATCAATCTCCTCCAGGAGGCACTATTGGCCAAAATAGTGCAAATAAGTTTTATATAAAAAATCGTGAAACCACGCAAACGATGGGAGGATTCAGTTGACAACGACAGCGAATCCTTGCTGGGATTCGCTAATTGGAGGACGCGGTCGCTGGACCGAGACAGTTGGAGGCAGTGTCTTCGGGAGGCCAAGGCTCGATTTGGGCTGGTGCGCCATTGATGATGATGATAAAAAATCGTGAAATTTTCGAAAATGGAAGAAAGAAGGCTAATTGTCCACATTCACGAAAATAAGGGAAATTTTTACGTATTTTTCGTGAAGCGAAAGATCTATGTTTAACTCAACATACATTGATACCCACAAAAAGATTTGACATATCGGGCACTATCATTATGTATCCTTTCATTTGAAATCTGATTCACCACTTTCGAAAATTCAGTTTGTTGGGTATAGACCCAAACGTGATAGCCATGTAACTTGTGACCAGAGCTATATCGAGATCTCTTGCAGCATAATTTTCTACACAGGATGAGTTTAGCTATCACACGCTCGACGGGAATCAACTTATAAATAAAATCTTTTAAATTAAAAGTAGCGATAAATTAAAAATGCTTCCAAAAATGAAATCGTATTGGAAAATTGTTTTTGGTTGGATTCGGAAATAAATTAACTTTATTTAGAAACTTATTTATTTGACTTGAACATTCCTCTATTTGATTCAGATATTTGATTATTTGTTGCCAAAAATAGTTTAATTGTAAAGGAGACATATGCGCAAATTAATTTTTTCGCGTTCACAGTAGGTTCAAAGACAGCATGTCAGAACAAAATTTGCATATTTAATGAATTAAAATTAATGCGAAATAAACTTTTGTGGGGACATGGAGAGTTGCAAATAGTAGTCAATCCCACAGTCTTTCAAGGGAAATTATTCCTCTCTTGAATAACATTAGATGTTTCAAAATCCATATTATCAAATTTATTGGTGATTTTTCAAATAAAGTTGCAATTGTTGACTATATCATCCATGAAGTTTGGCCCAAAAAAGTGCGTTTTCGATGATGGTGCTTTTTATGAAATATCTACAATAGGTCCATATTTACGGATGTTTATCAGAAAAGTGTTTTGCAAAATTTGCGATCTTTGATAGAAACTCGGATGCTAAAGGAATAGTGGAACCATTGAAAAGGATTATGCAGATTGAGATTCTCTACGAAGTAGGATAATACAAAATACTGAAGTCGCCATTCTACAGACTGAAAAATACGTAATTTATTTTGATTCATTCATTTGGATTGAAAGGGCGTTAATGCAACACTGCACATTGCCCTGCAACATAGGATTAAGTCTCGTCACATTTCATACAATCAATTTATTACAAAAATTCTTCCAAATGTTTTGACGGTTTTAACATTAGTTAAAATTGCGTTATTCCAGATTGTAAAAAAATATGAAACTGATTCAAAGTTGCATGTTTTTAATCCGTATCAAGTTTTTCAATATCCGAAACTTCATAAGAAATAATAGAAGAAAATATTTAATGGATACTCAATTAATAAATGCATATTTGAATAAACACAGAATAAATCAATATGTACCTGCATTTTTCACATTTACTGTCCACATTCAGTGTATCTCAACAGCATTTATTTAGAATGTATCTCGAATAACTAACACCCAAAACACAAGTACTTATGAAAAACATGTTGAAGTGGAAGACAAGGAAACCTCTAATGAAAATGGAGGAAGGAATAAAATAAATTTAATGGATTTCAATGTAAATTGAGTCCACTGTAGGTACTGCCTACAAAAACGCATTCAACATTCTTATCGCATTGTAATGTGGAAAAGCGTATTTTTCGTACAGATATTTCAACTTTTAATTACAAAGGCTCTCACTTTTTATTCAAAAACGTTTGATTCTACAGAGGAAAAGCATGAACATCCTTTTTGTAGAAAAACTAATAATCGAGGTATTCTTCCAAAAAAAACAAAAACTTTTTACCAAGTCCTTTTCAAAACTCAGGGTTGTTGTATATATTTAGTACGCGCAAGTAATGAGTCAACAAAAATCTAGTTTACTCGTAACTTTCTTAAAGTAAAGATTACGCCAGATTTCCATTATTGCAGAGTTTATAGGCTTCTATTTATACACAATTAGATGTTCTATCAGATTTTTGGTGATGATGTTATGTTTTTAGCCTATTTTTCAAATTAATGCCTTATATTCTTGTTCACCTCAGAGGGTCAGAAAATGAGGGGGATTTTCTATAAGTGAAGAAAGTGTTAATCCATTTCTGCTTAGCCGTTTTGGGATTGAATCTTTTTGCCACCAGCAATTTTTTTTTTCGTCGTTGGGAGATGGAAATCTTCAAAAGATACCGAGTTGCTCCTGCTTCTCGGCATGTCGGATTTCTACCGACTAAAACCCTCTCCGCTTCCTCCAAAAAATCTTTACTCCATAGTTCATTGCTTGCACTGTCCGTGTGCAATTATTTCCTGAAAGCTTGTTCATTTAAATAGTACTTCCCAGACGATGTATATCGGTATAAGGGATAGTACCAGTATCTCAAAAGTTTTATTCAGAGTTCAATATATCTAATTTTGTTTCACATTTGTAGCAGGAAAAAAAATATTAGCGTTCTTAAAAAAAAAAAGATATATATATATATATATATAAAGGAAAAAGGAAAAAATAGAAAAAAGAAAAAAAATTAAATTAAATTAAAATTTAAAAAAAAAAAAAATTAAAATTAAAAAAAAATTGATAATAAAAAAAACATTACCGTTCTTAATTATTCAAATTGAATTTTCAGTAAATGTTTACGTAGCATGATTTTAAATGTCATTATGTTACGCGCTTCTTTTATTGTTTGAGGTAGCTTATTGTAAAAATTTGATGCGGTGTTAATCGGATCCATCCTCAGGCGCTCTGTCCTAGCAAATTTTATTAAAATTTCATTTGCGTTTCTCATATTGTAGTCGTTTTTTCTCCCATTTATGTCTAGTTTCGTTGTTTTCATTTGTTCAATGTGTAAATTTTTAAAAATGAATTTTCCTTTTTCCATGTGAATCAGTCCGTCTACATTAAGTTCTTGTGCTGTTTTATATACTTCAGATGTAGCGGTCATCCTTTGCAAGTTATATATGGTTTTGTATGCTTTAGTTAGTAGTCGTGACATGCTCATGAGGTTATTTTTGGTAGTTTGGCTCCAAATTATAATTCCGTATGTAATTCTTGAAATTATGTATGCATTTTTAATTTGTATTTTATTTTTAATTGAGAAATAGCTGAAACGATGGAGCAAACCAACGATAGCTGCTATTTTTTCCCTCATATCATTTATATGCGGTGTCCACGCTAGTTTTTCATCAATTGTAAGTCCAAGGTACTTCATATGTTTAACTCTCTGAAGAGTTTTATTTTCTATTTTTATCAGTGGCTCAATATCAGTTTTATTTTTTTGTTTAAAGATAACGTATTTGGTTTTGTTCGTGTTTAATGTCAATTTGTTCCGTATGAGCCATTGGGAATATTTGTCTAAGCCATTGTTTATCTTTTGTTCTAAGTCAGTTTCATTTTTATCTGAGTAAATCAGTATCGTATCATCAGCGTACATCACAACTTTCCCGTCGATTCCTGAAGTCACCAAGTTGTTTGTATATAACAGGAAAAGAATCGGTCCTAGTATAGATCCCTGTGGTACGCCAATAGTAATCTGCGCTATTTCACTGTTAACGTTTCCAATTTCAGTCCTTTGAAGTCTTTCTGCCAGGTACGTACGCATAAGTTCTCTTGGCATACCAACAATTCCCAAGTTCTCAAGTTTACTTATCAGTATATCGTGCACTACCGTATCAAACGCCTTTTTTAGATCGATAAAAACTGCAGCAACGTAACTTCCCTGATCCAGTTGTGTATTGATATGTCTCATCACTTCTACAATCGCGTCTGTTGTTCCTTTACCTTCCTGAAACCCAAACTGGTTTCTATCTATAATCCTATTCTGCATTAAGTATTCTTTAATTCGTAAAGCTAATATTTTTTCTATGATTTTACTCAGTGAGTTTAATAATGTTATTGGTCGAAAATTATTTGGGTCAGTTTCCAGCCCTCCTTTAAATATGGGTATTACCTTGGCATTTTTTAGATAGTTCGGAAATTGTCCACTCTTGAAGCTTATATTTATTATAGTAACCAGTATATCTGCAATATTCGCTTTGATTATTTTGATATCATCAACGCAGATACCATCAGGACCCGGCGCGGTGTGTTTTTTCAGAGAATCAATAACATCAATGACTTCTTTTCTAGATGTTAGCCTTAAGTGAAAAAAAAGCTCCAATTTTTTTAACCCTAAATTTTAGATTTTCGCGCCAGGCTGGAAGATAACCATTTTCCCATAACATTTTTTATTATTGAGGTACGAAAATAGAAGATCTGTAATTTTCAATTAGGAATAAATTAATTTTTTGAATGAAAAAGTATGACTATACTAATAATTTGGAAAATATTACATGAATCAAAAGCGTTTATTTTAACAGCTAAATCTATCGATATAACTCAAATTAGATTCGTCCGATGCGTTCTTCATGAAAAAATAACATACCATTCCCATGATAAACCAGCATCATCACCAGCAGCATCGCCAAAAATGTGTGTCCTAGGAACAGGCTAGAAGTGCCAATCTCTTCATCCTTTTTTTGTAAACTTTGAATGGTACTTACACTCTTTGCAAGTGAGGATAACACAATCTATTAAAAATAATCTGCAGATTATGTGTAGAGATGAACCAAATTGGAGGCATAATATTTTCTAATTTTCAACGTTTTTTCTAACTAGAAAAGTCGATAATAAGTTTTTGTTGTTCCTGCATAGATAGCATAGCCAAAGCGTCGTAATTTGGACGTAAACCGTGCATTTTCAAAAGGCAATTTTTTTTTATTGCAATGGGTGGGGAATGGTATAGTCAGCTTAAGTTCAATTTACTGGGGTCCCCGATGATGGCATTTGGGCTCCATCTTGAAAACAAAAGAAAGTGGGACACCCCCATATCTCCGGAACCATGGCTTCCACAAGAAAGTTGTGTATTGCAAACTTGCGTAGAATATTATTTTTAGCAAGTCGTCCATACATAACTTTTGCGTCGTGTCAATAATAAAAAAGATACAATCCAAAAACCGTACCCCAAAAAAGGGGGAATAACTTTCGGGCGCCATAACTTTTTACTTTCACGTTTAACGCGAAACACGTTGGAATATTTTTCTAAGACAATTTTGTCACAAATCGTTTGCGATATTGATTGTTCCAATCACTGTACATTAATAGGAGTTATTCTATCCCAAAGGGGAGAAAGTCGCGTAAAAACCCTGTTTTAGGCCAAATAATCGGCTTTTGATGGCGAATTTCCCTTGTGAAACTCGCGGAACATTTTAGAAGGCAGCCGGATTTTTGGCGCAATGTGTAGTATGTATTACTGTGAGCTTAAATCCAAGTTTAAACGGTCGCAGCCTCAATCCTCTGGGCTCCATCTTAAAAACAAAAAAAGGGGGACACCCCCATATCTCCAAGCCCGTGGCTCCCACGAAAACGTCTGATGTAAAAATGTTGTGCAAAATTTAACTAGCAGCAAGTCGTGCATACATTACTTTTACGTGGTATCAACAATAAGATAGTTACAAGCCTAAAACTACATTCAAAAAGGGATGCACATCTTTCGAGTGACACAGCTTCATTGTTTTCACTTTAACCCCAAAACACATTGGAAATAACTTTAAGGCAATTTTGTCGCAAGTCGTTTGCGGTATTGATTGTTTTGATCGCTGTACACTGACGGGAGCAATTGCATCCCAAAGGGAAAAACTCACGTGAAAAACGCTATTTTTGGTCAAATAATCGGCTTCAGATGGCAAACACCCCATTGCAAAACTCACGAAGCATTTTAGTGGGCAGAATTTTTTTTTAATTGCATAGAGTGTAGTATGCCTCTATGTGAGCTTAAATCCAAGTTTCTGGGGTCACAGCCCCAATCTTCTGGGCTACATCTTGGAAACAAAAAATAGTGGGACATCCCCCATATCTCCGAAACCATGGCACCCACAAAATAGTTTAATATAACAAACTTGTGTAAAATTCAATTTGCAATTTCTCTGTCTTTTGAAAATGCACGGTCAAACTCTCAATTGACTGGACTAAGATTAGTTCTTTTTATTCATTTCCATGCCTCATTACCAAGTTTCCTGTTCCTGTAGCTTCCATAAATTTCATCACCATCGAACGAACACCATCGTGTTTAACTATTGATGTCAGTTTTTCGGAACATAATCAGGACGATGTATTTACCTTATGGTCCAAATTGCTGATTCCGAAATTCAATCTTTTTGGATTGATAAAGTATACTGGTTTTGTAAAACTCACTCTCTTGAAGTTTTTTAGTACTACGGTTTTATTGAATTGTCATTTAAAGAATGCAACAAATTTTGATGCATCAACTTTGACCCCTTTTTTAGGCAGTTTTTGGGATTGGCCTCCAAGCTTTATATGTTGGAGCTGTTTTAAAATGTTGAATTGTTTATTGTATTCCTGATTTACCGCGGATATTCTCTGTGCAATTTTCTTAGCATTATTTAACTAAATGACAATATTTCCTGCTGAAACCGAAATATTTTTCCGTTTGGAACAAACTGTTTTAATTTCCATGTTTTTAAAGGAACAAAAAATGGCGATGTTAAATGATGCTAAAAAAATAATTAATCAAGCACATTAACATTATTCCTAAAATCATAGGAGGTATATTTCATACATTCCATTGAATTCTTATTACTTCTAACAATTTTGTGGCATTCGTTTTTGGATGTACACATCAAAAGTCTGTATCCGGAAATCAAAATTTTCCTGCAAAACGACTGTACGATAATTTTTGGTGAGCAATGCATATGTAATGTATCTTTAGAGTGAGGTGTTCATACAGCGACAATTGTTGAAGCGTTTGTTAATTCTGTGAATCAAAAAACTATTTTTCATTTAATTTTCTGCAGCATTTGGTACCAGAAAATTTCTCAAGGATCTTTACGTTAGTCGTTTCGAAAAACAAGGTTAAGTTTAATTGCTTTTCTGTTTTTATGATGACTGGATGACTCCCAATAAAAACAGGAACGAACTCTCCAACTAATAGTAAGTAAAACTCATGAAGCAATCTTCGGATATGTCCATTGAAAACCAGATATAATGCTTTTGTTGCTGGAGTGTCGCTCGGCTGATTTATGGTTGTCTCCTAGTGCTTCCAATGAAATTCATAGGTAGGAAAATGTTACTTTTTACTACGCTGGCATGCGATACCTGAGCAGATCCGCAGTCTGCCGTAAAGGCAGTCACCGGTTTCGATTTGCTGCGATCAGGTACAGGTATCATTCGGTGGTTCGATTGATTGACGCTGTCTCCTAAACCAACTCGCGGTCATTCCGAAAAAGTCGCTAGTGGACGTACGTGGAACGACTCTTGCATATAAATTATCATGCAGATGATTACAGCAATTACAAGAGGCGCGAGCTCCAATTAGAATCGCTAAGTTTTTTATAGTCATCGAACAGCAGGTCTTCGTCTGCTGACTAAAAGGTTTCTAATTCGCAAAGGCAGACACCTCAGCCAAAGAACCAAGTGCGTGCCTATTCTCAGATTGGCGGTTGAATAAATCAAGTTTTCGCTGGAGCAGAAAAAGAGTTCACAGTATTAAGAAGATTCAAGAATTTAATCGCAACCGGTTTGGTGTCTCGAGAGCATGAGTGATGAACATCTTTTTGTTGTTATCGTTTCATAGTGAAAGAATAAAATCGTAATGTTTGTGCAAAACATGCATTTTTTCGTCGACGCCTGTGAAATAAAATTTTAGTTCTTACCTAAAAGTTCTCGCATGTTAAGTCAAATACAGTGATAAAAGTATTCAATCATCAGTGAACAGATAGAGAGAGAGAGGAAGAGGTCAGTTCTACGTTATTATTGCAAGTATTAATTACTTAGGAACTGTCTTGATTTATCCTCAAAGTAAGTATTACAAAGAAATTTACATTCGCACTATTCTAACTGCTATCCAGAAATTTTACTCATTTTTCTGAAAACACTAACTAATATTCCCATGACAATTGTTTGTCTGTCAGAAAGTATAATTTTGGATGTGAACCTCATACAATTTATAATAAAAACAATGTGCTCAACAATTTCGTTTGGACGTAATTTGCCAAACATCTTTTCTAAATTCAATAGTCATGTACATAATTATTTTATTGAACTAATTCATTTATAAGTTAAAAAGTTTTATTTATAAACTGAATGTTCAAAGTTGATTCAATTTGTTTAAAAATTATAAATGTGTTTTCAAATAAACATATTGTTTGTAAATTGGTAGCATTCGAGTCATCATCATATTATAACTATTCACAGATTCAGGTATCATGTATGTTGTAGATAACTCTGAAGAGCTGTTGTTGTGGTAATACCAGCGGTAACCCCAATCTGATGGTCCTGTCCCAATCTTGCTGTTACACGAACTGTATTAATTCCCTTAGGCAAAGATTAATTGCATAGTTTTTAATGTATAGAATGGATAGTTGGTCTTTTTGCATTTCGCTCTATTGTTATGTCATGACAATTTCGAATGTAAATGTTTTTAAGAATGAAACAGATTTCATTTCGATTGATTTAAGAGGTTATATCCACCAGTGGCGAGGCGTTCATATAAGCCGATTTCCATCGGCTTCCCTTTCCAAATATGTTCCAAAAATGTCTTACACTTCAGTTTTATAAGGGAATGAAGTGTTAATTTACTTGCATGCATCACTGTGAACATGCACAATCGTTTCACTTGATCTCAGTGTTTGTTCCATCATCCTCCATTCTCTTCATGCTACACATCCTCATAGTTCTATAATAGCCAGCAAAGCGATCAACATCTGTATGAGTTGCAGCAAAGCTTTCCGAGTCTCGAATTCATCAATAATTTAAGGTGTCGTGGCCATTCAACTCCCGTTTGTTGGAATGGCAGCTCGGTTTTCTTCAATAGGATAAGGAAACAAATCAAATAGCCGGTAGCGTTCCCGGTTTGCTTTGTCTGTTAAGGGTCCATGTCTCTCAAATAGTAACCGGCTTACCCACAGTAATTTTTCACCCCTCGCCACTGATATCCACTCGTAATTTTGAAAAAAATGGAATTTCTTTTTTGGATATTTTGAATGTACATATATTTGAAAATATCGTCCGAAAATTTCACATTGATCCGGCAAATAGTTTCAGAGAAATTAGCGTATTTGTAAAGACGTCTCCGAGCGTTTGAAAGTAGGCGAAGCGTAAACCGGGATAGCAACTGCTTCTCATTACCCCTATGCCCTTGTCGATGCTTTTCATAATGTTTTTATTCTTGGAATTAAAATATAAAAGGATTATTTTATACCTGAAAGCTACATTTAGTAATTTTAGGTATAAAGTAAGTACATTTCGTCAGTTTAAAGTGAACTGCCTCGATGTAAGTTGGAAAAAAATTGGTTCCCAAAACTTTAAATGCGTTTTTCTCGAAACGATGTTTTCAAAGTCGGTGAGGAAAATTTCTCCAAAACGGCTGAACCGATCTTCTTAGATACTTGTATCAGGTCATGATCGAAGCAATAAGGTTTTTGACAATAATTTCGATTTTTTAAGCCCCTGTAACTGTAATTTTTCTTTAAAAAAACGATTTTTTTCTTTGGGAACCCGCCATTTTGTCAACAATCAAAATTTTGACTATTCCATCGATTTTTACCTGTATTTATCTATCCTAAAAATAAATCTTTTGGTTTTTTTATTTCCGATAATTTGGATCAGAGATATCTTCCTCACCGCTTGACACCTTTTTGTGAAGGTCCTCTAGGAGATCTACTACAGGAACAACGGAACCGAATATTTTTTGTAATGCATCGCGAATTCTTAAAATACATCAAATTCGCTATATGTACATTTATTCTATGTATTTATTTAATCAAAAGCCTTTTCACAAAAAATTCACAAAAAAACATGTTTTTTCGGACTTACAAGTGGATATAACCCCATAAGCAAATTGAACAGCTTTCAAAAATGGGAAGTTGTACAGATTTAAAATCCATAATAATGCAAATGCCAGACATTTTTATCGGAAGAGACGAACACTAACAAGTTTTATGGAAGGTACAGAAAATTTCGTTAAAATTTAAAAATCCCCATTGGATCGTAAAAATTAGGCTGTTTTTTAGCATTCTAACCGGTAGTATCCCCTTAATCAAGACTCCAAATTTTTTCTCGGAAACTAACAGCGCGATACTAAGTTTTGCTCTTTGTCCTAGGAAAATGGAGATTTTAAGTTAAACTTTTTTTGAAGCGGCTGTTCCTATTCAAGTGGTCGGGAGTGTGCAATAGTATTCCCCTTTCAGTTTAACAAGAGTGGAATATGCATGGATTATTATGATACTAAATTGCGGCAGAAACAAACCCACTCTCAAAAATAAAATTTTAAAATAAGGTCTTCAAATACCAGTTCACAGTGACGACAACAAGAAAGCACTTTAAATTTAAATTGGAATTTCTTGTTTCAAACTTGACAAGATGACCGCTTACTGGTTACGCGAAAACATTTATTCACCCACGGGCTATACCTTTTAAACAAAATGTAGACTACATTATATTGATCCATGATCTACTGCTTTCAATAATAACAATCAGCATTAAATTCAATATCGATCGGCACAAGGTTTATATGGGATCAAGCTTTCAGATACAAAAGCCTATATTCACCTTTATCTTGTATTGTCCGCGGTATCAAAGTGATTATCTATAAAATTTGTTGATTTTAAACACGACTATATATCATGAGGTTTTGTAAACCTTATCAGAGCGCATTGCTAAGATGTTGCCTGAATCTAATTAACGGTGGCTCAGTTAGCTCGCACATACTAAGCGTTAAAGGTTAGTGAGATTCTGCCGGCTAAGATTCGGCAAGTGAGTGATTCCTGACATCTTAGTCTGTACTTGTAAGTTGAATTCGTTTAATTAAACTTATTCGCTTATCGTTTCCGTACTAAGTTCATTAAATTATAGTAGAACCTAAACGTGTGAATCGAAAGCATAATTATCTACTAGCTTGTATTTATAGTTCCTGCTAGCATCAATCGATCGTATGTGAATGTGAGTTTGAGTATATTACGTGCATTATTTGGTACTTTCATCGAGTCGACCTCGAAATGTCTACAATTTAATTGTCCAATTTTAATTTCAATACTAATCACTGTGTGTTTCGCGAAAATGTCAATCGATCAGAGTGTGAGGTGTGTGAGAAATTATTTAGATATCATAATTAAATCCAAGATGAATTTCAATTTCATTTATCTCACAAAGGGCGCGAGTCTGATCACGTATCTTTTGTTGCTCATCTCCGTAGATTGTTCCAATGGTTTCCTGTTTGAAATATCTTGGTAGTACAAAATAAGCTTAGTAAATAAAATTTAGATGTTTGTCAAAATTCATACGAAAGATTACTTCAGATTGAAATGTTAATGGCTAGTGTAAAAGCAGAAATTTTCAACGTTGAAAATGCATAATTTTAATGTAGCAAAAGTTGTCAGAAGCTACTTTGGTGACTTTTGAACCTTCTTTTTTCTTCCATAGGATGCAAATCAATAACTTGTTTAATGAATTCGATTTATATTTTCAATGAATTGATTTCACGATAAGATAATACATCATAAAAATCTTTACCTTTAATAGTAGCTAAATGTTTCAGTTCTTTGTCATATATAATGATGAGCAGAATCGGTCTTGGTCTTGCATAAAAACAAGACCAAGTCTCTACCTACCCTATCAAGACCAAGACCAAGACTCGCCTTGCAAGACCAAGACCAAAACCAAGACTATGCGAGACTCAACCATAATAAATTTTAAGTATTTTTATAGTTAACACGTGAAACTGTGTTTAGATTTTTTTTTTAAATTTCAACAAAATATGTCTTGTTATTAATTGAACTTCTACTCCAAATTTAAAAGTGCACTGCTCTACGGTTTTTTAAACATTGCATTTTACCATTTGATTCTTATAAACGAGCTCTTATGATGCTCATTTGTGAAAATTGCTAAACTGAGAAATTACCGTCAAAATGCATGCCAAATTTATTAAAAATTAACAATCAACATAATTATTAATATCTTTTCCAAGGAAATACATCATAGCTTTTCGAAGATTCATGAAACTATTGACTTTTAATGTTTTTAAAATCTGCAACTTTGCTTCAACTGACTATTTTCTGAAAATAACTTTAAATAAAGTGGGAAAGTGTGGTTTCGGCGTGACGGATGGCATCCTCTTCAGGTGCTGTCATTAGCCATCCGTTACGAGACAGCACGACCACGATTGGCTTATCGATGGATTAAGCTCATCATACTTCAACTAATTTTTATAATTATTTGTATCCGCGAAGTATAATGACTGTCAATTTTTAGTTCGTATGTGCCTACGTCGCTATTCTATATATTACTACAGATTTGAAGTAAATGAACCTCCATCAATGTGCAAGCATAGTGTTAGTAAGTTGCTAGCCAAAAAGCACACTAGCAGGCAAAAGCTGTCGACTAGACTCGGAGGTTCAAATCTGTAGTAATATATAGAACTTCAAATAGTTTGTCTAGACAATCAAGTAGCATTCCTTAGCACACTATAAATCTATCGAATATTGTCAATTTTTACTTTGATTTATCTAACAATTAGGCAGGGGTGAAAAAGTAGGAAATTAGAATAACAAACTTTGACGCCATTTCTTA
Source organism: Oxycera nigricornis (assembly GCA_963942545.1). Classification (NCBI taxonomy): domain Eukaryota; kingdom Metazoa; phylum Arthropoda; class Insecta; order Diptera; family Stratiomyidae; genus Oxycera; species Oxycera nigricornis. Next base: position 25,151,522 of record OZ012662.1, on the reverse strand, counting down.
AGCATCATACTAATCCATATAAATTCAATCATTTTGCAACCGTAAGTGCTCTTTGCAAAGCTATCGCCATTCTAGTGTACATTACCACCTACATCATTTTCGCAGCTGCTGAATAAATTCTGGGAAATGGTTAGCATTTTCCAAGAATTTTTTTTTGCCTGCAATTTGTTAGAAGCACGTCGCCGTTGCACTCAGAGTCAGAAAAGCTAGATTTGTAGCAACAGATCGATCGCGTGCTTTTATCGTAGGTGATGTGATATGGGTGACGAAAACGCTTTGAATAATGCACTTAATGATAATTGTGAAAGTGAAGATTCCCAAATATGTGAAAACGCAAGACTGCAAGAGTCTTGCAAACAAGACCAAGATTTGATAGGCAAGACCAAGACCGAGCCCAAGACCAGGTCTATCGACGCAAGACCAACACCAAGACCGAGTGCACAAGAACAAGACCAATATCAAGCAAGATTACCACAGTCGTGGTCTTGTTTTGCTCATCACTAGTCATATATGACTTCTACAGTATACCTACATATATGAGAGTTAAATCATCCAAAAAAAATTCCGCAACATCATTTTTCTTGGCTGGAATACAAACGAATAATCTCGAGATGGGTCTATGTTGCTAAGCATATGTGTGATTCTATTCTATTCTTCTATTCTTTCTGTTGGAATTTTTCATTTGAATATTTTGAAGGAATATTCACGATGCCTGAAAGAATATAACGAAATAGTTTTGACTCTTTTTTAGTCACCATTAGGTGACTTTTTTTGTCAAAATACTATTTTTGGGTTCAAATTGACTCTAAAAAGCATAATATAAGATGGCGAATTTGATTAAATTTAAAGAATATTATATGAAGTTTTATTCTCTGCATCGAGCAAGCTCGGTTCTATCTCTCGAAAACTTTTTTTTTGGTGATACGAGTATTTCTGATGAAATTTACGGGCCATTCTATCAAGGTTTTTTTTTATCTGCAATCAAATATACTTGGTAGAAATTTTTTGGTGGTGAAATCTAACTTAACCATGACTGAAGCAAGATCCTTTTATCAAATTTGCTAACATTGAAATGCTTTACTTGAAAGTCTGCAAACTGCTTTTAAAATATCGAAAAAGTCAATTTTTTGTATTGGTTGTCATAGTGCCCAGGATTATTATTATAGATCAAATTTAGAGATCAATGTTGAATGCATATAGTCTTATTAACTTCCCAGTTCCCTGTGGGAAGTTATTGTAGTGGGGTCAATTTTTCGAACCCCAAATCTTGACATATCTCCACGTTTTAAGGTATCCAGAATCCAAATCAATCGTTTTTAAGAGTAATGTGTGTTTATGTACGTATGTGCGTTTGGAATTATTTTTCGTCTCGATTATCTCAACAATCAAAGATCATATTGACCTCGAACTGGTTTCAATCGACGCGTAATTGCGTAAGCTGAAACTGAATGAGTTTTCAACAAAATCGGTTAAGCTCTTTTTTTCATTTAGAATGAAAACGCTGAAAAAAATACAAAAACATTGCTTAATTTTGAAACTTTTGAAATGCACTATTAATTCGTGCAGATCCCAAATACATTCATAGCAATATTATTATATTGTGTATTTAGGAAAATTTTGATCAATGTTGTAGGAATGTTACTTAAAAGCAAATCAAGATTAATTTATAGAATTCCAAACTTATATTATGATGTTTGCGATGTGTGACCCAGATAATAATTGCATATTGTTATAAATAATTTAATATTATTAATTACAATCAAATATTATTAGTTCTAATTTGGTATTGTAAATATAAACTCAATTAAAATCATTCAGTAACAATAATAATAATGGTTGTGGACTCCGAGGAGGACAAGGAGGATGACGAGGAGGTGGACGAGGAGGAGGGCAATCGCCGAGGCTTTGGTAGAGGACGACCAAATGAGGCATCTTCCTCTACCAAAACTTTTATGGTTAGATAAAAAATTCATACAAATAATAAAAGTAATTATAATAATTTATAATAATAATTATTAATAATAGTAATTAATAATAAACACAAATTATAGCTTTTTCATTCACCCCACTGAGAAGTTAGTCATGTTGGCCTCAAGAGTCACACTTAGACCACATTTTTTCAAGAAAATCTCCGCTATGATATGTATGCAACACAATTCCAATTCACTTTTTATGGACTTTTTTTTTGATTTTGAAACAAAAGCATTCCAGCTGTTAGTACTTCAAGAAAAAACTCTCATTGCAATAAATTATTTAAGATGAATAAGCATCACACGCAAACATCTGTACTTCAATTTAAATTTTTAGGTCAGTTACAATGCAATCGCATCTAAGTATGTATGTAGATACTGACCAAAGATTTCTTCATTTATGGTACATGTAAATAGTTTCTTAATTCAACATTGGCACATTCCAAGTAAATAAGAATGAATCCGGATCTATTTCATATCCAAGCAATTTTTGGGTTTTAATGAATTATTTATTTTTTTAAAGATAATGAATGATATCTTATCAAAATGCTGATATTGCGCATTGTGGGTTTCTTTAAAATGGTGATCATAAAAATGTAATTGCCGCTAATGAGATGTTGAACGACTTAAGTAATCACCTTTCTTTAACAATAGGAGTTATTTGATTAACTGAAATTAATTCTGATTGACACATTGTAGTTTTCAATATGTTTCTACTTGTTTGTTGCCTGCAATCGTATCCATGATGTAAATAGAGTAAATTTTTGATTTCTCGAAAATATAATATAGTAATTTCTGTTAGAATATCATTGAAGTTTACCGGGAATGTCTTTAATCGTATAATAATAATAAAGGGCGGCAATGTGTACTAAGAAATTACACTGAGCGATAGAATCAGATTTTTATTTGTATCGCGTAAATTTATACCTTCTTATTATAGTTATTTGAGATATCTATCTCATCTATCTATTTCTTATCTATTATAGAAAAGGTCATTTGAGAAAGAAATTATCTGAAAAAATCAATTTGCGAAACATTTTCGGGAAATACTAAACTGTTCTAGTTTGTATGATGGTATTATTTTTATTATTATATATTTTATTTTTGTTATAATTTTTATTATAGTTTAAAAGACAGTGAACAATTAAATGCTATTATTTTTCATACAACAGACATTAAATTAGCATTTTCTTCTGTATTTTTCTTTAGAGATCTCCAGCGAACTTGAAAACTACTCGCCTTGATGACGTTTTGTCATTGTTAAAATGTCCTGACAAAATTTATCATCATGCTCTTCGATGAGAGGATCCCAATTTCTTGTATGAAATTAAGTGCACTTAAAGATATGTTGAAGTGATCTGATTATTTGTTTCTCAAATTATTGTAGAATTTTGTGGAAGTTTACTTGCAACAAAAATATCAGAACTGAATTATTTAACTTTCTCTTATGCTAAGCACTTAAAAAATTGGATTATTGCCAAGTACATGTATTTAACTACCATTCATAGTTTTACTAGAGAACTCACAAATAATCAACAGTGACATTTTTTTGTATTCTCCGAAAGGAGAATACAAAAAAAATGTATAAATTTATTCACGAATAATTCCAAAAAAAGGCTCATTGGAAAAAAAGTCTGATTGATTTCCGCTTAGCATTTAAAAAGAAATCCGAAGAAAATGAACTTGTGAATGTTTTTGACAATTAAATTTCCACTGATAATTTGAGGCACTTACTTTAAAAATGGCAAATTTTTCACAAATTTAAACAACCAATTTTACTAGCTATTCGCCTTTTTTGATTTTTTCGGTGAAATAAAGCATTTCTCTTGTAAAAATGGTTTTTCTGATCTGATGGTTTAAAAGGAATTCGTAAAGTAGACTAAGAAAATAGTTGGAAAAATAAATTGTCATGAAACCTTTCATGTATATTTATATATTATAATATTAATTTTCAAAGTGTTTAAGTCATAAATTTCACCCTACAACTTTCATGAAAATGGCACTGCGGAAGAAACTCAGCAAATTATAATAACCTTGTAACGCCAAAAAATTTAGTAGGAGTTGTTACATAGTTTTTCAGGAAACTGATACGAAAAATTTAAAGCAATGTTTCATGAAGATTGTGCAAGATAATTTGCTTTTCATTAAATGCCGGTATTATTTTAGGACCTGCAAATATGCTCTCACCGATCTTTGCATCAATAATTTTCGGATTTTTCTAGTTTTAATCTAAAAAGGAATATCCGAAAAAAAATTATTGTTTCTTTAAAATTCACGATAAGTCCAAGCTTCCTGTGCAAAATTCGGAAGAACATTTAATCTTCATAAATTTATCTATCGGTCGGTGTCTTTCTAATATTATGAATACTCACGTGCTTCTCTTTCATTCGTATTCACATTCTAGAAAAATCAAACACCAGGCATATGCTAGCGAATATGAGACCCATCAAATATAGATTTTTTCATACTTGCCTTTGTTTGAGCTGAAAATTTATAGCAGTCATTTTGAAAACAGTTTTATTTTATCCCCGGTAATTCAAATTCAGGAATGATATTTATATCATTTGGTAGAAAGATTGTTCTTTTGAACACTACGCACAATTACGGCTGTAGATTTCAATTTTGTTTGAAAATAGATAGTTTCAAAAGTCTTCTAAAATACTCGTTAGCAGGATGCGTTGATGAAATAAATTATTTTAATTAAAAAAAATTTAGCAAAAAATTGTAAGAAATTTTTAAAGAAGAAGCAGCCTTTCTTAATACTCTTTTTAACTGTTGTTATAGAAGCTTTTCGTTTTGAATTTTTAACAGAGGATGTCAAAAATTTGAAATTATTATTTAAGCTTTTATTTAAAAATGTTTGAAAAAGGGTGATAACCAATAAAGTAAAGTAAAAGATTAACCTTTTTAAAAATAAAAGGGGAACGTACGTACACTAGAAACAGATTTGGGTGATGTGGTCTGACGATTTACTTATTCTTGTTAAGGTCTCTTGAAATTAGAATAGCTGTAATCAATAATTAGATGAAATTGTGTTTCACAATCCCCAAACTAAACCCTAGAACTTAGTTCGTCTTATTTTCTTCTTAGCTGTCGAAGAAAAACTCTAAATCTTGTGCGAACACCCTGAACTGGTACCACTATTTGAGTATTGGCTTCATCAAATCTTGAGAAGTCCCCCTCAATCAAATATCCTCCGAATTTTAAAAGGTTGTCTGAATCTGTTTTAAGGTAGATTTCATTTAGTCTTCTGGTTTTAACTTCTCAGTTACTTGGAAACAATTACACAATAAAGTAGTTCTTGTTTTGAGGACGTCTTGATAATCTAAGATAAGAATGGTTAATGCAATTTTGTTCTCTTAAAAATTTTTTCTGCAGCATTTGAAATTTTTCGAGCTTGAGAAATCGGTATATTTAGGAAGAACAAACTATAATTTATGTAATCGAAGATATATTCAGGAAGGACGGACTGTAAATATTTGTGAAACACTCTTTTATATAGTTTTTTAAATCTGTCTGGTAAACTTCTTTCACAGTCGTTTTTGTTAGATATTTTTAGATTTTTGTGGTGAAAATATACAACAAAAATATAAAATGATTGTAAGTAGGATTCATAATCACATAAAATGTTCTTGTATACCTGTGAATCATTGCTGTGTCGTTTCTTAGTTGAAAATTGAAAATTTAAAAGGGATGTCAAGGCTGCTGCAAGTTTATCCGTGAAAATTCTTAAGGGGGATAGCCACTGTGACGGCCGAAAAATTAGTGATTTTTTAAAAAAAATTGGACCGAGTAATTAGAGGAATTTTTGGATCGGTTTTTTTTATTTTATTAAGCACACATCTTATAATTTTTCCACAAATTTTTATTAAAAAATATCAAATAGTTTTAACAATATAAACGATGCCGTATCGCCTGAAAAAAAATTCCCGTTCCATGGTCGCATCGATTTTTTAAAAGCCAGTACTCTAAAAAAACAAAAAAACAAATTTTTTGTAATCTGTATGAATTTATTGTTGTATGTAGCCGTTATTTTTTATTTTTATTTTTCACAAAATGGTGACCGATTGACAATATTTTAATTTTTTCGACTGTTATTTTTGGTTTTCAAATAGTTTAAAAAATAGTAAAAAACACAAATTTTCAAATCGGCTACGGTTATCCATAACCACTACTAAGACGAAAAAAACAAAAACAAAAAATTAGACATCGGTTAATAATTATTCGAGTTATTGATGCGACCAGTTCAAAAAAAGTCGTTACGAGAAAAATGCGTTTAAAGATTTTAGCCCATTTCTCTCGTAATGAAATCATGTATAAAAAAATTTAAAATCTTCATACCTATATTAAACTATTGAAACCTGGACCATATGACGGTTCTTCCTCTTCATCTCCAGGAGTCTTGTTGACTTTCTTAATTTTTTTATTAACTTTTTCGATGCGATACTGAGCAGCTGATCGGCCTACCTGCTCTCACTACAATCATTGTAACTTAGTCAATTTTTGAAATTTTGACTTGCAATTTTGTACACATATTTTTGAACGTATAAACTTCAATTTAAAACAAAATTTTTTTTATTTTTTTTGACCCATCACAATGGCTATCCCCCTTAAGGAAATTAATTATTCGGCGCAACAAAAAAGGATTACCAATTATTTACCGTCAAAATCACAAAACATTTAAGATGTACGTATTTATATATTTATCTTAATTTTTGCGGTTATGGAACGTAAGGGGCTTTCCTTATAACACAAGAAAATAGGCTTAACATTCGCGGATTTAACATTCACAGAAGTCTTCCTAACACCCGCGAATATTAAGAAATTCTGTACTACCTTCGGTGAGGTTAGTTGAAAATCTTGGGACTGATTAGAAAGTGTAAGCCATCCAAAGCCAAATAATATGTTATTCATCATCTCGAGTTATTTTTCTATGCTAGTTATTTCTACTCTAGCGTGAAATAAATTTCTCACGGGTGTTGATTTATGTATGTGCGTTTAATCCCTGCTACCATTTCCCTATCAGTTCCATTTTAAATTGGCATAACAATGAATCTCGAACTCGGTGGTACATCTGATGAGGTTGTAAACGATAACTTGAATAGATTCTTTTATCCATTCATTGGTTTGGTCACTCGGCGGCTTCTCGTTCATTCATCATTCTTTACTCAGCCTCATCTTCTAACGGACGAGCCATAAATAATATACGAATGTCGCCGAAACGATTGCAACGCTCGAAACTTTGGCGGGATCACGTGTGCTTAATCCGTTAAATACTAAGGCGGCGAATTAAAGTTTGAATTTGTTCAACAACGGCAGCGAAATGTATCTTAATTGCAACAAATTGCCATACAATCAATTAAACTAAGTGACATGTTATTGGTGGGATCAGTGATCGTGGGCGATATAACCGCTTGCTATCAGTCGCGTATTGATTCTAGTCCGCATTTAGTAATTAACTACCAGCGATTCGACGTGTTTGCCACGAAAAGAATCTAAATCGAGTGATAATTTACAGCTAACGTGGGTCGAAAAGATAAGCGTATGCGGGCAACGTCGATACTTCGCTAATTAATCAGTGGCTATGGATGATTGTTTATGAGCGTGTTTCGTGATTGAACAGAAAAACCCCTCCAAAACGGAAACTTTTTAATCGTATTTACAATGAATTAACCAAATATACTCACAAGTGTTGGAGGCAGGCAGCAGATTATGGGAATCGCTTCGGTGGTCCATGTTTCCTGAAATTCGGGTGATCGAATGGGTTTTTGAAGATTTGAACAGCTTGCATTGATACAGTTTACGCATTCGAATAAAATTTCAGAACTGTTGAAAAGCATAAATAGTGCTTGATTCGAAGGAATTTTTCAATTTATTTCAATAGAAACGATGTGAGGCATTGGAAACAGTTCGGTTCTCAAAATAGCATTCGTCATAGAGTTTTTTAAAATTATTTTCAATGTTCCGCGCTCATTGTTTCAACAATAGAGAAATATTTGAATGTCACAAATGTGATTTGTATGTGCTACGTGGCCTAGTTTTGATCTTGAGTGGAAATCGATGTTTTTGAAGTTCGTTCCAAACATCTCGTAATTTACATGTAAGGGTCAGGTAATGATTGATTATGCTGAGCTGAGATTGCTTTCCATTTAATTAGCAGACCTTATCAGTGAATTTTTTTTAATTATTAGAGATTGAGATCGAATCTGAAGTTTTTGGAGATTTAATAGAACCATTTACCTAATAAGTTTATTCAATTTTTAAATTGCACTACATTTTAAATAAGCTTGCCCATGTAAAATTTATGAGACGTTTACGTTTTCATCGAGAGTATATTTTTTTCTTTTGTTTATTTTAACTAGAGTTTATGTTCCTGATTATTAATTAAAATTCGATATGATATATCGGATTAATTAACTACCCAGTATATGAGACGTTCTTGTAATCGCCTCGAAAATCGAAATTGAATTTTTCAACATTTCTCTACGTTTTGACGTCTTTAGAGTAGATTTAAAGTGTTTTTAGAAAAGGAGATGTGTGTGTGTTTGTGTGTACGTACGTACCGTGGACAGTTTTTCTACGAGCATAACTCACGTAAAAAAAGTCGTATCGACTTCCTTGAGGTGTCAATCGAAGCATCTTTACAATTTTAAGAGCTGATTAGTTTTTGGGGCACTTCGGTCGGGGAGGTATGTTGTATAAAAAAATCAAAAATATAAAATTTATATACTCCAAAAAGTTCCTAGAGCAAAATTTTTTGTCATAATTATGTAAAAAAATTAATTAAAAATAAAAAAATCATTAGAAGTCATCATGATTTTCAAGGTCATTTTTGTCATTCACTATATCTCATGAACCAAATATGATATTTGTATCGTTATGGCGCCAATCGACGAGTATTTATATTTTGGTAATAATTTCAACTTTATTTAAAAATCGTTTCAGTCGGTTTTTTAATTTAATAAAAGAAAATGCGAAAAATTAGGATTTTTTTCATGAAAAATAAATTTTTAACTTGATTTGCACAGCTCAGTAATAAATGTTTATAAAATTTATACATTCCTACCAGTTTTTAAAAGAAATCAACAAAACTTTTTTCCATGACCATAAAAAAATTAAATTAAAAATAAAAAATCATTCAAAGTCACCACTTCAAAAGGGTTCATACGAATGATATTACTCCATATCTTTTATTCTAAAAACGTTGTTGTAAAGTCAACCAAAGTTTTATAATATTTGCATAATTTGAGCAGATTTTGAATAGTTTTCACAGTGTTCTAATTTTAATAAAAAAGACTACTTAAATTTTAAAAACCAACCAAATTTGCATTTGTGGTAATCAAATGTTTTGTAGTCAATAATTTGCTTTAAAAAGCGTTCATCAAATAAATTGTAGTTTTACGTAGATTTATTCTTTAGTGTTCGTAAGATTTCAATTACTTCCTCCATCATTATGTCTAAAACATGTTACTTTTTACTTGCAATTAAACTGATTATTGACTGCATATTGAATGTTTTTCAAGATCAACTGAAAATAAGAAATAACTATTATTCTCATTGATGTAAAATCATAAGATAATACAAATTCCATGATTATGCTGAAGTCATGGTAATTTTGAACAAAATTATTTAAAATAGCCGCCACCTCGCGAGAAAATCTCTTCAGTGGGCGTAATAACAAAAACTGCATTAATTTTGGCCAGCGCTTTTTTGTCCTTCAAGCATGGATATAAAAATAACAAATAACGTAGAAAAGGCTTTGTAACCTGCCCTCCCCCCGCTCCCGATTAATCCGCGTGAATATTCAATCATCCCTTTTACCTACGAAATCAATGGACGCTCCCGTAGACGATGCGATTAATATTAAGTCATTCCAATTACTGCCTTGGGAGGAACATTATTATTATTTAAAGTAGTAGTATTTTCATAATTATTACTGTGTTTAGTATTTTTAATATTTATGTAAATATTACTGAGAAGTTGACCGTGTGGACCTTAAGGGTCGCACCTCGTGGCTTGTTTTGCTAATGTTTCTGGATGGTTTTGTGGAATCAAACACACGAGAGTATTATTATTATTATGAAAATATTAATCTTGTGCTCTGTTTCGCTAACTCTGAAAGTTTTCAATTTATTTGTTAATTTTAGACTTTTAAAGCTTTCTAATTGCTTTGTCTATGTACTGTTGAACCCTTATTTTTTTTAAATATATTAACATTTATAAATAATTAAGGGGTTAAATTTTAAACGCAAATCCGATAAAAATTAAGAAACCATATTTTTGTTGAAACAAAAATCACTAAATCTGCCTCGAGAGACTATAATTGTCACTTTATAGTGCAAGAAGATCTTGGAAATTTTCCAATTTGTAACTTTAATTGACAACCTTTTTGACGAGGAAGGCTCAATTTTAGGTAGGGCAGCTAATGGTTGGTATGCTTTTCAGTGCAAAAATATGTAGGTAATATAGTCTTTGTTATTTTTCTGTCACTTCCAACGCATTGTTAATCCATCTTCTGCATGAATTTTTTTTAAGCTCTTGAATTTCGATATGTCATCTTCCTCGAAACAAATTCAACCTATTCTAATTCATAATTTTTGTTCATAATACGTTTTGAAAATATGTTGATGGAGATTATACAGAATTTTCAAGTAACATCAACCCGAAACAATCCAGTAACTCATCATCGTCCAAGATGAAATCAAAATTCTTTTTCGTCTTCTTTTCTATAACCAAAACAAATGGCGAAATAGGTGCGCGTGACCCCATAAACTTGAACTAAAGCTCACAGTTAGATCCAGTACACATTGCAACAAAAATCTTTCTGCTTGCCAAAATGCTTCGTGATGTTTTAAACTGGGGGATCTACCATCAGAAGGCGATCATTTGGTTCTTCTTTTCGTGACACAATAATTCAGGTCAGTGTACAATGATTAAAACATACAATATCGCAAACGACTTGTGACTTGGTTTCGCGCTAGAAGCAAAGAAGTCGCGGCGTTCGAACTATGATCCCCCCTTTTCCCGTACCATTTTTGGCTGGTAATTTTTCACTTCCCAGTTCCCAATGGGAAGTTATTTTAATGGGACCGATTTTGCGAATCTTCACGTTTTAAGGTCTCAAGAGTCTAAATCCAACGTTTTTAGAGAGATGTCTGTGTGTATGTATGTACGTACGTGCGTTTGACCGAGATGAATGGGGGGGGGGGAGGAGGTGGACGAGGATGTCGAAGCTTTGCTAGAGGACTACCGGGTGGTGGACGCGACTTTCTCTACCAAAGCTTTTATGGCTAGATAAAATAATAATAAAAGTAATCATAATAATTTAGAATAATAATTATTAATAATGTTAATTATTAATAATAGTAATCAATAATAAAAACAAATTATAGTTTTTTTATTCACCCCACTGGGAAGTTCAAGGATCGCACTTAGACCACATTTTTTTACTGAATTCACCTCAATACAAGTACAACTACAAGTTGCTGCAAATTAAATTCTACTCGATTATTTTATAGTCAAATACTATGGTTTCTGAGATATGGGGGTGTTCCATTTTGTTCATCAAGATTGCGCCCAAAGGATCGAACCACAAACGTGAACTGACCACACAATTCTGTCTGCTATTTCAAAACGCACGGTTGACGCCATTTTCAAGATCATTTGACTGGACTAAATACTTTCTTGCCGTATCCAAATTTGTAGACTTTTAATCTGATTTTAGTTTAATCAAAATGATGATATAAATATTTTTTATCAAGTATTTCTGTCGAAAGATAGTAATATAAATGCCGATTAAACATATATACAATTATTATCGTAGCATTTCTTCTAATTAAATTCGGAGAAAGATGTGTGGCTAATATGAAATTAATTACTAGAAATCTGCGAAGCATGCTAGTTGATAACAATGGCATTTGTGATTAACATTCTTGAAGGTGAAAATAGATAATGTGATTTTTTGTTAACTTTTCCGCGCTTGAATCTGCCCGGTTTACCGCTTTAATGAGCGCTCAATTAATTGAAAGAAAAAAATCATGATGACCACTTTAATTGCCATCCCATTAGCATATCGGTGGTACCTAAACCAAAAGAAAATTATGTAATTTCAAGCAATAATTGACCACTTATTTTGATTATCTGCAATCTATTTCCACGTGTAATTGATTGTTGAAGTATAATTGTGTTTGTTTTCTTAGTTTTTGCTGGGCGATGTATTTGTTTGCTACAGAGGGAAGTGCTGCATGTGTTTCAATTTGACTAAGAATGATTAGCTATAGTACAATATATCGTGAAGGTCATTTGTGTATCAATGATTCAACATTTGGATTCTAGTATAGCAAAAAATTAATATTTAAGATATATTTCAAACAATATGATGGTCAATTTAATTAACTCTTACTTTTCAGGATAGTTCATGATGTCGTATAGATTCCCCCAATATTTACTAGCGAGTATAGTACTCTTAAGCGTTTCACAAAAATGGGTCACGACTGCTCCACTTGACTCGTCGCAAATAGAATTTATAATCCTGCACAACAATGATATGCATGCACGGTTCGAGCAGACAGGAGTTCGAGGAAATGAATGTCACCCACAGGATATAGCTTCGAATGAATGCTACGGAGGATTTGCAAGAGTGGCTCATGAGTAACTTGTTTTCATAAAGCAGAAAAGAATGTACAACTAATTATATTCTTTGTCGTAAAGGGTTCGAAAGTTTCGGGAGGATGCGGCCAAACCAGGAGGCACTCCTGTGGTGTATTTGAATGCAGGCGACACATATACGGGTACGCCATGGTTCTATGTGTTTAGAGATAATATCACAGCCGAATTTTTGAATGCATTGAAACCAGATGCAATTGTAAGTATGTAGATACAATACATTGAGGAAAAATATTTGATTATTTACACTTTATCTACTGGAGGCCTGTTATTAAACTTCCTATTAATTGGTCATTTGCTGTTGCACGGAAACCTTTTAATTGATGAATACTGTAATTTTTGTGAAAATTTTAAATCGATAATTGATTGAGTTTTCAGTGTAAACCTAAATTTAGATCTTTTATTTATCTGCGGCGAGTCAATATCTGCATTCGAATTAATCGAAATTTAGTTTATGTTCATTTCAATCGCAAGTTGTAGGTCAAGTGTGCAGAAAGTTAAAAATTTTGTCATTTTACAAAAGGACCTCAAAAGCATAGGCATGTAAAAATGTAGGAGAGTTATTAACCAAGATAAAAAGCTAAGACAATTGTATTTGGTGTCCGAGTATGAAAGTACATTGCAATCAGTTATGAATAAATTAAAAGCTGGATTGTAATAAGAAAGGTTGAGAAGTTTTCCCCATTTACGACCTGATTTGTTTGAAGTATATACAAAAGGGATTGCAATATAATATGGTTTATAATTCAGCCCTGTTGCGTCATAGATGCCAACTGTTGTTTTTTTTGAAAAATGCATCAAAATAGGATATAATTATCATGTACCTAATAACTTTTTTGAATTTCGGAAACATTTTCAAAGCACCATTAATTGTGGTACGACTTCGATTCTTTGGCTGTCTGTTTGTGTGTCATTTTTCTAACACAAATTATAGTATCAGTAATGGCTAAAGAAACCATTTCAGTGTGACGAGTATAACAGTTGCCGATTTTCACGATTTTGTTTTCAATGACAATGAGCTCGATCTTTTTTTATTTAGGTATTCGAATGACTCATATTGTCATTAATTTTTTTAAGTGTTCTAATTCCCCCCTCCGACCCCTTCAATCCACCAAAACAACCAAAAATCTTCAAATCCACCAATTCCACCAAAATCTCCCGATCCCCCAAACACCCGAACCCCGAATTCTACCACCCTCAATTGCCCGTTCCACCAAATCCAACAATCCCCCAATTCCAAATCCCTTGATTCTTGATTCGCTGCTAGAGGATTTCTGTTTTCAGTATCTTTCGAATGATTTTTCGCAAAGAATTCGATTTTTGCTGCAATTGATTTAACTGTAAACAGTTAGCAAACATTGCATCCTTTCTTTTGAAATCTTTTTCGGGAGGATCTCATTGCTAGTTGTCCAGAAAAAATCCCCCTTTTTCGGGGGATTTTTGACTTGCTGCCGGGGGATTTCTGTTTTTAGTGTCTTTCGAATGGTTTTTTCGCAAAGAATTCAATTTTTGCTGCAACTAATTTAACTGTAAACAGTTAGAAAACATTGTATCCTTACTTTTGAAATCCTTTTTGGGAGGATGTCATCGTTGTTTGTGCAGAAAAACCAGTTTGCGCACGTAGTATATTCACTTTTTTCCCGGGGGATTCATAACTTGCTGACGGAACATTTCTGTTTTTAGTATCTTTCGAATGATTTTTCGCAAAGAATTCGATTTTTGCTCGCACTAATTTAACTATAAACTGTTGGTGAGCATTGTATCCTTTCTTTTAAAATCCTTTTTCAAAGGCTCTCATCAATAATTATCAAGAAAAAAACGCACTTTTTCCTCGGGGAATTCACTTGCTACCGGGGGATTTCTGTTTTCAGTATCTTTCGAATGATTTTTCGCAAAGTATTCGATTTTCGCTGCAATTGATTTAACTGCAAACAGTTAAAAAATACTGTATCTTTTATTTCGAGATCCTTTTTGGAAGGATCTCGTTACTGGTTATCCAGAAAAAAAAAACACTTTTTCCCGGGAGATTCTTGAGTTGCTGCTGATTTCTGTTTTCAGTATCTTTCGAATGATTTTTCGCATAAAATTCAATTTTTGCTGCAACTGATTAACCTGTAAGCAGTTAGAAAATAGAGTATCCTTTCTTTTCAGATCCTTGTTGGAAGGAAAGTAAACATTAAATTAAAATGAAATGAAAGTGTGGTTCATAATCGCTTGAAAATGATTTCAAGTCTACGATCCTTAATAGTGGAATATTTATCGATTATTTTTTCATTGATCTCAGCAAATAAATGTTTTTCAATGGAAATCATCACTAATGCAGTTAATCGTTCTGAAAACATAGTATTTCTGAGAAATGTCTTAACACGTTTCAAGGTTGAAACCCTCCTTTTTGCTTTAGCTTTGTGAGCTGAATAGTTGTGAATATTTTAACACACACATTTTAATTTTTTTAAATACTGCCCATTAGAAGCCATGCGATATAAAGAAAAGATTGCAAATAAGACATGACTGCATGTTTATATTTCCCTAGTGCACTATGTGCGTCTTAATCCGAGCAATGCAATATCTTAAAGTTCATAAATTTAGTAAAAAAAATTGAAGAGATACAATTGCAAGGAAATAATTTCTATACTCCATAACAATGCCCTCAAACCCCTCATCCTCAGAATCTTCCAAATCCCTTAACCCCCCAGAATTTTCCAGTCCTTCACCCCAAATCCCCTAAATCCCCTAATCCCGAAATACTCCAAACGCCCCAACCTCCAAGTTTCACCCACACTTCCATCCCCAAGAATCCCCCAATTCCGTAATCCCTCAATCATCCAGAATCTCCCAATCCCCCAAATCCCCCAGAATCCACTAATCCCTCAATCCCCAGAATCCCTTAATCCCTCAAAATCCTTCCACTTCCCCTTCCTCAAGAATCCCTTAATCCCGAAGTCCCCCCAATTCACCCGAATCCCCCAAATAGCCCAATCCCCCAAATCCAAATTATTATTATTTGTTGGTGTTTTTTTAGGCTCATTAAACTCGTAAAATATTTTAATATTTTTTTAGTTACTTTCCTGAAAAGGAATTATGTTGAAACTTTGTAAATTTGAAAATTGTAAGAGTCTTCTTTCAATTAATAATTTCAGTCACTTGGAAATCATGAATTTGATGATGACATCGATGGGCTGGTACCATTCCTCGACAAAGCCAACTTTCCTGTTCTCGTGGCTAATCTAGACTTGGCAACTCAGCCTAGAATGGCCGCTACAAAATCATTGAAGCCATCAACCGTTCACGATGTAAACGGAACCAAAATTGGTATTATTGGGTACTTGACGCCGGATACGACAAGACTTAGCTTGGTGCCTAGTTTGGTGCTCACGCCAGAGGTCGAAGCAATCAAGTAAGTGTTGAGAAGTCCTTTTGCTTCTGTTTCCCCAGCATCATTGTATTGTTCCAGCAAAGAGGCGCAACGACTGAAAAACCAAGGAGTGAACATTATAATCGCCCTAGGACATTCCGGTTATGAGACTGATCAGAAAATTGCACGGGATTGTCCACTTGTAGATATCGTAATCGGCGGACATTCACACTCACTTTTGTACAGCGGAGATGTTCCCAGCGTTGAGAAATCAGAAGGACCTTATCCTACAGTTGTTGAGCGACCCAGTGGCAAGAAAGTGCCTGTGGTCCAGGCGTACGCTTATACTAAATTCCTCGGACACCTTAAAGTGAAAGTAAGTAAACTGATCGTCCGATTATTGAGATTATTTTCGATAAATCTTCAACAACGGAAAACGATGAGATATATTAATTTAAAAAGTTTGATTTTAGTTCGACCAAAATGGTAACCTCCTGGAATGGAATGGGAGTCCCATTCTCCTGAACAGAGAAATACCTCAAGATTCAGATATTCTTCAGCTGCTGGAAGCGTATCGACCAGGTATCCTGGCGCTACAGCAAACCGTCGTTGGTTATACCACGGTGTTCCTGGATGGCGATGGGAAAAGCTGTCGAGAGTCTGAATGTAATCTGGGTAACATGATCGCCGATGCATTTATCTTTGCGCAAATGAAGGAATATCAGATATTAAATAAGGAATTTTGGTCGGATACTGCGATTGCCTTCATGCAAGGAGGGGGTAAGTGTAGTTGATTGACTCTACAACACGAACATAGTAACACCATGTCGACCTCAGGTATTCGTTCCTCAATAACGGCTGCGGAGAATGGAAGCATCAGTCGTAGTGATCTGATCACATCCATGCCGTTTGGGAACAAACTCGTGCAGACGCAGGTGACTGGCAAAACCATACGCGATATGTTGGAGCACTCTGTCTCGCTGTTGGGCAAAGGCTTTGGAGGATTCCTTCAAGTGTCCGGGGTGCATGCGATCTTCAATATTTCCGCCCCTAGTCTGGAAAGGGTGAAAAGCGTACGCGTGCTATGCGCTGAATGCAACATTCCCGAGTACTCAGACTTGGACGAGGAGAAGATGTATAACATTATTGTTACGGACTTTATTTTGAATGGCGGCGATGGTCACGAGATTCCTCATCAGGGGGAAAAAGTGTTGACGGTAAATGATATGGAAGCAGTGGAAGCTTACCTGAAAGCAAGGAGTCCTGTTTACCCCGGTGTTGAGTGGCGTCTCGTGTATGAAGGAGAGCTAGAAGGACCGGGTGACGGTGGAGATGGAGTGGGACACATTGTAGCATCTGGTTTGTTGCTAGTTACTTCGTTGTTGATGCATTTGTTGCGTTAAAATAAAACTATTATTTAAATGTAGACGTTGGTAGTTTGAATGTGAATTTTGAAGATTTGCGCCTCGTTGTTAAATGTAGGTAGAATCAATAATTAACTTCTAATTATTGAATGAAGTTGCATGTGTTTAATTTAGGCTTGAATTTCACATTGGTTCAGATTGTTTAAATGCTGAATAAATGATGTTGTTAATCGAATAATGTCGAAATACAGTATGGATTCCTGGTAGAGGTTTTTGGACAGCAAATGAAGTCGTCATTCAATCTAGTATTGGTAATTTCCATTTGAGCTTTAAAAGCGATTTAAATTTTTAAAGACAATTCTTGAGTATCTGCAATTAGCAGCATGAAATAATCGAGCAATGGTGGTGACAAATGTAGTTTTGCTCAAAAACCTAGGCACAGGAAGTAGAATATTTTTGAAACTCGTTAGTAGCATTGAATTGAGCCAAAAAATATATGGAACAAATCGAATATTTAATTCATATTACTTTTGACCGTATAAATAACATGGATGCGTAGTCCCGTATAGGAAATAGTTGAAAATAGTGCACACATTTGAAGTTTGCGGTTGAATATCTTCAATACTTTCAGATCTTAATATCACTGCTAATCCGGATGATCATATTAATGAAGTTGAATACGAAATTTGGATTACAATTCTTGGTAAATTGGCTAGTCGAGAGGAATTTTCCTTGATTTTAAGAACAAAAATTGAAAAACATGAAATAATCTGATACACATTGTAAATTAAAATTGTTTGATAGTTTACTGCAGTATTATTTTTATGAAACTGTTTATTTATTTATTGATAAGGAAATTCAGCCAAATGTCACATTCAATCCCAAAGCTGCGGTAAGTAAATTGCAAGAATATCGTGGTCTTGGTTCTTGCACACTCGGTCTTGGATTTGTATTGGACTTGTATGCCAATTCTTGGCCTCCTTTGCGAAACTCTTGCAGTCTTGACTCGTATATTTTGGTAAACTTATGGATACGGTTACTATTTTTTTGCTTATATTCAGTGTTTGGAAAATAAATAACATGGAACAAAAAATATTTTCCCAAATAGAAAGCTTCCTGAATGCTCAAAGCCAGCAAATGTCTTAAGGAAAAGGTCTATTGAATAAGCTTAAAACAAACGAAATTTAAAAAAAACTGTTTGTGGCACACGATTGGAATTTTTTATAAACACTATTACATATTTTAACTTTCATAAACAGTTATTTTTAAATCTTGTTGAGCTTTAAAACACAAGTAAAGTGAAGAGAAGTGAAGCTTCAAAAATGGTACGTGTTTGAAAGGAAATACTTGATTTTCTCGTTTTTTTAACTTCGCAGTATATGAGAAGTTCTTGTAATCGCCTCGAAAATCGAAATTAAAATTTTCAACAGTCCTTTATGTTTTAAGGTCTATAGAATATATATATATAAAGTGTTTTTAGAAAGATAGATGTATATATATATGTGTGTGTGTGTGTGTGTACGCACGTACGTAACCTGCGTTCCTGGACATTTTTTTTCTACGAGCATAGCTCACGTAAACAAAGTCATATCCACTCCGTTGGTGTCAATCGAAGCGTCTTTGCAATCTTAAGAGCTGATTAGTTTTTGGGACACTCCGGTCGGGGGAGTTCCTTGTTTTGACTCTTTGAAGGTCATTCCTGTCATGCACTATATCTCGTGAACCAAACATACGATTTGCATCGTTAAGTTGTCAATCGACGCATATTAACATTTGTGTGATTCGATCAGATTTTTAAAAAAGTCGTCGGCGCCGTTTTTTTAATGTAATAATTTTTTTGGGCAAAAATAGGATTTTTTCACAAACAATAAATTTTTAACCTGGTTTGCACCACACAGTAATCAATGTATATAAAATTTACATACTACAAACAGTTAATCTAAAAAAATCAGCAAAACTTTTTCTCGTTACTACAACAACAAAATTAAAAATAAAAAATCATTAAAAGTCAGCATGACCTTCAAGTTCATTTAAGTCATTCACTATATCTCGCGAACCAAAGGTAATATTTGTATCATGAAGGCATCAATCGATGCGTATTTCCATTTTTGAGATGTTTTTAAATTTGGAAAGAAGCCGTTGGAGCCGTTTTATAATTTAATAGAAAAAAATTGCGAAAAATTAGGGTTATATGGGCCAAAAATCAATCCCAAAAAATTTGGCAAGCGAAACAAACTGAAAAAAGTCATTTTTCGAAGAACCGCTATTTTTTTGATTTTTTTTCTTCAAAATATTGTGGTAGATTTCCATGTAAGCAACTTTCCTTTTAAAAATGCGGTTTGGTTTTTTTATTTTAAATTCTTCATTCCTGAGATTATCTTTCCGCAGTGGGATGAGGCATTTTTCGAGACATCAACTTTGGCGCCCTCTATAAATCAGTAAAAAATTAAAAAACAAATGTTGTAATCTTCAAAATGCAAATTTTCAAATTTATATACCATAAAAGAGCTGCAAAAAATATTGAAAACTAGGCTGTTTTTTTAGCATTCTAACCGGTACTACCCCCATAAAATATTGTTTATAATTAAAAGATTTTTAAAAATTGAATATCTTATGGTTGATAAGATAATTAGGTAATTTTAAAGTACAAACTACAATTGGTCAGTTAAAACTACTATTCTCTCTGGTACAAAATATAATGCGCAATTGAAATTCTGCGTCGGTACCTTTTTTATTGAAAATAAATACAAAAATTAATTTTTTAGTGTAATACGTTATGTAGTTTTATGAATACTATTCGATTGTTTACACAAATTAGTTTAGGATTTTAAAAAAAAAGAAAATAATCACTCAAAGTAAAGCTAAACAATTTTTAAAAAAAGTCACTGATTTTAACAAGTTTACACATAAGGTATGATTCATCTATTTGACAAAGGTATGTAAACCAAGTAGATTGATAATTTTTACTATATTTGGTAGTAATTTTTACTACAACTTTACTATTAAAAACTTCAGTTCACTTTGTGAAGAACCAAATCATATATCAGATCCTTATTCAAACTATAATAGCTTAATCAGTTTTTTTTTGATAAGAACCACATCAGAACCAGAACAGGATACTCATACTATTGAATTAATTTTTTTTCCATAAAATCAACAGTTTCTAATAAATAACACAAAAATCCTCCTTAAAAAGGGGAAAAAAATTTAAGACCCTGTAGTTAAAAAACCTGTTAATTTCACAAGGAAATATTTCAGTCAAATAGAAAATAAATTCAATTTTGAATAAAAATGATCCTCCATAGTTTTGTCACAGGATTGACCGAGATAATTGCTAAAAACTTGAATCCAAAATGGTGCCTAACGCAACCTTTTACAAACTGCATGCACTTCCTATATATTTCTTATGGAAAATCGGAAATTTTTGCACTATGGATCTCAAACTTGCAGTCGTCGTAATGGGTTAACTTAACTTGAGTTTAGGTGTCATTCGATCTTTTGTTTATTAGCTGACTCCATGGAGAAATTGGTTTCTAGTTTCAGCATATGTAACAGCGATTGGATCTCCGATGGGGACGATTTGATACAGCAAATGGTTTCTAGCCAAAGTGTGTGTGTAAATGCGAATAAATAAATTCAAGAAATCAAATGGTGGGCCGTTATTTTTTATGTTTGTGCATTCCTGGTCAGCGTAACCTTATTAGTTCCAGACTAGACATTCTTGAGTATTCATTTGCGTTATATGCCTGTCTTCATTCTCATCGAGCATCCTGGTCCTGGTCAGTTTCATACATATCATACTGCTCGGGATGTTAATCATACTTATATTATAAATTTCAATGATTTTTGTAAACTTTTTATGGTTATAGTCAACGAAACACTTTGAATGAAAATCAAATTTTGAATTGCAATGTCTCAAAAACCGTAGAAACCCCTTTTTAAGTGTGTTTTCTAGCGTAAACGTTCACTTTCATTAAACCCCGTGTTTAAATAAAAAAATTTTTTTCTTTTTTTCTTTATCCTTGCGGATACGGGATATCGGAAAAATGTTCTTCAGTCAGTAAAAATTTTCCAGTTCGGTATCGTTCTTGATAAAGTCTCACATAATCTAAGTCTTCCAAGACGAGTCCTGTTCTTGATACCGGTCTTGGTGTTGGTTTTTCTGGAATACCAAGGCCAATTCTGTGCGTCGCTATACACCATTCACATATTCTCACCACTGTCAATACAATAGTGAAGTTATCATTTGTAGTACTTCTTCTATCAATTTATCTCTATCTATAAAGTAAAGTATTGAGTGAAGATCCCGTGAATTTGGCTATAAAATTTATGAAAAGTATCTACCACATCGCCGAATAAGCAAGAGCAATTTTACTATGCTGAAAGCAAGCGTTTGGCTAGGTGCCTTAGTTTCTTCAGTTTAGTCACCGGAACTAAAGCTAGCGCTTTAATTTTTTCCTTCAGAATGACCCTCATGTTGTTATTTCATGCTTTTATCATTTTACTATTTTATATAATTGATTTGAATATACACAAAGTATATTTTTTAAAAACAGTCTAGAACCCTCCCACTATTTGCTCGCCATCTTGAAAAGAAGACGAATATGAGGCACCACATATGTCGAAAACCATGTCCCCCAAAAATATGTTGTTTAAGCCAAGCTTGTGTCGACTTTAATTTGAAGCAACTTTATAAACAATACTTTCGCGTGGATGCAAAAATAAAAAGGTATCAAAGGTGTCTTTATGTTGAACATAATTGTCCCACAATCCTATTATTGTCACCCTGTGCATTTCTTAAATCCGTACGTTATCTTTCACATTACTCAAAACGATTTCACACTTTTTGGTGACGATGTGCGGCGTCAGATGAGAATTTATGATGTAAAAAAAGACACAAAGTTGTCGATGTATCTTATCTCAAGCACTAAAGCAACCAAAAGCCAACAATCTCAGCGCAACTCCTGCAGTAATGAGTAAACTCTCTGGGGGCTGTGCATATATATATTCCACGTTTACCTCTGCTAATTTTTCAGTGTTTTCGTTGCATTCCGTTGGCACTCAACACATTTTTTTGTTTGTCAAAAGATTGGATCGCGGCTAGGTTTAGGTGCGAAGATAGTGTAAAAAAGTTAATTCGAAAAAAATCAAATTATTTACGCAAGTAAACTAAGTAAATATGTTTTAAAGAGCAACAACAACATATTTAAATATAACAAAGAAATAAGTTATCTAAAGGTCATTGTTTGAAGTGATTTGAAAAGTAATTCTAGTTTGTTTTGTGGAGTTATTTTGTTGAGGTGCCTTTTGGAATAAGTAGTTCCGCATTATAAGATATTCGGCAGAAAAAATTGCTGGTACGTATTGATGCAAATGATCAGTAGGCAAATAAGATGCTACCAATGTTTTTCAGTTAAGATACAATACACTGCTAAAGTTACGTAAACGGATAGGCAAATATGATTTCTTCAATCGAACAAATCAAAATTGCAAATTCTACATCACAGACACAATGTTTCAACAATTGTCCATGTGTGGTTAAAATGGAAACTGTTTTTGAAAAGTGCTAAGTGGTAAATTGAACCGTCATTGTTGAGATGGATAACAAATAAATTTTTATAGTTTGCGTACAAATGACCAAATATCAAATTACGCGTAGTTTATTGAAACTTTCTCAAATGCTTTATTTATAATTTTCAACTATTACAATTATCTTATATTACACTGCCGATGATGATGTCGGTTATGAATTATAGTGAAATTTATTTCGAGAAAACGAAAAAATAAAAAAAATGGATTTTAACAGTGCTGCGTTTTTTTTGATGCTATCGGTACACTTTAGGCAATGAATCAATCCAAAAGTATAAAACACTAATTAGAAACAAACAATGAAAGGCAATATTTCATGTTATCACAGTTTAAAATTCTGTATTTATACCAAGCACAGCTTCGTCGGAATTCCCCCTTAACTTCTTTTAGAGTATTTTCAAAATTTTGTTGAAAATCGCAGTGCCAAAATGTATAAATACTATTTCACAAGTTAGACTTGATTGTGGAACTTTGATCGGTAGGTGTTCTAGTTAAGTTTAAAAACGTTTCCAAAACACTAAGGTTATTTTTCGCCGAAAAGTTCACTAGCAGCTAAATATGATTAAATAAATACTTCAACAAATGATTCCTTTTATGCGACTGTGATTTTATTTTAATTATTGCATATGCGCATTTTGACCGACACACCCGGTCTTCATCAGTACAATAAACTCTTTAATATTTTACTGAGCCTATATATACAATACTTAAGTTACTTGAGTGATATCATTATGTTCTTAATATTACATCCAATAACTTCGACTTGTTGTTACCTGCATCTTCATTCAGCCTCCGATCTTTAGGTACTTTTCTTATCTCGATTGCTTCCACTATATCCAACTTATTAATCCTATCTACCTCTTTGATCACCTTCATATGTTCTAGCGTGATGTCATGGCCCTCCTTTATTATGTGCTCAGCAACCGCCGAATTTATGCATGGTTTTCTACCTTTCTTGTATAATTCCGCTTCTTTCGTGTGTTCTTCAAACCTCACCTTTACAAGTCTTTTGGTTTGATCTACATAAATTTTACCACATTCGGGGCAAGTAATCTTATACACACCAGCTTTTTCTTCATTTAGCTTCTTATCCTTTTCGCTTATCATCAGCGATTTTAATTTTGAAATTTTACTCGTTGCAGCTGCCGTCAATATTACACTTCCTCAACTGTCTTTTAATAACATTGAATAGCCCCGAATATGATATACTGAATCTTATTTTCTCACGTTCTCTATGTTTTTCATTGTCCTCAAATAATTTCGACAATTTTAGCTTTGCTAATTTTCTCCTTTTCTTCCTAAACATGTTTATTATAGTTCTCCTAACAAATTCATTCAATTCCGTGGTTTCTACAATGTACTTTACTTCTTTTTTGTAGTTTTCTTCTACATGCAAAAGCTTGTGTATGTACCATATTACTATACGCTGCTAAGTGTTGAGCATAGGTAGCCACGATCGTTCTTTGTGTACTCTTTGGTTTTCTAAATATATCGAACTCCAACTTTCCTTGTTTACGAATGATCCATAATTACAAGAAAGGGATAGGATAGGGATAGATAGTTTTGCTCCTTTTCCGTCGTAAACTTAATGTTTTTAAAGATTCCGTTGAGTTCTACAAGGATGTCTTCTTCTTTATTTCTAGGGACAATTGCTATTATGTCATCAACATACCTCCACCAGATCCTAGGATATTGTATTTTAACACATAAACAACACTATAAAAGTCTTGCATATCCCTTAAACAATACGTTTTTAGTGCCATGAACATTTAAAATTTAAAATTTAATTTAAATTTTATTTTAAATCAATTTTATGAAAACTTAACGTAATTTTTCTTTATACTACAATATTTTTGAGATATGGATGAACTTTCGACTAAACGCAAAAATAGCGTTCCTTAAAACCAAGTTAAAAGAAATGAAACTAGCTAAATTGAATGTTATAATGGTGAGACAAAAAAGATAGATGGTTGTTATTAAAAATACATTTTCATAATAAACTTTGGTAGCATGATTTTGATTGATATTTTCATAATTCTATCTAGCTAGTCTATTTTATTCAAGGCAGGCGTTTTCAAACATTTTCTTTTATTTAAAAATCGGCTTAACACACGGGCCAAGGAAGGTTCATACCTTTGGTGGAGAAATATTATTTAGAGCCGCATTATCCTGTAATGTTCTCTCTGACTTTCTCGTTGACCAAATTTAAATAAACTGTTTCATCATTTCTACTCTGATAAATTTTAGAGATGTATTTCCTTTACATTCAACTGCTATCCATATAGACAAAACCTCAATATATTTGTCGTCAATCTTTAAACATAGAATCTATCTTGAGATCATGAAAATGGTACGATCACATAACTAGCCCATGTGGTTTTCATCGATAAAAAGAACTTTCCGTCAGCTTTTCGTCTAGTTTAGAAGTTTCATCGCAAAATTGCAGCGAAATCATGCTGTTTTGTCTTCTTCAGTTGAAATACCTGTGACCCTTGCAACGTTTTCAGAATATTAGGTTAGTTTGATGATTCGCTCACTTTTTCATAACTTGTCATGCCACAAGGAAGGAATTCAAAGTTTTTCATGGCACGGTATGGTTTTGATTGGTAGTAGTTGCTTCTGGTATTGCAGGACATTACTTTTCGTAATTTTCGGGTCCTCTAAGAAGTTCGTGATAACATAAAGGTTTCGTTTTATTAATTAATTTATTAATTAATTAAATTTATTTAGATTTTGTTGCAATTGTTTTCTCAATTTTTAATTAACTGGTTGTGGTATTTCACTTTCATTTAGGAGCATTCCAAGTCCCATTGTTATTTTTTAATCCTGAAAAATTAACGAAATCTTTTCCTGAAATATCTCCCAGGAAGCAAGTTAAGTATAAAAAACGCGTGCCAATTGTGGAGCATAGTGAATTCAGAAATAGGAAACAATGTCTTTATCAAAACTACAGTGGCATCAGGTAATTTCCTTCTAGGACTAGTTCTGGATGTCGTAAGATGACGTGAATAAAAGAGGACAAATTAATAATGGTCACTCGTCAACGTTTCAGATTCAAAACTGAACCGGAAATTCGTGAAGAGTTGAATGTAGCTTGGTATGTTCTGATATTTGTGATAACAGTGAAACCAAGATTGCTGGAGGCTGGACTTCAAGGACGAATATCTGCTAAACAAATGCCTTTTGCTGAAACAGAATATGATAAAATGATTCAGGATTTCAACAATAACAACTGAGCAGATCTGGATTCTTTTCACAAACGAGGTTTGTGGTGGAAAGTATAGACAACATGTCCACCGCGAGTAAAGAGAAAGGACATGTCCATGATTTATATTGATTTGAGATTGTTCTACTGTTAAAAGTGTAGGATACTTGTTCAGAATTGAGAGCTTAATGAGTAACAGTTGTACAAATTTCATACTGAGGTTCCATGCAATACCAAATGAAAAGATTTTTGGAAATTAATATATTTTGATGGAAGACAACGATCCAAAACACATTTGCTAAGTTTTGTACGGACAAAGTTTGTCATCAGGAAGAGCAAGAGATATATACTTCCAGGTATAGAATGGATTCTTCAGTTACGTGGTTTGAACTGTATCGAGTTGAAGTGGCAGAAAGTGGACCGAAGATTTTGAATTATGTAGCTTGTAAACCTGGAAGAATTTTCAAATCACCTTCGAAAATCGCGACAAGGCAGTAAACCTGTCACTCAGCTTTTCCTGCAAAACATAAAATAACCACCAAAAATTATTTTTTTTTGAAAAAAGCTAGCGTTCACCACCAGCAATAGATTTAGTCAATATTTAGCGATCCATCGGGATACGCGTTCAATTTATTACACATACCTTCTAGTGTTGCGTTGGTCAAGGGATATGAGGTAGCTCTAAAGGTAATGTTAGAGGTCTTGGCCCAATTAGGAGTTATGTGCCATCGATTATTATTAGAATATTCATATTCATCACCACAATTGATTTATTTATGTGATCACGTCTTTTCTGTATATGGGCATCTCCCAATTGACATTGTTTCCACATAGCAAATTTTTTGCGTTAATATCTCTTAAGGGGTTACATAGGTCTGGTATTTGCAAAAAATCGATCAAATTCTTTTTATTTCATATGAAAGTATAGTATTCAAGAGTATTCACACCAATTCGAGCAAAATTACCGGAGCTATGAGATTTGAATATCGCGTAGTCGGTACGTGCGCTGTGCCTTACCTAGCGTATTATAGCGTATAAAATCAGCTCCTTTCTTTTTCATCAAACATCACAACATCAAAAGGATGCTCTGAACATCGCGAATGAGGCGAACGAATTACTGTGTGGACCTGGAAGCGACGACTCGATATAAGTCGCTAGAAATAACTTTAATTCATTAAATCGCGGTAAAAAAAACTTTAAACGCGTTTTACTCGAAAGTTTGTTTTTCCGTGCGGTAGGCACGATTTCTCGAGAGCGAATCGACCGATTTTGCTGAAGCTTCACACAGTTCCTCTTTATAGTATTGACTCGTCTTTGAAAGAAGGGATTTTCATTCGGTCAACTCGTTCTTGTTTTATACGAATTTTTTTTTAAAAACGATGAGAATCGCAAAAATGCTAAAAAACATGGCACGAAAATTCATTCAAATAGATTTCAAAACTCTGAATTTAATTCTTTTTTCAATTATTTCGATCAAGCATGAGCCAAGGTCATAAACTATGAGAATTTTTGTGAATTTTTGATTTGAGAAGAACGTGTACCGAAATATTCCGCCTACCGCAAAAAAAGATTGAACGAGGAAAACTGCTTTTTTACAACTTCATGAAATGCCAAGATTTATGTGTGTAAATTTTAAATAGAACAGATTTTTGGTTTTCAAAAAGTTGTTTCTTTTATTCGTTCAAGACCGATGTAACTCGTTGAGGCTGGTAAACGTGAGAAGAGTATTTCCTTGTAAAAAATTTATTACAAAAGGATAATTAGAAACCATCGTACGAAAAATAAGTTGAGTCGTGATAGTTACATTGAAATTGAGCCTGAACTTATCAAAAATGAACATAATTTATCAGTAGTTTTTCCATTTAACTAATGGTTTTTCCTATATTTTTTTGGAGTGCTGTGAATATCATATTATTCATCGTATCATGCCATGTTATTCATCGTATGCGATCACAATATGGTAGAAATAGAGATTTACGTTAGTCACTCGACCATAAAATGCATTTCACATCAAATCATTCAACTGGGTTAGACATTGAGACCATTCAAAAGACCTCAGCTGTAATTTCGAAGGACATCTCTTAATTCATAACTTAATTCGTCTTATTAATTGACCATGGTCAGCGTTGTATTAAAAAAACGAGACTATTATTTTATTATTGTCGAAAAAATAAGTTTTCATCATTAAAAAAATCTCGTTTCTTGCTTGTAAACAGTTGAGACAGCTTTGCTTTTCTAATTTTGAGACAAAATTTGGAAACATATAATGTTTTTAGATAACCTCCAGTTTTAAAATTTTTTTTATATTATATTATATATTATTATTATATTTATTTAATATAGATTGCATTTATAATTGCAGAGAATTTTCTTCATAATGGTTGGATTTTTGTATTACAGAACATTCAATTCTTTCCCATCCCTTATCAATTGTTGATTTGACTATTTCGTATAGTAAAAACCAGTCTGCACCAAAACACCGCTGTATATGTAATTTCGATAACATAAATTGCGCTTCTTTGACACAATTGTAAATTTTCCACTGTATTATCATTTGCTTTCACATTTCATTCATAAGTGAAAAAGCTTAATGTATTTGAACAAATCATGAAAATGAAATAGTTTTCTAAGTCTAGAGTTGGTGATAATGAAACAACAAACATAATCATTGTGACTCCAGTTGGTCATTGGAACCCGTGGCTACAGGCTAGCAATGAAATTTAGATACAAATTTTCCCTATCAAAAATAAATTTAGCAACTAATGAAAACTACGATGCAATTACTAATTTATTATGAAGGATCGATTTAAAGCTGTGAAAATTTTTAACGTTTTTTCAAAGATACTTTATACGTCTCAGTTGTGATTTTATTAAAATTCATTAAATGACAACGCGGCAGATAAAAAGAAGTGTTTTGTCCTTA
This sequence comes from Oxycera nigricornis, assembly GCA_963942545.1. Classification (NCBI taxonomy): domain Eukaryota; kingdom Metazoa; phylum Arthropoda; class Insecta; order Diptera; family Stratiomyidae; genus Oxycera; species Oxycera nigricornis. The sequence goes on along the minus strand of OZ012662.1, from coordinate 25,122,451 downwards.
TTTTTATAAAATTTAATTCGGTAAATAATAAATGATTGCATGTGGTTGATTGCAATAATTATCTTTATCTTCTTGTCTCAAATCCGGGATGAGTTGTATTACTTTGTACATATTCAGTTTTATCTACAATTGTTCGAAATTTATCTTGACATGAAAATGCTAGCGTGAAGATATATATTGTAGAAATGAACCCCATGAGAGCAATTATGAGCTTTGATTAGCGCCTCAAACTGAAGAAAGATTGTTTAACGCTTGCTGAACATGCAAACACTAACGATATTATTTAGTGTACCTATAAACTACCACAGTCTTCCGGTTTAAATGATAATATTGATAAAAGGAGCACAACATTTCTGTCGCTGTATTAAAGATACAAGAAAAACAATAAACTTAAAAGCGTCAAGCGTTTAAATTACTCTAACTTCAAATATTTTTAATAGCAATTCGTCAATATTTTGTTAATTACATAATTAGTTAAAATTGTTATTTATATTTTTCAAGGATGGTTTGCAAATAACTTGAATTCAATTTCACATTAGTTTTCTTCTATAAATGATCATGAAGATATTTCAAAAATCACAAACTTATTTTAATATTTACATTGAATATTCTATCCAAAAATCTATCTAATCTATCTTTATAGCCACTTTATCAAAATGAATACAATTGTAAATCCAATTCGTAATCATAAACTAACGTGTTTTGAAACAGTGACGTATTTTATATTTTTTAAGTATTTAAACACAACTAAGTTACCAAATCCGGCTTCGCAGTAATAGTTTTGAATATTTTGTAACTTTTTGTAAATATTTAAAGCCTAATTACTCAATCAGACAACATATATATTTTGTAACTTTAATGACTGGGCAAATATTTTGTTTGACTATGTTTCTCTCAAAGTAGGACATGTATCATGAAATCTGTTTCAATTATTTCACTTTGTCACAGATAAACTATAAACTTATCTTAGATTCTCTGGTTAATATGTATTTTTGAGAAACCATGTGGTACTTTTGGCGCCAATTTATAGGAAATGTATCAATGTTGAAATGGCACACCAATTGTCGATTGAGGAGCTCTGTAAGTACATCCTCCAGGTTTTTAAAGAGCTTCTCAGTCGACAATTAGTGTGCAATTTCAAATAGAAATAGAAGAAATATTTTTGAATCGTTTTCGCAGAAAAACACTATTCGAGTTACTTCGCAAGGGGATGAAAGACACTTTTATTTGATGAATAATTTTATGATTTTGAAGATCAAATGTTTCCTATAAAATTCGAATCAGTCGCACTTAACCATAAACCGCGGTAGATGCTAAGAAAATTATTGTCTGCACGACGAAAATTTTCATTAAAAACCTCCAACGTAGCGTTTAATTACCATAACGAAAATGTTAATGTAATTTTTTTGTATATGAAAATATTCATTGTTAGAAAGAACCATGAATTATTTAATCTTTAATAAAAAAAATTCAGTTTGCTTATTTTCTGGTGTTGCTGAAAGGTTTTTTTATCATGTGCGAGCGATTTCTCTCATTTAGATTGATCGTTTGTTTGTCAAGTCCACTTCAATCTTCATATTTCTATAATGTCACTATTGTTTGTGTTGTGATTGAGATTTTAACCGACGCAGGAACTATAGGGTATTCTAATCCTATCATTCTTTTCTTTAAATTTAAATAAAACAAAGTTTGTTTAAGATGTCATCGAAGTTTTTATTCATTTGAAAGACCTATCGATGTCATTTGGTACGAAATATTACATCGTTCAAATGTCCGCCGCGGCTTCTCTGGGTGGCGCGCATCCGAAATGTCATTTTTCCATGACTCTGGCACACAAATCAGACTGAATTTGACCAATGGCATGAATTATGTTGAGTTTGAGGGCCGCTTTGGTTTGTTGTTTATTTGCATAGACCTGCGACTTAAGAAAACCCCGCAAGAAAAAGTCTAACTGGGTCAAATCGCACGATCTCGGTGGCCAGTTTACATCACCTCCACGTGGTTTGACCATGCTCTCAAATTACTCGTGCAGAGTGTCCAATGTGGCATGACAGTTTTGTTTGTTGACATATCCATTCATTCAGAAATTGACTACATCGCTGGAGATGATTTTATGATGAAAATTAGGGTCATTACCAGTTTTATCATTTGCACGCGTTGTTGAACTCTATATCCATCCATGGTGATTTTGAAAAACAGACTGAATAAATGACAGCCAATTTGACAGATGTAGCTTCAAAAATATGGCCACTATCAACTGGCAATGTTTGGAAGTCCCTATTGGAAAACCCCATATAAGCCTGCCATTTTAGACATTTTTCCAAAGTAACATAATCATAAGGTAACATCTTGGTTAAGTCCGGCAAGTATTAACAGCTAATAAAACATATCATAAACTGACGAATAACTTCTTTAAGTAACAAAACATTTATATAAAATTAGTTTACGAATGTTTCGAGTCGAATTTAATGAAAAATTACCACAATTTACGAGCAACTAAAATGATTCAATGAGAAAAAAATTGATATTTGCTAACACAAGCATGATTTCGTTAAATTAATGTAAGAGTTCGTAATATTATCGACGTTTTTCGCGATAACAACGAAATTAAGAATACTCTATTTCAAAGATTCGAAACTATTTTCATTGTTTTAAAGAAAAAATATGTTGTGACAACGGAAAATAGTCGACAAATTAATTAAACTTACTAAGAATATTTTTTTGGTATTATTCCTGGTTCAATAATCAAAATCTTTAATAAAACATTCCACTCTAAAAAATTCACTCTATTACTGTGTATTTTTATTTGCAAATGTTTAAAATTGTTCCATAGAAAACTGAAAACTGGCTAAAAATACATCAAAAACATTACCCATTGTGAGAAATCGTGTAATATTTTTCAGAAGCACCCTGTTTCTATTATATTTCTTTATTTTTCCATACATTTTATAATTGTTTGTTTTATTTAACACTTAATTCATCTTAAATCACTAAGCAATTAATTGCAGCATATTGCGTATTGAAATCTTCATCTTGGAGTCAATAGCCTGACCTAGCTTCTGTTTTGAAATCATTGAAGAAAAATATGTTGGCTTCTACAGGTGGAAAAGTAATACTAGTTTTAATCTAGAAGCGGGAAATAAATACTAGTTGTCACCTTGTAAAAGTAACCTTAGAAAATAAATGTAAATGTAAATATTGTAAAGAACTTCCATTCTTTTTGAGGAAACGACGCTTTCCGCATTAGTATTTATGTACATAAGCGCGCTTGCAGACATGCCTGATGCTTGAATAAATAGCTATTTTTGTGGGAAGAGGAAGCTTAATACTGATGGGGGTAGTAATCAAATAATTTTTTTTGGGATGTTCGGAATCAGAAGTCAATCTTAGAAATGCACTTGGCTATTTGGTAGGAAAGATTTGCAGTTGCCAATTTTAAGTTGTTATGGTGAAACAACATAAATGAACGAGAAAGACGTGTATATTCCACGCTGTTTGTAGGTTTTTATATCATGAAGTATTTTTTGGGGCTGTTATACTGAGTTCTGTCTTTGTTTACGTAGCCCAATAATACACACGGGCAGATGGGCGGGGTTAATAATGTTGTGGTCGCCATTTATTTCGTGTGTCGAGACTACCCGAGCACTGCCCCTACATTCAGAAGAGGTTTAAAGCGAGTATCTAAAATCGGTAAAGGTTAAGATTATGGCCCCCACCCCCGAAGGGAGTGGGAGTAGAGGGGATCGAAAGAGAGGGTTTACTATGGCATAAAATGTTCGCGGTGGTCACGGCCCATGAGAAAATGGTTATTATATTTTTTACGGTAAAAATGACCTTCACCAATTATTTTGGATTTTTTTAATTTTTTTTGTTTTGTTTTGTTTTGTTTTTATTTTGATTTTTTGTTCCCCCCCACAAAAAAAAATGTTTTTATATATTTTTTCGATTTTCAAACATGTCCAAGAATTACTTCCCAGATCAATTTTACGGTTTCATATGGTCTCTAAATAAAGGTGAATTAACCATTTATTTCAACGTTGGAAGGTGGAAATCTTCAAAAGATACCGATCAGCTCCTGTCTCTCGGCATGCCGGGTTGCTACCGACTAAAACCACCTCCGTTTCCTTCAATCATTCTCTCCATCAAAATATTAGTAATTCTCTATATTTAAAATTTCAGTACATAATACTTCCCAGACGATAAGAATCGGCATAAGGGATATTACCAAATTTGTAAGTTTTAATGTCCTTTTAGTTAGATTAATAGTTCAGACTATATGTTTGTGAATTATTTCCTGTTGATTACATGTTTGGCTTTGACTTTAGTGGAGCTGATTGTACTTGTAACTTACTTCGAAAGTTGGTCCTGAAGGAGATATTTTGTATTGTCGTTTCAAGGAAGTTGAGTTCGCTATGATTTTAATTTTGTCCGGTAGTGTATTGTTAAAGTTAGCTGCTTTGTTGAAGGGGTCTTCTTTTATCCGATCAGTCCTGGCAAATGCCATAGCTATATTATTTATGTTTCTCATTCTGTTAGTGTTTTTCCCTCAATTTTATCTGATTTCACAGCGGTGTACACATACTCATTACGGTGTAAATTCTTATATATGAATTTAGCTCTTTCCATGGAAATCATGCATTGTAAATTCAATTCTTGGGCTGTTTTGAAAACTTCGCTCGTTGGAGTTGGCTTAGGGAGATTGTAAATGGTTTTATACGCCTTGTTTACTAGTCTGGAGGTCAAGGTTTCGCTCCAATTCGTGATGCCATTCGAAATTTTGGAAAGGAGGTGCGCATACACAATTTGGATTTTTTTCTTTGGAAAGAAGTAGAAGCGACGTAGACGACCAATGAAGACAGCCAATTTTTTCCTCAGATCATTTATGTGTGGAGTTCATGTTAGCTTCTCGTCCATTTGCCCGGCAATGGAAGAAGAAGCAGAAAGTTCGAGAAAAAAACAGCAGCAGTTGTAGTGGTGACAACAGAGGTGCTCTGGTGTTGGCCGGACTTATGACTTGAACCAATCTTTCAGTGTTATTTGGCGGCCAGCTATCGCAAAAACATCTAATGCAAATCTGTTAAGAAATGTCAGAAGGGCCGTAGGCACTACCTCGACAAAGCCACTATTTATGCTGTTAAATTGGCTCCCGACTAAGACAACAGGCCAAGTTCTCTGCAATTCGATTAAAAGCACTACGTCTCCGGCATGAGGGGAACAATGGCCACTCCAAAATACTACGGAGGAATGGACCAATGCCAGGGAAAGTAGACCTTGCTTCTCCAATTCCCTGTTTTCACCATGGTTTCAAGTCAATCATCCCGAGTAGGGGTGACTGGACCATAGAAAGAAGTGAGATACAGGAATCGATCGACATCTACCCTGATGGATCAAAGATGGATGGAAAAGTTGGCTGTGATGTTTTCTCACAACGGCTAGGCCTGAAACTATCCTTCCGGTTACCAAGATTACAAGGCAGTAGACTGTCTGAGAAACCAGAAAATTTCCACAAGAAATTTAAACATCTTTTTTGACAGTCAAGCTGCTATTCAATCACTATCCAGCGTGCATACCTCATCCAAGATTGCTATGAAATGTCGCTCACAATTGGACGTTATGTCTCTTCATTGTGAAGTAATTCTTTGCTGGGTCCCGGGACATAGTGATATACCGGGAAATTGCGAAGTGGATGCTCTAGCAAGAGCTGGCACTGAGCTCCAAGAATTGACACTTAAACCCAAGTCGGTCAATCTCTAGCCTCCATTAAGCTAGGATTCAAGCAATATTACATGGAGGCTGCAAATAAGGCCTGGATACTGGAATTTCTTCCAGTAGCCTGTGGGACAACACACTTGACACGCACTGAGCTTCAAACGCTCCAAGCAGCTCCTCAACAACAGCCGTGAAACTTTCAGTTCCATCATATCCTTACTGACGGAGCATTGTCTAATTAGCAGGCACGCAGAACGATTGAGTGTCGGAGGAAGAGTAACAAACGATTCAACATTTTCTGTGCGTATGCCCAACACTATCTAGGAATCGCATGCTAAATTTAGGCTCGCTATTCCTGGACCGTCTCACGGAAGTAGGTAATTTAAACATTACCTAATTCTAAATGGTTCTCATCATCTCGCAGGTGGGTTTTAGTGCCGTTTCAATCTTCTGTGGTATGACAATGGGCCTATTGTGGCCTAAGTGAGTCATCTATTGATAAAGAGAGCTGCCACTAAAACCAACGAAACATTCATACTAATCAGTCACAAAAGACGGTTCATGTATTTTTTCAAAGTATGTTCAACCACCAGCTTTTGAACTATTTTAACATATAAAATTTTGGGATAAATTTTATAGTATTTCTCCCTAATTTCCAATAGCTCTTTGTAACCATTTTTCCAAGGGATGATAAAGATTTTTTCTGATTAAATTGAATCAAGCCAGTTTCTCAACTCAACCGATAATGTATTTTTAACTTCCCAGTATATGGGACAGTTCGTGGACAGTTTTTTCTACGAGCACAACTCACGTAAACAAAGTCGTATTGACTTTGTTGAGGTGTCAATCGAAGCGTCTTTGCAATCTTAAGAGCTGATTAGTTTTTGGGGCATTTCAGTAGCGGGAGTTTGTTGTTTTGCCCCTTTGAAGGTCATTTGCGTAATGCGTTATATATCGCGAACCAATCATACAAGTTGCATTATTAAGGTGTCAATCGATGCGTATTAATATTTGCGTGAATCTATCAAATTTTTACAAATATTGTTGGACCCGTTTTTTAATTTAAGAAAAAAGTGCAAAAATTAGGTTCTTTTCATAAACAATAAATTTTTAACCTGGTTTAAGGAATATAGTAATGACTTTCTATAAAATTTAAATACACCAAACAGTACTTGTAAAAATACCATCAAAACTTTTTCTCATGATAACGTAAAAAATTAAATAAAGAATAAAAAATCATTGACATTCATCATGACCTTCAAGGTCATTTCTGTTATTCACTATATCTCACGAACCAGATATAATATTTGCATCAATAAGGTGTCAATCGACGTACATTAACATTTTTGTGATGTTTTTAACATTATAAAAATACGCTTCAGTCGTTTTTTTAATTTAATAGAAGAAAATGCGAAAACTTGGGGTTTTTTTCATAAAAAATATTTTTTTTACTTGATTTGCACAACACAGTAATAAATATTTATAAAATTTATACATTCTTATCAGTTTTTGAAGAGAACCATCGAAATTTTTTTCCATGATTATGAAAAATAATTTTAAAATAAAAAATCATTCAAAGTCAGCATGTAAAAAGGGTTCACATGAATGATATTACTTTATATCTTTTATTCTAAGGAAATTGTTGTTAATTTAATCAAAGTTTTAGAATATTTGCATAATTTGAGCAGATATTTAATAGTTTTTACAGTCTTTTAATTAAAAAAAACTGCTTAAATTTTGAAAACCAACAAAATTTCAATCAAATTTGCATTTGTGGTAATCAACGCTTTGAATGGTAGAATGTTTTGTAGTCAATACTTTGCAAGACCATATGCTTTAAAAAGCTTTCATCAAACAAAAAATTGTAGTTTTTAGTAGATATTCTTTAGTAATCGTAAGATTTCAATTACTTCCTCCATCATCATTTGTAATACATTTTACTTTTTACATGCAATTGAACCTATTCTTGACTGCATGTTCAAAAATTTTCAAGACCAATAGAAAATATAAAGTAATTATTAATCTCATTGATGTAAAAAATCGTGAAAAAATATAAATTTAGTGATTATGCTGAAGTCATGGCAATTTTGAACATAACTATTCAAAATGGTCACCACGCGACAAAATCTATTCATTGGGCGTAATAACAAAAACTGCATTCATTTTTGCTAGCGCTCTTTTGTCCTTCAAGCATCGATGTAAAAATAACAAATACCGTAAAAAGGTCCAAACCGATTGATCGATCAAATCAATCTACTCCTATCCACCAAAAGTCTGACGTAATCAATGGACCCTCCCGTAGTCGATATGATTAATATTAACTCATTCCTGTTAATGCTATGAATACCTCTCATTATTATTTGTTAAAGTAGTGTTATTTTCAAAATTATTATTGTGTTTAATATTTTTATTGTTTATCTAGATGTTACTGGGAAGTTGACCGTGTGGACGTGAAGGGTTGCACTTCGCCGCTTGTTAATTTTTGATTTTCTAGACGGTGACTAACGAAACGGTTTCAATATTCTTCACTTACTCTCTGAATAACAGCAAACACTGTGTCACCTTTTACTTTTAAACATGTAATAGGTATATGTATCTTTAAACTGATTACTTATAAGCAAAATATCCTAGTTATTTACAGCTTGTGTATAAAAGAAAGGATCATACATTTGTTGGAAGAAACAGTACAAGCAAAAAAATCTAACTATACCCTATCATTCATTTTAATTTTTCGAGCATCTTACTGATAATTTAACCTTCAAATGTGTGTTGCAATGTATAACTTATTAATTAATTTTTTTAATCGTTCACAAGAATACACGTGCATGTTCAATGTAGGATTTATCTTATATATGTATATGATATGATATTTATTGTTCGAAATTAACCCCACTTACTAGCAGATCTTTTCCAATCGTCCAATAAATCGTTTGGATCCATCGCTTGATCCAAACGATGCTAGTGTAAAAAGGTCTAATATCGCATAATCATCATGCTGAATGAGATTTCACAGACTTATAGACGCCATCCAGTTGTTTAATCATGTTGGAAATCTGTTACTACCAAGCACTAGCGCTAACATCAACACTTTCAATTTCGAACGTAGATAAGATTTCGAGCGGCAACCTCTGATTGATGTGCTCAAGCTGCAAGGAAACATAGTGTATATTCTAGATAGTGATTTTGAGGTCTTTCCAGAACGTTGTCGTCTAAGGCTGGGCGCAAACGTGCTGATCGCTTTCTTTTCTTGCCGACACGATTTATATTCTATGCATGCACATAAACTTTTAAGAGCCAACTAGATGCAAGTACTTTCCACGATATGCGGCCGATTTACAATCGTAGAAAAAGCCGTGGAAAAAAATTGAAAGAGACAAACCGTGTTGAGGTAGCGCGGTCGTAGCACACGGTTTTATGTAAATCGCAAAAGAGCTGGGGAGATAACACGGCGTTCTGATCGGGTCGTGCCGGTAAGAAAAGAAAGCGATCAGCACGTTTGCGCCCAGCCTAAATAAATCATCTGCAAAGTAAGAAGTAGCGCAGCTGAAAGGCTAGCTTTGATAACAGAGGTTTTTCGCACTTCTAGAATAGTTGGTAGATAACGAATGTAAACATGAGCAACAAGCAGAAGACAATGAACATGTTTACCAGTGCTGCTGCCGCGAAATCGCTTGCTTGTGGTCGCTTCTTGAGAACATTTTCTGCTCATCAAAAAAAACTTCCATCTATTTATACATGAAAAGCAAAGTGCGCTGGGAAAATGAGAATTCAGTTGAAACGTGAGAATAAAGTTTAGTGTGAGCGAGTGTATGAAGCAGATAAGTACACTTGTTTTACTCTCGTAAATTATTTGTTAAACAGCATAGATTTTTTCCACACAACCTTAATATTAAACTTCCGTAGTTTATATAAGTGCAGTAAGGTAAGTAAAAATGTCTTTAAATATCTGAAGCTGAAGATAAACGCTTATTGGTCGTCTTTTATCGATACGTCCGCAAATATCAAGCGATCTAGAGCAAATTCAGATCTACGACTCACATGTGGTTCGTTCCTCCGCGGTTCGAATATAACGAGAAATTCAAGATTTTCCGCAACCCATCAGCTACCGTAATTTATTGATTGGTTTCGCGGATAAGTTTCGTATGTTTTGATACTTTATTAAACTGTTTCATGCCGTGTAGGCAAGTTTATACGAAACTACGAGAGACGATAACTTTTCCAACCGTTAATGTAACTTCCTTATTGTTCTTTGCAGACGAGTATAAGCCGAAGACATGAGAAACGGGCGAGTATGTGGTTGGCTGATTTTTCTAGTATGGACCTTTTTGGCCTCAACTTTACGAACCGTCGATTTGCGAACGGTACAAGATGTTAATGGTAGTATCGAGTTCATCATTCTTCATAACAATGACATGCATGCTAGATTCGAACAAACGGGACGAAATAGTGTAGCATGTCCAGCTAAAGATGAACAACGAGGAGCATGTTACGGAGGATTCGCCAGAACGGCACATGTGTAATTTGGATTAATTTAATATGATGGTCGTATGAGAATGTTTGTTGGCTGTTTCAGGATACGCCAGTATCGGGAACAGGCAAAAAGACCAAGTGGAGTGCCGGTGTTATATCTAAATGCTGGTGATACGTACAGTGGAACATCATGGTTCGCTATCTTTAAGGACAAGATCGCGTCGACTCTTATGAATGCTTTGGAGCCAGATGCAGCGGTAAGTAATGTGCCTTTTTTGGTCTTGAAGATTTCGAGCATTTGTGCGTGCTATATGAATTAGAATCAGTGTTTTACCATTGATCCTAATTTTTTAAATTGGCAAATGATAGAATCTTATTTTAAATTACTGCAATAAATTGCGCCGTTATTTGAATCAAATCCATCGTTGTCTAGAACTAGACACAAAATAACAGATATTTCAAACTACTATGTAATACTGTCACGATAATAATTTCACCATAACTTCCAAATCGTCGAAGCTTCACTCAATAATTGTCTTAAAATCGTAATAAAATCATCAAACAAAATTCTCCCGAAATCTAAAAACTTTTAATTTGTTGTTACTTCAAATATAAAATTGAAGCCAGAAATAGTTTTGTCTAAAATTTAAACAGAGCTTGCTATTTTTTTAAAAAAAGTTAATCACTTATTTACTTTACAGTGATGTTCAAACCCCTAAAAGTAAAAAAAACAACAATTATTTCTAGCCGAATTTCTAGCCGAAAAGTATCTATGCATAAATTTGAGCTGAATTGAGTTTAAAACAAGCCGTGACGTGCGACCCTTGAGGTCCACAAGGTCAACTTCCCGGTGATATCTACATAAATATTAAAAATATTAAACACGACAATAACTATGAAAATAATAATACTTTAAATAATAAAAATGTACTTCTCATAAAAGTTATTGGAACTTAATATTAACCGTAACATCTACGGGAGCGTCCATTGATTAGGTAAGGATTTTGGTGCATGAGGTGTTGATTGAATATTCACGCGGATCAATTGGAGGGGAACAGGTTACAAAGCCAGCAAAAATGAATGCAGTTTTTGTTATTACGCCCACTGAAAAGATTTTGTCGCGTGATGGCCATTTTGAATAGTTGCGTTCAAAATTATCACCGAATTTGTCTTTCTTCACGATTTTACATCAATGAGACTAAGAATTACTTCTTAATTTCAGTTGGTCTTGAAACATAGAATATGCAGTCAAAAATAGGTTCAATTGCCTATAAAAAATAAAAAAGTAAAAGGTATATACATTTGACTTTGAATGATTTCTTTTAATTTTTATTTAATTTTTTTTTGTAATCATTACAAATTTTGTTGCTGCTTTCTCTACAAAAGTTGATAAAAGTTTATAAATTTTATAAACATTGATTATTGCAAGTCAGGTTAAAAATTAATTTTTTTATGAAAAAAACCGTAGTTTTCCATACATTTTTTATTAAATTAAAAAAACGACTTTAACGATTTTTTCAAAATCTAAAAACATCACAAAAATTTTAGTACGCGTCGATTAACACCTTAATGATGCAAATATTACATTTGTTTCGTGAGATACAATGAATGACATAAATGACCTTGAAGGTCATCGTGACTTTTAATGATGTTTTATTTTTAATTTATATTTTTTCGGAATCACGAAAAAAGGGTTTGCTGGTTTTTTTTTACAAAAACTGTTTGGAGTATATTAATTTTGTAACCATTCTTTACTGATTTTTGGAAATCAGGTTAAAAATTCATTGTTTCTGAAAATGCCCTAATTTTTGGCAATTTTGTTTTAAAATTAAAAAACAGCTCGAACATTTTTTTTTAAATTTGATAGAATAATGTGGATGTTAATACGTGTCGATTGATCAAGCAAATCCTATGTTTGGTTCGCGAAATATAGCGCACGAAAAAATGACTTTCAAAGGGTCAAAACAACAAACCCCCTCGACCGAAGTGTCCCAAAAACTAATCAGCTCTTAAGATTGCAAGGACGCTTCGATTGACACTTCAACGAAGTCGATACGACTTTGTTTACGTGAGTAAAGCTTAGTACACAGTTCGGTTCGGCGCAGAAATTTGTATGAAAATTCTGCAGTTGGCAGAAATTCCGCACAGAATTTCGGACTCAATTCTGCAGAAGCAGTACACAGTTTTCTGCGCAGGATCAATGAACTCGGTAGATGGCAGCACCAAGTACTCTCCACACTTTTCAGGCTTGAATTTTAATTGTTTCGACATTTCTTTTGATGCAGAAAGTTGACGTTTGGCAATAGCTGTCATTGAAACTGTCATTGAAGTTGTCGCCATCATCCAATGAGGAAGGAACTAATGGAGAGGAAAATAAACAAATTTCTTGATATGAGTTTTTCGAAGCATCTACTGTCGGAATGCGTAATGACTATTTGAAAGGCGTACTTGGTCAAGAGTTGGGGGCATGCCTCTAGAAGGCGCTAAATTTGAAAACCAATTATGAATTTGGAGAGGTTTAGTTGAATAGGTCTCAAAAAAGCTGAAAATATGTAACAGTAACACAATCTTTTATCATATTCATATAGTTATTTATTTGCAAACACACACACACTTATATTATATATATATGTATATATCTATATATATATATATATATCGGTTAGGTTACTGTTGAAAATTTTCAGCTTAGTATACATATATATATATATATATATATATACATATATATATATAAACTTATATATATATATATATATATATTTATATATATTTCACCTCCCTCATCCTTTTTGCAACCGGGCTTGGGACCGGCTCAGGCGGATTTAAGGTGCTGGTACTGCTTGTCAAAATGTTTTTTATAATTAAGTCGTTTCTCACAATTGCAGTTGTTTAGGATAAATACATCAAATTCATTAGCACGTTTAATGATCATGTACGAATAACGAAAATTGTATGAATTGAACCCACTCAAATTTATCTTCTGAACCGCTACTGAGTGGCACAATGTCTAAGAGGTGAAAAATTACATTCATAAACAAAACAATAAACAACATTTTTCTGCGCGATTTTCTTTGAAATTATTACATATATTCGTCGCGAGAACTATTAAGAGGACACTTTTCTCAAGAAATGTTTAATTACCGGTGAAATGAAATGCCGACAGGACGTGCATACGGCCGATTTCGACAACACCTTACAATGCACTTCATTTTAGTGTTTTTTCGCTTTTGTCACTGATAACTCAAACTCACAACACGTCTATTGATAAAAGATAACACTATACAAGTTTTTAGTCACTTCTCAAACTCGACACATTTGCAAATCACCATAAATTATCAATCGCGCACGAACTTTCAAACAATTTCGGCCCTTGTCATAAACGAATTTGACATTCATAAACAAAACATATGTTTTCACAAAAAGAAGAAGAGTAAAATAGTCGTCTCTCTCGTACGTTAACTGAGACAGCCTTGTCACCGTTCCTATTAGTTCCCTGTTCAATGCCATCATCAACAGCAGCCGACAATTTGAAGAGTCAAAATTCTAATTCTTAACTTCCACTTGTCTCCACTAGTCTCCATTGTCAAATTTCCAGCAGAAAATTATTTACCAAATGTGGAGACATGTGGAATTTTCTGTTCTGAATCGAACTGTGTACTAGGCTTCATGCTCGTAGAAAAACTGTCCAAGAACGCACGTACGTATGTACGTATACACACACATACATATATTTTCTAAAATCTATTTGAATATACTCTAAAGACCTCAAAACGTAAAGAAAAGTCGAAAATTTCAATTTCGATTTTCGATGCGGTTACAAGGAAGTTAAAAATTAAATTAAATAATTTCGCAATTAATGCATAGTTAATACACTATTAATCTATTTTTCCAGAGTTTGGGCAACCACGAGTTTGATGAGGGCATTGAGGGTCTTATACCATTCATACAGAATGCCAAGTTTCCAGTCTTGGCGGCAAATTTAGATCTCTCGCAAACACCAGAGCTGCTGGGTCTGCCGAAACTTCATAATTCAACTGTTTTGAGAATATCCAATATACTAGTTGGAATCATTGGCTACTTAACACCAGAAACAAAAATTCTTAATCGGCGCAACAATATTGAATACATTTCGGAAGTTGAGGCTATCAAGTAAGTAACATAGAATTCCATTGAGTTTTGCTATTAGAAGAAATTAATTGATGTTGACCTGCAGTTACGAGGCAGCCAGGCTCAAAGCTGAAGGAGTGAAAATTATCATTGCCCTTGGCCATTCCGGATACGATACTGATCAAGAAATCGCTCTTCACTGCCCGGAAGTGGACATAGTTGTTGGTGGCCATACTAACACTTTTCTGTACACCGGTGTTCAGCCGGACATTGAAAAGCCTGAAGGACTGTATCCAACAGTGATTGTTCAAAACAGCGGCAAAAGAGTTCCCGTGGTCCAAGCCTACGCATTTACGAAATACTTAGGATACATCAAACTCAGGGTATGAAGCCGATATATTCCAGAGATAAGAAAATTCAGCTTTGAAAAATTCTGTCTGGCGTTTCAATTATTTTTTGTACACAAATTGAGACCGATTTATTTATATTTTAGTTTGATACTCAAGGATCGTTATTAGACTGGGAAGGTAATCCGATTTTGCTGGATAGCTCCGTTCCCCAAGAGCAGGACATTCTTGATCTGTTGAACATCTATCGGCCGAACGTAACTGCGGCTCAGATAGAAGTTTTAGGCGAGTCCAAGGTAATTTTGGATGCGAGCCGACGTGCTTGTCGAAAGGATGAATGCAACCTTGGCAATCTGGTGGCTGACTCCATGATCTATGCCCGAGTCAAAGAGTTGCAGACGACGTCTTATGCTTATTGGACAGACGCTTCAATTGCTTTTGTGCAGGCTGGAGGTAGGCGCTCGTACTTTATAATCTGTGTAAATAAATGTGGTTTATGCAACTTTGCAGCCCTTCGGTCGTCTGTGGACCGCAAGCCGAACTCAATCATCACACGCAGTGATATTCTCTCCGTCTTGCCATTCGGAAATTCGTTGTATGTAACCAAGGTTCCAGGACATGCAATCCGTTCCACCCTTGAATACTCAGCCACTAAGTACGATTTGATGGAATCGAACGGTGGATACCTGCAAATGTCTGGTGTTCGTGTAGTTTACAATATGACTAGACCTCACGGACAACGGGTAGTTAGTGTTGCTGTTAGATGTGCAGAATGCCTTATTCCCGCATACCGAACTCTTGACGATAAAAAGATGTACAAAATAATAATTTCATCGTTCCTATTGATGGGTGGAGACGGACACTCTATAGTCGATATGGAGAATCCTTTGCGAGAAGCTGTTGACATGGGAATCACGGATACGGACGCTGCAATACAGTATATTAAGGATAGAGATCCCGTGAGTCCTGCTGTGGAAGGAAGGATCACAATATATTGTGGAAATAATTGTTATTAAATAAATAAACAAAATGAAGTACAACCCATTTGTTCTAAATTAAACAGGTGAGGTCGAATTTTTCCAACCTTGAATGAGATGAGGTCTGATGTTTGCAACCATGTAAAATAAGAGATTTATATCAGTTAACATTGGCGCATTCTCCTTTTACCTACTTTTCCTATGAAGACGGTCTGCACAGACGGTCTGCACAGATGGTCTGCATGGGCGGTCTTCATAGACTGTCTGCGTAGGCATTAAAACAGACGGTCTGCACATACATTAACACAATGGGTGGCACAGACAAATAAAAAACATTCAAATAAAAACAAACAAACAATAAATATTTCCAATGAATAAAAGCGCCTCCATTAAATACGTAAGAATTATTACCCAAATATTTAAGATCATTTATTGTAAGGGTTCGTAAGATTTCAGTGATGTGGGCGGAAGCAAACAGTAATGGAACCAGTGGTTTAGAGGAGGTGAAGGTAGCTTACGTGGGTGAAATGAAACATGCGGAAAAATAGGAAATCATCCAGCTGCTAATCTCGAAAAATATTTGCATATGCAAATATCGCCCCTCCTCTTTTTCTTCTAACGATCTTGGATTATAGCGTCAGACAAACCAGACAGGCATGACATACCAGATGGCAAGATCGGCCAAATAGGTGTCAGGAGGAAGTACGGCAGTTCTCGTGAGAAAGAACAGCCAGCGTCACCCAATCCCGATCCGTGCTTTAAGTAAATTTGAGGTCCCGGCGATTAGAATGCGAAAGGGCTCCTTTGAATTCGTAGCGATATTTGCTTGCGCACCCTCCTCACCGAGTACATCCTGGACCCTCACACTTTTTATTCAACAAGTCCTTATTTGAGTTCGAAGCATCGCCAATGCAGTGCCGCAAGAAGTAATCAAGTAGGGAACAGGCTCAGCAGATTCATCGCCGAGAAACAAGTAGACCTGCACGCACCAAATTGCACCATCATAGACCTTGTGATTGATGATAACATTCAACAGCCTGTAACCCTCACTATGCTAGGTGAGCTAACATCAGATCATAAGCCGGTACTTTTCCTTAGACAGGATCTTTTCGTTGACGATTCTCAAATAATAGGGAAGAAGATCAATTATAAAGCCTTTCACGATGAATTGGTTAACGAACCTATAAATGAAACACCCGAAACAGTCGATGCAATTGAAAATGCTGTAAGCAATGCAATGCTGACACAAAAAGAAAGTAAGCACGATAGCGAAGCAAATGAGCAGAGAGAAGACATCGGAATAGAAGTCACACAAACTAAAAGAAGTCAGTGAATAAATTGAACACATCCTTTTAAATGCGAATGGTTATACCATTATGAAATAAATCAGCAGAATCAAAAGACATTTTGCAAATCGAGCAATGACTAAAGACATCTTAGTTTCTTCCCTGATCAAAGAGTCCTAAGGACGTTGTAAGTATTGGCTCCTAGCTGATCGCAAGCGACATTTTGCATGAAATCTGAACAGTGAGTAGGACATCCGATCAGTAGGTAGTTTGGCACCACTCAATTTGCTGTGAAAAATGTTTTTGTTATGCAAAAGCAAACGTGAGGTGAAAGCCGAAAAGGATAGGTTAGTCTACCTTTACGTGGCAGAGGAACATAGCGATGAACGCAATCAAGGGAAAATTGTATGTAATAACTTTGATACATTCACCTTCTTAATGATGATAAGCTTCATGATGATGGCAAGAGATACTGATGTTATCACACATTTTTCAAGCATCATTGCGTACATATTAGCCAATTTTTTTACCAAAAAATCTGGCAAATATGGAAAATGTTGAGAATCAATCCTGATGTATCCGTAAGAAGTCTCAATTAGCAATAGCAAACTTTTTAGTAACGAAGAAAGGGCAAGATATAAAACTTTTTTGCTACGATTAAGGGCCGAGTTAAGCTGGTAGTAGAACACAAATGTCATAGAGCAAGGGACAGGTAGAAGATAAGAAATGGTCA
Organism: Oxycera nigricornis; assembly: GCA_963942545.1. Lineage (NCBI taxonomy): Eukaryota > Metazoa > Arthropoda > Insecta > Diptera > Stratiomyidae > Oxycera > Oxycera nigricornis. The sequence goes on along the minus strand of OZ012662.1, from coordinate 25,104,819 downwards.
ACAAGCTATTGGAAAAAATAGCACATTGAAGGAACGTTGGAATCATGGAAAATAACGAAATCGGATTGGTAACTTATTTTAAGGGGGGAAGTACCTTTAGAGGCCGAAAAAAGGTCTTTTTTTGCAACTGATACGTGGGGAAATGAAGACAGTTCTTATTAAATCAGTATAATATTTAATTTAGGCGATGTTTGAGGTTGAAAAAAACGTATTCTACAAAAGTGAAAGTTGAAAATTAACAAATTTTTCAAGCATCTTGAAAGCCATGTCGTCGCTGACGTCGTAAATAGCATAAGCGATGCTGGCTGCAATTTTCATCTGAAATCAACAAACCAATCATTTTCTTACTCGAGAGGGTTTTTTTAGTAGGTAGACTAAAATATTTGCGAAATTCGAAAATTAACTTTTCAAAACAGGCTCAAAAAAAAAAACAAATTACGATTTTGACGTACAATTTCGTTGTTCTTCCAGTCAAAAATAGTCCCAAAATAATTTTTTTTTTTATCTTTAGTCTATATAGAACAGTTTTTTATGCTCTTTAAAATGAATGCTAGATGATGAAAATCGATTCACTAGTTTTTTTATTATCACTTACGCAATGTTAAAAAACATGGTTTCGAGAAAAGGCCGTTTAAAGTTTGTGGTCAAGAGAAAAAGAAATCGGCGCCAGGCACTTACGGGATGCATATCTTCCACAATTTTGAGAATTAGCTTTTGAAACTTTGACATGATATTGTTAGGCAATATATCTATCGATTAAAACAATTTAAAAACAAGCCGTGAGGTGGTCCCATGAGGTCCACACGGTCAATTTCCCAGTAATATCTAAAAATATATTAAAAATATTAAACACAATAATAATTATGGAAATAATACTACTCCAAATAATAAAAATGTACTTCTCGTAAAATTGATTACGTATGGATTTTGGTGCATTGGTTTGATTGATTATTCACGCGGATAAATCGAAGGGGGGACAGGTTACATAGCAGTTTTTTCATTAAAGTTAAAACATGGTGCTGTGAAGATTATTGAAAATCTTCTCAAATTTTGCAAATATTAATAAACTTTGATTGACTGATTAAGGTATTATGATTCGAATGAACCCTTTTTACATGGTGACTTTGAATAATTTTTTATTTTTAATTTCATTTTTTTGTAATCATGAGAAAAGTTTTTGCTGGTTTCTCTACAAAAATTGATAAAATTTTATAAATTCTACAAACATTTATTATTACGATGTGCAAATCACGTTAAAAATGAATCTTTTTATGCAAAAAACACTACTTTTCGAATTTTTTTAAATAAATTAAATAAAACGCTTTAACGATTTTTTAAAATATAAAAACATCATAAAAATGATAATACGCGTCGATTGACACTTTAATGATGGAAATATTATATTCAGTTCTCGAGATATAATGAATGACGTAAATGACCTTGAACGTTTAATGGTTTTTTTTTATTTAATTTTTTTTGTAATCATGAAGAAAACTTTGGCTGGTTTTTTTACAAAAACTATTTGGAGTATGTAAATTTTATAAACATTGATTACTTAGGTTTGAAAATCAGGTTGAAAATTTTGTGTTTTTGAAAAAAAAAACCTAATTTTTTGTACTTTTTTTTTAAAAATTAAAAAACCGCTCCAAGAATTTTTTAAAAAATTGATAGAATCACGCAAACGTCAATACGCGTCAATTGGAAAAAAATCGTACGTTTGGTTCGCGAGATATAGCGCATGACAGAAATGACCTTCAAACGGGCAAAACAGCAAACACCCCCGACCGAAGTTTCCCAAAAACTAATCAGCTCTTAAAATTGCAAAGACGCTTCGATTGACACCTCAACGAAGTTGATACGACTTTGTTTACGTGAGTTATCGTCGTAGAAAAAAGTGTCCACGAACGTACATACGTACGTACGCACGTATACACACACATACATCTCCCTTTCTAAAAACACTTTATATATACTCTATAGACCTCAAAACGTAAAGAAATGTTGAAAATTTCAATTTCGATTTTCGAGGCGATTACAAGAACTTCCCATATACTGGGAAGTTAACTTGAGGTCCACACGGTCAACTTCTCAGTAATATCTAGATAAACATTGAAAATATTACACACAATAATAATTTTGAAAATAGTACTATTTTAAATAATAATAATGAGAGGTATTCATAGCGGTAACAGGAATGAGTTAATATTAATCATATCATCTCTCTTCAAAAACTGATAGGAATGTATAAATTTTATAAGCATTTATTACTGTGTTGTGCAAATCAGGTTAAAAAAATATTTTTTATGAAAAAACCCTAAACTTTTGCATTCCCTTCTATTAAATTAAAAAAACCGCTGAAACGGATTTTTATAATGTTAAAATAATCAAAAAGATGTTAAAACACGCCCATTGACCACTTAATGATGCAAATATTATATCTGGTTCGTGAGATATAGCGAATGGCAGAAATGACCTTGAAGATCATGCTGACTGTTAATGATTTTTAATTTTTAATTTAATGTTTCTTGTTATCATGAGAAAAAGTTTTGATGACGTTTGTTCAAGCAATGCTCGAAGTATATAAATTTTATAAAAATTGAATACTATCTTCCGTAAATCAAACCTAATTTTTTGCACTTTTTAAATAAATTTAAAAACGGCTACAACTATTTTTTTAAAAATTTGGCAGGATCACAAAAATGTTAATACGCGTCGATTGACACCATAACATTGCAAATTATCTTCAAAGGGTCAAAACAACAAACCCGCCTGACCGAAGTGTCCCATATCAGCTCTTGAAATTGCAAAGACGCTTCGATTGACACCTCAACGAAGTTCATATGACTTGTTTCACGTGAGTAGAAAAAAACTGTCAGCGAACGTACGTACGTGCGTACACACTCACACACATACATCTCTCATTCTAAAAACACTTTAAATATACTCTATAAATCTTAAAACGTAAAGAAAATTTCAATTTCGATTTTCGGGGCGATTACAAGAACTTCCCATACACTGGGAAGTTAATAAAATGGATTGCCGGAAAACTTGTAAAGATGATGAACTGACAGACATATCTCTAATGACCTGAAGGTCAAGAAAATGGTCCGACTCTGTAACAAGAAATTTAGATTAAGTTGAAGATCCTGAGATCGTTGTACCGAGTCTAGGATATGAAGCATAACAGGCATCACCAACATCAAGAATTTAATCTCGAGGGCAATGGAAGTGTTGAAGACGATGTTCTTCACAAATAAATACGAATGATATTGAAGGCGTTAGCAGACGTGATGTGAATAATGATGAAACAGGGTCCTTAATCGATCGTATTGGTTTCAAGAACAATCTTAGATGACTTCGGTATACCACCACGAATGCGTTTAAGACGACCAGAAGATTATGCGAACATAGTTGCAATGAGTTTTTTCAGACTTACTGGAAGAATAATCACTACAAATTAAGCAGTTTTAATATTTTAAAAATGTAACCAATTTTGAAAACAAATAGAGGAAGCGTTCGTTAAGAGAACTTTCAAATCCAGTCTGGCTAGTTGAAGAAAACGAACATTATCACTCCCTTGAATATGAAGGTTGCTTTTAAAGAATATCAGCAAAATATAATCACCTATTTGAAATCAGTTTAAAGGCAATGCCTAAATAAAATTAAAACAAACAATGTTACTTATATTTGACAAATGTTGTCCGGTTTTTATTATTTATTATCTTTATAAAATTATATGCATAATAATATAATTTTTTTACATTAAAGTAAAATGATTGTGTGCTTCTCATTGTTTCAAAGCCATTGTTTGAACACAAAACTAAAATTTTGGAAATATTCTTGAATTACACTAATTAGTTTGTTTTGTTTGTTTTTCGTATGTGTGCTGACCTTGCTCCCTACATTCTATAAAAAGGATCTTCTTGTTGAAAATCTGTTAGTTGTCGAATAGCTACGTTTTACACCTTGATGAATACCCAAATGGAAGGTTGGATGATGGACATGATGAGTGTATCACTGCAACGATACTGCGAATGCAATCAGAAGCTTAGCAGAGGAGCGTACATTGAAGTAGGCAATTTTATTGAAATGAACGCGAGGAATGCAGACTTTCACACACCCAAAGTCTTGATTCCTAGCACCCATTTAACGTGAATATACATTCCTCCGTCTAAACCTCCCAAGCCATGATGAGTTACGCAATGAATGAAAGTTAGTAGTTGGTATTTTTGTGCGAGAGATGCATTTTTTGTTTAGTACACTGTCGCGTCGATTTCTGCAGAAGTCTCCTTAGGTTTCCTAGCTTCTTCGCTGGCACTGTTAGTAATCAAAGACTTTTCGCCAAGGACTCGCATTGTGTTGGAGTAGTCTGAGTCGATTTGTGGTACTTTCTTATCGTTGGGTCTTAAGGTTTTGATCAAGTCGGATAGGGAGAGGAAGCTCTGGTGTCCTAAATCACCGTCGTTGTTTTCACCGCTGCCTAGTTTTTCGATTTGCTCCGAAATTTGCTTCAGGCGCTGCTCAACGGACGGTTGGTCATCGGCGACAACAGCTTTTGCTGGAGCTTCAGGTGATTCGTCCAGATGTTGCACCAATTCTACTCCCTTATCATTTACTCCATGCAGGCTGCGAGCTTCCTCGTCCTCTTCAGTTTCCTCAAGAGTATCATCACCTTCATGTTCTTCGGCCTGTTCTTCGTCGGAAAGTAGACTGTCGTCCTCGTCCTTGACCAATATTTCAGCAACTTCTTCTTCGGCTGGATGATCGTTGGTGTTTAATTCTTCGAGTGCGTTGGCGGTTTCAACTGATGCAGATTTAGCAGGGATGGCTTCGTCGACTTTGTTCTGCCTGGCAAGCAGTGTAGCTAGGGTGCTGGAGAGGATCTCCGGAAGGGGTGTTGTTGTGTAGGGAACAGGCTGACGGGCGGTCGTTGTCGATTGTATTGGGCGTCTGCAACATGGAATTGATCGAAATTAGTATTGAATATTCGTGGATGGACGAATTTGTATGAGTCGTGCCGCCTTGAATGATTTATAAATGCTGGGTTAATGTGTTAGCTGGGATCACTAGTTATGGTTAGAATTGCGGCGGCCAAATTCCAACAAAAACAGTGAAAAGTGAAGCTAACCCCAAACTACTGATAAAAATTGTAAAAATAATCCAATTGTGATGTTCAAAGTGCAACAATTTCGAATTGAAATTCAACTTTATTTGAGGTTAACTTTAGATTGGAGAAATCGAGATATTGCAAGTGGACGATTTTACATTTCACTGAAAATATGTATAGTCAAAGGATTGACTATGAGCCAATATGAATTTTATGCCATGATCATTTTTCAGAGTCAATAAGTATTTTTTTCCACAGAATATTTAATAAATCAAATCTATTAAAGAACTCAAGTAACTTTATGTGGTTGATCAAAACGAATACAATTGTATTTTAAGCTAATTTAATGTTTTGAAAAAATTTGGCAAACTATGTTGCCTTCATTTGTCGACCGAAGCAAAAGGATGCTTTAGTTAAATTTATGCTTAATCCACTGCATTTCGCTTAGTTAGTAGAATGATTGTGCATTAAGTTAGAAGTGAAGCAAGCAAGCATTGAAAGAGAAATAAGTATGGAAGTTCTATGATTATGCTAGTTGTTTGGGGCTAAGCTCACCTATTTATTTATGTAATTAAAACACTTTTTTGGATGTTTTTGTTTTCATTTGTTTGTTTCTGTGTATTTATATGCTTAGGTATGGCGGGCAGTTATACATAGCAGATGTTGATTGTCCACACACTTTATCCTTACCCCTGCGCCGATGAGACTGGAATGCTTCCATAGTTGTAGTAATAGCATCTGGTTTGTTCACAGATGAAATCTTTAACTACGGAACAATCCTCTGGTACCCATCGTAGATTTGGTCCGCGCATCATAACGCAGTTCTTGCTGAGACCACCGCTGCTGCGAATTGAAAGTGTCAAAGAATGTTACCATTAGCTATTTTTATTGCAGTAACAACTCAATAGCTAGCATTCAGCATTCAACGTACCTGTCGCGGGCTGTTCTTTGTGGAGTTGTGTTGCTGTTATGATCAACTGGATCCAAAAGACCAGCCTTGGCGGAATCCTCGGCGTTCTCGAAGTAATCGAATGTGGCGTTGAAGGGCAGGCCAGTACTCATCCATAAGAACATTCCGGTTCCCAGTCGATTACCAGATGTCCAGAAGTCGTATTTACTGTAACCAGCATTTTGGAGATACGTTGACATCGACTCTACTTTCTCCTGAGTTTCGAAGGAGGCCAATTGCAATCCTAAGGACCTACAATATTGATAGGCCAGGAAGTAGTTCAGTTCGGGTGAGTAGGGGTTCATTCGACTGATGAAATATTGCACTCCCTCGAGCTGGATTGTGGTGATGCGTTGACCTGCAAAACAAAAATTGAGGCTATTATTTTCAATTCAATCATCACAAACAAAGAGATAAAATATGATCGGAACATTTTTTTCATTTGCAAAAGCAAAATATGACAACAAGATTGAATGTCTTCCTCAGATTGTCATCTCGCAGAGCTAATCTCCTCATCTGACCATCGCAGGCACTAACGAATGCCCATTTATGGAAATCATTATACTAACATCCGTTTACGTGACCTTGGTGTGCCCGAGCAAACTATCCTGAAGTTCCAAACATGGCCATCATAGAACCTTTTTCGTTTATTTTCTCAGTTTCCTATTAAAAGTCGAGATCGATTTGATTTTGAAACCTGTTCACGCTGTAGCCAAAATTCATTACGTATTCAGTGCACAAACGACGCCGTGTTCCATTTTTCACTCCTTCATCCCCGGGAGAAGCTAATCCACACACACGGGATGCCAGCACACAAAAAGGGTTTGTAGCTATGACAGCGGGACCTTAGCCGCCTGAAGTATTCCAAAACGAGCAGTTAAGCAAAAAGAATGGTGCGGAACACAGGCCTTCGTCTCTAATTCACCAGACTGGGCGGAGCGCGGGAAGACGTTTTTTTTGGTTTTGAAAAACTGCAGTCAACCACTTTGCCAAAGTCAACCGTCGACTTTGCAAGAAGAAAGCGTTCCTGGATTATGATAAAATCTTCTTTGGAGCATCTTCGTCTGGTTGTATCATGGAAAGGAGTTAACCCCACCATTCGTGCTTGATGGTAGTTTTAATGCCAACTCTGCGATATTTGTTTCTTTACCTTAGAGTTGGGTAAATTACAAGGAATTAAATTAAGGACCGCATGAAGCCTTTTACAATGGTGTAGTAGGGTTAAAATGGAACTGCATCAACTAGCACCTAAGATCCTGCACATCTCGTAAAATATGCAACAGCAAGATTCTTACGGATCGAGCTGTTACCTTCCATCCTCGTTTTCAGCATCCATCGTCTGCACGTATGTACCGAGCGATAACGTGAGCTCTGCCAAACGAACATCATCTTCTTATTCAAGTCAGGCCTAAGCCCAGGCCCAACGAAAGTCGACATTTTAAATGCTGATACTACATCCATCTCAACAATCTTCACAATGTGTTCGGCGAGGAAATCTTTAGTTAATCTTCAGAGTGCCGTCAGGCGATAGTCTTGGGCCACACATGTTTTTGACAGCCAAAGATCTTCATGATATACTGTCCGCGGTGGTTGGTAACAGTGCTAGATATTTTTCTAGAGTTGCACAGCTGCAAGGCGTAATGAATGCATTACCCGGCATGCTATAAGCATCTATCTATTTCTGTTCGCTTGTCGGTATCCTGCTTTAGCCTCGCCCGATATAAACAGGTAGTTGGGGACAAGGAGCATCATGCCTGAGAGCAAGTTACGTCTAGACGATTGACAATGACCGATAAATTTCTGCAAGATGCGAACGAAAAGATGGAAGATATTACCATGAAAGCATAGAGCGTTGTGTTGAGTATATGCGGCTGCAAGACATGCAACGAGTCAGCGAGCATTCGTAACAACATTCTTAAAGATTAAGCTGCAAGGCATTTGTTACTTCGTTGGAGTCAATGAAATCCATTGTAAAGTATTATGAGGCGGTCGGGTATTAAATAATGAGTTCTCGTGTAATTGTAGATGGTAGGATGTTTTTCAAAGGGTGCAACTTTGTATGAGCAAAATTGAACATAACATAGTGGAAGCATCGAATTTTGAACAAATATAAGTTGATTTTCAGTGAAATCAGATACAAGGACTATGATACTACTACTTTTAAGAAATACTCCACACGTAAATAGCTGAACTGAACAGCTACTAATTCTAAACTCCTAAAAAAAAATTTGCTCGTATATTTTTATTTTACATATTTGATAACATATTGATGAGATTCATTATTAGGCTTGATTGGAAATGTTTTTAAACAACAAAATAAATGTCGCTAGATATTTTTATGGCTTCTCAGTGGAATAGGAAAACCATATTCTTCTCCCGAAATTAATTTGCATTTATTAGGTATTAGTAAGAACTATACATTCTACTTTTATGGATCACATACTGTTTTTTTTCAAGATTGATAGTAATTTTTTTTGGCCGTTTGATGGTTTATGCAGATAAAATTATCTAGAATACGGTTTAATGATAGTTCAATTGAAAATCCTCCAAAATTCATAAAAAAACTGCACAATTTGGTTGCAATTGGATGTTTAGGCTTTGAATAACGCACATCCAGGCCAAAATATGAAGGTAGAAGGTCAACAGGGGCTGGAAATTTAGTCTTCAGCATTTTTCATGCACCATTAAATATCAAAAAATTCAAGTAGGACAAAATAAGCGACTAAAATCCGTAGAAAACGTGTGTTAAAAATAAATATGCCCCTCGTTGGTATTGCAAGTAAAAAGACAAGTAAAAGTGTTATATTAGATTTTTATCAAAACGCACATCATAAATATTCTTCAAACAAAAATGTCTACATGTTTGAGAAAAAATTATAATCAGGTTAGTTTTCGGTTCATCGATTTCAATAACGTCTCACCCAAATGGAACATCTTGGATTTCAGCGGTTAAATGAGACTATCATCAATTTAAACGAAAGACTTAGGCGAGTAACCTGCTAATGATTTATAATCTGATTTTGGTTTACTTGCTGTTCAATGATCTGATGGATACGGGTTTATGAAAAATGAATACAAATGAGAGCGTTCAGTTTCCACAAAATCATTTTTATTATTTCAAGCAGTTTGAGAATGAGATTTGCTCATAACCTATCGAGATTTCGAATATTCAAGCAAGATAAAGTGATTTTTTCTAATAACAATATAACAAGCAAGTACCTAAGTGGTCAGAAAGAATTTTCTTTTTCGAAATTATATACAATATTGGACAAAACTAAAGCACCCCTACGCGAAATATCAGTTATCCTCTGATATTATCAGGAAAACTTGATGAAAAAAATTTGTTCTTAGCTTTTATTATTTATCTACATGTGTATTATAAAAATACATAACAATGACAATTCAGTCTTTTCAACAACAAAAAATAAGACAAAAATATTTCTCAGTGCCCAAAATTTGCCTGGACAAAACTAAAGCATCCTCTAGCTGATGATCTGAATTTACACCAAATGTTGGGCAGTTTTAGTATTTCGGCACCAGTCTTTTATTTGTAATAACAGCAGCACATCTTTTTGGCATAGAAGAAATTATATTATCAATGAACTCTTCAGGAATATTTTCCCACGCTGTCTTCATAGCTTCAAAAAGTAACGGATTTGTCCTGTAGTTTTTCCTGTTGATCCTCCTTTTGGCAATTTCGGGGTTGAGAACAGGAGATTACGCAGGCCAATCCAAAACCTCTAACCTATTTGTTTGGAGCCAAGTCTTGCACAGCTTAGAGGTATGCTTAGGATCATTGTCCTGTTAAAATCTCCATTTTAGTGGCATCTCCTGTTCAGCGTGCGGCAGCATTATGTTTTGTAAAATGTCAACATATACGAAACGTTCCATAATACCATCAATTCGATGAATTGGTCCAATACATTGTCCATAAAAGCAACCCCAGACTAGGACATTACCTCCTCCATGTTTGGTTGTTGGGATGCAGTGCTTAGGGTTAAATCTTTCACCTTTTGGTCGTCGTACATGTATTATTCCAACAGAAAATTTTAAATTAAATTTCGATTCGTCGAAAAATAATACAGTTCTCCACTTTTAAATAGTCCAGTCTAAATAGTCCTTGGCAAACTTTAACCTGGCCCTTCTGTTCTTTTCTGAGATGAAAGGTTTTTTTGCAGGCCGGCAAACCAGCTTCTTCAGCTCTTCTCCTAATTGTCCTTGCACATGCTGGTAGCTTCAAATCATTTTGATTAGAAGAGACTGTAAGTTCAACTGCAATCCTTTTTGGATCAAAGAATCATCTCTTCGTGTTGTTTTTTTTTGAGGTCTTCCTCAAGAATGTGCAGGAGATATGCGATCCGTCAGCTCAAATTTTTTAATTAGTTGCGATATAATTGACCGATTTATCGAATATTTTTTACTAATATTATGTCGAGATAATCCACTTTTATAATCAAATATTATTTTATGTTTAATTTCACTACAGTTCGTGTTTCTTGCCATTTTTAGTCTCTTAATGTCTTAACACAAAGAACAGAATGCGCACCACTATTCGCGACAGAAATTTTGCACAAATCCTGAAGAAATGATGAAATTTTAATGATTCATATCAGATAAATGCATTTTTGATGCAATAACTATTTCCTGCTAACTGTTCAGCAGTAGCGGTTCGAAAAAAGTGAGTATAGAAGAGGTGTGCTTTAGTTTTGTCCAGGCAAATTTTGAGTACTGAGAAATATTTTTGGTTTTATTTTTTGTTGTTGAAAAGACTGAATTGTCATTGTTATGTTTTTTTATAATACACATGTAAATAAATAATAAAAACTAAGAACAAATTTTTTTCATCAAGTTTTCCTGAGAATATCAGAGGATAACTGATATTTCGCATAGGGGTGCTTTGGGTTTGTCCAATACTGTAGAAAAATATTTGCATTCAAAACTTCTTAAATACAATTTAACTTCTATGATAAACTGATAGTTCCTGAACAACGGCGCGCATTAATTTTGAGCTCTTCTAATAGTGGATCCAAAAATTGGTATGTCTTTGAAAGTCACCATTTTTATTTTAGTTGAAATTTCATAGATAAATGCAGAAAATTGGTGTATCTTACTTTAAATGCCACCTAACAGAATGGTAGATAATGCATATCTTCTCTCATGAGAATCAAGGGACATACACATTATGCGTGCACAGTTATTGTTCATTATAATTAAGGTGATATTTGTTGCGCCACGTAATTTATCTTAAACAAACTCTTAGTTCTTCGGAAGTCAACCAACAACTAGCTGACTCATTGTTCACTCATTCAATGTCTACTGAATATTCTCACATACCTCGGATTTCATATGCATCACGCAAAACTAATAACGAGAAATAACCATGCGAAATCTTCGTGAAATACGCTCTAAGGAAATAATAAAGCATGAAATTGTACGCATATGTAATTACTATGATTTCTCGAATGGCCAACTATTTACAAACTTCTGCATTTGATCCTTAACAATAACGTTAGACGTGCAATTTCATATTCCTCTGTCGTGTCTGCCACATGACCGCGATGGTACCATGCAGACTTTTGCAGAGTGTTTACCATTTGATCATATAAGATTCCTACATATTGTTCTACATATGGGCCTGATTCGACGCCAACAATATATGACCGCACGGTACAATTGTCGTGTTTCGTTCAAGTCATCTCACTTGCAGAGTCAATCAAAGAAATTATTGCCTGGAATCAGTTCTACGACAATCATAATTATTTAATGGATGGTATTTGCGAAACGAACGGGACGTCTAGATAATGGAGCTGAAGGAAATTTTCCAGTGTTCAGTTGAATTAAAAGCCCTGGCAAGATTCTCATGATCTTTTGTATTGATTTGCCGGGATTATTTCGTGCGAAGCATAGCCTTCTCGCGAGCTACACTGTTAGTACCTCTAATCCCGGTAGTTGTGGGTAACGTTGATTGGAGCGTGCATGAAATGTTTGTTGTGAGAAGCATGTGTTACGAACATGCTAGGAAGACTAGCGTTCTTGTGCGACTAGAGTTGCGAGTCTAGCAAGCACTCCCGGGAACCATGGAGAATAATTAAATCGGAAAGAAGGAAGTCACGTTGACTGAGGAGGGTTTATAGACTTGCGGCTTCTATGGCTGTATGCCTGCATACTAGCACTCAGGTCAATAACATGTTTGTCGTAACGATTGTTTGATTTGATGGATCCGTCCATCAGGAAAGGCTTTGCAGAGCTAACCCAAGAAATTTGTTGCATGCTTTGAAAGGGCCATGGTGGGCTACACCTCCCAGAAACAATGGAACTACCGAAACCGCTTCTTCAAGACTCAGCTACTCTGAATATCCACAAAAACCGATCGTCAGCGAATATAACTCAAGATCCCATTATCTAGGTCGCTTTGTGTGGATTAGAAACAGTTAAAGATGTAAATTATTTGAAGACCGACGAGCTTCTAGATTGGTCATTGACTTCTGGATATTATGGATTGCCATTTTTTGGCCCATTCCATTGCCACCAATCAATAAGAGCTTAACCTCAAAGAGAATCCATCCGACCGGCTGCAGAACCATTTGGATTTGAAGAAGCCTATTAATTCACTGACCCCCTTCAATAAAAGTTCGATTCTAGCCGTAATTTGCGCGGTTTCTATATTAAAGTATCTGGCGTTGAAAAAGGTTAATTAACCCTAGCGCGGGGCGATGTACCCAATTAATCATCAAATGTATCTACTTAAAACCCCGATCACATTTTCCACATTTAACACCTCTCCCCATTGTCAATTTGAAATGGTGGTGTTGCGATAATTGAATGAAAGCATGATGGTAACTCGACGTTGATATGTAGTTCCTTGTGGAGCTGGTTTTTTTTCCTATTCGCCCGCAAGGAAACAACTATTTCCGCTCATCCAATTTTAATTGGTATGCTTCCAGTTTCAGATATGACTGCAACGACTATTAAGTGTCTTTCGCACTGAAGAGCAGGTGTTGCTTTTGCGAAGAAGTTAAGTCGTTCTGGATGGTTATGGATGAAACGAGAATTGGCTAGGGGGTTAACGCATGCTGAGAACGAGTTAAAATACCTCGCATGAACAAACTGGCTTGGTCTATACAGTGGCTGATTTGAAATTGCAAAATTGGATAAACCTCGTGGACTAAGCACAAAAAATAGTAACGATCCAAAGGTTATGCAGGTTTAGATAACTTCAAGTATGATTATATATAAATTAAAGCGAATTGTTTCTGTTACGGTTTAATTTTAGAGATAGAAGTCAAGTTACACGTGAGATAGCTTTAAGAATTCAAATACATAATAAACGATGCACATAAAAATCAAATTTCATGTGAAAATTGATCAAAGTAATTGGAAGTGAAGGTTTTATGCAAGAATGTGATACATGATTAGCATCCAAAAATAAAGAGTCCTCAATGAAAACAACGGTGATGCTCATAATTTTGTGTCTCTGGCTCTTATTTTTGTCTTCGGAGTCATCTCCACAATCGTTCATCAAAAATGCCAACAATTCATAACTCTAAATAACTCTGCTCATGAACTACTCAATGAGAAATACACGCCGCTAATAAGCTTGATAGACAAATAATCAATAAAACAATCACGCTCCTTAATAAACAAATCATGTAGGCTTAAAAGTATCTTAGACACGCCATTTGACAATATTCACTGTTTACATAGTAAAATGTAAATAAATAGGAAAATAAGTCAGTGGTAACCACATATCGTACTCCCAGTTGAAAAGTGATACAAATGTAAAAACGTAACTTTTTCAGGAGAAGAAATTTAGTTTTCATCTTTTTCTGCAAAGGAGGATAATTATTACATATAATGCTTTACATAATGGTGGTGATAGTTTTCAAACTTAACGCTGCCATCAAAATAAAGTTGGATATTTAACTAATCTGTAAAAACACTTATGTGTATTCCAATAAAGGCAAAGAAATTGGAAAATGAACCTTGGAAAAAGAACACAACTAGACCATAGGCCACCAAAATGGCGATTCTCATAAAACATTGGTAGGATTGTTTTTTTCATTTGTGTGATCTAGGAGACAATATTGCGTAGCCGTGTTCTTGGATGCTGTGCAAGCGTTCGATAAGGTGTGGCATGAAGGGGTTATTTATAAAATCAAGTGCAAACTTCCAGCAAACACGCATCAAGTTATGGAGTCTTACTTGACTGGCAGGAAATTCTTCGTCAAGCAAAACTGCTTCTTTTCTCGCCCCTTCAATGTCAGAGCTGACGTGCTTCAAGGAAGTGTTCTTGGCCCATTGATTTCTTTGATATATACGGCAGACTTATCAACATGTGATCATCTATTCACTTTCACTTTTCCTGAAGGTATCGCAATTCTTTGTGCTCATGCTAACCCCTATATGGCTTCTCAAATCCTGAAAAAACAACCATCTAAGGAATGTGAAACGTTGGCTGGCACAATGGAGAACAAAAGTTAACGAAACCAAGAGTAACCATATAACCTTCACGCTTAACAGGGAAGCTAGCCCTGAATTATCACTCAACGGAGTGCTTGTTCCGCAAGCTTCTTCAGTTAAATTCACCTAGATAGAAGGGTTACCTGGAAGAAGCACATTGAATCCAAAAAAGCTCAAATCAATCTTAAATTCCGAAATCTATACTGGTTGCTGAATAGCTCCAAACTAAACCTGGACTATAAGGTTCTGCTCTACAAAGCAATTATCAAACCTATCTGGACGTACGATATTCCACTCTGGGAGCAAGCATCTCTAACATAGAACTCCTACAAAAAGCACAATATAGAATCCTAAGGACGATTACTTCTGCACCGTGGTACGTTAAAAACGCCTGTATACACAGAGATCTGGACATCAAAACGATCAAAGAAGAAATAATAAAACAAAAACAAAATTACGTGAACAAGTTACTCATTCACCCTAGTAACTTAGCTAGGAGCCTTTTGTTTGAACAAAAATTTTCTCGTCTCGAAAAATCTAATATCTTATGATAAATATTAATTTCAACGTTCAGCAGTAACAATAAATTATGAATTCCTAACAAAATGACTTGTTCCGAAGCGTCGGCAACGAACAAGGCTCACCTTAGCTATAAGATTTCAAATCTTAATGTTATTTTCTTACTTAAGAAAGATACGTTAATTTAAAAAAGCGATAAAAAAAATTGTGTGATCTTACGGTCGCCCGAAACAGTGTTATAGTCGTTTATCTGGATTTCTCTTAAGTGTTCACGTAACTGCTACTTGGAATAATGGACAAAACAAGGGGCAACTTTTCACTATATAAACTTCAGCATCTTGTGTACTTTGAAAGAAAATGCCATTTCTTTCTGACTCTTCATAAATCATCACAACTTTTACGAAATAGAAAGAATAATTTGCAATTGTTAATGAAAACTATAAACAATTATGCTCAAAAGGAATTAAATTGAGTAAAATGAACTGATTAGTACGCTTTTGAAGTTGGCAGTTTGAAATAACTATAATAATATAAATATAATAAAATAAGTTCTTCTGCCTTCAGACAACAGAAATTGACGCTGTGCTTCTTCCGTTCTGTCCACGTAATTTTACCCTGCTGCACACTTCAACTATCTTCAAACTACTCATGTATTTCAATCACCGTAGAGTTAAGCTACCAGAATATGCCAACTCGTTAAACAAGAGGAACTGTTATGTATCTTAAACTAACAAAACAATCTCAAGAATCATCATTTTCCTGCTTTCATGTGTATGCATATATTGAATTTTATTTAGCGAACATATTGTAATTTACAATGGCAACGCACGTTAAGAAAATCAAAAAAACGATCAAGAGAACTAACCAATGAAATGCATTATACCTCCAGCTTACCACCTATATCCATATCCTCAACCTCTTATGCAGAACAGAATGTGGATCGCTTGTGCGTGAAAGAGGTTTATTGACCGCATATCTCGATCACCTCTAACAGAGCTGCAAGTGCAGCTAAGATGTGTTTTCTGTTCTGTTCTGTTAGAACAAAACATTCTTGTTAAGTTAAAGCCATCGTTAAAATAAAGAACAGCTAATAATAGATACAGCTGCATCATGCTTACTTAATTTGCTACAAAGTATCTAGTATCTTGAAGTGCTAGCTCAGGTAATAGTCAATTTAATAGCTTGGACAAGATGCAAGGCAACATGTGTGCTACATTAAGGAACTGAATTGAGTGGCATTGAATGATGCGCCTTAAATAATAGTTTGTTGTTTTATTGATTAAGTAGTTGTGATAACATTTTTGACTATGTTTTCATTGAAGACTATGCTTCGTTTATAACTCGCAACAAAAGCTCTCAAAAATGATTTTGAAAACGCACAAAGCCGTCTTTACACCAATGATACTATTTTCTCCGCTTAAATCTAAAATATTTCAACGCCAATTCGAAGTAACATAGACAGCTCAACTCATCTTTAAAATTTAAAAATCAAAAATACAGCAGCAAGCAAACATTATTGCAATACCCAAACAAAAGTAGGAATTCGACTTAGACAAACAACAAGCCGAACAAACAAAAACCAATAAAAATTTCACCTTCATATTTCCATGACACAATATCTATCTTTGAACGAAATCATCGGTACCTGAAAGCATTGTCTCCAATGCTTGCTTTGTCTCAGTCAAATATCCTGAATTAAAATTCCTCCAACGCAAACACTTTTAAATAGTCGCGTCAAAGAATGTATTAGATCATCGTCAAATCAATGATAAATATTCAGGTAACGCATAGCCCAGCTCGCTGTTCATCACGCACTGTTTGTCAATAATATAAATATCGTTATGTATCTTTCCATCTTTTCATAATGTCCCATTTTTCGATTCTTTTGGGAACGTGTGTTAAAAATATATTTGTCTCTGTTGAGGATGAAAGTAAAAGGACATAAATGTTGTGCTGGCTTTCTTTCCACGAGACGCACATCATTAATGCTCATCAAACAATGTCGTCTTCATGTTTGAAGAGGAAAAAATGATTTTTATCAAATGATCAAATCTGTATTCGGGATGTTTTCGGTTCATTGGTTTCAATCATCTCTCACCGAAATGGAACATCTTAGATTTTAACGGCTAAATGAGATTAGGTAGCTTCAATCTAAACGAAAGATTTAGGCGAGTAACCTACTAACGATTTCAAATCTGATTTTGGTTTACCTGGTGTTCAGTGATCCAGTGGAAGTAGATTTATGAAAAATAAATACAAATAAGAGCATGAGATTCACACAAAAGCCATTTCATTATTGCCAGCGAATGAATTTGGAGTCTATATTACCAAAAAGTTTGTTAACATCGGGTAAAGAGAAAGTCAGGTCTAAGCACTTGGAAAAAACACTAACTTCGGAAGTATCACTTTTTCAAGAAAATACAAATTTAGAGCTGTAAATTTAGAGAAGCTGCAAATTTAAAAGTGCAGAATTTGAGCTGTAAATTTAGAGGTGCAAATTTCAAACAGCAGTTGTAGAGCTAAAACTACACTACACTTAAATTTATTGTCAGATTAAATGAAAATGCATATTTGATACACTTTTCAGGAACGATTTTGATTTAAAACTCGAATCACTGCAGAAACAAAGATAATTTTAAAGCAAAAATAGGTTAACAATATATTAACTTCTGTTCAGAATTGAATTGATTAATCGTAATAGTAAAAAGAATCGACAATATCCAATCTGTGCATATTTCTAGATTTGAAACATTGAACCAAGTTGGCCTGGTTATAAAGATATTTTTACTTTTCACGAAAGTCTTCTTTTCACTGGACACAATATCCTTGGTATCCTTTGATAAACCTCTCTTTTAATCATTCATTATAGTTTTAGTGATAATTTGGATTTGCACTATGAAGCTACTATTATTACGAAGAATATGAAGCTAAACAGTCACAAATTAATAAGCAAGAACAAACAAACATCCTACAAAAGATATGTATTTTTCTGTGAAATTTTCTTTAGATTGATTTGCGATGTGGATTGATAAAAACAACTTTTTCACAAAATTAATGCACCGTCGAAAAGTCTATTAAAATTATCTACATTGTGTTGAAAATTGTGATTTATTCCTTATTTGTCCATATTATTGCACAAATATAGCAGCTTTTGTGACGAAATTGATACCTGAATTTAAAAAAATCAGCCCTCATGAAAGATAAATAATGAAAAAGGGATATTTGAAAACCACCAAACTCGTATATTTCCTCTTCCAAAATTTTATCTACCACTCAGATCCGATCTGCGAAAATCTATGTGCGGAACCTTTCCTGTGCAATTGTTATTAAACCAAAAAATATTCTCGAAGGAAGCAAACAAATCTTTACACATTCATGTCAATTTACCCAATTTCTATCGACCATCCGATTCCTATCATCTTCCCGAAACAGTCAATAGATCCGCATAAAACATGGGAAAGTGTTTATCACACACCATTCATTCATTAAAATATATCCTTTTTCAAAAATCCTCTTCAAATACAGTTTTCTTTCATCAAAAGACCGTAACAAATAATAACATTTTTCTACCAACCTGCAACACAAGCCAGCACCGTACAAAGGAACACAAGAACAAGTTTCGCCATTTCAATGAGTCTTTCTATTCCGTCGACTTTTGTCTCCTAATCAAACAAACAAACCGCGATAAAGTCAACACTCGATTGAATCCAAAAAGGACAAGTTCGTATTGTTTGGCTGTTGCTGTTACTGCTGCTGCTGCACAATTTCCACCGCGGTCAAAACGATTTTCACACTTGAACTTGAATCTCAAGATCAACTGCTTGATAGTGAGTCTTTCGCCTGGAAGACACTTTCTTCTTTCTCGAGGAACGGATCACAGAACACTGATGGCTAGGCGAAGACGAACGGTTGGTTTTACTAACCACCGCGGTCAACGATAAAACCTCGAGCGCAGGCGAACAAACAAAGAACTGAAGAACTTGCGGAGAAGCACCGGTCGAGCGTTTGTAAGAAGCTGTTCTAGAGTCAAGTTCACGAACAAAAATGGTTGAACCTGAATTCAGTGTTTTACTTAAAAGGAAATTCCCCCACCCAATTCGATCGGGGAGCTAGCTATTCTCATTCTTGGCCATCATCATCGTCTTCCTCTTATCATAAGTTCTTCTCGGGAGGTGCGCCACAGCTCCAGCGCAAAGACGACTCATACCACAAGCCATTCAATTGTGGAGGAACGCACGAGACCATCATCATCATCAACGCCGTCTTCATCATCGTCTTGGCATTGTTGATGATGATGATCAATGTGATGGGCATCATTGTGTTGCGCCATGATTGTCTTCGCGGATCATCACGAGCGCGGACCTGCAACAGCAAAACAGCAAAATAGCACAAGAATACCATCTGAAATTATCCACGCTTTTCTTTTGGAAAAGGTGTTAGTTGGGAAAAGTCTAACTAGGGTAATATAACTTATTTCCGGATGATAACAATGTGCGCATTAAGGAGGGTCCGATAGCGCGAAGAGATGCGCGCGTTGGCCCTGAGATTGGACGCTTCGCAATTTTCCGCTCGTAAATAGTAACCGTTCTTGAATTAAAGTCATTAAATTCTATTGGCTGCCTCCGCCTTTGCCTTGCCGTCGCCTGACAGAGAAACAAATGAGGTTGCCACTCATTCGGACCTCGTATCTTTCTGCGACGTTATGCAGACGTTCCGGCAAAGGGTAATTAGCAGTTGATGCGAACAGTCAATTTCGATGTAAAAAAGTGACATGTTAACGAGTTAAAATTCAGAAACAAAGATGAAAAGCACCATTTACCAGACTCTCAGAACATAAAAACCAAAAAATTTATCCAGGAAGCCGAAATGTTAAAATTATGCCAAATATTTCGAAACAAAAGCAAAAATAGCGCATCTAATTCTATTATTTTGTGGCATAGAATCTGCATAGGCCACACAAGTCATTTTTGAAACAGAACAGCAGTTAGACAATTTCTTTCTTGACCTGGTTTCCTTAATCGCATTTGTTTATTGAAAGGTAAAATTGCACTTGTCATTGCTAAGCCTAGATAAGAGCTGAGTATCTCAAGCATTCGAAAGGAGAATGATAATTCAGATTTTTTGCTGGAAATCATGACGCAAAAAATTCCAAACAAAGCATTAAACGTTCGATAGACTGACAATGAGAGTCATATTGGAATCAGACTATATGCCACACTTAAGAAGTTTTTAAAAGTCATGATATATATATTCTAAAGAAAGAATAAACAGTCATTTGTCGTAATCTATGGCGCATCCTAGTTACATCTTAATTGCAGATCATCTTTCTGGTTGAGCTTGAGAAAACGCTAAACATCCTCAATACAGTAAATATAATTTTGCAATTTAGAAATTTTGTTTTGTAAATATATGAAAATTTTTAGAGGATAGTTCTTAGTCTCTTCCAAATATTTTTTCATTTCGAAACTTGAGTACATCATAAACAATAATAATAGATTTTTATAAAACTATGCACACGTACTAAATGTCCATGATAACACAGTACTTTGATAATAGTAATTTCAACCTTTTATCCTCAAATACTGACGCTACATGGGTACTGTCTGTCTAAATCATGACACTATGTATCTTCTGCTGATTTTAAATTTATAAAGGAGACCATAATCGATGATACTAGCTAATAAACTTCGAACTCCAATTCAACTTCGGAATACTTACAATCCACCCAAATCAATGTTTCGTTTACATCACGCTAAAAATATACGCCGGTAGTGCTTAGAAGATTGTATCCACCTCGTTGTATAGGAGTTTTATCCTTTTAAATTGACTTCTAAGGGTGTTGATATTCACCTGTTCAATACTCGTGGGAGGAAAATAGGAGAAAAAAGCCGCGAAGTGCGATCCTTGAGGTCCACACGGTCAACTTCCCAGTAATATCTAGATAAACATTAAAAATATTAGACACAATAATAATTTTGAAGATAATACTACTATAAATAATAATAATGAAAGGTATTCATAGCAGTAACAGGAATGAGTTAATATTAATTATATCACCTACGGGAGGGTCCATTGATTAAGTAAGGTTTTTGGTGGATGGGTGATGATGATTGAATACCACAAATTGCAAATTTGATTGAAATTTTGATGGTTTTCAAAATTCAAGCCGCTTTTTTTAATTAAAAGACTGCAAAAACTATTAAAAATCTGCTCAAATTATCCAAACATTTTAAAACTTTGATTGACTTTACAACAAAGTCTTTAGAATAAAAGATATAAGGTAATATCAATCGGAAGAACCTCTTTCATATGGTAACTTTGAATGATTTTTTATTTTTAATTGAATTTTTTTCAGAATCATGAAAAAAGTTTCACTGGTTTCTCTTCAAAAACTGATAGGAATGTATAAATATTATAAACATTTATTACAGTGTTGTGCAAATGAGGTTAAAAAAATATTTTTTATGAAAAGACCCTAAATTTTCTCATTTTCTTCTATTAAATTAAAAAAACCCGCTGAAACGGAACTTTATAATGTTAAAATAATCAAAGAAATTTTAAAACACGTCGATTGACACCTTACTGATCCAAATATTGTGTCTGGTTCGTGAGATATAGTGAATGGAAGAATTGACCTTGAAGATCATGATGACTGTTAATGATTTTTTATTTAGTTTTTTACGTTATCATGAGAAAGATATATAAATTTTATAAAAATTGAGTACTGTCTTCCGTAAAACAGGTTAAAAATTTATTGTTTATGAAAAGACCTCATTTTTTGCACTTTTTTTCTTAAATTAAAAAACGGCTCCAACAGTTTTTTTTTCAAAATTCGACTGATTCACGCAAATTTTAATAGGCGTCGATTGACACCTTGAAAATGCAAATCATATGTTTAGTTCGCGAGATACAACGCATGACAGAACTGACCTTCAAAATGGCAAAACAGCAACCCCCTCCCCCCGACCGAAGTCTTCCAAAAACTAATCAGCTTAAAATTGCAAAGACGCTTCGATTGACACCGCAACAAAGTCGATACGACTTTGTTTACGTGAGTTATGCTCGTAGAAAAAGTGTCCACGAACGTACGTACGTACACACACATACATACATCTCCCTTTCTAAAAACACTTTATATATACTCTATAGACCTCAAAACGTAAATAAATGTTGAAAATTTCGATTTTCGAGTCGATTACAAGAACTTCCCATATACTGGGAAGTTAACAAACTAACTTACTTGACTGGAATGAACTGGCCAGCCAGCAGTTGCTGCACCTTCAGCCTATAAGAGGCGAATTAAAATTCTCTGAAAGACTAATTCTCGCTGTTTCGTCCGTGCGATGGAAGGTCTATGATGCCGATTAGGCAAAGGTTTCGTTGACTTCGAAGTTCTTGGTGTCATTACTTCGCAACTACAATTGAGGTATTACAACTTCCCCAAAACTCATTTCATTATATATGTGAACATGACTGGTATATTATTAGAAATTCAAGAGACTCCATAGAGAAATGACGCTATTATTGCCATGATTTTGTAGGGACTCCAGAACACATACGTGAAGTTGGAGTTATTTTTTTCTTTACACTAGCAACTCGTGTATTTCTTCCGACGGAACCTATGATAATCTTGAGAAAAAGAACAAACAAGAACTTCACAGCGTATAAAAAAGATTCAAATTTGCGTATAACAAACCCGTTTTAGGGTCATGCACGAACTTTCTAATTAATTTTAAATTCACGCATTTATATATATATATTTTTCGTTCATTTTGCTTGATATAAAATTGGCAATCAAAACAAATCTGTTGACGTTATAACTTTGTTCGTGTCAGCAAAATGTTATCTTTCCAGTTTATAATTTTCAAAAAACTTTAATTCCTCCTTTTTAAGCAAAATCTGGTAAACGTTGTACATTTCACTTATTTACTCGCCCGTGAGATTAATTTATGCTATACATTAAGAAAAATATGTTGAATTTGATTAATTTAAACGTTCCTTACATTTTTCCCAAATCAATCCAAAATGGACAACGTCATTTTAATTGTGGATGAACCACTTCTTACTGCAATATGACACTAAAATCCTTAACAATAATAAAATATAATAAAATATCATTCGATAGACATAAATTTTCATTTAATAAGAACCATCAAAAATATCATTCGAGCTGCTATGCAATTTCATATTAACGGTGCAGTACTTAAACATCTACTCAACACCCATTCCAAACGGTTGCCTTGGATTCGTCCTCACATAAAAGATACCATTGAAACTAGTGTTTATTGGATCGCCGCCCAGATACGCTGTTTCACTTTCGTGCAAACATTTTTTGTTGACGATTTCATCGAAACTATCACACCTTTGAGATATGAAGCTGTTGTGTTCCTCCATAATCGATTCGGCGAAATAGTCGACACACCTTCCATGGGAACAACCCATGAAAGGTTCAAATCCACAGCCCGGTTGCTGTTTCCCGTAGTTCGGATAGAAAGATGCATGCCCGATTGGATCGTAGACTCCAAACCTGCCACCATTCGTGTGAATGCTGAGCACGTAGTCGGCGTCCGAGGTCAACAAGCGGTCCTTGTTTTCGGGGGTGAATAACGGCAGAGCTGCATCAAGGGCTATAATCACTCCAATGCGACCAGATTCCACCTGCCGGGCGGCCACCCCCATCAAATGAGCACCCAGGCTGTGGCCAATCATATATATACTGCGCGGATCAGTTCCGGCATGTGATTTCAGAAAGTTGATCAGAGTGGTGATCCTGCTTCCGACTTGAGGGATGCTGCGGCAAGATGCGAAATAGTCAATAGTTTGCGAGGCATCGCTCCAATCGACGAGGATGATGTTGTAGTCGCCTCTTTGAAAATAGGCATCTGGGATGGCCTTGTTGATGAGCGAATTCCTACTTCCCATCCATCCGTGCGCTATGATACGTGTTGGATGTCTGGGATTGAAGTTTGAGTTCCTTAGGGAGGATGTATCGCCTACGATCAAACGATTCCCTGTCACAGAATACTGGCGTGTGAGCACAAAGAAATCCACACTATAGTCCGATCTGCGAGCTTGAGCATACTCTATTTGCTTTTGAGTGATGTTAATCTGGTAGAAGATGCCATTGATGTCCGGTACCATTGCCAGATCGTTGATTATCGTTCCGAAGTCAATGTCGGGACCATCGTCACAAGTTATGGTGGGAACTAATGAAATTATATATGGAAATTATGGAATTAACATTAAAAATTGATATTCGGGCTGATAAACGGATTCTACTATTAATGAGTTGAATATTCATTTTAAATATATATGATGATCACATAAAATTGAAATAATCATAGATATTCTGCCATTACAGACGAAAAGATTGGAGTATATAACATTTTGTTCATCTCCAGTTTTCTATAGGCTCAATACCGATGAAGAATGAAGGATTAATCTTACCTTTAATAGGCGTAAAATTGTTTTGAAAAATTATTGGGAACATTTTATATGAAATAAAACTGATATTCGGCTTAGTTTTGTGCAAATTCGATTCAACTGAAAATCACAACAGTCTGAGATAATTCACATCTCTTTTTTTTAAATATTCTTGAAATCTAAATATTTATTGTTAGATAAACACACGTTGATTATGCAAAATGGTAAATATCTGGGGATTAAATCACTGAAATGACCCCTTAAAATTGGATTTAGATGAAAATATACACTGGTGCTTCTATAGAAATGCAAAAAAGCAGTTGAAAGGCCAAAGCTAACAAAAATCTTACTTATGAGAATCAAAAAGTTAAAGCAGGTTTTTACTTGAAATTTAATCATGTATCCTTTCTTCAGAAGGTCTTGACAAAGCAAATCAAAGTGAAAATCGTACAGACATTTATTGAAAAAAATATATTTTTTCTACAAGTTGGAGCAACACACACTAATCTCAATGCGTATTTGATGGCCACTCAACAAAATTATTATTTAAGTTTTCTACAGGTTTGTGAATAAATCGCTCTGTTTGATGCCGATTTCACCAAAGGTGTCCCGTTTTGAATTCCTCTTTCAGAAAATAGTTAGTACACATAATATCATAGAAATGGTAAAAGTTAGTTACTTGACCTTATACAATGCCAAAAATATCTCGAAAAATACAAGACAAGTGTCTGGAACGTGCAGGAAGACCTCCGTAGGAAAAGATAGAATCTTGAAGAGGATGAGTCTCTGAAATCATTATAAAGCGGCTGCCAACATCCGAAGAGTATTTTTCGTTGGTGAAAGATTAGGCGTTTCATCATCATACGGTTTAGGCTACACAAAGTTGAATTATCTTAACACCCCTTGCGAAATAAGCCATGTTTGACCAATGAAATCAGAAGAAAACGTCTCAATTGGGCCAAACAGTATTAAAGTTGGACATGATTGAAAGAATGTTATCTTCTCGGATGCGTCGAAGTTCAACATATTCAGCTCGGATGGAGAGCGGTATGTTCATCGAAAAGTGAAGAGCGTTATAGGGATGAGCGCACCAAAAGAACCTTACGGCAACCGGTAAGCAGAATGATCTAGGGATGATTTTAGTATCACCAAAGTAGACGATTGGCTTTGCTTGTAAGAGCTGTTAATGCAGTTGACTACAAAACATCTTGAAAAAAATTTGGTACCTTCCCTTGAAGAGCATTTTTCCAATAGTGATATGGCAACTTTCTAGGACAATTGATACATATCAAAGTCTTCTAAATTATAATCAGGCACCCAACGAAAATCAGATATTTAATTCTTTCTCTATTCGCTACATTTTCTACAGGTTAAGAATTGGTTGAACGAATTTGGCGTTTTGCCTTGCTTTGGCCTGGTTGAAGTCCCGATCAGAGCGCTATTGAGAACCTATGGCACATGTAGAGGTAGTGGGACAGAAACCTTCGAATGGGAAAGAATAAGACTGAATAATCGAAAAGATCTGAAATATTGAAAATTTGGTTACATCCATGCCACACCGAATCATGCCAACTAAGTATTAACATCGAGAGATATTCCTAAATAAGCATTGTAATTTTTAAGTATCACTCTAACATATTACTGAGGGATGGACCAACACTAGGGAAAGTAGACCTCACTTCTCCGATTCCCTGCTTTCATCATGGTTTCAAGTCAGTTATCCTAAGCAGGGATGACTGGGAAATGGAAATAGGTAGGACGCAGGAATCGGTCGACATCTATACTGATGGTTCCAAAATAGATGGAAAAGTTGGCTGAAGCGTTTTCTTAGAACAGCTAGGCCTGAAACTATCCTTCCGGCTTCCGAATCACTGCAGTGTTTCAGGCAGAGGTTATTGTAATATACAAGGCAGTAGACTGGTCGAGAAATCAGGAAATTTCCGTAAGAAACCTGAATATTTTCTATGAAAGTCAAGCTGCTATCCAAGCACTATCCAATGTGCCTCATCCATGATGGTAATGGAATGCCGTACACAGCTGAACGTGATGTCACTTCACTGTGAAGTGACCCTATGGTGGGTACCCGGACATAGTGATATACCGGGAAATTACGAAGCGGATGCCTTAGCGAGAGCTAACACTGTGCTCCAGGAGTGTACACTCACACCGCAAGTTGGCCAACCTCTATATTCTATAAAGCTAGGATTTAAGCAGCATTACATCATGGCTGCAAATAGAGCCTGGTTGTTGGAAGAAACCTGCAGGACAAGCAGGCAAACTTGGCACGCACTGAGTTCCAGACGCACCAAGCAGATCCTGAACACGAGTCGTGAAACCTTGAGTTATATCGTGTCCATATTGACGGGACATTGTCTAATTGGCAGACATGCGGAAAGATTGGGCGTTCCCTTCAACGAATTTTGCCGAAGCTGCAGATCGGAAGAAGAGGAAGAGACAATCCAACATTTTCTGTGTGCACTATCCAGGAAACGCATGAAAACTTTAGGCTCACCCTTCCTGGACAGCCTCACGGAAGTAACTGATTGGAACATTAGCCGCATAGCTGGATTCATACGAGAATCGAAATGGTTCTCGTCACCAAGCAGCTAGGTTCTAGTGCCGTCTCAATCTTCTGTGGTATCACAATGGGCCTATTGTGGCCTAAGTGAGCCACCTTTTGATTAAGAGGGCTGCCACAACAACCAACCAACCAAGTTTATATGCACAAATAGACCTACCACATTATTTACAATAAAATTTATAAGAAAAAAAAACGTATATTTTCGTGTATATAAACAGTATTACCAATTTTATACAGAAATTTGTAAATTTTCGTGCTTTTAGGTGAAGCATTTAAAACATAATGATTTGCTATTCAGATTCTTTCTATGTTCATTAATTCAGTGGAAAAAAAAACTTTCAAACAACAAAAATGCAAATTCAACCGTGTGTCCACATTTCACTGGAGGCCACTGAATTTTTGTGAATTTGAAAGAAGATTTTTCTAAGAATATTATGATATATCACAAAACACACACACACAAGATTTTTCTAAGAATATTATGATAAATCACAAAACACACACACAGCTGTTCTCTAGAAGGATCAAAATGAGCATACTCATATTCTATTGAATAATATATCCTTGCACTATAGCAACAAACAATTCAAGGCAAATAAAAAATAAACGAATACTCAGCATGCGCAACAAAAAATTTCAAACAAATACGAAGCATTGTAAAGTAGAATTCAATAAAAGCCCTTTCAATTGTTAAACTCTAAAGTTTCACTCACTGAATACCACAAATCTGAAGAATATCACAGACACCAGGACTTTCAGCATTATTTTGATAGTGAATTTCGATACAAACTTGACTTCAAAGAATAAACTCCATGTTTATATATGAATTCGTTCACGTGATTAGACAAATAATAATCTACCTTTTGATAAAAAAAATTATTCGATTATGTACAAAAGGTCATTTTATCGATTCTTGTGTTACGCTATTGTCATGCGGTCTTTTTGATAAAGTAGCTTTAAGGGAGAACAGGGGTGTATATTTATGAAAGCTTCGTATTTCTGTAATCAGTCATTGTAATTTTTTTATTTTTTTTTTAAACAAATTGTCACGGAAAGCAATGCAAACCCATCAAAAATGTTAAAACCTCTATTACTATTTCCAAACTAATAAAACTTTAATTTATGTTTCATTTATTTTGAACTATTGTTGGAGCACTTATGCATTTGTTTAAATTACTTGTAGTTTTCATATGTTTATAATTTAAATAAACAACCCAAGTGTTCCTAGTAAAACAGCATTCAGATTGTGAAATAAAGAGAAAGTTACAAAAGAATCGAATAGTATTTGCTCGATTTTCTCTGGGATTTCATTCATATTTCTAGCCCATGAATATTCTTTAATGTATTACATTTTAAAGTATAGACTCAAATATAATATGATAAAAGCATTTCAGTTAAATTTGAGCTTAAAAATCAAAATTAAAACAAAAAACCAAAAAATGTGGTAGAAAAGCATTTCGAATATGAATTTATTATCCCGGAACTCCCCTACTAATCGTTACATCTAATATCCATATTTTAGTTGACGAAGGCATTACATTTTTTTACATCGATATGTTATTGTTCATATCAACATTCTTATTTATAATTCTAAGGTCATCACAATACATGCATGCATACCCATGTTTGTTACATTATCGCATGTGATTGAACAAAAACGATGTAAGGAAGTCAAATCAAGGAGAACCGTTACTGATAAATAGTAATTAATATTTGAACTAAGTTGGTTTTATTATTGTAAAATGTTGCAATCGTATTATGAATAAACAGTGACGAGATTAAAGGGTTTAAAAATAAATGCAAGTAGGTACTTGATCGAATTCGAGATATGATTTTAAGATTTTTTTTGTCCTTCAGATAAAAAAGTTATTGGCTTATAAGTCATTTGTTAAAGATAGTTTTTTCATCTAATGTAATACGAGAATGTTGTAACGGTGAATTTTCAATGAGATTCGTAGCTACCAAGGATGACAGAAGCTTTAAAAAGACATAATCGAAAATATGAACTTTAAATAAGAAGATTATGTTGCAAAGCGATTATGGAGTTTTTGAAAATGTTGCAAGTTGAAGTGTAGTACTATGTTATGCTGATACTGTCACTGATCTAACAGGAAAAACATTATAAAAAATCTTGGCGAACTACACAAATTGAATGTAAAAATTTTAATTGAAAGAGTTTCAAATATTTTTGTAATGTTCAATTTTAATTAACACACTCATGTAGTCATTATCTTAATCTGATGTCTTTATCTGAAGCCTGAATGTTTTCCAGATGCAATATTGAAGTTATTTTGATTATAGATGGAATTTTACTATGCGAAAAAAATATTTGTATTTTTTTCAACTCCTCAGTGGCAAAGTTATTGCAATTAGTCAGAAAATGAAATTATATTTTTCCAAATATATATAATCCAAGGTCTTCAAAGAAATTCCAAAATAATTTTAGTAAGAAGCAAGTGAGTGTGTGTACACCCTCACGTACTTTCAGGGTCAACTCTTTCTAAAACGATATCTCACGAAAGCAAGGACGTATCAACTGCATGTAGACTTCAATTGAATTATTTTAGCAACGGGCTGAGCTAATTAGGCTTTGGCAAGATTCGGTTTGGTAGTTGGTTTTGTTTTGAAAAATCCACGGTTATTCGGTCACGCATGATACCTCAGGAACGAAACGTGGTATTAAAAGCGTTGAGGTGTCAGTCAATATTCTTGGTCCATCAAGTTCTAAATAAATTTAATATGTGGTTTTTTGATTAAATAAAAGAAACGCAAAATAACACACTTTTTAAAAAAATGTAAAAATGTATGTCCTTGTAGCTTTTCATGCTTTTAAAAAACAGATGCTGCTAGGATTCATACAAAAATAGTATAACATTAGCAGTTATACTGAATGAGGGATTGATATAGTACTACCTGATTTCACTTACTTTCAGTATATGAAAACTAAATAAATTTTTTATATTATATATTCAATATATCCATATTAAAATATACAGGCTCATTTCACTAACTGTAGTGTCTCTAGTGCTTTTAATAGTTATGTAAATATGGGAAGTTATTCGTGTGAACTTTAAGGGTCACACCTTGAGGCTTGATTGAACAAGAATTCGTCTCAAAACTATTGATAACGAATATGTTTTACATGGTAAGTGAAAAATTCAGTCTCGAATAAAATTAATAATACAATAAATAAGCAAATAATCAATCAAAATTAGTGCTTCTGCTGCTGGTTTTCACGAAAATTTGAGGCGGATCTAAAATGATAATGAGTTTGTGTTACAAATTTTCTAGAAATTTAGTTTTTTAAATGTGTGGAATATCTAGAGAGGCTTTTGCTTACAGGAAAGATTGATGAAACATGCTGTTAATTAATAAACTCTACATAATTCGCTACATTTTGGATAAAGTCCAAATTAAAACCACGAATTTAAAAAAAAGGTTTTCTCTTCTTTATTATGAACAGATAAATAATATTATTCAACATTTTTAGCAATGTGACTATTTTTTTTAATAACATTACATGTAGAAAAATAACATGAAAAAAATCACTAAAACTTTTTTTTGCGAAAAATGTCTGCGGATAGTTTAGAAAATAGCACAAAATCGTAGCAATAAAAACAAATTGATATCGAAAACATTCTCCTTTTGTACGAGAGATCTCCTCAAAATGATGGTTCATAGAGTCTACCACCTTCATTGTGTAGTCCTTGGTGATGTTAGCCCATTGAAATTTCAACTGCTCCTTCAGCACTCTTCAGCACTCTGCCCATTTATCGAACACACTACGCAAACGATGGTCCAATGGTTTCAATTGCTGCACTAGTTGGATCTTATAGGGCTTTAGTCCAAGCATATCTTTCCTCAAAATTTTATATGTAGTGGACGGACAGAAGCCAAATTGTTGAGAACTGCTTCTTTTTATTTTGTGTATCTTCCTTCCTTTTAATTTTATGTATCTTTATTTAGATTCGTAATTGATTTTCGACCTTAATCGTTCGGTCTTTCTCAGCGATTCGAGAAAGACCGAATCACTGAAGAAGACCGAACGATTACGGTGAAAAATCGATTACGAATCTAAATAAAGATACACAAAATAAAAGGAAACTTTTCTTTTATAAAAAAACAACACGTAGTATTTTGTGAAGATGAAATCAATTACTAATATAATAGAGTGTGCATGGACATAAATCTTTCAATCGTATTACGTATAAGCTACTCCGATGAACCATTATGAGCACGATAAATTAGACGAAGTGATCTATAAGTTTGGCACACAGACGGCAAATTTTAGAAATAAATTTTCACTATTTAGAAAAATTGTCCGGGTGTAAGTTTTGCATGATAATTTGCCAAAATAAATTAAAAATAATGTCAAGGTGAAAACAAAATTTGACAGCAATGACAGATATCCTTATCGAAAGTACTGTGCTTCTAAAAAGCGCAATACATTACCGAAACAACGTTGAACGAAGCGTTGTTAAACAAGGTCTCCCTGTTTTTCGAAAAAAAATATTTTATTTGATTTTTTCTTAAATTCACATGATTACAGCAACATATATTTCAGATTATTTTAAGGCAACAACAACTGTTTATTATCAAATAACATTGCAACCACAACCACAGATTTATTAATCGAGAACATCAAATGAAGGCTTTAGTGGAAAAACGATGAGAGTTTCTTTGGCTAAGTTTTATGGGAAACAAAAAACAAAGCTTCCAGTTTCCGTAATACCAAGTTTAAAATGTTAACACCTTCATTTAATTTTAATTAAGTCTTAAGAAATTGAAACATTTCAAATTGCATTGAAAAAAATATTTTAAAAAAACAGTTCCTAATGATAAGCAAAAATAATATTTTTAAAAATTGACTCTAGTCGTTTTTTCTTCAACCCTTTCATTGAACAAACACACTTTAGAGAAAGCGCGAAGCGATTTTTTGAAGCTGACTCAATATTTTGCTTAGCGATGCTTGCACCGTAATAACATTAGAAGAAATATTTAAATTTGTAGTTTAATTGAAAATATTCGTGTATGCCCATTATAAGACATAAGTCTGCCATTTATAAGACATAAAAAAAATATTTCAATTAAGCTGTTTGTGAACAAATTTGAAGTTAAAGAAACAGGGAAATTTTATGAACAAATTATGAAAGAATGGTTCAACAGAAAATTAAATATTTCATTTTTGGAGGGAAAAAACTAATGACACTTCTTATTATAATTAAATGGAATGTATAAATAATAATCAACAATGTTTATATTAATCTAAGAGCATATGGTTGAGTTGATTTCGTTTTCAGGTAGAATACACCCCTATATGTCGTATTTATCGGGTCACCACCCATGTACACAGTATCGCTGGCTTCCGTACATTCCTTCTTTAAAATACTGCCAAAGTTCTTGCAACTTTTTGATTCAAACAAATTCGTTTCGTAAACCATTGACTCAGCAAAATATTCCACGCTTCTGTTGTGTGAACAACCGCTAAAAATCCCGATTTCGCAGCCTGGCTGTATTCTACCCCAGTTCGTATAGAATGCGGCATGCCCAGCGGGCTCATAAATGCCCAATTGGCCGCCGTTCGTGTGAATGCTTACCACGTAATCTGCATCTGAAGTGAACACGCGATCCTTCGACTTATTCGGGAACAGTGGCAAGGCCGGATCCAGCGCGACAATCACACCAACCCGGCCAGAACGGACTAGTCGCGCGGCTACACCAACTAGATGAGCTCCCAAGCTGTGACCAATCAAATATAGATCGCCTAGCTGAATGTTTCCTTGTGAACTAAGGAAGTCCACCAGATCTGTAAGGTTTCGCGCGACCTTACCAATACTTTTTCGAGCTACCGAGTAGTCCATAGTTCGAGCGAATGCACTCCAGTCCATAACGATGAGGTTGTATTCGCCACGTTTTAGGTAGGCCTCACTCACTCGCCGATTCACTATTGAATTCCTGTTTCCTATCCACCCATGCACTAAGATACGCGTAGGGTGGTCAGGGTTGAAGCCAGATTTCCGCAAAGATGTTGCATCACCAAATACTAAGCGCTTTCCTTCGACGGGGTTTTCCCTTGTGATGACATAAAAATTGAGTTCTTTGTTAGCTTGACGAGGTCTGAAAAATATGTCCTTTGGTTGAGTGAGTTTTAATCTGGCCGCTGAATTTCTGAATCCAACAGGAATCCCGAGGTCCTTTTTTGTTTCATTTGTAACCGTTTCGACTAAATCATTGGTAGTCTTTTGTGCAAAACTTGGAATGAAAAATATAATCAATCTTTTGAAATACAGTTATCAATCCAAAAGATGAGATGATGATGATGAAATGTCCTTCATTGAAAAGTTCTCATTTGATTTGGAAGAAGGAAAATTGTTTGTGATTCTCAATGAATGCTACCATCAATTCTCATTTAAACTGTTTTTCCGTTCATAGTTCCAAACTGCGAAAACTCTTACCAAACACAAAATGTGCCTCAAATTTTATGCCAATTCTTAATTGGATTTGAGACAGAACCATGGCGACTTAACAGTTACTTCAATGTCGTTAAACATAATTGATTTTCACAGGCTATTCCAGAGTTGCTGATTAAAAACCAGGCGTATCTTTTGAGCGATACTCATTTTCTTAATTTTTTCTATCAGCCCATGAATTTACTACTGAAATACAAAAGAAAAGATTGTATTTCGTAGTCCAAACTATACTTGAGTCTTTTTGCATTCGATTTAATTAACTTTCATATGGGAAGCGCATTTGTTTCTCCTTTTCTTCAATTAGTAGAATTGCAATAAAACGGAAAAATTTAGAGAATAGATTGTGTAAAGTATCTTTTGAGTACTGTTAACTTCACAATACACTTGCACGAGCTGCCATTTGCAGCAAATATCTTGCGAAGATCTTCAAGACGTTTTTCGTTATATTTTCTTATCTATGATACCATGAAAATTTACAAAACAATAGGTGAATTCCATGTCCACAACTGTTAACACTACACTAACTTTGTTAGTTAGAATTTGGTAGATCATGCAAGCTATTGCGGATTGTTTCCAAGTATCTTTTTTGACATAGCTTTGATAAGCATGCTTCTTTCTTTCAACTTAAACACAATTACTAGTATAAAAACCAACTTGGTTGTGATGACATCCGTGAAATTATCTATTTACAACCATTAAGCATATTTCTGCTATTTGATGTCAGACTCAAAGAAATAGTTAAGCGGTGTAACTATCAAGTATTTGAAATTTTAGTGTATAACCGAGTCAATAGACACAATTAACTATACTATAATCGTTTTGTGATTTTATCCAATAATGCTTAATTAGAAAGTATACTAAAATGAAAGACAATGAAATCAATAAAACGCACTCGCTACGATTAACATCGAAAGTATAGAAACCACACAAACTCGCCACATTTTCACTCAACTCGGCTTACTTTATCATTGAAGCGGATTGCCTAAGGACTCACTCTTATATATTATTCATAATAATCTGATTATGATGAGTGCCCATTTTTTGTTAATTCATATTGAAGGTTAAGGCTATTTTCCAGATAATCTTCAATTTTGTCTGATTAAAATTGATAAGGTAAAGAATTTTAGGGGAGTTCGATGGCATCATTTGGAAGGACTATGGATTTTTTATTTAAATGATGCTCTATTGTTAATACACCAAATCCGAATATGAGTATGGTGCAGATGATCGGATTGAAAGTGCAATACTTCCGAAAAAATCCGATCCACAACTTAACTAGGGATTTGGCTAGTTTCCATAGTTCTCCAGTATACTAACATCCTCCGGTATTAGCTCATCAACTGAAAATATCAACTATTCTCATATGTCTTCTATATGATTATATGCGACTAGACGTGCACATTAGTTAATATGCATGAATTTCATTACGGAGATGGTTTTTCTATCTTAAAATACTAGGAAAGATACATCTAATGTACGTATCTATCTTCGCTAGCTGCAACCCTACTAATGTATGTATAATGCCTCCGTTCTATAGTTATCTAGCGATGAAAGCTGGTGAATAATGTAGAAAATAAATAATCAGGCAAGTGCTGGAACCAATAACAGTTTGCGAATGAAACAATAACCTTTATGTGTTCTTTAAGCGTCAACAATTTGAACAATTTGTTAATGACAACAGTATGAAAATAATAAGTTGATCGGACATTCATTAGCATTTTTAAATTATCCGAAATGGACCCATATTAATCCTTGTGTTTTATCATATTGCGTTAAGATAGATTAATGTATTGTTCACATCGACATATTTCCAGGAATTTAAAGCGTATCATTATAATCAATTAACGTGCAAGATATGTATGTTGCAAGAGTTGCGTAGGATATTTAAATGCCAAAAATATAAAAACGAATTAGTAGACAATTGTTTCAATCCACTGTGACTTCATTAACACGGTTCAAATTGGTATTAGTGCTGAAAATGAAAATGTTATTAAATGAATGTTTATTTATTTATTTAAGCACTGTTTATTAATTTATTTAAGAAGAAATTGTCTTACAGACTAACATAATCCAATTACAAGACAATACAATAAAGGGAAAAAAATGCAAAAATTAAAGAAAAGAAAAACATAATATAGATTAAACTAATTAGTTAAAAAACCCTTCACCTTCTGCTTATGAATGTAGAGTGATTGAGGAAACGGACCAAGTCGCAGAGTATTATGGTTTCGAGGGAGTCGCAACATCGGCGAATGATACAATGTTATATAGATCGGGTTTTTAACACATTTCCTAATTTGCAGAAAAAATTGATGCTTAGTTGAAAGAGCAGCAAAACAACTGAAAATTCTATAAACGGGATAGCGCAAAATGATCTTTATGGCTTGAATTTGTTATAAATTATTTTTACTACTGAGTAAATAATTATTTTTTCTCGAATATAGTATACGAATCGAGAACTTTATTCCTCTAAGTGTGGAAGAATGTATCTCTAATTTACGGATCATTTTTTAATCCATTCCATTTTCATTTTATAAACTTTTGTACTTCTGTAGATTTTCAAATTTTATTAACACAAAAGGATTTAAAGGCATCCAAAATCAAGAATAACTATACAAAAACTTATAAAACAATACACTGATAGAACTAAACTAGAAGTATTGAATGAAATATTCCAGCATAAATTTGAGATTAAGGGGCCACTCCATTGTTAAAATGCTAAAAAAGATTTTTAAATAAAATCGATTAAGAAAAACCCCAACTGATATCAATTTGAAACTTAATGTACTTCTTTATTGAAGTCTATAGTTAACATTTATAGTGTGAATTTGTTTTTTAAAACAAAATGGCACGCACGCAGTCCAAAGATAAAAACTGTAACTGCGCCTCATAATATCTAGACCAAAATCTTTATCTGCAAGCATATAGCAAGAATTTTTTTTAATCTTGGTTAAAAACAGAAATAACATATTATTGCAGCAAAGACAATTTTACTGACGATTTGGTGCATGTTCGAACGTAAGTGTGTCGATTTGCGTCATATTCGCAAACGGAAAAATGATTCCGAAATCTTCAAAACAATTTTTAAACTCTGATAGTAAATTATTTCGCTATTTAAATACATTAAAAAATAGCGTGTAAAGTTTGAAGTGAACCGGGCAATTAGGTTTTTAAAATTTACGACGCGCAATAAAAAAACACGTTTCAAAAAAAGCGTTTAAAGTTTTTTAACGAAATTTTCTCACATATCTCCAAAAACACGACAGCAAAGTTTATTATAAAAAATGATGATATTGGGTTTATATTTACTTCATTCAATAGTTGTTAGTCTATTCCGTGAATATATAGATTTAAAAAGTATCATACTACTTAATATACAGTTATTTCACGACAGATGTTCGAGCGGCGAACAATGCCTATGAGCGCTGTAGAAAGGGAAATAATATGAATATCTATCTGGAATTTTAAACACGTATTCCTGAAGCATATAGAGTCAAAAAGTAGAGTGACCCCTTAAAGCATATGCACTTTACAAAATTAAAATCGAATAATTATGGCGGCCTCAGCATTTTTCGCTAAGCTTGGTAATAAACTCTAAAATTGTGCTGAGCGGCTGCGCATTCAGTCGTAGGAGTCATGAGCCAACAGAATCCGCAGCCGCCTAGCACAATTTTTGAGTTTTAGCAAAAATTGCTGAGGTCGCCATAATTATTCAATTTTAATTTTTTAAAGCGCATGTGATAGGTGAAGTGTTCTTTTATATGTGAAAAAAAATTCAAACTTTTATAAGTTTAAGTTTTTGACTTGCAAGCTTTCAAAATTTTTGATTTTTTTTAAATAAATTTAGATTGCACAATTATTACGAACAATCTACTAGATCGACTTTGATGAAGATTTGTTTGCTGTTTTATAATACTTAAAAAAAGCAAAATATGAAGGTCCTAAGTGCATTTTAAGTGGCAAAAAAAAATTAAATAAAAAAAGGCTTTTTCCCCCCTGTTTTTTATATTTATTGCAATTTGCGACAAGGGTTAAATATTTGATGATTTTTAACCAATCCTTTCTTATAGAAAATTTTATTACGCAACTTTTATTGCCAATCATTTTTGGCCTAAAGTGAACCGTTTTAAAGTTAGGAGTGAGAAAAGTAGGAGAAAAACGATTTATTTTGAATTTTCTTTAAACATATCGATTTTTTTTAATGTTCCCGACTGTTTTGAGAAGGAGCATAAATCAATTATTATTATACGAGTTATTCCCCAACTTTTCCCGCAAAAATCAGTGTGCCCCCTCTCTACGGCCAACTGAAAACAGATCCGCCATGGTCTATTGATCGATACGAACTATCATTTCTATGATTTGGTACAATTTTTAATAAATTCAGTGCAGATGTTTTCTAATTTAATATCCAAAAAATATTTAATTAATTAATTTTATTAATTTTTTGTTTCATTAATTTTAATTAATTAATTAAATAGTTTTTCTAAAATATCCT
This sequence comes from Oxycera nigricornis, assembly GCA_963942545.1. Lineage (NCBI taxonomy): Eukaryota > Metazoa > Arthropoda > Insecta > Diptera > Stratiomyidae > Oxycera > Oxycera nigricornis. Next base: position 25,066,815 of record OZ012662.1, on the reverse strand, counting down.
CTATCTAATTTTCATTTCTGACAATAAGCATTGATCTTATTATCAATTTTATGGTTTGATTCAATTTTCAGTGAATTCAGCGCTGTTGTTTTCAAAATTAAATGAAAAGACATCTTCAAAACAATTCAATTATTTTTCTAAAACCGTGCCCTTATGGGGAATCTCATAGTTTATTTATGCAAATTTCTCTGAAATCGCTTGACAGAATTACATAAAAAATTAGTCTCCTTTGGAACGTTGCTTTCATATTTAAGGCAACTGGTAATTTTGATACTGTCGCAACTTGAACAATAAACAAGCCGCGAAGTGCGACCCTTGAGGTCCACACGGTCAACTTCCCAGTAATATCTAGATAAACATTAAAAATATTAAACAAAATAATAATTTTAAAAATATTACTACTTTAAATAATAATAATGAGAGGTATTCATAGCAGCAACAGGAATGAGTTGATATTAATCATATCATCTACGGAAGGTTTTTTTTTGGACTTCTATCATTTAAGCAGTTTTTTTATTAACACTAAAACACTGTAAAAACTATTGAAAATCTGCTCAAATTATGCAAATATTATAAAACTTCGATTGAATTTACAACAATTTCCTTAGAATAAAAGATATAAATTAATGTCATTCGTATGAACGCTCTATACATAATAACTTTGAATGATTTTTTATTTTTTATTTAGTTTTTTTTTATAATCATGGATTATGGTTTTGTTGGTTTCTCTTCAAAAACTGATAAGAATGTATAAATTTTATAAAAATTTATTACTGTGTTGTGCAAATCAAGTTAAAAAATTATTTTTTATGAAAAAACCTTAAAACCCTAAAAGCCTAATTTTTTGCATTTCTTTTATTAAATTAAAAAGCTGCTGAAACAATTTTTATGTAATGTTAAACAAATTGCAGCAATGTTAATAAACGTCTATTGACACCTTAATGATGCAAATATTATATCTGATTCGTGAGATATACTGAATGATAAAAATGACCTTGGAAATCAAGATGACTTTTAATTATTTTTATTTTTAATTGAATTTTCTACGTAATCATGAGAAAAAGTTTTGAAATTGTTTCTACAAATATTGTTTGGAGTATATAAATTTTCTAAACACTGATTACTATATTTCGCAAATCAGGTTATAAATTTATTGTTTACGAAAAAAAAATCTAATTTTTTGCACTTTATTCTCTTAAATTAAAAAACGGCTCCAACAGTTTTTATCAAAATTTGATAGATTCACGCAAATGTTAATACGCGTCGATTGGCACCTTAACAATGCAAATCGTATGTTTGGTTCGTCAGATATAAAGCATGACAGAAATGGCCTTGAAGAACATGATGACTGTTAATGATTTTTTATTTTTTATTTGATTTTTTTTTAATCATTAGTAAAAAACTTTGATGTCATTTTCAATAAAACTGTTTGGAGTATATAAATTTTATAAACATTGGTTACTGCGACTTAGAAATAAGGTTAAAAATTCATTGTTTTTGAAAAAAACCGTTATTTTTTGCACTTTTTTTAAAAAAATTAAAAAACGGCTCCAAGAAATTTTTTTAAAAACTTGAAAGAATCACACAAATGTAAATACGCGTCGATTGACACCTTATTCAAGAAAATCGTACGTTAGGTTCGCGAGATATAACGCATGACAGAAATGACCTTCAAACGGGCAAAACAGCAAGCCCCCAAGACCGAAGTTTCCCAAAAACTAATCAGCTCTTGAGATTGCAAAGACGCTTCGATTGACACCTCAACGAAGTCGATACGACTTTGTTTACGTGAGTTATCGTCGTAGAAAAAAGTGTCCACGAACGTACGTACGTACGTACATACACACACACACACACATCTCCTTTTCTAAAAACACTTTATATATACTCTATAGACCTCAAAACGTAATGAAATGTTGAAAATTTCAATTTCGATTTTCGAGGCGATTACAAGAACTTCCCATATACTGGGAAGTTAAAAAAATTCGGCTTATTTTCTTTTTTCAACTTTGGAATTTGAAAATTGAAGGTGTTCAAAATAATTAAAAAACATCCTAAACCTAATGTCAGAGACAGAGAGAGAGAGAGAGAGAAAGAGATACGCACTAGTGATGATCTTTATTAATTTGGAAACAGCTTTCCACTTTAAAACAGATCATAAATCCAAGTGTTTAAATGTTTTGATTTTAAAATTTGAAAAATATAGCGCATAACTGTGAAACTGATTTACAAAGCTCAAAAATTAAATAGATTCTTTAACCTGAAAGATGGGATTTAACTAGAACTTTTAAAAGCCCCAATGTTACTAACGTTTCATAAAATGCCGTTCTGACGCTACTTCCACCAATTGATTTAAAAATCTTAGAGTCTCAGCATACTCTAGTTAAATTTCAACACTAACCCAATCCTTACTTTTACTTACAACTTCGTTCAATTTTCCAGTCAGTGAATATGACATGGGAGCATATGCAAACATGGTAACCAATTAACTTCATTGTTACTGATATTGTATGCTGTGCACACCCTTCTGAGTCACTTGGCCGTTCCTCGCTAAAAATAGTGCTGATTAGACCGATCCCTTCCAATAATCGCTGAATTTATTTATAGACTCCGCTGAACTTGGCCAGAATCCTTAATTTCTCTCAATATTTGATATAAATGAAATAAGTTGGCGGCTTTCTGAGTGCCATGAGTCACTTCTTTGCATCTAAGCCACCACTGAGCCACTCTAATGTTGTTGTTTTTTACTATCCGGTTCAAAGGCTAATGGTGCTTATCAACAGATTGTCCACAATCTAGCCGTCAGCAGACTAAGCGTGAATAAAATCAACAGGCGCCAGAAGTGCCAGGGCTGAAATGAGTCTGCAATAATTGGAAAGCAATTTGTGATTAACGCAAGGAAATATAAAACCACTGTTAAGAGTAATAAAGCGACTGTAAATAATATGGCTCACAATTGATACAAACATTATTGAGTGAACCATGTATGATCCGATTTAATATAGCTTCCGCTATCTCTTCATTAATTCTGAATCGGCTTTGGCAAGGCTACCTATGCATGGATGATATCATAAGTGGAATTATACATAAGTGACGCTAACAAGAAGTCTGCAATCTCCGTTCTTGCAAAGCCATTGCCCATTCCATTCTGGGACATCTTTAAACGCTTTGACGGTGACTGCGCTTCGTCGTCGGCACTATTATCAATTCTGATTGCGTCCGAATGTTAACTTGAGAACATTTCCGTTTCGGAAGAGGTTTTGGTGTCTTTTAGTCAAAGTAAAAGCCAACGATTAGATTCGGATCCGGGCGCTTAATGGATACGAAATTTTTGAAAAAGGCTAATCTTTCTGGAAGAAGAAAATAAGACATACATTTTTGCGAAATTTTGGTAGATGTGAAGTAGTGACCATTGGGTGGAATGCATGCTTCATTATTTTCTGTAAACGCTGACGCGGGATATTTTTAACCAGAGACGGTCGAAGGAATGCTAGTCGGAATAAAATGTTTAATTTGAATATTCAAACTTCTAAGCGCTTTAGTTATTTCATGGGAGCTTCTATGTTTGGATGCAACAACTGCAAGAGGAACTTCAAAGTCTATCAATTATCTACACATTAAGGTTATATTTTCATTTTCTCTTAATTTTTAGAGAAGATGTTAGCAGATAATATGCTTTAGAAGTATTCATAGACATAAAAAATATTGCAAGTCAACGAATATCAGCACTGCCAATAATATTCACCGCCTAAAGCAGCTTAACATTATACCATTGCTAAATTTAGCTAAAATTAAAAACTGCTAATGTATTTTATCCGATTTCAATTCGCTTAAGGAAAGGAATAGGGTTAGACGGTTCGAAAATTCCATTTTTTTTATTTCATAAATTATTAGTGAAACTATTGAAAAATATGTTCGCAAATTTTTATATGAAAATTCCGATTTGTTCTATTGTTATAAGCCATTAAAGTGAGTAGCTCTCCTTCAGGCTCCGAGCACTACTATTTTTTCAAAACGACTTTTTTTGAACTTGCGTACTCGCTAGTTTGAAAAGTTTTCAACCAATCGTTTTGTAAATTGGCGGTTACTTTCTTCATAGTAATGCGTTCTATACGAATTTAAAATCGGAATATTATCATTATTTAAAATAGTATTTTTCTTTGCAAAAAAATTGTGAAAAATGACAAAAACTCATGCTTTTTTGTTTTGACCCCTGGTAAAATTCAATTTTCTATTTTCTTGATAGCATTTAGGTTAATATAGAAGAAAGACATATAATAAAAGTAAATTCCAACCTCGTTTGATTTCAGATGAAAATTGCGCCTTCCAGAGTATACGCAAAAGCAGAGTCTGATTGTGATCTGCAATATGAGGTCACTAATATCTAAATTATTGTATATACTGAAATATATGTATGAAATATTCTCAAAGTTTCAATAAATTATACTTATTTTTTATACTATTAAAAATTCATGAAAACCATTGAGAAAACGCTGTCTTAACCCTAACCCTTCTAACCATATTAGGAGGCCCATTTTGACGCTTTTTCCATGATATTTTTGGGTAAGGAAAAAATAATTAAAAATAATTGAAATTAATAGGTTATTTCACTCATATTTTAAATTTTGTTATTTAGAAGCTGTTTTTCATGGCGGTCTGCCATCCGAGTCTCTAATTACCGTGCATTCTGGAGTCCACAATTTCAATGGGAAAGTAATCCAAGTAAATTTTTCAAATTACCTATAGGTGAATCAAATTTTGAGTGAAAATTTGGAAAATTGAAAATTTGTGACGCATTTAAAAAAAATTACTTGTTTTTGCCATAAAATCAATTCTAAATCGATTTTTCATCCCTATTTTAACTGCAATCATACGCAAATTTAATAAAGATTCAGAAAATCTTTGGTTTTTATAATCGGCCAAAAGTTCGCTGAGATACAATGCACGCAAGCCGGAAAAACGCGTTTCGGGGAAAACGCATTTAAAAACAATATACCAAAAACTACGTATTGACATGACTTGTGTATTACTCCTATATACAGGGTCTGTCCGGAAAGTAATGTCACTGACTTGATTGTGTAGCGACTTTACGCCGTAAAGTAACAGAATGTCGTGAGTGCTTAACGTGACTTCCTACCAGGGCGATTTGGAGTCACGGTCCGCGGTCGGACAACGAGCAACTACCATGCGGCTGCTAACACCCTCCCACCACCACTTGGGAGTACCAGTTTGCCTACTGAGTGCAGGCTCAGTGATCTTACTGGTGGAAGCAAGGCCTACATAATCCTCTGCCGGTCTCTCGGTTTCGGCACTGGGTTACCTCGTAACTCCACGCAGAGTCCCCAAAGATGCTGCAGAAGTCTCCATGCTCGGAAGCATGAAGACTTCTTAGCGCAGCCACCACGTTCGCACCCCCCTATAGGGGGTCTTCACCGTGACTGGAGAGAGGTATACAACCTCCCTGGGCCCCGGTACCCGTGATGTCAGATTGACCCCTAGTAAGGCTTCGTGGACTTGAGCCTCTCTCAAGCCCACTTCGGTTGTGTCCGACTGCAGACACTGGACCTATATATCACCAACCTAAGGTACGCGAGAACGGCACTTTCCGAAGGCTGTGCTGGAATCGTCCAAGGACTTTGGTCAGCAAGGATGCTAAGAGCATCACCTCCCTGCATTTCTCCGCCCTATCAGCCCACGGCTGCCGCCGCTGGCTGGGCACCGTCATCTGTAGCATCGTGTGACTGCAGGAGTCTTTGCAGCAAAACAAACGCCCGGCGAGCAAACTCGTTCAACGAATAAAAGCCATCACCGACAAGAACCATGCGTAGGTCATGCCTATCATGCACATGCAGAACATCAGGGACAAATGTACTGCGCGTGTTCGAATAGGCTGGGCAGTCAAACAGGACATGCTGCCAGTCTTCGTCCGTGGAGCGACATGCAGGACAAACAGGACTATCAGCTAGTCCCCTGCTGCACAAAAACACATTTAAGCTGCCGTGACCGGTAAAGAGGAAGCCCAGCCCTAGACAAAAGTCCAGGTGCAAGCCCCTCTGTGCAAGCCGGACATCCGGCAGCCAACGGAACGTGATGCGCCCTTTAGAGGAAGCCAACCACCTTTCATTCCGCTCAGACAATACACAATCGAACAAAATACACATCATTTGTCGTCTAGACAAGGACGCAACATCGACATTCCGAAGCCATGCAAAGTCCAAGCGGTATCCTCTGCGGAACCTGAACATAAGTGACCTGAGCATTCTGGAGCCAATACTCAGGTCCAGCGGTGGGACACCCAAAAGCACCCACATGGCGTCGGTTGACACGTACGACAGACAGGTAAACAAGCATAGAGCACAACACGTTGACAAGCGTCAAGTGCTTCACAAAAGGAAGGAGAAGACAAACAGTCACTGAAGGCATTTGCGCCATAGGCAGCGCAAGCTACAAACAGACCATTGTAGATCGCTCTGACTGCTCGGCAACCAAGACCCCACTTGGTTCTCAAGATCCTTCTAATACAACCTACAACAGAGACAAGATGCGACTTGACACTTTTCAGGTGAGGCAGGAAGTTGAGGCATTCTCCAACGAGGATCTCCAAGTATTTGACCGAAGTCGCATACCGGAGGCTCCTTCCTACAACTCGGATCAATGGTAGCCTCGAACGGGCCAGTTTGCCCTTAAGGAGCATAGAACAGCTCTTTTCCATCAAGATGGAGACGACAACCCTCGTGCCCCATGTAGCAACACGAGACAACAGCTCGGCGCCTTTTATCTCCAGTGCGTTGCGGGAGTTACCCTCAACGCACAGAAGGAGGTCGTCGGCGTACGCACATACAAACGTATCTCTATCGAGATCTAACAATAGACTGTCCATCATCAGAATCCAAATGTATGGACCTGCGATGGACCCCTTCAGACAACCACGCGTAACATCAGTGGACACACGATTATCGCAGAAGTAACTTTCCCAAAGTGGCAGTTCAGGACAGTTCATTGAACGAAGGACAGACAGAATAGTGGACCAGCTGAGAAAGTCGAATGCGCCGCGGAAATCAACAAATATACCTAAAACATATAAAGAGAAACTGGTGCGAACGCATTCTTTAACTGTTGAGCACGCACCCTCGACGAAGCGCCCCGTACGGAAGCCGTACTGTCGACAAGATGGCTCCTGCAGCCGCTGCACCATCACCCGTTCCAGTACCTTTCCAAGCACTGGCAACAGTGAGATGCCCCGATAAGACCTAGGATTGGTCTTATCCTTATCCGCCACCTTGTGATGCACGACCACAGGAGCAACCTTAAAGGCTGCTGGAAAATAGGCCTCTCGCACGCACCCCCGGAAAAGGCTAATAAGATGGTTTTACGTGGAAATCGTTTTTGTATACCGTGAAAGTCAAAATGCAGTGCTCGCTGGAGGATTGTTAGCAAGTTTTGCATAAAATTTGGAATATCATAACAGATTATGAGTCTTGGGTGTTCGAATATGATCCTAAAACAAAAAGACAAAATGCTGGGTGGCACACCTTGGCATCTCGTCGCCCCAAGAAGACCAGAATGAGAAAGTCAAAGGCCAAGACGATGCTCCTATTGTTCTTTGATATTAGAGGTCTCGTCCACCATGAGTGTGTACCACATGGTAAAACTGTTAATGCCAAATTCTACGTGGAAGTGCTCAAAAGACTCAAACGACGGGTCATTGCGTCCGGCCTGACATCGCAACCAATTGGAAACTCCACCATGACAACGAGCCAGCTCCCACCGCTTTCTTCGTGACCAGCTTGAACGATTCAAAACGTACCAGCGATTCTCCAACCACCCTACAGTCCTGACCGGATTTTTTTTGTTCCCTCGGTTGAAAACTCCTTTGAAAGGTCATCGTTTCCAGACAGTTGCGAAGGTCAAAGAAGTTTTCAGCAAAGCTCTAAAGTAGATTCCAAAAGATATCTTCTGTGATGCCTTCGATGCCTGGAAATGTCACTGTAGGCGCTGTATCAATGCAGGAGAAGAGTATTTTGAAAATATTTAACCCTTCGTGTGCCTACCTGGGTCGTTTTCGTCCGAGCGAAAATTAAAAGTTGTTGTAACTTTTGCACACCACTAGGAGGGGTGCTGCTGTGCATCTGTAAAAAAAAGTTACACCCCTTCAGTACCTGTCTACCAACTTTCGCTGTCCCAGTCCCGTTCTAGCCATTGTGGTGACAATATTAAAATCGATCCGGACGAAAACGTAGGCAGACGGCAAGTAATTTTTTTCCGTTTATTCGTTTAAAAATGTTAATTGCGGCTGTAAAAGTGCCACAAAAAATTCTGACCGCGAAAAAACAATTGCTAATTTTTTTTAGTTTTTCGTTATTTTTTGTTTTTTTATTAAATTTTTTATATAAGTTTTTATATAATTGTTTATATAGTCCCACACAAAAAGACAAAAAAAAACTAATTGAGGCACGGTTTTACAAAAGGGTACAGTTCCAAAAAACTGAATTTTCGGGAATCAAAAAAAACAATTATACTCTTGGCATTTTCATTTTTGAAAAATTGAATTGTTGATAAATTATCTAGAATGTAGCGAGTTTGTATTTATCTATCAACATGATTCAATTACCTGTTCCATCAGATGGGAAGTTAACTATGAAATTGGGGAGGTTTCGCAAAACGGTACACATCCGATTTCTATACCGTTTTGCAAAACCATTTCCACCCTAGCCCAAGAGATGGGTTTTCAATTGATGCTACTTGATTTGATTTAATTTAAATCTCACTGTTATGTGATGTTGTTGACACATTGGTATCGATTTTATTTATAGGAAAAGGATATAAAATATGTAACATTTTGAAAAAACTATAGAAATAGTACCGTTTTGAAAAAACTTCATGCTTTTAAGGCCGGATTCGTCCCGTTTCGACAAACCGGAACGTGACCATTCGATTTCTCGTGAAATTTTACATGAAAATCGATATCAAACTCGATTTTGGCGCTTATACCCTTTTGCAAAACCGCGCCTCAATTATTATTGCTTCAAATGCAAAAAACCGACGCGCGACGACCACTGCCGGGTCGTTTGTTCGCAGTGCTTTCAATAAAAACAGTGTAAAAATAAGCACCATCTATATGTATTTTTCTATTCAATAATAAAAATATGTTCAGTGTCTTAGATATTGACTTTTTATTGATTTCATTACTAATTTTTGTATTACTATATTTTTATTACCGTTTTTACTACGAAATTCAGAACCACAATATTAGTCAGAGGTTGCAACTGTAAGGATTTTTTAACAGTAATTGAATGCCATATATTGTTTTCTTAAAAGTTATACTCTTTTCCTTTAATTATCTTTTTTTTTATATCTTTATTCGTCTTGAAGTTATGGTTTTTTAGAGAACAAATGCATTTAATCCGTTTTCTTTAATTTTTTTTGATAAAAAATATATTAAAGAATCTAACTGTTGATAAGTTTCTGGTTGATATTTCAAGTTGAAAATTTGAAGAACATGCATGAATTTTTTCAGATTTTTTGCAGCACTTTAACAGCTTGAAAAAATGGCAAGACGAAAACGACCCATGTAGGCAGACCGAAGGTGCCGAAAAAACGTAGGCGGACAAAGGGTTAATGTTGTAGAAGGATCTGGTAAATATAATTTTTTTTAATCAGATCAAAATCGTTGACATCACTTTTCGGACAGACACCGTACACACAGGGATACTAGAAAAATACATTTTCTTGTTTGTAATACGTCCTTACAAAAGAAAGGTAGATTCATAAAAAGACAGCTGCGTGGTCCCGCCCAGCTTGTCTTCGATCGCTCCATTTAATAAGCCGTGCGGTATACTCGATCGCGCATTTTTTCTTGTCCCGAAAATATAAAAAGGACTTCGAATATCGGTCTCAAACTTTTTGAGCATACTCTTGAATAGCTAAACTTTTGATTTATGTAATAAAAAAAAGTCGATGTTTTGAACCGTCCAATGTGATTTCCCTCGTTAAGCACTATACTCAAAACTGTCTTGCATTTTTTTGGAAGCATTCCAAATAATTGAAGCAATCTGCAGACGATCTATTTACATTTCATTACATATCAGAGCTACTTTCTTCTCAATGGCAGCCAAACCAAAAGAACATCCAAAACGGCAAACACTCTTAACGAAAGCACAAAAAAAAGGCTGAGAATAATTTACCGCCGAAATAGGTTCAACTTGGTATGGAGTTCATCATCGATTCAAGATATAGATTCATAAAAACCTACCATAAGTCACTCCACTTTAAGAGTTGGGCTTTTCTATCTGTTAACGGTACCGTTGAAATAAATATTATCGACTACGATGGATTATAGTATGCAAATTGATACTTTCGCGTTGAGGTGTGGAGCACCACACCAAAATAACTATGTATACATAATGATTTCGCGGAGAGCATAAAAAATCCGTAAATCATCCATCCCGTTAGACGTATCTATAGTCAGAGAGTTCTTTTCAGCCGTCTAACAGCATTCATTTCTTATCAAACTGCAATTTATCATCCTAAGCAAATGTGTTGTGCCCATTGAAGCAGAGAGATTACAGAAATGCTTGGGGGTTGTGGAGGCAAAGTTACTACTTGATAGTATGGTGTTAATTTCAAACTGATTCTAATTCTAATTTCACTTTCATCATGACGGTAGTATTTACAGTGCCATAAATAGCATCACGTATGAATATGGAGCTCATTGATTAGCTACAGCTACTTTATATGATGGACAGTTGGCATAGAGTCGAACTGGATCACAAACGTAAGATTAAGATAAGAAAATTGGTTTCGACAAACAAAGAATGGCTTGAATTTGTAATTCAGCATGCAATCCAATTAAATTTCAATTCTAGTTGTATATGTATAATCGAGCGTAGCCTCATATTTCTAAAGGCTATCGCCCAAAGCTGATTTCTTTGTGTTGTTTAAAAATACCTTTGTGACCCATATGCGCTCATTCATCAAACAAAATCGCTTCGACCTGAAAATATTCAAAGATTGCTCTATGAAAACTAAAATAACAAAATAGGTCATGTTTCGCATCTTTCGTGAAACCATGGGAGCATAGCATTTAAATTGTGTCTCCAACTGCCCAACAATTGTAATTAGATTGTATTGTGTTGCGTGTTTGTGTAGTTGTTTTCTGAATGTACATGGTCAGATGTACTCTTCACATATACTTTAGTATATAACGGAGTTAAAAAGAGTGTCTTGAAAGATATTTCACTTTCAAGCGAAGACAGCGAAGTGATAATTGCATAGAAGTTTGAAACAACTGATCCAGCTTCTTCTGCCGATTGTTTTCTGGAGTTCACAGAATAATTACACTAATAAGTCATGAATGCTCCATGGATACTGCATTAGTATGATTATGTGATAATAATTATAGACACGGACAGGCTAGCTGCAAACAGAAAAAGTGAAATAACGCGAAACCAAAAGAATGAATTTTGCTTAGCGTGGCAGTAGAAGCTGCTACTTCTCGAGCGGAGCTCTAGCATGACCCTTTCTATTCTATGTGCGATAACAACGTAAATTCTTTGAATTTGGGTCTCAAATTTCCACTACATTTCCACGAAACTATACAGTTTTGGCTTCATTCGTGGTTTCGACCGTTATCGGGTTGAAAAACACTTATTTTTCCATAAATTTCCAAATTACCTCCAGACCGTAATTTGAGCAAAATCAGGTATCAAAACAAGCCGCGAAGTGCGACCCTTGAGGTCCACACGGTTAACTTCCCAGTAATATCTAGATAAACATTAAGAATATTAAGCACAATAATAACAATACTACTTTAAATAATAATAATGAGAAGTATTCATAGCAGTAACAGGAACGAGTTAATATTAATCATATCATCTACGGGAGCGTCCATTGATTACATAAGGTTTTTGGTCGATGAGGACAGATTGATTTGATTGAATATTCACGCGGATCAATCGGGTGGAGCCTTTTCTAGGTTCTTTGTTATTTTCAAATCGATGCTTGAAGGACAAAAGAGCACTAGGAAAAATGAATGGAGTTTTTGTTATTACGCTCACTGAAGAGTTTTTGTCGCGTGGTGACCATTTTGAATAGTTGCGTTCAAAACTGTCATCACTTCGGCATAATCACTGAACTTATATTTTTTCACGATTTTACGTAAATGAGATTGATAATTATTTTTTATTTTCTGTTGGTCTTGAAAAATATATAATATGCAGTCAAAAATAGGTTCAATTGCATGTAAAAAGTAAAAACGAAACAATTGAAATCTTACGATTACTAACGAATAAATCTACTAAAAACCACAATTTTTTATTTGATGAAAGCTATTCAAAGCATATGATCTTGCAAAGTATTGACTACAAAACATTTCACCATTCCAAGCGTTGAACACCACAAATGCAAATTTGATTTAAAATTTTTCTGATTTTCAAAATTTAAGCATTTTTTTTATTAAAATTAAAACACTCTCAAAACTATTAAAAATCTGCTCAAATTATGCAAAAATTATAACACTTTGATCGAATTTACAACAACGTTTTTAGGATAAAATATATTGAGTAATATCATTCGTATGAACCCACTTTAATGGTAACTTTGAATGATTTTTTATTTTTCATTTGGTTTTTTTCATAATCATGGAAAAAAATTTTGCTGGTTTCTCTTCAAAACTGAAAAGAATGTCTAAATTTTATAAACTGTGCTGTGCAAACCAGGTAAAAAAAATGTTTTTTATGAAAAAAATCCTAATTTTTCGCATTTTCTTTTATTAAATTAAAAAACGGGAAAAGCAATTTTTTTATAATGTTGAAAACATCACAAAAATGTTAATACACGTCTATTGACAGCTGAATGTTGCAAATATTATATCTGATTCGTGAGATATAGTGAATGATAGAAATGGCCTTGAAGGTCAGGATGACTGTTAATGATTTTTTATTTTTCATTTAATATTTTTCTTTCTCATGAAAAAAGTTTTGATGAAGTTTTTACAAACACTTTTGGAAAATATAAATTTTATAAACATTGATTACTGTGTTTCGCGAAACATGTTGAAAAATTATTGTTTATGTAAAAAACCTAATTTTTTGCACTTTTTTCCCTTAATTTAAAAAACGGCTCGAATAATTATTTTAAAAATTTGATAGATTCACAAAAATGGTAATACGCGTCGATTGACATCCAAACGATGAAAATCATAAATTTGGTTCGCGAGATATAACGCCTGACAAAAATGACCTTCAAAGAAGCACAACAACCCCCCCCCCCCCCCCCGAACGAAGTTTTCCAAAAACTTATCAGCTCTTAAGATTGCAAAGACGCTTCGATTGACAGCTCAACACAGTCGATACGACTTTGTTTACGTGAGTTATGCTCGTAGAAAAAGTGTCCACGAACGTACGTACGTATGTGCACACACACACACACACACACATACATCTCTCTTTCTAAAAACACTTTGTATATACTCTATAGACCTCAAAACGTAAAGAAAAGTTGAAAATTTCAATTTCGATTTTCGAGGCGATTACAAGAACTTCCCATATAGTGGGAAGTTAAAAGCACGTCTTCTTCAATAAATTTCAAAATTGCCTCCAGACCGCAATTTTAGAAAAATCAGGTATAAAACAAGGTTTCAGCCTATGTTACCATAAGCAATAGATGTCACTAGTTGAGCATTTCGAATTCACCACTATGTGTGACACAAAATGTCAAAGAATTCCAATGCTTCTAACAAGATATTGGGCACTGCAAGATAAGTAAATCGAATTCAAACAGTCTTAAGTGAAAAGAGGTGATTCAAATATATTTTCATCGATCTTTCCTTTGGTTTTCAAGGATAACAATGACATTCTTAGGAATATCTTCATTCATAAGAGCGTTTACAAATAATAAGGCATCAATATTTTGAAACCGAAACTGTTGAACATGTGTTTCTGACAAATAAAATCATCTTGATGGAAATGGTTCCAAGCATTTCGAAATACGACAATTGTTAATTCTCATTACTGGAGCAATGTGAATAGGCTATTACTCCCACTATATTTTACCTATAATATGTGAAAAAAAATCCAAAAATTTAAGTCATATCACCAGAATATGGCCTTAGTTATTAATTCCACTCCTGTACATTAAGAGTAATGGTGTGCTCTCATCGCCAAAAATTGAGCAATTTGAAGGGTTTGCATTCCATATCAACAACCATCAAATTAACATAACCAAGCCCACCGTGAGCATCCCCTAGATTTTGTCTGGCGAATTCTTTTAATTTGGAAAAAAAAACTTTTCTAGTGGAATTTAACACGCAACATATTAGCAATAACAGTAGCTTCTGTTTCTATTGAAATTATTTTTTTTTAGTACTGAGGCGGATGCAAATATGGAGTAGAAATTACACTCCTAAGGACCAAAAAATGACTCATACGGTTGCATTTCTTGAGATGATTCGTTTATCAATGCCTCCCTCCAGTAAATTAATGATTCCACACGCTATGTGGTGCGTTATGCGTGTAGCTGGAGCCAATTGTTCCTCAGATAATTGGTATTAATTTTGAGAATCAAAAAATTACGAACCATTTGTCGTTAGTGATCGCCATAAACGGTAACGTTGGTTTCAGATTTGAAAAATAAAGGACCAACTATGCCACCGGCATGAAAACTGCAGCACACAGGAACTTTTTGGGAAGTAAAGAGGTTTTCAAAGTCTTTTGAGGGTTATTCTCACTCCAAAAATGGCGGTTTTGCTTATTTACAAACCCATTAACCCAGAAATCGCTGAAAATGATTCGACGTTAAAAATGCGGTTCAACTTCCAACTCACTCTCAACACATTCATCGAACGTACGATGCAAACGATGGTCAAATGGTATCATTTGCTGCACTAGTTGGATCTTATAGGACTTTTTCCAAGATATTTCTTCAAAGTTAACCATCTAGTGGACGGATAGAAGAAAAGCTGTTGATAACGGTGTCGAATCGATGAATTTGTGTACTCAGTCACACCATCCCCTACAGATGCCTTGATACACACTGTACGAACTCGTGTTGGATGAACATTGTTCAATAGAGTATACGTGGGCATTAATCTTTCCATCGTATTGCGTATGAGCTGCTCAGATAGACGATTTTGAGCACCACGGACAATTCAATGTCGACCTCATACATGTTATTTAGACCTCTAATACTAATGTATGTATTTGCAAAAATGTAACCGGCCACAACATTTTAACAATGTGAGAAGTCGGAAGCACCTGGACCAGATAGACGTGCAGAAAGCGCTTTTATCAATTTACTGATTTTCTAGCAGGACACTGATCTAGTTGTATGTAGCTCCACACCAAAAATTTAAAGATTTCGTGAAGAAATGATGTGATGATGTAGCAATGAAGATGATATAATCATAGTCATCATCATCATCACCCAAACAAAGCTTCTTGTAGATAAAATATGACGTAGTAATTTGGAAGTCACTCTTGAACGCAAAACGTCTTTATAGTCGTTTTTAAGAGCAGAAATCGATTGCTACTGTTTGGATTGTAAAATTTCATTTGGAGTTCATACTAGTTTTAGCCGAGTAGACCTGGAAGCGATATGTTACCAAAACACCTCCTAGCAATCTTATTGCTTTCCATTCAATTCACGTGATCTGATATTATTTCAATCATGAAGTCGAAGAATAAATAAACAAATATTTATCTCAGAGCATGCTTTCTTTATAGAACCCACAACAAAATCAATAACTCACCTTCGTCATTTTCAATCTAAACTGAACATGAAATTCATTTACAATGAAAAAAATAAATAAAAACCGAAGCAACACCACCTGGGAGGTTCTCAACCATGAAATATTTTCATTTTGCTAAACAGCCATTAATTTTTTAGTGCTGCAAAACATGGTGGCAGATAGTTAACCGTATAGGTGTAGGCATGCAGACCTCATCCATGAGTAATTCAATTACAACCATTACATTCGACTTATGACATGGAACATCTCAAGAAATGTGAAGCTTTGACAACGGTTATTTATAAGAACAACAACATTTGGACGGTTTACGTTTGAACGTAGGCATTTTATCGTTCTAAGGTTATTTAAACAATGTTTCACTTTGTTAGGGGAGACTCGTTTAGTAACGATGACTGAAATGTGTCCATCAGTGGAATTTTTGCATGGAAAAAATTGCTGCTAAGGTTGAAGGTCGAGTTCAGATAGACAATATTCTAATTCTAGTAGTGGTCTGTCTTAGCTTATAAACTAAATCAGTTTAATTTGTGTTGCGTCCAAATTATGTGTCATTATTTTATATACAACTTCCTTATGTTAGTCTTTTGAGAATGTTGCTGTGGTGTTCTTTGTGATTACCCACATATGGCACCATGTAGTTCACAATGCCAATGAGACAAAATTTCCATTATTGTTCATTAAAGTCAAAGAGCTATTAAAAAATTGTTCTGCATTCAAACCAAAGTAGAAAAATGGTAGCGTAACGCATTTAAGAGCAACGCATAATGACAATCACAATTATTGCATTTAAGAAGCACTTACAACGTATCGCAACGTATTCTAGTGACTCGAAAATCATTTTCCTTAAGTTGATACAAGGTTCAGCTAAAAGAACAATATTTTTGGAATGTCATTTTGCAAAACCACAATTACACAAAACTGTACTAAACAATTAAGCAGGAAATGTGTTTACCTAAAAATTATGCATGCCGTTCTTTAAATTAAGTACATAATAAGTGAAAAAGATCATATTCGTGGTCGTAGAGAAAAACTAAATAAGTTAAAATTCAGCTAACACGAAATAAATGCGTGTGCAGGAACATTCTACTTAGGGCCTTATGCGTTATAAGAAATTTCACAAACTAACACGTCGATAATTTTTTATGTGCTCCTCAAGATATCTTTTAAAAATTGATTCCAGTTTAGATAAATTTAGTTTAAAAATGAGCTCCTGAAAAACATAAATTTCTTTTTGACGCTTATACATATCATGTAATGTATTTTGGAGTTTATTTTGGAAACACTGCTTATCAACTTGATTGAAGAGCATATTTTGGTTTACATTGTCTTAAAATAAGAAGTTATATTTTAAAATTTTTGAACAAAAAGAAACTTCATTTCAGTAAAATGGATGAACCGCGTTCAAAAATCTATGACATACCTTAGATAAGCTGTTAGATTCGTCAAATATTTTTGGCCGATTCAAAAAAATGAAATCTTGAACAATTTTAATCTCAGGCGAACTCACTCCATTCGGGCCTTAGTGAAGTAAATTTGCCTGAGGAGTAGAAATTGAAATTATGTAAATAAGTAGGAATGGAAATTATGCAATGAAGTTGATAAATATTATTGCATTCTTGAATTAGATGTATGACTATGATTTTGATTTTATAGATAAAAAAGATAACGCACGGCTCACCATCGGGAGCAACAGCGATTTCATTTGGTATGATATCAAATCATATTTAAATTGATTCATTCAGCAAAAATCGGTCGAAAAGCATCTGGGCTCAACCGAACAAAACGATTGAGATGATCAACCTGATTCAGAAAGACATCCACCATGAAAAAAACTGAATAAATCACAATCAATAGGGGCCACAGAAACGCCGAAAAATGTGCGCTGTGTACAAACAGGCGAAGGTCATCGAAAAGGCAACAATAGCAAGCTGCAGATTGCTTGAAGGCCATGCATCCAACTGCCTACAAGGATGACACTTTGAACATGAAGGCTTCCGCAGAGAGGGCACACTCACCACATGGAATAAAAATAGTACAACCGTTAACTAACGTTACCAACATTAAAACATTACCAGAAACATGAATTCAAAATTGAAAAATATGAGGTGGCTGACATCGTCCATCCACTTTGGGTGGACTTATTGCTAGGCAACAGGTGAGTGTCGACGGGAGAATGTCGCAAAAGATCTTAATTTGTTTCCTTTGCTTTATTGCTTCTTGGGTGAATGAATTGCTTGGCAGCGACAGAGTGAATCTTCAAAGAGAAGTCGGATTGGGCGGCGAAAGAGTATTCTAAACAATTAAAGAAGCTGGACGAAAAAACGGGACCAGATGATAAATTTGCGGCAGAATGGATAAGAGTTTCTAGGCAACGCTTAAAACTAAGAATTTTCGTGAAATCGGTAAGAAAAATTGACGGCAGAAGCAGCGAATTTGTTGTTGCGGAAACAAAATGGAAGATAAGAAAACTGTAATTGGAATAATTATAGTGAATAATGGATAATAACTAGCACTGATACATCTCTCATTGAACCGATATTTAACCAATTCTACATGCGGAAATTTTTCAGCGCGTTTTCATCCACTCATGCTCGTGCGAGATGAGAGACGAAAATCAGAGCACACCTTCGTTAGGAGATGTAATTTATGAATCCCATGTATCATAATCATTTTGGCAGTGTAAAGAGCCAGTGTCCATTATTATATATGTTATCGTTATGGACCCAGGATTGAAGTGCGTAAGAAGAAAACTTTCATTTATAATATTTTCCTCAGAATAAGAATGTAAAACTTAAGTAGAGTGCGATTCATTTTCTTCATTCCTACCTCCAGTCCTTTCGATCCTCAAGGGAAACGATTTTCAGATCACCTAACCCATATCACTTAAAGTTTGGTGCCTGGATAATCTCGCCGTGTGAGTGACCGACAAAAAATAATATACCCTGTCTCACTTCGCAGTCGAGGTTAGACTATCTATCCCTTGGCTAGTCGCGATTTAAAAGTAAGCGGAGTGAATTTTCTAGCTTTTTTTCTTGGATTGACAGAGGTTTTGATAGCCGTTTTGACAGTAAATTTAAAGAAATCACCAATTCCCTGATTTTGACACCACTCTAAAATTATTTATCTTAATAACTGAAGGACAAAGTAACTGAAAATAGTAAAAAAATATAAAGAAATTACAACAGTTTTATTGTTATTGTTATCATAAATGTTGCATTATAAATTATTCAAAAGGTATATTGAAAATGTAAGAAAACTAATACTAAAACTAATATAATAATAGCCCCATTAGTTTATTATAGATTCTTTTTACCATTATAATTTTCTAAAAATTATTGAAACAAAGTTCAACAATTCAAAGATTTGTCTTAACAACAATCTGTGTGATATTACGAAGGATATGACATATTCAAAAAAACATGCATTGATTTTCACCTCTTCAATATTTCGACTGTTGAAGCTTAAATTTTTCTTCGTTGGTCCGAAAAAAATCCAGAAATTACCAAGAAAATACAAGAAAAACATGCCTCAGTTCGTTGTTAGGACAAATCCTTGAACTCTTCTCGTCCTTTTCATTTATTCAATATGTCTGCTTCTCGTGAATTATCATTTGTTCGTAATAACAATTCATGGAGCAGTCGTAGGTCATCACAATTGAAATTCCATCTTAGTGTAACAATTGCGTTGCCTTCAAGACGACGCTGCCCTATCACTATAGTGGGCATTGCGCGCCCTTAATTGCTACCCACATCTTCATGTGGGCGTATCACCTCGCGAATTGTTACAATTAATTCCACTCAACACCTTTTGGGCTGGACGTCTTGTGCAGGTTGCCTCGCGTGCCCACCTCTTCCAGGGCCAACGAAACACCGACTCCACTTGTAAATTATTACACGGTGGATGTGTTTCCTGTGCTTCATTTGAGCTTTCATGTACGGCTTGGCATTTACGACTTGCGTCCGGACACCAAGTGGATACCAGAAGCACCTCAACGAGACACTCGCCATTACTATGCCGGCTGGATGTGTTTTGCTTGGACACCAGAACCTTGCAGTGGTGCGGAATGCAGCCAACCTTGCTGGAACAGAACATAAACTTTATTTTAAATGTGGTTCTGACAAACCATCAAAAAATGACCTTTGCAAATTACGGCCCTGTTGTAGCTCTGTGGGTCATAATAATAGTTCATATGTCTTCTTTGCATTGATCCTGCCGACGTCACTCAAACTGATTTTTTAATGACTAGAACTTGAGCCTAGGCAAATTGCGTCCAACGTGAGTATGTACGTACCCCGGTATATCTAGAAACTAAATCAGCCCAGTGCGGCTCAGCTGGCGTAAAATCCCCAAGGGACCACATCCTCTTTGTGTCCGACCTCGAGATGCTATTCTGACACGCTCTTCTACGCCTAATTGAAAATACTCCAGCGTCTGCACTAAGTTCATCCTCGAGTCGACTTGCAAAATTATCCTTTTTTCGCCGCCAACTGAACAATTCTAACTAGCAAGACATCGTAATTGTTTACGGTTAGCGTTTAAAACACTTCCAAAGTGTACTTAATGGGCACAAGAATTAATTTAGTTCTTTACTGCTGCGCACCAGGGCAATAAAGAATTAAATTAAAACGCACGGAATCTTCGGATTTTTTATTGCTGGCTAACATTAAATACTCTTCGCTTTGTTTCCATTTAGCAAGCCGAGAAGACACCAAGGAGCTAATAGGGATTTTTAAGTGGCGTGTAACATACGATGTGCTATCAACGACATTATCTACTTATTTTATTGTAACTATCATAGTACGGTGCAGATGGCTTCTTCGAGCTAATAATTGCTTTCAACATGTCACCCATGATGCTTCTAAGATCGCATAAAATGGTGAGCAATTTGTTACTTCATGACATTTGGTGGAAATTTTTGCACATACGCTGCTGGAGGAGTTTTAATGACGCTACCAGAGGACGAAACTTAAATAAATATGGGTTTGAAAAAATATTTAGGTAAATTTAAGTAACATCTAAGTGTAGAGGAACAACATCATTCAAAGTGAACAACATTTATTAAATGAATTTGTGAATGTAGTTTCAAAAATTATTTTATAAATAGAGAGAAAAACGACTACATTTGGCCGTTGAGAGGAGGCACGCTCATTTTTGCAGGAAAAATTGTGAAACAATTCGTTGACCAATAATTGAGCTATGCTCCCTCTCAAATATGTCGGGAACATTAAAAAAAATCGAAATGTTTAAATTTTTGAAAAAAATCGTGTTTTTCGAGCTTGCCTCACTCCTAACTTTAAAACGGTTCAATCCAGAGCAAAGTTGCGTGAGAATGAAAGTTGCATAATAAAATTTTCTACAAGATAAGATTGGTTTAAAATTCTAAAACATTTCACTCTTGCCGCAAAATAGCAATAATTTAAACAAACTGGGGAAAAAACCGTTTCTTATTCAATTTTTTGACCATTTCAAATAAACTCTATAGTTCACCTAAATATTATAGTATAACACAGCACAGAAATTTTCATCAAAATCGAATCAGTAGATTTCACAGAACAGCTTGGCAATCAAATTTTATTGAAAAATGTTAAATTTTTTTTGGAAATCTTGCCAGTCAGAAACTCAAGTCTATAAAAGTTTGAAATTTTTTCTACATATTGAAGAGCACTTCAAGTATTGAATTCATCTTACAAAACTAAAATCGAATTATGAAAGCAGACTAAGAATTTTTTTTTGAAATTTTAAACATTTTTTTTGTTAATAAACAAATTGGATATCTCGGTAGCCATTCATTTAAATTAAATTCAAAAATATACGTGAGAAAGGACTTTAAAGAAGATTCTTTTTTAAAAAAATTATTGAATCATGTTTATTATTAATGAAATACGACCGGTCAAATGTAACGGGCATTTGCAATGAATTTTAAAAAAGTTATAAAAATAGCATTTACTCGGCTTGTAGTGGAGCGATTTCTACTCTTTTTAAGAGGCGATGTAACTCGAGCAGAGAAGCCAAAATATCGTATCACAAAATCTCGAAGACGCTTTTATTATGTTATAAATAAATTAATTGATTTATAACAAAACACAACCACATATTTTTTCCTATGTTGAAGAAGTTTTTTCTAGAGAAACTTCCCAAACATATACTGTTCAATGTACTCAATGCAATACATATTCTTTATGTAGAAAAAATTCAAACTTCTATGGACTTTAGCTTCTGACTTGCAAGATTTAAAAATAAATTAATTTTTTTTCAATAAACTTTGATTGCCAAGCTGTTGTGTGAAATCTACTGATTCGATTTTGATAAAAAATTCTGTGCTGTTTTATTTTATTATGGGCATTTTTTAAGCGAACTTTGACGGTCCTGAGTTTAGTTGAAATGGTAAAAAAATGAATAAGAAACGGCTTTTTTCCCAGTTTTTTCTAATTACTGCTTTTTTGCGACAAGGCTTAAATGTTTTAAAAATTTAAACCAATCTTATCTTGTAGAAAATTTCATTCTCACGCAACTTTGCTGTGGAATTAACTGTTTCAATGTTAGTGAGCATGGATCAATTATTGTTATACAAGTTATTCCACAACTTTTCCTGCTTCAACGGCCAACTAAAATCAGATCCGCCCTGGTCTAAAACAGCCCGATGAAGGTGGATTGCAAGTAGATTTGAACGTAAATCTAGGCCTATCATGCTTTAGCTGCCAAATAAAATAGTGTCGAATTTCGGCATATTTCGAACTTTTAAGATTTTCGAATTATCATGTATTGATGAAATTGAAATTTAATTTAATTAGAATTTTCTTCAATTACATAAATAAGAAATCAGTCTTTTATCAACATTAAGTGTTAACAATTTCCATTTAATACTGAATTACAAATGTATCTTGAACGATAAAATCTGATTTTTTACCTTTTTTATTGTATTTTATAAAAATCTTTAAAGCTTCCTGCTTCATACTCCTCAAAAGTAGAATCTGATTCGTTACTAGCCCATTTCGCTCTACCCATAACATGAAGTAACAAAACCAAACTTCATAGTGGAATCTGATTTTGTCTGCGCACGTGGAATCCACAGAAATGGTGTCATCATTTGATTATAAGAAGATCACATCGGCATTTTAGCGAAGTAATTCTCTTCCGCTATGCATGAATCTTCATCATACATATTTTTTTACCAGTTTGGTCATAGCGGAGATGATATCACAAATTGTGAGTTTCAAATAACGAAATTGGGCCAAAGTAAAATCAGCTTCTGATCTCCATCACCAGGATCATTTTCACTAGAACTCGGAGACTGCTGTTCCAGCTCTTTTGTAAAATATTTACACAAACATTTTTACAAGCAAAGTAAATAATTGCTTAATGCAATGTGAACTTTTTTAAAGTCTATTAAAAATAAATTTCGTTGCAGAACACACATCAGAGAATCTTTCCTGCTTCTGTTTCATCGGTTGAGCTTTAACGCACAATTCGAAGGCAAAAAAATACTGAAATGCAGCTATCAAAGCTGCCACAATACGGTGGATGACAGAATTAAATTAGGCAATCCATTTTTTTGATTAAACAAAAACCGTTTATCAGAGTACAAGTCGAATGTTTGAATCAATCAATTCATCAAGGAAGATACCTTACAAGAATTTTCCATGGGTTTGCTATAGGCACATTTTTTAACACTTTTCGAGTGGCTAATTTACCATTTACAGGTAACAAGATTTAATTTTTTTAGTCTATACACGTTCATAAAAGTTAAGAACGTTATCCTATCCTTGTACATTTTCTTAGCCGAGGAAGCGCTCAACGAAATACGTGTAACAAACATGGAATACTTGGAAAATAAAAAATAATGCTATACCACCTTGTGGTCTTTAATCTTTAAATATATACGTTCTCTGATTAAAAAACGAACTTTTTCATTAACTAGAATATTACAGATTAGCAGAAACATAGACGTTTCAAATTTTGAACTATGTAAATGTATTAAATCTCTGTTACGATTTGCAGATTATCTAATTTTTTAATATTTATAACCAAAAATAAATGGTGCATAACAAAGGGAAATTACAAGTTGTTGCCGGTTTTCTATATGGTTATTCATCATAAATAGCGCATCACGCCAAATTTAGTCGTGGCCTCCTAAGGACACTGCATCCAGTCACCTCAGTCTAATGACCATGAAATTTATACCAGACGCAACAATTGTAGATTAGATGAATCCTCCAGATCTTCCAATCTCCAAGTCCCGGCGCCACCGAATATACCCAAACCTTTGAAACTACCCAAATCCCTGAACGCCGCTCCCCAAATACACCGAATCCCTAGCTCTCCCATTCCCAAATCAAAAAACCCCCTCAAAACCTCGCTTCACCGAATCCCCAAATCCTCCAAAATCCTCCGAATCCCCCCAATCCTCAAAATTTTTCCGAATTCCCCAAACCCTCCAAATCTGCCAATCCTCCAAAAATTTCCGATTCTCCTAAAATCCTCCAAATCCCCAATACTTCAAAATCCCCGATCCCACAAATCGATTAATCCCCAAAAACCCCCAATTTTTTTTTAATTTCCGATACGTTTTGATTTTTTTAATGTTTCCGACGTTTTTGAGAGGGAGATAAGTCAATTATTGTTATATGAGTTATTCCACAACATTTCCTGCAAGAACCAGTGAGCCCCCCCCCCTTTCACTATGGCCAAATGTAGTCGATTTTTACAGATCCGCCCTGGTCTAAAGAAAAGAATTATTCAAGACATCGGAAAATACTTTTGTAGATTAAAATGTGATTTAAAATATTCCAGACGATCGGTAAATAGATCAATAATTCCGAGAATACTTACGTATTGACAATAGCAAAAAAAATATTATAGAAAAAATTACTCCTTCTAACTCAAACGCGAACGCGAATTATCATAACTGCTCAACTACTTCGAAAGAATCTTGCTGAAAAACCAAAGGATATTATAATTTCGTTTCGTGAAGCAGAAACACATTCAATCAATCTCTTCATCTTCTGCAGACAGCTGACGCCAATTCAAAATATAATTCACCTCATAAATGTATTGTTGATGGCAACAAATGATACAGCGATATGGCATTAACATCGAAATCCTTAGTAGCCATCATAAAGGCAAATTCAATTTTACAATTGTTCCAATGGCACTGCATACAATCCACCATCTCTTAGGCGCCCCATGCATGCCCCTAACAAAAACCACAAGTCGGCCTCATCGAAAGTATTTATAGTCTTGCAGATTCGTAGCCGACTAGCCGAAACGTGTTAGTTAGATATCGATAAATTTTAATAATCGGCTATTAGTCAATTTTGAAATAATAACTGAAAATATTGCCTTTTATAATTATCATAAAAATATCTTCGATTGCCTGTTGCAGCAATAAAAGATGGTATTGCGCGATAGAAGAGCATTGTTAAAAGAAGGAAACCTCCCCTTTATATCCTGTCGAGCCAAGTGGCTAATTTATAACCGATTCTTTCGTTTGCTAGGCTGCACTCGAAGAAGGCTCTAAGGCTTCTTTTCTTTCGCTTCAATTCCAAATCATCCTGATCGTGGTCATCTCGTGGATGCAAACGTGGTCGAGGACCATAGCCAAGCTATGTGCTCGCGTGTATCGTCCGTGTTTGTCCATTTGTCCGTCGGCTGGACTCTGGCCGATGGCCAATAAAATGTGCAAAATTCCAGTCGGTAATGAAGACAGAGATTAAGTGCCTTCGAAATACCCCCGCATCGCAAGAATTCCTCTTGTAGTCATTTTCTGAAAGGGTTGACTTTGCTATGTGGCCCTGGCGTTGAGATTGAATTAACCCTAGCAAATCCATTGGACTGGGTGACATCAAAATTAAAGTAGATATTTCTTAGCCCTGTTCTAAATTGTATAAGAAAAGATTAATTAGAGAACAGTTTTCGTATTTAAATTTATTGGCAATGTATTCTCCATGAGAAATTTATAGTTGATCCGATCTTCGCTAGAACAAAAAGTTGATTACAATTATTGGAACTGCCAACAAGCTCATTACCAAATAAACGCTGCACATTTCTGAATGCAACGATTAAGGATAATTTCTAGCAAACTGAAGCACATCTCTCCAAACGAAATACTTTGCAAAACTTTCGACTGGGGGTTAAATGAAGATCACCTATTTTGCCGTACAGAACTTGGAAGCCGCGATGGTACCAGCCTCAGCGATTTGTAGGTAGTTTCATTGTAGGGGAAAACAATTTTTTCCCAGATCGCGGTTTTATTTTTAGAACAAATTGGTTCGTCTATAGATTTATAGTTGGCCCAAGGGACCCATACAATCTCCACACATAGATTGAAAGATGTTCCTATGAGAAACACTGTCGTGTTGTCGTTTTTTCGGTTCTATACGATGAGCTGGTTGGAACCATCTTTGAATGGTGGCTCCAGACTCCAAGTTGTTCCACGAATAGTGACTCGAAGTCCTTGCTAATGTGGAGCGGATTGCTCAAGCTGCGTAACTGAAGTAAAGCACGAACATTCGTTCTTCCTACATTTTACGGATCTATATGATACTCTGGACCTTGTTATTTGCCGTGAACTTACCTGTGTATAGCCTTCGTCAAGAATACAAGAATATTTCTTCAGTTGTTCTGCAATCCAAACTGAATTGCTCTGGTAACTGTCGTCTTGGATTCGAGGCTGTCGATGGGGTCGAATCGTGCACCTGAGGGAGTTTATGGATTGTTGAATTGATCACTTAGCATTTGGAGCAATAAATCCAATCGAATGGACAGACTATTTTAAGGTTGATATTCTGGCAGTATGTAATTAGCCAGTCAAAATGTTCGAATAGAGGACAATTAACTGGTTCAATTGGTATCTCATACCAGCAATTTTGGAGTCATCATTGCTTTTGCAGGTATGCTATGGGAAATATGGTCTAGCTAAATGTAAGAAAACCACAATTACAGGATACGTTTAAATCGTGCTTGTCAAGCTTTGAATATTCCCACAGTTTGTGCGATATTCAATCAGTGGACCTAAAAAACATTCCACATGATTGCAAAGACCGAAAACCATCAATAAAAAAGCCACGAGGTTCAACCTTTGAGGTCCACACGGTCAACTTCCCAGTAATATCTCCACGGATATTAAAAATACTAAGCACAATAATAATTATGAAAATAATACCACTTTAAATAATAATAATATTCCTCTCATAACAGTAATTGGAATGATTTAAAATAATTCGTATCATCTACGGGAGCAACCATTGATTACGCAGATAAGGGGGATGATTGCATATTCACGCGGATTAATGGGGAGGGTGGAGGACTACGAAACATTTTACCATTCAAAGCGTTCATTACCACAAATGCAAATTTAATTTTTTTTTGGTTTTCGAAATGTAAACAATTTTTTTATTAAAACTAAAACACGGTACTGAAAAACTATTCAAAATCTGCTCAAATTATGCAAATATTAATAAACTTTGATTGATTCAACAATAATGTCATTAGTATAAGAGTAATCAGGTAGCATCATTCGTATGAACACTTTTTACATGGTGACTTTGAATTATTTTTTTTCAATAATTTTTTTGTAATCATGGAAAAAGATTTCGCTGGTTTCTCTTCAAAACCTGATAAGAATTCATAAATTTCTTAAACATTTATTACTGAGCTATGCAAATCACGTTAAAAATTAATTGTTTATGGAAAAACCTCACTTTTTTGCACTTTTTTAATAAAAAACGGCCTCAACAATTTATTTCAAAATGCAACAGAACCACACTTATGTTGAAACACGTCGATTGACACCTTAACGATGCAAATCCTATGTTTGGTTCGCGAGATATAGCGGATGACAGAAATGACCTTCAAAGGGTCAAAACAACAACCCCCCCCCCCCCCCCGAAGTGTCCCAAAAACTAATCAGCTCTTAAGATTGCAAAGACGCTTCGATTGACACCTTAATGAAGTCGATCCAACTTTGTTTACGTTAGTTATGCTCGTAGAAAAACTGTCCATGAACGCACGTACGTACATACACACACACACACATACATACATACTTCTTTTCAAAAACACTTAAAATATACTCGATTTTCGAGGCGATTACAAGAACTTCCCATATACTGGGAAGTTAATAAAGGAGCGATACAAATTAAATACATGAGAAAAATAAGATAAACATGCAGATGGTAGCAATAGTATGGTCAGGTTGACTTTTAACAGTAGCCAAATATTAATTTGCCCATTTCAACCGTGCGAAGAATTTATGGTGAATGTGAAATCTCTTTAT
The DNA here is from genome assembly GCA_963942545.1 of Oxycera nigricornis. Lineage (NCBI taxonomy): Eukaryota > Metazoa > Arthropoda > Insecta > Diptera > Stratiomyidae > Oxycera > Oxycera nigricornis. The sequence continues at coordinate 25,038,799 of OZ012662.1, read as the reverse complement.
TATTGATATTATTATAGTCTTAATGTTTAATTATAATAGAAATAAGTCAATTTAAACTGAAAAATATTTTTATAATCATCGATTGAAAATCCTGGAGATACAATCAGAATAAAAAGTGAATGTATATTGAGGAATTTATGAAAATTATGAGTAATTAATATATTTAACAGTTGCAACTTTTTTGTATTTCACAGAAAATACCTTGCAAAATAAAATGAAGTTATTGCTTAACAGAGAAGAAAAGAATTGAAATCTTATCTTGGAGTGATTTTATGCCTCTGGTAAGATATTAAACGATTCTAAAATGGTGCGTCTCTCTGCAATAGAAGCACTGAAATCACTCACCTCATTCATGGATTGCAAAAGAGTTCGATCTGTAGAATACCAGTGAGCACTGTGAAGATTATAAGCTTATGGTAAGTGATGTCAGGCTCACTGACTCCACTGGGCTATGTGAAACCTTTAGATGCCTACGTGTCACGCTAGAGGAAGATTATAGTAGAATATTCTATTCCAGAGCAAGATTAGCTTTCAGCATCTTTTATACTAGAATCTATGCTTCCCAACCAGGTTGTCAGGTTTCATTTTAGCAGCAATTTCTATACAAAAGAGGCGAAGGTATATTTTTTCTAAGACATTTTTAATTTTTGAAATCTTGATTGATATGATTTAATATACTATTGTTGAATCTTATTCTATAATTACACACATGCTCTCAAAAATTAAAAACACCTTCGAAAAATCTTCAATTTCAATTTAGAATTGCTGTTCTTGATGACCTTGACTGTCCCTATTTAAGTTTTTCTAGTGTTGAATCGATCTCTATAAATTTTTTGACGCATTTTCGAAAGAAAAGAATGCTTGGCGCATCACTTAAATGATGAATACCTCGAATACTGCAGAATCTTCTACGCACTACAGTCGCTGAATCACCGTTTTTGTAAAACTCTCGGACGCTCAGCGCACGGTCCGCTTCTGAGAAACGCTCCATAGTGACTGAATTTCCAAGAATCAGGCTGCTTACTCGCATACCCCCACCCCTTCTCTCTGATTCGATGTATTCATGCAGTCAGCCAAACAAATGTAAAATTTCTTTTGAGACATCCTGTATATGTATGCGCTGCCTTGCCAGTGGAGCCTTGAGCTTTTTCGATTAAGTTTCAGAAATAGAGCATGCCTTAATTTTCTTGCAATCAACTCTTAAAATACATAAAATGTAATAAATTACTATCTAAAAGGCCGATTTTGTTTAGACATCTTATATTTTCTGTTGTTAGTAGTGAACAGGAATCAGCAAATATTTAACAGCACTGTTTTTTAGGCGATAGTTGAATATGTAAATATATGTAGTCAAATGACTTGCAATGATATTGTAATTCATTCCTACCAGCAACTGTTGCGATCACAATGGGCAAATAACGTTACTAGTACGACTGGTAGTCCGATTGCGAGTACACTTCGTCTGAAGCGGTCTTAATTCTATCATATGAATTCTTTACTACAAATACACTTCAATATGCATGCTGCACGCAATAAGATGGTCTGTATATGCATAATATGTTTGGACACAATGTGGGAATGAATTCTAAATAAGTGTCAATATACAACATCTATACATATCTAGTAATTTTATTAATTGTTTTTAGCAAATTAAAACGGATGTAAGACTCACAATGGACGCTTCTTACGAGCCCGTTAGCAGCCAATTTTGACGATTCTTCTAACAACTTTTTTAATGGAATCAATAGAATCAATGAACCAAAATAATGAGACATAATCTTCATGAGTCCATGAAATTCCATATCACATTCATTTAGAATATATTCTAATATACCTACATTGTCTTGGCAGAGTTTCCATAATATCATACACAAAGGGCGGCACTGCACCCTTGCGCAAAGGTCACCCAGTTCCAATCGAAGTGAAGAATTTTCAAAACGATAAATGAAGCAAAATTTACCCATGTTGGTTCAATTGTTAAAATCAACTGCTAATACGTTGAGACCATATCGTGCCATATATTTTTTGGATTCCAAAATAAAATATCAACAACCGACAAAATCTACGAAAATAATATGAAAGAACACAACACTTATCAACAATTTCGTGTACATAGGTGTTATTTCTATTATTATTAAATGATATCATAAAGAATTTGTTGTGAGTCCTTACCAAAAAAACTGCGTGTTTCTAGAAAAACATGCAAACGTATCTTCAAAATCTCAGCGGTAGAATTCAAATCAAATGGAAAACTACCAAAATAAATATGATTTTTTTCACCACTGACTACGTACATGGCAAACTGGAATAACTAAAAAACGTTAGATGAGTTGAACCTATTGAAGAAGTAGGTAGTATTTAATTCTGTCAATAATGAATCTCCCGATCTGTGCTCGTTCCTAAAAACCAGAATACATTTTATCATTCCCCTTCGACTTAAAGAAAACTTGGTCGCCGCGATTCAAACTATCATCATCGGCAAAAACCTAATTTTTTCCCCACTCTGACTCACGAATTAAAGTCCTTCTTTTAAATACTTTTTGTTTCAACTTTTAAACAAAATATTTTGTGTAGATAAAACATTAGACATTAGTTACGGGCGCTCCCACCAAATTACCCCCTTCGAAAAGAGTGATTTGCATTATTTCGGTGGGTGCTCATCCACCAGAGCCGTGACGACCCTGGTTCACAAGGGGCGTTACTGGTACACGATCGCATTAGAATCTAATCACTGGGTCTTATGATTACAATTACGCCGCCGGGCATTTTTTCAAATTCACCCAAATTGATGGTAGATATCGAAAAAAACCTGAGGTCTTGTCTCAAACCACCGTCGCCGCAACACTAAGTGCTTCAGCGTCACTTTTTCCGATTGCACGAAAAGCCAACAACGTTTTCTAGACTTTTGTCTGATGCCTAATAGATGACTTATCTGGAATCTCGATACTAACTACTTTTGATTTATTTCTCACCTTTCGGACTACAGATCACGCGATAAATCATAATTAGCCTCATCATTCATAGAACTGGGCGTTCGACGTTATTGGTATGCTCGTTGTCGATTCACAGGAGTCGGAGGGGGGGCCCAGCTAAACAATTCTCATGAAATTTAAAAACCGCAAATTTCGTAACAGAACAAACGTTCCTCCTTCAACGTAAGTGAATCTAGAATCGAAGATAGTTTTTGTTGCTGTCTCCTATTTTGACTAACTATGCTAGTTAGCGTGTGGAATAGACTCGGGGCCGAGCAACCATTTACCCTGAACCTCTTCGCAGTTGCTCAAGATATTCAAACTTGTGAAATAATGCGGAAAACGAAAGTCACGATTTTTTACAAAGACTCAGACTAAGTGAATATCAAATTAGGCTTGAAGGTTCTTAAGAAATCCAGCAAATAATCAAGTTATTGTTTAACAGTTTCCATATTCAAAGGAAGTACGAAGAGTGCTGGAATGTATTCTAATCTCACTTTCAATTGTGAATTTAAATTGCTCATATCACCTTCGATTTGCGTTCTTCGTTTAGCATACTTTCTCGGGTAGTTAATGTCTTACAATACCGCAAGCAGGTTCCTGTGAACGCGCCACAATCTTATTATTTCGCTATAAACAGACAGTGATGAAATCTAAAAGGCCAAGCTCCACTTACACCATGTCGAAATATTCATACAAAGCATGCTTCAAGCTAATGTATATAATAAGCGTTACATTCCAACCTACTGAAAATAAAATCCAAATTTCTTTTCGACGGCCAAAATTGAGGAAAAGAAATTCCATGATTACCTTGAAATGATTTCTTAAATGTAAAATTGGATGCATCTGATGCACGAAAACTGTTTTTAGAATGAATCGTCAATTATCATTGGCCTTTAACACTATTCAGTTAATCAATGTGTTTACAGTTCATTTCAGATGAAATTATAATTAGTAGAAGATTCTTATAAATCAAATTTTCGTAATTAAATTTGAAACGGCTGCAAAGTTTTCAGATGATCCTTTCCCAGTAGCATGAAATTTACACCTTTTCTTACATATGTATGCATAGCACACATACTAAGTTTTTTTTATTTATGAGAATTTCAGAGTCAAAAGTGGAAAAAATAAAAAAGTATTGGCTAGAAAAATTCTATTAACCCCCCTGAGCATTTCAGTGTACATTAGTTAGTTTACAAATTCGCAAAGCGCCTAAAAAAAGTCATTTCGTCGGAACAACGTAGTTACAAACAACTTTATGACAGAAATTTTGCTAGTTTTAAGCATCGTTATTAATAAAAAAACCTTCTTTGTTGATTATGTTTATAAACATATTTCCATAAAAAACCCATTATTCAGTTGTATAACACAGGATCGATTGTTTTCAGAAAAACGTTTGTACAGGGGGAAAAGCAGTGAGGCACTCTGGGAGTGTCCGGTGGAAACGCCAACCCATATTTAAAGGAGGGCTGGAAACTGACCCAAATAATTTTTAATTTTTAATTTTTAATTATTAAACTCACTGAGTAAAATCATAGAAAAAATATTAGCTTTACGAATTAAATAATACTTAATGCAGAATAGGATTATAGATAGAAACCAGTTTGGGTTTCAGGAAGGTAAAGGAACAACAGATGCGATTGTAGAAGTGATGAGACATATCAATACACAACTGGATCAGGGAAGTTACGTTGCTGCAGTTTTTATCGATCTAAAAAAGGCGTTTGATACGGTAGTGCACGATATATTGATAAGTAAACTTGGGAACTTGAGAATTGTTGGTATGCCAAGAGAACTTATGCGTACGTACCTGGCAGAAAGACTTCAAAGGACTGAAATTGGAAACGTTAACAGTGAAATAGCGCAGATTACTATTGGCGTACCACAGGGATCAATACTAGGACCGATTCTTTTCCTGTTATATACAAACAACTTGGTGACTTCAGGAATCGACGGGAAAGTTGTGATGTACGCTGACGATACGATACTGATTTACTCAGGTAAAAATGAAACTGACTTAGAACAAAAGATAAACAATGACTTAGACAAATATTCCCAATGGCTCATACGGAACAAATTGACATTCAACACGAACAAAACCAAATACATTATCTTTAAACAAAAAAATAAAACTGATATTGACCCACTGATAAAAATAGAAAATAAAACTCTTCAGAGAGTTAAACATATGAAGTACCTTGGACTTACAATCGATGAAAAACTAACGTGGACACCGCATATAAATGATATGAGGAAAAAAATAGCAGCTATCGTTGGTTTGCTCCATCGTTTCAGCTATTTCTCAATTAAAAATAAAATACAAATTAAAAATGCATACATAATTTCAAGAATTACATACGGAATTATAATTTGGAGCCAAACTACCAAAAATAACCTCATGAGCATGTCACGACTACTAACTAAAGCATACAAAACCATATATAACTTGCAAAGGATGACCGCTACATCTGAAGTATATAAAACAGCACAAGAACTTAACGTAGACGGACTGATTCACATGGAAAAAGGAAAATTCATTTTTAAAAATTTACACATTGAACAAATGAAAACAACGAAACTAGACATAAATGGGAGTAAAAACGACTACAATATGAGAAACGCAAATGAAATTTTAATAAAATTTGCTAGGACAGAGCGCCTGAGGATGGATCCGATTAACGCCGCATCAAATTTTTACAATAAGCTACCTCAAACAATAAAAGAAGCGCGTAACATAATAACATTTAAAATCATGCTACGTAAACATTTACTGAAAATTCTATTTGAATAATTAAGAACGGTAATTTTTTTTTTATTATCATTTTTTTCAATTTTAATTTAATTTTTTTTAATTTTAATTTTTAATTTAATTTTTTTTTTATTTTTTCTTTTTCCTTTTTTTCTTTTTATATATATATATATATATCTTTTTTTTAAGAACGCTAATATTTTTTTTCCTGCTACAAATGTGAAACAAAATTAGATATATTGAACTCTGAATAAAACTTTTGAGATACTGGTACTATCCCTTATACCGATATACATCGTCTAGGAAGTACTATTTAAATGAATAAACTTTCAGGAAATAAATTGCACACGGACAGTGCAAGCAATGAGTAATGGAGTAAAGATTTTTTGGAGGAAACGGAGGTGGTTTTAGTTGGTAGAAATCCGACATGCCGAGAAGCAGGAGCAACTCGTTATCTTTTGAAGATTTCCACCTCCCAACGACGAAAAAAAAAGTTGAGCTACGTTTTGCAAATGATTATGTAAAGGTTAAAAAATTGTATATAAATAAATGCAGGAAAAATTCAGGAATTAATGTGGCAAATTCAAAAATCTGGGATGCATATAATATGATAAAATAAGAAAATTTTCGTATTGTCATTAAGAGTTAGCCTATGTGGTTGATTTGGTAAGTTCAAAATAATAACAAAAGAACTGTTCACATATTATTGAAGTATCCAAAGTGAAAACAGCACTCAATTTAATGAAGCTTCTCGTGCTCGACTGTATCGGTCCAGTAGTGTTGTACGATCCTTGCTTCCAAGGAATTGAGTTATGAAACGTCATTCAAGCTGAACCTTAATTGGAGATATTCAAACTTGTTTTTTCGTCAATGCAGCCGCTGGGATCAGGCTCGCTGATCACCTGTGATTTGATTTTGTGTTGACAATGCTGAATATCTACGCCAGTCAAAGACGCGCCGAAAGATAGCTCCGAAAATCACGAAATAAATATCTAACATGATCCCTGTATCTAGTTCTTAGACTTTGAACAGAAATTTCAAGGAAACTTGATCAATGGATGAGCTGGGCACTTTTTCAGTCCCTATACTCATTCCGTTAAACTATGATGTTAGTAGAGTTTGTAGCAGCAAATTGCATTTATAATTGGAATTAAGATTTTACCAAGCGCAAGCACTGCAGATCTGACAATCCACAGTCGATCACATGCCTTTTTCTTATCGTCTCGACGTCGAAGCCAGCTTGCTTTTTTGAGGATGTTGTTGCCGTTTGATTTAATGAAGCTTCGATCATCAGATATGTTCTTGCCTCCTCTACGTTAGCTCTTCCTGGACCCACTTTTCAAGAAAGAACACATTCAATAAAAGGGTCTTCGTCTAACGAGAAAGCTATGTTTACGTGCCAGATCGATCCTCTTCATTCTTCTCAACTTTTAAGGTCGCCACACACGTTCCACGCTGCTCTTCGACTTCTCTCAACCCTTCTCGGCCTCGTGCCACTCTTTGACAACCATCCCACTGACCTATTTCATAGCGCCAAAACGATATTTGTTTGGCAGCGTTTTAGGTCAGATTACCAGAGTGTGTTGCAATGGTGCAAGAATGCACGTAGCAGACAAATTAGTAAAGTTTTCTACATCCATCCGGTCAATATCGAATCTGCAGTTTCCGCGGCATTCCAAACCATCAATTTCCCCGAAATTTCATCCCACTGCCTTGAAGACTACTCGCTAGAACTTCCCGAATTCTTTACGGCAGTTCATAATGATCTCCATTTGCAGAATTATCATCAATTTCAGCTTCACAACCAAGCCGTTTGTGTCGGTCAATACCGGGTTGACTATTCCCATTTCTTAAATGCAAGTCCTTCAGCTGTATTAAATTTTGTCCATCACACATAGAGCACAAAGGGATGAAATACGCTATTGGCTTATTTTCTCACGGTTCATCAGACTCACCTGTAGATAGTCCCGTTTGTTGCAAAAATTGGACGAATCGTTTCAACCACTTCTATTTATGGATTCAAACATACAGTTCTTCTCCATAGCACTTAAAAATGTGCTTGAAATTTGACCCAACAGGTACGACTCCACTGAGGGTCGCTTTCCGATCGCATTCCTTTCGTGTGAAGATTTTTGGCATCCTGCTGACAGTTTCCGATATAAAACATCAGGAGAACGTGACGCTTGTGATTTTATTCTTTATTCAACGTTCCGATGAATGCCAATCACCATACTGCTGGGGAAGTGATACCATCTGGGAACACTTTTGGATGCCTTCACAAAGGTGACCCTGAAGGAAGCAGCCCAGATATCTCATCGGTGTCAAACCATTATCGGAAGATCTCTTGAGGGCAATCGCAAGTATTCTCCAGCTTTTCGTTCGATTTTGAAAGATTGCATACTTCTCGAATATAGGAGATTGCTTGAATTTTGACAATCTTTTGAAGGGTTGACCTTGTCTTTAAGTGTTTTGATTCTTACGTGGGTGCTAAGCGATGTTGACCTCCTCTAGTATTATGCTACAGATGAGAGTTTCACAATTGCTCCAAAAGTTAACGATTGTATGCTTGAGAGGCACTTCCTGTGCAAATTCTCCAGATTTCCTTCAATCCCAGTAGTACCGCTGACTTTGATTCCAATACACGAACTTCTTGCCTAGCCGAATTGTAACTATATTCAACATTAAACATAAATCCATTATTCAACTCAACAAAAATGCATCCCATTTGCCCTTGGGAACTATGACATACCTACCATACCTACCAAATTCACGTTCTATACTGTTTATCCAAACTGTGTACTGGTTGAGGATCTTCACTAAAGGACAGCCCAAAGCATCGTCTAGCTTAATTGCCTCTCGTAATGAGAATCGTTCGAGGCCCTTTTTTACCGGCCGAAATGAGTACGACCCTACCAAATTGCCAGTCAATTACTCCATATTCGTCAGAAAAAGTGAAGTTTCCATTGAGTTCATACCAGACAGAAATCATACTTACGAAAATATACTCATGTCTGCAAAAGTAAATCAGGCATGTTATGTTCTAACCGCAAAAATCAACAAAACTAAATTCAATGATATATGAGTTAGATACATATCACAAGATATCTAGACACTGGCGGGCATCTCTAATCGCTTGTAGGAGGTCAATTCACATGTGAAACACACTTATAGTAATTTCACCTTTCTACCCGCCTATCATTCAATCTAAATTAGATCACTCTGTTTTGCTTCTTGCTCAATAGAACACAGAACGATTGCCTCAAATCAGACACGATCAAACATCCAATGGCCAAACAGCTACAAACAGCATGATACTCACATCCAAAGTTGATCCCAATTAAAACCAATAATTTCATCAGCTTCGTACTATTAGATACATATCTAGATGCATGACTTATGAAAAGCCTCTCTGATAGCAAATCAAGAACGACTTGATCGAAACACTCAGAATTGTATTCTTCATTCTGAAAATGGACCACCGAATTGCCTCCGAGACATCATCCTTTCCTTTAATAGACGTTAAAAAAATTCTATGAAACATAATAACGGTATTATGGTGGCAAAAAAACTCATCAGCTTGTATACAAGCTCTTATCTATCGCTTCTCGGCTTCATTAATTAAGCTACGATCTTTAATATGGCACAGTAGGTGGGATGTGTCGCGTGTGTTAGACATTTTTGCGGATGATTTTAGAACGAACACAAGCAAGTATTCATGTGTAATGAGCTGCAAATCAATGAAATGGAGCGAGCAAATTAAATTAATTACCGACAACATGAAGCTTAATTTGCGACAATTTAATTCGATCAAATCATTTGATACGAATTGAAACTTAGCATGAAGATTAATTGGAGCAGACGAATTTAAAAATTGCATTTAGAAAAACTCGGGTTTTGGGAGGGGGGGGGGACAATCTGCGATAAAGAAATAAAAAGTTTAATAAGACAATAATAAGATTGAAATATGGATTCTTTTTCTATATCCATACAGCAATCGAGTCTAAGTTTATCTTCAAAGGTGAGGTCGTTTGCCAAATTTCAAAGCATTAGGATCCGATGGCCTTTTCTAAGAAGATGAGAACATTGATACCATAATTTATGGCCCGTGCGAAATTCCTTATGATCAGCATCATAGCATCTTCTTTGATAGTTTTCGGGGAAACAAGATAAAAATTATATTCAGTCGGGGCAAATTTGTGTGGATTAGATCGAAGAATAAATGGTTGGACGGGAAAAGTTCGAAAGAAGATTACAAATAGCATAACTTTGCTTTAAACACGCAAAGCAGAGAAAAAACACTCTGTAAAACTTTAGATATCGGTTTCGGTTTGTCCAAAAATTGGTCATAGTAGAATGGGAAAAAAATAATTATACCAGAATACACACAAAACAGAATCAATAGATGATCCAAAAATTAAATTGATATGTTCACAGTTTGGCTCTTCCATAATTGTGTCTGATAATTAATTCAAATCTAATTTATTACTCTATTTGAAAGAAACTTCGTAATCTTTAGATATTTTTGTATGATTTGCATTAGACTGCAAAATAATAAATAAAAATATCGTGTACCATTATAGCATTTGCTTATTTCACCTATTGCTCTCTTTCGACATATGGAAATCTTAAGGTTTTGCAAAAATATGTCCAGAACCTTCAAGGTATGATTTTTTTTATATTGACAACACTGATGTGCAAAAATTTCTATTATCTTCTTCTAATTTCTACGCTTGCTTTTCATAGGTTTAATGCTGCTAAGAATACATTTTAGGGAATTGTTTCTGATATGAAATACTGTTTTCCTTGAAATTCGTTAAAAATTGTAATTTTTTCATATATTTGCTTTTATACTGTAATATTTACAATATTATGAAAATTGTTTCAAAAACAATAAAATTACTTACTTGTATGGTTTGTGCTTTATGGTTTTCTTTGTTTTTATGTTTTTTGGAAAATTTCGAGCTGAATTGATCTTCAAAAATCTGCTTTCTTTGCTTCTTACCACTACTCGTTGCATTGACTATGTATCCATGAAATCGTTCATCATGTTTTTCGGTAATTGTTCCATGATTTACAGCAAATAAATTGAAATCTTAATTGTGTGATACCACAGAAGATAAGGGCGGCACTAGAAACTGTGGAATGACGAGAACCATCCAGATTCTCGAATGAAACCGGTTATGCAGTCAATGTCTAAATCAGCTACTTCCGTGAGGTTGTCCAGGAAGGGCGTGCCCAAGATTTGCATGCGCATGCTGTATTGAAGGATACTGTATTGTGTCCCTTCATGTTGAGCTCGCAACCCCGGTTCCCAACAACCCAAGGTTCCTGGGCCAGTATTAGCTCCTCTTCTTTTTGGGCCAGGAGCAGAGTGGTGGATGCCGGCTTAGAGTGCTAGAGGTTTATCTGTAGAAACCTCAGCATCACGACACAGGGTTTTGTCCGCCTCCTCGTCAGATTAGGACATCTCCTCCTCCTTTGAAGAGGTCCCCAGGCAACTCCGCAGTGGATGTGGTACTTCTTCCGTCATCGGAGAGAAGATCTGACTCAGAGAGGTCCACGGTCGGGTCTACTGATGCTTCCACACTCACTCCCACTCTCTTTACTCAGTTCTCGTACTGCCTTTCCAGTACAGTCCTTGCGATATACTCGCAAGATAATAGCCGAGAAACCGTAGCTTATCACCCTACTCTTAGACTCCAAAGGAGCAAGCGACTCCTCATTGGAGATTTTTAAGGCCTCTCGCTGTCAATTGCTGGGCTCACTTACCTTAGCTACCTTGCAGTTTTCCACCGGGAGGTCAGCATTGCTTAGCTTAAGTAGCTCAACAATTTCCTCCGGTGTGGATGGCTCCGCTGGTATCCACGCCCTGGACCGAGGCCGATTCCCTTATCCCTGGAGACAGCTTTCCTCCAGGCCAGACTCCTCCCAATCTACCGATAGGCTGCTTGTATAGATCCGATGAACGTTGATCCATGCAGACTATCAGTTTAACGTGACGCTGGTACCAGCCAGCGTCACGACAACTTGGGGGAGGGCCAGGATTTGCCTCGAGTATGGGATTGTACACCCGAAGAAGTGCGATTTACACCATCTTCCAATTTGACGGTGAGATGGTACCATCGCCGCTGCTTCTTTCGATCACAGCCCATACCAGGCTGTCCTTGGCAGCTTCACTGAAACTCCTGCTCTCAACAGGATTGGGTGTGACCAATCTTGGTATTTTATTAACCGACAGTTGGACGCTCGGTTCGGGGGATATTACTTTAAGATATCTAATGCGTTATCTATTCTTGTCCATAACTTTTAAAAAGTTTTGACACTGTGCCTATATGAAACAGCGGTACGCAATTCTCGTCACTTTGGACAAAGGGTTTATGATCTACATTTTTGACTCTAAATTTCGTATACCCTCCTGGTAGTTCAGATATAATTGCAACAAATTTAAGGCAAAAGATTCGGCAATATTAGGAAAACAAATTATTAAATTCAGAAATTGAACACAAATTACCCATTTTCCTGGCAGAATGATTGTTTTGGTTTTTTTCGTGAATCTTGTTAGCTTCTAAAAAGTTCTAATACATAGCTAAAAATACTTTTCAACACTTTTCGGATCAGCCTTTAACTCTGTATCATCAAATCTGGAATTGATGGTGGTGAAATCTCCTGCGTTCAATATTCATTCAAGTCCGTTTCATAGAAAAACAGTATTTGATTCCTTTCAGTTCAACAGTGAAACAGTTGTGTGCACAAATCATAATTCTATAATAATTAATAAAATTACTATGGACTGAACCAAAGAAAACCTACGCAAATGCTATGAAAACCGTTATCAAACCTTACCTTAATTTTTTTTATTAAAAACGTCTTATGAAGCACTTCATTGCCACAACGAAACTCAGTTCATTAATATTTGTCATTACAAAACATTCGCTACGGAAATGAAATATTTTCATAAATATATCATTCAATAAAATCTGTAGTGAACAATTTCGGTCTGTCGATTTTCTACGATTGACAAAATATTTTTTTATCATGCGAATCAGATATCTTGATTGATTTAATCAAGTTGTCTGTCAATTCCACATCATTCTTTGTATTGAAATGATCGGTTGCCGAGGGAATTAGTGACGAACATTCAGGCGAAAAGGCTTTCTTCTCATTGACCTCCTGGACGTTCGGTACCGGTAGGCAACGAACTCTTTTTTCATGCAGATCAATTCTGTTTTGGCCTCTACCAAGCTAAAGGTGCGATGACTGCTGGCAGGCCAACTCAATTCTGTGCGTAGTGTCGTGAATAAGTTCTTTAACATAGACACAGATTTCGCTGTATGGTAATTTTTGAATCGCTCGGGTAGGCATTGTTTGCGGTCTTTTCTCAATATGCACTTGAGAATTGAGTAAAGTTGGAGGTAAAGCTTCAAAAATATATTGATTTTTTTTGTACAGTACATAATAGTTTGATTTTAGTCAAAATTTCGTAATCGGCCAATTAGATTGCTAAATCTCATGAAATTGAATTCTTTGCCAAAACTGGAAACGCGTGCCCACAACATTATACGGCAAACTGAGCTGACCTGCCAGCAGCCATCGCACCTCTAGTTTGGCAGAACCTGAACCTGAATTCGCCTGAACAACAAAGGGGTTCATTTCCTCGTTTTGGGACTGAACACCCATGAAGTCAATGAAACGAAAATCTGATTGACTTTAATTTTCGTCGTGAATTCGTTTGTTACACATCATTTTATTACAACTTCTACAATAATGCATTTGTTTGTTGTTGTGAGGATTTGAACCACCAATACGATGTTAGGAATCTGCCACTTTAACAATCATTAATGGCAATATTACGATTGCTAAGGTTTCATTAATATCATGAATAAGTATAGGAATTTCAATTGTCGAAGTAAATGAAAAATTATATAAATTAAAGAATAAGAAAAATTTCTGTTGGTGTAATGAAAAAGTCTTGATTTTCCAATCAATGTACAAATTTCGTTACATGAAAGTAACAGCAACTAGAAACAATATATTGAACGATTCGTTTTCGTAGAAACGACGTAAAAAAGGATATCCTACTCGAAAAATTTAAGATCATTTTCGCTGTTTCGCCCAAAAAAATATACCGCAATAACGAAATACAGACACAATACAGTTAGTATATGAGGAGAAGGAATACTATTTTCAGTGTACTGATTTCCTAAGCGAACAGCCTGAAGACCACCGGTAAACCCGTATCTTCTGTTCCTTATGCTCATCCTTTTCTTATCGAGCCCAATTTTTTCATCGATATGTTCTTTGCCGACTTTATCAGTTTCCGTACATTTCATCCTGAGAAAATATCTTCCTTTCGCCTTGACAACGATACATGTTTCGTGAAGGCATTAAGAAATGTGACACTCGACAATTACATAGATGTACAGTGCTCAATATACAAAGTAAAAATGCTTTCATTGAATATATTTCAAGTAAAAGATATTGTCAGATGTCTTGATCATTTCAGTAAGGCATCAAAAAATCGAAAAAAATCTGATTTACTGCGAAATAATGCTTTTCTGGGGACTTCTCACCTATCAAATATTTTGCATTTAATGTTTTTCAGTTATAAACACTCTATTTTCCGAAATAAAATTTATTCCAACAAGTGTTTTACAGAATCTGTTATGTGCATGGTTTTCTTGAAACAGTAAGTAAAAGCCATCGATCTCTTGGATTTTACGGTTTTATTCGTATCTTGTTTCATTTTCGTTGGTGTAGAATTGATGATCCCATTTGCATATATGTTCATTTTTCCCGTGTATGCTTCCAAAAACTATCAATCAAATTTATTTCTGGTCATCATCCGAAACTTTCGCTCAGTGAAAACATTATTTGCATATTGAATGCATGTGCATTTAGGCTTCGTGTCTTCTTATAGCTTCCCAATCTGCAACCCATTTTCTATAAATCTTTTTTCTTCCATAGTATCTAAGACTTGGTTCCCGTTTCATTGATTTTTTGCTGCTTCCGATCGTTTTTCTTTCAAACTTGACACAGTTTCTTTCTTTTGATGGCAATTTTGTCGAAAGTTTCTGCTTTTGGGCTGAATATGGAACAAACCTGTGTGGATTTACGTACAAATTCGGTTATTAAGCAGACGGTTTATTCAAGCAGGATGATATGTATATTATATTTTCAATAAAAAAAATTTTGCATTCTCCATTGGACTTACATCAAATTTTCAAATTCAGATGCTGGGTAGTGCTGATACTAAAATTTTTTTCTCAAGAATGAGTTCTTAAGGTGTGACATTGGTTAAAGGAATAATCTGTGATGTCTTCAATTATAGCATTTTATAGTAACATAACATTCAATCGTAACATTTTCAGGTAACACTACACTCGCATTTGATAGGGTTACTATCTCTTCTCATTCACAAGGAAGATTGGACTAACGATAAACCGTGAACTAAATATCTAGGTTTTTATATGTTGAATTGTGGCGACATAAAGTTGTAGATTTTCTAAAATATATGGGACAAATAAAAAATTTGATGAAAACGATGTTTTTTTTTGGAAAAATATGATTTTTCCGGTATGCAGATTATATGTTAACCAAAATTGTCTATTAATTAATTAATTGTCTCTTATTAGGACCGCGCTATCGAAAATAGGGACTATCTATAGAAAGCAAATTAAGCGGCATTTTAAGTGAAGAGCTGTGCAATACATTGCAGACCGATTGGTCATCATGATATATGTTAAAGAAGATTTTTTTTTAGCATAGATAAGTAAGTGTTTTTGGCAAATATTGATTATAAACGCCAGTTGGTGGATTAACATAATTTTTATAAGCTTGCAGTACACCAAGATTTTAGTGTCACAAAACATATTCACGAAAACCACCAAGTTTGATTTTGCTTTCATTTTCACTAAAAAAATGCATAGTTGTCAAAAGTATCTAATTGGAGTTTATTTCCAATAAATTTTTAATTTTTTTTTAAACATTGAATTGTAGCCAAATTGCAAGCTTTAGACCAGGGCGGATCTGTAAAAAAACGACTTCATTTGGCGATTGAGAGGGGCCACACTGATTTTTGCGGGAAAAGTTGTGGAATCTCTCGTATAACAATAATTGACTTATGCTCCCTCTCTAAAAAGTCGGGAACATTAAAAAAATCGAAATGTTCAAAAATTTAAAAAAACTAGCAATCAGACAAAACATTCAGTCGTAGGAACCATGCTTCCATCAATGGAACCCGCAGCCGCCCAGCACTGTTTTAGAGTTTATTACTAAGTTTAGCAAAAATTTGCTGAGGCCGCCCTAATAATCCGATTTCAATTTTATAAAATGCATTTTATATGTAGAAAAATATAATATAAGTTTAAGTTTCTGACTGCTTTCAAATTATTTTTTTTTTGAAATAAATTTAGATTTCGCAATTATTATGGGCAATCTACCGAATTGATTTTGATGAAAATTTGTTTGCTATTTTAAAATGTAAAAATTTTCAGACGAAATATGAAAGTCCAAAGTGCATTTCAAGTGGTAAAAAAAATTAAATATAAAAGGTTTTTTTCTCCCTGTTTTTTTTTAATATTTATTGCAATTATCTTAATGTTGTAAGACTTTTAACCTATCTTATCTTATAGAAAATTTCATTACGCAACTTTTATTCCCGCTAAACTTTGACCTAAAATGAACCGTTTTTTAAGTTAGGAGTGAGAAAATTAGGAAAGAAACGACTTTTAAAAAAAAATCAAACACTTCCATTTTTTTTCCAACGTTCCCGCCTTTTTTTGAGAGGGAGCATAAGTCAATTATTGTTATACGAGTTATTCCACAACTTCTCTTGCAAAAACCAGTGTGCCCCCCTCCTCAACGGCCAACTGAAAACAGATCCGCCCTGGTCTACTTACCAAACGTGAAGTTTTAAAAATGTTTCACTCGTCGAGTTTAAGCGGAAACTAGCAATCACACAAAGCATTAACAACCGAAAAAGAAATTTCCAAACCTATTTACATGTAGAGACTGGCATCGAAATTTCTGTACGATAGAAAAATCCCTTGAATGAACTAACTTTTTATGGAAAATGAAAATCCTAAACATTGGTGCTAGTTCTTCAACGTTTTCAAAGTAAAAGAGGAAAACTCAGATTCAGAAACGCAAAAATTTGATGATTGATTTGTCTATTATGCTAAATTTAACTAATTTAATTTCACTAAACGACAACATACATTACGATACATAGTTTTCCAACATAAAATATGTAAATGTAATATTTTTTTGTGGAGAACATGATGCAAGGGCAGTGTTTTTTTGCCATCCATTTCTTCATTCTCCGTCCATTTCCTCATGTTGCTAATAAAAGCAAGTGAAAAGTATATCTTTCTGATATCTATAGATACTATTATATCAAATTACTTGATATTTCTCGATAACTAAAAGCCAGCTTGAAATAAATAATATCAGCGGCTGGATCGAGCAATATATAGTAAAGATTTATTGATGTCAGCGAAAAATCCACTTTGTTACCGCAACCATTAACACAACGCTCAAACACGATAGAGATCCCTTGATTTATCTTCATCTAATATTTAACGCACGCATCATATTACACGATCATTAACATTGGTCCTTTCTACTCCCGTGTACACGATACTACCGCGATATAAAGTCAAATTAAATTTCAATAAATAATGCTCTTTCGAACCTATCTCATCTGGAAACAGGCGAAAAATATATTATTGGAATCGAATATCCCAGCATATCTTTGCTAAACACATGCAACCTATACTTGGCTTCGACTATTCTATGGAGCTGCCCTACTACCACCAGCTGGGATCAGCGTGATCTTGAATGCCATCCGTTCCTTCCAGCATTGGATTGGCCTTGCCAATGAAAACTGGCTCAGGAATGTTAATGTTCGTCTGATTCTCAAGTCCGAAATCGATCTTTTCGAGTTGAAGCCATAAAGACAACACGAAACCAGTTCATTTCGCCTGAAGAGTCTAAGTCTGATCCCTTTTGATGGAGGTGAATCAAATTTTTGCCCTGGACTATATCTAAGTCCGTTTCCCGCAATTTTTATTTGCCCATGGACGTGAAGTATGGCAAAGATTGGCGGAATGACACGATAATCCTATTTGAATCTTGCACGCCGGATTTGAATCCGAACAGACTTGAACAAAGGCGCATTATGATAGCTGTGGTAGATTTGCACCGTGATTGGACATCCATAGAGGACCTAGGAAACTTGTGGGCGAAAAGGCTCGATTTCATTTTTGTCACGAGCAAGGAGTATCTGTTTGAATCTGTGAATTTTATGCTTCGAAACTATCTTTCTGCCAAGAGTCGCGTCAAACATTTCATCCACTTTCCCTTTTGCCTCAGGTTACTGTCTAATTTTCTTGAAAATGTGAACTCTCCCAACCAAGTATCTCGGCCGTTCTAACTCCCCTACCAAGCTTGCACCATTGTCTAGAGCCCGAGCTTTGGTGCAGATGTGATTTCAAGGAATTTATGAGATTTGTCGATCTGATAATCGCAAAGATCACGGTCTTTAAAGTTCCTTCCACTCAGGCCTGCGCCACAATCTGCAGCCGTTTTCTTTCATCGCTGCGAGATCTGAAGAGGTGTGGCAAGAATCTGCAGATGGGATGTTTCAGACTTTATCATATTTTTCTGTGGATGTCAGTGTTCCTTTGCTTGCTGACCCTTTGACGACTCGTAATAGCACTAGACACTATCCGTAAATAACTCATCATTGCTTCGGAATCGCATACGATATTGGGAATGCAACGTAACCAACGACTTCTACTTAGTGCACGCCGGAGAGGATGCCCAAAGGGAAATGCTGGTAATTCAATGGTGGAACTCGAATTTTTCAGTAACAATGGCAATAATGCGATAATTCATTGAACCCATAAAGCGATAAGTCACCGAATGATTCGAGTTTTCGAAGGATTAAAGTGGTCCTTCATCGGAACAATGTTCCCCTAATCCAAGTACCAGTCTTCGATTCGAAGCAAATCTGACGCAACCATATTTCCCATTGGAAAAAACAATTGCACAAGTTCGTGATAAAGAACACGATCTCGCGAAAATAACCAAATCGATCGATCAGCACTTGGAGGCCAACGTACGACCAGGCACAAAACCTTGACATCGACCTTTCCAAATCGACCTAGAACAAAGAGGTGGCCAAAAAAAGCCGCGCACAGTTCAATACTCCTTCCATGAAATCTATCGCCGTCGTCGTCGTCATGACTCCATCACGTTAGTCAACCGCAATCAACATCACTCCATCATTCTATGGAAATCTCATTTTTCAGATCATCCAGCAATCCAATTTGTCTTCGGGATTTCGGGCCAGCTCTACAATAATGACACCATCGGCTATCGGTTGTCCATCTTCCCAGCCGAGCGTCTATCTGTCCAGGCTCATCTTCCATATTTGAGAAACTTAGGGATCACTCCACACCGGAACGATCGCGAAGCTGGCAAACGTACACGAAACTCTGCTGGTGGTCACCTGAATAGGGTCATCTTTTGATTCTGGTGGGAACTGACCAAATATGTTAAGGGTTGCCGGTGCCAAAAGAACTGACAAGTGGCTGGATACCATTGAAGGAAAAGATTCTATCGTGCACAGCAACCGACTAGGAGAGATATAGTGAATCTTCTGTCGAGAAAACAACTTTCAATCCTTACGTGAAGAAATGACATCCAAAAAAGTTGGTTTCCTTATATCGAATACGTTCTAAAAATCAACTGCAGGATTACTACTTTACATATCGCAGATACTCAACAAACAATGGATTCTTTGTTATTATTTACTTGACGGGCAACATTTCGGTCCCGCCAGGATGCTCGTCTTAATACAGTTCAAAGAAAGATAGGAAAAACAATCCTTAGTCGTTATATCGAAAATACATTCAAATTATAATCTACTCAAACGCTAACTGCTCAGCGCTACACAAATTGACTAACTACTAAAAACAAATACAGCTCAGTGGGTCAGAAAACAAAAACTCAGCTCAACAATACTGAGTTATTCCAAATAAACGTGTTTTTTGTCCTTTTCACCTTTCCTTTGCGATGAGCACTACTTATGTAGTCTTTTCGATTATCTTCAAAACAGGGTAACATCTAGGAAAATGTATGAAAAATGTCACTAATTTTTTAACTTTCCAGGGAAGTTCTTGTAATCGCCTCGAAAATTGAAATTGAAATTTTCATCATTTCTTTACGTTATAAAGTCTATAGAGTATATATAAAGTATTTTTAGAAAGAGAGTGTATGTGTGTGTACGTATGTACGTACATGCGTTCGTGGACAGTCTTTTCTACGAGCATAACTTACAGAAACAAAGTCGTATTGACTTTGTTGAGATGTCAATCGAAGCGCCTTTTGCAATCTTAAGAGCTCATTATTTTTGTGGGACACTTCGGTAGAGGGGGTTTGTTGTTTTGACCCTTTGAAGGTCATTTCTGTCATACGTTATATCTCGTGAACCAAACATACGATTTGCATCGTTAAGGGGGATAGCCACTGTGACGGCCGAAAATTAGTGATTTTTAAATTTTTTTTGACCGAGTAAGTAGAAGAATTTTTGGATCGGGTTTTTTTCATTTTATTAATTACATATCTAATAATTTTTCCACAAATTTGTATTTAAAAATATTAAATAGTTTTAACAATATAAACGATGCGGTAGTGCCTGAAAAAAATACCCCCACCATGGTCGCATCGATTTTTTAAAAGCCGGTACTCTAAAAAAACAAAAAATTTGGTCTAAGTGCGACCCTTGAGGCCCACACGACTAACTTCCCAGTGGGGTGAATAAAAAGCTATAATTTGCTTTTATTAATAATTACTATTATTAAACATTATTTTTCTAAATTAATATAATTACTGTTATTATTTTTATCAATTTTTTATCTAACCATAAAAGCTTTGGTAGAGGAAGACGTCTCCACCACCTGGTCATCCTCTACCAAAGCCTCGGCAACCTCATCCTCTTCGTCCTCGTCATCCTTCTTGTCCTCCACTGCGTCCTCAACTTCGTTCTCCATCTCGGCCTCGGAAGCCACAACTATTATTGAGGGTATTTATTTATTATTTGCAATAATCATTCCATATTAAGAATGTTTGACCGTTACTGAATAATTATAATTGACTTTATATATACAATATGAGATTATAACTAATATTATTTAATTGTTTTTAACAACATTAAATTATTTATAACAATATCCAATTATAAACTGCATTAGCGTCTCTACTCCCATTCACCCAAACCTGATAATATAAGTTTGGAATTTTATAAATTAATCTTTTTTTTTAATTACATTTTTTACAAATTTGATCACAATTTTGCTAAAACGCACAATAATAACAACATTACTATGAAGGTATTTGGTATCTGCACGAATGAATAGTGCGTATCAACAGTTTAAAAATAAGCAATTTTTAGTCGTTTTTTCAGTTTTTTCATCCTAAATAAAAAACGGCGCAACCGATTTTGCATTCAGTTCTAAGTTACGTAATTACGCGTCGTTTAAAACCGGTCCCACGTCAATCCGATCTTTGGTTCTTGAGATAATCGAGACGAAAAATTACTCCGAACGCACATACGCACATCCGCACATACGCACATCCGCACATACGTACATACACACTCACAGACATCTCTCTAAAAACGATGGATTTGGATTCTAGAGACCTTAAAACGTGGAGATATATCAAAATTTGAGATTCGCAAAATCGACCCCATTACAATAACTTCCCATAGGGAACTGGGAAGTTAAAAAAACAAAATTTTTGTAATCTGTTTGAATGTAGTTATCGTTGTACGTAGCCGTTATTTTTTATTTTGATTTTTCACAAAATGGTGAACGATTGACAATATTTTCATTTTTCCAATTTTTTTTTGGTTTTCAAATAGTTTAAAAAATAGTAAAACACAAAAATTTTCAAATCGGCTACGCTGAATCTTAACCACTACTTAGACGAATAAAACAAAAACAAAAAATTAGACATCGGTTAATAATTGTTCGAGTTATTGATGCGACCAGTTCAAAAAAAAAGTCGTTACGAGAAAAATGCGTCCATGAAATCATGTATAACAAAAGTTTAAAATTTTCATACCTATATTAAACTATCGAAACCTGGACCATATGACGGTTCTTCCCCTTCATCTCCAGGGGTCTTGTTGACTTTCTTAATTTTTTTATTAACTTTTTCGATGCGATACTGAGCAGCTGATCGGCCTACCTGCTCTCACTACAATCATTGTAACTTAGTCAATTTTTGAAATTTTGACAAAAAATTTTGACAAAATATTTTTTTATTTTTTTTTATCCATCCCGTGCCTATCCCCCTTAAGGTGTCAATCGACGCGTATTAATATTTTCGTGAATCAATCAAACTTCTAAAAAAAATGTTGGAGCCGTTTTTTAATTTATGGAAAAAATGTGCAAAAAATTAGGCTTTTTCCATAAACAATAAATTTTTTACCTGATTGGCAAAATACAGTAACCAACGTTTATAAAATTTGTATACTCCAAACAGTTTTTGTAAAAACACCAGCAAAACTTTTTCTCATGATGACGTAAACAATTAAAATAAAAATAAAAAATCATCAAATCATCATCATCATGATTTTCAAGGTCATTTTCATCATTCACTATATCCCACGACCCAATTATGATTTTTGCGTCCTTAAGGTGTCAATCAACGTGTATTAACATTTTTTGTGATATTTTAAACTTTCATTTTCATATTCAATGTTTTTCAAGATCAACTGAAAATAAGAAATAATCATTAGTCTTATTGATGTAAAATCGTAAAAAAATACAAATTCAATGATATGATGATGCCAAAGTCATGGCAATTTTGAACAAAATTAGAAACTGCATTCATTTTTGCTAGCACTCTTGTGTCCTTTAAGCATCGATAAATAACAAATAACTTAAAAAAGGCTTTGTAGCCTGCACCCTCCGATGGATCCGCGTGAATATTCATTCATTCATTCATTCGTTCATTCGTAATCAATGGACGCTCCAGTAGATGTTATTATTGATATTATCTCATTTCAATTACTGTTACGAGTACCTCTCATTATTATTATTTAAAGTAGTATTAGTTTCATAAATGTTTTTGTGTTTAATATTTTTAATATTTATGTGAATATTACTGGGAAGTTGACCATGTGGACCTCCAGGGTCGCAGCTCGTGGCTTGTTTGGTATTCAGAAGTGATCCAAGATTATCTAGGCTACTTTCTAGTTCAAAATCCGCACTCACCATTTTTTTTTTTTAACTTTTATTAAATTTTTAATAAGTATTAGCTCTACACTGCTTAGATCTCTAGCTTATGTTAATTCAACTCTTACTTCTAAACATAGTAATAACCTACTCTGACAGTACATTGTAGGCTTTGATAATACAACTCTTACAGCTAGGGGAGTTTACAATAGTTCACTATTGAATGTATGCTCTAATAATTATGTAATTATGTCGCTTAATGTCCAATATTCATATTTTTTTTTCCATGTATAGTTGCACGCTAGGGTCCAGATAGCTCTTTTGATGGATCGTCTATAATCCTTTTATACCTGGTATGCGAAAGGTACCGCCTCTACACAATGGTGGAGTTGAATGTACTACGGGCTTTATTGGCTACCTATTAGGGAGTTGTAGCGGATCGATACGCTTCAGTCTTGAGTACGGTGCAGTTTGCAAAATTTCTCTTGCTTTAATATTTGGGTGTTTTTCCAGACGTTTCATATAGTTTCCACTGTGTTTTTTAATTTCTTCCTCTACCGTGTTTATACCCATATCGCGTTGAATTATTTTGTTGTTTACATAATTGGGGGCACCTAGAATTGTTCTTATTATTTTTGTTTGAATTCTTTTTATTAGGCTTAGGTTTGATTTTTTAGTGGTTCCCCATAATTGTATAGCGTATGACCATATTGGTTTCAGCAGAGATTTATACAATTGTATTTTGGTTGCCAGAGTCAGCTTCGATTTCTTGTGGATTAACCAGCGTATTTTATTATATTGTAGGCTAACTTGAGTTCTTTTTTTCGTTAAATGAGCTTTCGATGTTAGTCTTCTGTCTAGATGTACACCGAGATATTTGACAACTTTAGTTTTTGGTACTTTTATGCCGTTAATTATGACTGATCTGCATGTACGTTTCCTAAGTGTAAATGTGATTTGCTGCGTTTTAGATGCATTTATGGTTATTCGCCTCTTATTGGCCCATTCCACAATCTTGTCCGTTTGGTACTGTAGCTCCCTGGTTGCTGTTAAGGGGTTAATATGGGAGAATAAAATAGCCGTGTCATCGGCAAAAGTTGTAGTTAGTATGTGGCTGCTAGTCGGTAAGTCCGCTGTGTACAGGAGGTAGAGGATGGGTCCCAGGACACTTACCTGGGGAACCCCTGCTCTGATTGGATGTATTTTTCTTAATTGGTCGTTACATCTTACCTTAAAGGTGCGACTATGTAGGTAACTTAGCAGAATGCCTTGGAATTCAGGCGGAAGGTAGCTCCTGATTAGTTGAGCAAGGTAATCATGTCTTACTTTATCGAAGGCCTGTGATACATCAAGGAATAATCCAGTACAATATTGTTTTCCCTCCAGTGCGTTCTTTATATAGTTTACTAATCTATGGATTTGCTCAATGAGATTTTCGGAGTGAAGTATGGGAAGCATTTTATCTAGAAGGAGTCTTTCAAACAGCTTTGATAGTATTGGGAGCAAGCTAATGGGTCTGTATGATTCTACTTTGGATTTGTCCTTTCCCGGTTTTAGTAGAACTATAATTCTAGAATGTTTCCATTGGTCCGGATAGTGGTTGACACGAAGTATAGCATTGAATATATGAAGGATTGCCATTTTACCTCCAGTGGGTAATTCTTTGATCATCTTACCAGTGATTTGGTCGTGTCCTGGAGCTTTGTTGGGGTTTATATCATTGAGTTTTCTTAGGAATTCAATTTGTGAGAATCTGATGGGTTTGCCAAGTACCAGCTTAGATTCTTCGGTGAAGTCCTCTTGTACTTCATTGTTTGTTGTTGCGCTGAAGACGTTGGACAAGTGAGCTGCGAAGGCTTCCGCTTGCTCGGATTGGTTTTTGACCCAATTACCCGATCTGTCCTTGATGGGAGTTATTGGCAGGGCTGGCTTCTGTATTCTTCTCACGGTCCTCCAGACTGAATAATTGGTGTCTGCTCCCACCGTTAAGCTACTTACAAATGTGTCAATTTTTTGGTTTTTATCAATAGCTAGCACTTTTTTGAGTTCCTTAGCGGCTTTGTTTAGAGACGCCTTCGCCTTGGGGGAACGGGTCTTTTGCCATTCTGCTTTGGCTTGGCGTTTTATTTTGAGAAGATGAAGTATTCCAATATTATATCTTGATTGAGTTCTGTCTTCGTAGTTATTGTTTTCAGGGGTGGCTATTATCGCACAATCTGTGATGGTTGCTGTTAGATCGAGTAGTGCGTGTTCTATATTTTCTGCCGATCTAAGTTTTACATGAGGACAGTAGCGCGTCTCGAACTTCATTCTAAACTTTTCCCAGTTCGTCGCTCGATTTGCAAGGAAAGGTGAATTATGACAAGGAGTCGCATTACCACATATGTTAACTATGGTTGGTGAGTGGTCCGATGATAGGTCATGGGACGTTTTTATGGTGATGCACCTGCAGTCGAAATTTTTAACTACGCCGAAATCAATTAGGTCTGGTGTTTTTTGCTGATCTGTTGGCCAGTATGTTGGACAGCCACCCGATATGCACTGCAGTTTATTGTGGAGTACTGATTCGAGGAGCTGTTTACCCCTTGGTGAAGTCAATCGTGAGCCCCAGTGTGGAGATTTCGCATTGTAGTCGCCGGCAGCTATGAAACAGGAACCTAGCGAGTTGAAGAATTCATCGAATTGCTTCTTTTTGATTTTAAATTTAGGAGGACAATAGGAGGCAGCGATACAAATTGACTTGTTGTTAACATATATATTAATAGCTGTATAGTGAATAAAATGTGTTTGGTTGCATGAGAGCGGGAAATGTTTAATTCTGTGCTTCAGAACGATAGCTGTACCTCCGTGCGATTTATCATCTGGGTGATTATTATTGTAGATAGTATATCCACAAATTTTTACATTATTTTTGCTGCAGAGGTGAGTTTCTGCAATGAGCATAATATCTATGTCCATGTTAAAAAGAAATGCTTCTAATTCATTCCTACGAGCCAATAGGCCGTTTGCATTCCAGTATGCTAGCTTAATTGAATTCATTTACTCGTTAATTTGTGTAAAAGTTCTGTTTGCTTACTTAAATTTGAATGCATTTGGTTCACTAGATTGGTAAGTTGCTGCAGGTTATTGGTGAGTGTGAGTAATATTTGCATGATTACTTCTTGTTGATTGCTGGTAGTCGCCGGGATTTCTGTAGAGGGTTGGTTCTGTTAGTTTCGGGTCACTTCTGCATAGGAGCGGGATGATGATGTGCGCGTGGGGGCATAGAGCCCCTGTGCTGGACCCGTTAGTTGAGATATTGATATAAACGGTTGCCTCGTTGCTGTGTGAAGTGGTTTGGTTTGGCTTGTCTGCTTGTAAATAGCATGGTACACTGGGCAACCCCTATAGTTTGCGGTATGATTCCCATTGCAGTTACCACACTTTCTAGACGTGGTGTCGGCTTTATTTCTGTTGCAGCTAGCTGTTGGATGCATGCCTCCGCAAGCTACGCATATGCTGGTTAGCCTGCAGAAATTTTTCGAGTGTCCGAACTCCTGGCAGTTATGGCATTGTAGCGCTGCATATCTTTTGAAGGGCTCTTCCACAGTGACTCTTCTGTGCAACAAGTACTGGATATTGTAAATGGGATGAGTTTTGCCCTTTGGAGGTCTACTGGACTCTGGTGAGAGTTCCACTTTAAACATAGGCTGCGGCACTTTATTTTTATTTATGACATTGTGGATTGCTTTTGTCATGAATCCTTTGCTTTCTAGTTCTTCCTTTATATCATCTAATTTTACTTCTGGGTCTATGCCTTTGATAATTATCACCAGTCCCTTGTCACTTTTCAATTGATATGTGTAGAAATTTACATTACGTTCTTCAAGCCAGCTGACTGCTTGGCAATATTTCACTTCATCCGCCGTCTGGATTTTAGTTTCTCTGATATTACCTTTTCGTAGGTCCACAGCGTAAAAATTATTTGTACCTAACAGTGTGATCAGGTCTTTAACAAGCACTACACTATTTACACCTCTGATAAATATCGGTGGGGGTTTTGACTTGCTCTTTCTTTCTTCTACCAAAGGCCCATTGGTTGTGCTTTCAGCGGTGTCCGTAGCAAGGGCGTTGTAGTAATTTTTATATCTTTCATTATCGTCTTTTGCTTGTTTGGAGGCTCCTATATTCACAGATGGTGGGCTAAGCTTCCTCTATTCGGAGATTTTAATGTATCTTTCGATACCTGTTTGGATGCTTTTCTTAATAGACATGCTGCTTCCGCTAGGGCCAACGTCCTGTCCGCACTCACCATGAGATGATTTTTTTACTTCCTCCTTTTTAAAGATACGCAATACAGATTATTTGAATGTTTGAAAATCTGCACAATAATCTTGAAAAACTTGCATAAAATTACGAATAGAGCATATTTTTCAGGAATCTTAACATTGTATATTCAAAACCCCGCAATTTCAGATGGATTCCATTCAAATACCTATAGAAAAATATTCATAAAGAAGCACACAGACCCGGAACTACATCTCAGCGAATTCTTTCAGTTCATAAAAAAGTTACAAATGATCTTACTGACACATGAACGGATTGGCGAACATGCAACCAATTTACAAAATGCTTTCGATTTCTACCAGTCAATTAAAACGTACTCCATTCTTGCGCCACACGTTTTTTCAGCAACCACGAAAACTCTTCAGAACACTACATTCCAGAATTTTTTTAAGTTTTGCGGTTCTCACCGTCATTTCCTCCCATTTTTTGATTAAACCGGGAATGGCTCTTTTGTCGTCTTTTTCGTGTACAGTTAGTAATGAAATTCAAGCCGGGGTCAAAGAAATTTAATTGTTTTTATATTATAATTAATAGCATATTAACATACCGCCGCTTATGATTTACGGCACCGCGAGAACGAGCAACAATAAGAACAATCGACGCTTGGAAGTAGTCACAAAGCGATAAAAATAGCTTGCAGACTATGAAAATTAGAATTATCTCTTTGGATGCGTTGAACCGACGAATCAGTTCATCAATCTTATTTAAATAAATCTAGCGTGGCAATATTGAATGCACAACCGTGGAGATACATCTGAAACGGATGGATCCTATCTTAGTGATTCAGCATCGCATAATTGTGTTCTTTCTCTCATCCACTTTCTCTGTACCTAAATCCACTAAAATCTATCGTGAACAATATTGTTTCGATTAAAATTAGACATTCTTTCAAAATTGAAATAAATTAACCAACTACAATAGATACAAAATTAAATCATTCGCATCTGATAGCTTCATCGTGTATCTTGTATCTAAAACAAAAATTAAATCAAACCTAATTCATCTTGTGACGCATAGACAATAGCAGAAGAATGGAAATTGTTATCCTCACGTTTGCGATCCATATGCTACAGAATATAAGTAACACTCCACCTGGGTAGGTACTGTGCAAATCTTGAATGAAGCATTAACTTTTTAAAGACGGGCCAATTGATGAGTTTTATGCGTGCCTGCAGTCATTTGGATGGGTAAGTAGGTGGAAAAAGATAAGTAAATCTTCAAAGTGGTTCTCATCCGTGGATTAGCTTAATAAACTTTTTATTCTTCAACAGAACTAACTGTTCGTGAGCTTCGTTTTTATGTTCAAGAACTTTTGTTTCCAGAATCTTTGAATGAAGAAAGCAATTGTGGGATTGTTCTTGTTCTTGTTTACTCTACAATAGCCAATTACCGTGAAAGCAATCTTTGTTTCTTGCATTGGCATGCGAAGGAGACAAAGCCAATGTATTGTATCTTGGACATTTGGTATATTTTACAGCTAACTCTCACTAACATACGATACTGGATGACAACAACATTAGCCTGAAAAAAATTCTGTTCCAAACATCTCAAATCTCTAGCCAAACACCATAGTGAGTGTTAAAATAAAAAAATCCTTTTAATTTACTATTCCAATTAAGAGCTTCTATGAAAATTTATTTGCATTATTCAAAAAAACAATGGCCGAAGTATTGCACCCAAAGACTGTCTTAAACATTAGTGTTGCTTGTTACAGGTTCGCATTAAAGTTTATGACTCGATTATCCATTTGATAACAAAAGTTAACAACTTCATGCTCGTCAACAAAATACAGTAAGATTAGAATTGTGCTCCGACGCGGTTACTACCTTTCCGGAATATCCCTTAGGAGAGGGATCACTAGTAAAACTTGTCACGAGCCTCGACCTCAAAGTATAAGTGTATCAAGAATTCGTCTATAAGACCAATTGTATCATTATCTTAACTTTGTAATAAACTGACTATACACAAAAGAAGTTAGTAACAATATTTCAAAAGCTTCAATTAAGACATTTACCAGTTAATAGCTGGTCATTAATGAACGTAGCTTTCGCAAGAACCGCTGAAACGAAGTAATTAAGTATTAATCTTCATAAACAAGCCGCGAGGTGAGACCCTTGAGGTCCACACGGTCAACTTCCCAGTAATATTTACATAAATATTAAAAATATTAATCACAAAAATAATAATAAAAATAATGCTATTTTAAATAAGAATAATGAGAGGTACTCATCGCAGTAATTGTTATGAGTTAATATCAATCGTATCATCTACGGGAGCGTCCATTGATTACGTAAGGATTTTGGTGGATGCGGGGGGATTGGTTTGAGTGAATATTCACGCGGATCAATCGGAGGGGGCAGGCTATGACGCCTTTTTTAAATTATTTGTTATTTTTATATCGATGCTTGAAGGATAAAAGAGCGCTAGCAAAAATGAATGCGCTTTTTGTTACTACGCCCACTGAAGATATTTTCTCGCGAGGTGACCATTTTAAATAATTTTGTTCAAAATTGCCATGACTTCGGCATAATCACTGTATGTGTTTTTTTTCACGATTTTACATCAATGAAACTTATAATTATTTCTTATTTTCTGATAGTTTTGAAAAACATTGAATATGCATTAAAAATTAGGTTCAATTGCATATAAAAAATAAAATGTATTACAAATGATGAAGGAAGTAATTGAAATCTTTCGAACACTAAATAACAAAACTACTAAAAACTACAAATTTTTGTATTTGATAAAAGCTTTTTAAAGCATATGATGTTGCAAAGTATTTACTACAAAACATTTTACCATTCAAAACGTTGATTGCAACTAATGCAAATTTGATGGAATTTTTTTTTGGTTTTCAAAATTTAAACAGTTTTTTATTAAAGTTAAAACACTCAAACTATGCAAATATTAATAAACTTTGATTGACTTTACAACAATGTCTTTAGAATAAAAGATATAAAGTAATATCATTCGTATGAACCCTTTTTACATGGTAACTTTGAATGAATTTTTATTTTTAATTTAGTTTTTTTTCATAATCATGGAAAAAAGTTTTGCTGGATTCTCTTTAAAACTAATAAGAATTTATAAATTTTATAAGCATTCATTACTGCGTTTTGCAAATAAGGTCAAAAGTGAATTTTTTATGGAAAAAAACCATAATTTTCCGCATTTTCTTTTATTAAATAAAAAAATGACTCCAATGTTTTTTCATATAGTTTAAAACACCACAAAAATGTTAATACATGTCGATTGACACCTTATTGATGCACATATTATATTTGGTTTGTGAGATATAGTGAATGACATAAATATAAAATTAAAAAAAATTGCACTTTTCTTTAATAAATTAAAAAACGGCTCCAACGATTGTTTTAAAATTTGATAGAATCACATAAATGTTAATACACGTTGATTGGCACCTTGAACCTGCAAATTCAATGTTTGGTTTGTGAAATATAGCGCATGAAAGAAATGGCCATCAAAGGGTCAAAACGGATGTGCTTATATGCGTTCGGAATCATTTTTCGTCTCGATTATCTCCTGATCTAAAGATTGTGTTGACGTCAAACCGGTTTCATTCAACGTGTAATTATGTTACTTAAAACTGAATGAGGTTGAAAATGAAAAAAACGGAAAAAGACAAACAATAGCTTAGTTTTGAAATTGATGAAATCCACTCTTTATTTGTGCAGATACCAAATACCTTAATAGAAATATTTTTATTATTGTGTGTTTTAGCAAAATTTTGATCAACGTTGTAAAACACGGTTAATTTATAAAATTTCAAACTTTTATTATCAGGTTTGGAAGAATGACAGTAGTCACCCCAGTACAGTAATAATTAGATATTGTAAGAAATAATTGAATATTGTTAATAATAATCAAAGATTGTTAATTATAATTTTATATTGCATATAAAATATCGATTATAATTATTTAGTAAGGATCAGACATTCTTAATAACAAATGATTATCATTAATAATAACTAAATACCCTCAATAACTAATAATAATTGCTAATGATGATTGAATACTCTTTAAAATAATAAATGTCGATGATAATAATGTAACATCCCTGCATTAATGTAAACTAATTATAGTTCAAAAAATTTGGATGTCAGGATATTGTTCTATTGGAAAAAATCAACATTCTTTTTGCAATTGAAGGTTGGTAATACAAAAATATTGTGTTTAAAAAAACGTTCGGAACCAATAGTATAATATACATTGAACATTTGAAAAATAAACATGTCGTAGAGCCTGGTTTTATGTAAAAGTTGTTAAAAGTAAAAATAACTTTTGATGAAGCACCGTTTTTTCAGTTTTGAAAGCATATATAAATAGTATTTATGAAAAAAATTGCTATTTTATATTTGGATACGTCTTTTGTTATGTTGACTCTTTAAAAAAAATTTAAAACTTATTCAATTGTAGCTATTTTGAATAGGATGATTGATGTTATGAGAGCTTCATTGATTCCCTCTTTAGTACAAATATTTTTATTATTATTATTTCAGTAAGAGGCAAGGATGGCGGCGCCCATCACTCCACAGGGACGAAAAGTGAAAAATATACATCGGAAAAGGAAGCAGATAAGAAAGCGGAGAAAGAATAAAAGATAAAAAGAGGAAAGAAAAGGAAGAGCACAAGGGAAAGGAAAGGGAAATCGAGGACGTGATGGGCACGTCAGGAAACATGGACGATGTGGATTTGGTGGATTCCGTGGCCAAAGATAAGGATGAGAAAGATGAAGATAAGAAAATCGAGGCTTTGGTAGAGAACGAGGTCGGAGGCGTCTTTTTCTGCCAAATGACTTTAATGGCTTAAATTTTTTAAAAAATAAATATAATCGTTCAAAATAATAATAATAAAATATGTAAACTTAAACAATAAAAACAAAGTTAGTCGTGTGGACCGTCAGGGTAACATTTAGACTAATTTTTGAGAAACTGAAGCCGAACATCTACGACGAATGCGACAATTTAACTAAAAAATTAAATTGCTGCTAGCAAAGAATAAAAAAAAACTTCAATCAATCCAAAGCAACTACACGTGGAAACATCAGGTATTTTTTGAATATTTGAATGCAAAAATAAATTCATCATAGAGAAATATATCTGTGGGAATGTTTTTTGTTGATTTTTAGCAAATTATGCCAAACCTTGTAATACCTTGTAATGAAGTATTTTACAAGATTCAACTTGAGCTATACAACTTTTGCATCCGCGTTGAAAGTACAAGAGAAAGTTAATTCTGCGTTTACAATGAGACTTTTCGTCATGACGACCTAAGTAGTTCGTTGCTTAAATCAACTTCATGAAGCCGGAAGTAAAGTAAAGAATGTTTGGCTAACATCAGCTATCGAAATAATAACGAAATAGGTTTTTTTCATTACTAAACGGTTTGAAAATAATTTCTGCTTTCCGTAACCGAGATTCAGTTTTCTCTACTGCCCCCAATTTTTCCGAGCAAAAGATCTTTTCAAAATTTATGACAAAATATATTTCCCACGACTATTAGGCAAATATTTTTTTGCCTTAATTTGAATTTAGCCGTAAATTCTTGGAACCCGTCTATAGTGAATGCATTTTCATGAAGTATTTTCGATGAGATTTTAATTGTGAGAGCATTAATCTTTTAAATGAAAAAAGTATTGCAATATTAAATGAAAAAAATATTGCATTCAAACAAATAATTCTTGTTTTAATTTTTTTTAAATATTTAGAAAAATATCTTATTTATTTTTGCATTACTTGCGAAAGACGTTCGAAAAAAATTCGGTGACCTCTCATGTTACATCATGAATAAAAAGCAATATATAAAACACATAAAAAACACAATGAATTTGTCATTAAATCAGTTAAACGCACACGGGAGTAGTTTGAAGACATTGAATTTGTAGCAGAATGATAGTTGAATTTGACATTATATTGGGCGATGTGTAAGTTCCTATGTAACTCACATTCCCTGGTAACTTCTAGCATTGTGAAGTTAGTTCACCCTTCGAACGTTATTTGATTGAATATCACAAAAAATTTTCTTTAATAAGTTGCTCACACACGTCAGCTGCACGCAATATTCAGTAGAAAATAACAAACAAACTCCCAAACAAAAACCAAAGACTTCGACGCATCGTACACACGAGCAACCTGAAATAAATATCTCATCTTCCCAAACTGATCGGACTCAAAACTCAACCATCGCCGAGGAACATGAACATAAATAAGTCATGGTTCTTCATTGCATACTTAAGAATAGCATCATTATGATCATTATCATCATTCACAACAAAGCATTTCATTAAAGCGTGTACGAATGCTGATAGCAGCGCTCCGATAAATGTTGCTACAAGTGCTTTGTAAAACGTGTAATTATCGCTCGGCACATAGGGCGCTCGTAGTGTGTCCGTTCTTGTCAAAGATTAACCTTGCCCGTGCTGGAAGGGTCCTATCCTTTTTATTGTTTCTTACTTTACAATGTATCTGCTTCTTCAAGTTAAGAGAACTTCAGTTTGTTTCGATACAAATTCAGATTCGATTGAATCTTCTTCTCGGTGGCTAGAATCCGTTTCAGTCGTATTAAGGCTAAAATGTACGGCAAGGATAAATCGGCCAGCAAACAGTTAAACTAGAATTTGTACAAAGGAATGAATGGCCATTCAATTAATATCCCTTAGCGAGCGCAACAGCTCGAATAACGAAACAATCTATTAGTCCAACTAAGCTTCTTGCGATCTGGCAATTAATAGTACATCTGCCTTCCTTAAGTTTGACTCTCGAGTATGCTCGTATCTCTAGAATGGCTAGTGTGTCGCGAAAGGTAGATGACTTCCCGTTTGCTATCCCGGAACCTGAACTTCTGCCCGTCCCGCATACTGTCTTGCCAATATAAAATGCATCGTGATTTTCTTTTCATGCATTGTGCACCAAATTTTCCTTTCGTTTCATGACTTTCTTGCACTTCCAAACGTAGTGTGGCGTGGACACGGTGTTTAGTTAATGCTATCGTGAAGTAGGAACTGGATATTGAAAGCACAGTACAGCATGGATTAAGAGTTATGGCTGCTTACGACAATAAGTGACTTTAACGAACATTTAATATGCGAACGAAAGGTGAACAGATGCGAGATACGCTCGATCGCTACAAAGAGGAGAAGTACATCAAGAATGAATTTATTGTTGACGTTGTGTTTCTTATGAAGAAAAAATTTGGAGATGGATTTTATGATTGGATTTTGTGATGTGTAGCCATGAGAATTTCCTAAATCGGTAACAACTATTTTTACGATTTGGAAAAAGGAAAGTACACAAGATTTAGTTTAGATAATATGTAGATGCTTAGAACAGGTACCTCACAAGATTCTCACTTAATTCGCGTTAATTTTCAACTTGTATCTATTTTTACCCCTAGGTGTAACTAATCCTCCGAGGTGCAGTGTCCAGAAAGCATACAACCAACACAACATAGTAAAAGCATCTCAGAAGAGGAAGAGTCTGAACGTCTTTCTTTTTTCACATTTCATTTGATCCATGACATTGTTAGAAGTTTGTTGTCGACGAGGTCTATTTAGGTGTGGTGGGTGCAGTTTGGATGAGAGTCGTGAACTTCGGCGCAGGGCAATCACCTTAGCGTAGTGCAATCTTTTGTGTGCATACAAGAAAACGTTTGGCGTTACATTCACGCTGGCCCCGAGTTGACAGTCGTGGCGTTTGATTCATCTTAGGACCGACCTTTGCTACTGCGATTGGAATTTTCGATTATCATGCAGATGCAAATTTCATATCTTGCATATGGAAAACTCGTGTCCAGCTCATAATGAGGAATCGTCCAGGAAGCGTACTCGAGTTCACATATACGCGAGCTTGACTAAAGCGAACGACCGCGTACTTAATCACATTGCAAAGGACTCTGATATGCTTTTATTTAAATTTCAACCAGGAACATCTTTGACGTGGTCACGACTGTAGGGCAGCTCTATAATTAAGTTAGTGTAAACTAACAACGATATTGAGACCGTTAGGAAGCAAATCCGATAACATTGCGGTTTGGCTCTTGACTCTTGTGTAGAAGTTG
Source organism: Oxycera nigricornis (assembly GCA_963942545.1). Taxonomy (NCBI): domain Eukaryota; kingdom Metazoa; phylum Arthropoda; class Insecta; order Diptera; family Stratiomyidae; genus Oxycera; species Oxycera nigricornis. The sequence continues at coordinate 25,003,427 of OZ012662.1, read as the reverse complement.
GTGCTGAAAATAATAGATTCGTTGCCTGGTGCACATTATGCAGTTGTTATAGTTACTGGAAAATACATCTTATTTTGTACTGTCTCCAAATCTGAAAATCTATGCGCAATTTAAGATGCTTTAGGCTTAATTCTTAGCTTGCCATTGGCGAACCAATTTGATTTTTGCTTTATTAACCTCCCAGTATATGGGAAATTCTTGTAATCGCCTCGAAAGACGAAATTGAAATTTTCAACATTTCTTTACGTTTTAAGGTCTATAGAGTATATATAAAGTGTTCCCAGTAGGACCAGTAACGCTTACTGTATCGATTCCGTAATCATTCTTCGGAAGCTAATACGGATCGTTTCCGCAATACCGCATCGATTGCTTTAACATGGCGATGTCATTGGCAGGATCCGTGCTAACTCCATTTCGCATTACCAGGAAGCGATGCTGGAATCAATTCGTCGGAATGCATTCCATCATTGATTCCAAGTAATGCCTTCCAGAACCGATTATCAAGTAAGCATTGCGGAACACATTCTGAGGCATTGATTCCAGCATCGCTCCACCCTCCATCCCGCAAGCCTCATTCCAATAACTGTTATGAATACCCCTAATTAATATTATTTAAAGTATTATTATTTTCATAAATATTTTTGTGTTTACTATTTTTAGTATTTATGTAGATATTACTGGAAAGGTGACCGTGTGGACCCAAAGAGTCGCATCTCGCGGCTTGTTTCTAAATGGTCTTGGTATAACCAATCAAGCCCTTGGAGCATTCTTAAAATTAAGATCTTGTAGCCCTTGAAAAATATTTTCTTTTCAACAAGTTTCATCTGAATTTATACTGCTGAGCTCCAATAGTGCTCTTTACGAGTCGATGTTGACTTATTGAGATAGTGTATAGGTTGTTGATAATTAAGTTTGTGTGGTTCTTAAAGTTTTTTTAAACTTCAATTTTTTCGCCCAATAAAAAATCATTTGAGTATCATTATACTCTAGTTCATCAAAGTAAGAGCTTCACCTTTGCATGCAGTCAAAATATTAATGATAGTTATGATTAAGAAGAAGAAGATCGATTGAAATACGTCTGGCAAGTTTCACAGAGAAGACAAGAAAAAAACTTCGTCAAAAATGGAAAACATACATATAAATTTAACATTTTGAACTCGAAATAAGAAACAACCAGCTTTAGGTAGCTCCAGTTTTTTTTTTGAAAGATATTTAATCCGGGCTCCAAGAGAAGCAGGAGCGAACTGAAGCTGTCCAACAGTGGCCATCTCTTGTTGGAAGGTATGAATATAGCTAAAGTCTTTTCATCAGAGTTCAAATGCATAACAGCATAATGAAATTTAATATTCAGATTCAAAGTTCTATCACCCGTCGATTTAATGTTCGAAAGAAATTTCCCAGAATATGTTCAATAATTATTTTGGGAAAATATTAATGACTTTGAATAAATAGTGCTTCCAATAAAAAGTTTATGAGGTCATATTTTAAGATAGTGTCAAGTGAACTTTAGTGGTGAAAATTGATATTAAATCAAGATTTTATCGTTTGTGGAAAAACATTTGGAGCCGTAATGGAATCTTATATTTAGAAAAGCGACATGCTTATTGGCTGCAATCATCATTTCAGTATTGACGTTCACACAAACGTGTTGATGTATTTACTCCAGTTTTTGGAAAACCAATGCAATTATGTGACATTACTATTAAACAATTTGATTCAATGGTAGTGAATTGTTTTCTCTTTGATTTATCGAACAGACGAGTATCATTCGTCTTTCAACCAAGTATGTTAACTTACATTTCATATGTATTTAAGGCTGGTTCAAATATTTCAATGGAAAAAATAATATGGAATGGTGTAAAAATTATGGTTGCAGTATTCACCATTGCTATATTAAAATTGTAGATTGTAACTTCTACTCAATGACAAATAAATCTACATTTTACATTGATCAGATCAAATATGATTGTCCCATGTGGGAATTAGATACTTGCTTCAAGAACATGAAAAGTCGATCCAGTTAAACATTAAGTGAAACAGCAAATTCAATGATTTCGACAGCGAAAATAAGTGTAGAGAATGTATGTTTAATTAATTTTCTTGATGTTCATGTAAATAAACTTAATTTTAGGGAGGTTGATCATTTCGAAACTCCATTATCCAGTCTTTTAACAAAATGTAGCTTTTATAACGTGTATCAATTTTTATTTGGGTTTGCATTTCTGTACTTGTGGGCAAGAATTTATTCAAATGGTGTGATCTTACTAAAGCAACATTTTTGATGAAATGGAGATTAATGGACTTTGAAATATTTGGTCAAACATAGCCATAGATAAAGCAAAGAGATTGTATTTCATTTACTATATTTAAAACGCCTTATCATAAATTTAGCTGATTGTCACTTACATCCTTTTGCTCTTAAAGCGTCGATATATAGTAACTATAGCGTTTTTCTCTCTCTGATGATATCAAACCAGGAAGATAAACCGTGTGATTCATCCGTGCCTTATGGGTCCAGAATTTTATCTTGAGCTTTAGCCTTCAGTTAAAATATCAGCAGATGTTCTCTGAAGAGAAAAATATGTTAATTCTTGTCAATAGTCTCTGCCTAGTGAATACCTGTTTCTTTATCTTTTTCATCCTTTCCCAATTTATTATTCTATTCAAAATCTATATAACTATTTTTTTTCAATCTAAACTCTTCCAATTCACACGAGCTGTCTAACGATTCTTGTAACCGTGACTGGTGAGACCATAGATTAATAGCTGATGGATGGTCCGAGTACCTACTGCAACATTTATGCTTATCCATCGTGTCCATATTGGCTGTGTTCCCACCAAAGACCCAATATTTTTAAGAAAAACAAATTTTGGGCAAGAATTGTTGGAATTGCGAGAAAGAACATAAGATCAAAATGTTTATGCTCCATTTCAAAGAAGTTATTATGAATGTGATAAGACTTTTAATCCCCACCAATGTTGAAAAATCGAAATCAAAATTAGGTTTTATTGGTCCATGGGCTAAATGCATAGACGCAAGATAAATTGAATTAGCAAGGCAAAATCAATTTAAATTGACTTTAAATCAGGATAATAATTCTTCCATAAAGACGAATACGAAAAGAAAGGAAAATGGAGGAAATTATAAAACGGACAGCACTTGAACGTTCATTGATAAGCGGAAAACTGAAGAGAATTTTAGGAATATTAATTAGGTTTATAATTAGGGATACGATCTAGATAGTAGTGTTAAAAAAATACCTATAAGATCATCTCTTAAAGATACCAGGTGCTAGTGCTGCTAATTAAAGGAATTAAGCTACGTTTAATGAATAACTTTGCAGTATTTTCAAGTTTTCAAAGGAAATATCACGATCTTCCAATTATCAAAACATGTTTTAAAATCAATAAAAACTTTTTTTCCACTATCAACTATCACTGCAAAAATGGTGTCCGAAGCTAGCCTGATTTTTGAAATTATCAAACATTCTTAATTAAAAATTTTGAAATAAAAAAATACATTTAGCCTAAAGATTATTTAAATGAATAAATAATAATTGTATACATTAACTTACTAATAAAAAAATTCAAGAAACATTTTCAAAAATGTTAGATCACTTTAAAAGAAAAGTATCTAAAATTTTGGCACTTTCCTCTAAAAATTAAAATAAGGTTTCTCAGTTGATTACCATTTGTTAATTATTCAATCAGTTTGATTTTCTAGTCTATAATTATTCTAGTATGACCCGAAACGATTTTGATATTAGTAAAGTCAAAAATATATATAATATATTTTTTATTTCCGTTGTTTTTGAAGTAATACGATTGTTTGTTGAATCAAATAGCACTTTTTCAAATCATTATCTTAACTTGGTTTCATCAAACAAATTACTAATTTTCTTCAAAATAATGTATTCTTATTGATGATTTCACCATAATTTTACATTGCAAATATGAATATCAACCAAGAAAGTATTTTACTTAGCCATTACCATGTACCACAGCAAATTTGCAATGGAAAGTTACTAAAAACAACTTTTAGATTTTGCATTTATTATTCTTTTGGTAATTTACATTGAAACCATGTTAATTTGGTGTAGCATGTTACCGATGCCAAATATCTTAGGAAAATTGTAAAATTATGCAGAAAAACTTTCAGAATATTGAAACTATCTGTTGATTGACTTGAATTTTTCTCATTTGTTTAGTTGCTAAAAATTATCTACCCCATAAAACAAAGACGAAAATCGGATTGTTGGGACCTATGTTTATTATTGTTAATTGCCTTTTTAATAAGAAAGTTTTCTTTCAATTTCTTGTGATGTATAATTTGCTCCGAGTCTCACAGAATGACTACTAAACCTGATGGTAACATAATACATATACGAGTATCTTTCACATAAAGTTTTTCGAACACAAACTGCATTATTCGCTTATGTTTTAAATAAAAAATCAAACAAAGCTATGATTGATCCAGTTATATGATAGATTCTTAACAATACTAGCATGAAAGTACAGATCTACAATTTGTCAAAAAAGGCAAGGAGTATTTTCAAACCTATCGTATTATTTGGTATTACTTCCCTACATAGCAATTTTTAAATTCAAACTTATTGCGTAAAAACAGTCTGAAATTGAATTTATCAGTACAGAGATTCCCATTCAGGTAATGACCTAAATTTCTTTCATTTTTCTGAACACTTTTTAAACGTATCTAACGAAAGTTACTGTGCTCAAAATCATGTTCCAGTTTGCACCATATTAGGTCCTTGATACATTCTTCCAAACTCAAATCCCACACTAATTGCATTATATCGAAACTAAAAACTGTGATCTGAATAAAAACAAATTTATGTCTCGACCTTAATTCTAACAAACTATCTTATTCTAGACATCTGATATTCGATGTTGTCGCCAACGCATTTCAAACAAATTTTCACTGGCCTAGATTTTCCTTAGGCGCTTCATCCAAAACTATGATACATTCAAATGTGCCATCCAGCCATTCTAATATCGCGTATCTTTTGCTCGAAAATCTAAGTTTGCATTCAAGTATTTCTGGGTGATTTAATCGATGCCTTTTTAAAGAAACGTTTAGAAAGTATATTCTAAACGATTGCATTCCTGATCAAGTCAGAATGACTCATTTATGATAATCTACAAATTTGAATACTATGGTCACTTCTTATGGTTATATCGTAGCCAAATTTGGATGTATTTACATCTAGATAGAAAATTCCAGACAACAAATCTTAACCTATGGCCCTAAGTGAATACAATAGCGTCTCATCTATTTTGGGGCTAAGAATAAGGCGAGTGGGTTATTTTTTATTTGGTTGAAATTTTCTTGAACTGAACTTTCATACATAATTTATCCGAATAACACATTTATCTTACGAATAGGATGTATTCACCGTATAACTCTTGCTGTGTAAGTTTTTAAAATATTCGATGTTGACTTCTGTAAAGCTCAGCTTAAATTTATATTAATTAGTCCATGTTACAAACTTTCAACCGTCGTGTGGATCGGAGAGTCGAGATAAAAAAAATTTTGTAGAACTGTTTTTTTAATGAGAAATAGTTACATTCTTAAATTTATGATCGTCTTTTATTTTGGTATGTATTAAAAACAACAATTGAAATAGTCATTATAGTTATTAGAAATGTATGAGTTTACATGTGTTATCCTCCTTAAGGAGGGTGTTCAGGAAGAAATACATGCGCTGTTTAGAACCGAAATGCTAGAAGAAAGCGTTTGTCTCTTACTCTACGATATTTTACTAAATAAGCAAATTTTACTATCATTTGTTGCGTTAACATCCTTCTAAGAAAATGTCTCTTGAATGTCTACTTTTCAAGATGTGTTAAATCTACACTTCCTCACGTTCAAAGTTAAACTCAACTTTTTGAGTGAACTGTAAAATGATAAAGCGGTGAACATTTTCATAATTAGATGTACCTATGTCCATCATTACTTGCAAAAAAAGCGAAAATTGCAGTCTCGAAAATTCGTCTCTACAACTGCGATCCTACCAAAAAGGAAGTACATTTTAAGAATCAGAATTTCTCAAACGAAGATGACATTGTAATTATGATTCTTAGACTAGAACAGAAAACCACGTTTCATCAAGCGGTGCTATTTTATTAACAAAACCCAGAGAGTTACATTGAAGGTGTAAAAAAAGGAGAAAGTGTTTAGTTTTCGAAACGCTACGCCATCATGTATCTTTAAATCATTTGTAAGAATCTTGCAAACAAAATTGGCATCCGAATTTTCTAAAGCAATCTCTTCGAATTAAAAGTAAACGATTTTTTAAGGAATCCAGTGGAAGCAAGGACAATCTGCACATCCTCTGGAAAGTATAAGTAACCAAACCCTGTGGACCATATGCGGCGGTAGCGGTACTTGGTGAGAAAGATAGTCGGCGGATGACAAGTAGCGGCGAAGAATGTATAGTTTTAATCGCAAAAAATTACCATTTAGCAGTTTGTCATGATTCAAAGCTGTTTGGTTCCTCGTATACATTTAGGAGCCGAGAAATGCATTTTAACCTAAATCAGAGAGATATTAATGGCAAATATCATTGTTGAAAAATGAGGGACATGAGTTGTTTACAAAAATCTTTAAATTTTCGTATGACGAATAAGAATTGATTAAAAATTGCATCAGATCATACAAACAACAATACGCATCGGTTGGTACCACAACGAGCGTCGTAAAAGTAATAGAAATAAGATTTGACTATAAATAGCAACCGCTTTTCCATTATAAATATTTTTTTATTGTTTTAATATAAGTATGTTTTGCAATCATTATAAACTTCAAAAAATGGAATTTTTTCTTTGTATTTTTCGACTTCTTAGAACTTCAAAAATGACCTCCAGAAAAATCTTTTCGAAATTCGAAAGTTTAATATGTAAATGGCGACTTTAAGTGTGTGCGCGTTTTCGGCTCTTTTTACGTTATCAGCTGTCGGCCGCGTATCGTCGCTTTCATTCCCCTTCTCTAAAATACCGATTTCTCTTATATACATTATAATTGCGACTTTATTGCATGTGTTCAGTGTTCGTTTAGACTTTTACATACAAATTTGCGAATTTTTGGAAAATGTTTAATTTTTCATTTTTCACAAAATGTTTGTTGACGAAATGTAACAAAACTTTAAACACGTTTTAAGCAAACCAACGTTTTTTAACATGGCAGACAGATAATTTTCGGATCTACCGAACCGATTTTCAAAAACTTTGATGTGTTTTATTTGTTAGAGATTGTTACACCGTAATCCACCAGTATAGTAGCAAAAACTTGAAAAAAAATTGGCGTTAAAAAAGCAAGGAAAAAACGGTCGATTTTTGACATTTTTTTACAAGTCCGCCATTTTTTTGAACTAATTTTTTTAAAAACGGTGATGGATTACGGCTTAAGAGATCTTGCTTTTTAAACTCCCCTTTAATTTTTTTGTTTCAGATCAATATCAATAGATAGATTATCAATAGATTATCTATCTTCCGTGGAGTAACGATTTTTTCAGAGCTTAATTTCAGCGCCCCCTACAAAAGAGAATAATAAGTGAAAAATGAAAGTTATATCTTTTTGCAATATTCCAATATGAAATAATACTATAGAAAAAGATTCTTGCTAATATATAATAAAGTTTCTGAGAAACAAATGCTTGAAAAATGTTCTTTTTCCTTCTAAAGTGGACTGGTAACTTAATACGAACTCCTTAAAACACCTGGTGTTTTAAAACGTTGATTACAAGTGCAAAGTTGATTGAAAAAATTCATTTTTTCAACATGTGTTAGAACCTCCTACTCTAGTCAACAACATTGTCTTCTAGTGTGCAAACTTTGGTTCGCCACTCTGCTAACACTATTTAATGCACATTAATGTGCATTATTTTATGCAGTTTTTTTAAACAACCGCTGATCGCTTACCGTATCTGATTTTTTATGAGTATTGACCGCATAAAGTGCAAATCAGGTGGTACAGCTTTTTAAGAATTGTTTTATTTTCTATTATCCAAAAACAGCTTCTTTTCATTTATTTAAAATTTGATAGAATCAAACAAATGCTATTAAATGATTCGTGAGATATGGTTCATAACAGAAATGAGCTTGGATGAGTCAAAACAAAAAACACCCAACCAAATCTTACCAAAATCTAATCAGCTCGTTTCATTGCAAATATGCTTCCATTGACTCTCCAATGAAGTTTTTCTTCGAGAATTTTCGTCGTAGAAAAAGAAACATACATACACACACACACCTTTTTTCTAAGGGTGCTTAAACGGAAAAATATGTTGAAAATTTTAGTTTTCTGTGCGATTATACTGGAAAGTTGATGGATTGACGAGTAACATTGTGAACAAAATATCAAAAATTTTAATGTTATACAAGTACAATGGCTGTATCAATTTTATTCTTAGCTACCGTTTTTTAACAATTCTGATAAATTTTCATGTTATACGTTTTCTATATGTAGGGAATTTTTGAAAGAAATTAATTTTGTCTTCGAATATTGGTGAATATTTCTGCACCTAAAGTCAGCAATACTACGTAATAAATAATAAGCTTTTTTGTACTGAATGCATCTCAAATATCAATGAGCACACAGTTGTATGTAAACAACGGTAAACATTATTGCTTTCTTCAAATGCCGACGTATTCACTGATCAAATGACATTGGCACCATGGGAGCCATTCAAACTACGATTCACCTATAGAAATCGGACACTCAAAGCATCTAAACATCTAATGTGTTGCACTTAACACCTATCGCACGGGCAAATGAAGCATCCGCGTTCCTCGTCAGCGCATCCATTTCACCGGGATAAACAAGCAGCTCACGAAAATCTCATCCGAAAATCCCTTACCCTTGATTGAAGATGTTTCCAGCGTCGCGGAATGGTGCTAATGACCCCTTTCCCAAAAATTTAACGACTCCACCATTTCGCCGGCCATACAATGTACCATTCTTCTTTCCAATTTGAAAAGACGACAAGAAAATCCCATAAAAAATATTATGAGCTACAAACGGCGAGCTTTTGAGGGATCTAATTAAGTGATAACCTGGAGCGACTGCTGGCCAAGCGGTCGTTAGCTGAACCTGAGCTAAGTTTGAACCCAAGATGAAGATGAAGATGGTCGTGCGATGGCATCTGAGAAACTAGTCAAGCTATTCTTTGTTGCAGCAGATAAGTAATGTGTTGACTTCAATTTATTGTTAGAGAGTCCAAGCGTCCGCGATAGAGATCCGTAAAGTCATTTCAATTGAACTTTTTGCCATGGCTCCCTCCAAGTTCCCTATAAAATGGGACATCGCGTCATTAATTTCGTCACGCTCTCATTCGCAAAGAGGCTAAATGCGGATAGGATCTATTTTGGTTTCCTCTAAACATCAAAAAAGAAAATACCTCGATTGCCATTGAATCGTTGTTTTTGCTAGCCAAACTAATTCGCACGCATGTCAGGAGCAAATTGAGTTTTTCGTAAGTAGAACATCAATTTTCACGCTTACCGAGCAACTAACAAATTAAGACCGAATTGGATTGACAAATCTGAAGCGTGTGACCCGTGAGAAGAGACCAGGCAAAGGTATTGAGGGCCAACATTATTTAACAATAATTTACAATTATTGTGACTACAAATGCAAACACCGCAAGAATATCGTAGGAATAATTGATCTAGTGCTATTCTACTATTTAGATGTACGAAAAAAATAATCAGTCTAGATAAAAAAGTTTTGTAGAAAATCTTGTTCCATTTTTCACACTCCACGTTCACAACAAGTTTTCAAAACGTCCTTTGGCCAGAGGTTTGACTCTTTAAAGTAGATATTTACTTTCAATCAAGTCGACAATTTTAAAGTGCGTTGAAACGAATCATTAACCTCTTCAATAACTAATCACAAAATATTGTTGGCAAGCTTTATGGTATTTAAATAAAATCTTGAAATTCTCTAAGTTTAGAAATGATTTTAGAACACCAATTGAACAATTTTCGAGGGAACAGCCTTATGATTTGATTTATAGTAAAATCACAGCCTTCTTAAAGTTGTTTCAAGTCTTGGGCAAGCGACAATTTTCTCCAATATCTACCACATAAAAAGTGACCTGTTTCGAAAAAAAATTATCAATATATGACCATAAGCTTATGCCTTCTTTACATATTCTTATGCTTAATTTATATTTCAATGAACAGAATAGTACATATGTATTGTGTTATAGTCATCCTGATTTGTGGAAGTTTCCAATTGCAATTACCCGGAAGATTTTTTTAGCTTTCGGTTTCAGTTTCTAAATTTCAAATTAAAGACCATATTCATTTTATCCGTAATTCGGTGTATAATTGAAAATCAACCTCAAAAATGACCACATCTGAATTCCATGTTACAGCATCGTAATCCAAATTTATACGCATATCCTGTTCAATGGATTGGTCGATGAATTACTTGAGTTGTTTCAACCCCAGTTTTCCCGACTTCTTTTTTGAACAAAAACAAAGACAAAATTTAAAGAAACATTTTATTTCTCATCCACCTTTTCCCTAAAAACGCCTAACAAAATAGATTCACTTTACTTGACCCTTCGAGTGGTAACTCAACGTACCCATAGGGAAGTAGGGGTCTGAGTGAAATAATATAAAACAGCAAATAAAATTGAAGCTGAAAGGAATTCATTAAAAAGTGAAAACTCTGCATAATGTCTGAAAACGATCAGCCAAAAATTACTGCTTAAAAACATGAATAAGTGAATGCGTAAATAAATTTTGAATGATCAGTTTCTCTTCTAAATATGTTATTTCTAAAAAAATTGTGAAGAAAAATCTTGCAAGATGATTTGTAAAAACCTCAGAAATATTGTTGCGAAGTACTGTAGGAAAATCACAATTGCAGTATAGTCATTTTAAAATACATTGCTTATATTTTTCGCATCTTCGTCAAATTAAGATTTGATTTACGTTAGAAACCAAATTAATGTATCGAGGTTGAGATATCGATTTTCTATATACAAATTTTCAAACAAGGAACTCTCGTAAATGATTTTTTGAGTTTATTTTTAACTTCCCAGTATATGGGAAGTTCTTGTAATCGCCTCGAAAATTAAAATTGAAATTTTCAACTTTTCTTTACGTTTTGAGGTCTATAGAGTATATATAAAGTGTTTTTAGAAAGAAGTATGTATGTGTGTGTGTGTGTATGTACGTACGTGCGTTCGCGGGCAGTTTTTCTACGAGCATAACTCACGTAAACAAAGTCGTATCGACTTCGTTGAGGTGTCAATCGAAGCGTCTTTGCAATTTTAAGATGTCAATCGACGCGTATTAACATTTATGTGATTTTATCAAATTTTTAAAAAATCGTTGGATCCGTTTTTTAATTTTTTTAAAAAAAGTGCAAAACATTAGGGTTTTTTCAAAAACACAAAATTTTTAACCTGATTTTCAAACCTAAGTAATCAATGTTTATATTATTTATATACTCCAAATAGTTCTTGTGAAAAATCAGCAAATTTTTTTTTCATGATTACAAAAAAATTAAATAAAAAATAAAAAATCATTAAACGTTCAAGGTCATTTAAGTCATTCATTATATCTCGAGAACCAAATATAATCTTTCCATCATTAAGGTGTCAATCGACGCGTATCAACATCTTTATGATGTTTTCATATTTTAAAAAAATTCTTAAAGCGTTTTTTACGATTTATTAATTTTGTTTTAGAAAAGTAGTGTTTTTTTCATAAAAAATTCCATTTTTAACCTGATTTGCACATTGTAATAGTAAATGTTTAGAGAATTTATAAACTTTTATCAATTTTTGTAGAGAAACCAACAAAAACTTTCCTCATGATTACAACTAAATTAAATTAAAAATAAAAAATCATTCAAAGTCACCATGTAAAAAGGGTTTATTCGAATCATTATACCTTAAATCTCTTATTCTAAAGACATTGTTGTATAGTCACCTCACTCACTCACCCCTTGTTTTTAAGTTTTAAAAAAGAGGAATTAAAGGGATAGTACCTTTTAGAATGCTAAAAAACGGCCTAATTTTCAATATTTGGAATTTCAGCTTCTTTATTGTATGTAAACTTTAAAATTTGCAGGGATAAAACACACATTTTGAAGACTGCAATATTTTTTTTACTTTTTCATTTTTCTACTAATTTATAGGGGGCGCCAAAGTTGATGTCTCGAAAAATGCCTCTTCCCACTGCGGATAGATAATCTCAGGAATGAAGAATTTGAAATAAAAAAGCCAGACAGTATTATAAAGAGGAATGTTTCTTATGTGGTAATCTACCGCAATATTCAATAAAAATGATCAAAAAATAATAGTTTTTTTCGCTTTGTTTCGCTTGCCAATTTTTTTGGATTGACATTTGGTCGATATTGTGATAGATTACCACACATGATACTCGAATAAAGTAGCACATCAAATTTGACTTAAGTCGGTTTGAGCAATCCGGAGAATAAGTGTCCGCAGTTGGAAAAACGTAATTTCGAGAAAATGCGTTTAAAGTTTCGATTAGCAAAAAAAGCTTGCGCGCTAAAACTGTCGTAACTTCTTTATCTTTGGGAATATCTTAATAAAATTTTGAGACGAAAAATTGATTTTTCAAAGTTATGACCGGTACTACCTCCTTAAGGGGGTACATGGGTCTTAAATGACTAAACTTTGGACACATTATTTAATGGTGCAATAAATACAACTATATTGAAACTATTGTTTATTGAAAAAAGCAACATTTGAACAATAATTTGTGAAATTTTTGTTTGATAATTTTGAAAATTGACCTTCTAGTGGCTATTTTTCGAAAACTTGGTGAAAATGCGGTAGGCATGATATCTTGCTTTAGATTTATCTGAAACAAACAAAAAAAAATTTTCTTGTAGTATACGTGCATAGCTCGAGGGTGAACGAAGGATTTGTTAAAAAAGCAAAATTTGAATTTTTGGCGGCGTTGTGCGCTAAAAAATCATTTTTCGGTATAAAAAATCAATATATTTTGCCACATAAGTAAAGCTGTCATGCACCAAAAATAAAATCCTACGTTCACCCCCTAGAGAATACTATGTAGAAGAAGTATGCAAAATATTAGGATGATCGGTGGAATAGTTTTCAAGTAATCGTGACTACCGACTACCGAAATGTGTTTCGAGAAAATCGCGTTTAAAGTTTAAAATTCGGTTCGAGCAGGTGGTAGAGTTTAGTGGGGGAAATTGCTCGCTCTCTTAGAGTTTTGCTCCGATTGATTTGAAACTTTGAGAAAATACTCTTGTTATGATAAACTTTAGAATGAAACAAATTTTTTTCTCACATTTTGAGACCCATGTACCTCCTTAATAACAGTGAGTAAAATGATGAAGATTATGCCTTGAATCTCGTTGGTTTGCTGCGTGTTAGTTCATTTCGGCTTGCGATTTACTCTATATATATGTCAAGCCAACTTTATTCTTCATATTTAGTCCAGTCAATTGGGAGTTTGACCGTGCAATTGCAATGCGTGGGGAATGATATAATTAGCTTAAGTTCAATTTCCTGGGATTCCCGATGATGGAGTTTGGGCTCCATCTTAAAAACAAAAGAATGTGGGACACCCCCATAACTCCTAAACCGTGGCTTCCACAAGAAAGTTGTGTATGGCAAACTCGCGTAGAATATTATTTTTAGCAAGTCATCCATACATAACTTTTGCGTGGTGTCAATAATAAAAAAGATACAACTTTCGGGCTCCACAACTTTTTTAATTTCACGTTTAACGCGAAACACGTTGGAATACTTTTCTAAGATAATTTTGTCACAAATCATTTGCGGTATTGATTGTTCCAATCACTGCACATTAACGGGAGCTATTGCATCCCAAATGGGGGAAACTCACGTGAAAAACGCATTTTTAGGCCAAATAACCGGCTTCCGATGGCAAACCCCCAATTACAAAACTCACGGAGCATTTTAGTGGGCAGAATTTTTTTAATTGCAATGAGTAGTATGCCTTTATGTGAGCTTAAATTGAAGTTTCTGGGGTGGCAGCTCCAAACCCCTTGGTGCCATCTTCAGAACAAAACAAAGTGGGATGGCCCCATATCTTGGAAAGCACCGCTCCCACAAAAAATTTAAAATGACAAACTTGTGTAGAATTTAATTTGCAGTAAGTTGTGGATACATCATTTTCACGTGCTGTCAATATTAAAAGAGTTACACGCCAAAAACGACGTTGAAAAGGGGGGTCATTTTTCGCGCGCCACAACTTCTTTGTTTCCCCTATTACGGCGAAATTCGTCCGAAAATAGCTTTTAGGCAGTTTTATCACCAAACGTTTGCGGTATTGCTTGTTTCGATCACTGTACCATGTCGGGAGTTATTGCGTTTCGAAGGGGGACAAGTCATAGGAAAATAGCATTTTAGGACCAGATAAACAGGTGTTAAAATGCTTTTTATCATTATTTGTATCGAAATGCGATTAACATTGCAAATTTATGAGAAATTGTAAGTATGTCCCCAGCATTTCCTAGTATGTAGTTTCCATCAACAAAGTCGGACACTTTTCTTTCTAGCTGAAGTAAATAATGCATCGTAATGTGGAAAGTTCATTACTTCTGCGATTTCTTGTTCCAAAAACCCGGAACCTTATTTTGATATCTAGTAATCTTAAATTCGACACGTAGCATTCACACCGCTGATCTTCGTTGCTTGCTACGTAAGCGATGGATTCTAATAGTTTCTATCTTTTCTAGCTTGAACCGTCTCAAATGCACCAAATAACTTTCAGATGTGATATCTAGACATTTGGGTCAAGTTGATCCATCACCGAAGATAGCTTTCCAGGACAATGGGCGATCCGCACTTTGAATGTAATTTTCATCTTCAAATCCATGATAAACGCTGCAGACCAGTTCTTCACGAAAATTCGATAGATGTTATGAGAACTTCAAAAACTTGCAACATTTCCTTGACGCTGGTTGTTTGGATAGTTCATAAAAAAGTCATAAGCGCACGATCATTTCGGATAAGCAGCCTTGCAGCCCGGCTAGGTGTGAGGAGTAGCTGGGAGCTGGCAGCATCATTCAAATGAAACGAGTTCCAGATCGTGAGCAAACTCCAGAAGATATTTATCTAAACAATTTCAAGCGTGAGAATGGCCTGACCGCAGATGCCACACAAATTGTCCATTTCGGTTTCCGACCAGCCAACGAAACGTGCCTTATTTACGTCAGCTGATTCATCAAAAATCAAGATTTCTCTGCAGATGCGACGCGCAAGACATGACCACTCGCCGTGGTCACTTCTTCAGAACCGCATTCTGGGTTCTGGTGGGAAACTGCATAAGAAGAACTCCGAAATCTGCCAGCTTTTCAAGCGGCTCGCGTCTTCGGCTATAATTGAAGCCGTCTTCCATACATAAATAAGGCGGCCGGGAGGCTACTCCATTTTTCTCTGTGGATCCGCGGGATTGCCTCCTCGACGGCGTGGATGCGCACACCTCACCACACCCCAACCGAAGCAGCAGCGGTAGCAGCAACCAAACATGGCCCGCGAAGAAGTTCAACATCAAAGTCAAGGCCAAATGAAATTGCAATTAGGTACATACATATGTACGAATTGAAGCCGCCAAGTGACCGACAAAAAAGAAGACCATGTAACAACGTCCGGTGATGGGCCAAAAAGTGGATTGTGGATTTCTTGAGAGCTGAAAGCGCCATATCATTCCTCATTCCGCCGAGCGCTCGTTGCCACTTTGCCGATAATAACGAAGATACTGCCCCGTGATGGAGCTGGAGGAGGGTACTTATATCTTCAGAATTTGAAATTAAGATTTCTAGGCGAGTACCTCGTATTCTCGTATTCAGGTGCATCGCGGCTCGGATTAATGTAACATGGATTTACAATCTACTGCTGTTGCTGCACACATGTCGATAACAATCAAGCGAGGAAAAAAACAAAACAAATCAATAATACCTTGGGTTTTCTTCGATTTATTTGCCGGCAATAAGAGTAAAGTCTGCTTTGCGATCTTTTTGGTTTTGCAATATGACCGCCAATTGTTCTCCAAATAGATACATACATACATATGTACATAATAAACATTTAACGAACTTTCTAACAACATCTATTAGCATTTCGATTGTATTCATTCATTAGTGATTTATTTAAACAGTTTCTTGATAAAATCATGCGTGGAAAATTTTTATGTTCGAATAAGTAAGCATTGAAAGCGACCAAAATGTTGAATATCGTCTGGCGAATTTTGGAAGAGCCTGGATTCGAAGTTAGGATACTAAATCATTAATGTTGTTGAGTGATACGAACAGTTCACCAATCTTTGTACATAATGGACTGCAGATAATGCAGCAGCTTCAACACAGGAATCTATAACATTTTTAACTTTGCAGTTCCCTGTGGAAAGTTATTGTAATGGGGTCGATTTAGCGAATCCCAAATTTTGACATATCTCCACGTTTCTAGAGTTCAAATCCATCGTTTTTAGAGAGATGTCTGTACGCGTATATGTACGTATGTGCTTATGTGCGGATGTTCATATGTGCGTTCGGAATTATTTTTCGTCTCGATTATATTGACAACCAAAGATCATATCGACGTGGGTTTCATTCGACGCGTTACTACGTAACTTAAAACTGAATGAGTTCTCAGCAAAATCGGTCATGCCGTTTTTCATTTAGGATGAAAAAACTGGGCAAAAGACAAACAAGCACTCCTTGCTACCCTTCAGGTCCACACGGTCAACTTCCCAGCAATATCTACATAAATATTAAAAATATTAAACACAATAATAATTATGAAAATAATATTACTTTAAATATTCATAATGTACCTCTCATAAAAGTTATTGGAAAGACTTAATGTTATTCGTAACATCTACGGGAGCGTCAATTGATTACGTACGGATTTTGGTGTGTGAGGTGTTGATTGAATATTCACGAGGATCAATCGGGAGTGGAGAAAGGGGGGGGCAGGTTACATTACCTTCGCGCCATGGATATTCGGCTTTGCCGTTGATTTGGCTGGTTGGCCGGATTTCACATATGATTTTTTGCGCTTGGGGTTGTCGTGATGGATCCATTTTTCATCACCAGTAACAATCCGATGCAAAAATGACTTCCTTTTGTTGCGTTCCAGCAGCATTTCGGACACGCAAAACCGCCTTTCGACGTCTCTCGGCTTGAGTTCATGTGGAATCCAATTTCCTTGCTTTTGAATATATCCAGCTGCTTTTAAACGTTTTGAAATGGCTGCTTGAGTGACACCGAAAGATTTTGCGAGCTCTTCTTGTGTTCGGCAACAATCTTCATCAAGCAATGCTTCCAGTTTTTCATTTTCAAACTTTTTTGGCTGCCCAGAACGTTCATCGTCTTCCAAGCTAAAATCATCACTTTTAAATCGTGCAAACCACTTTTGGCAGGTTCGCTCAGCTAGAGCATGTTCATCATAAACTTCCACCAAAATACGATGACTTTCGGCAGCAGTTTTCTTCATATTAAAGTAATGAAGAAGAATTCTCCGCATAAACACTTTTTCAGGAACAAAGTTCGACATATTTCAGTGAAAAACAATTATTGTTGTTAACGCTTCAAATGAATGGCATACACTGAAAAGACGTACAATGACAGTAGCTTTCACAATTTTCCTATTAAATTAAAGAACAGCCTTAAACGATTTTTAAACATTTATTTTTAAAAAAAATCCCACAAATATTCACACAAAAATATTAATATGCGTCGATTGACACCTTAATGATGCCAATATTATATTTGGTTCGCGAAATATAGTGAATGATAAAAATGACCTTGAAAATCATGATGACTTTTGATGATTTTTTTTATTTTTAATTTAATTTTTTACGTAATCATGCGATAAAGTTTTGCTGTTTTTTTACAAAAACGATTTGGTGTATACGAATTTTATAAACATTGATTACATGGTTTTGCAAATCAGGTTAAAAATTTATTGTTTATGGAAAAAACCGTAATTATAACCGTAACTATTTTTCAACAAATTAGAAAAACGGGCTACAACGATTTTTGTAAAAATTTGACAGGATCACAAAAATGTTAATACGCGTCGATTGAAATCTCAACAATGCATATTCTATGTTTGGTTCGCGAGAAATAGCGCATGACAGAAATGACCTTCAAATGGTCAAAACAACAAACTCTCTAGGCCGAAGTATCCCAAAAACTAATTAGCTCTTAAGATTGCAAATATGCTTCTATTGACCCCTCAAAAAAGTCAATACAACTTTGTTTACGTGAAATATGCTCGTAGAAAAACTGTCCGCGAACGCACGTACGTACACACACACACATACTTCTTTCTAAAAACATTTTAAATATACTCTATAGACCTCAAAACGTAAAGATATGTTGAAAGTTTCAATTTCAATTTTCGAGACGATTACAAGAACTTCCCAAGCAAGTTTAAAACAAAGCAAAATGCTACATTTTGTTTGTCAGTTCATAGTTTTTTTCAACATTTCTGGGGCAGCCGGTCATATTCGCCCTGGGTGCAAAATGTCTTAATAAGTGATATCACCCTGTGCCATATCACCCGGAATCACTTTATGTTGGAAAAAGTCCGAAATTTTTACTAAATGATACGAAATCGACTTAAATTCTATGATGCACATCTGTTATAAGATAAGAGATAATTATTATTAAACTGAAAATAAGGCTTATGCTCTTCTTGAACAAGATCTGTTTCCAATATGTCAGTTTCATTATACTCGCAAATGAAAATTAATGGTTAATTTCAATATTTTCCTATAAAAATATGATGTCATTGACCAGGATCTATAAGTGATCATCCTGGTATTCATATTGAATCGTTAAATGTGCTTTTATTTAACCATAGATACTTTGATGCATCTTTTGTGAAAGCATCCATATTTTAAATTTGTTGTATATTTTCAAAAATATTATTCAGTTTCATTCAAGAATAATCACATTTGCAACGAGGGTAAATGAGCTAACCGAAAAGCTCATTTTCTCTTATGATTTTACACTTTTGTTGCTACAATTCATATTTTTGGGTTAAAATTCAAACACACAATTTCAACTTTCGCCAAAAACTTGTTACTTTGCTGAAGCACATTCTTTCGACCGAGTCAAACTAGAGCTTCTCGTGCAACTCTTCAATTATTTCTTGAATATTCAAATTATCAATGATTGCATGATAATAACGCCAACATTTTCCAATTATCTTTCGAATTTCCGCAGCCATTTATTTCTTCAAATCGTGGAAAGAAACTTGAGGCTATTCATAACTTTCCGTTATCACAAAATACTGAATAGGTCATTGAAAATGATGATATCATTGCTTCAAATGTCTTCGCGAACAACTTCATCTTCCGTGCATTGATAGCTTCGCGAAAATTTCCGATCGATCTGTCTTATCCTATCTAACAGAAACGTCTTTTTAACATCATCAAAAACAGTTAAAAACCTGGGTTTGTTGAACTGTTCACGAAACCAATATCTGTCCATCAATTGCTATTAGCATGAACTCCACCAAAAGAAAAACATGTAACAAAAAAGTGAATTATTGCATAATTTCATTTATATGCATGAAAATTTGTTTGGTGCCTCTTGACGAACTCTTCATATCGGTATCTAGTCTTTATGCTAAGTCCCCCATATGAACAATAAACGCCACTTAAATATTTGCATAACAGTTACGCCTGAGTTGGAACTTGAATTTCTTTTGCAAAAAGAATGCTTCCATTTGGCAAAGTTGAATTCATTAGCAGAGAATATCAGCATTTGATTATATGTTTCGAGATTAATTTAAATTAATTAGTCAACTTTTGCCGCGAAATTTTCGGATAAACTTCTTCATAAGGGTAATTGCATAGAATTCAACAATGCTAGGAGGAACCGTATTTCAGTTGGATGAATATTAACATTTAATGGACAGTCAACCTAGAACTCATGATGATTTCCTGCTTTTTTTGAATATGAAGTCCGCACTGTCGATACTTATTTGCAAGAAGTCTGATTGACGGTGGGAACAAGAAGAATAAAGAAAATTGAATGACCTTCTTCTTTATTAAAGGTTCCCAACAATTTGAATTGTTACTCCAATATTTTTTATGATTTCGTTATGTAGTTGGAGAGAAGTAAATGCAAATATTATTTAGATCGAGGCTAGTTTTCCATAATATATGGCCAGCCATTCAATATACATACTTTTTTCATTTGGGCCAACCTAAATAAAGCAGATCGACAAAACCTGGAACGAAAGGTCTAATTTTCATGAACCTAACAACATCGATGACCTCATCACATCTTTGGTGTGCTGGACTGGTAGCAAAAGAAATGCTGTTCCGTGCAGTAGTCTTTAAGTCCAACACACAATATATTGACGAGGTTAGCGCACGTTTTACACCCCATAATGGTTCGATTCAACGAAATTGGATAACCTTTTCAAACACGATATCCAGCGGATTGTCGTACATCTTCAACCCAAGCATTTACCATCGCGGTCGAGATGGCAATGCAAGACGTGTTCAGATCCATGTCACCCTAACGTTGAATACATAACATATATCACCTCCGCAGAAATACCGTGTAAAGCACGTCAGCCACATTAAAAGAATCCCTTCGAGTATCTCACACGGAACGTATCTGATGGCAAACAACAAATGAAAACATGAATAACTCAGTGTTAGACGCAAAATTACATAAATCAATATGGAGATTAAATTACAGTCGGTGAACACATATGAATAAGGTACGACGTTGCACCGCAAGCTCTCTAATTGCTTTTACTTTTCATATTCATTTCTTTAACTCGTTTGCCGATAATATGGCAGTAAGAAAATAGTTCCTTTTTGCAATATGGAACACGTTCGATAGAGAAATCAGCTGAAAAGCCTTTAAGCTCAAACATAAATCATTTAGTTCTCGCATATTCAAACCCTAATTCAAAAGGAATTCACAATATAAAGGATGTTCCTATATTTTTATAAACTAAATTTTTTAGCGATTTTATTCAATATACCAAAGAAAATGTCTGTTCGAATACAGAAGAACTCTGAGTTGTTACGACTAAATTCAACAGCCCATAAAGAATTGTCGTGAATCAGAGGCAATTTTTAATGTAAATCTACATTGATTTTGAGCAATTCGAACCACGATCTTACAGGTAAGATAATGGGGAAAAAATTGATACGAATGTACTGTTTCGAACAAATTAATATAAAATAGTGATATCATAAAGTAAGTAAACTTGTTGCTTTCATTATTTCTTGGTGTTACAGAGTTTCTCCGTATGAAGCTTATGTGTTTTTATGACTCAACGACATCGAAACTTGCCTTGCTCAAAATTTTATCCATTTTTCAAGAAGTTCTCTTATAAAGTTGTCTTGTGCTCTTCTAGTAAAATTGTTCATGACGTGAAATTGTAAAGGAAAATTTAACATATTAAATGTGGGCAAAAATCAAATTTCCAGGAGCCTTAGCAAGTGGTCACATTAAATCACGGAAATCCAATAAATAAGGCTTATATACTAATCTTCAAGGAAATCTCATCAAATACGTGTTTACATAATAAATCTGTTTCACAACATTTCTTCAGCTCTTTTTGTTTGGATAATGAAAGATTTTACCATATAATGATAAATAAGTACACTTCCATCGTTTTTTGGCATTAATTTGAAAAAGATATAGTATACTAACTATACTAAACTAAAAACTAACCTATCTGTCGCCACAAACTTAAACAAATCAACATGTATTTTCAAAATAATTAATCATTGGCATAGAAATAGTCAAAGTTTCAACAGGCATTATTAAGGTACTGTACTTTATTTATCGGTAACTGCACCAGAAACGGCCATATTAAGTAACGTATATAGATAAAGTTATAAATTTATAATTAATTCATATAATAATAATAACGGTTAGTTAAGTAAAAGGCTAGAAACCAATCAGTATGACTAGCTCAAATGGAAACGATGTAATACCTATATACTATCTACTAATCTTGACATTACGAAAATTTTAAAATACACAATAAAAATCGCTTCCTCTTGAAAAAAAATGTGAACCTTAGTGCAAGAAGCCTGCATGGGACACGTTTATTCTTTGTACTCTTTTATAGAATTCGTATACCTGAATCCTGAAAGTTTTTTGGGTGTTATATTAATTTAACCAGGATTTCGGGAGTCTAGGCTTTATTAGAGCATAAGCCTAATTTGTATCAATTACCTTATATAGGGTCTTCAAATAGTGACTTCCGAACTTTGACAGTTAATAGCGACCATATTGTTGAAGCTTCATCTGTCAAATTGACTGTTATTTATTCAGTCTGTTTTGCCAACATTGTTCTGTCCGGGCAACGGTCCGCACGCTTCGCCCGTAAAATGGGCGTCATCATAATCGTCCTACCGAGGGGACTATTTGCATTGTGGTAAATAAATTTTAGTCCACTAGTTCAGTAAATAATCAACCAACATTCGTATGTCAACGGAACGCAAGATCTGCAGAAAACATGGCCGCTCTCCATAAGAGGAGAATCCAAGGCAGTCGATTTCACGTCGCTCACAAGAACTCGGCCGTTCGCAGACCACAACTATGCGAATTTTGCGTCGTGACTTAGGCCTGCACCCGTACAAAATTCAATTTACCCAGGAACTGAAGGTAAACGCCCATAGACAACAACGTGTGTTCGAATGGGCTCTGGAACAGTTGGAAAATGACAATAATTTTCATCGAAAAATCATCTTCAGTGATGAGGCCCATTTCTGGATGAATGGGTGTGTCAACAAACAAAGTTGTCAAATTTAGGACGATACCAATCCACAAGAGATCCAAGAGCGTTCAATGCATCCGGAAAACTGCACTAATTGGTGTGGATTTTGGGATGGCAGCGTCAACGGTCCATTCATCTTTGAGAACGATGTTGGAAAAGACATCATCGTCAACGGCGAGCGCTATAGGTTGATGATTATCAACTTTTTTAGCCTGAATTAGATGATAAGGATACGAACAACATGTGGTTTCAACAGAACGGCGCTACGTGTCACTCAGCTTATGTCACTTTAGACATTCAGCACAAGCGGTTTGAGAGCATGGTCATCTCACGTGGAGGTGATGTGGACAAGCCACCGAGATCCTGCGCTTTCACCCGTTAGACTTTTTCTTGTGAGATTTTCTTAAGTCGCAGGTTTATACAAATAAGCCACAAACCACAGCAGCCTTCAAAGTCAACATAATCCATTCAAATTCAGCCTGATTTATGCCCCAGGGTCATGAAAAATTGAACATTTTGGATGCGCACCATAAAAATAAATATAATGAATAAGGTTTTAAACACTTAAATTTATATTGTAAATATTCCAGTGTTTTGGTATCAAAACCCTAATAAATTGTGATTTCTCATAAGTCAGCTTGAATAAAATTGTATTGTTCATTTCCTTCTGACAGTCTAAACCATTTCAAGTCAAACACTCATACTACTAAGTTTCTTCATAACAATATACTATACGATATTTTTAGACTAACATACATATATACGGAATACTGCTCGATCGTATAGCTTATTTTATACTATCGTTTTAGAGTAAAAATAAGCAGGATAATAGTGTCACAGGGGCTCCGATGATTTTTGCTCTTCGAAAAGATGGTGATATGAAATCTTGAATTTATCTCTATAAACTTTATCAAGTGAATTTTCGGCACTCGCAATTCATAAAAATGCATTTTTCAAGGTGAATCTACCAAAAATTGTTGGTGATTCGAGACAAGGTCATCATATAAATACATTTTTGATTGAAGAAACACTGTTCGTCATCTACCTTTTACCCTTTCCTCGCCAACATAGAACTCCTGGCTTCTTTGATTAACTCCTTCGTATTATTGATATCAACTTCTCGACACAATGTATACATCCACTAGGTTCAAAATAGTAGCAAATTGTTAAATCAACACTGCATCCACTAGCAATTGATCTTCGCCAATAGACAGCCCATTCAATTCAATTTGCAATCCGCTTCCATAAATATTTAGATTACAAGAATTAGTTGATTGTTGATGACAGCCCCTGAATGGGTTACATCGACAATGGTCGCATTGCTTGCAATTTATCATTTTTTTCGCCGTAACCATAAATGAAATTATCGAAGACTAGTTTGGGGAGTCATTAATCTGGATTAGGTGAACAGATAGATGTTAATGCTTGCAGCATCCGTGGCACGGAAACGGCTCCATCTCATGCACGAGTCTGCATATGCCATAATGCTCTGCCCGCTCGGTGGCGGGAGCGGATCGCACAACATCTTGGACAAAATTAATGATTAACAACATTGGAATGCTCCAACTACCTCGCGGTGGAAGACCTCTTAGCGTGTTGCTCAACAGGTACATTAACCCTAGCTGGGTTACCGGCAGCATGTTCCCAAGAAGAACGAAAAGGTCGAGTTGATGCCATCGCTTCGCTTTCGTTTCATTAGCTGCAGTGCTATTGAAAACTCATTCTACGGTCCTAAGAACTACATACTTGTTCGCAGCATCTTCAGAATTATCGGGAGTCAATTGGTTCGCTACGGCAATGAAAGCTTTTCTAATAGTCCTTATTAGTTCATCATTTCTTGGACCCCTCAATGCGATAAATGGTAGTTCTGAACAATGCACTTGAGCTATTTTCAGTAAATTGAGATAGGGTTCATTATTTTGCACATCTGCCATTATTTCGTCTGTGAAAAGTGATGGAAAAGCAAAAGTAATATATTTCTCTCTTCGCTTTTGATTCTTGCAAGGGCATTCGACTCGTATAATTGAGAAAAAATACCATAGCACGTTTGTTGCTGCAAAAAAAATCATTTTCATGATGGTATACCACGAAAGTTCTTGATGTAAAATACAGATTTTTGTGGCAAATAAGAATTGTGTACAGGGTAGGAAACAATTCGAAAGACACATTTTTTTGTAAAAAAAAAACATATACGAGGGCGGTTCGATATGTATCCGTGTTTGAAGACAGAGGACGTTCCTGAAGAAAATTGGTGTTATCATCGTGTGCTGTCATCTATCAAACGACGCCAAAACAAATTTCAGACTGATTGATAGGTTAGTTTGGATTTGGCAGCCATTCGAGTGAGACGTGTTTCGTGATTTTCGATAAGATGGAAAAAGAGCAGTATCGTTCGGTAATTCGCTTTTTGTTTTTGGATGGAAAAAAATGCGAGGAGGTGAAAGCAAAGTTGGATGCTGTTTATGGCGACACTTCGCCATCTATGACAACCGTCAGATTTTGGTTCAACGAATTTAAATGTGGGCGAACATCCGTTTTTGATGAGCAGCAACCAGGACGCCCGGGAGACGTGGTTACCGAGGAAATCATTGAAAAAGTCCATGACATGATTCTCGCTGATCAACGAACGAAAGTGCCCGAAGTATCAAAGGCCAAAGATGTGTCGGTTGGAACGGCAATTAATATTTTACATGATAAGTTTCCGATGAAAAAATTGTCGGCCCCAAGCGGATGCGGATGTTAACTTCAAAGCAGTGTTTGGAGCAATTTAAGCGAGATCCGAAGGATTTTTTGCGTCGAGTTGTCACCGTTGATAAAACCTAGGTTCATCATTACACACCAGAAGCAACAATCAAAACAATGGATTTCTCCCGGTGGATCTGCTCCAAAGAAGGCGAAGACGGTCCCATCGGCCGGAAAAGTCATGGCGACGATTTTTTGGGATGCGAAGGGCGTTATCCTCATGGGTTTTTTTAGAAAAAAGAAAAACGATCGCTGGACAATACTACAGTGAGTTATTCCGCTTCGACAAAAAATTAAAGGAGACACGGACGCATTTGGCGAAAAAGAAGGTGTTGTTTCACCACGATAACGCACCAGAACATTCATCCGGAGTTGCCGCCGCCGAACTGCATGAATTGCGTTATGAATTGCTGCCACTAGGAGAATTGTATCTTTCTAAAAGGGGACTATGTTGAAAAATAAAACAATAAATTTTTGAAAAAATTGAGTCTTCATTTCTAACACGGGTACTTATTGAACCGCCCTCGTATATACACCAGTTTCAACGTTATGCCATTCAGGTTCATATATAGTAGTTATAGTTGCATACACTAAAGAAATTATGAAAAACCCGAACAGCGCCACACATGGTCCACACACACATACTCCTAATTTATCGCATTCTCCTTTATTTATTCACTTTTAAAAACGTTACAATTTTTCTAAAAAATCAGAACAGCTCACAGAGATGCACAATTAGCTAGTCAGGAGCTGTATGAAAAAGGAAGGAATTTTGTATGGCCCAGGCATAGCAGAGTAGAGGTGTGTAGCGTTTTTTAAAAAAAATCGTAAATATAAGTAAACGCGATTTTCTCGAATTCATGTTTTTTAAGCTGGTGAACACGATTTAAAAAAAATACCCGACCGATCACTCTAATTTTTTAAATATGTTGTTGTACACATACATATATGGCTTTAGCTGGTAGCGGAATCATTATGATCGGTATCAAATTTTCCGATTTTTACTCAATTTTCGACTCTCAAAAATAGGTTTTTTAAAAAAGAAATGGCCGCCATTTTGTTATTTTTTAATAAAAAAATCATTCCGGTACCTGGAATAGACACTCAAACAAGGATTAATTTGGCGATTTTCTACCGCCCAGATGATTCAGTAACCTGAAAGCACGTCCGCCGCCATTTTTTGATGTTTTTTAAACAAATTGTTATGAGTAAAAAAAGCAATAAAATCATCTAGATAAATATTTTTGTACACCCAAAGTACCAATTAACATATGTACAAAATTTCAAAATGATATCTCTTTTGTTTCTATTGAGAAATTGATTGAATGGTTTTTTTGAAAATCGTAAATAAAAGACCCCTTGCATCTTCGAAAATTATTTCAGAATCTGAAAAATATCGGTCTTAAGTTTTGTTAACACCATCAGAATAATCAACGAATCAATCAGCATTTGATGGGCTATAAAATTGAATATATCATCTGGTCATAAAACACAACATTTAAATTTATCTTTTCTTATTTGTTACAGTTCGCTGGACGCGAAGAAATAGATTTTTTGAAAAAGATTATTATCCTATGAAATCTACCCGCTGAATCTATTACTATTATTTATGATTTCGATTTTTAACTATGGAAGCAGTTTTTCTGATGTACACCAAAGAATTTTCATTTGAAGTTTGAACTTCTTTCCTGGTTTTTGACTTACAATCCAAGAAAATGAAATTTTAACCAGACAATCTTTCATCTTTTTCTGGTCTGTTTTTTAGAAATATATTCAGGGAAGATATAATTCTACAACTGCTGTTTATCATCACCAAAATCTTTTTGACATCCTGTATTTCCTATAACTTATTGTGTCCACTTTTTACCACGTAGCTGCCTTTGGTCGAGGAGTGCGTATAACCTCGTCCGCAAAGAGGGTTGGTGTACTTTTGTTTTAAGCGCAAACAACTGAAAAGCTCGTGTTAGATAAATTTTGTCTACATTTTTGGTAATTTTATTTAGGAATAACCAGTGACTGCCTACTGGGCGAGGGCCAAAATTTCGAGGGCGTGAAACTGAAATTGATGCTGTAAGCTGATCAAAATACCAAAAAAAGTTTTCAAGAAGCAATTGTGGATGTAAAAAAAATAGGCAAAACTGTTGATATTAATCTAGAGTTCCGAGCTGAAGTACAAATGCATCTCGGAAAAGCAACGTCTATTTGATTTAAAGCCACTGTTCGCAAATTACTTCGAACCCAATATCTTTAAAGCTGCGCAACGTGGGGCACTGGAACAAACCTTGAAATGTTGATAAAAGGCCAAAGTATTGTTATAAAAAAATTTCCAGATCAAATTAATGTGTTGTGAGATACAGCTTTTAAAGTTCTAGAAATGAAAATATGGCGTGTTTCCTATTCTTTTCTCGAATTTTCACTTTTATAACGCCCAATATTTTTCAAGAATTTAATCGTTACCATGCTGTGACTAACTTACTATTACTATAAGCTTCAAAAGTGATTATTAGCAAAACTCGACCAGTTAAAACCTCTCGAACAATTCTTTAGTTAGCTGAAGGCAGTCATAAAATCCTTTAAAATCAGGCGTTTTAGAAAAAAATCATTTGGGAGGTAATCGGTCAACACTTATGAATTAGAAAATCGAATCCACATATTAGGATATAGAGGATGTTTTTTCTATCAGCGATGATAAGCGGCATGAAGTATAATTTCACTAGGAAAATAACTTACACCAATAATTATCAACAGTTTTCGTAGTTTTTCAGTGTTCACGATTAAACATGGAATACACTTCGAATGAATATTTCGACATGATTCTTCTGCCTAATAGCTAACGTTGTTGCAAGTAAGCTGAGCTTCTGAACTTCGAAAAAGGTTTCCTGAAAGAAACCATCGAGATGCTAATGTTTTCTGAAGACTTGGGATTCGAGAACGAGAAACAGGACACATGTCACAAGATGCGGGATCTGATTTGGGTCATCCCACCCCCATGTCGTCAAGTGCACTCGCTGTTAAAGAAGGAAGGATCCAATTTTCAGCACAAGGCGAACAGTAAAAGAATTGGGTCTTGCAAATCAACAGCGCATGAAATTATTAACTTCCCAGTGGGAAGTTATTGTAATGGGGTCGTTTTAAGGTCTCTAGAATCCAAATCCATCGTTTTTAGAGAGATGGCTGTGAGTGTGTATGTACGTATATGCGGATGTGCGTATGTGCGTTCGGAATTATTTTTCGTTTCGATTATCTCAAGAACCAAAGATCACATTGACGTGAGACTGGTGTCATTCGACGCGTAATTATGTAACTTAGAAGTGAATGAGTTTTCAGCAAAATCGGCTTAGATGTTTTTTATTTAGGATAAAAAACTGAAAAAATTGCTTCATTTTAAAACTGTTGAAACGCACTATTAATTCGTGCAGATCCCAAATACCTTCAAAGTAATATTATTATTATAGTGTGTTTTAGCAAAATTCTGATCAAATTTGTAAAAAATGCAATTTGAAAAAAAATCAGGATTTTTTTTAAATTCCAAACTTATATTATCAGGTTTGCGAGAATGAGAGGAGGGACGCTAATGCAGTTAATATTGGATATTGTTATAAGTAATTTAATATTGAATTTAGGATCTGGGGGATTTTGGATCTGAGGGATTTTTGATCTGGGGGATTTTTGATCTGGGGGATTTAGAATATGGGAGATTTTGGATATAGGAGATTTAGGATCTGGGGGATTTTGGATACGGGAGATTTTGGATATGGGAGATTTAGGATCTGGGGGATTTAGGATCTGGGGGATTTAGGATATGGGGGACTTAGGATATGGGGGATTTTTGATCTGGGGGATTTTTGATCTGGGGGATTTTTGATCTGGGGGATTTTTGATCTGGGGGATTTAGGATCTAGCGGATTTTTGATCTGGTCGAGACTTTGGTAGATGACGAGGGCGAAGACGTTTTCCATTATCAAATGGCTTCTATGGCTAAAAAAAATTACACAAAATAATTATAATATTTTAGAATAATAATAGAATATATAAACATAAATAATAAAAACCATAAGGACCATAAGGGTGGCACCTAGACCACATATTTTGTAATTTGTGTGTACAGTCAAACGCAAATCGTGTAGATTTTTGTGTATGGCTACAACAAAGGACTATGCAAAGTCTGACTTGCGGGAGAAAATACCACTTAGCGATTAGTTCATTTTCACCCAGGAGGAAGTTTTCAACTACCTGAACTATTACTGGTGCAGCAAAGAAAGTTCATATAACAAACTTCGATAGAAACAAACAGGACAGCTTCAGAGACGCAATGGTATAGATGCCATGTATCATCTAAGACCTGAAAATTATCTTTTTGTTAATAAGTGGTTATGAAGCACCTTTAACAAAGCATCATAACATAAACATTTTTTCATTTTTCTAAGATTTACGATTTGTTCAGTTGAGATACGTTTTATGTT
The DNA here is from genome assembly GCA_963942545.1 of Oxycera nigricornis. Taxonomy (NCBI): domain Eukaryota; kingdom Metazoa; phylum Arthropoda; class Insecta; order Diptera; family Stratiomyidae; genus Oxycera; species Oxycera nigricornis. Next base: position 24,973,450 of record OZ012662.1, on the reverse strand, counting down.
CTCATACATATGTAGCTTTCAGGAGTGATTCTTCAAACTCATTTTATGACTCGGCCTTCATGGTTCATCGTTGCTTGCGAAGTGGAAAAATAGAGACTTCTAACTGGGAATCGGTTGAACGATCTTTAGTATGAAGACGAGTTTAGACGCAAACAAAAGCAGGATTCGCAGCACATCTACTTTTAACTTGATAATCTTGTAACTGATCTCAGCTAGAAGCTATGCGGAAAGTAATTGTGTAATATTGATCGGATGATAACAATGCTGGATTTTTATAAATTTTATCTCATCCAGTGAGATTATATTAAGAAACGAAACAATTAATGTTAAAACATAATAATACATAAAACATAATATAATTTCCTAAGATACTGTCCACTCCATTGCTGATCTTTCGATTCAACCGTGTTAGATTCAAGCTTGGAGTCGCTAGAACTCTAGTTTTGAATATAGCTGAAGTTCTTTTATGGCAGGTCGTCGGTCGAGAACAATATGCAAAACAAATCCATAAAAGTTCACTTAGATTGTGCCGGAATTCCACCACTTATGCATACTTAATTGGAGAAAAGTTTCGCCGCGTGCACTCTCCTATGCTCGTCTCGAGTTCTAGACAGATTCAGCTACTTTCTATGTTCTAATTAAGATCCCATAAAAGTCGCGATAAATCTTCTGGAACGCATAAAAAGCTTCTGCGAATATTTAATGAGCCAACTCGACTGATCTAAGCGTATGCACCGCAAAAAGTTTAACGTCCACTGGACTCGCTTGCCGGCTCGTATAAATCGCGACTTCGCAGGAAGGCCCAGACCGCGGTCAATGTTGCCTCTGCTGGACGACGAACCTTGACCTAAGGATTTGCCAGCCACCGCCAGCACTGGTGTATAAGAATAAGAGGCCTCCGGCACGCCAGCGCAACCGAGAGGTCCTCCCCAGCCGCGCCATGCTTCCTCCGCAGCATCCATCGCGGACTTCTTGATAATTTCACGACAGGTTCAAAGAGCACACGCTATTCGTACCTGTCGTAATGTTGCGCGATTTGCAGGCGATCATTAAAGCGCTCGCAGCTGATGTCACCGATGCAAGAATGAACCGCATGCGGTGTTAGATAAACGCTAGAGCTAGCCCCGGGGCCAAGGCTAGCACGGCTAGCATGTTGGCGCTGCTCGCAAGGATATGTGTTTCGTGAAGCAGTGAACCCCGGGTTCAGATCTTAATGTGTTTATTATGTTGGAGATTCGCGATATGAGGCCGTCGGTGGTGTGTAGTCTTTGATGTTTGTTTGGCTGCTTCCCGGGGAGATTAGCAGCCAGCACTTAAGGGGATCCGAACCTGAGATTGATTTTATGATGCCTGCCGACCTATGTATATCCTAATCTCTCATTCAAAAGACATCAACTGAAAATCTATCGAGCATTGATTCTTTCGACTCAAAAACGTCTGCCTTCCACAAACTAAAACGAAACCCAGTTCAAAAGTTTCTTCTCGTTAACTTTTTAAATTTGAATCAGCTTGGTAGCCTTAAACCACGTGACTGAAATTTTTATCAAAAGATATCGTATCGCGTTCCTTTTCTAAAAAGAATATCTCGTGATTTTAGCGAATTAAATTGTGAGAAAGCAATCTTTCGATTCGGATATGCTCGAAGCATGCGTGTAAATCAACGCGATAGCAAATGACTTATTAAAATACTTCTACGGTAATTTTATCCTCAATCCGATATATAATTGCAGATTTTCTTCTGTGAATAATTGCCGAGTCTCTTCAACGCTTACCGCGGTTTTGCTCGCTAATTAGAATTCATTCTGCATAGAAAAGTGAAACGAATCAAGCGTTTCAAACATTATTTTTATTGCACATCAGAACATCAGCGAATGAATATGTAAATGCTGTGAAATTTCAAGAACGCATTCGATTTCTCTATCTTTTGCTGTGCATCTCAACAGTATGGTTGTTATCAATTAACGATTTCGGTTAAATGGTTTGTAGCGAATCTTGGTCGGATTGGATTGAGTTTATTATTTATATACTGCCCTGTTGCCTTCTAGGTACTTAGCGCAATTTTCGACATAAATGATGGGGGTAGAAAGGATGTGGAGACCTTGAAAAATATCGTGAAAAAGTGAAAATTACATTTTCATGGTTTAAAATTCAATTTCTTAGCATTGAGATATGTTGAACAAGTTGGTGCTTCTACTGGTGCTCTATCGGCATGCTAATAATAAGACGCATTATTTTTAACTTCCCAGTATGTGGGAAGTTCTTGTAATCGCCTCGAAAATCGAAATTTTCAACATTTCTTTACGTTTTGAGGTCTATAGAGTATATATAAAGTGTTTTTAGAAAGAGAGATGTATGTGTGTGTGTGTGTGTACGTACATACGTACGTTCGTGGACACTTTTTTCTACGAGCATAACTCACGTAAACAAAGTCATATCGACTTTGTTAAGGTGTCAATCGAAGCGTCTTTGGAATCTTAAGAGCTGATAAGTTTTTGGAAAACTTTGGTCGGGGGTTTGCTGTTTTGCCCGTTTGAAAGTCATTTCTGTCATGCGTTATATCTCGCGAAACAAACATACGATTTCCTACACTCAGAGAAATACAGATCCTTACTTGCAGTAAGTGGGGCTTTAAAAACTAAATTCTGTTACTGGTTTTAGTTTTTAGTGAAAAACTGTTGGTATTTAGTTCAATCTGTTGAGAAATAACATTTATTTACTTCATTTGTGCACATTGTTTTCTCAAGTCAAAAACTACTAGTTTAAAATTTTAAAACTTTTTGTTCTTACTTTCGATTCCAGGCTAAACTATACTTTAAACCAAAAAATTACTGGAATTAGGAATGGTATATGAGATTTAGTAAATGTTTCCTTGTATGTCATGAACATTTAACAAAGTTTTCAGAATCCGAACTTTTTTGCTGTCTAGTAAATGCTTATTACATTTATGTACAATTATACTAGAATATAGGAAATATTGATATCGGAAATTCCGCAGAATTTTATGTTTTCTAAATGATTTATTCTTTAAATTCATATTCACTAGGTTTTAGTAAATGTGTACTGAATTTAAGTCTCGTTTTATTGAAGCATAGTAGTGTTGACCGTGAAAGCTAGAACAAATTTACTAGAAAATAGGAAATGTAGAATACATTGATGAAAAGTGGAGGTATTGTTAGCAGTGGCGAGGGGTGAAAAATTACTGTGGGTAAGCCGGTTACTATTTGAGAGACATGGACCCTTAACAGACAAAGCAATATATTATAAGCTTCGAAAACCCATCCTTCTGCTTAAAAATAATTTTGAGCTCAGGTTTCGCTCGCCCCATTTGAATAACTCTCTGATTCTGATCAAAAATTAATTTAAAAAATGGTGTTTCTTCTGTCGTCAAAAAATCTGTAAGGCAGCAATCTACATTTAAAGACATATTAAAATTTTAAAAAATCACCCACAAGAAAATCTGCAATAAGTTGAAAATAACACTTTACCACTTTCACAATTTTACAAAAACAATCAAATATCAATAAACTCTTTTCACGTTCTGTAGTTTACTAGTAGAGCTTACGTGAATTTCCTGCTACAACAATCAAGGTATAGACATATAGACTATTGCAACAGTATATATTTCTAATTGGGAGTTTTCGATGATTTTCTAGCACCAATTTTCACAGCTGATTCGCAAGCCGGGAACGCTATTGGCTTTTTGATTTATTTCCATATCCTATTGAGGAAAATCGAGCTGCCATTCCAACAAACGGGAGTTGAATGCCTATGACACCTTAAATTATTGATGGATTCGAGACTCGGAAAGCTTTACTGTAACTCTTACAGATGTTGATCGCTTTGCTGGCTATTATGGAACTAGGAGGATGTGTAGAATGAAGAGAATGGAGTATGTTGGAATAAACACTGAGATCAAGTGGAACGATTGTGCATGTTTACAGTGATGCAAGTAAACAAACACTTCATTCCCTTATAAAACTGAAGTGTTAGACATTTTTGGAAAGGGAAGCCGATGGGAATCGGCTTATATGAACGCCTCGCCACTGATTGTTAGTCGACAAACAGTTGCGTGTGGTCATTAGTTGTGTCGAGTTAATGATGTGTGAATTCCAAAAAGTGCACAGTGTAGACATGTTGAATCAAGAACAAAGTGAATTAGTGAAAGTGGAAAATATAGAGATTATTTCTTCGATAACATAACATGTTAGCGCATGAGCTAAGATTAAGAGCGAAAAATGTAGTGGTTGGCTATTTTGCATTGTATCATTTAACTCGACGAAAAGAAATTGATTTGTTGGTTTTTAGTAAATAAGCTTAGCATAGATACAAAAATCTTTGATTGTATTATTTTTCCATTGAATGAATTTTTAAATTTTTCAATAAACAATTTTGATATATGATGTCCAAATGTTTCATTCAATAAATATTTTGTTTGCTGGGTTAGCGAGGATTAGATAATAGCATGTCTTTTATTGTTTACTTAGCATCATATCATCATGAACAAGGGAAGTATATCTCATTCTTCGGTTAATATTCATATTATAGAATTCATTTTCTATTATCGAAAAAAAGATATGAAAAATTTGTTAAAAATGATTTAATATATTCGCTCAAACCAAATAAATTTCTCCTTACTTCCTTGATAAAAGTAAATAGGATATATAATTTCTTCTTAGATACAAGTACGTACACATACTAAAATGAGTATCATTTCCTTGTTTGAAGTTCATGTCATTCATTGTTTCGAAACAATCCTCGCATTAGTTTTTAATAGATCATGGATTAGATTCAAGCACCTGATAGCATAAATTGCAGGAAACGTTTCCTATACTAAAGACAAGGACATGTACTTGATCTTAAGAAATGTTTCTCAATTGAAGGACATTTTTACTTAGTTTTAGGGTATATTACTTTACTTAATTTAAGTAATCCCTTTTTCTTCAATGAAGGTTGATCGTTTTTGGCTCGAAAATAAGTAAAAATCTATTAAAATATAGTTCAATTTTGGTAAATTCTAGTAATTATTTCTCTGAGTGTTGAACAAGGTGTTAATCGACGCGTATTGACATTTATGTGATTCTATCAAGTTTTTAAAAAAAACCTTGGAGCCGTTTTTAAATTTATAAAAACAAAAATTTAAATTTTTTTCAAAAACAATAAGTTTTCAACCTTATTTTGAGGTCTAAGTAATCAATGTTTATAAAATTTATATACTCCAAACAGTTTTTGTAACAATATCATCAAGAATTTTTCTCATGATTACAAAAAAATTTAAATTAAAATATCATATTTGTCATGCATTATATCTCCAAACCACGATTTGCATTGTTTAGGTGTCAATCTGCGCGTATTAACATTTTTGTGAATCTATCAAATTTTTAAAGAAATCGTTGGTGCCGGTTTTTTAATTTAAGAAAAAAAGTGCAAAAAATTAGGTTTTTTTTCATAAACAATAAATTTTTAACCTGATTTACGGAACACATTAATTAATTTTTATAAAATTTATATACTTCAAGCAGTACATCATCAAACCTTTTTCTCATGATTACAAAAAACATTAAATAAAAAATAAAAAACCATTAACAGTCATCATGATCTTCAAGGTTTCTGTCATTCACTATATCTCACGAACTAGATATAATATTTGCATCATTAAGTTGTGAATCTACGTGTAATAACATCTTTGTGATTTTTCTAACATTATAAAAATTCGTTTCAGCCGTTTTTTTCAATTTAATAGAAGAAAATTCAAAAAATTAGGGTGTTCTTCATAGAAAATATTTTTTTAACCTGATTTGCACAGCACAGTAATAAGTGTTTATAAAATTTCCCATTCTTATCAGTTTTTAAAAAGGAACCGGCAAAACTTTTCCCCAAGATTTATATACCTATATACTAAATTTAAAATAAAAAATCATTCAAAGTTACCATGTAAAGAAGATTCATACGAATGACATTACTTTATATCTTCGATTCTAAATAAATTGTTGTAAATTCAATCAAAGTTTCGAAATATTTGCATAATTTAAACAGATTTTTTATAGTTTTTACAGTCTTTTAATTAAAAAACTGCTTAAATTTTCAAAATCATCCAAATTTCAATCAAATTTGCATTTGTGGTAATCAACGCTTTGAATGGTAAAATGTTTTTTAGTCAATATTTTGCAGGCTCATATGCTTTAAAAAGCTTTCAAAAATTAAAAAATTGTAGTTTTTAATAGATTCGTTCTTTAGTAATCGTAAGATTTCAATTACTTCCTCCATCATCATTTGTAAAACATTTTACTTTTTACTTGCAATTCAACCTATTTTTGACTGCATATTCAAAATTTACCAAACTAATGTTTCAAGTAATTATTAATCTCATTGATGTAAAATTGTGACAAAATATAAATTCAGTGATTATGCTGAAGTCATGACAATTTTGGACGCAACTATTCACAATGGTCATCAAGCGACAAAATCTCTTCAATGAGAGTAATAACAAAAACTGCATTCATTTTTGCTAGCGCTCTTTTGTCCTTCAATCATCAATGTGAAAATAACAAATAACGTAGAAAAGGTCCCCACCGATTGATTAATCAAATCAATCTACCCGCATTCACCAAAAGCCTTACGTAATCAATGGATACTCCCGTAAATGATACGATTTATATTAACTCATTCCAATTACTGCTATGAGTACCTCTCATTATTATTACTTAAATTTAGAAAAATGCTTAAAAAACTTTTTGTTTCATTCAAAAACTAATATGAAAATTTGCATATGAAGATTTGATATCTAGATCTTAGGTTAGTGTGAAATGTGTTCAGAACTCGGGAAAGATATATACAATGTCACAATTTCTGTAGTTCAAAATGAATTTTTTGTCACTGAAGCATCAAAATCAACGCTTTGAATGGTAAAATGTTTTGTAGTCAATACTTTGCAAGATCATATGCTTTAAATTGTAGTCTTTAGTAGATTTATTCTTTAGTAATCGTAAGATTTCAATTACTTCCTCCATCATCATTTGTAATACATTTTACTTTTTACATGCAATTGAACCTTTTTTTAACTGCATATTGAATATTTTTCAGAACCAAGAGAAATTTAAAATCAATTATTAATCTCATTGATGTAAAATCGTGAAAAAATACAAATTCAGTGAATATGCCGAAGTGATGGCAATTTTGAACGCAACTATTCAAAATGACCATCACGCGACAAAATCTCTTCAGTGGGCGTTATAACAAAAATTGCATTCATTTTTGCTAGCGCTCTTTTGTCCTTCAAACATCGATATGGAAATAACAAATAATGTAGAAAAGGTCCCCACCGATTGATTTGCGTGAATATTCAATCAAATCAATCTGTCGCCATCCACCAAAAACCTTACGTAATCAATGGACGCTCCCGTAGATGATATGATTAATATTAACTAATTTCTGTTACGGCTGCGAATACCTTTCATTATTATTATTTAAAGTAGTATTGTTTTCAAAACTATTTTTGCGTTTAATGTTTTTGATGTTTATGTAGATATTACTGGGAAGTTGACTGTGTGGACCTCAAGGGTCGCACCTCGCGGCTTGTTATTTTTGTCTTGGATGTAAGAGCATATTCAAATCACTGCGATTGTAGAGCTGCTCTTTATCACAGTTATTGAAAAAAAAACAATCGCAGTCCCCCACTGTGATTGGAAAGTAGCAGAGTCTGCCATCTCTAATTAGCACGTATTTTCGTGGCAAATTGAGAAATGGGCTATAAAAGTTCAGGAGTGTATATTTTGAAGGAAGCTTCGTAATCTGTATGTATTTTTATTTCAACGAGTCAATTTGTTAGTTTAATGAGGCGCACTTCAATGTTGATGCTTCGAACCAAGAAAATATATGTATTTGCCCTTCAGTTGCTTTAAAGCTCAATTGGGATCAGAATCAGGTCCTCACCATTATAATCAGAAAAATGTAATTGACTTGAAAACAAAAATGTTAATTTTATCATTGCAAGTTCGAGAAATGTGCACACCTGGACAATCAAGACACCAAATCATTTCGTATTGTGTGCCTGGATAAAACAATCTTCTGAATGAAGTCGCAGCTCGTTAGCTAGTTCCTCCTTCAGAGCGAATTCTATACCTTTGAGCCATTCAACTGATCCTAATGACGTGCCTCAATCAGAACAGAATCGGCGAAATATTAACAATTTAATCAAATATGAGGTCACCCGATTTCCGTCTAAGCACTTCATTTCGGATTTTGATGATCGTGTTTTGTTCGAATGCCTTTTTCTAAGTGTGTACGCTCCCCGCAAATGTTTTTATTTTCCAGCTGCAAACCACAAAATTAATGAAACATGATTGTGACCCGAATTTCCCGCCAAACGACTCTTTCCAAGGTGTTATCCCAGAAAGCGTGAAGCACTCATTTGCCGGTCATAAATCTTCGAGCTGTCTTTTACAAATTAGCCACGACTGGATCTGTTTGATAGGTCATTTGCTTGTTGTTGTTGATCAGCACGCTACCAAAACATTTCCTAATTACCCTCTCGGCGAAAAAGTGTCAGTAACCGTTTCACCTGGAATTATGACCATTATTGGGGCTCCTACACATGCACGCCTCCTCGGCCTAGCTGGACCTCCGACGAATCTAACATATGATTTGGAGCGGGCGAGCTTAGATAAAGATATTGTTTCCTAGCTTAGCCAAGCCTAGCTTAGCTTAGCTTAGCCTGGCTTTAGCTTGTCCTGTTTTCGTGTGTCATTAAATTAATTATTATTTAAGCTTGCTCATCGGTCAGTCAGTTGGCTTCAACGCATTTTAAACTGTAATTCCAGCTTTCGGTGATCGTGTAATTTTGTTGATCGTGCGCCCGGGGTAGACTGTGACAGAGGTCGTTAGCTTTACTTAAAAATGTTAGAAACCATCTCCGGTGTCCACTGCAAAAATCGGGACCTCAAGCTTGCCCGGAATTCGTGAGGTGTTCGTAGATCTTGAATTGGTCTTTCATATTTTTCGATCGGATCAGAGATGGTAAACATGTAATTTGCGACCAGATAATTCTACTTGGGATCAGAACCTGTGTTGCGACAGAATTAAAAATGTGCTCTTACTATGAATTCCTGAAAAGGATCTTTCTAATACACGCTTCATCTGACTGCTAGCATGGATTTAGCGCAGGCGGTATCTTAGTTTTCAAATGAAGTTCATACTTTGTGGTCTTTAGGAATATACGTGAAGATATTTACACTTGGAACCCCTGCAAACATCTTCGACAATAGCAAATCCAGAACCGATCCATCTTAGATTTAGCGAGCGATAAGTTTTTTCCAGTCAAGATTCAATTTCGATTTTAGTCTCTTCACTGTTATTCCCCACAAAGACTGAACCGACTTTCCCGGGCATGAGACCTCTCTCCAAACAAACTTCTGTATAGAAAGAACCTGGAATCCATCTATACATATGTATCTACACGGATGATAGATTCGTCGACGCCGAAACAACAGCAGCAAAAAAAATCAAAAAATGGTTGAAAATAGAAAAAATAATAATCACAGGGCTATTATTGGTCGTTGACTGGTAACATAGCGATCAGTGATCTTCGGTAGAAAGTTATAAATTAAGTTTGATTTTCTTCGGCGATTTATGATTGCTGAAGATATTACCGATTGCCAAGCATGTAGCTTATGTTGTATTTAGATTTGGTGTAAGTTTTAAAACGATTAAATACAACTGGACGTTGCGAAATATACTAATAACGTTGATTGTTTGTAAACTTTTTGTTCATTGAGAGAATTCTATATCATTGAAGCCAAGCTCACATAAATATCATTGACTGTAGGTATTTTAAAGAGACTGAAACGATATCCTTAAAAAATTCTCCTTGAAAATATCTTTTGATTTAATATCATTTCTTTGAACTTTAAAGTTATTCATAATCATTTAATTGCAACTTATTTGTAGATTCTATCACGAGTCTAGGCGTTCACGAAATACTATACTATTAGGATCTCAGGTTCATATTGTGATGAACACTTTTTCGTCCATAGACGTTCTTGGCCATATTTTAGGTAATCTCACCTGGTGTTTACACGCAAAGAAGGATATGGGGATGAACAAATATAAAGGATGCCACCCGTCTCTGCGCCGGGGCTGCCTTGACAACGAAACGAGTCTCGAAACGAGAGTTAGATCCGCGTCGATACTCAGCCATCAATAACCTAAAGGAACACGAAGAAAATATCCCGCGAAAAGGAGAAAATACAACACACTATCTATGCAGTCAATTAAAATAGAAAGAAAGCTCACGTTGGTTCTAATTTACTTGGGGTAGAAGAATATACAGGGTGCATCATCAGAATCCGGACAAATCAATGAACATCCTTCAAATCGTGTTATTTATTGAAAAATGAAGTTTCAGTACAAAAACGTCTTACATGGCATTTTGTGCGTCTATTGACATTGTAATTATTCAATGTAGCCTCCATCAGCTTCAATCATGGCCTCCATTCATGGCTTGAAGCGTTCGTACGCCCTCTGTAATTCTGCGCTGTCAATATTGGCGAACGCTGTCTCATGGCAGTCATTCATGATGCCACATTTGGATGTCGAGACTTGTTGGTAACCCTTTCAATCACGCTTCATACGTAATAGTCCAAGGGATTTAAATCTAGACTATTCGGAGGTCAAAATTCCTTAGACCAGAACATGTCAAAATTCTCCGACAGCCAGTCATGGATTAAATGGCTCGTGTAAGCTGGAGCCCCATCCTGCTGGAATACCTATGGCCTTCCAGACACAACATCTTCTATCCATGGCTTCACTTTATTTTTCAAAACACTCAAACATACTTCTTTAGTCACAGTTTCTCCATTTTGGAAGAAATGTGGTGACATTGCATCCCCCTCCCTAGACACGATACTCAAGACATGGACACTGGCCCATTCTAGTGACAACAGGGACATCTTCCGAGTCGAGAGCAAACCATCGATCGTTTCCCCGATTTATTTTCGCATCGACGGTGAAAATTTTTTCCGTTAGAAAAGAATCTGATACGTCCCGCTGCTTCGTTTTTCAAAGAAGATATGATCAAATTGCAGCGAGCCACTCGCTTTGTTCTTGCAGCTTCAGAAAGGATTTGTTTAACTTTGATCGTGTAAGAATAATATCGAAGGTCCTCTCAACGATTCTCCGCATGGTAGGTTAGACGCCAGTTTTCGAACGATAACCCCGGGTCTTCCAGAATCAGCTCTTCAGTCCTTTTGGTGACTTCGGGGGTTCTCACGGTGTGTTCTTTTGAGGGCCGCTTTCTTGCCGATGTACTTCAACCTTCACCTAACTGTTCTTGAGCTTTGTACTTAGTAACAACCTCATATACCGTTGATTTCGGATATCGGAAAAATTGAATAATCTCCCGTGCTAAGCGTTCAGCACGATGACTTTGAAATATCGTGGCTCCTCGATTAGACTCCTGATTCATTTTTGACAGACTGACAATTTTGAGGTAAACACCTTTTATTTATGTCGGCTTACTATTCTTACGCCAACGTCGAGCTCTGGCACAAACACAATGTAGCGGGAAATTCAATTTGAAAATTGTCTGGATTTTGATGACGCACCCTGTATAGGTGAAATCACTTTAACTTTATCTTAAATCTATTCACAATTTTTTCTCGGCTTTTTCTTCTCATTTGGCTCTGTAAAATCCTTGTCGTTTATCACTCTCGCACATTGCTGCCATTTCGTTATGTTCCCCCGAAATTTTCTTCAAGGATTTTGGGATCAAACGACCACAAGAAGGAAAACCGTTTCTCTCAAATCAAAAAAAACCTAACCATCCCAGCAGATTATCACTAAATTTGACAACCAATTGTCTAACGAACGATGTCCCAAAAAAGTGGTTCCCAACTTCGATGTTAGAGTTTTCCAAAAACAGCGAATTTTCAAAAATGACTAGCTCCAAAAACGATAGTTACCAAAAATAACCCGTTCTGTCAAATCTACTACTATATACCTATTCTTTTTTTGGATCCGGTCCCGCCATCACCCGTGTTTGACCAGTGAACTACAGCTTCAACTTACATTCGCCTAGCTATGCAATTTTCCGACCTTCATCAGCTGACGACTTCATCTGATTCTTGCGCTCAGCTGACAGTTCTAAGTTGGCAGCCTGCAAGTAGCTCCGTGATTACACGAAGTAGAGCTTGATTTCCGCTGTGATAAGGGGAGATTATCGGCCAATGTAACTTAAAACTAGAGACACCAGTCATGACAGTTGCTTTCTTGGCTTACGTCTGGCTGAAAAGTTCCGGGAGAATCCCGAGTTGAAATTGATGTTTTTTTTCCTTCAGACAATCTGGAGCAAGGAAAATTCGAGCTTGTTGAAGTATTTTTTTGTTCGGCCAACAAATCCCTTAGAAGGTTATCTATGTCAGCTTCAGTACCCCAGTCAAAATTTCGACATTTTGTCTTTGTTTGCACATTTCACTCATTGTTGTTTTTTGGGACTGCTCGAATCCAGTGAAAATTGAGGAAATGTTGTGGAAATTGAAGAGAACATAGCGTAAGATGCGGCGACTTCAATAATCGTGGATTTGCTGCGAAATTTTCATTCAGATTACGCAATACGAAATTAGAAGGTCCATGGAATGCTATTTCATACCCTTCAGGTGTGCACGGTAGACGTGGTTGTCTTGATTGTTGCTTTACTGCCTTCGAGTCCAATTCAAGGCGTTCTTACTCTAAACTTAATCTCTAAATTGTGCATAGATTCAATATTAATCTCTAAATTATATATGTATATAAATTCAATAAATTCACTCTCTCTTGACTTTTGTTAAGTGTGATAAGCCTGCCAAATCCTCGTCTAATATTTACCCACACGATATACTAATGATGGTTGAAGATCTTCGAGAGTGGGAAGCTCGAAATATCACCTTGAGTAATTCTCGGATTCCATGGTTATTGTTTAAGGTCCCTTTTTTTTGATCTACCAAATGAGTGGTGACACCAAAAACGCTGGCCTATTGCTTGCAGTGCCACATGTCAAGCACGACTAGGCCCACAATTATATACCTCAGTCAGGACTGGTTTCTACCGTCTGAAAAAGAAACACGACAAAGCTTCACAGGGAAACTACCAGCGTTTAATTTAATCTATGCGTTTAATAATTTTTTATCCAAAATTGACATCTAGGAACGACAACAAAATTTTAAATATATATCCAAATTAACACTGTCACGAAACTAAATAGTTTTGGCACCATTCGAGTGTTTGAACATTATCGAGTTTAAAAACACGTATTCTTGATTACATTTCGGAATTTTCTACGGAGCGTAATTTGGAAACAACTAATCAAAACAAGCTAGTAATCGATTTTGATGTATGCAATAGATGTCGGTAGTTTATATTTTCGAATGCGCCACTCTGTTCGACACAATATTTCAAGAAAATGTAGTAATCCTAATAAGAGTGTGTTCACTGCATGAAAAATAACTCGAATCCAAACCGGTAAGAATGCAAAGAAATGCTTCAAATATATTTTCATCGACCTTTTCTTTGGTTTCCAAGAGGCGCGATGACATTCCTAAAAGTATCTTCATTCATAAGAACTTTTATAAATAATTAGGCATCCATAATTTGAGACTGCAACTGTTGAACATATATATCTGACAAACGAAATCATTTCAGTGCAATGTAAACAGTCCGATGCCTTTCGAAATGCATCAAACCAAGCTTCAACGTGAACCAAGGGTAGCTCATGTAAAAACGATTAGATGATTCATAAAAATCCTGCGAGTTTCCACTCGACCCACGAGGTACCGCATCCGAGCGTTAACCTATGTAGGTGAAGGGTTTCCCCACAACTACGTTGCAAATAACTCAATTCAATTAACATTTATAGTATTAATTATTTAATTATATTATATATATACTCATACAAAATAATTAGCAACGTACTTGCAGGCCTGTGAAGGGCGGACTGCCTTCGGGGGAACATTGATGCCTCCCTCCGGCAAGTGCCTATTATGCTCCCCTTCAGCATTCCAGCATATATCATCTAAGTGCTCCTGAAATTCTGGGCATCCCTGAAGGGATTGCCGCACTTCAGGCACACGGTAGGGAATTCTTTTTTGTCGTGGGGACCATGCAGGATATAGCGGGGCAGACACAATTTAGAGGAAATTGTGCTTGCAGATGAAGTTAGGGTAGTGGTGGTTGTAGAAGTGTTCCTGCAGCGAAACTGCCAGCAGGTTTGTCTTGTTGTACTCTGCCCAAGAAGAAAGGGAGATCTGCTTTGTGTATACCGGCATGCCGGTCAAGATTATCTTGACGCGAGAATCGTTTACCGCAATCCTCGCGTAGAAATGGTTTTGAGGAGGAGTGGACGGTTCTAAAGTGTCTTTCAAGATAGTGGAAGGGAGCAAAATTTTTGAGCAAATTAAAGACATTCAAACTCGTATCTTTTGCATCCTAGCATCTCGTGTCTATGGCGCATTTGGGCTATATAGTGATGCGAGCGCCTATCTCTATCAAAACGGAAGGTTCTGGGACCATAGGGCTTTGAACGGCAACTTCACATGTGGAGATGCTAGGATACTCGACGAAAAGGGGCCGGATGCAATGGCTTGGGCGGAGGGGGGAGCTGCCGGATATAATGGGTGACAATAGTGTTTCTTCGAGATGATCCACTAAAACGTGAACCTGCACGGTCTGATAGGAGCGAAATGATTTTTTGGGGCAAAAGGAGCAAGCATGCATAGAAGAAGGGAAATGAATTCCCACCAAAAGTTCTTCCAACACTACTTTGTGCGGATATGTACCGCCACACACTTTGCAGTCTACTGGCAAGGAGAAGGCATGGCGTCTCAATTGGTGAGATGTCAAAGTGTACACGGAGTCGAATGGACTGATCCCGCAGTCCGGGCACTGAAAGAGGATCCTGAAAACGCGAAACCGGCAAAAAAAGAAAATGGAAAAAACGAAACGGCAACAAGTTGTAAAAATTATGGCATTAATGTGAAATATCTTAACGGCTTCACTTCAGCTTATGCAGGCAGTCGGGTATAATTACAAATAAATTCTTAAAGGTTCTCAGAAACTATGAAAAAAATTGAAAAAGTACACTAACGCAAGCAACTTTGAAAATTTCCTATACATATACATTTTGTAATTTGCATTTGACAATGATTGATTTGAATTTGAAATTTGGCCTCCGAAATCCCGAAATGCTATTTTGCAGATGTAGATGCTGTGCCGAAATGTGTGCTCGAAACACCTCCCACGATCTGGCATCCGCATCTTTCCAAATACTTAATTTACATCAATTTTGGGAATGTTCCTACCTTCGGAATCGGTCAGGACCTCCATTCGGCCGCTGAACATTGCGCTCAGCATGCAGTCGTGCTTGGTCAGCGTCCCGATCGTGGTGTAGAACAGACTCCGCCTACGTTGAGCTTGACGTACTGCGAAGGACTACCGTGGATTGATTGATAAGGACATGATGAAACGTAACAAAAAGTAACGGTCAATTTAAGAATATCCCACAATAGGGAAATAGCGACGAGGGAAATGTGCTTGCGCAGCCTAGCTTCCAACCCGGGCTTTTCGAGCTGCACAACATGGCGGCTTGCCTTTAGGATCAGCCGATCCGCGCCTTTAGCACGGAAAATCCACGAAAATCAGTGCTAAAGGCACTGATCTAAAGGCACCAGCCGCCATTTTGTGCCACTGCTGCTAGCAGTGACGCAAACCGGGAACCGGGAAGGTAAAACAACAATTCGGAAATTTGGAGTGCCGCTGATGTGCAGCAGTGACATGAACCGCTTGGAGTATGGGTTCTTTTATTTTTCGCAAATCGTTTCGGTGTGGATCCTCACTGAACTACTCGAAATTTGGCTGACATCTACTAGTCAATAGCAGCTTGAAAAGCTTCTCAACTTTATCTTTCTTGGACAACAACCTAAGCATTGATTTCAGTAGGAAAGCTATCTCACAATTAGACGTCACGCACGAATTGCACGTAAAAACGTGACATTTTTTTACAGCATATCATTGCGATGATTTCTTTTGTGTGTTGGGAGAAATGAAGCGCCGTTTCCCATCCCACCTGCCCTTCCACCACAATTGAGCATGCACGAAATATCGCATCGTCACAAGCCACGAAGAAATGAGCACGGCACGAAACGTGACTGGTCGTGAGAGCGACAGAGAACCGTGTACGTGACTGCAGTCGCGCGAGCGGGACAGCGACAGTCACGAAACACGGGCGAGTGCGTGACATGTCGTAAATTGTGTGAAATGGCGCAAGTGAGACGTGAAGCGAGCGGATTTTGCTGCCGCCGTCAGTTGTTCGCCAGTTGGCGATGCAAATAGTGAGTGTTTGAGGTTTTTGTCCGTGGACGAGAGACGCTGGCTGGTCCCGTGGCGCCCGCATTCCTGCCTGGCCACCATGTACGGGGGTAAGTTGTTGCGATTGCGGGGGATCGAGTGCGTGAACTCTGCTGTCCTTCATACGTGACGGGAAAATCGTATTGATTTCCTGCCCTTGCGTCAATCGGGCATTGCCAGAGCCACAGGGCGGAAAGCTCGCGGGAGCGAAGCTGCTCGGGCTCATCGCATCGTGCTCTTGCACTCAGTGTCTTGTTCGAAGGAGGAAGGAAGGGCGCGGATCTTTCCACGGCGTCACGCATGGTTGCGAACGTCAGTGTGTCGTGCTGGAAATAACAATCATAGTTTGAGAATGCTTGGCGTCAGTTTTTAATCTGATTGTATGCCGCAAATATGACCCTAAGCTTATCGCACTGATTCTGTTAATTACTTTTGACTACATTAATAAAGATATGAAGGTAATTATGTAGAACAATTCCGACACCTCTGATTTTCGTCAAACTGGAGTATGTTGTTCTTTTCGTGATACGAATGTACATATACAGTGGATAAAAAAAGTTAAGAGATAAGTCTTATTTTTTCAGAGATATTTTTATCGAGAATATTGTTTTCACATTATATCAGGAGCGTGGAAGGTATATTTCAGTAACATAAGAAAAAAATTAATTATTAAATACATATAAGGAAAAACTCCGGTAAAGATGAAGATTATGGTCCCTACTCCCAAAGAGGGTGGGAATAAGGGGGATAGATAGAGGGGGTTCGCCTAATACTATGGCATAAAAAGTAGGGATGCATCTGATACCGATATATCGACGATACTTCGGGTTTGCCGATATATCGGTATCGGCGATATTTTTATGGCCGATTCAACGATACTTTCAAATTTCGCGCTTTAAAAATGACATGTGTAGTGTAATCAGCCGTGTTGGCTTGTCTATTTCGTTGAAAATGAGTCTCAAAGTAACTTTGCACAGAGAATCTCCGCGCTTTGTTCAGTCTCTTGTTTTGCTGGGTTGACTGTTGTCGCGCGTAGTATTTGTCCATGCAAATAAAATTAAGAATTACATATCGTAATTAGTTTGTTTGTATATCATTTATAACTAATCGTTTGAGTCAAATAAAGGAAATCTAAAAAGTAGTTATGTCAACTTCAAAACACAAATTATTGGAAAACAAAAGAAGTCTGTCGAAAGAGAGGGAGAATTCATCGCAATAGCAAAAAATAGCGGCTTACTTGGTATTGGCTCTTAATGAAAAATTTGATGATTTGGAAAATGAAGAAACATATTGCTCAGCCACAATGCTTGATCCTCGTTACAAAGCATGAATATTTCAATTACAGTCTACTATTACTACGGCAAAAAGGCTTGGTGCTCAGTTACTTGATCTTAATGTACCACTGCATTTCGAAATTATGTCAGACAGGGTCCAACCTACATTTAATACTGTAACTGTAAATTCGAAGATGCTTACGAGTGTGTAGGCTTTGGAGCGTTTGTGAACATATTTTTAGAGAGTCCGAGGAAGATAACCCCTTTTTTACTCTGATCTGTAATTCTCTCAAAGAAGAAGTCGAGAGATACCTAAGGTCTCCTAATATATCGAGAGATGCAGATCCGTTCATTTTCTGGCACAATGAGGTCTTATACTCAACCTTGAAAAAATTCGATGCCACTAAGTTGGACTTTCTTGCTGGATAATGTCAAGAATTGGTCACCACAAATATATGTTATTATGTAAAGGTTAAAACTTTGATGGTCTGTTGAAGGAAGCACAGTCTGTTACATGAGAGCGTGGCCACTGTTAAATCATAACAATAGATTTTTAAAAAATTCGCACATTTATTGTCGAATTTTTCGTCAACACTGAATGCAAATAACTTAATAGCGAGTCCAATTTCCTCCAGCGTCAATTATGGCCTGACACCGTCGGGGCATGCTTTCTACGAGGTTTTCGGCGTATTATTTTGGAAAAGATCTCCAAATTTTCCGAATTTGTGGAGAAAGTTGTTCTAAATTACATGGCTTGCGTTTGCGAAGTTGCATTTTTATTAGAGCTCACACATTTTCTATTGGATTTGCATCCGGTGACTGAGAAGGCCAATCTAAAGTGACAACCCCATTTCGCCCTTTCCACTCGCTACACGCTCGACTCCGATGTTTTGGGTCGTTGTCCTCTTGAAGGATCCAGCTATCATTTTTTCTGATGAACTATTGCTTGGCAGATGGTAACAAAGCCTTTTGATAGATTTTGATCATTTTTTCGGCATTCAAATTGTCCGTAAATAAGAACAAAGTTCCGAAACCCGTTTTGAGAAGCACCCCCTAAACATGGACCTTGACAAGGCGTTTAACAATCCGTTAGAGCAGTCTACTAGAGAAGGTTGTCCAGGCGTGTTTGATGCTCGGAAATGCCCAAAAGGAAGATTCATCAGAAAAGATCGCTCTAATCGCGGTGCAAGTTTTCCTTCGCCCATGCCACACGTTTTTCAACGTGTTTTTCACTTAACATTGGTTTTTCCAAAGTACTCCGATATTTCACTTTATTTGCAAGCAAGTGCACTCGAATCGTTCCGTATGATATCTCTACACTTTTTGCTTTCAATTTTACAGCACCTTCACGTAGAGTCAAAGTTGGATCCTTCGAAAACACTGCGCGAATCTTTTTTTCGTCTTTTTTGTCACTTTGCTTGCGCTCCCGCGATTAGGAAAATCATCGACATTACCGACCTTTTTATAGCGATTCCCCCACTTGCTTACGAACTGCTTCGACTTCCCCATGTATTTCGCAGCAGCAGCTTGCGTTAATTTAGGTCCTTTTTCATGCGAACATAAAAAAATTCTCTCGAAGCGCGAGGCGTAAGCAGCACTCATTTCGAAAAACCATTGGAAAAACGACTGAATTCGACTGACAGTTGATTCCTTCCATAAAACATGGAGGACTGAGGTGCCCTCTATGTCATAGAAAAATAAATAAATCGTTACGATTTTTTTTCTACATGTAACAGTGACCACGCTCTTACGTAACAGACTGTACAGGATGCTTGTTCCAAGCATATTCTGAAGGATAAATGTGAAAAGCTCGTGGAGAGTATGGATCGGAGATGTGATGTAATAATAAGAAATTGTGTATTAGCAAAATTCAAAATACTGAAATAGTAAATTCTTTTTTTCTTTTAGCTAATACTTCCATATTCTTAGCTAGTTGGCATGATGTGTCGGCTGAGGTTATTCTTTTAGGACTATTTATTTTCAGAATTGTTTCTTTTATCCTCTGGAGTTTTAACAAATTGCTTTGAGCTTTGCGATTTGTTCTGTTCATCTATCTCTGCGATCAGCTCATGTTATCATGTTATCTTTTCTTACGAATGTTATTTTCGGCACAATAGGCAACGCCGGAACGCTAGTATTTACGTGGAACTATTCATTCCTCGCACGAAAATGTTGTTTATGGATCCTGACTCCCGAGGGGATATTGCTGAGATAGACGGGTTGAGGGTCGTTGACAACAGACAAAAAATATGACCTAAATGAGAAAATAGATGTCAATCATACGGAATATGACCAAAGATGGTAATAAAATTCACAACTTCAAACGGCATATTAATATGTCCAATGAAGTGCACTTTTTAGTTCTCTTAGTTATTAAATATAACATGATACATCTAAAAACAGGTTGTGAAGTTACTAGGACACAGACAGGCCTACGAAAAAATAATTAATATTCCGATTCATCCGTGGAGGGTATCTTTTGAAGATTTTCTCCTCCCAACGACGAAAAAAAGATGATAATCAAGAAATGTGGAACTTTGATTCGCTTTCTTTGCACTTCATGGAAGCTTTCTCCTATTCTAGGGAGGAAAAGGTGTTTCGGATGCCGGAATTCTGGAAAGCTTGGTGACACCGTGCACTAGCAACCACACAAAAACATTCCTAGTGACTTACATCCGGATACATTTTGTTTTCAATGAACTTCGCTCGTTTCAGACATTCGCAACCGTTTAAAACGTCGGCTTTTTATTCATTCCTGCTCAAATATATGCTGAAATATTTTTTTTGTTTCGATATATACCAGTAAAATTTTAATCTTGTAAAATCAAACCAATAAAATACCCTCATATCTCTTTTTTCAGACGATGGCGAACCCGTTGAAATCAAAGAAGAGTACACGAATGACGAACCGTATCAGGACATGTGTTTGTCGAAATTCGATTTGGACTACAAATTGAAACGTAGCGAACACCAGCATGAATTTTTCTTCACTCCAAACGAGAACTGCAAGAGTGATGTATGGGATCGATTTTATCTGATTTTCTATCGTGGCATCAAACAGGACTACGTCAAGTGTCGCAAATGTTTTTCAATTTTAAGCTATAAAAGTCGAACGGGGACGGCCAGTCTGCTTCGACACAATTGCGAAAGGAAAAATACCATCAAAACGTACGAGCAAGATCCCGTTGTGCATCCTATTATCCCATCACTTGTGGGAAAGAGTATTTCGGATGAAGCAAAGAGTCAAATCCATGAAGGCCAACTGTATTTCTTAGCGAAGGACATGCATGCTTTCGACACTACAGATCGAGTTGGCTTCAAAAGACTTGCGCAACTGTTGATTAACTTCGGGTCGAGCTTTGGAACGCAATCTGTAAATGAGGTCCTGGCCCCAAGCGATTATTTAGTGAATACCTTGATGACGACAACCATTTCAAATGTTTCGCGGGTGATAAGAAACTATCTGTTGGACGAGGACTTGGCACTTGCTGTCGACATTTCGAATGAGACCTGCTCGCATAAGCGCTTCTTGACCCTATCCGGTCACGTGATAACGCATGATTACACCTTCAAGTCGTTCATCATAAACACAATCGAAATAGAAAGCTCTATGGATCTGGACCTGAAGAAATCCATTCTTACTCTCTTGGATGACTACATTCCAAACAGTGATACTAAGCTCGGAAAAAGTGTGATTGTCATAGATCAGCTGCAAGTGCTGTCGGACTCGTTAGCTGAGTGCAAAGTGCTACCGTCCACTGCGCACACGGTACAGGCTATACTGGATAATATCCTTTCAGAGCTGCCGGAACAGTTTCGGACGTGTCTGAGCTCAATCAAAGATTTAGTCCACAATATGGAGACAAGCTCAAATCGAGCGTTCAACGTGTACTACACTCTGAAATACTTCCATGATTATTTACAGAATTCATGTCAAGAAAACCCTGACCAGGACCTCTCCAAATTGGATATTCCTACTCTTCAAATCTTCTACGAGCTGCTGGAACTGTTCAAGGAGTGCTTGACGGATTTGAAAGCTGATGACAAAGCGACGATTGGCAAAGTGTATTTGTGGAAAGTGAAGTTGGAAACCTATTGCAAATCCATTCCAGCTGAAGACGAAGACTCCGTGATTCAGTACCTAAGAACCAAGACGGTGCTACTGCTCGACGAGCATTTAGTCCTGAACGACTACCACAAACTCGCTCTATTCTTGAACCCAAATTTTAAAGGCTTGAAATTCCTTAAAATTGCTGAAAAACAGGAAATCTATGATTTGATCAAAACCATGATTGCAAAAATAAAGGAGCAGGAAAATCTGACATTCTTCCCGGGAGCACACACATCTTCGGCCTCGTCGAAACCACCGCCGCCAAAACGATTCAAGGACGAGATTATTTTCGGGGACATGATGGATGCGACGGAGGGCGAAAGCGATGACGAAAGTACTGAAAGTGAAATCTTCCGATATGTCAACTACAAGCTGAAGGATCATTGCAGTGATATTTTAGAATATTGGAAAATGACAAATGAGTTTCCCAATCTGAAAAAGTTGGTCAGACGAATACTGAACATTCCGGCTAGTGTGGAATCCAAGCAAAGCTTGATATGCCCAGTGGCAACCGGTTCTAACGTATCATCTAGCGCTACAGCGCCGAAAGCGTGTTCATGCGCATTCAAGGACAACATTAAGTCACTAGTGTTTCTAAATAAGAATTTTGGCTTGGCGAATTGTATTTAAAACAATGTGAGGGTGATATTTATGTGTAGTTTTAAGGAATTGCTTTGTAATGTTTAGAACTAAGTGATATATTTTTATTATTGACATGTAGACCGATATTTATGTATATGAAAATATTTAATGGCAAACCAAAATTTGACTTTGATTTTTACAACCATGCTACTTGGCTTTCTCTTTAAGGTAATAAATTTGATTGTCGTATTTTCAAACTTACTATTAACTTAGGACTATATTCGTCGTTTGGAATAGTGATTTTTTTTCATCCTGATTTATTAAGAAATCCAGGAGTTGGTCCATTTTCAGCTCCGCGAAAATAATTCGGTACTAACATCCGCTTGATGATAATTGTTCGGGTCTGCCTTTATGCAGATGGCGCTTTTAAATTCATCCCTCAAGCATATTCATCATAAAGTTATGTTCGTCCGTAACTCTGTTTTCTTCTAGATCATTTCGTCCTTTTCAGAGGGTCACAATTTTAATTTTTTCTCCATCAAGAGAACGATGCTTGAATGAATGCTCTTTATTTTCGTTACCTCACAATACGATAGTACTTCATCTACCAAAGTCAAAACTGTCTTTTTCGTTTCTAGACAACTGTTTGTGTTTTCTGGCCATTTTATTTTTTCAAAAAAGGTTGTTTCTATCAGTTGCAATGATTGCTTCCGTACCCCTCTCAAGTTCAATTAAGTGCATTTTCGAAACTACATGTGTGGTGCGGTAGTAATGCGGGCATAGTCTATGTATAAACTAGTCGTTAAACTTAGGGTAAAAATTCAATCCTGAAAGCTGCAGTCGTTTCTCGGAACGACGCAGCTTTGAGTGAGCATAAACTCCGCTCTGCTTAACACATGTATTTCCTATAGTTGTTTCGCTGTGATCTCTGTTAAATTTCTTTTAATACTCTGTTGAATTTAATTTTAAAGTTGTATTTCCCCACAAAGAGTTTTTCCACTGTTTATTATTACATTGTGGATGCGAGGCACCGTCTTCAAAAGAATTTGACACGCTTAGAACATGTAAGTTTTCTTCGGATATTTTCTACCCGGTTTCTCTGCAGAAACTGGGAATAGTAGGGCGTGAATTCCGCTCTTGAAAATCGCTTGTGCGATTGTGGAATGACTACAGAAGAAAAAAGAAGTGGTCAAGGTACGACACTAAAGGTCCACACGACTAACTTCCCAGTGGATTATTTCATCCTCAAAAAAACGGCTGAATCGACTTTGCTGAAAACGTACTCAGTTTTGAGCTACGTAATTACCCGCCGAATATCATCTTTGGTTCTCGAGATAATCGAGACGAAAAATAATTACAGGCGACCACACGTACATACACGCACACAGACATCTCTCTTAAAACGTTGGATTTGGATTCTAGAGACCTTAAAACGTGGAGATATGTCAAAATTCGGGATTCGCAAAATCAGCTCCATTACAAAACTTTCCACTGGGAACTGGGAAGTTAATAGCCTACCCAAGAGTTAATTGATTGATGAATAATCGTAATCAATCAGTCCGCACATATCCGTGGGGTTTTCATTCCACATCGCTTCCCCTAATTTGGTTTTTGATCGGCTGCGGTTGCTCCAGCGACTGCAACGACCTAAATGCAGCAATAGCAATGCCATTTTTCAATTGGTACAGTTTTTTGAGAATTTAATCCACAGTACACCGAGCGTAATAAAGAGATTAGCACCGAAAATTTGATCAACTTAACAGCAAGAAGCCTTAAGATTTTTTTGACGCACGCAAAACGACGTTTAACAAAGCGAAGAAGCTTTTTATGCTTCTTTCACTGTGCTACTTTTTAATATAAGATTATACCTACAGAACGCATCTGAAATCATTCCACCATTCTACCCGCTCAGTAACCAAAACCCGTGCCTTTGTCGCTTTGGATAGCTAGTGGCGAAACTCCATCCCTTTAATCAGGTTATAAATCTTATTCTGTGTTATACAGGTAAGGATCAAAAAGTAGGACAGAATTTCTGTAGCGCGAGCCGAGCGCTGAAGAAGGGTCGGACCACCTGGGCCACAGTATATGTAAGAATCAGTAGGTAATCGGCCGTATAAAAGCACACTAGCAAGTGCGTCTCGCGATTCTACGGGACATAATTATATGCGCTGCTTTGTCTAGCACACGTATTTGATTTTCTGTTTCGCATAGAAATCGCTGGATTCTCTCTCAATTCAATTGTCTTAAATCCCTGTTTATTTTTGGATTCTAACAGCTCGTTTGCCCACTGTCTCTTGTTCAACAGTGTTTGAGTGGCATAAACTGTTTCGGGAGGGGCAGAAGCTCATAGAAGACACCCAGCGCGCCGGTCGCCCGTCAACTTCAAGGATTGATGACAATGTGGCCAAAGTAAAGGCGCTCCTGAAATCCGACTGGCGCACAAACATTCGTCTCATTATTGATGAGTTAGGGATTTCGTACGGTAGCGTCCAAAAATAGCTACCGAGGATTTGGCCGTGCAAAAGGTGTGCGCCAAGTTTATACCAAGAGTCTTGCGCTGGTGAGGGAGTTTCTGTCCAAGCAAAGGTTTGCTGGTTGCCGCATCCCTCCTACAGTTCAAATCTGGCACCGTCGGACTTCGTTCTCTTTCCTCGGCTCAAGCGGGACCTCAAGTTATCCAAAGGTGGCTCACTTAGGCCACGATAGGCCCATTGTGATACCATTATTATGATACCAAATAACATTTTTATGTTTAAGCAAAAACAATTTTTTTGAAAATTTTGAAAGGGAAAGTCCGCTTAAGTAGCTGCAAAGAGACTCATATTATTTTCCGACAATTCCTTATTGTTCGAGCCTTAAAGTTTTATGTATCGTTTTATGTCAAAAATGGTTACCGTCTATGGTTTCCAACCTCATCAGGAAAAAAGCCAGACGTATGGACGAAAACGAACTGAGCAATCTCCAAAGGGGAGATGACGACCCCAAAATAAGGATAGGAAGGAATAACACACTCGGCAGTGTCAGGGAAGATTAGGAAGCTGTTGAATAATATGCGTGTAGATATGGTTTCATCGAGCAGAACTCGTCAGCCAAAGAATATCCTAGGATCCGCCAAAGACAAAAAACTGAGACATGAACTAAGTGGAATTTATAAGGTTTTATGTCCGGATTGTGAAAAACCTACATAGGGCAAACCAAGCGACTGGTGTCTGTACGATAGGAGGAGCATGGAAGAAAGGCGGAACTTGCGAGGAAGAAAGGAAGGGACCCTGCGTCGCTGAAGTCAATGGTAACCAGGGACATCATCGGGGCGGCATTATTTATTCTGTCTTATATACACTGGCATATTATAAGATAGCCCCGGTTTTCAAACCAGGGCGTGCGCAGATCACGCCCACCACGATCCACGAAACGTTCCACCACGATCGTGACCGTTAACGTTTGAAATAAACACAAAGAACTTTCATAAAACATGACCTATCTATTCCCTTTTGTTGAATTAATATAATATAAAAATGACTTCGTGCAATTGTTTTTCTGTTTGGTTGGAAATCCTACTGTCTGCTGTTAACATGCAATATGATGGACCAAATTCGAAGATGACGCTACCGCAGGCGTAACATGAGTAATAAAATATTTTGATTTAATATCCTATTGTTTTTGTGGTAAGTTTTATACGCTCTCAGTCATTGTCAGTGAAATGATTTGCACCCATAGTGCAAACCAAGCGAATGAACACAACATTGGCTGGGACAATATAGCGTTGATTCAAGAGGGAAAAGATTGCAGGAAATTAGTTGCACAAGAAAATCTGAAGATCGAAGATTGAACCACGATGTGGGAAATGTACAATCGAAGCTACTGAGGTCAATAGCAAAGGAAGGAGAAAATCGACCGAGAAAAATGGCTGAACAATCTCCAAAGAGATAATATCGCCCGCGATTGGAAATCCTAGCTAGGTTTCCCGTTCCTTAAAAGATTGCAATTAAGGATTGTAATTAAGTTCTAATTTTGATACCTTTTCTCTTTGCTGAGGTTATGTGATATGAAATTAGTGGTGGCACAACTGGTGCTCGAAATACGTATATACAAATATATAATAATATATCCCGTCTAAGGAAACACAACAGTTTTGTTTTTTTCCTATTGGATACGCGTGGAAAATATCGACGACAGTACGTAGTGCTTCGATACGACTTGGACGGCTGTGCAATAGCTCCAGGCGATGTAAAAACGCACCGCTGGTGAAACAGTTATCGGTAGCAGTACTTCCCGGTGAAATATCTATGATTATCGACGATCAGGGGCAATCTCAATATATCGACCATTGAAATTGAAATTTCCGATCCCTCTATGATAATTCTACAGCACTGTAGAAGACGTTCAAGGGATCGCGACGGCATTTCTAAAAGGGATCCCGGGATACGAGTTCCAGAAGGCGTACGCGCAGTGGGAATTGCGTTATACGCGTTGTGTCGAAGCTTTTTCGAGGACTTCTAAGGATTTGTACAGATTAGTTCAGTAAAAAAATTAAATTAATTCAGTCCTACTACCTTTTGATCCTACCCTGTAGGCATCAGGCTGCTAAGCGACAAGCTGTTTTAGAAATTGGCAGTCGGTTCAGTTCCGTCAACTGTAAATGAGTGCTTGAGTCAAACCAGGATAATAATCACAGACGAGGATACTGCTAATTACTTCACCTTCTAGTTTCCGTTGGTCAAGAACATGAGAAAACTCTAGCTCTCATGCCCTGATTTAATTAGGGCCATTGCGCCATCGATTATCTTCACAAGTATTTTGAAAGTCATTCAAATAAAACGATATACAGTTTGTCCTCATAAAATATATTTGCGAAAACGAAATATTTCTTCAAATCATACAGAGACACTTGAGACGAAGAAAAAAGCATTCAGAACATGATTAGAGAAAGTAAGAAAATTACACAATATTCGCGGTAGAAAAAACAACAACTATTATACAACGTCGGGAAAAAAACAAATAGGAAAATATTGCCGTCTTTTTCATAAATTAACTATAAACTAAATGTTTCTTTCGTATTGAATTTGCTTTTGATTTGATCACTTCTCAATCCTATATGCCTATCTATTATTGTTACAATTTGCGTTAAAACTAATTGTAAGATTATAATAAATTTTTTGTCTAAGGAAAAAAGTGATTTAATTTTTTTTGCTTCGCTTTTTACAGTTACAATATTATCGCGTAATTGGATAAATGATTAAAACAATCATAACACGTAATCTAATTTAATGTAGTTGCTAAATTTAATATGCAACTTTCTAACGTAGTTTTTTTTAAATCTTAAGTTACGAAGAGGATAGAAGAGAACTAATAAATTATCCTTAATCAAAAAGGAATTCATGTTTATTTCCAAACGCAACAGAATATCTCTAAAAAGTACATATTTTTATGGACTATTTACAAAATTTTGGATGATTTGCATGTGAATTAGACACTAAGTGGATGTACTTGCTTTATTGGGTACCACTTGCTAACAATCCTCCTCCTTTCTAAGTTCCGATTCAGACGACTCTGTAATGTGGTCAAATCAGATTAATCTCGATTTCCTACTTCCTTTATTTACACAATATCATGGGCTTTCATTGATTTTCTTAAAAATCGTTGCAATACGCTCACCGTTTCGTAACACATACATACAAATACATTACTTTTGAATAAACTGTAATCTCGCTACACATCATACGTAATATTAACTTAATCTTTAATTATTCCATTTTAAAAGATAACTGTTTGTATTCATGTCTCACTGTCTACGTTACATTCTTTCGTTATTTTCATCGGTCGTGCACGGATCCGTGTGATATAAAATTGCGAATATCGTTTCATAATTGTTTTGTTGCACTCTATTTCCTTCTTTTGCCTTTTTTGATTTCCGCACTTTAGCGACATTTCTCTACAATCGACTTTTGCGGAAACTTCGTCTTTGGTTATTTTCATGATGCATACATCCTATTGATTTCATGCTGATACCGATCCTGAATGTCTTTCCGTTTGAGCTTGAATGCGGCTGTAACGAGACCCATGTCAGGGGACCATACTTCTTTGCAAAGCGTAATAACAGCAGGAACTTCGAACTTTTGCAGTTTACCTGTGAACGGGAAAATGGTTCATTGGATTACGAGGCTAATTTAGCATTCTTTTGCGAAAACAATATCTAAAAAGCATCTGATCTGAATCTTAAAACCAATTAGAAACCGAAGAAAATACCCCAAAAAATACTTATGCTATAATTTGATAGTTCAGGAAGTAATGAAAGTTTATCAATCAAAACAGAAGAACCATACGTTGGCTAACTTTTGGATTTGAAATATACACTACCGCTCATATGTATTTGTCCATCACGATATTTTGAGATTTTTCGTATTAATAGACGTTTTTTTATGTAAAACGATTCAATTATATTTTTCGTTAATGCTGACATCTTTTTGGTATAAAAAATTTGTAGGTGTAATTAAAAAACCTACGAAATGTTTTTGAAAAACAATAAATGGGTTCGCCATGAAAATGACATTAACTGGCGGTGATTTACCCTATCAGGTAACCGAATTTTTTAGGGTTCTCCCTTATTTTCGGATGAAAGTACTAGGATGTATTTAGGAATGGGTTGAATTTTAAGTTAACCTTTTTAACTGTGAAAAAAATATAATTGAAAATTTATGCCACCGGCGGACTTGTAGTTTTTAAAACTTATATTGAGCGATTGCTTAATATTTATTTATTTATTCAGATATTATCTTACAGACTAGAAGTCCAGTTACAAGACAAATAAGAAATCAATAATATACAAAATTAATTAAATAAAATGCGCTTCAGATTCTGTTTAAAAATATAAAGAGTGAGGAAACGGACCAAGTTGCAGAGTATCGTGATTTCTGGGGAGCCGCAACATAGGCGAATGGAAGTAAGTTTCAGTCCTAGCATATGGAACGGCAAATGTAATATCAGATCTGGAGGGGCGTTCAGAAAAACGATAATTTAAGCAGCCGCGGAGGGTAGAGTTTTGTAGGCGGTGGTGAAGCCGAAACAGAAAACATTCATCTAAGAGGAGTCTACGGGAATTCAAAGTAGGAAGTTGAAGCATGGAAAGTCGCTCAGTATAGGGCATGTAAGCAATATTATATTCAAAGAAAAGAAAACGAGTGAATTTGTGCTGTACAGATTCAATCAGAAAGTCTAAGTATTGAAAATATGGTGACCATACTTGCGAGCAATATTCTAGGATGGGTCTGACAAGGCTATTGTATAGGTTAACAGAGGAAGAAATGTCGGTAAACAAATGAGAGTTCCTTAAAATAAACCCACAGACTCGAGAAGCGCGCGCGGATATAGCCGCAATGTGAAGTTCAAATTTAAGTTTGGGGTCGAAGATCACTCCCAGATCTTTTATTTGGAAAACAGCCACGAGTGGAAGCTCATGTAACATATAAATGTGATCAATAGGACTAGGCTTTAAAGAGAAGGACATTTTGTGGCTTTTCTGGACATTAAGGGAGAGAAAATTAGTTTGGCAACAAGAATCGATAGCATCCAGATCCATTTGAAGAGCGATACAGTCGTCTGCTGAGCGAATAACTCTGAAAATTTTCAAGTCATCAGCATACAGAAGGCACTGAGATCCTAAAACAGAGGGGAGATCATTGATGTAAAGAAGGAAGAGAAGAGGACCAAGGATAGATCCCTGAGGAACACCAGTGGTAGGATAGAAGAGCGAGGAGATCGCTCCAGATAGAGTAACACGACATGAGCGAGAACTGATGTAAGACTCAAGCCAAGAGAATACTGAGGCCAAAGTGTACCAACTTTTGAAGTAAAACACTAAGGTTGACAATGTCAAATGCCTTACTGAAGTCAGTATAGATAACGTCAACTTGTAAACGATTGTCGAGAGCCTTAGCGACAACGTGGGTAAGCATAAGGAGATTAGTGTTGGTTGATCGATTAGGAAGAAAACCATGTTGGAACGGGGATAGTCTACAACAAAGAGCTTGGTAGATTTTATTGTAGACAATGCGCTCAAGGAGTTTGGGAAGGCATGATAGTAGTGAAATAGGACGATAATTGGAAGCATTAGATGGGGAACCAGACTTAAGTATAGGGAAAATGTTAGCCAGTTTCCAAAAATTAGGAAAAATACCGGAAGATAAACTAGCGTTAAAAATGAAGGAAAGTGGGAGGCATAGGGCGAAAAATAAAGATTTGATGAATATATTAGGAAGGCCATCAGGCCCTGGGCCAACGCTGGAATCCAACGAATCAATCAATGATTGAATTTCAGCTGTGTTAGTGGAAACTAAGTTAAAAATAGGCGGAAAGTGAAAAGGCATAACAATAGTAGGATTTTGGTCCGAGGAAGCAGGATAAATTGAAGAAAAGAAAGCAGCAAATACTTCGCAGATTTTTTCAGGTGTCGAACCTTGTTGGTCGTTCCAATATGCCAAAGACAAAAGAACTTTCGACTGAAATACGTGCAACGATACTTGCGCATCATAAATATGGCAAAAGCAATTGTCAAATTTCTCGGGAACTGAAAATCTCGAAGAGAACAGTGGACTACAACGTGAACAAATTTAAGACTTCTAGAAGTGTCAGAAATAAAAAACAGTGTGGAAGACCCAGGACCATGACTGCAGCTGAAAATATGAAGATAGTGATTGCCAGTAAACGCAACAGACGTCTTACTGCTTTAGAAATAGCCGCTGAAGTGAATTTAGGGGGATCTGAACACCTAAGTGTGTCAACCGCCAAATGAAGGCTTCAGGAAGCAGGTCTTCATGATCGTGTTGCGGTTAAAAAACCATTATTACATGCCAGAAATAAAAAGGACAGATTGGAATGGGCGAAAAAACACAAAAATTTAACACCTGAAGACTGGACAAAGGTGTTGTGAAGTTTTTGGCTCTAGGTGCAGAGTCTGTGTGCGGAGGTCAGCAGAAGCACGACCAATGTTTAGTGCCTACCATCAAACATGAGGGTGACTCTGCTATGGTATGGGGCTGTTTTGTTGGAGATAGGATTGGTAATACTTGCCGAATTCAAGTCGTAATGAGAAAGAAGCACTATCGGGAGTTACTCGAAACTGAAATGTTGCCATCTGGACTGCGTATTTTTCGAGGTAAAATCGCGTTTCAGCACGACAATGACCCGAAACATACCTCTAAGCTTTGTAAGGACTATTTGGAGAAGCTATTGCTTAATGTAATGGTTTGGCCACCGCAGTCTCCTGATCTCAACCCAATTGAGTTCTTATGGGATGAACTCGATAGAAACATCCGAAATGTTTATCCAGCGTCTACCGAACATTTGTGGTATCTTCTAGTCAGAATGGAATTAAAATTCAGGAGAAACTTTAAATAAATTGCTTAGTAGAATGCCGAATCTATGTGAAGATGTAATTAAAAGTAAGGGTCGACACATTGATGAGTCTAAAATTTAATGTAAATGACATTATTTTGTATCTGTTTTCCTGATTTGTGCTTAGAATTAAATAAAGAATAAATTCTATTCATCAAAAGTTTTATTTTTATTCCCTGATCCCGAATACACCACTTTTTCGGGGTGGGCAAATACATATGAGCGGTAGTGTATTTTAAATTTACGAAGACCTCTATTGCAAAATAACTTGAATATATCTTAATTTAGATGTGTAAATGACTAAAAATCGAACATTCGACTTTCAACAGATTGAAAATTCCCTCAATATTCATTACTAAAATATTTCCACTTACATTTCTTTGCATGCTCGGCTATCTCTCGAATAACAGCCTTTTCCATCACGGTCGACGAGCACAGCTCCTCGAAATCGTTGGTACTCATATGGTGTCTGATTGCCAAATCTTCCAAATGTTTTTGATTGGGCACTACCAACGCCACTGTAAATTGTTTAGTAGGATCGCCATACACACAAATATTCTCGACAATCGGGCATGTTTTAAGCTCAGCTTCAACTTTGCCCAACGATACATATTCACCAGCCTGCAATTTGACTAAATCCTTTTTACGATCTGAATGAAAGAAGAAAATGAATGGAATTTAGACATTTACGTTTCGAGTTGATTTTATAATATTACCGATAATTTTAAGTACACCGTCTGGATGAACTTCGCCAATATCGCCCGTTTTGAACCACCGTCTACCTTCTTCCTCGAAGAACTCTTCCCTTGTCTTTTCTGCCATTTTATAATATCCCAATGAAACATTATCGCCTCCAACCAATATTTCTCCCTGGAAAAGAGGACGAGAACGTGTTGAATGCGAAAAATCATTTTGGAGTTTTTATTGGAATATTCCAAGGGGTGTAAATAAAATATACCAGACAAATTACCTGTATGAAAAGCGAATGCTTTTTCGTGCTTATTCTAGTTTGATACGTTTTCTCATTCTCTCTCTGTTCTTAATCATCAACCATGAGAAAATGTATCAAACTAGGATAAGCACGAAAACTTTCCAGCAGCCATCAGAATTTTACACAACTGACAAAAATCTTACACAGTAAAACTTCGACAAATTGAACCTAGGTGATCTCGAATTTGTTGATATCTCGAATTATCTTCAGACGAATTCAATTTTCTATACCCATAAATGCTATGAATCGAAATTTAAAAAATAATGGGTGATAATCGTGGCTGCTAACGGAAAGTTTTGGTGAACACGCGTCTTTGTGGAATCAAACCCAAAATATTGTGTACAAGACAACACTCGAAGGGCTCCCTCTAAAAAGGTTCTGGGCAATCAGCTCATTTCAACCCTTTAAATCTCCTGGCATGGACAATATCTCACCTGTTGAGATGCAGCAGGGAATCAATACGGCACTGCCCTGGCTTAATCCCATTTTCAATGCATGCCTACAAATGGCTTACATTCCACAGCGGTGGAAAGAAGCTAAAGTAGTCTTCATACCTAAAGCGGGCAAAACATCCCACTCCTCACCTCACCTAAGGACTATAGACCTATCAGCCTCACCTCTTTTCTGCTGAAAACTCTGGAACGGCTGATAGAGATTCATTTGAGAGCTACTCTGAAACCACTCTCTAATGCGCAGCACGCATACACAAAAGGGAGATCGGTTAAAATGGCTCTTCACTCGCTCACCAGCTACATCGAAAAATCGCTAAGCGTCAAAGAATATACGCATGCGGTTTTTCTAGACATCGAAGGGGCTTTCAATAATGTCAGCCATAAGCCTACTGGGAAAGCACTCGGGGAAAGCAATGTCGATGACAACCTGATAGGGTTCATCGGACAACTGCTAAGCAGCAGGAACATCAACTCCACACTAGGAAACATCACCTTAAGGAGGACTTGCACCCCTCACCCCTTCTATGAAACTTAGTGATGGACAAACTCCTTTCAAAAATAGAAGCGACTGGCTGCAGAGTCGTAGCCTATGCCGATGATGTTGCAATAGCAATATCGGGCAAATTCGTTAACACCCTATCAGGAAAAATAAACTTTGCCCCGGGGTATTCTTACCATTGGAAAAAGGTGGGGATTGAAACGCAAAATTGTATCATGGCTCCATACGGCGATAGTGGAACCAATCCTTCTGTACGGCGCAGTTGTTTGGTGGCCAGCTATTGCGAAAACATCCAATGCAAACCTGCTAAACAGGGTCAGAAGGATTGCAGCTATTGCAATCACCGGGACCTTACGCACTACCCCGACAAAGGCACTGTTTATGCTATTGAATTGACTCCCGAAGGAGCTCCTTGCGAGACAGCAGGCCAAGCGCTCTGCGATTCGATTAAAAGCACTACATCTCTGGCAAGAGGGAAATATTGACCACTCCACCACACTTCGGAGGGATAGACCAACGTCAGGGGAAGTAGATCTTGCGCCCCCGATTCCCTGCTTTCATCATAGCTTCAAGTCAGTCATCCTAAGCAGGAATGACTGGGCAATAGAAAGAGGTGGGATGCAGGAATCGGTCGACATCTACACTGATGGCTCCGAAATGGATGGAAGAGTTGACTGTCGCATTTTCTCAGAACAGCTAGGCTTGAAACTATCGTTCCGGCTTCCAGACCACTGCAGTGTTTTTCAGGTAGAGGTCAGTGCGATTTACAAGGCAGTAGACTGGCTGAGAAACCAGAAAATTTCTATAAGAAATTTAAACATTTTCTCTGACAGTCAAACTGCTATCCAATCACTATCCAGCGTGCATACCTCATCCAAAATTGCAATGGAATGCTGCTCACAACTGAACATGATATCGCTTCCTTGTGAAATGATTCTTTGCTGGGTACCGGGGCATAGTGATATATCGGGAAATTGCGAAGCAGATGCCCTAGCGACACCTGGCACTGAGCTTCAAGAGTATACACTTACACCTCAAATCGGTCAACCTATAGCTTCCATAAAGCTAGGATTCAAGCAATACTACATGGAGGCTGCAAATAGGGCTTGACTACTTGAAGAAACCTGTAGAACAACCAGGCAAATTTGGCACGCACTGTGCTCCAAACGCACTAAGCGGCTTCTTAACATGAGCCGCGAAACCTTGAGCTCCATCGTATCCGTACTGACGGGGCACTGTCTGATTGGCAGACACGCAGAAAGATTGGATGTTCCTTTCAACGATTTCTGCCGAAGTTGCCGATCGGAAGACGAGAAAGAGACAATCCAACACTTTCTGTGTGAATGCCCAGCATTATCCAGGAAACGAATGCAAACCTTAGGCTCACCTTTCCTGGACAGCCTCACGGAGTAGCTGATTTAAATATTAGCTGCATAGTCAACTTCATACGAGAATCTAAATAGTTCTCGTCATCCTGCAGGTTCTAGTGCCGTCTCAATATTTTGTGGCATCACAATGGGCCTATTAGGCCACTATAGTGAGCCATCTTTGGATAAAGGAGGCTGCCAGTACAACGAATCAACCAACCAATGCTCTAGTTCTTGAGATCAAGACATGATCAAAAGCATCAAAGGAAGTCGTGCGAATCGCTGATGGTTTCTAGTACTTTGCAGAGCCTTTAATTCGTTTAATTCATACTAAAACCAATTCAAATTGGTTTCTGGACAAAATCATAATTTGTTGTCAATATAACGCAGTCGTTACGAATGTACCTCCAAGACGACTAAAAAGTAACTGAAAAGACGTGAAATTCGCGTTTTAGAGTGACCAGTTTGTAGGCCGGATTCAAACTCTAATGAAAAACTATTTGGAAATTATGACAGAAATCAATTCAATGAAATGAATTTGAAATCAATGAAAATTGGCGAAATATAGACATAAATTAAATAAAAAATTCAATAAAACCAATGCCAATCATAATTTATGAAATGATTTCAAAGAATGGAAAATTTTCACAATAAAAAAAATTGATTAAAACATAACATACCAGATTCATTTTATTTATATATTTTTTCATTTCAAACGTAGAGCCGATTGAAGATTGAGCCTAATTTCTTTTGACAACTTTTGGTGATGAATGGCTAAATCGTGAGTAATTTAATCAAAACAAATTTTCATTCACGAACTACAAAATTAGTGAAAGTATAAGCTATGGAGTAATAAATATTTCTGGTAGTAGAAGAGGAATAACTTTACCAAATATTTACCAATTTATCTCAAATTCCTCAGTAGGCATAGTTCAAGTCAGTTTAGATGAACCACAGGTATATACCCTCGTTAAATGGTGAAGCTTTAATTTAAACATTATTATTATTCTAGTAACGTCTTCACAAAAAATTTACGAGCGACACGGCATGAGTGGGAATTGAACAGAATAAAAAATGAGGAATCCATAATATTATTTCTGCAAATACATCTATATACAAGAAATTGTAAATCGCTTTGAATATATAGACGAAATGACGGCTGAAATTGATGTTCCAGAAAAAAACCCAAATTTTATTCATAATTTGCAAATTTTATAAATAGAATACCAGATATTCAAGCAGATGCGAGCTTTGGCGTGTGTTGTTCGCAACACTACGTAAAAT
Organism: Oxycera nigricornis; assembly: GCA_963942545.1. Taxonomy (NCBI): domain Eukaryota; kingdom Metazoa; phylum Arthropoda; class Insecta; order Diptera; family Stratiomyidae; genus Oxycera; species Oxycera nigricornis. The sequence goes on along the minus strand of OZ012662.1, from coordinate 24,937,132 downwards.
TGTGGCATTGCGAGCAAAAAAAAATTGTGTATTTTCAGCGAACAGAACAACGAATCAACTGAAGAGAAGTAATTTCATATTTGAATTGTTTCATTCGCTAAATTCCACATAAAATCATTCAATTCCATTTTTGATTAACATACCTGTGGAAATGGTTTATTCTGTATCCTATAGCCACCTTCCTCCCAATTAACTAATCTAATATCATTATTTGTAAGTGGAGCTCCAACTCTGCCATATGACATGTCATATTCTAGAAAAATCAATAAATAAATTGAGGATTAAGGATTATCAAAGGGTCTAATACTTACGATCTAACACTGTAGCTCCTGAAGTAGTTTCCGTCAATCCGTAGCCTTGAATAACGTCCACACATAAACAAACTTTGATTTGTTCATTTGTATCTGGTGATAGTGGAGCACCGCCTGACATCATAACACGAACACGACCCCCCATAAGTTTTGCAACTTTCTTGAAAATTACTCTGCAAATATTCACAAGAAAACAAAATGAAGTTGATTTTATCATTGGTTCAATCATGATTTCGTACTTATCAATCAATGGTGTTTTATATCCTCTCGATGTCCATTTCACTTTGTAAGCATATGCGAATTTGAATAAAGCCTTTGTTAGTGGTGAGCCCGAGTTCACTTTGTCATTTATTCCTTTCGATATGCGATCTAAAATCAGCTGGAAAATTGAGAGGAAACGTTGATCAATGCTGAACACTTAATTTTAAGTTTAAGAGAAAGCTTGTACATAATCTTCACTAAGCGAATATTAAACTAACATTCAATCAGTGAACTAATTTGATTATTTACAAGCCTACGCGAATCCGCTGCCTATGAAGTAGCAATAAACTTACCGGCACCGTTGTCATGCACGTGGGCTTCAATACAGTCGCATCACCTTTACATCCTTTCATGATTTTACTGCTTGTATCAATTAACGTCAATGGAGTGGAGTAACCGATTGGGACACCAGTCAACAGGCAAACACTTTCAGCAAGCAATTCAAACACGTGGGCGAGCGGCAGGAATCTAAAAATAACAGGACCAAATTACTATCCGAATCTTTTCCTAATGGCAGTATTCCATGATGTATGGTGTGTGAGAGTATGTGTTGAGCACTTACCCGATAAGGACGTCATCCGGATATATGGGAACGAAGTCACAAAATCCTTTCATGGTGGCAATGCAATTTTTATGAGACAATAGTACGCCTTTTGGAGTACCTGTTGAGCCTGATGTGTACATGATAATTGCTGTGTCAGCCGGTGTGGGTGAAACGCCCTCTGTGGGAAGCAGATATGATAATAATTAATGTCATTTATTATTCAGCCTCATGCGTGGGTTGAACAAAGAATCAAATAGAAAAGTGGCTACATACGAAGTTAAATTATGATATACATATAATGAATAGTTTCGGACTCGAGAACAATAGATCAAATAAAGTTAGAAAAATGAGGGAGAGGATTTAATGGATGATGACGAATCTTATATCTTCATATCGTTTGAAGTATCCATTGAAAAGAAATAAAAGTGGTTCTCTTTTAACGACAGTAATAGTGACTTTGGAAGAAAGTATGTATGGTTGCTTGAAGAATTAACTTTTAATAGTTCAAATACACTGACGGGCAATTGGTTAGGTACACCCAAATATTTTGAGTTCCCTAGAAATCGGGGAGGTATACCAAAAGAAATCGATAATGGAAATTCCAATCATAAAATCCAATTTCTAGAATAATCACACACGAACGTTTACCTGGATTCATTTATTTAAGATTGTGCATATAAAAGCGGAGCAGCTGATTAGGTACGTTATTCTATTTTGGACTGAGTACAGTGAGTGTCCTATTATTTTTCTGTGAGAATTTGTTTTGATAAAATTAACATAACATCTAAAAAAATGGGAAAAAGAAATCAGTTGCACCTGGAAGAAATGGGAAAAATAAAAGCCTTATAGGGGAGGAGAATAGTAGAAAATATCGGTCGTAGTGCCAAAGCAGTGTGCCGCCGTCTCCAGGATCCGAAAAAATTCGGCATAATTTAGCAAAGAGAGATCAAAACTGCAACCATTGAGAGAGAACGGTGCCAAATTTTGAGGGTAGCGTCAAACTCTACGTTAAGTGTGAGAAGAATTGGTGAACAAGCAGGAACTTCTGCAAGTGTCTGGACAGTACGAAAGGTAATAAAAGAAAGCCCAACAATAAAACGGCTCCGTTTGAAAAAAAAACCAACGTTAACGCAACGACATCAGCAAGCAAGGTTGCAGTTTGCTCGAAACCACATCAGCTGGGATGAAGAGCGGAAGAAAGTAGTCTTTTCCGGTAAAAAAATATTCTGTTTGGATGGTCTTGATGGCTTCTTATATTATTTCCATGATATTCGGAAGGAGAGGAAATATTTATCCCGCCACCACAGAAGAACGGGTTCAATTATGATATGGGAAGCCATATCCTATATGGGGCCTGTAAAGATCAAAATTTTAAGAGAAAAACAGATCGCACAAACGTACGTGGATCTACTATGAACGGCAGCAGCCGATTTTGATGAAATCTTTCAGAAACATTGATTGGATTTTTCAACAAGATCTGACGTCCATTCATACTGCTCGTTGTGTTAAGATGGTTTGAGGCAGAAGGCATCACAGTTTTTGATTGGCCATTACTTTCGCCCGACCTCAACATCATAGAAAATATCCGGGGATGGTTGTCTAGGAAAATTGACGATAATGGCGAGCAACATGAGAATGTTGCAATGCTAGGGGAAGCAATAGAAGAAGCTTGGGCTAATATTCCTCTATGTTTTTATGAAAATTTGTATGAATCTATGAAAAAAGATTATTTGAAGTCATTAGGAATAATGGTAAAGCTACTCATTATTGATAAATGCAATAAATTGTCGCAATACTCATGTGTTTAATTTACTTAGTTTACTGTGCGAAATTATACGAAATTTTACGTTTTTCAGCAATGTACCTAATCAGTTGCTTCGCTTTTATGTGCACAATCTTAGATAAATGCATCCAGGCAATAGCTCGTGTGTGTAATTATTCTAGAAATTGCATTTTATGATTGGGATTTCCATTGGCAATAAAACCATCATCGATTTTTTTCTACACCTCTCCGGCTACTAGAAAACTCAAAATATTTGGGAGTACCTTACCAGTTCCTCGTCAGTGTATGTTCACTCCGGTTTCTCGATGCAGGAATTGCTTATTAGGTCAGAAAAAATGCAATTGTTTGCACGATAGAAAGAATGTTTGCTTCATTATTCTAATTTGGAGAAACGGTTCACTCATAACTTTATTGGAACCACGCCTTACTTTCTCGTAAACAAGAATCGTTATGCTGCAAACATTGCGATTTTCATAGATCGACTATCAAGATACTTAATTATACAGCGAAACATACTAGAATGGTGGCTCCCAATCATAATCTGAATGAAATTCAACCCTGACCTTCCACCACTTGGACGTCTCACATACAAAATGAATATTACTTATATTATATCAAACATTTTTTGTGGTTCGATTCGAGCCAAAGGGTAAATATATTCGAAAAATTCTGTACCAACCGTTCAAACCCCATTATCAGCATTAAGACGAACAAAATGTGTATAATCACTTACGGAATTTGCTATCTTGTCCCATACGAATCACTTGCGAGAAAGGAATTATTTTCACGTTATCCTTGAAGCCGGTTGTTTCTGTTTTGTGTAGCTGGTCCTCCATATAAACGATTGTAGTCACCTTTGGTAGCTCGGCCAGCAGTGATTTGAATTTCGGTAGAAGTTCATGTGAAGTGATGACCATAGTTACCTCCGTTTCATTGATACCTACCAGGAAATAATTAAATAGTACTATGCAATATGATTATTCTCTTCAACTTACAATGCGCTACACCTTCATCCCCTAACGTAGCGTATACCGTCACAATTGGCATATTCTGCTTGAAACAACCATGCGCTGCAATCATCCATTCCGCTCGGGTTTCAGCAAATATAACAACATTGTGCACTGGTTTTTGTCCCAATTCGCGTAAACCACGACCAAATGACGATGCCAATTTATCCACTTCAATATAGTTTTTCCACTTGTATTCACCCATATTGTATTTTTTGAATACACGACCATTTGGTTGGAGTTCATCCTCTTCACTTAAAATCTGTCTGGTACCCAGACAACGTTTTGTTGAATGGATTCTCGTTACATAGTTGAAAATTTTCTCGAGCGTATCAATGTTATTTTGCAGCATTTTAACATGAACCTCACGAGGAGGTTCTGTAGTTCGATATGTGACTTGATGATCATCTTGTGAAATGACTTTAGCCTGAAAGTAGAGAAAAAGGAATAGAGTATTGTTCGCTGAATAACGGATATGTTTGCGCTAGAAACAATCAGTGTTAATAGTCCTTGTCCAATTCCTTTCGTTGATTGTTAATTAATTAACATATCAATTATAAATAAAATATAAATTTAATCGCAATAGTACAAATTGTTTCTACGTTGCAAATTTTAGATGCTATCAGGAAACATCATAAATTTTCATGTCGGTTTTTATCTCAAAACATTCGAAGAATGCATAAGGATAATGCTTAAATCTTCTTCTTAAAAAAAATTCAAGTGTTCTATTTTAAGGGGGTAGTACTGGTTAAAATGCTAGAAAACAGCCTAATTTTCAATTTTTTTCTCAGCTCCGTTATTGTATATAAATTTTAAAATTTGCATGGGTAAAATACACATTTTGTAGATTCCAATAAAATATATTTTTCTTTTTTTTCTCATTTTTCTACTTATTTATAGTGGGCGCCAAAGTTCATGTCTCGAAAAATGCCTCGTCCCACTGCGGACAGATAATCTCAGGAATGAAAAATTTGAAATAAAAAAACCAAACCGCATTTTAAAGAGGAATGTTTCTTACGTGGTAATCTACTACAATATTTTGAAAAAATGATCAAAAAAATAGCGGTTGTTTGATTTTTTTCGAAAAATTGCTTTTTTCACTTTGTTTCGCTTGCCATATTTTTTGGATTTATTTTTGGCATATATTCTGGTAGATTACCACACAAGATACTTGAATAAAGTAGTGCACCAAATTTGACCTCAATCGGAATAAGTGAACGCAGTTGGAAAAACGTCATTTCGAGAAAAACGCGTTTAAAGTTTCGATTACCCAAAAAAATCGCTTACCAAGGGAAAAAGGCGTGCGCGCTCAAACTGTCTTAACTTCTTTATTTTTGGGAATATCTTAATAAAATTTTGAGACGTAATTTCTGAAGGTATAATAAATTGAAAAATGAATAATTGATTTATCAAAATTATAACCGGTACTATCTCCTTAAGAGATTATAGAGCATAAATAAGAACAAGATAGCTTTAGCTGATAAATGATATAACAAAATGTTATAAATAACAGCACAAAAGCTTTTTTATTTATGCGCTGGTATATTTTATTCGTCCTTTTTCGGAGTCCTTATTCCAGCAAGACTGTACATATCTTTAGCGATTACTGAGAAAATTCTAGTTTCTCTTGGGAATAAATAGTGAATGTAGTTTCTTAGCTGAGCAAAGCTTCAACAAGGAATGTTAAGTTATTTTTTTTCTATCGGCTCTAGATGGTTCCTCAAAAATATTTTTTATATTTTTATAAATTCAATGTGCAGACCATCTCCAATTTTATTAATTTGTAGATATATAGATTGTGATCAGCGATAGAATCATAGTACTCTTAGTTCGGACCTCTTTTTAAAGAGAAATGAGGAGTCCATAACAAAACATATTAAGGGGGTAATCTAGTGAAGGACCCGAAAAACTGGATGCATTTTTAAATTGATGTACAAAAAAACGGCAAAAGGTATTGACTTGAAACTTTGTATATTCGTTAATTAACATTTAAAGGGAAAAAATTCATGTTTATTGAAGAGAAAAATACAACATGGCGGCCGCGGCAATGAAGTACTCAATTAGCATCAAAAAAAATTAATTGCGCCTCGTAAAATTGTCGTCCGTCGTTTATTGTCTAAATAACTAGAAAATATTTGAATATTTGCTTTCAGATCAATATTTTGGCCACAATTTTACCAGGCGCAATTGAATTTTTTTTGGTGCTGATGGACTATTTCATTGCGTCGGCCGCCATTTTGATTTTTTCTCTTCAATAAATATGAACTTTTTCCTTTAAATGTTTATAAAGAAATATACAAAGTTTCAACTCAATACCTTATGTCGTTTTTTTTGTACATCAATTTAAAAAAGCATCCATTTTTTCGGGCTCAACACTAGACTAGTCCCTTAAGTTCATTAGAATAATTTTTCATTACTTCAGAAAAATACATAGTTTACTCGCACGACAATCTTTGTTATCTGCTAGAATTATTTACTGTGAAATAGTTCTTTAACCTACATAGAATATACTATACAAGAGTTGTACACAATTGTTTGTCAGTAGAACAAAAGATAATAAATACATTTACACTCAATAAAATAAATATATCAGAAATGGAAATGTTACGTTTTATTATCAACCTCCTTAAGGGGTCTACCCTCTTTTAGCAGTGTAAAAACGGGTTATTTTCAATATTTTATAGATAGGTTTAAATTATAAATATTGAAAAAGGAAACACTCAATAAATACACTCCCGAAATACACAAAAAAAAAAATTTTATCATTGCAAATGCTGGTTGAAAAAATGAAAAAACGAGAGGGGTGTGCGCTGTTGATGAAATTTTCGAGATGGTTGGTCTGAAACAAACGAAATCAAATTTAGGTTCAGTATGTTAATAGCTATAGCGCGAATAGGGCGATTTTTGATTTTTGCAAAATTGACAAAATGGCGGACATTTTTCGAAAAAATACGAAAAAACATGCTTTTTTTCACCGTATGTGGCCTAAAAAAATATATTTCAAATACATATTTCACGCTATAGCTGTCGTCATAAATAATGTCTGGTAAAAATTTGGTGACAATCGGTCCAGTAGTTCCCGAGATTTCATCAACGCGGCGTCGAAAAACGTTGTTTTGAGAAAAATGCGGTTCAAGTTTTTTTAAATGAATAATCGCGCTCGAGTGGCAAAGTGAAAGTTGCCCAAAAATACAGTTAGACTGCTCCGATATTTTTAAAATTTTAATATGATATTTCTGTATATACGAGGGTGGGCTCATAAGTCGCGGGCCTGACACAGAGATGGCGCCTCTATATAAATTTTTCTATCGGCATTCTTTAGTACTATCTTTCATTAGCTTATATATAAATTTTCAGGTTATGACATCAATTAGTATTCATTTGACAGCCTTTTGATCAAAACACTATTGACATTTTTACAAAAATGGAAGATTTTGAAAAACGTGCAGTTATAAAATACTTTCATTTAAAGGGTTTGACGTCTTTTCAAATAAAAGAGGAGATGGACAACACACTGACCGGCTCTTCACTATCATATTCAATGGTTAAAAGATGGGTTTCTGAATTTAAAAAAGGTTGTACGAGCACTGACAACACCGGAAATAGTGGAAAAAAATCCACAAAATAGTGCTAGAAGACCGCAGATTAAAATTGTCTGAGATAGCGGAGACTGCAAAAATATCAAAGAGCGCGTTGGCAATATTTTGCACATGAGGAAGCTCTGCGCAAGATGGGTGCCGCGCTTGCTAACGTCTGAGCAAAAGTTGAAAGGGAAAACTGTTTCAAGTGAGAATTTGGCACTCTTTAAACGAAACCCTGACGAATTTTTGCATCGATTTATAACTATGGATGAGACATGGATCCACCACTACACTCCTGAAAATAAAAAAAAAACAGTCAAAACAGTGGGCAGCAACCGGTGAACCAGTCCCAAAGGCAATTTTGTCAGCTAACAAGGTTTTACCGAGCGTTTTTTGGGATGAATTGCGGAATTATTTTTATTGATTACCTTGAAAATGGTAAAACCATCCATGGCGAGTACTATGCACATTTATTGGATCGTTTGAGCAAAGAAAAAAAAACAACATTTGGCGAGAGAAAAATCTTGTTTCACCATGAGAATGCACCAGCACATTCGTCAATCGTTGCATCAGGTAAAATTCACGAATTAAAGTTCGAATTGCTTCCTCAGCCACCGTATTCGCCCGACTTAGCACCCAGCGACTACGCTCTGTTCCCTAACCTCAAAAATTGGCTTTGTGGACAAAGATTTGAGAGCATCGAGGATGTTATTACTGCTGTGAATGGATATTTTGAGGAGCTCGACGTTTCGGTTTATAAAGACTATATAACTAAATTAGAGCACCGGTATGAAAAATGTATTAGTCTTGCTAAGGACTATGTTGAAAAATAAAGCAAAAAATAAAGCAAAAAAATAAACCAAAAAAATAAAGCAAAAAAAATAAAGAAAAAAAATAAAGCAAAAAAACTCAAAAAATCTTGTTTTCATTGTCAGGCCCGGGACTTATCAGCCGACCCTCTATATACTTTCCAAAAATGTAATAAAAAAATATAGATTTTTGGAAAATTATAAAGAGGGTAGACCCTTAAGTGCTGCTTTGGTCAGATTAGTGAACATTTAGACCGATATGCAACTCAGTAGCCTCGAAGGTTACTAGAGCAACGAAGAAAATACATTGTTATATTGCGTGGGAAAATGTGCCACTCGACTTTGAAAATGAAGCAATCCATGGTATTTTGGATCCAGTTATGCTGAATCCGTCAGTTCTATTTAGTGTTTACTTTTAGAAATGATCCTTTCAGAGTGCTTTCGTTTCTAATGGTAGATTATTCGCAAAAAAGTAACATTAGTTACAAAAAAATACACCACGTAAGCACGACTACACAAATACAAAAAAAATCATCGCTATCACTGCGCTAGCGTTAATGCATGAAACGATAACCATCGCATTATATTATTAGCCCCCTGTCACGCTACTTTATTATCTAATCTACGTAAATATCACAATACGTTTATATTGGTCATAAAGTTCAAGTGACAATTATTTACAACACATTCAGACGTTTTGTTAAGCTTTCCCTATGTGCGTGAGGCTTATTAAAAATTGATATTCCTATGGATTCCGTGAAGCTTAACTGTTCACACCAGCATTGTTTGCGAGGCATCGATTTAACGGCCATTTGCAACAGATCTTTAGACATCCTTATCCTAAATATTAAGAAGGTATCTACAGATAAAATTCAAACATTACTTTATTCGATATATTCAATATGTGGTCGTGAAATGCATATGTGTGTCATTTCACCTTAGCGACCATAATTACCATGTTTTGTGGGTCATCAAATTAATCCAGCAATTACCATCCAGGTAAGTTGAACTTCAATCAGACAAAAAATTTAATTTTCAAATGTCCAAAAGAACAACGTGTCATTGCTTCTAATTTATGTCTAATTGATTTTACAAACCGATAGTCCGTTCACTGATATCAAACGGAAATTCCATGTGAACAAGTTAAGTACTGAGGCCAAAATCAACCACAAAAAGAGTATCGGGAAAATCAAAATTAAATCGATTGCTGACAATAGCAAGTTGATTCCCGTCTGCTTAACTAGAAATCAATTTCCAATTACAGTTGTTTGTTAATGTAATTACAAAGTAATTCAATTTAAAATAGATCATTTGCATTGCGGCGTTAGTGGCAATTGCACGCGATATTTTGAGATTCAAGCCAATTGTTTCAATAAACTGGATTGTAGGCATTTATAAGGTTAAATTTATCCAGGTATCTTTTTGAAATGAGAAAGTTCTCTGTAGAAATCTATATAAAATATGATTCCGATCAATAAAATTGATTTTTTTCACTATCGAATTCGTGACGTTTGCTCAATTGATATGTCATTGATGGAAAATTAGATCTAATTCATGAGGGCATTCAAATTGGTTTTCAAAATGGGGTGACTGCCGTTTATTGATTCATAAATATCAATACATGCAGTCGCAAATTTAAATAAAGTAATATAACTATTGATTTGAACCCCTCTTTCGTGTAGTGCATGATTTAGGATCAAATAGTATTTAAACGAAATTAAACACTCGGACTTTGGGTGATTTGTTGGTTTCTTTTCAAAGTGCGTGTTATGTCGACACCGGCAACGGTGGCGCGCTTGAAATATTAACAGATATTTAGTGTGCAATTTTCGCTAAGAGAAATTGGTAAGACACGGGAAAAATAATTTGCAAAAGAAGTGCTGTGTCGCAGGAATCGTGCAAAAATTTAATTTTTTTTAAGTCGAAAGGAAGCTCTGTCAAAGCCTGAATTTGATGGCACAGGGCTACTTTCTACCATCAAAGGCACACCATCCTAATTCAAACCTTTGTCTGATGCAGAGCAATCGGGTAATGCCGGGAAGGGTTGCTAGCTTCTTGCTGATATTCAGAAATAAGGCGTGATACGCCCGTATCTTTGAGAGTTTTCATTCAATAAATTTTTAAATTTTATGAAGTAGTACCCGCAGTTTGTGCAATGTAGGTAACTATGGGGACATGAAATAAAATCTCTTCGCAGCGACCTACGAACATCAGGGATCTGTCGTTGAATATCTGCGCAGATTTTTGCTGTCGATAAGTTAATCTGTTCAAATCGTATGAAAAGTCAGTTATATCTGATTTCACGTTCTCGTGAGGATAAGGCGCAGTATGCAATAACAACTGTCGTTGTCGTCTAAATTTTGAAAGCATTTTTTCATGTATACTTTCGCGATCATAAAGCGGTGGATAATTTCTTGACGCTAATTACTGTCATAAAAGTACTTGTCTGAAAATGATTTTCTTCAACGATCTTCGTATACCATCTTATAACATATATTCAATTCACACTCTTACGAATTAAGATACATGCACATGATATTCATGTCCTTTCTCAATAAACCAGAAAGTATTCCGGATTCATTTAAAAAAATTACAAGTACAACTTCATATTTTACATGTGGATACTACGAATGTTCAGGATACGATAATGCGTACTTTCAACAAAGACGTTTTTAGTATACATTAATCACCGCGACAGTTGATTAAATTTAGTTGGTTTTATTGCACCGCAAGGAAATTAGCGTAACGAACAAAAAAGCAGAATGTGTGACTTAAAATCAGGGGAAGCTAAATAATATGTTGTATTTGATGGGATTAAGGGGGAAAACCACTGTAGGATGTTTAAAAAATTCAAAATTATTTTGTTGCTCTAAAGTATATCTTATCATCATAGAAATCATGTAGCAAAGTTTCATTTAGTGAAAAAATCTCTAAGTGTTCGAAACTTTAAATTAGCGCGGCGCCTCTCACTGCTCTTTTGGAGCACAATCCGCGCGTATCCCCGCGCGCTGTTGGTATTAAAATTTAGCACAATTTTAAATATATATCTTCAAAACTGTACACGTACTCTGTTAGTTGAACGTTAGCAGAGAACGCTGAAGTACGTATTTTGCAGACTAGAGGTATATCAAATTTATTCATGATTTTTCACTAACTTAAACTTTAAACGCGTTTATCTCGGACCAACATTTTTCAAACTGGCCGTACTCCTATCTCAAACAATTTTTGTTCGATTTACTTGAATTTTTTACAGTATGTTCAAAACTAGTGTCTGCTAGAAAGTACGTAGGATTTTCTCTAATGTTGCATACTTCAATTGTTATTCACAATTTTCGAGGGTTTATTTACGTTTTTTTACATTTCTTTTTCAAAATGACGCCATTTTGTCAAAAATCAATTTAAAATTTTCTTATGTTTTATCGACAATTATTTGTTTGATAACCATAACCTTAACATTTCAGGAGAAATCGGTCCGGCCACGAAGCCATGAAAAAATAAAGCGTTTCTGGAGAAATGCTAGGGAGCCGCCATTTTGTTTTTTAAAGTTCTGAAAAAATTCAAAGAGGATGTCAAATATTTGTACAATATAGATCTTTTTACCAAATTTCGATATGTTGCTTGGTTTTTTGAGAGAAAAATTCCCAAAAATGCCTTTTTTTACCTCTACAGTGGTGTTCCCCCTTAATAAATAATAAGAATTACTGAATCGTATAATATAGCTTTTAGTTTATGAGCAAAGTGTTGAAGCACTCGTCTCACTGATACACGAAGCATCGCACAATTGTTTGATTATAGCTGATTTTTTGCATGAAGCGAGCAAGGTCTTTTAGCGGGACAAATATCCAATACGTATACTGAAGAATGCCACAGTTTTGCCGCCGTGAGACTGCTTAAGAGTAAAAAATCGAGAAGATATTTTAACGCACAAACAAGGATTCTGACGTAAGGCAAAATACGCAGATGGTCCGGAATTTCGGAGGATAAATTCATAGATTCGCATAGAATTAAGAACATGCATGGTTAACACGACACATCACAACTTCTTACGTGATTTTGCCTATAAATATATTATACTCTAATCTCTGATGATAGTTAAAATGATTAGAAAACAGTTTGAATGATTTGGAAAAAATTTTAAACGGTTTGGATAAAAGTTTAAATGCTTTGAGAAAAGTTGGAATGAAGTAAGAACAGTTGAAACGATTTGGGAAAAGGTTTTATTGGGCTGAATTTAAAAAAAAAAACAATTAACATGAAAACGACACTATATACTCCTCGTGAAGCTCCTGAATTGATGGAGTTTACCATTAATTTCGTCCATATATATGTAAAATTAGAATTTTCCATATTTTTCTTCAATACTCAAAATTTCTATGTAATCAACCAGCTCCGAATTATAAATAATTAAAATTGGCAAAATAACGTACATTTGAATCAGTTAGGAAAACTATTTTTTTTTGGTTCGAGATACAATCAAAATTAAAGCAATACAAGGCAAATATACATCATGCCCTAGCGAGAGCTGGCACCGAGCTTCAGGAATATACACTTACCCCCGAAGTCGGCCAACCTCTAGCTTCCATAAAGCTAGGATTTAAGCAGCACTACTTGGAGGCTGCGAATAGGGCCTGGCTGCTCGAAGAAAGCTGTAGCACAACCAAGCAAACTTGGCACGCACTGTGCTCCAAACGCACCAAGCAGCTCCTCAATATAAGCCGGGAGTTCCGTCGGTTCCGTACTGGCGGGACACTGTCTGATCGGCAGACACGCAGAAAGATTGGGTGTCCCTTTCAATGATTTCTGCCGAAGTTGCAGATCAGAGGAGTTTTGCAGGCTTTTATTAATATATATATATTTTGAAATATCGGAGTAATTGTATCTTCTGCATCAATCAACTGTAGAATATCCCCTCAACAAGAAAGCGAAGTTTAAAAATAAACAATATTTTTTATTATTTAAAAGACATTAATAGACCAGGGCGGATCTGTTTTTAATTGTGTGTGTATGATGGGGGGGGGGGGGAGGTTGTACACTGACTTTTGCAGGAAAAGTTGTGAAATAACTCGTATAACAATAATTGACTTATGCTCCCTCTCAAAAAAGTCGGGAACATCAAAAAAAAATATCGAAATGTTCACTAACTTTAAAACAGTTCAGTTTAGGTCAAAGTTGAGTGGCAATAAAAGTTGCGTAATAAAATTTTCTATAAGATAGGATTTGTTAAAAAATCATAAAACATTTAACCCTTGCTGCAAAATTGCAATAAATATGAAAAAAAAACAGGGAGAAAAAAGCCTTTTTAATTTATTTTTTTACCACTTAAAATACACTCAAGACCTTCATATTTCGCTTAATTTTTTTTACAATATCATAAAATAGCAAACAAATTTTCATCAAAATCGATTCAGTAGGTTGCCCATAATAATTGTGCAATCTAAATTTATTTAAAAAAAATCAAAAATTTTGAAGCCTATTTTATTTCAGTAATAATCGGTACTAACCAATGAATTTCGCCTTCCAAAAGTTCTAATGATTCTTATTTTCTCATCAAACGCAGTAAAGATCAGAAGGTCAGGATAAAAGCCAACAACAGCAAATAGACACGTAGGTGATAGTGTTACTGTCAAAACGGTTTTGATCTTGTAAAAGCCTTCAGCAATGTTAATAAAAATTTGATTGTTTTGCATTCAACAGACGAAGCTACTTAATGTGGGAACGCAATCGAAGACTTAGGATAATTGAAATCTATCTCTGAAAAATTGGTATAAATAATGCTCTTACGTTCAATAATAAGAATTTGATATAATCTCCTTTACAATTACAATAAATGTATGATTGCCTTTTAATTTGTTGTGCTTCCTCGTTAGAAGCATTTATACTATCTGTTAAAATATACTATTTTGCTTTATCTCGTTATTATATAATTTACCTAACCCGCGACCCTTTATTCATTCTTGGCCTTGATTTAAATTAGATAAGATGTGGTACCCACATGGAAAATAATCTAATAAAATTTGCTGATAACCCCAGCATATATTAGACAAACAATAAAATTATATTGGACTTAGGCGAGAGTTCAGGAATTTGCAATTATTTCAGTATCTTTCAAGCGATTTACTTGTCGACACGCATGATTGTTTATAAATCATATATTTCACACTTTTCTAATCTTCTTTCTTCACAATTTTTAAAAAAATAAGTTCCTAAATTCCATGAACTTGTCATAGGGTGTTCATAAAGATTGTCACGTGTGAGTTATTAAATTTAGCGCATTTTTCAATGGTCGTAATTACATGCATATGGTCTTTGACTAATAATTTTAACAAAACATATGCCGACGAAGTTGCCCTAATATTAAATAATTAAATTTTATCAAACTGTTTAAATGTTGCTGATATTCTCATTTATAATTGAACTACGGTGTAAGCAATCTGAACTTATTTGAACCTACACGTTATCTCTTTTTGTCTGATTGAATAAATTTTTATCGGTCTGTCTGCAAATTATCGCCAAATTTTATTGAACAAACTTCGCATTTTTCTATTTTATCTACCTTCTTGAAAGCTATTGTTTTCTTTACGATTTTGAATTTAAAAATCAAAATATCGGATACACTCTTATATATATTACTGTCATTTTTACAGAATCCAAATATTTTCTAGCAATGCTGTACTAGCTATTGTTTCTTTCCTGTATGTACTATTGGATTTTATTTATTTAAATATAAAAGTGTTGCAACTATCCTACCTTCACTCTCCTGGACAACTGTCTTCGTTTCCACGGCTGTTGCAGCACTAAATATACTGGTAGAGTAATTATATCACATACAAAGGCAATTGCCTTGAAAGCGCCAATCGCTGTCTGGACCCAGAAGCTCTCCATCCTGAAAACATCCAAAAATATCACTTTTAACACGTCACTATACACAAACTAATAATTTTTTTCTTAGAGAGATGGATACACGACGGACCTTATTTTTATCGAATATTAACTATACTGTTCATGCCACTCAAACGTGCGGTAGCAAAGTGTAAAAATTAATATTACGACCTGTGCTTTTGCGACTGAACTTCAATCTCAACTGAACTGATTAAAAAATTAAGTGCTTTTAATGATTGTAAAAACGTGGTTGTTATCAGCGTTAACACGCCAACAAATATAGTATCATATTCACTATCATCATTCGCTAACTTTATCATCGTATATAAGTTTATGTGAGTTGGAGCCACTATTCGCTACACAGGAGCTAGAAACGTAAGGGCGGCTCGTTTGTGTAGATTTATGTTAAGCTACAGTTAATAATCGTGAGAGAACGATGTATTTCAACGTTCACCACTGTATGTTCATCATAAGTTCAGCAAGAAATAAAGGTGGATGTGTAGCATCAAAAAATAAGATAACATGCACCCGTTGTGGAGGACTTTTTTTGCATTGATTTTTCAGCGGAAAATTGGCTGCCTCAATTTTTGATTGGAGAGAATGACCAGCATTACATGATAATGATTGCGGTAACCTATTAACTAGGTATAATGTTATCATAAATGACAGAATATTAATCGAACTTCGTAACATATTTTCCATGAATTTCCCATTTCAAGCAGTGAAATTCGGAAAGAATGTGGAATCTTTCGTTAAAGAGTCAAAGACCTTCCGAACTTATCGTAGTATTGCTTTCTGTTGATACGCATACAGTCACAACTACTTTATTAGTTGATAATATCAGCAATTGAAAAGTGGGAAAATTTCTTTTTAAATATGACGTCGAACAAATCTCTCACAACTGATCCAATCTTCTTTTTTTCCAAATAAAACAACTGTTGAAAAGCATATCGTGAAATTGAAGCTTAACCTATTAACCAGTTGCTGTTATCAGATGTAATACAATCCTGACTTTTTTGATTTATTATAAATCACCCATGTCTACATATTTGCGTAATCACAAATTGATTTATATAAATTCGATTTGAAAGTGATAAAAATGCGTTTACTATAAAACGCACGACTCCGGAAGGTAAATGGTAGCGATAGCAACAATTTCTAGTCAGGCTGATTGAACTTTGCTCGTCAGGTGTAAAGTCTCTTAGTTTAAGTAATAAAATAGTTGATTAATTTCACAGATGTGAGAAATAATTGGAGTTGATATGAATTTTATCAGTTTTCCAGGAAAATGCGCTCCCATATCTTTATTTGTTACAGTCAAAAGTATTTGCAACTACTGATGGTAGACCGAAATGAGTACAAAACAGGATGGTTTCGCTCCATGTTGTTTTACTTGGTCCTTAAGGGGGTAGTACCGGTTAGAATGCTTAAAAACAGCCTAATTTTCAATATTTTTTTTCTCAGCTCATTTATTGTATATAAATTTTAAAATTTATACAATACACATTTTGAAGATTAAATTTTTTTTTCCATTTTTCTACTGATTTATAGAGTGCGCTAAAGTTGATGTCTCGAATAATACCTCGCCCCACTGCGGGGAGATAATCTCAGGATTGAAAAATTCGAAATAAAAAAACTAAACCGCATTTTAAAGAGGAATGTTTCTTACATGGTAATCTACCACAATATTTTGAAAAAATAATCAAAACAAAAAATAGCGGTTGTATGAATTTTTTTCGAAAAATCGCTTTTTTCATTTCATTTTGCTTGCCAAATTTTTTAGGGTTGACTTTTGGCCTATATTGTGGTAGATTACCACAAAAGATACTTGAATAAAGTAGCACACCAAATTTGATTAACATCGATTCGGCCAATCCGGAGAATGAGTGTCCACAGTTGGAAAATCGTCATTTCGAGAAAAACGCGTTTAAAGTTTCGATTATCGAAAATATCGCTAACCAAGCTAAAAAAAAAAGGCGTGCGCGCTCAAACTGCCGCAACTTCTGTTTTTGGGAATATCTTAATAAAATTTTTAGACGTGATTTCTAAAAGTATTATAAATTGAAAAGTGAAAAATTGATTTAAAATTATAATCGGTACTACCCCTTAAGTGCTTCATGAGAAAAAATCTTCATATAAAACTTTGTGGTTAAAAGTTTCAGCGTCGTTCGACGACCGGGGTACCGTGGTATTGAACTAAGGTTTAATGCATTGTACCGCCTCCTTTCGTTCCAAAAACAATTCAAGAACTAACTCTAAGAACCTTAAAACATGAAAATACTCATCAAACTAGAAGCTGAAGTAACAGCTTACAACATATTCACCAGTTTAGTCTCAATGTTAAACACACTACAATTGTGGCGTGATTAATTATTCCATGGACGAATTGACCCAGATAAGTAACTAAGACTTAGATTTGCGATGCAAGTCGTTTAGTTTTCTAAAACTTTAAAAATAGCTTAAAATGTTTGATTTGTAACCGACTGTCATATATGGAAAATACGTAATTATCTAACGACAATAGTGAAATTTGAAAATCGATATTACGATAATTCCCGCTTCTTTACATTGTACCTTGAAATACACAGACAACAGGTTAAGGAGAACTGTTATAATTTCCATTATTATTATTTTCAATTATGAAATAACTGGATATTTGCTAAATCTATAAATTGTTTAATTGTTTTATAGCTAATCATTGGGCGGCATGAACTTGGAGCATCATGACCCTTTATTCATTCATAATTTATGAGAAAAAAATGAACTATCTTTTCCGGAAACGAAAAAAACTTGTTTTCAACTTTTCCTTTAAATTAATGGTAAAAATTCGTCAATTTCTAATATAATTCATAAGAAAAAATTTCTTTCAAAAATTTTGAAGAACGAATTGCTCTACGATTTTCTGTTAATAATAAAAATTATAAATATAAAAAATATATATGTATATACCATAGATGTCAATTTGTTGATGGTTAGTCTTCTAATCCTTTATAAGTCACGATTTCACATGAATTAGTCTTTTCTAAAACCACACTTATAACAGTAAATGATTTTTCAGGATACAAAAAACTGCTTCCTCAAAAAATAATTGTTCAAACAATTTTGACTCCAAAGAATAGATACATAAAAACATTCTCACGAGAATTTTTAGAAAATTAGATCGTAAAAAAAGCTAAAACTTATCAAGAAATTGGAACAAATATGGGGTTTTGCAAATATTGACTTACAGATAGATTTAATAAAAATACCAAATATCGATTAATAAAGCAATGTTTAAAGTATTTTGAACTACAAATGCGGTATTAAAATAGAAAATTCAATAAAAAACAATTTCATCAGCTCTCTCACTCCTGGGGATTTTTTGCATGGACTCGAAAAAATAGTTACCATAGCTATTTTTTTCAAATGTGTATCCTTTACAAACTATATTTGTAGACACGTATTCATCTTAAAATTGTGCATAGCTTAACGACGAAAAATATATAACATGTCAGTTTTTTAGAAAAGACTGATTCACATGCTTCTCAAACTATGTTCAGAATTACAGAATATAATGTCCTTATAATTATTTCAAACATGATGCAAATCGCGGTATTTTTATTTGAATTTTTCTTGTGTATA
The DNA here is from genome assembly GCA_963942545.1 of Oxycera nigricornis. NCBI lineage: Eukaryota > Metazoa > Arthropoda > Insecta > Diptera > Stratiomyidae > Oxycera > Oxycera nigricornis. The sequence goes on along the minus strand of OZ012662.1, from coordinate 24,918,336 downwards.
ATTATACTAACAAAGGGAGGGTACGACATGGTAATCTCTGATCTTGGAACTTTGGTAGTAGGCATTGGCGGTATCCACCCCTAAAAGTAAAGAGGCGCACCTCCTTTGATGTTACAAGTTGTACATCAATTTATATAGCACAACAGGTATTTTAGTTTTTTTTTAGGTCTTCCAGAGTCAATTATGATTTATAATTGGGATTTTTAGTTGGAAACTAAACTGGAAAACAATTCTAAAATGTTTTCAACCAACCACGTGAGAGAGGTCCTCTAGTGATAATCACTCCAGAAAATATTCAATTTGTGAAAAAATGTTGTAGTATCTCACTGACTGCTGAAAATAAAAGAAATAACACTAATCGGCCTAGAATTCTCAGTGCAGTTCAAAAAGAGCTACGCTTTTAGATGTTACGGCCAGTTTGAAGAGTTTTGCCGTAAGGACCAAGAGAGATATTAAATTGATTATACGGATGACGAAACTAAGATCCTTTAGCATGATCCCACATCTAGAATAGATTCAATGGCCACTCCACACACCGAAAAGGTGAACCAATATAAAAAAAATCACCGAAAGAACTAGAAAAGTCGTAGTTATAATTTTTTAATAGACTACAATGAACGAAACGAACGTTAAGGATAATACTACAAAAACAGTAGAGAAATCGCAAGAGAAAATTAGTCGAGGCGACCATTTAATTCACGATAGTGGTCGAGTCCTTACGGTTACAATTTCTAAGGCTACAATTCTAGAATATGACTTCACCGGTACTAGTCATTTTCTTTACAGCCCTGATCAGGCCCTTTCTATTTTTTATTTTTAAAACTAAAAGCAGACTCACGTACTAAACAATTTGAGACCGATGATAAAACTAAACAGGCAAACAAGATTAAAATGGTCAAGTGATTTCCTATTTTTTCAACATTCCCAGTCATGTACAATTTCCCCCCAACATTTTATTAATATCATTATTCAGGCAAATATTCAACAGTATTCAGGCGTTGATTAATGATATTCCTTTGTTTTTTTAGCACATTTGATTCTCAGTCGTAAACAACATCATTATCATCTCATTATGAATAACAGACTATAGAATCTTTCATAGTAATTTATATTTTTAATTATTGTTATTTTTACTTATAACTAACTACCTTTGGAATCTATATTTATTTGCATCGATTTCAAATAGTTGTTCATAAATCAATTCTAAATCCATCAAGAACGAACAATGACCAATTTAATTGTAAAATTATTTCGCAATGCTTCAACCATATCCATGTGCACAATTACACACGTTATCGCGACTTTTTGTGGTGTGATACTTGTAAAAATTGCATGATATCCGACAATTTTACATCAGATTACTAAATGACAGTAGCTTAATTCGATAAATACTACACAATTAATGCGCAACCACATCAAACTTAACTACATGTAATTTCTTCGTTCAGATATCGCGTGACGCGAGGTGAATCGACCAAGAGCCAAGATCGTGTATTCACACTAAACTTGAGGGAGCATCAAGTGTTTTTACATCAGTGATTCATGAATGAAACACCACGTACGTACAAAGTTCCATTGGAACAACACAATTACTCTTTACAGCCAGTCATGGAGAGTCTGGGGGAAACGTTCGATCAGGCGATGTGGCTCAAAGGGCATGCATAACATCTAGAATGATTGTTTACTAACAATTACAACTCTCCTTGTTACTACATATTTCGTATGAAGAACAGCTGATAACGTATTTCAGGGGAAACGATCCATCAAGATGGGATCGTCACAATTCAGTATTTTGGATAGTGGCCTTCATGGACACAACGAAAAAATATTATTAGGAATATTTTTAAAAATGTTGGCAACCAGAAGCGGGCAAAGTCTGTCCCGCACGTTTGCGATCGCAGAAAGCATAAACAAGATTTGTTGTTGTTGTGAAATTTTTATAGATATCAGTCACATTCTGCAATAAACCTCTATCTTTATTAAATAAAACAACGGTCTGGCTTCGTGATTGAATAAAAGAAGAGATATTTCAGGTTTAATTTCTCAGAGCTATTCAAGGTAAAAGTCATACATATTATCAATCAGTTCGAGGTCAAGAATAAGTATTGGCATTATTTACTGATTCATTTTACTAGATTTTATTTATTTTTGTGAAAATAATTATCATAGAATCATAGGTTCTCCTCTGAGCTCTGTCAACACCATAAAAAATTGAAAATATTTAGCAATTTTCGAGACACTAGCAAATGTATCGATTATTTCAAAAATTACGAACATACATAAAACACGGCTTCAAAATTTTGGGAGATATTTATAAACTTGACAATTACTATAGCTACTAAACTACTTAAAATATCAAATTTTGAATATTTTTTACCAGCAGAAGAATTTAACCTTAAATCGTTTTAAGGCACAATTTCTAGAAACAACGAAATTTGCACCCAAATGTCACGATATTCAAATTTCAAAAAACAATTTACGGTACTAGTGCACATTAGAAGGCTAAGTAATAGCGAATTTTTATGAATTTCTCTATCAGCTCCTTCATTGAATATGAACATACAATTTTTTCAACAATACATCTACCTTTTGAGATTAAAAAAACATTTTTTTTTTAAATTTTCATTATAAACCAATTTTATAGAGGGCGCCAAAGCTGACACCTCGAAAAACACCCCATCGCATGGCCGACAGTTGATCTCAAAATATTTTGAAAATTGATTAAAAAAAAAGTTGCGGAATCAACTTTTTTTTCAGTCGTTTTCTGTACTCCAAATTTTTGTTTTCCAATTTTTTGGTCTAACTGAGGTGAATTTTCATGCGGAACATGTTAATAATTAAAAGGCACTAAGATATTACTATAGATAGATTTATTAAAATCGGTTCAGAGAAGGCCCGGAGATTAACTAGCGGCCAGTTGAAAAAACGTCATTTCGAGAAAATCGCGTTTAAAGTTTGACTTCGTTTTTTAGTACCTTTTCTATACATTTTTTAATATGTTTTTTATGCGTCAGAATAAATACTGAAACGTGTAAGTAGACGAAAATTTCGTCTTCTATTGTGAATGAATAGAAGAAACCGATATTTTAGAAAGAGGGGATACACAATCGATGTCATGAGGCCGGCGGCTGCGAGAACAGCCAAAAACGCGCACGCACTTCAAACCATTTTATTCTATTGTAACGTTCGAATTTTTTCAAAAGATTTTAAGAGGACATTATTAAAGGTAGGAACTGAAAAATGTCAAAAAAAAATAAATCGATATTTTGAAATTTTTAATGTGTACTAGTAACCTAAATAATTCGCTTCGCGAATGCACTTTTCATCTACGTCGGTAAATTTGTTTTGGTTCTGTCCCCTGTTCGCTTCGCTCGCGTTAGAACCATTGATTCGAATCCCATAGCCGATGAGTCAAAGAGAAATCATTTGAAGACAGTTATAAAAGCTTAATGCATTTCACAGTTTTATTGAATTCAGAAAAACACTGCACTCAATAATAGTAATCCTATTGGTGATGGTTGAATTTTTCGTCGAATTAAATTTGGCTATCCTCATAAAAGCCTAGCAAGTTAATAAAAAATCTTCTACCAAAATGTTAATATTTCAGTTCCTGTAGCACTGGAAACTAATGTTACGTTCCACCTGCATTACAAATAACAAATCTTCCTCATATTTTTAGGGATATACTATATATTAGGAAATATACTATATATTAGGAATTTCTTTCGCAACATACGAGGTCTGTTCAAAAACTATCGCGAATTTCGAATTTCTGTGGGCATTTTCGATATTTTTGTGGCGTTATATTGGTATTCAGGTTTTTCACTTATGCTGATAAGTTAGGCCGTTTTGAATCTTCAATTAATTTTTGACAGCTATTTTGCTTTTGGCTTGTCTTCGATTTTTGTCTATTCCAAAAAATGGGTCAAAGAATCTGTATCAAATTTTGTGTGAAAAACAACTTTCAATGCGCGGACGCATTCCGAATGTTGACTGTAAGCATATGGTGAAGCTACCTTGGAAACGCGACGTTTATCGGTGGTACAAAATGTTCTCAGAGGACCGAGAATATGTGAACGACGAACAGCGTACCGGACGCCCGAGTACGTCAACAATAAACGAAAACATTGATAAAGTGAAGAAAATAGTATTGGCCAATCGTCGAATCACCGTTAGAGAAGTTACTATGGATCAAAACATATCGATTGGCTCGTGCCATTCGAATTTTATCAATGATTTGGGCTTGAGACGGGTCACCGCGAAATTTGTACCAAAATTGCTCAATTTTGACCAAAAACAGCATCGCATTAACATTGCTAAGAAGCTGCTGGACTCTGTCTGTGACGACTCAAGTTTGCCTCAAAGGATCATAACTGTCGACGAATCATTGGTTTATGGTTATGACGTGGAAACCAAAGCTCAATCATCCCAATGGAAGCTGCCGCATGAGCCAAGACCGAAAAAGCGCGCCAAGCTCGGTTGAATGTGAAGGTTTTGTTTATAGTTTTCGTCGATTGCAGGGGCGTGGTGCATCATGAGTTATTGCCACAGGGTAGAACGGTCAATAAGGAATATTAGCTGCAAGGAATGCGCAATTCGCGCAAAATAATCCACCAGAAATGCCTGGATTTGTGTAAGAACAAAAATTGGCTTTTGCACCATGATAACGGCACTGCTTGCACATCGCTGCTTGTGCGCCAATTTTTGGCCAAAAACAACACAATAATGATACCGCAGCCACCGTATTCCCCAGACATGACCCCCTGTGATTTTTTCTTGTTACCGAAATAGAAGAGGCCCATGAGAGGACGACGGTACGCCACGATTGAGAAGATAAAGGCGGCATCAAAGGAGGAGGTAAACAAGGTCACAAAAAATAAATTTTTCAAGTGCCTCGAGGATTGAAAAAAAAACGTTGGTACAAATGGATAATATCTGATGGAGATTACTTTGAAGGGGATAAAATAGATATTGATCAATAAATAAAAAATTTTGAAATAACATATACTATGAGCGTCAAAAGTGAGTGCACACCTATCAAATTTGATTTCAGGCTTCAATTTTGAAAAAAACACTGATTCAAAAATATTTTTAATTAAATATTATTACTCCTTTATTTGTAAAGAACAATGTACAAAAAAACTAGTTCCACATATTCACTAACAAAAATCTTACAAAACATCAAAAACAAAAACTCAATAAAATATGAACCAAAAGTAAGTATACAATCAATATAACAAGTTAATATAACAATTCTACTAATACCTCCTTTGGCCTTCAATACAGCTTTCAATCTCCTAGGCATGGATTCGACTAGTTCTTTGGTAATGTTTGTCTGTATATTTTCCCATTCTTCCTTAGGCGCAGTTTTCAAGCTTTCCTTGCTTGTAATCAGACGTTCCCGAATTTTCCTGTCTAAATAATCCCAAAAATGCTTAATGAGATTGAGGTCTGGGGATTGGGGAGGATGATCTAATACTTTAGGAGTTCTATAAAGCAACCACTCCTTGACTAAATAGGATGTGTGCTTAGGATCGTTATCTTTCTGGAAGTTGCACGTCCTAGGCAGTTCCAATTTTGAAAGACTTTTCTCCATATTTTCTTGTAAAATTTTGAGGTAACCTTGCTTATCCATTGTCCCATCAATAAATGCAAGAACTCCCGTTGCTGCCATACACCCCCAAACCATAACAATAACAAATCCGGAAACATTTTTTTCGTGGAACAAATTTTCCATTTTTTTTTATTTTTATGGCCACCATATATTTCGAACTTGCTCTCATCGGAGAATAAAACGTTTGTCCAAAAGTTGAAATCATACGTTTTATACTTTTTTGCATATGTTGAGCGTTTTCTTTTGTTCACCTTAGAAATGAACGGCTTTTTTCGTTGCGCTCTGCCATGCAATCCGTGTTCATTTAATATTCTTCGAACTGTGGTAGCTGAAACAGATTGTTTGTCGCGGAGTAATTTTCTGCTATTTTAACTGCACTTGAGCGTGGATTACATCTAACTCCTTTCACTATATTTATTATATCATGTTTATTTAATTTTCTTGGTCGTCCGGATGTTTTCCAATTTTCTAATGTTTTGCATTTTTTTTTTGTCAATATTTTTTTTCACTGTGCTGTGTGGTCTTTTCACAATTTTTCCAATTTCCCGTAAGCTTCTTCTTCTTCACAACGCAAATTCACTATAATTTTTCTTGTTTCTGGCTCAGTTTCTTTTCTCATTTTGGGCCAACTGTTTCTAGCACGTTTTAAACCAAACTAATTTCCAGACAAATTACTTTACTAAGAATTTTTGTGATCGCTATTTCCTGAGAATAATATTGAAGTTGCATTCAACTGTTCCGTTATTTTGTTTAAGGCTATAATTCCTAAATGTTTGAACACCTGTGCACTTACTTTTGATTCATATTTCTATCAGTTAATTTTTTTGCTGCTCTGTAAATTTTTGCGAGTTAACATTGAGAACTGATTTTTTTGTATAATGTTCTTGACAAATTAAGGTTTAAAAATATTTCATTGAAAATATTTTTCAATCTCCTCATTTTTTTCAATTGAAGCCAAAAAACAAATTTCAAAGGTGTGCACTGACTTTTGGTGCTCATAGTAATTCGCGATACTTTTTGAACAGACCTCGTACACTGCAATTTTAAAGAATTGAAAACATCTCTTTCTTGGTTGCGTCTTATAACATTAACGTCCCGTACTTACACCATAATTTTTTAACTAGAAATTTTGATCAGCCAATGGTGAAGAACTTAATAATTAATAATGACACAATTGAAAGTTCCTTACGTCGACTTGAAACAGCAACGCTATTATTTTGTAAGAAAATAAAATTCTAATAATAATTGAAGCAAATAAATAATGATGAATAAATATTTTCAAGCAGTAAATACATTTGTTTTTGATGATCAATGGCCAAACATGCTGATTCAAAATTTTGCCCACACATATTGGATGCAATGAATTTAAAAAAAATTAAATTTACTAGCAATAAATATTATGCAATACTTACTGCACGTCATCCTCGATGAACATTTTGTGATCAATTTAGTATACAATATTCCACTCTTCTAATATGATTTGTTCTATTTTTATAGTTTGTATTCTTGATGGATAACACACAATACACGTGTCTTAACGCGATTCACTACTCTAAGTATGTTTTTGTGTAGGTTTTGTAGTTAATAGCTTGATGATTGGTGATGCGCCCGCATAGAATATGTGTAATCACTAAACACAACACAAATGAATAAAAGCTCCTGAAAAAGGTCCAAAAAAATTATGATTACTTTAAAAATTACGATACATAACTAATGGTAATATGTAAGCAAAATGAGAAACAACATTTATCGATGATATGACAACCAAGCAAATGTGGTAGCTGTACTAATTAAATATTTTTTTTAAAAAAACTGATCAGCCTTATGATGCAAAAGGTAATATCTAGCGGCTTTGGTTGAAAGCCTTATGATATAATAAGTATTATCTAATAGTTGTAGAGCCAGCCTCTTTAAGCGTTGAGAATTATGCGAATGATCATAGCACTTCGGGTACAAACTATCGTCAAAATCGTCAAAATAAAACAATTAAGAACCGATTATGAAAAAAATTTGGCGCCTTTCAAAATAATCATCAATTAAGACTGCAACCCGACTTCAATTTATCAGAATCAACAAACATCATCCCCAAAAAGACAATTCTAAATTTATTCGTATGCGCCGGCACAAACGTAACTCTACACTTTAAACGTTGGACCCAAAACTTGTGGACTTTTGCAAGTTTTTTGCCGGTCGAAAAACGTGACAGTCTCTGATATCGAAAAACAAGAATACACAATCAAAAGACATACCCCTTCTTATGCATCTATTGCGTCCATCATACCAAAAAGAAGTGGGCAAATCGGTTTGACGGAGTTATATCTATTTTGGTGTTGTGCAAAAAAAATTATGGACTTTGTACATACACTTTTGCGCGAAAGAATTTAAGAGGCATACACATGCCGAACGAACAGTTTGAACAGATCTAAAGATGTTTATGCGAATCTAGATATAAATATCTTGCGATTTACGCAAAGTGCAAAGTACACAATGTGTATGTCAGCATTGATGCTTTCTTTCTGAATGCAAAATACACGTTTATTTATAAATAAGCAAGGACATGAATAGAATAGTAAAAAGTGAAAATATATTTGCTGAGATGAGACAATGGAATGTAGTGAATGTTTATCGTGAACTATATATAATGGGAATCGATCAATGAATGTAAAAGTAGATTGGATGGTGAAACAATAAAAAAAAATTTATTCACAAAAACTTATTGACAGTCTTGATTTTGCGTATAAACATCAAAACAATAATGAATCATACAACAAAATCAATGAGAAATGATAAACTGGTTTGAAAAGGATTTAAAAACAAGCCGCGAGGTGCGACCCTTGAGGTCCACACGGTCAACTTCCCAGTAATATCTACATAAACATCAACAACATTACAACAATGAGAGGTATTCATAGCAGTAACAGGAATGAGTTAATAAGAATCATATCGTCTACGGGAGGGTCCATTGATTACGTAAGGTTTTTGGTCGATGAGGACAGATTGAATATTCACGCGGATCAATCGGTGGGGGCCTTTTTGGTCTTGAAAATTTTTGTTGGTTTTAATAATTTAAGCACTTTTTTTTTCAATAAAAGACTATAAAAACTATGTAAAATCTGCTCAAATTATGCAAATATTTTAAAACTTTGATTGAATTTACAACAATTTTTTAGAATAAAAAAAAATAAAGTAAAAGCATTCGTATGAACCCTCTTTAAATGGTAACTTTGAATGATTTTTTATTTTTCATTTATTTTTTTATAATCAAGGAAGAAAATTTTGCCGGTTTCTCTTCAAAACCTGATAAGAATGTATACATGTTATAAACATTTATTACTGTGCTGTGCAAATCAGGTTAAAAAATATTTTTTATGAAAAAAACTACAATTTTTGGCATTTTCTTCTATTAAATTAAAAAAAAGCTGAAACGAGTTTTTATAATGTATAAACTTCACAAAGATATTAATACACGTCAACTGACACCTTAATGATGCAAATATTATATCTGGTTCGTGAGATATAGAGAATGATAAAAATGACCTTGAAAATCATGATGACTTTTAATAGTTTTTTATTTTTAATTGAATTTTTTACGTAATCATGACAAAATGTTTTGATGTTGTTTTCACAAACATTGTTTGGAGTATATTAATTTTATAAACATTGTCTACTTATTTACGCAAATCAGGTTAAAAATTTATTGTTTATGAAAAAAACCCTAATTTTTTGCACTTTTTTTTCTTAAATTAAAAAACGGCTACAACGATTTTTTTAAAAATTTGATAGATTCACACAAATGTTGATACGCGTCGATTGACACCTCTACGATGCAAATCGTATGTTTGGTTGGCGAGATATAACGCATGACAGAAATGACCTTCAAAGGGTCAAAACAGCAAACCCCCCCGACCGAAGTATCCCAAAAACTAATCAGCTCTTAAAATTGCAAAGACGCTTCGATTGACACCTTAACGAAGTCGATACAACTTTGTTTACGTGAGTTATGCTCGTAGAAAAAAGTGTCCACGAACGTACGTACGTACGTACACACACACACATACATCTCCCTTTCTAAAACACTTTATATATACTCTATAGACCTCAAAACGTAAAGAAATGTTGAAAATTTCAATTTCGATTTTCGAGGCGATTACAAGAACTTCCCATATACTGGGAAGTTAAAAATCAACCATTTTAAGTTTTAAATAACGACACAATGGAGCTTGTAAAATCTACTTAGCTAAATTTTTTTCTACTACGTGTTAAATAAAATGAACATTGAAAAGAAAAAAATGGGCATGCATAAGGCACAATATTAATTATGGGGCGGCTTTTTAGGTTGGTTATTTTTAGTTTAGAATTCTTTAAATTTTAATTTATACGCGATCAGTGTATTTTGTGTTCTTAACTTTGTTAAGAGTTATCTGAGCATGTTTTTCAACAGTTCTATGAACTATTGATTGTCCTTTTTTGTTTTTCACGTTATTTGGCCTACATCAAAGAGATGTAGTTTTTACGATTTATCACTGGAAGTATTTAGTTTCAACACCCAGAGAGAAAAAATCTTACAATATTTTCAATGGGACGCATATTGATTATACATTACATAGAGGCTGCTGCTGCTAGAGCCTGACTACTTAGTTTATTACTAGACCAGGGCGGATCTGTAAAAAACGACTACATTTGGCCGTTGAAAGGCGGCACACTGGTTTTTGCGGGAAAAGTTGGGGAATAACTCGTATAACAATAATTGACTTATGCTCCTTCTTAAAAAAGTCGGGAACATTAAAAAATAAATCAAAATGTTTGAAAAAATTAAGAAAATTTGTTTTTTTTCCTAATTTTTTCACTCCTAACTTTAAAACGGTTAATTTTAGGTCGAAGTTATATGGCAATAAAAGTTGCGTAATAAAATTTTCTATAAGATAGGATTGGTTAAAAGTATTAAAACATTTACCCTAGCCGCAAAATTGCAATAAATATATAAAAAATAATAGGGAGAAAACAGCATGTTTTCATTTAATTTTTTTACTATTTAAGATGCACGTACGACCTTCATATTTCATCTAAAAAAATTTTACAATATCATAAAATCGATTCGGTAGATTGCCCATAAAATTGTGTTATTTAAAAAAAATCAAGTCTGCAAGTCAGAAACTTAAGCTTATAAAAGTTTGAATTTTTTTCACATATAAAGGAGCCATGCTTCCATCAATAGAATCCGCAGCCGCCCAGCACTGTTTTAGAGTTTATTGCCAAGTTTAGTAAAGATTGCTGCGGCCGCCCTAATAATCCGATTTTAATTTTGTAAAGTGCATGTGATAGGTGAAGAGTTGTTTTATATGTGAAAAAAATGAAACTTCTATAAGCTTAAGTTTCTGACTTGCAAGCTTTCAAAATTTTTGACTTTTTTTTAAATAAATTTTGATTGCACAATTATTATGGGTAATCTACTGAATCGATTTTAATGAAAATTTGATTTGATGATATTTTAAAGATTTTTAAGGCGTAATATGAAGGTCCTAAGTGCATTTTAAGTGGTAAAAAAATAAAAAAAAGGCTTTCCGCCCCTGTTTTTTTATATTTATTGCAATTTCTCGGCAAGGGTTAAATGTTTTAAGATTTTTAACCAATCCTATCTTACAGAAAATTTTATTACGCAACTTTTATTGCCTACAACTTTGACCTGAAATGAACCGTTTTAAAGTTAGGAGTGAGAAAATTAGGGAAAAAACAAATTTTCTTGGATTTTTTTAGACATTTCGATTTATTTTTTAATGTTCCCGACTTTTTTGAGAGGAAGCATAAGTCAATTATTGTGATACGAGTTATTCCCCAACTTTTCCCGTAAAAATCAGTGTGTCCCCTCTCAACGGCCAACTGAAAACAGATCCGCCCTGGTCTATACGTCCAATATGTTTGAATCAAAACGGTACATATAAAGAACTATTTTCGCTCAGAGACACCAGGCTAAACACGAAAGTGAAAAGGATTTCATAGTTGTGTAGCAATAACATGGAAACAAAAATAAATTTTAACTTAAAATATAGCATTACTATTAAAACTCTGGTAATGGATGCTTTTTTCTAATTCGTTAAAACAATTTATTTTCATGCCTGTTAACATTTAAGGCTTTTTAACGCATTAATCATCTTATTGACTGTTCTTAAATATAAAAATTCTCTTTCTTGCTATGAGCTGTTGAGATTGAAAAGTAGTCTGAAAACAGATAAATTAATATCTTGTCCCAACTAGAGTATCTCATGGCCCAATAAATATGAATCTCCAAAAAGTATTCAGGCCAATACGTATCAATACTGTACTCTTTACGTCGCCGCAGTGAAACGTTTGTTTAGCACAATTCGTTAACAAGATCTTGCTAATTAAACATCAGCACGAAAATGAATGGCGTAGTTGATATTATTCGAAGCAAAATAAACCCTGCAAATTCCTAAACATAGTCACAGTCAACGTGTTTTTGCTTACGAACAAGACGAGGTTAATAACCATTTTTCCACAAGTTTGTTCGCTTCTTTAATATGTATTCGCTTTTGCAGTAGGTGCTCGTTATTCGCCAACACACAATAGTAACACCGGCCGGCTAACCATCTTAGTAGATTCCTTCACCTTCACTCTTCAGGTTTCTATGCAATTTTCCTCGTTCAGAGTCACATAACCGATGCTAGCTAGAAACTGATGAATCGTAGGTAGGAGCTAGTAGCGAATCGCAGTAGACATGAACTTGCAATTCGAACGATCTTTTCGATATCTGAATACATTAAAAAATGCTGCGTTTGCACATGCTGAAAACTGAGCAAACCATTGAGCAGAATATGTGTTTCGCCTACTAATTCGGCCAACGTTGGCATTCTGAATAATTTAATGTTACAGTTAGCTGAAGAGTTTGCATATGTTCCTTGCGAAACAGGTATTTGATATTGACTATTCTTTATTTGGATCTCTGCATTTTCAGATGCTTTTCTTATAACCTGACCCCGATGTATAATCGAGAACATTGTTTGATTTTCGCCAAGCAAAATACACTGCGAACAGTAGCGTTCACACAACTTTGATATTTCATAGCGTTCTTTCATGACAAAATGAAATAATTGATTTTTTTTTCTAACACAGCAGAGTTCCAAAGCGAATGATGACGGAAGAAGAAAAATCCAAACAATTATCTTAAGATTTTAATAGGTAACAACGACATGGCTCCTAACCAGTGTTGCAGAAAAGTCCATGCGCAAAAACCCTATATCAATTTCATTCCCACTTAAAAAATCTTCAATATTCACAACCAAGCAGATTTCATTACTTTCCGTACAAATTGGTACCTTATCCAAAGTGAAATACATAAATGAATGGAAGACGGGATAATAAACTTGAAAAACATATGTCGTTACGTGCTTAAATTCACTATTCTATTAGAAGGACACACCACTGTAAATCGTAGTCGTATCTTTTTGCAATTGTTTTCAATTCAGTTTGGTTTCATTTGAATGGTTTTAATGTTAAAGAATCTAGAAACCAGTTGTAATTCAAACCCCCTAAACAAAACTCTATCCTTAATAATTCCTTCTGGCTAAATCTAAGGAGAGGCTTCGACTTTGTTGTCTCAGATTTGGATGAAATTTGGCACATAAGCAGAAGACCTCAAGGATATTCGATCCTTAAAATATTAGACCGCAACACCCTCATCTTTTTGAGAAAAACGCCTCTAAAGTTTTTAGCGTTGCCTATCGATTAGTAAGTTTTTGCGTCTGACAGAGGCAGTGCAGTGTAGGTGGCAACGCTACTAGCTCGCGGTTTAGGGGTCGGCGAACAGATTAAACACCGATACAGGCAACTGCCTTTCATCATTAGATAAACTTAGGCTTAATTATATCCCTTGATTGTATCCACTTATGTTAGGTATATATAGGCATCACAGACTTTGAAATTTAGTAACGATACAACACTGATGAAGGTAGCAAGAAGCTATCGAAACATATGTTTGTATAAAAATAAAATATCCACTTCAAAGGAAGTTATCGTTGTTGTTTTTAACAGTTTAGGAAAATTAGCTTAGGTGTGAAAGAATTTCAGGAAGCTCTTGAAAGCAACAGGGTGTTGGGTCAGTGAAATGTACCTTTACTTTAGTGGTATAGTGCATACGATAAGAAACTGCTATTGAAACCAATCATATATTCTTGTATTGTAGTTTATTTGAAGTTCAAAATACAGACATTTGGTTCCACCGTTTAACCGTTACAAGTAATTGAAGTAAATAATAATATCTTGTATACCATCGCCAATTTTTAGTAAAATTTAAAATCATGAAAAAATGTGCGTATAAAATATGAGTCTCATACAGTTATCCTTAAAGAAGTTGTAGATAAATTTTCTGACTGTGAATCTGAAGGTAGAATAAATTACAGGGAAAATGGCTCAAAAATTGAAGACGCAATAAGATATTCCTCTTCGTAAAGACATAAATGGTAATGAGCCGATGTTCAAACTAGTCCAAAAAAAAGAAATCCGGTTCCAACCATAAAAGTATGAATAAAGAAAAATATGCCGTATAAGTCCTAGACAACCATCAACAGCGTCCTAGACAACCATCAACAGCATCGCAGCGTCCTAGACAACCATCAGCAGCAGCATCACAGTATCCTAGACAATCATCAACAGCATCAAAGATCTTTAAAGCGGATACTGCCCACTTGTAATTTCGCGCTTTGCGTGAAGGATAAAAATATTGATTTTCACCAATAAATGTTTGCTTAAAACACAAAACGAATTTTTTTAAAATTTTCAAACGAGGACTCTAGGACGAGCGGTTCTATAGACACGACTTTGTAGCGAAAGGTAAAAAAAATATTGTCTTGACAAAGTAATATATTCAACAAAAAATGTTGTTTGATTTTGACATCCTTCATACGTTCGCACCGGAGGGCATAAAAGAAACTTTAAGGCCGCGAAGACCAAAAACTAAATATTTTGCAAAATAAAATACTTTAACTTCAAGGCCGCGAAGACCAAAAACTAAATATTTTCCAAAATAAAATAGCCAATCAAAAACGCGTGGAAATTTAGTTTGAAACAAAAGCAAATATTGGTTTTTTTTCAAGAAATTTTTACAATAGTTTTTAACGAAGAAAATTACCTTTCGAAAAATTTAAGGCTTACATCGAAGGTTAGTTATATACTAAAATTTGGCCAAATTTCAAAATAATCGTTTTAAAAGTTTTTGAGTTATCTTATACGAAGCTCATAAAAAAAAGAGTTCTGTGAAAAATACGTGTAAAATTTGTTGTATATTCTAATGCTAAGCAGTCTCCTTCCTAGAATATAACTTCGGAACGACTGTCGACTGTATCGGAATAAATTGATCTATAGTTTTTCCTGTATAGCTCTTGTTTGGCATAAGTTTAAGTCTTCATCAGGTATGCAAAAATAGCTATAAAATGCGACAAAAAACGTCTAATCCATTAGTATTGTAAGATCACTCTTGAAAAGGTGTCATCACATCAACAAAAAAGTGCGTAGTTTAATTGTGTGCAAATTCCTGGAAAATTCCCTTCGTAAATATTTGGTACTAACTCTCCTTTGCAATTAGTCGATTGCAACAGTGAAACGAACGATTATAAAGTACAAAAAGAGCCTACCTGTTGCTAGAAAGTCTGGATCAGGTAGAAAAAAGTCCATCTGATACAAATTTGAGCCGAAAGATAAAGAAGAAATTTTTGCAGAGTCCTAACACATCCATTCGAGATATGGCTCAAAAAGTGTAAACATCGAACGCAATGATTCCGAGAATTAAGAAGCATTATAATCTTAGATCATATAAAGTCCAAAAAGTACCCGATCGACTCGAGGAAAAGGAAAAAGCGAAAAATCGCGTTCGAAAGCTATACAAGGATTACCTGACCAAATTCGATTGTGCTGTGTTGGACGTCGAAACAAACGTGAAGGCCGATTTCGCACAGTTGCCTGGTCAGGACTTCTATACAGTAGGATCAAAGGGTGGTGTTAGCCCAAAACATAAAACCAAAAAAAGCAGCGAATTTCCCAAGCGGTATATGATTTGGCAGGCAATATGTCGATGTGGTCTCAGATCAGAGGAATTTATAGCGAAGGGTACCATTGACTCAGCAGTATACATCGAAGAGTGTTTAGATAAGCGACTAAAACCATATATCGGTTAACACGACGCATCTGTAGCATTTTGACCAGATTTAGCGACAAGTCATTATGCTCGATCAACAATTAAGTGGTATGAGAACATCTCCGTGGTACCGAAAGGAGCTAGCCCTTCAATCTGCCAGAACTTCGACCGAACGAAAGATATTGGGCTAAAATCAAGAAAACATTAAAGAAAACAAACAAAATTGGTAAAACCGAAAAGGATTTTCAAAATTAGTGGAGAAACGCATGTACGGAATTTAATGCGTGAAGCTAACGGAAAGGTTCGAAAAGTTTTTCCCTTGACATGAAAATTCATTGAATTTTAATGTAAATGTTAGTTAATATACTATAATAATAAAAGAGAAATAAAATAGTTCGATGTAGAATTTAACACCACTTTCATAGACATAATTATAAAAGTCAATTTTTTCGATACACTCCTTACATGGTTAACTAAAATTCATGCAGAAATTGACGTTTGAAAAAGACGTTTTTGGATGTTTTATATGGATCTCCCGTCTCAAGAGTTTACATAGGTGTTGTATTTTCAGAAAATCGATCAAAATTTTTATATGAAAGTATAGTACTTCAAGAGTATTCACACCAAATTTGAAGTAAATTCGAACAATATTACCGGAGTTATGAGATTTGAATACCGCGTGGTCGGTACGTGCGCTCTGCCTTACCTAGCGTATTATACACATGCAGTGCGGTTCTACCGCGTAAAATCAGCTCCTTTCTTTTTCATCAAACATCACAACATCAAAAGGATGCTCTGAACATCGCGAATGAGGCGAACGAATTACTGTATGGACCTGGAATCGACGACACGATCTAAGTCGCTAAAAAATAACTTTAATTCATTAAATTGCGGTAAAAAAAACTTTAAACGCGTTTTTCTCGAAACTTTGCTTTTCCGTGCGGTAGGCACGAATTCTCGAGAACGAATGGACCGATTTTCCTGAAACTTTGCACAGTTCCTCTTTATTGTATTGACTCGTGCTTGAACAAAGGGATTTTCATTCAGTCCACTCGTTTTTGTTTTATACGATTTTTTTTTTAAAACCGATGAGAATCGGAAAAATGCTAAAAAATATGAGACGAAATTCATTCAAACCCATTTCAAGACTTTAAATTTCATTTTTTATTCAATTCCTCAATTCAAGCACGAGCCAAGGGCATAAACTATAAGAAAATTTTTTAGTTTTGGATTTGAGATGAATCTGCACCGAAATATTCTGCCTACCGTAAAAAAAAGGTTGGACGAGGAAAACTGCAGGAAAATTGACAATTTTCAATATCTTGAAATGCTAAACTTTATGTGTGTAAATTTGAAATAAAATAGATTTTTGGTTTTTAAAATACAATTTTTTGAAAAAGTTGTTTCTTATTCTTCAAGACCTACAGTGCTATGCAAAACTGAAGCAACTCACTACATGTCGGAATAAAAGGGAAAATTGCAATCAAAATATAAAGAATTTTTTCCTGTTTTTAATTTACACGCTAGCATGTTGCTTAAAGCTCTGCAGTAAAAAAAAGTACATCAGTATTTTAACTGTTCTTAAAAAAACAAAATACACCAACAAAAAAAAGGCTGTGCAAAATCTAAGCAACTTTCAAAACACAGCTACGATTCCCAGTCAGAACAAAAGATAACGCGGATTTGCCGATGTTTTTGTTTTTCTGATGCTCGTGTCAATTAGATCAGTAACGATCGTCTTGCCTTTGGGTTTAGTTGTGTCTAAAAAATAAAATTTAAAATTCGGCGTGATCAATACGATAATAGATTTAAATCAAACGTGATTTCGCTATATTATTCCGGAAAAACGCAAATGGAGATTGCCAAATCGTTAAATATAAACAAATCTTTAATTTCAAGATGGATTACGAAATATAAAAACATGGGTAGTGTGAAAAGTGTAAATTTTGTTGGAAGGCCGTGTAAAACTACCATTAGAGATGGCTTACAAATTAAAAAATTGATAAAAATAAAACCGTTTATCTCGTCAAAAGAACTTGTGAAAGAACTAGGCTTAAATGTCAACTCAAGCACTGTTCGCAGACGGCCAATTGAATTCAATCTAAAAAGCTATACAGCTTTAAAAAACCATTGCTCACAAAAAGACATGCAAGGAAAAGGTAAACTGCTCGAACAACACTTTTAAACATTATTATTTTACTATTTATATCGTTTTATATATCATTTAGGCTTGAATTTGCTAAAAGCTTTCTTGACTGGTCAGTTGCTAAATGGAAGAGCGTTTTATTTAGCGCCGAATCCAAGTTCAACCCCTTCAATTCTGATGGCTTATCCCGTGTGAGGCGTGAGAAGGGAAAACAACTGAATCCACGCTTCTGTAGGAAAACGGTGAAACATGGGGGAGGAAGCGTCATGGTCTGGACATGTTTCTCAGCATTACGTCTTGATCCGTTTCATAGAATAACAGAAATTATGGACAGATTCATGTATAAGGACATCTTAGAATCTAGAGTGTTACCTTATGCAGAGTGTAATATGCCACTTCGATGGGTGTTTCAACATGATAATGACCCGAAACACACACCGAAGTTGGTTAAAGAATGGCTTAACTCTAAAAGTATTCAAGTTCTTGATTGGCCGGCACAATCGCCCGACTTGAATCCTATAGAAAACTTGTTCGGTATATTGAAACGGCGTATGGGAACGGTCCAGTTTGCAAACAAGGACCAATTGTTCACAAACCTAAAAACCGAATGGGAAAAAATTGACAAATCAATTTTAAATAATTTAGTTGAATCAATGCCTCGTAGATGTGCCGCTATTATAAAAAATAACGACTATTACACGAAATATTAATAAAAGTTGCTTAGATGTTGCACGGCCTTTTTGTTGGTGTATTTTTTTTTTAAGAATAGTTAAAATACTGATGTACTTTTTTAGTGTAGAGCTTTAAGCAACATGCTAACGTGTAAATTAAAAAAAGGAAAAAAAATTCTTCATATTCTGATTGCAATTTCCCTTTCATTCCGGCATGTAGTGAGTTGCTTAAGTTTTGCACAGCGCTATATGTAACCCCTTAAGGGGTTATTCTCATGTGAACGCATAAATTTTACCTCTTTTTAGGAAATTTTTTTTTATATGACAATAAAATTTAATCATTTTAATTTTTTTATATGTTTTCATTTGTATCTTAAACTGTATAAAAAAAATTTGTTTTTCTTCTTATTTTTCATTTTTTATATTATTATTTTTTAAATTAAATTAGACACCAAAAAAAGAAAGCAGTTCACTGGTCATGGTATTAGCGGTTGGCCATGTTGTCTGAAATAAAAAAATCGAATGGATTATTGTTCAGTAGGTCTGCCGCTATCGTCCCTACCAAAATTAATCAATTTCATTAAAAAAAAGATGAAAAATGGCGGACTGTAGAAAAAAAGTTACGAAAATCTTGTTTAAAAAATATAAGAAAATATTTTCGAAAATGAGCAATTTTGGCACGGACGATAACTATTAATAAGTAGAAGAACATATATAAGTTTCAAAACAATCGGTTGAATAGTTTTTGTTTTAGGACCATGACCGCTTTAGAAAATGATGTTTCGAGAAAAATGCGTTTAAGGTTTCAAGAGCAGAACTTTCGTGGAAAATTTATACTTACACTAATTTGCTATGTCTGGACTATACATTTCGGTGGCTTCATATGCATCATTTTCTGCCAGTTTTTGTGACCTGAGGGAAGCCCTTGCCTTTTTGGTTGCCTCGGGCGTGGATTGCTCTGCACTGGTTATTCGTCGTTCATCGTACTCCTCAGCATACGAGTAGGCGTTTCGGCCAATTTGCGTACCAAAAATTTCCATTATTTTAAGGATGAGTGAAAATTCTTCATTAAACATACACGCAGCTGTCCACGACGCAATTTCCAGCGTCTTTTTTCCATTCAAATGATGCTTTGGAACCAAGTTCCAGATGCAACTATTAAACGACTCGTTGTTGTTCTGAGTGTTTTTTCCCAAGCACCTTTGCATAAGATCATCAGTTGATAATTCTTCGTAAATTGGCTTCAAAAAAACTTGCTGTTCCTTCATCAAATGCTGGAGCAGTGAAGTAAAACCACGCTTGGCCCATGATCCATCACCAAAAACCGTGATTTTATCTTCAGCACAACTGTTTTCAACATTTAATGTTTTTCTTCTGCAACGGCTTTTTTAAAAACAGTATCAACTACTGACTTAACAGCAATATAAATTTGGTTGAGCATACCATAATATCCATTATTACTAATTCAATTACACAAGTCCATTAGCGAACAAAATAAATTTATTCCAGCCAGACCGACTCCAAGTAGTCGCATAATATACAGAAAACGTCTATTGATTTCGTAAGCATTTTTGATCATAGGAGAAGAATTGATGTCAAATTCTTGGCACGAACACTTTACACATAACTTGAATCCTAGTCCTCGCGGTGATTTTTTACTTTACACACACTTCAAAATTGATTGTAAAGCGGTAAACACTAGTGAAAAACACAGAATGCTGTAGATGAATCCTTCGTCACTCGGTACATCAAAGTCACTCTTGTCTTTTAATTTTTCAGCTAATGTGCTCGGCAACTCGACTCGGTATCGGTTTCAGCAGTATACTGATTTCCTCGAAACCTCCTTTTTCTTTATTTTTGCGCTGGATATCTTGTGGAGCTTGTCAAGCCTTTTCGATCCATTTTTATTTTTTTTCCTGTTTGATGTTGACACTCAGAGCATCAAAAGTGTACTGCTAAATTTGTTCTAGGATTTTATATATATTCACGATAAAAAATTATATACACTGTTGCACATATACACAGGTAGGTAATATACTAAAGTTGATCGTCAGAAACTCGGTACGCAGATATAAAAGACCCGTGAAAACAATAGAAATGTAGCAGCTGCAGACCTGCCGCGTGGCAGACAAGTCGCTTACGGCGCGTCGGTGACTATGAGTTGTAACTTATTCAATACTAGGAATTTCGGTCTGAATTTTTCACAGCATATTTTCGATAGATTTTACTGTCGAAATATGATAAAAAAAATAAATCGATTTTTCGAAGTGGTCACATGAGAATACCCCCTTAAGTCATACTAAATACTATACAATGGGTGAATGCAAACTATTTGACTCTTGAACTTGAACTCTTAACTAGAAACAAAAACTCAGGTTGCTTTATTACTTGTAAATGTCCATGAGGTTTGCATCGAGAATCCTTGATACAACCGTAATTCGTCTCATCTGCTTATCCTTATTCATACCGTCCATTCAACCACGAAAGCGAGATTGAATAGGTCGAAAGAAAACTGAGCACCTAAAATATGATAATCCGTATACTGACAAGTTTCTTTATTTAACTCTTATATGTGTTGTACTATTTGGTTTTCATTAAGGTATCAAAGGCTTTTCACCTTTACGAACTTTCTTAAGTCGACAAAACCACATGGTCATACATCTGTTTATTTATTTGCTTACAAATAGCTCTTCCCCATAATGAAAACAAACATTACAGACCTTGGGCAAGGTCTCGACGACGAGGTAACGAAAAAATGCCGCACGCATCTCATTAAAGTAATTGAGTATTGCAGAGTAGCTTGCATGAATAGAGATGCAGTATCTATTGTAATCGATCGATTTTAATGGCTATGATTCAATACAAAATTGCCGTTGTTACAGATTATTTGCGTGCATCTACTTTTCCGGGTTGTGTTTCGCTTGAATGAAGTCCCCGTTACTCTATTATAATGCCCATTCGATTTGATTAATTAGCAATGCAACGACCAACACTAATGTGAGCGAATTTGAAGGTTTCGCAAATTTGTTGGTTGGTAAATTTATTGATAATGGCATTGTGTATGTTGGACAGCGCTAAGGTGACAATTTACAAAGTGATTAAATTTAATTGGCTAAATTGATCGGTTCTGTTTCAAATCTTTTAGTGGACTTTGTCCTGGACAGCATGACTTCTGCGATTCTACGCATTGTTATAACAATTGTACGAATGGAATGGTTGAATATAAACATTGAGAGTAATATACATTGTATATTGAAGCGAACAGGTCTTTTCACCTGATTTGACGAAAGGGGCTGAATTTCACACAAGTGAGTTTGCTGCGTGTCTATTTATCGCGACTTGAATCACCACCGTATGCTTAAAGCTTCCATTTATAGGCATTAATTTAATTTCAACTGAAATGGTGTCTATAAGATCTTATTCAATCGTACATAGATTCTAAATTGGACGATTCTTCCAGAGCAACACTGTTCTTTTTTGGTCAACAATATTCATATGAATTTATGCATTGAATTGTAGCGCGATTTGCAATCATGTTCGCGAAACTGAAATGCTGCTGTATCTAAAGTCCGCGTCGCGTTATGTATGTTGTGGGGAACGCAAACTCATCAAACTTTCAATGGTATAAATTTGTTACACGAACGGACTTCGGACAGTATCAAGTCCAATGGAAATGTTAGTTAACATTTAATGTGGCTAATTGGCTTTTGTGTGCGGCACTCAAATGCAGTTGATAAAATAAGATGCTCGGCGTTACGTTAGGGGTCTTGGTTACGTAAGCAATTTAAGGTTGTGCTGTGATTTTGCTATGGCCTGACATGCATTTGAAGGCAGGCAGCACTTTGCGCGGCGATCATGCAATATTGAGTACAATGTGTTTATTGTTTTATTCTGACAGATTGAGAATCGAATAAACATAATATATCGGGTTTGTATTACACGGGGATCATACAATTGGATTTATTGGATTAATCACAAATCGTATTGCCAGGCTGATATGTGAGCATAGAGAACAAGACGTGAACTTTGTATTCAGAGTCTTCAAATTTTACGTTTTGAATCCAAT
Source organism: Oxycera nigricornis (assembly GCA_963942545.1). Lineage (NCBI taxonomy): Eukaryota > Metazoa > Arthropoda > Insecta > Diptera > Stratiomyidae > Oxycera > Oxycera nigricornis. Next base: position 24,895,695 of record OZ012662.1, on the reverse strand, counting down.
GAGTGTTTTTCCAATAGGTTCTTAGATTGAAAAATCAACTGCATTGAATGAAAAGAAGCAAGAATTGATTGGTTTCAATAATTTAAAAGTGCCACTTCTTCAGATTGACCTTGCAGACTTTTTAAAAATGAAAGAAACAATTAGCCTAGATTCAAACCAGTCGCCAAGTGCGACCCTTGAAGTTAACACGGTCAACTTCTCAGTAATATTTGCAAAGATATTAAAAAAATTTAACACGAAAATAATAATGAAAACAAGCCGTGAGGTGCGACCCTTGAGGTCCACACGGTCAACTTCCCAGTAATATCTACATAAATATTAAAAATATTAAACACAATAATAATTATGGAAATAATACTACTTTTAATAATAAAAGTGTACCTCTCATAAAAGTTATTGGAATGACTTAATATTAATCGTAACATCTACGCGAGCGTCAATTGATTACGTAAGGCTTTTGTTGGTTGGAGGGTGGATTGGTTTGATTCAATATCCACGCAGATCAATCGGAGGGGGGACAGGTTACAAAGCCTTTTCTACGTTATTTGTTATTTTCATATCGATGCTTGAAGGACGAAACAGCGCTAGCAAAAATGAATGCAGTTTTTGTTATTACGACAACTGAAGAGATTTTGTTGCGTGATGGCCATTTTGAATAGGTGCGGTCAAAACTGCTAGCACTTCGGCATAATCACTGAATTTGTATTTTTTCACGATTTTACATCAATGAAACTCATAATTATTTCTTATTTTCTGTTGATTTTGAGAAACATTGATTATGCAGTCAAAAATAGGTTCAATTGCATGTAAAAAGTATTACAAATGATGAAAATTGAAATCTTACGAATACTAAAGGAGAAAACTCCTAAAAACTACAATTTTTTATTTGATGAAAGCTTTTCAAAGCTTTTCTTAAAAAGTGTTGACTACAAAACATTTTACCATTCAAAACGTTGATTACCACAATTTCAACTTTGATTTGATTTGTATTGGTTTTCAAAATTTAAGCAGTTTTTTATTAAAGTTAAAATACGGTTCTGTGAAGACTATTAAAATTCTCCGCAGATTATGCAAATAATAAAAAACTTTGATTGACTTTACAACAATGTCTTTAGAATAAGAGATTTAAGGTATACAAAATCGTATGAACCCTTTTTACATACTGACTTTGAATGATTTTTTTTCTTTTTAATTCAATTTGTTTTGAAATTATGAGAAAATATTTTGCTAGTCTCTACAGAAATTGATAAAATTTTATAAACTTTATAAACATTTATTATTACGATGTTAATTTTATTAATTATTAATTTATTTTTTTGTGAAATAAACAATAATTTTCAATATTTTTTTATTAAATTAAAAAAATGGCTTTAAAGATATTTTTAAAATTTAAAAACATCATTAAAATGTTAATACGCGTCGATTGACTTCTTTATGACGCAAAGATTATATTTGGTTCTCGAGATATAATGAATGACATAAATGACCATGAAGGACATGATGACTTTTAATGATTTTTTATTTTTAATTTAATTTTTTTTTGTGATCATGAAAAAAAAATTTGGTGTTTTTTTTATAACAACTGTTTGGATTATATAAATTTTATAAACATTGATTACTGCGACTTGAAAATAAAGTTAAAAATTTGATGTTTTTGAAAAAAAACTCCAATTTTTTGCACTTTTTTTCAAAAAATTACAAAACCGCTTCAACAATTTTTTTAAAATTTTTATAGAATCACATAAATGTTAATACGCGTCGATTGACACCTTGATGAAGGACATCGTACGTTTGATTCGCGAGATATAGCGCATGACAGGGTTGACCTTCAAGGGGTGAAAACAGCAAACCCCCGACCGAAGTGTCCCAAAAACTAATCAGCTCTTAAGATTGCAAAGACGCTTCGATTGACACCTCAACAAAGTCGATACGACTTTGTTTACGTGAGTTATGCTCGTAGAAAAACTATCCGCGAACGCACGTACGTACGTACACACACATACATACATACTTCTTTCTAAAAACACTTAAAATATACTCGTAAGACTTCAAAACGTAAAGATATGTTGAAAATTTCAATTTCGATTTTCGAGGCGATTACAAGAACTTCCCATATACTGGGAAGTTAATTGACACCCGATAATCGATGATTTCTCAATATTTACAAACTTCTTTCTTGTGCCAAAGGTGATCCGAGTGTTGTCGATGTAACAAATTTAAATTTTTGCAAATTGACATTAAAATAATATTACTCCTTTTATTATTTTAAATTTTGCTTTGCAAATATATAAAATATTGTTATATTTATTTATAAGATGTTATTAATTATATAAAGTAAATAAATAAACAGTAAACGAAGTTTTATCTAAGTTATGTTTTATGTTCCGTTCAAATTTTGAACATATTGTACATTACCATTAATATTTAGATGGTTGCATCAAACAAAAGATGAAATATACATGAATGAGGCGTTCATTTGTTATGGGAATGGTTGAACAATTAATGGAATCACATTTGCAGGAGCGTTTCCATACTTCAACTTTAAAACGCGATATAAAAGAATCTATAAAAGAGATTTTAAAAAATCGAGTGGAATCTCTGAACTTAGTTAACTCTAGTTCCTCAGCCAGAAAAGTTTGTGCGTTTTGTCCATCCAAATCCAAAAAAATGACACCTCAGGAAGTAAATGAAATTTAGAATAAGAGATATCAGGTAATATCATTCGTATGAACTCTTTTCTTTTAATTTTAATGCTTTTTTTATAAATTTTAATGATTTTTAATTATTAATTTAAATGATTTTGTATAATTAATTTAATTTTTTTTACCATTAATATTTAGATGGTTGCATCAAACAAAAGATGAAATATGCATGAATGAGGCGTTCATTTGTTATGGGAATGGTTGAACAATTAATGGAATCACATTTGCAGGAGCGTTTCCATACTTCAACTTTAAAACGCGATATAAAAGAATCTATAAAAGAGATTTTAAAAAATCGAGTGGAATCTCTGAACTTAGTTAACTCTAGTTCCTCAGCCAGAAAAGTTTGTGCGTTTTGTCCATCCAAATCCAAAAAATGACACCTCAGGAAGTAAATGAAATTTAAAATAAGAGATATCAGGTAATATCATTCGTATGAACTCTTTTCTTTTAATTTTAATGCTTTTTTTATAAATTTTAATGATTTTTAATTATTAATTTAAATGATTTTGTATAATTAATTTAATTTTTTTAATTATCAAAAAAATCAAAGTTTTCAAGTTCAAAAAAAAAGTCTTACAAAAACTGTTTAGAATTTATAAATTATTTAAACATTGATTATTCTGTTGTGCAAATCTGGATAAAAATTTATTTATTTTTATGGAAAAACTCACAATTTTTGCACTAGTTCTTATTAGAATAAAATTGGCTCCACCAAGTTTTCTAAAACTCATAGAATCACGCAAATGTAAATACGCGCCGAAGTTTCTCAAAAACTAATCAGCTCTTAAGATTGCAAAGACGCTTCGATTTACACCTCAAAGTGAGTTGTTCTCGAAGAAAAAACTGTCCTCGAACGTACGTACGTACATTAACACACACACACACATCTTTCTTTTCAAAAACACTTAAAATATACTCTAAATATCTTAAAACGTGAATAGTGACTAGAATATATGGAATAGGGTAGTACCGGTTAGAATGCTGAAAAAACCGCCTAATTTTAAATATTTTTTCTCAGCTCCTTTATTGTATATAAATTTTGGAATTTACATGGATAAGATACTCATTTTGAAAATTCAAAAAAAAACATTTCTTATTTTTCATTTTTCTACTTATAGAGGGCGCCAAAGTTGATGTCTCGAACAATTAATCTCAGGAATGAAGAACTTGAAATAAAAAAACCAAACCGCATTTTAAAGAGGAATGTTTCTTACGTGGTAATCTACCACAATATTTTGAAAAAATTATGAAAATTTTTTTTTTCAAAAAATTGCTTTGTTTCGCTTGCCAAATTTTTTGGGATTGATTTTGGGCCTAGAAACCTACTTGAATAAAGTAGTGCACCAAATTTGACTTACATCGGTACGACCAATCCGGAGAATAAGTGTCCGCAGTTGGAAAAGCGGCATTTCGAGAAAAAACACATTTAAAGTTTCGATTACTGAAAATATCGCTTACAAAGCGAAAAAGGCGTGCGCGCTCAAACTGCCGTAGATTCTTTATTTTTGGGAATATCTTAAAATTTTGAGACGTGATTTCTGAAGGTATAATAAATTGAAAAATGAAAAATTGATTTTTCAAAATTATAACCGATACTACCCTCTTAAGTAGTTTTTTTCTGCTCGATACTAATTGTCAAGCGAACAATATTTTTTTAAATTTCTCGGAATTATTTCTTTCTGTCTTCATCCGACTTCAGTTTTTGAGCCATTTTTTATGTGTAGGAAACCACGGGGGTGGCGTTGAAAATAAATTATAAACCATTAATTAACTATACTAGCCATAATTTTGCATCAGGACTGAAATTAGATAGAATTAAAAAATTCTAACGAATTTTAACGTATTTCTTCAATCGTTGGAGATAATGAGATAAAAGAAAAAAGATTCTGTTGATCTTTCACGACGAAATAAATGTTTAAAGCGAAATGGGTTTGTACCTAAATGAAATCCGACTGCCTATTTTCTCATTGTAAATCTAAGTATTGAATGAAGTCAAGATGTTTAGTGATCACCAAACTTGAACCATTATTAAATTCACGGTTGGTTTCACTTTAACCTGGAGAACACTGAAATTGAGCGTCAATTGTAAAATGATATTCAGTAGTTTTCCTTCCTAGATCTTTAACATCCAAAATAATTTGATTGTTTCAAGACTGAAATGATTTTTTCAATTGGTCACATCCTGTATACACGACATTGCAATACTTTACAATTTACATATGATGGTGTGTTTGAGTGTCACTTGCGTAGCTGAAACTATAATCTGTGCATTTATCATTTATTTTACTTAATAGATTCTAGTGGTGGCCACATTGGGTAGACAATGGAGGAAGACTATTCAAACTGTGTAAAATAATTACTTTTTGTATGGAAGCACCATAGAAGACATAATTGTTATTGGTCCTTTTCTAGTTGTTTTTGATTTTTAAGTCGATTTAAATTTGAGGTTCGGAGAGTATTTATATAATAAAGACGTTTACAAAGCATTAAATCGTATTTAACCAAAACTGTATCAAGATTAGCTATAAATATACGTATATACTTATATTTTAAAGCCCCTTACAGTCAACCTACTCAATATTTGCTTATAATTACCTATCACATTCATTCAATCATAAATCTTTAATTAATTTAAAGTTACAGCCCTCCAATTTGATATTTATTTAAATTGCAACCCGCACTCAATAATTAAATGTCTCCTACAGTATCGATTTTCACTTTTCTCATTTCTGAAATATAGTTCATTGATCAATATTTAAATTGCTTGACAAATAGCAAACGAACAGTTTAAATTGTGCTCTCATCAAATTTTCATACGATTTCCACAAAGAAAAGTTTCATTGTGGGCAGGCTATTGATATTATATGAATTTTCCAAGAAATCAGTCCTACATGGATTTTTTTAAGAGCGTTGAACTCATTTGATATATTATTTTGCTTGTATAATTTACAATTGAACATTTGCAGAGGTTGAACCTGACTTTTCTATTGCACACTATAGACCAGGGCGGATCTGTCTCCAGTTGGCCGTTGAGGGGGGCACACTGATTTTTGCAGGAAAATTTGAGCAATAGCTCGTATAACATTAATTGACTTAAGCTCCCTCGCAAAAAAAAAGTCAGGAACATGAAAAAAAAATCAAAATGTTTAAAAAAAATTAAAAAAAAAGTTTTTTCCTACTTTTCTCACTCCTAACTTTAAAACGGTTCATTTTAGGTGAAATTTGTGTGGTAATAAAACTTTCTATAAGATAGGATTGGTTAAAAATCTTGAAACTGATTGGTTAAAAAAAATTGCCTCGAAATTCCAATATATATAAAAAGAAACAGGGAGAAAAAAGCCTTTTTTTATTTAATTTTTTTTACACTTAAAATGCATTTTTTATTGAATGGGTTGAAATTAAATTGCTGCCAGGAGCTTCGTATTTTTATTTTATTTAGTTGAATAGGTTCTCGTTCTACCAATAAAGTGGCCTTCAAACGAAACTTGAGTAAGTAGTACAATTTTTGGCATCTATATTTAAAGGGGTAAGTGAAAAAACGATATTTGACATTTGGTTACATTTTCGTAAGATTGAATTATTGAACTAGAATTGGGGTGATATATGTATTGCGCTGACAACTAGAGCAATGCAAATACAGGGTGCACCATCTGGACGTACTTTGTCTGTCCACAAATGCAGAAAAAAAGGTCTGAAAAACTTCTATTTTCAACAAGACGGCGCACCCTGCCACACCGCAGCCGCTACGATCAAGTTCCCAGGATGCGTTGTCTCAAAAAATGGTGATTTGGAGTGGCGAATCTCGAATCTAAAATGAGGTATCCTCATCTTTTCTTCCACTCACTCTTCCAATTTTTGAACATATTCTCACAACAATATAACATTCATTATTTCAACTTATATACATATTCTTAATTTCTATCAACTAATAAATAAATTTTGTAAATTTTCAGTATGAAAACATTCATGCCATGGTTATACATAACATTCTTTTAAAAACAATTTTTTTTGGAAATCAGTCACCAACTGCAAATTGTTCAGCAAACTACTTAATAACGTGCAGTTGCCAGCTGGCTGGCTATCAAATTCACTAAGTGTTTTTTTTAATGTTTGATAATAATTATTTTACTAAGCAAAATACACCAATTCGATCAGTATTTAGCCGCCACACGAAAACTTCCATTGATATGTGTAAATTTGATAAGTTATTTAACAGTGTCAAAGGTTGTTTTTTTCAAAGCTGATATTATATAACATGCTGACGCGGCTTATCACGTTTATGAAATTCATATCGCTTTGAATTTGCGTCAGAGATATGAAACGGTGCAAAAATAATAATGAATGCAATAAAAATGCAAATGCCTGTTTAATGAATTTTGGAGTTGCAATTGTAATAGAAACAATTGAATTAAAATTATATTATGATCAAAACAACAATGAGATATGGCGAAAAATATTAATTAATTGAATTTTTGTTTCCCATCGTTGTTATTTTTATGATAAAAAATGTTGCATATGGCGGTAGACTCTTATAATGTAATAAGAATATTTTTTCTGTTTTAGATCGCGTTTTATACATTGATTTAATTATAATAATGAAAGGTAATGCTACTGGTGGCGCCAAAGTGTATTCTATTAATATTTATTAATGTAAAATTTTAATGTTTTTTTACCCTTTTTTGGAAGGTTAAACTTCAATTTTTTTATTATGAAAGCCTTATCTACGGAATGAATTACTAATACGTTGATACCCAGATGTTTTCTACACATTCCAAAATTCTTGAGCGCAAGCTTTCCCACAATTTTTCACACTGGAATGTTATAGAGGTCCACTCACTTTTCAAACGCGTTTAACTATGTACCCTATTTTGGGTTAGGTATTCTAAAGATCATCACCTTGAATCTAATCAGCAAATTTTTGATCGTATTTCAGCTAATTTATTTACACGAGAGTGAAGTTTTTAAAAATTTCTTCGGATGTCAGTGTTTTTTTGCAGGTTTGGAAATTGTCTTGAATCTTGAAAACACTCTGCAAATATTGGAACGATTTTGTATCTGTAATATCCTCTATTAACTCCCAAGACACCAAAGCTCAATTTCGGATGATGAGCGCTCGTTGTTCAACCAAATGAAGTCTGAAGTCTATTTTTCCTACAGTTACTAATATCGTTTTTCAAATCAAAATTTGACACTAGCCCTTCAAATTTTTTTGGTAAGTTGGGATGCATATTAATTCACGATTCTTTGGTTTGAATTTATAAGAGGAAACATTCTCGTTGTTTCAACTTCAAGCAAAAATTAACCCGAGCTTGAAGCTTTTAGTGATTGGTAATGGCTTCACCAATCACTGAAGGTACTAGTCCACTTTATAAATTTCAAAACATGGATTTTTTTGGCATTTTTCGATTCCTTAGAACTTGAAAAATTACCTCCAGATATGTATATTCGAAAGTTTAATATATAAATAGCGACTTTGAGTGTGTGCGCGTTTTCAGCTCTTTGCTGGCGTTGGATCAGCTGTCGGCTGCGTAGCCTCTCTTTCATTATCCTTCTCTAAAATACCGGTTTCTCCTTTATACAATATATTTGCGGTTTTTTCACCTGTGCTTAGTGCTAATTTAGACTTCTACATATCAATTGTGTGTTTTTAAAAAATGTCTAATTTTTCGTTTTTCACAAAATGTTTGTCAGCGAAATGGAACAAAAACTTTAAACACGTTTTTCGCAAAACAACGTTTTTTAACATGGCAGAGAGATAATCTCCGGATCTAACGAACCGATTTTCAAAAACCTTGATGTGTTTTATTTGTTAGAGAATATTACACCGTAATCTCCGTTAATTTTTTGTTTCAGATCTATCAATCCATAGATTATCTCCCTGCCGTGGAGTAACGATTTTTTCAGGGCTTAATTTCAGCGCCCTTTATAAAAGAGAATAAAAAATAAATTATTTTTTTTGTATTACTTATATATGAAATTATACTATAAAAAAAGATTCATGCCAATATATAATAAAGTTTCTGAGAAACAAATGCTTGCAAAGTGGTCTTTTTTCGCCTTTTAAAGTGGACTGGTACCTTAAAGGATCGACAACCCCAGTTTGTAAGCTGGACAGGTACACCACGGAGACTCATCTCGACAGGTTCTTTCAATTGAATAACAAATACAGGAAATATTATTGCCGTTATAAAGGTTAGCGTATCTTTCCTGGATTTAATTTCTGTCTATTTTTTTATCTTTATTTTCGCTGCTGGCTTAATGACTGACGGTCGGTCGGTTCTCTTTCTGTCCTTCTTTTTCACTATTTGACCCATTTTATCGCCATGTCCATGTCTGGATTTGAATTCTTTTCAGAGTTCTCTCAGAGAACATCTATGAGAAAATTCCAAGTGCAAATATAAACACAACTTTTGAATTTTCTTCCACATTAATTTTTTTTTTGGAAAAATCTGCGGAAAACCAATTTCACTAGTATTTTCGAAGGCCTAGATTTACCTTTCATGAGCCAACAGTTAACCATCAATGCTAATAAAAAGTGGCTAAGCTTTTAAATAGCTAAGTTGATTATTTTTATTGGCCACTTTTAATACAAAAATGTTTATTTCATCTCTCAATAATTAGAATACCTTCATAAAAAATAGCATATCAGTACTTCACTAGCAAAATGTTACCTGGCAGTAAAAGTTATTGTGATAGTAATTCTAAATTTTGAAAACTTCGAATCATGAACAAACGAGACATTTTGACAACTTCATAACAATTCGTTTTTTTTTCAGGAAAAGAGACAACATTTATTTAAGCACATATATATTGACTTCATATAGAAATTTCATCAAAACTGTGGAGGTACATAACAAATCGTAATATTTTCCCTTTCAAACCTGTTCAGTTTTTTGCGTTTATCCTGAAAACTACATATCTAAGCTATTAGCAATTTTCAAAACACAAAACTAATAATAGCAAAATGAAACATTTCTTATTCAAACCAAAATGCAATAAATACCATAGAATTTCATACTGCATTGATTGTAGCAAAGTTTAACAATTGCTAGGAATAAAGTGCTTCCTTTTTCAAATAATGTGTTGTCTGTCAATTCTAACTAAACTTTATGAAGAATGTGAAGAACAATTGTGGCACAAACCAAAAAGATACAACTTCAAACATACGACAAATCAAAATTATATTTCCATTCGGGTCGCTATCGAAACAAAACATTAAAATCTATTAATTTATCGGGAGATAATTGTGCCCTAAATCTTAATATTCTTTGTTGATTAAGGTCTATTTCACTTAAGGGGGATAGCCACTGTGATGGGTCAAAAAAATTGTTTTAAATCAAAGTTTATATGTTCAAAAATATGTGTACAAAATTACAAGTCAAAATTTCAAAAATTGACCAAGTTACAATGATGGTAGTGAGAGCAGGTAGGCCGATCAGCTGCTCAGTATCGCATCGAAAAAGTTAATAAAAAAATTAAGAAAGTCAACAAGACCCCTGGAGATGAAGAGGAAGAACCGTCATATGGCCCAGGTCTCGATAGTTTAATATAGGTATGAATATTTTAAAAAAAATTATACATGATTTCATTACGAGAGAAATGGACTAAAATCTTTAAACGCATTTTTCTCGTAACGACTTTTTTTGAACTGGTCGCATCAATAACTCGAACAATTATTAACCGATGTCTAATTTTTTGCTTTTGTTTTGTTCGTCTTAGTAGTGATTAAGGTTAAGCGTGGCCGATTTGAAAATTTTTGTGTTTTACTATTTTTTAAACTATTTGAAAACCAAAAAAAAAACAGTCGAAAAAATTAAAATATTGTCAATCGGTCAATTTTTTTTTGTTTTTTAGAGTACCGGCTGTTAAAAAATCGATACGACCATGGAGAGGGATTTTTTTTCAGGCGCTACGGCATCGTTTATATTGTTAAAACTATTTAATATTTTTTAATACAAATTTGTAGAAAAATTATGAGATGTGTACTTAATAAAATAAAAAAACCCGATCCAAAAATTCCTCTACTTACTCGGTCCAAATTTTTTTTAAAAATCACTAATTTTTCGGCCGTCACAGTGGCTATCCCCCTTAAAATAACTTTATCAAGAATCAAAACTTTATTGAGTCTTTTTATAGATCTTTCCAACCGACTTTCACCCTTGAACATGAATGTCAAGTCACTTAACTGGGAGATATTTTCCGCCACTTTGTATCGAAAATTGTCCCCTAAAAATTGTTTTACGTAAGAATCTGGATTGTTTGCATACTACGTTTTGTATACTCCATTCAGGTGGCATTAGGCACGGTACAAATCTGCGCCTTGGTAGTAAAAGGAACAGTGTCCAAACTTACTGTCTTTGGAGATATAACTCACTATTACTATGGGGGAAGTCGTACTAAACGTAAGAAATGGTATTTATACTTGATAAGAACCAACAATTGTTTCCATAATAATGATAATAATCTGGCACAATAGCACACACTCCGCTTGGGTCTTGAGGTAATGTTAGAGCTACCTAATTTATTTGACCGACAGAACAAAAGGGGATGAATTGATTGAATTGCAACACGCTCGTCCGTGATTAATACCCTTATTAAACTTAGGTAGTCATTTACAGCTGAGTGAGCTGATATTTTGGCATCAAATCCCATTTCCGAAAACAATTTGTCGCCAATCAACCTCCAACATGGTACTGAGTTCATAGAAACAAAGCGCTCTAACTACTAAGCCACCAAGATTTGTGTTTGCATACTTTGCAGTAAAAAGACCAAACTGTCACGTAAATTTCTAGCTTCTCGAAAATCGAAAAATAGATATTGGATTCTTTTTTTTATCATGGTGCAGACGTGTCTGACTAAAAATAACATCACATCCAAAATTAAATCAATGTCTGCCACGAAAAAACTATTGATAAAAGACATTTTTATTATTCAATACATTGATAATTTTGCATTAAGTCCGATCCTCACAATAAAATTTCCTCGTAAATTGCCTTATCATGACTTTTTGCAAAATATCTTACATAATTCAAAGTCAAGGTTAATGGGCAGCTACGCAATTTCAAAACGCAATGCTTATTTCCACAGGTATTGATGTTTTTATTGTCTGTTCATTGGTTTAGCAAATCTCAGCAGTTCGTACTTAAGTAGTTGCAAAAAAACTGCTAAAGTTGTCTAGACAAGCTACAAAATTTTTTCAGTTGTGGTATTTCTCACTGTTTGTAATCATATAATAATTCTTTCAGCAAAAATATGTTGCAAAGACATTTTGCGAGCGCACACATGAGGGCACACATATGAGGACAATTTAAAATTGAATTGCTGGAGTGCCTGGGTTTGTATGTTTTTTGCTAGGTTATCTATTTTTCTTGTGTCAACCTGAAAGACTTGTTTCCAGCACTTTCGAATGTACATTGCAAGAAACGAAATTAAGGCAAAATAATCGGTCCGAGCTAATATGAGAGAAAATATTGGTGGGCATTCAAATAATTAAGGTTTTTTTGTAAATTTATCTCTTTATTTTGCTGGCATTGTACATTGATAACAGGAACTAGACCTGTTTACAATACATATGCTACTGATTGAACTTTTTAAGCTGGAGATTTGATTAGTTTTATTTATTGTCGTAAAGTTCTGTATAATAATCACTATTGTGATAAAAACAAGGCAATTGCTTTCATTTTATCATGTACCTACTTCCGTGCGTATAAGATAAAAAGGAGAACTGAATTATTTTGCGGTCGAAGGTTTTTTGGTGAGAACGATCGCAGTCATTTAAAGAATTGTTTTTTTTGCAAATATAATGTTTTCAACAGTTTCTAATTTAAATCTATTAAATTTCAGTTTCACATATGAAAATACGCAAATACTCTGCAGCAATTGAACTATTTGAAAAGTATAGAAACCTTTTGCGCTAGAAAGACATACTATGCATGTTGCTTGTTATCTGCTTCTAAAGTGGGAAAGACGTGCTATGCACATCTACTGAATTTACTGTCTATAATAAGCGCTTTTACAAACAGCTACGATCGTTATAAAATTTTATAAGTAACAAACAAGTCAGTAATAGCACATTTATTATTTTTTATTGAGCATTACTTTTATCATTTTTTATGTTTTTAGACCCTGAAATGAGAAGTGACAGTAAAGGTATTATTCGTCCACTTTCCAAAAGAAAGCGACCAATGGTACGTAGTGAGAATGAGAATGCAAAATCGTTTTGCGATTAACATGGAAAGATGTATAAAATAATAATGAAATGTGTCAATATACGAGGCTTTTCGGAATACATATATAAATCGATAGTTTACACCTTTACAAATGGTGAGTGCTATATTGAAAGAAAACTTCTGGAAAATTTTAGTTACGAAAACCAGCCGTTAAAGGGTTAAAACACTGTAACTTTTTCAAAAAATTGGAAATTTTTTCATTGACTCTAAAAATACTTTACTATGTGCCGGATCATTGAAAAAAATTTGAGACTAAAAAAACATTTTTTTCATTGAAATTTTGAACTTTTAAGAGAGGCATCTCTGAGCTCGCCTTACAACTTTTCGATACGCATGGCACACCTATCGAGAAAAGTCAATGTCTGCTTTTAAATTTTTTTAAATCAATAAATTTGCTAATCGACGTCGTTGACATCGTGTTATGTAACGCCTGACACTACCAGCTTTGAAAACCAGAGGCGCTAGCAGCGTAAACGAGATGAAGGCTAGAAAACAGACAATGTGTCCAGTTGAAATTCAGCCGCTCGCTAACGTAGCTTGGTGTTACAAATTTTTATTACGGCAAATATATCTATTGAAAACATTCCTTTATGGAATCGAAAAAAAAGTGTTTGTTGGCAGAAAAGGCACAAAAGTTTTTTATCCAACGCGACGTCGGCAAAATAAAAAACGACTGCCAAATCGTTTCTAAGTGGAACAAGACATAAAAGGTGCAAGTACTTCTGCCAAAAAATTAAAAATAGTGACAATGAAACTTTTGATGTGAAATCTCAATTCGGTTACCGAATACTAAACTTTTTTGCGGTGTTTTCAGTAATTTCACAACACGTGAAGTGTAAAGTCTGTGACTCGGAAGTAACTTTTCGCGAAGGAAGTCCGCGTGGTTTGAGCTTCAAAATTATAATGTCAACGGACATTGCTGTTTCCACATTTAATGATGGCCTTATTAGTATTCTGAGAATTATGAAGGCCTTAGAAATGGATATAGGTCCTCAAGTATACAATTTTTGCATCGCAGAAGATGCCAGGCGCATACAACGCGCAGAGCGTGCACAAACGGAAAGGGCAAAACAGGTACGCTCTGCAATAAAATCAACAAAAAAAGATAACGAGGAGGCCAATGTTAGTGAAGAAGGTCAGCTTTATGGCCCAGGCATATCAGACTAATGGTGCGTACAGTAAAACCCGCTTATGTGCACTCCGCTTAACTGCGTTCCCCGCATAAATGCGTTGCATTGGGGGTAAACTGAGAGTTTTCAAATAATCATGTATGAAAACCCCTCTTAAGTACGCTCCGCTTAATTGCGTTCTCCGCTTTAGTGCACACATTTATGAACATTTTTCCAATTGTCTTACTGAACTAGAAACGGATAACTGCTTATCGAAAATATGGAAAATTTTTGGTGCATGCATTTTATGATACATATTCTTAAGTGGACTTAGAACAGTTTTACCTCGTTGGCATATCATCATTAAATAAGAATTAGCGCCATAAAAAAAGGCCAAATCCGGTGAGGGCTATGAATTGTATAAGCAATTGTGTGTAGGTGTGAATATATTCTCAGGTATGTAGAAATTTTTTTCTCTGGAAAAGGATTTATAGGTGCAGTTTCATCGTGTAAAAATATGCTAAGCAGCTTGTTATTTTCATGATGAGGTGATAATATGTTACTAATGTAGCACTCTCTTTTTGCAAATTTTGTTGCATTCTTAGAACATAGATCAGGGATTTTTTTCATGGCGACGAAGTTCAAAAAAAAGGATTCATTGCCACTAAAACTATGACAATCTATAGATACATTCGTAAGGAGATAAGAATTGTAGGAGAACAACTGTAGGTGTGTATGAGTTGATAGTATGTACATATGTAAAATACAAGGACTCCAGTTCTTCAATAGGAGAGAATTTTAGCGGTCATAAGATATTTAAATATGTATGTAGCTAGGTCAAATATTTTACTTATCATTTCCTTTAGAATTTCTATAGTGTAGTTCTACGGGACCAGTCATTGCCTTTTTTGAGCAAACGTGATTTGTACGTACATAGTCTAAACTATTTGATATCTAGTGTTTTTCGCGTGTTTAGTGTTGATATAAAGATAGGATTCTGATTCTTCATAGCTATTTTTTTTAAATTATTTCTGGGAGTTTCAGTAAAGTTTTCAAATAAAATGGAACGTAAATTAGTGTCATTAACAGTTAAGCAGAAACTGAACATCATTAACCAAGTAAATAATAAGAAAAAAACAAAAAAAGAAATAGTGAAGGAGTATGGGTGCACAATAAGCACGGTCAACCGAATATTGCAGCAGGAGAAAAAAATAAAAGAGGGGTGGAGCAAACAAAAACGTTGAAAAAGCGTTAAAAGTATGGTTCGACCAAAACCGACAACATAACGCCATAATTACTGCGCAGATTGTTATGAATAAAGCCAAAGAATTGGCAGTTAAAATGAACACTGATTTTGAACCAACAAATGGCTGGCTTTACAGGTGGCAGAAAAGAGAAAATATTAAATTCACTAAAATTCATGGAGAAGCGCAAGACGCAGATAACGACAGTGCAACCGCGTATTGTGAAAATGTGTTGCCTCCCATACTGCAAAAATACGAAGTTAACAACGTTTTCAATGCAGATGAAAGTGGACTATTCAATAAGTCCCTGCCCAAGGGGACTCTTGCATACAAGGGAGAAAAACTTCGTGGTACCAAGTCCCAGAAAAAAAGGATTACAATACTGTTTTTGTGTAATGCAACGGGAACCTACAAAAAAATTTTTATTATTGGCCACTCAAAAAATCCACGATGCTTTAAAAACAAAAATATTGCACTTCCTTATTTTTCGAACAAAAACGCATGGATGACGACAAAAATTTGGAATGAAATTCTTTTAGGCGTGGATACTGATTTGATAGCCGAAAAAAGGAAGATCGTCCTTTTTGTGGACAATGCATCATGCCATAAAATAACGACAGAGTTCCAAAACATAGAAATCCAATTTCTTCCTCCGAATACTACTGCTTTGATACAGCCACTGGATCAAGGTATAATTAAATGCTTCAAATCTTACTACAGGCAAATAATTGTACGAAAGCAAATCACGGCTATCGAACGAGGAGTTCCCTTAACTAACTTCTTCAAATCGTTATCATTATATGATGTGATTCTGTACGTTAAACGGGCATGGTGGCTGGTTTCAGATAAAAATATCCAAAATTGTTCTCGCAAGGTAATTAAGCCCTTTTTCATGATAAAAATATATTCTGAATTATTTTTTGCTTTTTATAGGCTGGCTTTGTGAGCATCGCTCCTTTTGAAGATGATGGTGATGAAAGTTTGCCAAATGATTTATCGACAAATAGCGATTTTCAAAAGTTCGTTGACTCTGATGTCAATTTAGAATGCTGGGGAATGCTTAATGACGATCAAGTTATTGGCCAAGTTCTCCTGGAAGAGCAGCAAGGAGCCAGTGATGATAGCAGTGACGATGGAAGTGAGCATCAAGTATCAACAAGCGTCGAAACGCCGAAACCTAATTTTAAGCACGCCGCGGAAGCCATTGCCACTCTCAAAATTTACTTGGATGAACGAAACATAGACCGTTCGGATCTCGAAAATTTGGAAGAGAAAGTGTTTTAAGCATTTCAGCGAACATTCAAACAAAAAAAAATAACGGACTATTTCGAGAAAAATTTGTAATATTCTGGCATTTATATACATAGTATAGGCCTTCTTGGTTGTCATTTGAAATGTAAAATGAAGTGTGTAAATATTTTCCTTCATAAATTTTGCCAATAAACGTTGTTTTCTTTTATCATCATTCTAATTTTTCAAATTGCTATACGCTAAAATAATTAAAACAGAGAATTAATAAGTGCTCCTGACGCATTTAAACGAATTCGGCTAAGTGCGTCAATGTGCACTAAAGCGAGTTCGCCTAACTGCACAATTCGGATAAGTGCGTCAAGTTTTCCCGAACTTTTCCTAACGCACTTAAGCGGGGACTACTGTATTTATTTTCAATCAATTTTTCTATGCTTTCCTTTCGAAAATGCGTTACCAAAACTAAAACGCGTTTTTCTCAAAACACGTTTTTTGAATGCGGTACGCAGCATAACTCGCGTAATTTTCCCTTAATTCTCTTCAAATTTGAGCTGAATAATCACAATTACATTATCTAGTGCATGTCGTACGGAAATTTTGATGTTGATTTTTTTGTTAATATTTAAGCCGAATTTTGGGGGTCAAAAAGGAAATTTTTTTCAAAAACTCGGCATTTCTACAAAACTTAAAATTTTTGAAATTCAGTACGACATTCACTAGACAATTTTATTTGAATCAACCCCTATTTTTATTTTCAGAATAAATTTATGGCTTTTATCGTGCGTGCCGCGGAGCCCTCCAGCGAAAACATGGATCGGGAGAAAAATAAATGTGCCACTATTTCCTTTTCTTTTTCAAACCAATTTTTTTTGTGTAAATAAAGAGTTAATTAACAATTAACAATCATTATTTTGTCCATTTACTGGCTTGAATTTTTTTGAATTTTTTCAAAAAATATGAAAATTTCGAGAAGTTACAGTGGTCTAACCCCTTAAGCAAATCAAGTGATAGCTGATGAAACACGTGCTTTATGCATTTTGGTGACACAAATCAAAAAAGTGTCTCCAAAGTGTTACCCCTATTTATTCCACATTCACGGTAAAAATGATATTCATCATTTTTTGTGTATCGTATTTTTTCAATTTTTTCGATTTCCAAACAAGTCTAAAAATTATTTCTCAGATCAATTTTACAGTTTCATATGATGTCTAAAAATAGGGGGGAACCCCCATAACTTGTCATGGGGCCGTGACCGCCGCGAACTTTTTATGCCATAGTAGTAGGGGGAACCCCCTATTCCCACCCCCTTCGGGGTTTGGGGCCATAATCTTAACCTTTACCTTATATTTATCTAAATGGTGCGACTTTATGCATTTTTATACACAATTTGCTTAAAGCTTTAACAAAAACTGTTACAAATAATAGGTTGTTTGGACGAATCAGTCGCAGGGTTCTGCCAATTAATTTCCAGCGCAAGTGGTTAACTGCATCATAAGTCACTGGTGTTTTGAAATAAATGTCCATTTAATGCATTCTTCATGAAATAGACCTGCGACCGAAATTCTCATCTAAATTAATTATATCATTTCTCAACTTCGAATGCCTCCATTCAGAATTAATATTTTCTATATCTCTTCTTGCAGCCAAATTTGAAAATGTATTCAATAGACCAGGGCGGAACTGTAAAAAACGACTACATTTGGCTGTTGAGGGGAGACACACTTATTTTTGCAGAAAAAAATGTGGAATAACTCGTATAACAATAATTGACTCTCAAAAAAGTCAGGAACATTAATAAAAAAAATGTTCAAAAATTATATAAAAAAAATAGATTTTTTCCTACTTTCTTCACTCCTAACTTTTAAAAAGTTCAGTTTAGAGTAAAGTTGAGCGGAAATAAAAGTTGGGTTATTTAATTTTCTTTAAGATATGATTGGTTGATTTTTTTAAAAAATTTATCCTTGCCTCAAAAAAGCAATAAATATAAAAAAGGAGAAAACAAATCTTTTTTTAACTTTCCAGTATATGGGAAGTTCTTGTAATCGACTCGAAAATCGAAATTTACATTTTGGGGTCTATAGAGTATATATTAGGTGTTTTTAGAAAGGGAGATGTATTGGTGTGTGTGTGTGTGCACGTACGTACGTACGTTCGTGGACACTTTTTCTACGAGCATAACTCACGTAAACAAAGTCGTATCGACTTCGTTAAGGTGTCAATCGAAGGGTCTCTGCAATCTTAAGAGTTGATTAGTTTTGGGAAGCTTCGGTTCGGGGGGTTTTCTGTTTTGCCCGTTTGAAGGTCATTTCTGTCATGCGTTATATCTCGCGAACCGAACATACGATTTCCTTGCTCAAAGTGTCAATCGACGCGTATTCATATGTATGTGATTCTATCAAGTTTTTGAAAAAATTCTTGGAGCCGTTTTCTAATTTTTAAAAAAAAAAATTGAAAAATTTAAGGTTTTTTTCAAAAACAACAACAAATTTTTTACCTTATTTTCAAGTCAAAGTAATCAATGTTTATATAATTTATATACTCCAAAAAACTGCTTAAATTTCGAAAACCATCAAAATTTCAATCAAATTTGCATTCGTGGTAATCAACGCTTTGAATGGTAAAATTTTTATAGTTTATACTTTGCAAGATCATATGCTTTAAAATGCTTTCATCAAATAAAAAATTGTAGTTTTTAGTAGATTCATTCTTTAGTGTTGGTAAGATTTCAATTACTTCCTCCATCATTATGTGTAAAACATTTTACTTTTTACATGTAATCGAACCTATTTTTGACTGCATATTCAAAATTTATCAATAGAATGTATAAAGTAATTATTAATCTCATTGATGTAAAATCGTAAAAAAATATAAATTCAGTGATTATGCTGAACTCATGGCAATTTTGAACGTAACTATTCAAAATGGTAATCACGCGACAAAATCTCTTCAATGAGAGTAATAACAAAAATTGCATTCATTTTTGCTAGCGCTCTTTTGTGCTTCAAGCATCGATGTGAAAATAACAAATAACGTAGAAAAGGCCCCCACCGATTGATCCGCGTGAATATTCAATCAAATCAATCTACTACTTATCTATCGTAGATGATATGATTCATATTCACTCATTCCTGTTACTGCTATGAATATCTCTCATTATTATTATTTAAAGAAGTATTATTTCCAAAACTATTATTGTGTTTAATATTTTTAATGTTTATCTAGATATTACTGGGAAGTTGACCGTGTGGACCTCAAGGGTCACACTTCGCGGCTTGTTATTTAATTTTTTATCAGTTAGTATGCATTTAGGACCTTAGGACTTCTCAAAATCGAATTGATTTTTATTTGTTGGCAAAAATTAATTTTTTTTGGATTATGGGAAAAGAGCTATTTTCGTTGAAAATAAATGAAAGAAGTTACTTTGGATCACGTTGCATTTCGCGGGAAAAAAAGGATCACTGATGATCCGAATGGATCAAAACGGCATCACTGGTTATGAGCTATCAGGATACTCACCCATTCACAACTGCAGCAAGCTGCTTTGTTTTTATTGAGTCACTCGCGGTTATGAAACATCCGCGCACTGAGAATTGACCACTTTCTTATGGTTACTAGCGAGTTTCTTTATCTTCGAGGTACTCGGCCCACATGATTCGCACAACAATTAGTAGGCACTTGATTTTGGCGAGTGCAGGAATAAAGAAGTTGCGAATTGAATCCGAGATTCTTTGATTAGCGCCACCAGAATAAACACAACACCAAGTTCGCGTGTACTCCAGCCAAACAACAATTGAAGTTGGATCGACTCATGTGCGTCGTTAGACATTTCGGGGGGATGGCGGGCATGGAAACTGCGGTGCAGAACCCAAAACTCGCATCGGATGACATCGAGGGGAAATGTCCACGGACAAGCAGCCAGCAGCAGTTGTCATGCGAGGGCCCAGCTTGTTCTCACCGTTTGACAGACACTACCACGTGTTGGCACGTGCGCAGCAGAAATCTGCGCCGCTTTGGCCGTGTCCGCCAGCTGTCGCCCCTCCAACCCGCTGAGATTTAGCTTAACTTGGCCACGGCAGGCAGGTGTGTCGCTCGGATTCGCATAGCGTAAACAAATCGATCCGCGGACTTGCGAATTGAATTGGGGCCAGTCAATACGCATCGACGAGCCGCGATGACGTGCGAGTTAGTAAACAATAAGCGAGGAAATTCGCCGGCTTTTGTTTGATTTCGCACGGGACCCGAAATACACAGATGATTTGGGGATTCACACTATGCCGCAATACAATTTGCGCCGCTGAAGTTACCAGTGCGTGCGACATGCTCACGCATTACGCAATTTGAATTCTGTGTTGGACCGAGTTGCATCCCATGCCGAATTCTTCGGCGGAAATAGCAACGCACAGTCTAAAATTAACCGACGTCGGCCAGGAATTCAAATACTTGCTACGCATGCATTCATTGCGGCGAGTTCGTCTCAGGTTCGACCGTTTCCAAGCGAATCGCAACCAGAAGATCGAGAGAAAGTCCGTGGAAGCGGATCACGTGTTTGAGGTTATGTTGTCAATTCGATGCCACTTTCTTTTTGGAATCTGCACTCGACTGGATCGATTGTGCAGTGCCAGCCCTGGAAAGGTTCAGGATGCGGCCCACTTGGCAGGCGAAGCGCTGCCTCCCACAACCCACACTTACCTTTAATATCTTTGCCCGTTCTTTCCGCAGTCGCGAACGATTCACGTTCCGTCAATAAAAACCATTCACGCACACGTTTCGCACAAACAGCGCCGAGCAAGCGACCAGGACTTGGCTCACCCACTTTCTTCAGGTGCTCGTGTCACCTTTTCACTCAACTCGTCTATGAGCTCACCGGACCGCCGTCACTCGCGCCTTAATTGAAAAGATCAACGCCTTGTTTTCCTCGTCGTGCCTCGATTGATTATCGCACTGCAGAACCCGTAACGTACTCGCTTCGACCTCAATCAGCCAATGCTTCCCAGTATGCAATCGAACCTAATTCACGCCTTCCGCTCGAGTCCTGACAGAATTTCCAAGGAATTTACCGCGCGATAAAGTGTGCCGCCCTCGACGACCGCTCTCGACGTTGTCTCGCTGAAATTTGACTGGATTCCGCTTAATGATTTCGAGACTAGTAAACAGACAACACGAGAAAATCGACAGCAAGACCCGACCGCGATGACAGAAAATTGAACGGAGTAACGGCCGACACGAAAACGCACACAGCAACAGCGGCGAAAGAACACGTAATCAGATGCATTATCCATCTCTCTCCCGCTTGAACATTGGATGATCTACATCTCTTTTGCTCGTGAAACGTCACTTTCTGTACGAACGATTGAGAAACGCCGTGCAAATTCGTAGGTGTGTGTGCACGAGATGCCACGAAGTTCAGTTTGGCGGCTTCGGGCATTTGTTGACACCGATAGCGCTCGGCTTGCGTTCGCACAAAAAAAATGTACTTCGGGCCCGGTGGCGTGATGTAAATTTTTCGATGCGCATGACTCGAAGCTGACGTACGATAAAAAAGGCCGCGAAAACAAATCGAAGGGGAATTTACGATATTTTCAGTCACTCAGCAACAAATCTGACGGTGCGAACAGCATCAGCAACAAATTCTGACAATTCTAAAACCTTAAGGGGTTACATAGGTCTTGTATTTTCAAAAAATCGATCGAAATTTTTTTAATACCATATGAAAGAATAGTACTCCAAGAGTATTCACACCGAATTTCAAGTAAATTCGAGCAATATTACCGGAGTTTTAGAGATTTGAATACCGCGTTGTTGGTTACGTGCTCTCTGCTTTAACTAGCGTAATATACGCATGCAGCGTGCACAGTATAGGTAGACCCAGTATGCAATCGAAGCCCAAAAGCTCGTATTTTCCTTCCAAGAAATGGCGCCATGTGCTGGCCATGTGCTTGCAAAAGCTGAAGAATGCAAAGCACTGCCAGATTTGCAGAGGCACAAAGAACTTTCGCGGACTTCATCGTTCACTTCAACACATGAGACATTTTTTCAGGCATTTCGGCTTTTTCTCTCAATCAATTTGTCAAAAGCAAATGAAATTTGTGTCGGCGAAGACGTTTCACCATTGTAATTCAATGAACCGAAGTTTCTAACGGCGTTTTTCACGCCTAGCATGAAACGTGCATATACGAGCTCTGGCAGTGCCCTCACCAGTAGATAGCTGCCATTTTGTCATATATGGCAGCAAACCATTGAAGTTCTCTTACTTGAATGCAGCCAACAGTTGATAAATGGCAGCCAACATATGATAAATGTAAACAAACATATGCAAAATGTAAACAAACATTTGACGTTGTCCCGTAGAACCGCGGGCCGTACTTGATAGTGCGCCTTTATATGAAACATTACCTACTGGGTGTACCTATACTGTGGCAGCGTGGTTCTACCGCGTAAAATCAGCTCCTTTCTTTTTCATCAAACATCACAACATCGAACATCGCGAATGAGGCGAACGAATTACTGTATGGACCTGGAATCGACGACACGATCTAAGTCGCTAAAAAATAACTTTAATTCATTAAATCGCGGTAAAAAAAACTTTAAACGCGTTTTTCTCGAAACTTTGTTTTTCCGTGCGGTAGGCACGATTTCTCGAGAACAAATCAACTGATTTTGCTGAAACTTTGCACAATTCCGCTTTATAGTATTGTCTCGTGCTTGAACGAAGAGATATTCATTCGGTCGACTTGTTTTTGTTTTATACGAAAAAAATATTTTAAAAACGATGAGAATCGCAAAAATGCTAAAAAAAAAAATATCCGACGAAAGTTCATTCAAATCCATTTCAAAACTTTAAATTTTCTTTTTTTCAATTCCTACGTTCAAGCATGAGCCAAGAGCATAAATTATAAGATTTTTTTTTGTGTTTTTGATTTGAAATGAACCTGCACCGAAATATTCTGTCTACCGCAAAAATAAGATTGGACGAGGAAAACTGCAGGAAAATTGACAATTTTCAATATTTTTATTTTTACAACATCTTGAAACGCTAAACTTTTATGTGTGTAAATCTTAAATAAAACAGATTTTTGGTTTTTAAAATACAATTTTCTGAAAAAGTTGTTTTTTTTCCTTCAAGACCTACATATGTAACCTCTTAAGGGGACATTCCACTTTGAACGCTCGAAAAATCACCATTTTTATCATTTTTTGGCACTAAAAATGTAGATAATTGAATCGCATTTTTTGCCAGTTATAAGGCATGTTTTGAACTACAAAAATAATTTTTTATAATATTAGTTATTCGGGTTTTCTCTTACAAATACAAATACGAGAACCTGTAATAATAAAATAGCTTCACTCCGTGCATCACAATATCTCATCTTGAAATCATCTGAAACAAAAAAGCCAAAAGATTCTTAATCTGTAGGAGAGTCGCTATGGCCGGCACCTCAAACAATCATTTATATTGAAACATAACCAAATTGTGGATGTCTAAACAAAATAGAACGAAAAAAACCGTTTTTTTGGCAAGTTCTTCAAATTTTACAATATGATAATTTCAATATTTTTTCTTGGTTGTTACCGGCCACAGCTTTGAGAGTTTTCAATAAGCGATATACATTTTGAATCGATTCTTTGAATAGTTTTTTTTAAAATCATGTACGGAAGCAACAAAAATGGCATTTTGAGGACAAGGTGTTTAAAGTTTTGGTTACTGAAAGACAGAGAGAAAAAATGTACTTACAATAAATCTACAATCTTCAAAATTCGAAATACAGCTGAATTCTGAATCGAAACATACCTCTTAGAAGACCAAAACAAATCTAGAAACAGGTAGAACATAGGTAGAAACTGTTTGACCTAGACGTTAGAAGGGGGCAACAGAGCCATAAACAGGCCAAAAGCGTGCTCTGAGCGCAGGTACTAAAAGGGCCATAGAATCTCAAATTATTCTAGTATCTTTTTAAATATTT
Organism: Oxycera nigricornis; assembly: GCA_963942545.1. Taxonomy (NCBI): domain Eukaryota; kingdom Metazoa; phylum Arthropoda; class Insecta; order Diptera; family Stratiomyidae; genus Oxycera; species Oxycera nigricornis. The sequence continues at coordinate 24,871,199 of OZ012662.1, read as the reverse complement.
CACACAAGTTTCTCAAAAGTGTATAATTTCGAAATATGTAATAAAATAAACATTGGTTTTTTCAATCCGTCAAAGTGGAATGTCTTCTTAAGGGGGGAAATACATGTAAAATTTAAAAAATATATGCTAATTTCAGATTGATTTAAAAAATATATGTTGTTTATTCAGAAGATTTAATTTAATTTTAAAGTACATGTCTCGAAGTACTTGAAAATATTTTTTTTTATAACTTTTCAACACAAAATGGCGGCGATGCGAGCGAATGAAAAAAACACAACTTAACGCCATTTCCGAAGATCCTGTAACATTAAGAAGAAGAAAAATATGCAAATGAGATGAATAGTTCGTAGGTTGACCAATGAAATTTATAAAAAATTGTTACATTAATTTTAGATTAAACAAAAAAATCGATTATTTTTCCAAAAAAATAATCACGTTTTGAACAATAATAACCAAATTATTTCTCGAAAATTACAAAACATGTAGGTTCAATGAGAAGATAATACTCTTTTGTAGATGTGGAATAAATTTGAGTCGGATCGGTTCAGTATTTTTTGAGATATTTTGTACGGAAGTTGAAAAAGTACTTCTTTGAGAAAAACGCGTTTAAAGTTTGCAGTAGTTAAAAACCATTGATTATTAGTTGTTATTATAACGTACTCATTAGTCAGCGGTCATAGGTCCCATTTCCTTAGAATTTCAGATTTATAAGAATATGATAGGGATACACAATTAGAGAACCGCCTATAGCGCCGGAGAGAAAGTAGGCAGGGACGCGCGGCAAGTGTGCGCGACCGGCTGGGGAACTCCGCGCTGCCTATAACGGACTATATCTCAAAAACTAATACGAATATCGCTTATTTTTGGCGTATTTTTAGAGCACTTGGAAAATTGTCAGTTTATAAAAAAATCGGGTTTTTGAGCAGTTACATGTATTTCCCCCCTTAAGAATGTTTTATTTATTTGTATATTATTATCTATGCTATGATTTAAACAGTGTAGCCATTCTGAAATTTAAATTTTTAATTCCCCAAGTTTTTTTTGATTCCGGTTCAAATATTTAATTTATTAACGTCCCATTATATGGGAAGTTTTTTTCGACTTCGTTGGATTATCAATTAAATGTCAGGAGCTCATTAATTTTGGTAAAATTCAGTTCAGCATTCAACGTTTTATTTATCACGCAGCATATCTCGAAACGTTGTATTGCCGCCGTTAAAGTGTCAATCGAAGCGTAAGTATTTGTATGATTTTATCAAATTTTGAATAAATTCAGTAAACAAGGTTTTTTATTTATTGAAAGAGTGCAGTTTTTTTATATACTAATGTAGAGGAGGCCGGGGCTACAATTAACAAAAAAATGCATTTTTAGGTGTACCTCCGAAATTATTTAACATTTTGACCTGATTTTTATGTCACATGATGCTTCAACTATTTAGGTATCATTTTATTAATCTATATCTAACATCGATACGGTTAAGAAAAGTGACAATAAAAGAATCAACGGTACAATAGAAAACAGTGCAACAACAAATGGAAGTAAAATAATGGGCCCCCCGCAAGAGGAAGACGAGAGGGAGGACATGGGCACTGACCAGCAGAACCATGAAAATGCAGACCCAAGCGCCAAACCATCCACACCGGCAGGGATCCAACGATACTTCCAAATAGTTTCGCGCAAACGTAAACGAGCCGAATTAAACGCCGGAGAAGCACATTCTAGCAACACTTTGCAAGGTAAAAAAACATTAACCTCGGGTGTCCCAGATACTGCAGGTATTGCAAACAATAGCAATCGATATGCTGCACTAAGCGACGAAGCCGATGCAGCCCCTAAACCACCGCCAATTTACGTGCGCGTGGAAAATAATGCAGAATTAATACATAGTGTGAAATCGCTGATTAACAAAGATCTATTCTACGTTGTCGATTTAAAAAGAGGGCAACTGAAAGAAACGAAGATTCAAGTCCAACGAGAAGTGGATTACTGCAGAATAGCAGACTGGCTAAACAAAAAAGGAATGCAATATTATACGTACCAACTAAAGAGCGAGAAAGGCCTCAGGGTTGTTATCAAAGGCATAGATTACAACGTACCAGTTGAAGAGATCAAGCAAGACCTTGAAGAGCTCGGCTATAAAACAAAATACGTACATAATATTCTAAATAGGTATAAGCAGCCACAACCCATGTTCAGAGTCGAACTATTGCCTGAAAGCAGTAAGTCCGCCAAAGGAAGAACCCACCCCATCTACGAGGTACGATATATATTGAATAGAAAAGTGACCATAGAAGAACCGTACAAGCGCAAAGCTCCAGTCCAGTGCAAAAACTGTCAGGAATATGGCCACACGAGAGCATACTGCAAGCTCAAAAACGTATGCGTCGCTTGTGGTAAAGACCACCAAACCTTCAATTGCCCGAAGATGAAAACCGACGCCTCCAGCAAAAAATGTAGTAACTGTAACGGAAATCACACAGCAAACTACAAAGGCTGTTCGGTATACAACGCCATCCAGAACAACCAAAAACAGCAACAATCACACAACAAAAATGTAGCCAACTCTTACAGTTACAACCCCAGAACAATTAACACAGCACATACTGCCCCAATACAGCACCAAATACCACCCAGAGATGGATTCACATATGCAAATGTCCTGAAACACAACGAGCAGCCAGCAGCAAATAGCCAAAGCGAAAGTATAATGCAAATACTAGTAACTTTAACTAACAACATCAACCAGTTAACACACACCATGCAACAAATGCAAAGCATGATGAACAGGCAAACAGAAATCCTAAGCGAGCTCATCAAATGAAGGGAATCAAACTAGCCCATTGGAATGCGAACGGGCTAACCACCCATAAATTAGAACTAGAAAAATTCTTGACCCTAAATCGCATTGACGTTATGTTAATCTCAGAAACCCACCTAACCAACAAAAACAACTTTAAAATATATGGCTACACACTCTACAAAAATGATCACCCCAACAACAAGGCCCATGGGGGTACAGCCATACTCATCAGGAATAGAATAAAACACCATCCTATACACAGTAACCAAGCAGAGGAGATCCAATATACAGCCATCAAGCTTATGGAGCTAGGAGGTACTATAAATATCGCTGCTGTATACTGCCCACCGAAATACATCATTAAAAAAGAACAATTCAACAAATTCATCAAACTCATGGGGAACAGATTCCTGGTCGCAGGAGATTTTAATGCAAAATCACCACTTTGGGGGGCAAGAACCAAGTCTCCAAGGGGTAGACAACTGGAAAAAACTATATATGAAAACAATTTAAATTGCATCACTGGCAAAAAGCCAACCCACTGGCCAGCGGACAGACGCAAAAGGCCAGACATAATAGATTTCGGACTTTCCAAGGGTTTAAACCCCTACCTCTTTAACGCCACAACCACTGACGACCTCTCATCCGATCATTCTCCAACCATCATAGATCTCAACAGCACACTCATATTCACCGAAAAAAAGGTTAAACTAACAAACAACAAAACAAACTGGCCAAAATTCCAGCAGCTATTCAAACATAACTACTGCCCACACGCAAAACTGAAATCTGAGGAGGACATAGAAAACGCCCTTGACTATCTCAACGACACCATCAGGGATTGCGCCCAACACGCCACACCTGACCGCCAAGTAATAGAAAGAATGTCCGAGCTTCACAGCCCAACCATATTGGAACTACTTAAAACTAAAAGGAAAGCAAAAAGGCACTGGCTCGCAACAAAATCACCGCAAGCTAAAATAGAGCTAAAGAGAGCCATCAAAAAGCTTAGAAACCAACTAGAATCAGAAAAGAACCAGAAAATAGATGAGTATACAGCAGGCCTGAACCACTACCCCGACTCAGGGTACTCCATTTGGAAAGCAACAAAAGGCATTAAAAAACCTATACAACAGAACATGCCTATACTCGGGAGAGACAACAAATGGATCAACGAAGACCAAGTTAAAGCAGAGGCTTTCGCGAAACACCTCGAAATGGTCTTCAAACCCAACACGACGAACATCGAAAGACAACCAAAAATCCAAAGGAGAAAACCAATCAGCTTTACCCTTGACAAAGTGACACAAAAAATACAAGATCTAAATCCGCAAAAGGCTCCAGGCACGACAACATCACCGGCCAGATGATAAAAGCTCTTCCCATGAATGGTAAAATTGGAATCTTATTTATATTCAATGCCATTCTTCGAATTGATTATATCCCAGAAAAATGGAAGTTAGCAAACATTTTCTTTATACCTAAGCCCGGCAAAGATGTGTTCAGGGTGGAATCATATAGACCCATAAGTCTACTCCCAATCCTCTCCAAACTTTTCGAAAAACTCTTCCTGGACAAGCTTCAAAACATCTTAGACAGAAACAATATCATTCCTATCCATCAATTTGGATTTAGAAGCCGACATAGTACAATAGAGCAGGTTCACAAAATCTTCACGAAAATCAAAGAGGCAATGGAAAACAACGAATACTGTATTGGGCTTTTTTTGGACGTAGCTCAGGCGTTCGATAAAGTTAACCACGATGGCTTGCTAATAAAAATCAAAAAATTACTTCCCACCAAATTCTACAACATCATACATAGCTATCTTTCAAACAGGAAATTTCGGGTTACTGTCAATAACTGCTCTAGCAAAACGTACGAGATCAATGCAGGAGTTCCGCAAGGAAGCGTGTTGGGTCCCGTGTTATATTTACTGTACACGGCGGACTTACCAACGGATAAGAAGATCACAACTACAACTTTCGCTGACGACACAGCTATAATCTTCACGCACAAGAACCCTAATACAGCAGCCCGTGTCATCCAAGAACATGTGTACAAAATCACCGACTGGACGAGCATGTGGGGCATCAAATTAAACGAAGAGAAAACCGAACAAATAACCTTCACTCTAAAAAGGAGAACCTGCAGGCCAATAGAAATCAACAACAAACGAGTGAAACTGGTTAACGAAGTAAAATACCTGGGCATTCATCTAGACAGAAGACTAACGTGGAAAACACATATAAACAAAAAAAGGATCAAATTAATCTCACTTTTAGAAAAAAGTATTGGCTACTTAATAAGAAAGCAAAGCTGAGCTTAGACACAAAACTAGCAGTTTACAGAAGTATCATAAAGCCAATATGGACCTATGGAATCCAATTGTGGGGGGCAGCAAAAAAATCTAGGATAGAAATAATACAACGGGCACAATCGAAAATAATCAGGGGAATGACCGGCGCACCGAGATACGTCAACAATAAAATATTGCTTAGAGGCATAAAAACCAAAGAGGTCAAAGAAGAAATAGCCAACTACTGCAGAAAATACCTGACTAGGCTGAAAGAACATCCAAACCAATCAGCCAGAAGCATCCTTGTAACCAAAAAATTTGCAAGGATCAGGAAAAATGACCCACTAAACTGTGCAAGCTAAGGTGTAGAAAACCATATTCAAATAACTTCGGTCAACCATAGGAAGCACCAACTCAACCCTCCACCTGGGCCACCATCCATGTATTTCTTTGTGGGGAGTTCATCAACATAAGCCGATCTTAATACAGCATTCAAAGCAACAAGCTGCTTAGGGAAGGACCCTAACAGCGTCTAATATTAGGTTAAGATTTGCAAAGTAGCATGTTAGAGCTAACACTAGCTGATTCATGTATACAATCATAAGATCTTGTAAAAAAAAAATATCTAACATAAAATAAATGATGTCTTAAAAAGATTTTTTTCCTCAAAACATTAAATTAAATTAAAAAATTGATTCTTACCCCGTGTTCGGGGCTAAAATAACAGCTGTGGGGTAAGTATTAACGATATGTTCTACCAACTAGTATAAAAGAAATCAAATACACAAGTGTTTATTAATGAAAGTGCAATCAACACCGACGTTTTCTTCACATTTTCTCTTATGACTTTTGAAATTTGTCTTACAAAATATTCAAACAAGAACAAAATCTAGAATTCGTGAAACAGTTTTGGATAATTCATGTTTTTTGGTCACTTCTTCTTAAGATTAATCAGCTTTACATAAGCAATCAGCTATTGCTTCTATGCTAAAAATTAAACATTTGGGCAAACAACTTATAAGTCGTCATAGATGAAGCTTTTTTTTTATAAAATCAACAAATATAAAAAATATCAACGATTAGGAACTATCGATATATTCTTCAGAATCACTGCTTTATCTCATTAGCCCGCCAAGATTCGGGTACCGTTGTAAGATTGTAAAACTTTACACTTTAATATGCTAATCTCTTTACATATTCGGACAGCAACCTGAAATAAATAATAGCACATTTTATCAATTCTCTCGCAGCCAACTCGTAGGCCTGTAAGGACTTGGTTCCTCGAGTAGTTTTTCGTTTACACGTTCTCATGCTGTAACACAATGTAACCAAAAACAACATAAAAATATCACACACAGCCGGATACTAGTACTAGCCCCCATATCTGGCGTAAGTTTTAACACGTTAATACTAGCCCCGCCGATTTGTTAATTTTAGCCCCAAAGGTACATTTTTATTTTTAAATAACATAAAAACATATTTGTTAAAAAGTTAGTCGATTAAGTTACATAGCATTATTAAGTATGATAAATACCTCTAGGAAAACAAAAAAAACATAATCATAACGTTGTTTATGTTGAACATAAATCAAACAAGCCGTGAGGTGCGACCCATGAGGTCCACACGGTCAACTTCCCAGTAATATCTAAAAGATATTGAAAATATTAAACACAATAATAATTATGGAAATAATACTACTTCAAATAATAAAAATGTACTTCTCGTAAAAGTTATTGGAATGACTTAATATTAATCGTTTCATCTACGGGAGCGTCCATTGATTGAGTATTCATCGGAGTGGGGACAGGTTACAAAGCAGTTTTTTCATTAAAGTTAAAACATGGTGATGTGAAGACTATTGAAAATCTGCTTAAATTTTGCAAATATTAATAAACTTTGATTGACTTTACAACAATGTCTTTAGAATAAGAGATTTAAGGTATTATAATTCGAATGAACCCTTTTTACATGGTGACTTTGAATGATTTTTTATGTTTAATTTAATTTTTTTTGTAATCATGAGAAAAGTTATTGCTGGTTTCTCTACAAAAATTGATAAAATTTTATAAATTCTACAAACATTTATTATTACGATGTGCAAATCAGGTGAAAAATGAATTTTTCTATGAAAAAAACACTACTTTTCCAATTTTTTTCAATGAATTTAAAAAACCACTTTAAAGATTTTTTTAACATATAAAAACATCATTAAAATGATAATACGCGTCGATTGACACCTTAATGATGGAAATATTATATTTAGTTCTCGAGATATAATGAATGACGTAAATGACCTTGAACGTTTAATGATTTTTTATTTTTTATTTAATTTTTTTCATAATCATGAAAAAAACTTTTGCTGGTTTTTTCACAAAAACTATTTGGAGTATATAAATTATATAAACATTGATTACTTAGGTTTGAAAATTAGGTTAAAAATTTGATGTTTTTGAAAAAAAACCTAATTTTTTGCACTTTTTTTAAAAAAATTAAAAAACGGCTCCAAAATTTTTTTTAAAAATTTGATAGAATCATATCAATGTTAAAACGCGTCGATTGACACCTTAATAGTGAAAATCGCATGTTTGGTTCATGAGATATAGCGCATAACATGGTTGACCTTCAAGGGGTGAAAACAGCAAACCCCCCCGACCGAAGTATCCCAAAAACTAATCAGCTCTTAAGATTGCAAAGACGCTTCGATTGACACCTCAACGAACTCGATATGACTTTGTTTACGTGAGTTATGCTCGTAGAAAAAAGTGTCCCGAACGTACATACGTACGTACGTACGTACGTACACACACACACACACACACACACATACATCTCCCTTTCTAAAAACACTTTATATATACTCTATAGACCTCAAAACGTAAAGAAAAGTTGAAAATTTCAATTTCGATTTTCGAGGCGATTACAAGAACTTCCCATATACTGGGAAGTTAAAAATTGTAAAGTTAAAAATGTTCGTTACCTGCCTAATAAAGACGCCCGGTTCATACCTCAGCCGTACGACGCGCGGTGCACAACTGACCTATCTCAAGTCATGTGGCGTGATCTAGACGGCGTTTTAAAGCATGTTCTGTAGAATTGGTATGTATAGTTTTAGAGAAATTCGCTTGTTAATACTTACCCCTGTTAATTGTAGCCCCGGCCTCCCCTACAAACATATATTTGGAAATTTGACGCGTAAGACAGAAAGTTTAATAGCCTTAATGCAATATTATAGAAAAGCAATTTGGATTCCTTCTACAAAAATATTTATAAAATCCTAAATGCAAACTTTCCATGTATTTTTGGAGCCTTAAAGTATTTTTTTTTCACTTAAATTGACCGAAATTCACCAAAAAAATTCAGCTCAAAATAGATATGACGTCAGCCAGATGATTTATGTACATATGTACCTAAAATGCTGTTTAACCAAGGAACTCAAATAAAACAATTTCTGTTTTATTTTTTCATGTAGACTTGAACCTCTTGCAACCATGGCATAGATAATAACATTTATGCTATGCTCACAACTAGCAATTGTTATTGATTGAGAATTCAAATAGATTCTGGCAGCACTCATCCTCGAATGAGCTATTGTAGGCACCGTTTTAAGAACAGTACGTGAATTATTCGTTTCGATGGAATTTAGGCTACAATGGCATCGAACTGTGAGTTGGTTCCTGGTCGTGCATAGAAAAGCTGCGCAATTTCAGAGTGTCATCGTTAAAGAAATCAGTTCTATGGGATAGATTTTTTTGTTGATATATCCTTGGTACTGACAATCTTTAAGTGATTTGAACTAGTTTTGTACGCAGAGTCAAGATACAATAAAGATAACATTAACAAAATGGAAGCGTATCGCTGCGCCTACCGAGGTAAGTGTTTTTCAGATTTTAATTATTCTAGTTTAGATATTCTCGTCCTCAGATCCTCATTCACCTTTGACCCCGCTCGCGCCCATGGATTCGAGTGTCTTCACCTTCGCGACGACACCAGTGACCACGAACTGTCGAAAGGCGAACACTCTGGCGCCAACAGCCATTGATATTCGCTCCAAACTGGGAGCATCGGTGACGGTGGAGTCACAAACTAGTCAGAAAATTGTTTATTCCGATGAGAATGGGGTGGTGACCACCTGCTATTCCAGAACCACATCTACTAAGCAGGTCTACAAAACGGACAGTGTCATAGGGAAATATCATCTTTCTCCATACAACACGAAACAGTTAGCCGTCCCAACCACTCAGGATACAAGGACACAATTTCCAGCCACCAAAACAAAAATTAGGGCTCTGGCGCCAGCCACTCAAACGAATTCCAGGGCTCTGGTTCCAGCCACCAAAACACTCAGGACGCTGGCTCCGACCAAGACGGCTCTAAAATCACTGGCTCCACCCACGAAGACTCTAAGGACCTTGACGCCAAACTCTAAAACCCTTTTGACAAAAACCCCAACACCAACAAAAAAGACAGTAACCATTTTCGTGCCACCCAAATCTCCATTTGCTGCGCAACCGATATCGCCCAGGGTGCAGAAAATCCTGAAGAAAACGGGAATGTGTAAATACGCACCGTTATTCGAAAAGGAGGAGATTAACTATGAGATTTTCAAATTGTTGTGCGAAGACGATTTGATCCAGTTGGGAATAAGGTCCCAGGTTGACCGCGACATCATAATGAATGCTGTGCGCTACTGGTCCCACTTTCGTCAATGTTGATTATTCCTGAATTTTGTTGTTGTTAACTTATTGGTGAATTGTATTTGTTTCAAATGATGTGATAATGTAATAATGTGTAAAACTTGTTGTGATAGATGAAATAAATTTATGCGAGATTATAATTTAGCTTTCTGTCATGGCATGCAGTGTTGAAAAATCGTTAAAATCGGAAAGGGTAAAAGCATTTTTTCGTTTATATTTTCTCTTCATTAAATACGTTAAACAAGACGACTTGCAATCAGAAGGATGCACTTGTGTCCCATTGCATAGAAAATATTTGAATTTTAAAGCAGTAATTTTTTTCACGAATATTACTGCATCCATAGGTAATGCATTAGCTTATCTCAAACAATATTTTTGAAATGTTACAATATTGTTACAACAGTAGGATCGGAGTGAAGTGTCCTTAGAAAGAAGACTTAAGTTTTTAATTTATGTGGCATAATTAGTGCACTTACCAAGTGAAGCGGCGGAATTGCATACATGAACGTATTTTCCTAAAGGCGTATTGGATGATCCCCCCAGGGAAACCTGGAAAATGTCACGTGTCCTATTTGTCGTTATGGCAACTAAATTTACTCAGTCTATTATAAAAACATCCACAACGGTAATATTTTCCCTCTAGTACGGACGCGACTTCTGATATATCTCATTTTGACCAAATTTGCCGAAGAAAATGGATAACCTGCTGAGTGGTTTTTTGGTCATCATTCAAAAGACATGTCGAAAGAAGTCCTTATCTCTTAATATCAGCATTGCTAATTGCAGAAGTTGGTCGCCGGCAATATTTCTGGATGCTAAACGGATCTACTAGCAAGAATAAAGGAAATATGTATTTTGTTACAACAATTTCGTTTTAATTGTTGTACACTACGACTAGCTGCGTGCTCCACAACCTTGCTCAGAATGTAAACGAATGAATTCTTGTTGTCGTAATCCTTCTTTCATATGTTACAAAAGATCGCTTACTTACTATTTGTCACAATTTTGCTTACTCGATAAATCGTTAATAGTTTCTATTCTAAAAACAAAATGTTTTCTTCACCCAAAAATCGTTGTCCACTTGAAACTAATGAAAGTTTACTGTTTAGTCTCCATTGCTAATGACAGATCAATTTACATTGGTGTTGAAATGTACGCGATATAAATGAAGGCTAAACGTTTAGTCACCAAGCCAATGAAATCTGATATTCATATCCTGTGTTGTCGTTATTGTTATGAGAAATTATCGTGAGAATAACCGTTGAATTATCTTGGGAAACTAGTAAATATCAATATACTACACTTTGTGCAATATTTATTTTTCCCTGCACATTCTCCAAATTTAATAAAAGTGAAATAAAATATCCTATTGACATTATATACTTACATCTTCCATTTTTTCATTCCAAAACATTTGTTATAAACTTGCGGGTTGACATTTTTTAGTAAGTGTGTGTAAATGATTCATGGAGAAAAGATACTACTTTCTAATTACGACTAAAATCAATGTACATTTACTTTCGAAAACGATATACGGGATTTTGATTTTGAGTCACACAATAGAGAATATTGGTCTTATGTCAGTTCTCTTAAGTCTTCGTTTAATATTCCTAATACTGTTTTCTGGAACAGTAAACAAGGTTTTACTCCTAAAAAAATCTGCGAGATATTTGCTGAATTTTTTTCGTCAATATATCCTGCTGCCACTCTCCCAACTTCTTTTAATACTCCTTTTTGTTTTCCACCTATTCTTGATTTTTTCTCCATTGACCCAACTGAAATCCTAATATTAATTAATTCTTTAGATTCCAGCGTAGGCCCCGGGCCTGACGGGCTTCCTAATATATTCATTAAATCCTTATCCTCCTCATTATGCGTTCCAGCTTCTTATATTTTTAATGCCAGTTTATCCTCCGGTATCTTCTCCAATGTGTGGAAGTTGGCTAACATTTTTCCTGTACTCAAGTCTGGATTCTCTTCCAATGCTACCAATTATCGTCCAATTTCGTTACTTTCTTGTTTTCCCAAACTCCATGAACGCATTGTCTACAAGAAAATATACGAAGCTCTTAATTGTAGGCTGTCATCATTCCAACAAGGATTCGTTCCAAACCGGTCAACCAATACGAATCTCCTTGAACTTACCCAAACTGTCGCAAAGGCTCTCGACAGTCGTGCCCAAGTTGATGTAGTGTATACTGACTTCAGTAAGGCATTTGACACTGTCAACCTAAATGTTCTACTTCTGAAGCTAGCTAACTTTGGCCTGTTCGGGCCATTACTCTCCTGGCTTGAATCCTATATCAGTTCACGTTCATGCCTTGTTAGTCTATCTGGAGCATATTCCTCTCTCTTCTACCCTACTTCCGGCGTTCCTCAAGGGTCTATTCTAGGCACTATTCTTTTCTTACTCTACATCAATGACCTTCCCTCAGTCATAGCTTCTCAGTGTCTTCTACAATCATAGCGTCTCAGTGTCTTCTGTATATGCTGATGACTTAAAAATTTACCGAGTTATTCACTCTGAAGTGGGTTGTATTTGTCTTCAAAGGGATGTGGACGCGATCGATTCTTGGAGTCAAACTAATTTTCTCTCCCTTAATGTCCAGAAATGTCACAAAATGTCTTTCTCCTTAAAGTCCAGTCCAATTGATCATATCTATACGTTAAACGATATTTCACTGACGGCTGTTTTTCAAATAAAAGATCTGAGAGTGATTTTCGACCCGTAACTTAAATTGTGGCAATAGCCGCACGTGCCTCTCGTGTCTCCGGGTTCGTATTAAGGCACTCTCAGATGTTTACTGACATTTCCTCCGCCGTCACATATACACTAGCCTAGTTAGACCCATACTTGAATATTGCTCGCAAGTTTGGTCACCAAACTATCAATATTTGGATTCTATGATTGAATCGGTACAGCACAAAGTCACTCGTTTCCTTATCTTTAAATTTAAAATTACATATGAAGAGCGACTTTTCTTGGTACAACTTCCTATTTTGCAATTCCAATTCAGACTCCTCTTAGCTGAGTGTTTTCTCTTTCGGCTTTACCATCATCAATTAACCTTTCTGACTGATCAGATTATGGTATTTCAGAACGCCCTGCCAGATCTGATATTATATTCTGCGTTCCTAGGAGAGAGACTTTCTACCATTCGCCGATTTTGCGGCTTTCTCGTAACCACAATACTCTGCAACTTGGTTCGTTTCCTCACTCACTCTACATTCATAAGCAGAATGCACATTAACTAATTAGTTTAACTATATGTATTTATTTTCCTTATTTTTATTTTATTTTTTTCTTGTCTTGTAATTGGATTATGTTAGTGTGTAAGACAAATCCTTAACAAATAAACAAATATTTCAATGGCAAAAGCAAAACAATGCATTACGGATATATTAAAATTTTTAAATCTACTGATGCTAGCTTCTACAGGCAAAGTGTACAAAATGGCCCAAAAATTCCACTTGAAGAGGAGCATAAAACTCAAATTTTTATCACAAAAGAAGGGTCGATGATCTTGCACGTGCGTCAATCATCATCGAATGAAAAAAATTAAGGAAATTCCAATACATTTCCTTATCCGATTGACTAAACAAATAAAATAGTGTGAATAAACCGCAACCGCACAATGTATGTAAAGTGTAATCGAGATGATTTTCGCATAATTTCTACCTTTCAATGCTTAAGGCTTGATTCACACTATAGTGCCGGTCACAGCTCGGTCTCGGTTTGGTCTCGGTCTGGTAAAATATCCTCAACTAAGAACCAAATGTGTGCATTCACATCATCGGTAACAGTCAAGTCCCGGTCCGGTACCGCTCCAGTAACGATCGATCTCAAAGAAATTTTCGCTGATCGAGATCGAACTTGTGATGGACTGCACCGATTGTGTGAATGCTTTTCGTTCTCGGTTCAGTCAGGTTTTGTTAGTAAAAGAGACAAATGTGTTGATTTGTAAAATTCAATACAATTAAATATAATTTTAATTAGTCAAATGCGTGCAATGTCTCAAATATCTTGGACTTTCGAGAAAGGTATTTACATATGCGACCTCGACTATTGGCGATTCAAGATTGAACCGTGATCGAAGTCAGACCGCTAATGTGAATACAAGCAGATTACACGAGATCGAGACCGGACCAAGACCGAACTGTGACCGGCACTATAGTGTGGATCAAGCCTAAAAAGATTGAGTCAACAAATCATCACACACACACTTACAACAACATTTTTTTGGTAACAGACTTGAGCCCAATGGTCACGTTCACAAAAATGAATGATAAGTTTATATGTACTCGTTTACCATTGCTGCGACTGTCACAGTCGCTGATGAAGATCGAACGATTACGGTCGAAAATCGATTTCGTCAAATAAACAAATTTTACACAAAATTAAAAGGAAGGATCAATACATCAATATCAAAATTATTTTGTGAAAATGAAATCCATTAACAATATTATGAAAATGGACTTTAATTGTCAGATTCCCAAATAAGCGTACACACGAATCTATTACTCGCAGTAATCAATAATTTTTGTAAACTGCTTTATGTATGTTTTGCACAAAATTAAGTATACTGCTACTACTTTTACTACTACTACGAACAATAATAAAATATTACTCCCTTTTCAATACGAAGAGATTAAATTTCATAAAAAGCTTAATGTAGAATTTGTTTTTGGAAGACATTTGTATAAAGCGTGCTTAATTCACAAGTTTTTCTCTCTCTTACTATTGCAGCTTACACCGTCTACATGTGCAGATTTGCTTCGTTTGAATATTGAATTCTAAAAAGTTTACAAGGAGTAGACACAATAAGTTTTGAATAGCAAATAGTAAATAAAGTAGAATCGAAGAAAATCTAAAAATTTACTTTAAATTCATATTCAAGGCAAGGGTTTTGTTCTAGTTCGCAGCTAAACTTCTAGAAGATATTGAGTATTAATACAATTTTGATATGAAGTCTTAAATTGTATGAATTAGATCTTTTTAACTTCCCAGTTTCCAGAAGTTATTGTAATGGGGTCGATTTTGCGAATCCAAAATTTTGACATATCTTCAAGTTTTAAGGTCTCTAGAATTCAAATTCATCGGTTTTAAAAAGATATGTATGTACGGATGTACGTATGTGCAGGTGTGCGTTCAGAATTATTTTTCATCTCGATTATCTCAAGAACCAAAGATCACATTGACGTGGGTTTCATTCGACGCGTAATTACGTAACCTAAAATGAATGAGTTTTCAGCAAAATCGGTTCAGCCGTTTATAATTGAGAATAATAATAGGGAAAATAGGCAAAAAATGCTTAATTTTGAAACTGTTGAAATGCACTATTAATTTGTGCTGATTCCAAATACCTTCATAGTATTATTATTATTGTGTGGTTTAGCAAAATTTTGATCAATATTGTAAAAAATGATATTTAAAAAAATGAAGATTAATTTATAGAATACCAAACTTATATTATCAGGTTAAGGAGAATGGGAGTAGTGACTCTAATGTGGTTAATAAAAAGATATTGTTATAAATAGTTTAATATTGTTAATAACAATCAAATATTATTAGTTGTAATTTGATATTGTAAATATGACTTTATATTTCATAATCATAATTGGTCAGTAACGATCAAACATTCTTAATAAGGAATAATTATTAATAATAATTAAATACCCTCAATAATGGTTGTGAATTCCGGACGAGGTGGAGAACTTGCCCACTGGGAAGTTAGTCGTGTGGGCCTCAAGGGTCGCACTTAGATCACATTTTCAGTTTTGTATTGTAACGGAGTGCATTTTGATGTATGTTTTTATTCAGTGCTGCTTGCAAAATATTGATGATATGATAGATTATATTTAATAGTATTAGTTAAGCGTTCATTATATCTATGGGGATAAAAAGTTTGAAAGAAATAGAGCACGCATTTCAGTATTTGCATTTAACATTGAAATTTCAAAAACCGAGTTCGGGTAGCTCCCGGCAGTTTGGAATGTGTATACTTTTAGTTTCGACCAATCCATGCTGTAAACAACAGAAAACGTCACTTGTTTGATATTTATCAGAATTGCTTTGTTCATAATTATTTAATAATTAATTACAATCGATTGTTCTTTAATTTAACATTATTCGTTATTCGTCCTACCCGAGACGCACGTTTCCAGAAACGGCATGCGGTTTAAGTCCGTTCAAAGTTGAATGAAAAGCGGGTCCGTTCAAATTCGGATTGGTTTGGTTTATTTACATCAGAAATGTCAGAGAATTGAAACGCGCTCGGGAAACCGTCAAAACTGCTGCCCATTTAAAAATAATTCGGTTTTCTTCACACCCGGTCCATCTATTACTGTTCGAGGCACCGAGCCTCCGATAAAAAGCATGTCGGCGGCTGCGAGAGTACCGCCACTCACTTACAAAATTATTGCGGAATGTTCTGTGACGAAGGCGCGCGTTGGGGTGATGGGGCTGCGGCACAGTGATGTTGACACGCCAGTCTTTATGCCCGTCGGAACACAGGTAAGGGATTGACGTGAACTAAAGCTGTTTTTTTTCAACGATGGGAGGTGGAAACTCTTCAAAAGATACCGAGTCGCTCCTGCTTCTCGACATGTCAGGCTTTTACCGATTCAAACCACTTCAGTTTGATTCCTTCGGTTACTCTTTAAATACTTATAAGATCAAACTAAGAAATCTTATATTTTCCTCTTAGTTTCAGTTCTCAAATTTTCTAACTCATTCACGACTGTTCTTTATTCTTATTTACTTATTTTTTTAATTAATTCATTTATTCTCTAGAGTTATCTTAGTTTAGTTCATCGCTACTATGTAATTGGAACTCTTCTGTTTAGTAGCTTTGTGAACAATAAACAATATCGTCCGCGTACGTCACTACTTTAGCAGTTACCCCTGAGTCAGATAAAGTTTTCGTATATAGTAAGAAGAGAATAGGATCTAGATTAGATTCTTGAGGAACACTAATTCGCGCTGATTGGCTGTAGTTGTTGTCGATTGCTGTTGTTTATGGCCGTTCAGACAAGTAATCAGAAGATTTTTGGCCTTACCAACGATTCCTGCTTCCTTCCCATCTTGTAACTAACGTATGACGAACTTCTGTGTCAAAGGCTTGTTTTTAGGTCAACGAAGATTGCTGCGACGTAAAGACCTTTATCCATTTTTGTATCAATGTTTGCCATCATCTGCACAATAGCATCTGTTGTTCCTTTCCCTTTCTGGAAGCCAAATTGATTTTCATCCAATATTTGGCTCTGTTCTAGGTAGTTTTTAATTCGAGAAGCTCATTTTTTCCATTATTTTACTCAAGGCGGTGAGTAGGGTTATTGGACGATAGTTATTCGGGTCTGTTTCTAATCCGTCCTGAAATATAGGTATTACTTTCGCTACTTTCAGATGCTCTGGAAATTCCTTTTTCTGATCGTCGCATTTTAATCGAATAATTCCTGTTTTAATCGAACAATTTCTGTTAAAGGGAACTCTGAAGGGAATTCTTCCGGACCAACTCATTGATTTGGATTGCCGGATTCTCCTGGGCAATACCTATCATCTCGGCAACCGGCCAGGGGCAGACATTCTCAAAAAAGCTGGTGGACTGCACAATTTCATGGGGTGGCCTCGTGGAATCCTGACTGATTCGGGAGGCTTCCAAATGGTTTCCTTGCTGAGGCTGGCTGAAATTGACGAAAACGGCGTGAACTTCAAATCGCCGTATGATTCGTCTGAATGCATGTTAACGCCCGAGCATTCTGTTCAAATCCAGAACGTGATTGGAGCCGACATTGTGATGCAGTTGGACGATGTGGTGAAAACTACCATCACGGGCGCCCGCGTGGAGGAAGCGATGCATCGAACGGTCCGATGGCTGGACAGGTGTTTGGAGGCTCACGAGCGTAACGACGAACAGAGCGTCTTCCCTATAGTTCAAGGCGGACTGGACATGGAGCTGAGAGAGATGTGCGTCGAGGAGTTGTGCAAGAGGGAAGTGCGAGGTTTTGCTGTCGGTGGGCTGAGGTTTGCTTGAATGAAATGTGTTTGTCATATACCTTAAATGCAGTTTAACTTAGCGGAGGGGAGAGCAAGGATGAATTCTGGCCGACAGTACACAAATGCACCGATTTGCTGCCCAAGGACAAGCCGCGCTACTTAATGGGTGTTGGGTTCGCGGCTGATTTGGTGGTTTGTGTTGCGTTGGGTATAGATATGTTCGACTGTGTGTTCCCGACGAGAACGGCCCGATTCGGATGCGCGCTGGTCCACTCTGGGCAAATAAACTTGAAGCACAAGAAATACGCCTTGGACATGAGACCCATTGACGATGAGTGTCCGTGCAGCACATGTAAGACGTACACGCGCTCCTACTTGCACCACATCGCTACCATCGAAGCGGTCTCTTCCAGCTTGCTAACCATTCATAACGTCGCATACCAGGTGAGTGGCTTCCCGCCTTTCCTAAGGAGTCTCGCTTAAAACGTGTTTTTCAGCTGCGTCTGATGTCAGACATCCGGCAGAGCATCATAGACGACAGATTTCCCGAGTTCGTAACAGGATTCATGAGAGTACACTTCCAGGGCGAGAAGGTACCGAAATGGATTCGAGACGCGCTGGCCGCGGTCGGCATTCAACTTGAAGCTCCAGAGGCTGAGGAAAGTGCTGCTAGTCCTTCATAATAGAAAGTCTGGCACGAATAAAAGAACTGTGAACGATTAAACAAGATTTATTCTTTCGCCACTACATGAAGTCGTCCGAATCGTTGCCGTCGTCGTAATTGGTTTTCATCTTTTCGGCGCTCATGAGACTTGTGTAGCTGCGCAGTTCTGCCTCTTCTTTTCGTCGCTTCTCCTCCTCCTTTTCGCGTTCCTTTTGCTGTCTGGCTAATTTTTTCTGATCCTCGCGTTCGGCCGCATCGCGTTTCTCCCGATTCGCACGGAAGTCTGGTTGGTCCTCGGTCTTTGTCTTGTTGAGGCGGTTCACTATTTCGTTCATGCGTTTTTCAACTCGCACCTTTCGCACGTCCTTGTCGCGATGGAACGCCACCTGTCCCACTTCCATTCCTGGCGTCTTCTTCAGGTTTTCCCACATAGTGTAGACGACGTCGATGTTGTTCATCTTGTTGCCGCTTATGCTGTTCGCCTTGACCAGTTGGACCGCGTCGTCGACCAACGCGGCTGGAATGTCGTCGATTGTTTGACCCTAAAATTGAGGCGTGAAACGTGAAATAAATTTAAAGGTCGGTTAACGGGATTAAGTTTTGAAAAATATTTTAATATGAATTCGTGTTGCTTGGACGTACTTTCTTCAGGCGAAGGTAAACATGAGCGGACGAAAGCTTGTCCACGTGAAACCAAACGTCCTCCGGCCAACCCCACTTGATCAATGCCTCATCTGAAAGGATGTACGGAGTCAGCATAACCTCAATTCAAATAAAGTCTGATATTGCTCGTTTGCCACAGACACTTACTTTCGTGTTTATCAGCACCCATGAACAGGGTGAACGGAGGCGAAACAACGGTGCTGGTGAAGTAAAAAACCATTATAGCTGAGTCCTAACAAATCTAACATCCAAGTTCTGTCACCGGGAAATGTAAACATTAGCCCGGCCCCCTACCGGAGAAGAATGGCAGTGCCTGCGATGGCATGCACAACTGTAAGTGGCTCGTCCGATGAACGCCAGCAGCCACTTACAGAAATCTTGGCCAGCCAAAACTGTAAGTGGCTCGTACGTGTTCGGTCAGTTGTCAAATGACGTCGATAGTGCAGTGCATTGAAAAGGCGGTATGAAATAAAACGGATTTATTTGAAAATCGTATGCTATTGTCGCCATTGTGTCTAGGGTACATGGCGAATGGGACCAGCGTGTTTCAGGAATGTGGCGATTGCATCATGCGTCTCGAAAAATGTTCAGAAATTATAAAGATTGATGTATCTAACAATAGATGTCAGGACTTGAAATGACGTCATACTCATGAGACTATCATTTCAAATAACTGAATTTCGTTTCAGTTGCTTGTGTGGCGCACAGTGTAGGTACACCCAGTGGGTAATGTTTCATATATAGGCGCACTATCAAGTACGCCCCGCGGTTCTACGGTACAACGTCAATTGTTTGTTTACATTTATCATATGTTGGCTGCCATTTATCATACGTTTGCTGCCATTTACGACAAAATGGCAGCTATCTACTGGTCGGGGCACTGCCATGCACGTTTCATGCTCGGCGTGAAAAACCCCGTTAGAAACTTTGGTTCATTGAATTACAATGGTGAAACGTCTTCGCTGACACAATTTTCGTTTGATTTTGACAAATTGATTGAGAGAAAAAGCCAAAATGACTAAAAATATGTCTCATGTGATGCAGTGAAAAATGAAGTCCGCGAAAATGCTTTATCCTCTGCAAATATGGCAGTGCTAGGCATTCGTCAATTTTTGCAAGCACATGGCCAGCACATGGCCAACACATGGCGCCATTTCTTGGAAGGAAAATACGAGCTTTTGGGCTTCGATTGCATACTGGGTCTACCTATACTTGATTACCACAAATGCAAACTGGATTGAAAAAAAATATTTCTTTTTAAATTTAAGGAGTTTTTCAACGAAATAATAACATGGTGAAAAAAGCAAATCTTGTTGCGAAAGTGGTTATCTACGCGGATGACACTGTGCCCGTATACTCAGGTAAAACTAATCTCAAAATTGAACAAATACAGTGTATCTTTCTAAAAGGGGACTATGTTGAGAAATAAAACAATAAATTTTCGAAAAAATTGAGTCTTCATTTCTAACACGGGTACATATTGAACCGCCCTCGTATGTATGCGCATCTCCTTTCCAAAATTTCTTACGGCATCTTGAATTGGAGTCAAACTTCTAAAAGTAACTTCTTGATCATCTCCAGACTAGTAACGAAGGCATAAAAAACCATTTACAATCCCCCTATGCCAACTTCAACGAGGAAAGTTTACAAAACAGTCCAAGAATTGAATTTGCAAGGCATGATTTCCATGGAAAGATCTAAATCCAAACATAAGAATTACACCGTAAAGAATATACCGCTGTGAAATTAGATAGAATTGAGGGGAAAAACACTTACAGAATGAGAAACATGAATAATATAACTATCGCATTTGCGAGAACTGATCGGCTAAAAGAAGACCCCTATCAACAAAGCAGCTAACTTTTACAATACACTACCAGACGAAATTAAAAACATAGCGAACCCAACCTCCTTTAAAACGACACTAAAAAAATATCTCTTTCAGGACCAACTTTCGAAGTAAGTTACAAGTACAATTGGCTCCACAAAAATCAAAGCCAAACATGTAATCAACAGGAAATAATTCATAAACATATAGTCTGAACTATTAATCTTACTAAAAGGACACTAAAACTTACAAATTTGGTACTATCCCTTATACCGATTCTTATCGTCTGGGAAGTACTATGTCCTAAAATTTTAAATACGGAAAATTACTAATTTTTGATGGAGAGAGTGATTGAAGGAAACGGAGGTGGTTTTAGTAGGTAGCAATCCGGCATGCCGAGAGTCAGGAGCTGATCGATATCATTTGAAGATTTCCACCTCCCAACGTTGAAAAAAAAACTGTTGAAAATCAGCTCAAGCTATGCAAATATTAATTAGCTTCGATTGGCTTAATAACACTGTCTTTAGAATAAGAGATATAAGGTAATATCATTCGTATGAACCCTATTTACATGGTGACTTTTAATAATTTTTTTTAATTTAATTTTTTTTGTATTTATGAAAACGGTTTTCGTTTTTTTTTTCAAAATTCATTTATAGTTTAATTTTTTCACAAACATTGATTGCTGTGCTATGCAAAGCAGGTTAAAAAAAATATTTATAATTAAAAAAACGGCTCCAACATTTTTTTTATCAATTAAAAAAAATCACACAAATATTAATACGCGATTGACACCTTAACAATGTAAATATTAGATTTGGTTCGCGAGATATAGCGAATGACAGAATTACCTTGAAGGTGTCAAAACTACAAATCCTCGTTACCGAAGTTTCCCAAAAACTAATCAGCTCTTAAGATTGCAACGACGTTTCGATCGACACCTCAACAAAGTCGATACAACTTTGTTTACGTGAATTATGCTCGTAGAAAAAATTGTCCACGAACGTACGTACGAACACAAACATACATACATACTTCTTTCTAAAAACACTTTCAATGCACTCTAAAGACCTCACAATGTTGAGGTTGTTGAAAATTTCAATTTCGATTTTCGAGGCGACTACAAGAACTTAGTTAATAATTCATTTATTCATATGCAATTATCAATACATTCAATTTTTCTCAATTTTAAATTCGTGTTGGTTTCAAAATATCTACCTATACCTAAACATTTCTAACAATATATTTATTATCGTTAATCCATACATTTTCATTGATTTATTTCCGTCTGAAAATCCATGATCGGTAAACACTAAATGAAATGTCGTTTCAGATTATTCTAATGTACTAATAAACGGGCATATTGACTGCAAGTACCTCTTAAATTATTCATTTTTTTACCAATGTTCAAACCGATTTTCTTAATTTGATATATAATTATGCGAATTGGTGTACATTCTTCTAATCCTTTACTTATAAGCCGACCACGTGCTGTTAATTCTGTAGACAGTTTGTTTTAAAAAAGATTGTGGTCCACGATAACGTTTCGTTTTCGTTAAAATTTCAATGTTATCTATGTGAATGAATATGAATATTATCACAAATATTGATTTTGTTAGTACCATGCACATAATGCTGCTTAAATCTATGATAGCTGAAATACAATGAATTATTGAAGTATAATTGCTGATCAATATCAAAAATCATTAGTATCGAATTAATCAATGTGATAACCATTTTCATATGTCTTTAAGACTTAACTTTTTTTCGCTGGTTGAAGTGGCATCCTTTCTTCACTATTGATGTTTAATATACGTCTAGTAAGTCTCATTTAAATGCTATCATACAAAAACTGCTAGCGTCAGAAAATGTCAGAAGCAGATCAATATTAAATTTTATTTAGTCCATAATTAGGCAACAAAAAGCAAAGGATTTGATTTATAACATTTTTTTTGTGAATCACGAGCAACGCAAATTATATTTAAATTGTTGCTACCGAAATGGAAAAGCTTGAAGCCTAACGTTTTATATATATTGCAATATCGTTCACATACAAATTGACGTCGCAATGTGCGGTTTCGACGATATAGTCACATCGACTTCAAAATTCATATCTAAATTTTTCTTTCAGAACAATTAGCAGCCGTTATATAAAAGCTCATGTTTGCTAATTAGAGGGCAGTCCTTTCATCGTAGATAACAACTCCTTCGCGTTCCAACGGTAGGCCGGCTAAATTTTGCGAACGTGAGCGACACAACGCTATTATTGCAGCCTCGTCGTTGCGCATGCGATTTCGTCTCTTTTTGCTAAAGTTCACCTGGAATCGTAGAAAATACAAAAAATTGAATACAAGGATAATGAGCTGCTGGAATCATACTTTAGCGTAGAGCTCCTCGAGATCGTCTGCCGTCGATACAGGCCGTGGTTTTGATTTGCCCCATGATGGTAGCGATCGTGATTTGTATGCTGCATCGTTTTCAGTCAAAACTAGAAATATTTTTTGGTTTTCATTTTTAATGTGATAAGAAAATCTCAAAAATGGATATCAGAAAATTATTATTTTACATACGATTTTTTTTATAATATTTGGAACTAGAAACTCAAAATTGTATACTCAACATTCTTTAATTTTCTTGTGAAAGCTATTTTTTAATCAAAAGATTATTTCATTGCATCAACATTTCAAACCACTACGGATGACAACGAGCATTACGTTAGTACAATTGTGGATCATATTTTCGAACAATAATAACGGTCAAAGGAGGTGTGATCACGTAATAACGAGACTGATGCTGTAAAGCTTTCTATATTATATTTACACATATTTTTTCATCTTTTTCAATGCACCCTCATCCATCGTTCAAAACAGTGCTGGAAGTCTTCTTCTGTGAGTTCGTGCATGTTGCGTCCTGTTTTTTTCTTCCACAGCTTCAACTATCTGAAATTTTATTCTTAACAATGCAGATTCGATCTTTGGGAACAGATATAACAAATATCATTCTCCCCAAGAAGTTAAGGTCATTTTCAATGGCATTTCAAGTATCAGTACAAATATTTTCACGAGTTCTTTTTTTGTTTGTTGAAAGACTTGTGTGCACAACTTTCGCACACAAATTTTTTGCTTGTTAAAATTCTTATGTAAAATAAGCTTTACGTTTTTTTTGTCAATTTACAGTTTCAGTTATTGCTCTAATAGTTAAGCGACGGTCAAGTCAGGATCATATAACCAATTTTTCCAATATTTTTATTGGTTTTTGACATGCAAGGACATCCCGTGCGAGCATCATAATCAACGTCTTCTCGGCCATCTTGGGAACATTTGGACCACTCAAAAACTTGTGCACATGATAAAAATACATTGTCTCTACTTCTTTTAGTAAGGTGGCACCCAACGTGGCTAGCCATGAATGCTATGATGCTCAGTAATTGTGCCATTAGTAGATACTAGGGAAATTATGGATCTGTTAAACAATGACGTCCCTAGTATTTACTTTATGCTGGTGTTGCGCTCTAATATTTTATGGGTCGAATATCCTTGACGTCTTCTACTTATGTGCCAAATTTCGTCCAAATCTGAGATGTCATAAGTCTCCTTGTAAGATAGTTTCGTTTGTCAGATACAATTGTTGAAAAGTTGCGGTTTCAAAATAATGGATGCCTAAATATTTATAAAAGCTCTTATGAATGGAGACAACCAAAGATAAAGTCAATGAAAATATATTTGTTGCAGTTCTTTATATTCATACCGGGTTGAATTCGATTTATTTTTCCTGCAATGAACAATTTCTTGTTATGAGTACCGCATTTCTTTGACATTTTGTGTCAAACAGTGTGGTGAATTCAACTAGCGACATCTATTACATATTGCATCATCCGGTGGTAAATGGTATGAAATATATGAAAAAAAACGTATTTTTGAACCCATTTTGGTCAAAATCACGAGTAAGGATCAATGATCCCAGCATGATTAAAAAGAAGATGTAGGATTTTTGTTTGAATTGGCATCTTAGTGCAGTAATTTTGGACATCGACGAGACCGAACTTCGGAAAATTCCTGGAAAGCTATGGATTCTAATGAGAATGTGAAAAAGACCTAATACCGCTAAATGTTTTACGCAGGGTGAAAGGTTTCAATAACGATTTTCTGCAAACATATCGCTAGCGATCACTTTGACAGGAAAATAAAAAAAAAGATTCTGTAGGTAAGTAAAACTTAAAAATTTTATGTTCATAGATTTACCCGCCTTGGAAATACATATGTATTTCAATCGACTTACAGTCAGTCACCAAAGTGTAGACTCACTTAACACATCATGCTGATCATTTTCAATTTTTCCTAACTTTATCCGTGTTCAAATTCTGAACATTTCTTCTTATAAATATTATATGAATTACATGATTAATATTTTCTAGTAAATTTTTTGTACATGTGTTCATAAAACGGATTGGATAGACAACTATCAGAAATGGTGTGAAACGAACCTTACTAAAGCATTGACTCATAAGTGTTTTCTTTGAAAGAAAATATAAATTTTGGAAATATGGAACTGAATCTCGTTTATTATTGAGCCATTCTAATGAGTTTAGGAATCGCCGGTATTTAACGCGGTCGTTTATTGAAATAAAAATTAAAAATATGGTAAAAAGACGTGAAACGACCTCTGAAAAAAATTAGCGATAGCTTTTCTTTCAAAAAGAGATATCACAGCGTAAAATTGGCTATGAGTCAAAATGCCACAAAGGCCGGTAATAAAACTCTGTGAAAAAATACATGAACACAAACAGTGTGGTAAATAAACTAAGAACAGGGTGGTCGAAAATTTTGAACGTATTAGCAGAAATGCACATTATAACCTATTTACACTGACACGAAACTACATAATTTTGGCATTTTTTGCGATTTTGGTCATTATCGGGTTTAAAAGCGCGTATATTTCTATTCGTTGCCAAATTACTTACGGAACGTAATTTGGACAAAATCACGGATCGATTCGAGCTAGTAATCGATGTTGGCATATGCAATAGATATCGCTAGTTGGTGTTTTTGAATTCACCACACTGTTTCACACAATATGTCAAAAAAATGAGTGCTTTCAGGCAGAGTTTGTCCACTGCAAAATAAAAATAAATCGAATTCAAACAAGTGTGAGTCCAAACCATAGCTTTAATGTTAATGTATTTTCGTAAATTGTTCCTTTGATATTCAAGGGAATTATAACATTCCTAAAATTATCTTCATGCATAAAAACTTTTATAAATAATTTATCATCTATATTTTGAGACTTCAACTGTTGAACATATGTATTTGACAAATAAAACCATCTCAATGCAATGTAAACGGTCCGAGGCATTTCGAAATGTGTCAAACATAAATACGTATTTTCGGTGCAATGTAAATGGGCGTTTTGAAGACACGTAAAGGAAAATTCGAGAATTGAGGCGGTACAAATTCGCGATGAAGTGCGTAATGTGATTGATGGAGATTTAAGTGCTAAGGCAATTCGACGATCGACAAAAAAGTCCAGGTTACATGGCCGAATTGCGAGGAGGAGGAGGAGGAAGCATGGGTGAATAGTCAATAGTGGAAAATGATTAGCATTTGCAAGGGAGCATGCAAATAAACCCATGTAGCTTTGGAATTTTTTTAGTTATGGAGTCAAAATTGAATCATTCGGATCATCTCGAAGGAAGCGCGTGTGAAGAAAACCAGGCGAACGATAAAGAAGAAAAAACTTACAATCAACTGTGAAACATAGTGGTGGATCCGTGATGGTCTGGACCTACATGCCTGCAGTATGGGTAAGAAAACTATATTTTATTGACAGTCTTATGGATAAAACTGTCCACTTAAAAATATTACTCGAAAATTTCAAGAACAGTGCCACCTAGCTGGGTTTAAGCAGCGGATATATGTTTTAACAGGACAATGATCCCAACCATTGTGCACGTATTGTGCGGGAGTGGATCCTATGCAGTGTACCTAGGAAACTTAAAATACCAAGAGCGAACTAGAAGACGAAAGTTGTCGACTAGACCAGGAGGTTCTAACCCATGATAAACTTACTTAAAATACCGTCACAGTCTGCAGATATGAATCTAATAGAGAATTTATTGATGCAGCTGAAGGATTCGATCACACGGAGGAAAATATCGATCAAACAGCAGGTAAAAGCCAACATTCGAGAAGAATGGGATAAAATAAGTCCTGCAGCGACAAAAAGGCTAGTGCATTCGATGCACGATTCGATTCGATATTAGAATGCAGAGCATTATTAAGTTGAAGGGATATGCCAAAAAATATTAATTCAAATATCATTCATTCCGTTTTATAATATAGTTATACACTTCAGTTTGTGAGTCAATACTTTTGTGAGTCCGTTTTTATGAATATAGTTTTACTTTGCGTAATTTTCACCAAAAACTTTATATATTCTGTACAAGTTTCACAAAAAACTTTATATATTCTGTATAAGTTTTATTGAACTAAATATACGCATTAAACTGAATAATAACTAAAATAATGTTTCAATTTTATTCTTGGCTGAAGTTAAAATACGAAAAGTTGAAAATTGTTATAAAAGATGAATCTTGACTTTTGTGACTGACTGTAGTTGTGTGATATGATCTCCTCGGCAGGGCGTGGTAAGTTGTCGGTCTAAGATCCTTTTGTTGACCCACTTTTAAATCGTCATCCTATTCGCTCGCACATTTCACGCACTCTACGCCACATATTAAAATTTAGAAAATTGTCAGGCAACAAAAACGAATGTGAACTGTAGTCAATATTAAAGCTTAAGCCACAAAAAATATTCTATAAAGAATATCCAAAAGGTCAGTGCAACCACCAACCACCTTCATTATAATTAAATTATAAATTTTCACAGACTCTCGTGCTTCATATGCACATAATTTATCTTTTCCTTCTAATACTTGTCACTCCACCCAGCAGGAAAATCAAATTTTGTTTGCCGGAAAGTGTTACTGAAATTCCTACTGGGCAATACGTCATATTCTCCCGAACACACTACGTCATCGCAGCATTTCTTGAGACTACCTACTTGTCTATATACCATGTCTTTCACCCACGGTTCCGCGAGCTGGTCGGGATTTTAAAGTTTTAATCGGGATCGCCAGTATGCCCAGTAAAATCGTCCGAATTTTCACGTAAACCCTGCATTTTGGGCTGGCAGGCAAATTTTTATTACAATGAGTGGGCAATGGTATAGTTAGCTTAAGTTCAAGTTTCTGGGGCCGTAATCCTTTGGGCTCCATCGTAAAAACAAAAGAAAGTGGGACACCTCCCTATCTCAGAAACCATGGCTCCCACAAAAAAGTTGTGTATGGCAAACTTGCGTAGAATCAAATTTATAGCAATAATAATATTCTTGCCATTTTTTGAGTGCGGACAATGGCGTCCTTACTGCGCCAATTCCCATCCTGAGAAATAAGACAAATCCCAAGCTAGATAAATGATCCAACATTTTCGATGTTATAGTTGTCTGTCGTTGTTTTCTACCTGATTGGATTTTATGAACACACTAAATATTTGAATATATAAATAAAGGATAATAATGCCTTCACTTGAAACTTCTCATTGGTACGTTATTGTGATTATAAATTTTAAAAAGTCCTGAAAAATACATATGACCCAACAACTATGCTACTGCTATTGCTATGGTAACTGTATCCCAAAAATCAGTATATTTCATCATGCAACGAAACATATTTTTTGAAAATAGTGAGAATATGATCAAGCAGGTTGTGTAAGGGAAAACTACAAAAATTATCTGAAATTATAGCCTACTTACCGTTATTTGATGCATACAATGGATTAATAGCCCACATGGATTTATGTGTTTCGGGAATATTATATTTCGAATCACATGGACTCATTGATGATGTCCCACAAGCAGGACTCGGTGGATAGTCAGTGTTTCGTTGATTTATTGACGGTGTGCGGGGATGCGGCGGAGGAGCTGGTGGAGCACTATATTGAGGTGGTACCATTCCAATGGACATTGGTACAATCATGTGACCAGATTCCGTCCATTGCTTAGCGACAATTGATGATCGATGTGCCACTGGAATAAAATGTATGTTACAATAATATATTGGCTATTTTCCTAGAGCATAAGGGAATATTCAATGAATATTTACTTATTGAGTCGTGTCCACTAGCTGCACGAAAGATATATAGATCTTATAAGAACTTTTTTAAATTAATTTTAGCAATTTTTTAAGACATTTCTTTCAAATAGTAAGACTTAATTGACTATGCCAGCATTACCTAATATAGAGACTATTTTATAGGTATGAAAATGTACTGGATTTTGATAAAGAGAATAACATTCTGTTTTTTGAATGATAAGTGTTAAAGTTGATTGTAACCATATTAAAGATTCACCTCATTATTTCAAAAATGGAATGCCTTCTAAATTTATCTTTTGACCCTTGGTGATCTTCGAATTTTGCATTTCGACATTTTATGGCAAAATTTGACTGGCAATTTGTTGGCTAAGTTTCTTAAAAACGAAAGCATATCCTCTGAATTCTTGCAAATAAGAATTTTTCTCTAAATTTTGCTTACCTGGACTTGTTGTACAATATCTAGTAGGACTTAAAAATTTTCTTCTTCGTGGTAGCAGCCAACAACAGAAAAATAACGTGGCCAATATCAAAAGTGCGAGTAACAGACAACCAACTATAATACCCCAGACAATTGCTGGGAGTCCCCAGACCGTTGAAGGGGGTCCAGCTTCAACTGGTGGCCACATTCGAGCCGTTAATGTAACGGACTGTTCGAACAGTCCAGTTGATGCATTATAAATGATCGCATCTTCAGGTCCTGTAAGTGTAAAAAATATATAGAATTAGTATTGAAAGCCAACTGTCTGGGTACATTGTACAAAATTTTCTTATTAAACATTATATGACACTTTCCAGCTCACTCAAACTTTTTCCCAAGTCATTTAAACGTTTACTCAAATCACTTTAAAATTTTCCAATTTATTTAAACTTTTCCCAAACCATTTAAACTTTTTTCAATTCGGTTAAACATTTTTCAAACTATTGAAATTTTTCATCAATTCATTCAAACTTTTCAGTATATCATTCATATCACTACAGATTCCAGTATAATGTATTTGACTTATTTAAAATTGCACAGAAGATGCATAATCACTTGAGAAATTTTAAGGCTTCATTATAATGATACAGTTCTTAATTATCACGATTGAATTAAACTCTACCCCAAAGGAATTTTTTTTCACACGTGTAAATTTTTTTTCGAAATGAATTGAATCTTCCCTCAAATGAAGAAAATCCGATGGAGTACTCGTATTAGAGACAGTGAAGAAAACTGTAGACGACATGGCCTTTATGCTTTAATACCAACGAAAATTTAGAGGGAAGCTGTATTTGATGAAGTGTTTTTAAATGATATATGGACTATGTTTTGCATTGCAGCATCTTACATGATTTTGCGTAGAGAAAGTAACAACAGAATGTGCTACCATTTACCTGGTAAATAATAAAATTAATAGCTATATGTCAGCAAAGAACTATTTATCTTAATAACTGGAGATATTCTACAAAAACTATACATTAAAAATTAAAGCTCCGATTCATTTTCAATCAAAATAAGTGTCCAAGCGATTATGGAAATTTCCTGAGGCTATAAAACAATCCAACGCCAT
This sequence comes from Oxycera nigricornis, assembly GCA_963942545.1. Taxonomy (NCBI): domain Eukaryota; kingdom Metazoa; phylum Arthropoda; class Insecta; order Diptera; family Stratiomyidae; genus Oxycera; species Oxycera nigricornis. The sequence goes on along the minus strand of OZ012662.1, from coordinate 24,840,558 downwards.
ATTAACACCTTTATTGCCTCGATCAGAAGCTTTTCATTGTGATTGACTCCTGTTTAATAGACTGCAAACATGGTCAGCACACATGACTCACCAGCGAATCCTTGCATCGCCGTCACATATGAGCCATCGTCACTCATATGCCGAGCCTGAAAATCATCGACAAGAGCTGAAAGCAGATTTTTATGAAGCCAATTTGCATTTTCAGTATGAAAATTTACATTGGCTTTCATTTTGTTTAATCATGAGTGAATTTTCGTGCTTTTACACTTGAATAAAAATTTATTCGGCGTGCAACCTTCCAAGGACTCTAAGATATCATTGCGAATTTTCCGTATCTTGTTCCATTACTACCTCAATTCGAAATGCCTGAGTAAACCCCTGGAGCTGGTCTAACACCATCGACATTGCATTTAAAATTTTCTAGGCAAATTTTACTGGTGAGTTTGATACTATTAATACCAGGAGAGTATTTGTCATGCAAGTGGGATGCAATCAGTAGGAGTAAAAACAAATAGCATATTATCCTACATCAAAAGATTGCAAGATCTCGTAGGTGTTTACCGATATGATTTTCATTTGAAATATCCGTAAATGTTGGAACTTAAAAGTAAATCGTTGAAATCATGATTAACTTACATATTTGGTTAAGTTGCCAAGGAAACAAGGCAGTGGAATCTTTCTACGAGCAAAATAAGGACGATAACAATATCGGATTGTTTCGAATGATACATTTCAAGAGGAAGAAATATGTGAAAGGTCAAACCTTCAATCTACTCTCCAATTACCTCGAGAAAAGACGAAAACACCTTTGTAAAAACAATATAATCTAGAAAATCGTATTTAGAATGCTTTTTGTATAAAAAGTATCAATCCAGATTATGTTGCGTATCGGACCGTTTTCCACTTCAATGGAGCATCTAATTTCCCTTTGAAGCGTATCGAATAAACAGAAAATAACGTCTGCAAAAACTGTCTTCTGTAGATAATGCAATAGCAGCATCATTGAAATCCATAGTCCTTGACAACTTAATCCCATGGCTCTAATTAGAATGCATTGATGAGCACAGTAATTTGTATACATCCAATCTGAGTCGTCCTCGCCTCATTGCAAACTTGCTTAAACCAACAGAAAACTTCACCCAAACTACATTTGCAAGGATAATGAGTAAAAAAAGTGAACTAAGCTTTAGACTGTATGTTCTCAAACGATCCACAAACGTCTTCAATCCTTTCGGCACTCTTGTTTTGTTATTACTTTATCTTGTCCCGCAAAAGATGTCCTCAATTAACTGGAAGGATGAGGACTGGTTATGGCCTTTGTGGTGAAAGTTCATTAAATAATTTGTGTATAAAACTTTTGTAAATAATATAGTTACTGGACAATCAGCTGCTTTGCAATTTTATCGAGACAACATAAGGATAATTAACCCGTTTGATGACGAAAATTTCATTTTTTTTGTGCAATTGAGACACAAGGGTGAAATTAAATTAGATAGGAAAGTAGTAGCCTCGTAATGCGATGCTATGCGAATGAATACTTGGAAAATTAAGAGCGAATGAATATTTGGAAAATTTAAATTAGATTTGAGATAAATTGTCTTAAATTAACAACATCAAAAAAAATTTTAAATTTAAAATTCGGGAAAATGTGTCAACTGCAATATAAGAAAAGAAAATTAACTCACATAGAATCAGGAATAATTTTTTTTTTAAATCTTTCATCATTAAAGCGTTTTAGTTTGGAGCTTAGAATCAGAAGAGAGAATTGGACGGTCGGTATAATTTTATCGCTTCCACCATAGAATATTTGTGGAAAATAGTTAACTTTTTAACTTAAGATTGTTTGAATTATTCTGACTTAAAGGTTTGACTTACTATAAGGAGCGAAATTGCAAAATATATTTATTAAACTGCCATTCATCGTTTTACACGAGAACGCATAAAAAATCACCATAGACCTTTCGGGCAGAGTTTTTGTTTGACCATCTACTTCTATTTGATTTAATTTGGCAAGTAATCTTTTTATTTATTTAATTCAAATCCATTTTATATCCAAGCTGAAGAATAAGACAATACTCAATTCTAAAGAGATCTATTTAATGCATTACCAAGGAACTTTGAGAGTTTCATCATAAGCAGTGGTAGCTTTAGTCCAATTCCTTTGGGGAAGTTTCTTAGGATTTGAATTCGAATTATCAATCTCATGCATTCAGTTTTTGTAGTTAATGATGTACCCAGAGATGGCGACGTAGAATAAAATTATTCAGCTCTAAATTTTTTACTTGTGCAGCCATCTACTTAAACTATATTAGTAATGTTATTAGTTAAGATAAAAAAATAGCTTTAAATAATTTCCCCGGTACCTTATAGGGACATTTCAGACAAATTCACGATTTTTCATATATTTTAAAACTGGAAAAATAATATGGAAACATTTGGAAGTAGCTTTTCGTTACTTCCACGATCCCCAACGAACGTACATTTGCAAAAAAAAATATGTTTCTCTAATACGGACGTAACAAGGGCGAAGCAAATGTCAAGAAGTCAAAAATATTTGATGTATGTATAATGAAAAAATTAGTTTCAAAAACATGAAGGACCATAGTGTAAAAATTGCAGATTTTGCAAAGAAAAATATTCAAGCAAGAAGGATAGAAAAGTTAGTTTTAAATGAAAACGCCATACTTAATCACCATTTTTAGGGCCAATTGGGAAAAAAATTCAATGAAAAATGGTGGCTAACGCCGACCATCCATAAGGTCATCTTTTTGTGTGAGTGTTACTGTGAAAAATATTCAAAATCTGCCCAAACTATGCAAATATTAATAAAATTTGCTGGACTTAACAACAATCTCTTTAGAATAAGAGTTATCAGGTAATATCATTCGTATGAACACTTTTTACATGGTGATCTTGAATGAAAATTAAATTAAAAACCGAGTCCAACTATTTTTTTGATAAATTTAAAAACATTACAAAAAAATAAGCGTCGATTGACACCTTTATGATGCAAATATTATATTTGGTTCGCAAAATATAGTGCAGTGACTTGAATGACCTTGAAGTTGATGATGACTTTTGATGATTTTTATTTTTAATTTAATTTTTTTTTGTAATCATGAGAAAAACTTTTGCTGGGTTTTTTACAAAAATTGTTTGAAATATATAAATTTTATAAACGTTGATTACTATGTTTCGCAAATCAGGTTAAAAACTTATTGTTTATGAAAAAATCCAGATTTTTTGCACTTTTTTTTAAATTAAAAAACGGTGCCAAAAATTATATTAATACGCATCGATTGACACCTTAATCATTAAAGCCTATGTTTGGTTCACAAGATATAGCGCATGACAGAAATGACCTTCAAGGGGTCAAAACAACAACCCCCCCCCCAAACCGAAATGTCCCAAAAACTAATCACCTCTTAAGATTCTAATCTTTGTGTCATCATTATCATCTACGGCGCAATAGCTCAACTCGAGCCTTGGCTTCCAGTTTTGAATACCTCCATGTATCTCAGTTCAACGACCGCGTCCTCCAATTTTGGAACCCTAACAGCGGCAAACTGTGTTCGTCAATGCTGTCCTTTCAAAGCTTTCTCGGTTTCCTTCGAGGTCTCACTCTTTAGACTTTATCTAAGAATCATTTTCGGATATTTTTATGCCGTTTATTCGCTGCATGGGTCAAGCCCATTTCAATTTCAGAAATAAGACGAGTGGTACCTAACAATTGTCATACGAATCATGGTTGCATCGCTGGCTTGGTTCTTAAATAGGTCCAATAATTCTTCGCAAAATCTCTCGTTCGTATGTGACGAACATTTTTTTCAAAAGAGTCCACGACTTACTGCCATATAAAAATATCGGTCATATAAACGTTTTATATGTTCGAAGCTTGTTATTTCTGAGGACGTGGACTTTAATGTTAGGAGAACAGAGAAGTACGCCTTGATAGTCAGATTAATTTTACGTTGAATTTCGTCCTGTTCATTTTCGTCTCAACCTACATAGGTAGGTTGAAACGAAAGATGTTGTCAGCATCTTCTATGCTAAAATTGTCCACGGTCAATCTTGTGTAGCACTGTAGTATGTCTACGAAAGTCTACAAAAATTTGGTACACATACAGTCCCTGGCCAAATTATTAGGCGCACCTGAATTTTTTTAAGTTATCAGATTATAATCTTTATTAACAATAACATAAAATTAATATTTTGCTAAGCCACTTTTGGCCTCAAGGCCTCGATCCGATGGGGCATGCTATTAATACAGGCCTGCACGGTCTCTTGCATGCGTGGATGATGGTACCACACCTCAATAAACCTTACAATTAGCCGAGTTTTAGTCGTTATGTTTTCCTTTGCTATCTCCCTTTTCATAAGCTCCCAAACATTTTCGATCGGGTTCATATCTTGCGAGATTCCCGGCCAGCTTGAAGGAGGTTTATTAGTCTGCTCTAAGAAAGTTTTTACTGAACGGACAGTGTAACAAAGAGCTCCATCTTGCATGAAAATGAAAGGCTCTCCTTGTGGGAACCAGTCCCTTATTTGAGAAATGAGCTGATTTTTGAGGATCTCGTTGTACTGGTCCTGTTTCATAATTCCGTTTACAATGTAGAGGCGTCCAGTGCCCTTACCGCTTACAACGAACAAAATTATAACCTTTGTGGGATGTTTTAGAGTTTGTCTTACACATGCCGACGAATATATTGAGCTTTATTTGATAATATCTCAAAAGTGATAGTAACTGTAATAGGTTTAGAAGTGATCATTTAAGATACCCGCGTATAATTATTTTAGAAAAATATCGATTTCCAAGACATTAAATCTTTGCCTTTGTGCTTTCTAATCCATTTGAGACGCTTCGATTTCATAGCTTCCGTTAACTTTGGTTTTTTGGCTGGTCTGCAGGCCCTTAAATTCAAATCTGAGAGTTTCCGGCGCAAAGTGCGTTCAGACACATGAACATTGGACTCTTTTAAGCATAAATTTATTTGCTTTGTATTCGCAAATCTGTTATTCAAGCAGATATTCTTGTGATAATGTTCTGAAGTCGGCGTAAAAAACGGTTTTCTTTCTCGGTGCCCCTTCCTTTTAGGGCATAATTTTTGCCGTAAATCGATTTTTTTAATGCGTCTGACGCTATTTTCTGAGACGCCAGTCTTTCTCGAAATTTCTCGGTTTGAGTAAATTTTCGTTGTTATATTTCAATCTCAGCCATCTTGGGCGGTGGTAGATCACTCTGCTTACTCATGTTTTATACTGTTCAATTTTTATTAAAATATTTGAAAATTATTCCAATCACACAAAAATAACAAATGTCCATTGAGAAACACTGAATTAATATTAAAATTTAATTTTCACTTGAATTCATGCGTCGAAATTTTGCCTATCGAAATTAAACTGCAACGTGTCGCGCAGTCAGAGTCAGACAGTCAACACTGTTATGTTTTTCATTTGAGATAAGAATGGCATATATTGTCGAACTACCGTTAATCCAACAATATATTGTGTGACTAATGCTGATAAAATAAATGTACAGTTACCAACAGTCAGCGTCATAATTATGCGCCCTAAACCGCAGATTTGTTTTAAAACCCAAAGTGCGTCTAATAATTTGGCCGGGGACTGTAAATGTTAAATTCGTAGCATTTTTTCAGCATCTGTTTAACTGAGAGTATTTGGTCAAGGGTGAATCTTATTGGTTTCAAGCCACCTTGATATTTTCCGATGATTATTTTCCGATGATTATTTTCCGATGAATATTTCCGACAATATTTTGTAGGATGTATACAACACTGAAATACCACTGTGTGCCTGCAAACGTCAAGGTCGAATTCTCAGCGAGAACTTTCCACTGTAGGGCTGGCTAGATTGCTGCCCAAACGATAAAAAAATCCCAGAAAAAAGGCTCTTTTTGGTCAAAAATTTCAACAAAAGTACATATTGGGTGTTTTCAATTGCAAAATTGTTGCGAAATAGCCTAGTGTATTGATGACAGCAATATTTGAATCTTCAGTGTAATGACCCTATAAATATTTCCAATCTCCGGAAGTTTGCGGAATCTTGTGGTATTTATCCATCCAGCAAACCAATTCGTCTTCATAATAGCCGAAAAGGGTTCGTTGTCCATGCACAGAAGTATACTCATTGGATACCAACCGCAAGAAGCCCCATTTAGTTATATATCTGATTCATAGAAGTAATTGTATTTATGGAATGCATGCAGTAAATAATCATAGGATGAAAATATTGTAATAACTCCTGCGTGCGACATGACTCGTTGCATACTTAAATTAGAGATAGCTATATTAAACAGCGATCAGTGTCTATAATCAACAGACACTATCAACGGGTTAACTACGAGTTGACTTAGATTAAGGATAAAAACGTATCTATGCAATTAGCTGGCTTTATTAAGATTCTATGACTCGTTGTCGTCTTCTTTCGCCTTCTTTCACACAAAGCTTTTGTTGACCCTCAAGAGTTCATAATTGAAATGAAGTCAAACGAAGTTCCGCAGATTCAATCCTGTGTACTCGCTAGGACTGAAAGCCGAGACAGTTGCCCTGCGGTTAGGGTTGGGGTGGCATGACGGCTGCTCTAGTGAATCTAGTCACAAAAGGGCTAATTTGAATTCGACCTCCCATTCCGTCGCCTGCAGGCTACACGCTATCATGCCTAGTCGCAAGGCGCAAATATTGACTTCCATTCTAATACCCAGATCTATCTGAGTGGGTGCAAGCAAGTCCATCACGGTCTCCAGACCATTGCCAAAGAGTATGTCAATTGCTTAATTGGATAATAATCCTCAAGTGTACTTAGTCAGAACTATGAGAATCGCAGTCATAGTGCAAAACTCAAACGGAAAATTCGCAAGAAGGGTGAAAACACTAAAACATATCACATTTGCTCGTGCACCTGTAATGTGTGTTTGTTGCACATATCGTTTAAGAGCACAAGCTAATTAGACGTTCACGTGATTCGTGCAGCTGTCCTAGCATTTGGACTTTTCACCACCCCGGCAGTGGTAATTTCCTCTAAAGGATATGTGCACTATGTGAGATGTTTAGTGGCAGTTACAAACAGTCCTTGCGGGATAGATTCTCTTTGAATTAGTCGTTCTTTTAGAATTCTTTCAGTATCTTCTTACATCAGTGGCTAAGGGTCGATCTGAAAGGAATTAAGTTTCATTAGTCCTTGAGTTATATGCTTTATACGAGACGCGTTTGATAGTCGCCTCTGTGGGAAAAATGTAGAGAAATTATGAGTTGAATTGCTCCAGACACAAGGATGGTTATAACAGTTTCTTGACGGCGAGATCATTAAGTTTAAATCATATAACAGAACATTCTGTAAATATATTCTTTCGTCGTCCTGTATGAACTAGTCACGCGAACATGAAACGTAAGACAATCTGTAGAGGAGCAGATATTCCTATAGTTCAGTTGAAGTGTAGGCAGGTGGATTTTTTTCGATTGTTCAGGGGAAATAAAGTCCAAATTTCTGGTGTCATAGTTGCTTGATGAAATTTAAAAAAAGTTTTTCGATTTGAAACTGATGACAATGCAAAAACAGATTGAGTCTACTTTGTTTAAAACTGAATCGCAACAATTTGTGGCTACAATATTTCAACGTAGTCTTTGTATAAACATATAAAGAATAGTGACGAAAGGAAATCTTGGATTATTTTTTCGTGTTGAAAGCCTGTTAAGCTTGAAACAAAGCTTAGGCGTCGAAATTACGCAAAATAAATCTTAACTAAGCTAAACTTTTATATGGCGTTATAACTTCATCATATTCATTTTTGTTTAAACTTTTCAAGTACATATTTCAAGCTGAATAAACTAATGCTATGTAAGACTAAAAAATAATACAAATCAGTATTTCACATTTGCTACTCTAAATACGAAGCATTCCAGCTAGAAAAAAATAAGTCAGCTAAAATTTAAAAGTGCGTGGAGATGATAAAATTGCTAAAAATATTCAAATGGTTCTCCTATCTTCGTGGCGCATCAAATTTAGGCAGAATAAAACCATTGCAATAAACAATACCACAAATAGCTTGTAACAAAATGCTCTTAGCTTGGGCGTATGTATTCTGATCGCTGTCTTTTCTTACCGATACACCAAGAAAGCAAGTAGGTAAGAATGGCAATCGTGTACATGCAAAGACTCGCATTCTTTAAGCAACTTATCGTGTGATTAGATCGATATATGTTATGATATGATATATGAAATGTGCTTCCTTAATGCAGATGAACTCTACAAGGAACCGAATCGGTCAAGAGACGACACGACTCAAAACAGAATGTGTACGGCAGTATAATCCGATTTACTTCCTTAGTAGGGTCGATTAATATAAGAGGTAAAGGTTAAGATTATTGCCCTTCCCTCCCCCTTCGGGACATTGCTGGAATCATCCTGAAAGTTAAGGATTGCTTAAAGTGTTTTTATTGCATTGATAATATATGCACTTTCATATTCTCAGCAAAAAGTTACTTTAGCTAATAGCATGGACACTAGATTACCTGATTCATTATTAGAATTAATTCATTTTACTTAAGGATTTATCATTTGGGAAAATGATAAAACCTCGTAGGACATAGTTTAATCAATCTGGGGAAAAGATTTTTCATTTTGGGAAAAGTTTAATTTATTTGGGAAAAAGGAAAAAAGAACAATTTGGAATTTGGAAATTTTATACAAATCTGTTAGAGTTTTGCTTCATAAAGAGTGTAATAATGAAGTTTAGAACACGTTCCGTATTAGTGAAGTGTCGGGGACTGTAATTTTGTAATCTTCCCCGTTTGGCTGTTAATTCACCAGTATATGTATATACATTAGGAATAACAAAGGAATATATTTCGGAATATCTATAAGCATTTTCTTCAAAAATCAAAAAAATAAATATGAAACGGATAAATATTAGATCAAACGATGTGGCTCTTAATCAAATAATTATAAACTAGAAAAAAGAAGATATTTTAACTTGCATTGATATCAATAGGAGCACAAAAAACCAATCTTCCATACAAATACAATGATAATTTTTTTGTCAGTTGATAATTAAGATAAAAATTGATTCATTTCTTTACATACAAAAAAACATGAACGCTTAGACACTTATTTAATAATGCATGATACTATCGGAATAGTGATTGGAAAGATTAAATAACAAAAAATAAAAATCATCAAAAGCAAAACATTTCCTAATAGATTAAATGAAACAAAAATAGGACTAGAGTAAATTGTGTAAAGTAGAGAATTTCTTTGCAGATTCTCGATTATTTTTTCGGAATTCGAGTGGGTTTTGACTGAATTAATGTTATGGCGGCCATAACTACGTGAATCATGCGATGTAGCATGTGGTAGCTCGTGGTAAGTCATGATAACTAGTGGTAGTGTAATATCAAGCATGCCTGGTAAGCCCGGCTGTTGGCCCGCGAAAGAGTGCAGTACATTGAGAGTTAGTTTCCTTTTGTTTTCTTGTTCGAGTCAAGTAGAATAGTTTTTCGTTTTCAAGATGACCTTGAATCGCGATCTTTCAATCGGTTTCCGCGTGCATGCTATAGCCTGGAATGTTGCTAAGATGGATTTTTTTTTAAGCTGGGTTAGGTTGAGAGGATTCTAAGCCAAACGGCTTCCGCTTCACTTTGAACGTTTTAGGTACAAAAGATTGTTTTTTTTATTTTGGGACTTCTTGAGATTTGGGTTTAACAGTGATTGAATCTCACGCAATAAATGGTATTGGACGAAGACTGAAAAAGACTAGAGGAACTGAAACGCAACCGCTTGCTTATCAAACTGAGCTGATCTGCCAGCAATCACCATTCCTCTATAGCCCCATAAACGTTTACTCCAAAACCACGATTGAAGTCATATTCATGGATATTTTCATGGTCTATAGTGCATTCATTTTAAGAGTTTTGTATGCAAAATTCACTGATAACAATTTCATCAAGTAGAGAGCATTTAATAAAAATTAATCAGTATATTGCTGTGGTTCAGAATTGCAATAATGGTGTATTAAAGGCTAGTTAATAATTATGGGCCACCAAGTGGTGAAGCATATTTGCTATGAAAACACGTTATTTTTTATGTTGTGAAATGTTTTATGTAATGTTTTTTATTTTATGTTACATGCGTTGTTTTAATTATTTTAAAATAAACGATTTGTATCCAATTTTCAATTCATAGAAAATAGTTGGAAGTACAATGGTTTTCCAGTTTAAACCAAAAATGCCCAAAGGCTTCATTTTAGTTTCTATATTGGTGACCCATAGTTATCTTGTAGCTTTAAGCACAACATTGATTGCGTCATAAAACATTTGAACTTGTTCTATAAAAAAATCAATTTACTATCTTTGTCTGATGGTCAAAAAAGGACCCAAATTTCCCTCAAACTTTTTTCCAACTGTCGCAGTGCCTCTTTATTGCAAAGGTTTTTACCTGTGAATCTACTCTAAAGCCACATTATTGAAAGGGTGTAAGTGCCAAAACAAAATTTTTCAAAAATTGTTCTGAAATTTGCAATCGCCGTTTTTTATTGGACGATGGATTGCTAGAGCAGTTTTAATAATCTAAAAATCAGTGGCAAGGGCAAATGTTATATTTTTACACCTTTTTCAATTTGCATGCTTCAATTGTCTTCACGCTAAAATATGGGCGTTTACCAAACGATCACCTCAGAGCCTTTATTAGAATTGTGGGTATATTGTAGTGTACGGTTATTTTAATTTTTTAATTTTTTAAAATTATTTAGAAATTGTTTTTGTTAATATTATTCATATTGTTTATATAATTACTAAATTACGATCATAATGTTGTATTGTCATCAAGAATGAGTACGTGTGTAAATTTTAAGAAGAATCAGATAATCAAAGTATTTCAAAATTCAAGTGAACGTAAGTAAAACCTTTCTAAAGTGCACACTTTAAAGGCATTGTTGCTATCCATTTAAAACAGTTTCGGTTCAACATAATCGTCATGTCATGTTACTATAAACGAAGCATTCAAATGATAAATGAAATGTTAATAGGTCACTTTGTTCATTTTAACGAGATATTGTGGGTCTTCAACCAAATATTCGCTTGGTCCTTGATAATTAAACTCGAACTCATTAATGAATCCCACAAAACCAACAAAAAACTCATTGAATAACTTTTCCAAACCGATTCGACTTGCAAACTCATCAATAATTGAGTTTATCCTACAGCATTTTAATACTGTGCTGCATTTTCATTCATTATGAACGGGAATCATCAATGCGCAATGGATAATTTATATATAGTGGAAATTCAATTTATTTTCAAGGTTTTCACGACTAGTTCTCATAGGAAATTGTTACTGCAGTAGGTAATGACATCCTGACGCGCTAAAAGATGTATGCATTGCTCGTGAACGATGATATGGGTTAGAGGATACACATTTTCGAGTAAAGTATCTAGTCGATGATATCTATTCAAGTGTTATCCTTTTCAATTGAATTAAAGTCAACCGAACTGACTGCATCGGTTTTGGCGCAATCGATAATCTTGGCATATCAGGCATCTGAACTATATTCTGCATCCAACAAGGTAAGAAATTCTCCTTTTTTAGGATCTGCTACACGATAATGGAATGCAGAAAAAAATCGTTCTGGTGTGGAATGTCGTATGAAGTATTTTTCTTTTTTCATGAACACGTCTGCTACAGTAGTGAGAGACAGAATTTATTGCAATTTCTTAGAATGTAGTGATTGTTTTATTTGGGTACTATAAATATTTTTTAAACTTAAACATCAAAGAACATCTTTACAGAAACTTTTACGAACAAAAATTTCAAAAATGCTACTACACAAATAATTTCAGGAGCAAATAATTAGTAAAATAAGCATTTCAAATGCTGACTTGCATAGACCACGGCGAGAAGTCTATTGCGGGTATTTATTTTTCAAGAAGCAACCGATTTCCACTAAAAATAAAAGCCTGAAATAATTTATTAATTTGAACAAATGTTCAATTTATTCAAAGTAACATCTAAGATTTAAGACTGAAAGCAATGAATTTTGAATGTGAAACAGAACAATTTAATTACAATTTGGTCGTACTCATCATTGCTTCATTTTAGAATAACATCATCTTTGTATATTAGTATTTTCTCGGAATTGATAATTTTCCTATCAATTTAGGATGATTTTAATAGAAAGTAACATAGAGCATTGAATGCAATGAAAGGCCAGACTAACTTTGCGTAGGAAGTTAGATTTTTCTTTCAATGATTTATAGATTTAATAGGGCCAGAGTTTTGCTCGTATATTGAAAAAGAATGACAATTTTGTTCATCACATTTCAAAAAAGTTTTGCATCTTAAAACTGTTTTGCAGCAATATTTATCTTTCCGCATGGCTATAACAACAAAAATTCGCTTAAAATGAAACAAAAAAGAAGACTATCGTTCCGGGGTCACATCATCTTTGTTTCTATATTTACCACAAGAAATATGCACAGCTTATTTAGATAACATTTTGTTGGAGGATTTTTTGGTATCGATTATTTCAACTGCTTTGTATTGACAATATTTATTGCGTCACTGAGCGTGAAAACTCGAAATATATTTTTAGGTTTTCGTGGACAGATTTTCGTAGGAGGAAGAGAACAGTGTGTTTGAGTACACAACCAATTTTTTGAAAACAAGTGGGGGGATTAATAATGACTTTAAGTTTAAGTTTGTGAAATTCCGATTTTCCTATTGTGAAACTATCTTTAAAATCATCGGAAAAAGTTATTTAGTTTAGTTTGCATTAATTTCTGTTTAGGACATTTACACGACAATAATAAAAAAATCTTAAAAATTGAGGGAAATATATTTCTGAATTCCTACTTTTTCAGTTTTCAAGACTACAACACTTCTTAAAAATTTGCATGTAGCATTATTTTGATACGTTACAAGTAATTTTTGGTACCATGGTTAGCATTTGTTAAATACCAGAGGATTTTAATCTACAAAAAAGCGATGCCTTGTAAATCAAGACAATTGACGCCGCAAAAAATAAAAAACGATAGAAAATTCAAATGTAAATAGTTGAAAGGGTTAACTTAAAAAAAATTTTTACACTGCCAGGTTTGCAATTTTCCAGAAAACCGCTGAGTGAAGAATTTTAAACGTAGAGAAAGAACTCAACTTTCCAATGAATATGTATTCAAATTTAAAAAAAAGTTATTTAACTGTAAAATCTATTTATTTATGAAAAAATAAGTCCAATGAATTATTTCGATTAATATTTATTTAATTATTATTGCAGCAAATTTTTTTTTGTTTTTTACATGCTTAGTTCTACTTGTAATATTCTAGAATTCAATTAATTTAATTTTTTTTAAATGAATATATTTTAATGAAAATTTCTTCAATAATACTTCAAAGTATATATTTTCGAAACTATTAGACAGTTTGTTTTTAAATGTTAAAGTTTTTTATTAATTCACAATTATTTTTGATTCACACAAAATTTGTCCATTTTTAGAGACTATAGTATAGCTTTTTTCAAAATGGATATTATTACCTAAAACTTTCAAAATGAATATTTTTACCTATCAGCTTGGAAATGAATATCTATAAAAGCGTTTGTGCTAAAAATAGTTACACCTATGATTCAGCTTGAACAGAGAAGGATTATTTTATAGGAAACAATTGTAAACGAATAGCTTTTTACTGGAGATTTAGGTGGATAATCGCTAATATTCTCTAGCGAAATTTAGGTATTGGTAAAAAATCAAAATAAAGTTGTAGATACGTCGTTGCACTACCAATTTTATTTGAAACATTTTTTTCTTAATGTGAATATTTAAAAACTAAAACAAAAATAAAAACTTCAAAAATAAGGATGTTCGAAAATGGTGCGTGGAAAACTGCGTATATCTCAAAAGCAAATACAGATATCGATAAATTCTTCACATAAACTTTGCGTGTAAATTCAAACAATAAAAATACAAATTTCAATTTGAACATTATAGTGAATAAACAAAAAAAAATATCACTTACCGATTTCCCGAGAAACTGCATACCTAGCATTGTAAAGATTTTTTCATCTTAAAGTTAAACCTTTCAACAAGCAACATTTAAATTTTCATCCTTTTTGTATTTTTTTGCGAGATTTTAAGAAGATTATTTATACTTTTACTACACTAGCGGTGAAAGTGATGAATATTGATTTCGTCTAACAGCATACATTAATGAAGAATACTAAAAGATGTGGCGATTACTACTTGGGAACTGTGCACCATATGAGAACAAATTTCGCATTATATTTCCTACAAATTTTTGAAGAACTTCTATGGAATTAATATTAAAAAAGAAAGCAGAGTTTTATGACTAAATTTCCATAAATTGTTGGCGTTTCACTTTACTTCGGCAAATATTTTCGACAAAATTATTTGTTTTTTAGAAATTTTGCTTCGAATTCGCTAGACAAATTGTACCAAAAGTTTGCGACAGTTTTATATGGGAAGAAAAATAAAAATTGTTTCGAAAAAAATCCAAAAAAAAATTTGTTGAATATTTAATTGGGCTTAAAAATTTCCCAGAATATAAAAATTGAAAATGTAGACCAGGGAGCATCGATTATTTATGTGAGGCTTTTGGGGTAAGAGATCCCAATCAAGTTTTCACACAGTGCAATTTTTCACACAGCTTTATTTTACGTAAGTGACCACAAAGCAACCCCGTTTGATCGAACTAAAAGAGAGGAAAGGGACATTTTGGGTAGTCTGTATTTTGGAAAGGCTACTGCAAAAACACTTGGCTCATCGTTGAAATTTTAGCAAATGTAGTAGAAAACGTGACAATATACATACGTTGCACTTGCATATTTGCTTATAAAACACTACCTAAACTCATTTTTGCATGCCTTTTAATTTGGTCTTACAAAGATGCTGAAACATATTTCTTCATAAATCATCTTCGAAATGTATATACATATATATATATATATATATATATATATATATATATATATATATATATATATATATATATATATATATATATATATATATGTGTGTGTGTGTGTGTATGTATAACATGGAAATCATGCCGGTTGTTAAAATACTCTAAGACAGTAGTTTTCCTGATAACTCAACTTTAAGGGGACATTTACTTTCTAAATTTGAAAAAAAAACAAAATTTTTTTTATTTCGTAAATGTGTTCATATATAACATAGCACAGAATGTTCTCCCTAAACCGTTTTGAGAAATTCTGTATACATATAACCAAAATGACACACATAATCATCCGATTTGAAAAAAAAAACAAAAAGTATTCGAATTTTTATACAATGTACTAGGGGCTTTACTTCTAAAAACTTTTATATATTTTATAGATGGGTAACCTAAAAAATTCGTACATCAACACTTTCAACACTTTTTAAAAATCTTCTATAAAATAACAAAAAAAAAATTTGTTTTTATATATTTTTAGGTATAACCCCTAGGAAAATGTTTGGGGAACATAACCCATTTTGAATTTTGACTTTATTATTTTATGAAGCTCAAAAACCGACCGACAAAAACATGCCTTCTCGCCACTACGAAGAACCAATAATCATCAAAAAAGGATTTTTATGTGCTTTAATAGAGTTTGATCTTATAAGTATTTAAAGAGTAACCGAAGGAACCAAACTGCATAAGGTCATGATTTCGTTGTAGGCGAGTCAGGGGAGATATTGTTGGTTAATAAATGTAATTTAGTTACTGAGAATTTGAAAAGAATATGAAAAGCAGAAAAGTTACATCTAAGTTAAAATCATTAAACTTGAGAATACCATTTATGAATTTACAGGCGAATTTTTTTAGTAGTTGAAAAACTGCCTATCGGCTAGCAGTCGAAAGAAGAATAGAGGAGATTAGAAAATTAAATCTGAATGAAGCATTTTGCAACAACTTACAATACGGAATCTGCCGGCTGCAAAGATGAATATTTAGGTAACAGAATCATCGTTTTGTTTTAGCTAATCACTCAGGAAAAAAATCGTCAGATGAATAGCACGGCTTGAAGAAGCCATCGGACCTTTAAGGTATCAAAATTCTCAATGAAAGCAAGTGTTGGTATTTTGCAGAAATATTTTTGTATGCACATGACTCTAAGCAATAAATGTGAATTGAAAATTATATTTTTGCGCCATCTCGAAAAGCTTTCAATGTAATTCCTAAATTAAAAAAAAATTGGTAAATTTAACACTTCATTCGTGTTTCCCAACAACTTTAGGTACAAATATTTTATAAAATTAGCCGACAGAGAGTCCAAACAATACAACATGCAGTTACTATTCTCAAATCGGCAGGTATCTACGGGAACTACTTCTGAGTAAAGCAATCGCCAGACGGGAACTTTATTCTTAGTATTCGAGTAAATAGTGAAAAGTATTCATTCTCTTGAGGGTGTTCACTTACTTTACAATATTTTCCTTTCAGATCTTAAAATGCTTTTTCAAATTAAGACTTCTTAAACAAAATTGTAAACTTGCGAACCCTACTTCAAACTGCACAAAGGCAAAACTGTTCACCATTGCATCCATCCAAAGTGAACGGAACAAACATTTTTTCAAAACGATTTAAAATCAATTTAGTTTGCACTTCTTTTATTGCTGGCATTTGTCCCTTCTTTTATGATGTTTACCTGTTTCAATTTTTTTATCGATCAGGAACGCGCAAGGAAGCTTCTAGTTTCCTGCAATCATTAAATACTCTAGCGCCCAACGAATTTTTTGTCGTTCGTTTCACTCTACAGTTTTTCCACTGCACTATTTACACTGCATCCACGTGGTGCAATGCATATCGAAAAGATTTAGTGGAAAACCGCCTCCAACTATATTTAATGAGATCCCTTCAATCCAGAACGCCTCGCGCCGCGTTGAAAGCACTTCGCAGGAGCTGTTTACACATTCACTAGGAGCACGACGGAATGGGACACTTTCACTGGACACTCTTCCATTATGTAAAGTTCCCACGGGGTTTCTCCAAATCGGGCGGCTTAGGTTGCAACCGAGATGACACTGCCACCGGCGCATCGAGCCGGGCAGATTTAATTACTGCATCGCTGCTGCATAGCAGATAGCACCCCCGCGTACTGATTTCTGAATGCTTAATTACTATTACTTATGCTTCGGCAGCAATGTCGTCGAGTGGCGTGCAATTGTTGGCGCGGCATTGTTGCTTCAATTGGAAAGTGTTTTCGTTGAAAACGGCAAGTCCAATGGTGGATCCCTCTACGGTGGGCATTGTGCCAGTGGGAAGGTTGCACTAGGTTGCAGCACGACATTGAAGCCGCCGAGAGTGTTCATAATTAGACGAACCGTTGCGCTATTTGCTTAGATCATTATAGGCAAATATTTGTCAGCATCATTAGCAACGCATAGTGCATATTATGGGTGTTTACTACCGTTAAAATGGTCATAATACTATAATTCCTTTGCCATTTACAGGAAAGTATCTAACTGGAACGAGTTGATACTGCTGAAGTATAGAATCGAACTATTTATTCACTGCAGAAAAAGAGGACGATGAAATAGGACCAAATTTACTGATTAGCTAAATATTACATCATAGTTTTTAAGAACAGACGTTCCAACCCATTTACATCTCATGGATTTATAAGAAAATAAGTATAATTCGATGGTTCCACCTGGGTGTAAAATAACACCTAAAATCAACATTTTGTATTATTAAGGCGCAAAGTTAAATTAAAACAAGCCGCGAGGTGCGACCCATGAGGTCCACACGGTCAACTTCCCAGTAATATCTACATAAATATTAAAAATATTGAACACAAAAAAAAATATTTATGAAACTAATACTAATTTAAATAGAAATAATGAGAGGTGCTCATAACAGTAATTGAAATGAGTTAATATCAACCATATCATCTACTGGAGCATCCATTGATTACGTAAGGATTTTGTTGGTTGGGGGGTGGATTGGTTTGATTGAATATTCACGCGGATCAATCGGAGGGGGCAGGCTACAAAGCCTTTTTAACGTTATTTGTTATTTTTATATCGATGCTTGAAGGACAAAAGAGCGCTAGCAAAAATGAATGCGCTTTTTGTTATTACGCCCACTGAAGATATTTTCTCGCGAGGTGGCCATTTTGAATAGTTTTGTTTAAAATTGCCATGACCGACATAATTATTGAATTTGTATTTTTTTACGATTTTACATCAATGAGACTAATAATTATTTCTTATTTTCAGTTGATCTTGAAAAACATAGAATATTTAGTCAATAATCAGTTTAATTGCATGTAAAAAGTAAAATGTTTTACACATAATGACGGAGGAAGTAATTGAAATCTTATGATTAGCTCAAAAGCAAATTTGATTAAAATTTTGTTGGTTTTCAAAATTTAAGCAGTTTTTTATATAATTAAAACACTGTGAAAACTATTCAAAATAAGCTCAAATTATGCAAATATTATAAAACTTTGATTGACTTTATAAAAAAGTCTTTTAAACCCTTTATACATGTTAACTTTGAATGTTTTTTTTTAATATGTTTTTTTTTCCAAAATCATGCAAAGCAATTTTGCTGGCTTCTCTTCAAAAGCTGATAGCAATGTGTAAATTTTATAAACATTTATTATTGAGCTGTGTAAATCAGACTAAAAATTTATTTTTTATGAAAGAAATCCTAATTTTTCGGATTTTCTTTTATTAAATTAAAAAAACGGCTAAAACGAGTTTTTTATAAAGTTAAAAACAGCACAAAAATGTAAGTACACGTCGATTGACACCTTAATGATGCAAATATCATATTTGGTTCATGAGATATATTGAATGATAAAAACGACCTTGCAAATCAGGATGACTTATAATGATTTTTTATTTTTAATTTAATTTTTTATGCAGTTATGAATGAAAGTTTTGCTGGTTTTCTTTCAAAAACTATTCGGAGTATATAAATTTTATATACACTAATTACTGCGTTTTGCAAATCACGTTAAAAACTTATTGTTTATGGAAAAAAACCTAATTTTTAGCATTTTTTTTAATAAAGTAAAAAACGGTGCAAACAATTGTTTTAAAAATTTGGTAAAATCACACAATTGTCAATACGCGTCGACTGACACCTTAATCAAGCAAATCGTATTTTTAGTTCGCGAGATATAACGCATGACAGAAATGACCTTCAAAGGGTCAAAACAACAAACCCCCTCGAATGAAGTGTCCCAAAAACTAATCAGCTCTAAAAATTGCAAAGACGTTTCGATTGACACCTCAACAAAGTCGATAAGACGTTATTTACATGAGTTATGCTCGTAGAAAAAACTGTCCACGAACGCACGTACGTACGTACGTACACACACACACACATACATACTTCTTTCTAAAAACACTTTTTATATAATCTATAGACCTTAAAACGTAAAGAAATGTTGAAAATTTTAATTTCGATTTTCGAGGCGATTACAAGAACTTCCCATATACTGGGAAGTTAAAAAACGTACAGGCAAGATATTAAGATAGTGTCGCTACTTCGATCGACTGAAATTTTCTACAAAATTAGAGATGAAACACAAAAAAACGAAAGAAATTAGTTGTAAAAGTAGATATGTTGAATTGTTGAATTGACTTCCTTAAAGGACAGAATAATCGTATTAAACGTGGTAGGCTACAAATATTTAACTTAACTATCTTTTTGATCAATATGTCCATTTGTGACAAAATTTCTCCGCCTATGAAGCCATGAATAATTCTTCTATTATTTATTAAGAAAGTCATATAGTATCGGCTAGAAATGAAAGTGAAGTAACATCCAATAAATCAGACAATAGAACCTTAAGGAACGAGAAGAAAGTTAAAATGGGTGATCAGAAAATTGTGCAGTTGACTGTATCAATAGCAAAAAAGCTATAATAATATTTATTCAACTCAGTGAATTGATCATCAAGCTTCAAAATTTATTGTGGCATATTCCAAGTGATATAAAAATGATCGAGCAAAACGAAAATTGAAAAAAATGGGATTTTATCTATCTATCAAAACTTTTTATCTGTAGACGCTTTGCACGTTAAGCTGCTCAAATCTTTGAAATAAAGAGAGCTAAAACCAAGAAAAAATGGTGATGCTTTCAGGATCAACGATTGCTGAGGGATAGTAATAAACTGAGCTTTACAATATTTTATAAAAAATACAGACTTTTTAAACAATTTGGATCAGTGATGCCCAGTTTTTCACCTAAGGTTTAAGATTTTAATCGACAGCTAGGAAAAAAATTTAGAGCTTAAGGGTTTTGTTTGCGGATTTTCAAACGAAATTCAACCTGTAAAAGATTGCTCGTCGCAGGAGATTTCTCATCATTTTGAAATTTAGCGTTGATTCCTAAAAATTATCTATGATTTTTTTTGTTAGCAAATATCATAAAAATTTCACAAAAAATCGAACATTTGCGTTCGAACACGTACCAATTTTCAAATTTTCACTTTTTTTATATTTAAAATTTAAAGTCACTAGGTAAAAATTTGACTATGTTGGAGTGTACGGATATTACATTATATAAATAGGGAATAGATTCACCTAGGTTAAGGCGAATCAAATTATATACATAAATATAAGATTCATTCGGATGAGGGAAATATAGAATCGTATAAATATAGATTGGATTTATTTAGGTTAGGGATCTTTGATTAGATCGATAAGTAGGAAGGCTATGAAGTTTTTTGATCAGTGCCTTGAAAGTTTCAAATAACGAGCAAATTGTGTTAGTATCTAAGCTGGATATAAATTTTGTAAAAGTGATGCTAACTCGTTAGAAGCAAAATGAAGATTTAAGTTCACACTGTAAAAACTATTGCAATGGCGTTCTTTTTGGGATTGCCCGCTTATTCCCAAGCACGACCGAACTCGCCGACAACGTGCGACCATTTGAATTTAAGCCTCCGAAAAATCGACTTGGACTGCTGCCGACGTTGTAGCCGATCTCTAATGAAATCACTTAATTCAATTTGAAAAAAATATTTTCACAGCGGCTCTCCATTGTAGCGTCAGGCGTCTGCCCAAACGGCCACCACCACACACACAACAGCTGCAGTATCTGCCGAGCTACAACGCTGTGGCTAATCAGGAAGACCGAACGCGGAGAATAAAAATCCTCCAGTTGACAAGTGTTTGAAATCGGCATAATACCGGTGGGGCAATATGAAGCAAAACAAGTCCGGTGAACTCGTCAGGCTGTTGATCGCTGATAGTAGCGAACGGGATCGGGGATCTCATATTTAATGGGAGAAAAGCTGGTGGATGGGCTCTTTTTTGTTGGATTGAAGTCATCGTTGAACGAGGACTCTTGGATGGAAGACTCGTCTCTATTAAATGGGACTCAGTGTGGACGAAGCGTTTTGGTTTGAAATCTGACGGGAGAAGTTTTTCTTGGGATTTAGAGTCTTACAAAATTTTGGAGTGCGGACGGCGTGACCTATCCAGCAGTGGTTCGGACGAATTTCCCACCAAGGTTAGAGATAGACCACCAAGATTAGAGGTAGACCAAGAAAATTAAAGTAGTCGATTTAGAATTAAATTGCCTTTAATTGTGTTGCTAATCGAATTTGGTAATTGACTACTGTCGGTTGTCCGCAGATGGTATTTCGGTTCATTTTTTCTGTTGTGTTCAATGGTTGTGGTTGTTACGGATCCAACTACCATTTCGGGATTCAGTGGACAGAAGAGTCCCAGCGCCAAAATGGTGGCGGCATTATTCTAAGAATTCTTTTCCCACGTCCTTCTTCGCTGGTGAAAACCAAGTGGGATTGCCTAAACCATTGCTAAGATCGACTACAGCAAAAAGTGACCGTAAAATTACTATCAATTAAATTTAGTTGCTAATAAAACATGCTAAAATTGAATATTACAAATTTGCCTTGATTCACACTTGAAGTAGGTACAACTTTACAACATTCTATTCATGTTCACCGAAAATCTCATTGCATAATTGACCGAGGAATGTTGTCGAACAACCCTTCCAAACTATTAAAGGTCTCAAAATAGTTGGTGATTATTTCCTTTATCTAAAAATAACGACACATCATTTACACTCCAATCTATTCGCTTTGTGCTCAAGCTCAAAATAGAACGTACAATAATAAATTACCTGGTAGCACAATAAACTCATCGTACATTGATGTTGTCATATAAACTTCTGACTCCTTTGACTCGTTGGCGGCCATCGCGGTGGTGATGAGGATAGTGGTGGTTTGGCCACCCTTTAGCCATGGTTCACGAGGCGCCACGGCGACTATGTTTCCAGTGTTTATACCAATATTTCCAGGAGTTTTCACTATTCGTTCATAATTACACCGCATGTAAGTTAGCAACTAACATTTCCACTATTATTGCACGCTTTCGGCGATATGAGTTGTTTGTTGGGTGGCAAAAGGACATGATAGTGACATGGGGGAAACTGAAGTCAATGTTGCCATTTTAATTTTGATATCAGCTCTCGAACTGTTATGCGGTTTTGCTGAGCGTTTACTTTAGTTGCGAGTTTTCATTAGAGAACGCTATTTTCTATTTGTATTTACACGAGTTTTTGTTGCGAATGCCTTATTAAATCCAAAGTAAGTATTTCACTTTAAAGTGGTTCTTAATCAAGGAGGCATAAATTACTTTACTGTTATCCTTCAAACTTAGTATTTTTCAGTATAACTAGTCACAAAAAGCTGTATTCAAAATATATATTGTCAAAGAATGTACTAAGAAAAAATAGGATCTACTGTTTTTTTCTTTAAGCAAACATAAGATACCTTTAGTGACAGTCCTTTTGAGCGTCACCCTACAATATCAACTCCAAAAACCATAAGACTTTAGCAACTGATACTTCATGCATACGTAGCATGGAGTATTGTTTTTTGCTCAAAAATGGCAAAAGGCATATATTTGAAACCATTATAGAAGGACATCTAAATAATTTGCACCAGCAAAGTCACATGGGGTGATTATATTTCCTAAATACCATCTGATATTCTTATTTGATTTTTTAATATCTCCCGGGAGGGTTTGAATTTTGAAATAATTCAATACTTTAAAAGGTATTCATAATGCAGAATGTCATGAAGTCCTTCTTGTGAGTTTTCTTAAAGATGATTTTCACTATATTCCTTTAAATATTCACAGCTTCATTCCTTAAAATTGAGGTCTGGCTTCTATTTTTGGAGAGATTATACATTCGATCTATCTTTTAATTTTGAAGATTAGCTCTTGGTGATGTGAATATTTTATTGAAATTTATCATCCTAATTTAATCGCATGGTAAATATCTTCACCTGAATGCGATTTTCAGCCAAACTATCGTCTTGGTTACTTTGCAAACTTTTCCTCGCGTTTAGTTTTCTTCACTCTCACCCCCATCCATCTACCGCTTCTTTCAGCCCTTCCGAAGCTAAACTAAGGTGTCCTCATTTTACAACTTTTGCAATTACGACCCACTTATTTCCATCATTCAGAGCGATGATGAGCTTCAATGGCTAGCGGAAAGAAAGGCGAAGAAATCATTTATGAAGTATGGCTGAATAAGGAATCTTGAAGAACACACAACTTTCACGATCCTTTCAAATCCTATGTGGGTACTTTCTTAACAGTATCATGCCATGCGAATGGAGAATACACTAACATGGATGGTTGGATGCTATCGGGTTACACATGGTCTTAATCATGTATAGATTTTGTTTGAATAGTGGCTACAGTCAACTGAAGGATTTTAATCTTATTAATTTTAAGCGACTTAGTGCCTCAGCAGTTTTTTGATGGCAACATTTATGCAAGAAGTGAGGATTATTTGGTTTCGTGGTGGAAAGTTTTGACAATTTACGTGAAGGAAAACTTTTATCTCGTACCATTTTTAATGCTGATGTCGAAGTTTTCTAAACACAAAGCCATAGCACAGCGTACGTTATTCCATTATTTTTTTTGAAATGGCATAGAAAGAGATTTTCATGGTAATTTAAAATGAAATGGAAATCTATCAAGTGAAGCCCGAAATGCAGATACTGTGAATATACATGCATCCTGGATAGTTGCGTTTTATTTAAAGGACAGAATAAAGCGGCTTCGCTTTATTTTACTTAAGAGTTTCAAAATATAAAGCACACAGCTTGAATATATATGTTTTTCTACGAAGTTCTAGGCAATCAGTCAATCTTTCCACGTTTTAAAGCTTGCATCTGGAAAACTTTGCTACGTTAAATTGATTTGCTAATGTTAATATGTATGTAGGTATGTCTAATTTTAGCCTATTTCTTGCACTTCCAAGGTTGTGAAGACTTAGTTATCTGAACATATTTGAAATGTGTTTAGATTCAATTTTGTAGATATTTATAACATTTTATGCAGCTCAAATATCGCTGGTAAAGTTGAAATTTCTTGTTAAAGAGTTATAGAAAAATCAGTAGCACAAAAAATATTTATAAAAGCATGAACTATTTTGGAAGGACTGAAAACCAACAAACAAAACTTGGAATTTGAAAAATCAATGAGTTTTTAATGAAAAAGTTTATACTTCGATTGTTTATAAAAATTGAAGACAAAACAACAGAGCACCAAAAAAAATTCTTCGACAGACTGTAGAGAAAGTAATTTTAAATATAATATAATATTACTTCAAATAATAATAATGAGAGGTTCTCATAAAAGTAACAGTAATGAATCATATCATTTACTAGAGCGTCCATTCAATACGCATGGCTTTTGCTGGAGGAGGGGGGTGTATTGGTTTGATTGAATATTCACGCGGATCAATCGGTGTGTGGGAGGGGATGGCAGGTTACAAAGCCTTTTCTACGTTATTCATTATTTTTATATCGATACTTGAAGGAAAAAAGAGCGCTAGCAAAAATGAATGCAGTTTTTGTTATTACGCCCACTGAATAGTTTTTGTCGCATGGTGGTCAATTTGAATAGTTTTGTTCAAAATTGCCATGACTTTGGCATAATCACTGAATTTGTATTTTTTCACGATTTCACATCAATGAGATTAATAATTATTTAATTATTTTGCAGTTGGTCTCGAATAACACTCATTAGGCAGTCAAAAATAGGTTCAATTACATGCAAAAAGTAACACTAAATAATAAAACTACTAAAAACTATAATTTATTTATTTAATGAAAGTTTTTTAAAGCATATGATCTTGGGAAGTATTGAATACAAAACATTTTACCATTCAAAACGTTGATTACCACAAATGCAAATTTGATTTTGAAAATTTATATTATATATATGTATATTATGTATATTGACACCTTAAAGATGCAAACATTATATTTAGTTCGCGAGATATAGTGAATGGCTTAAGGGGGGTAAGGTTTGACAACATTTTTGTTTATTTTTTTTCTGAAAGTACATCTGAAGAATATTGTATTAAATTTGTAGGTCATTCGGAGCAAAACTAACGAAATTACAGTAGGTTGAATTACCTGTACCTCTTAGGTTTGCGCGCCTTTTAGCTACCTGCGCTAAGCGGCAACTGTTTCGGTCTCTATTGAATTACTTTTATCGACAGGAGCAAAAAGATGCCTTAGATAACGCGGATGATAGTGAGGTACTGTATGGACCCGGGATCGATGATGACATGTACGTATTTTATAAGAAAATGGTTTTTTAAAGATTTTTGTCATATTTTCAGTGTACAAAACTCTAAATCGATTTTCCCAAACATGTAATTTTTAAAGTCAGTGACCAGCCTACAGAAAAAACTACTGAACCGATCGTTTTGAAATTTTGTACCCATATTCCACATATATCTGGCTCTATAGTTACGTTGAGTTTTTTTTAAATTAATTACTAACAATTTTACAATAACAAATAGGTCGATTTTTTCGTCAAAAATCGTTATTTTGGCTTCAAAATGGTGCCAAAAATTGAATAATTAAAAAAACTCGACAAGACTCGAGAGATAAAGTAATAAACTGAAGAAAGCATTTTGATTTTTTGGTTTCAGATGATCCAGTAATGCTGTAGGCTGGTCACCGCACAAAAACTTTTTTCTAGGCGACCGCGGAGATCTACAATAAATCCGTTTTTTTTCTTCTATTTTTGAACAATTTTTTTAAAATATTCTTCACATGTTGTACTTTTATATAATAATATGTAAAATAAAGTAATATTTTTTTCTAACAAAATTCATGAAAAAAGGTATTTTTTAGACGAATCAAACCTTACCCCCCCCCTTAAATGACCTTGGAGGTCATGATGACTTTTAATGATTTTTTTTGTATACAAGAGAGAAATTGTTGCTGGTTTTTTTACAAACATTGTTTGTAGTATATAAATTTTATAAACATTGATTACTGTGTCTAGCAAATCATGTTAAAAATTCATTGTTTGTGAAAAAAACCTTAATTTTTTGCACTGTTTTTTAAAAACTTAAAAAAAGGCTCGAACAGTTTTTTTTTAAAAAATTTGATAAAATTGCCAATACGCGTCGGTTGACACGGTAATCAAGCAAATCCTATGTTTGGTTTGCGGAGTATAGCGCATGGCAAAAATGCATATCGAAGTGTCCCAAAAACTAATCAGCTCTTAAGATTACAAAGACGCTTCGATTGACACCTCAACAAAGTCGATACAACTTTGTTTACGTGAGTTATGCTCGTAGAAAAAACTGTCCACGAACGTACGAACACACACATACATGTCTCCTCCTAAAAATACTTTAAATATACTCTAAAGACCTCGAAACGTAAAGATATGTTGAAAATTTCAATTTTGATTTTCGAGACGATTACAAGAACTTCCCATATAATAATTTATAAAATCAACTGTAAGGGTAGTCTCATAATTTAGGAGAATTGAATTATTTATAATTCTTTCAATTCAAATGAACTTTGGTAGCATATAGCCCGTGACATGTTCAATTTAATCAATGTTTGCACTGTCCTAATTAATTAATTAACTTCTTAAGCATTCCGATAAAGTAAACAAACTTAATGAGCTAATGCTTATCATAGAACAGAATCATGGAGTTTTGCCTGTCTGTCTGTATTTAATAACATGATTTCTAATTAAGCGCCAAAAGTCCAATTTCACTAGCACTTTGGATAATAAGTACAACTTCTCAATTAATTTCATTTCTTCCACACATACGTTCAACAAACACCCAAACTCGTACATATATGAAGCAATATCGTAGATTAAAGGATATTTCTGACGGTATCTGTGACATTTTTATTTTCATGCGAGTTTTATGAATCGTAATAGTTGACATATTGAAATATTATCCAGTGAACGTGGGCCAGCAGGACATGTTAACGTTCCAAATCAAACTGCAGACTTCAATTCAGGCTCGCCACATTCCTAAGCCATGTCACTACATATCAACAGGATGACCAAAATGTATGGCGTTGCAAATGCTAATCAAACCCAAAGGACATCATCAAATTCTGTGTTGCGTGTTTGGTCGTCATATGGAATCACCTCCTGAACTCGGAACTGCGAAATCCTGTCATTTTAACCAATTGAAGTAATAAATTGAGCTCAGTGTTATCGGCGCCAAAAATCGAATGCAGCACTCATCGCAAAATGCTGAATTTCAAACACTCCTTATATTTTTTTCATATCTGGTACAGATATATGTTGTTAAAGGATGGTCCACTACGATGAATAAATGATCTAGAATTGCCTATTGCATAACCTACCAAAAAAAATTAAATTTTCCGCGATTCTGAATATCTAAACTCAACAATCCGCAATAAATCATCTCGAGGAAGGACATTGATTTATGCTTTTAAAAACATCCCGTTTTTTTCACTAGCCCATCCCGGTCGGCAACACATACGATATCCTGTATCTATATTTCCAAATGATTAATATCCTTGTTCATGTAGTGGTCAACGAATTGCTTCAGCTTTGATTCGACGTGATTCTGTTGCTAAGAGATTGGTGGACAATCGTCCTGCAGCATCAGATTCGACTCGTGTCGTAAATTTCAGACTGAAATCCATGCTAGTTTCCTGATTTTGATACGTTTCGTGCGTTTGTAGGCCTGGACATACGATCGTCGAAGGAAAACAGGAAAAGTGCAATTTCCGGACCTGGAAATTACACTTTCAGGCTCATCTAGAATTGTTTGACTACTTTATCAGATTAGATTGATTAAAATCTTGTGCGCTCTACAGGTTGAGTAAAATGTTAGTGGACAGGATATATGTACATACGAGTATAAAACTCTGAATAGCTATATAACAGTAAGTCATGTGGATGGCTGTTAGTCAGCCCACGCCATTAACATGTGCTGTATATCAAGGATAGACACACTTTGCATTGATTTAATCCAAAGCTTCAATGACTAGATGGAAAATATCAAGGCAACTCAAAAGCAAAATGCTTCACTTTGCTTTTGAGTTTGCTTTTTGGGCAGAGAAACATCCTTCGACAGTATGAATGTTTATTATTGGCTACAAGAAAGCGTGGAGCTAAATTTCTGTGTTTATTGCAACCTTGCTATTAAATTTCTATGGAAAAATCACAAAAAAATTAAGAAAATTTATTGGGAAAATTCGAATTTTTTTTGGTAAATTACGAAATTTTTTTTGAAAATGTTTACATGAAATTTTAGGAATCAAATACACGAAACGTTGAAAATATTTTCGTGAATCAACCACCACATTTTAAGATAAAGGCAACATCAAAGAAACATTCAAAAATTTCTGGTCTATATCCCAAAAAAGCACGAAAGAAATATTTTTCTTTAAAGAATGTAGGATTTGCATCAAATATTTATCGAACAATTTTGCGATACAAATTTGTCCAAAATTTCTTGTAAAATATTCGGAAGTTTTTTATTTAAAATAATTGTTGCCTATTCGTTGTTTCGGGCATAATGAAAATTATGGGAAAACAAACTTACAGTTACTTACTACAAAAATGATTTCAGTACTCGATACGAGGAAGACCTTTGAAAACTCTAAAAATATGAAACATCCGTTTACAAAAACAAAAACATATTTCAGCTAGCATCATCATCAATGGCGCACCAGCCCAAATCGAGCCTTGGCCTCCCGAAGACACTGCCTCCAACTGTCTCGGTCCAGCGACCGCGTCCTCCAATTAGCGAATCCCAGCAAGGATTCGCTGTCGTTGTCAACTGCATCCTCCCATCGTTTGCGTGGTTTTCCTGGTGGGCGGCTTCCTGATGCTCGGCCTTTCATGGAGCGTTTGGGAAATCGCCCGTCATCCATACGCTCCACATGGCCAGCCCACAGCTAGCATGGGTTCCTCAGCTAGCATGGGTTCCTCATATTAGTTTCAGTGAGGAAGACGGGAATAGTGAAGCAAGATATTTAACACAGATAAATTAAACTATTGAAAAATTGTGTTTATAACAAAAAGAATGCAACCAATTTATGAAAAGTGCGTAATATCTCTTATAAATTTAACTGAGCGGAATTCGGATGTTAATATACGACTTTATCTTCCCAGATTTATCGTGAAGTTGTCGAAAATAGTTTTTTCTACAATCTGCCGTCTTTTTAACAAAGCTTCTATCCACTCTCCGCGATCATAATGAAGTCAGGATTTTTTTCTTCCATAGTGCTCTTACATCAGGTTTTAATTCTTCGAACAGATTTGAAGAAGGTTCTACGATCACAAAGAACAGGGCTCTTCGGTGGCATCATACAACGCATAGTTCTTTCAAAAAGTCCGCGTTCTTGTGTACGAGGTGTGTAAACAAAGTAATGAGACTGATTCTTTTGCAATTTTTTATTCAAATATAATTACAGTACAATATTGTCTCCTTTAAAATAGTTCCCTCCACACAGCGCTGAAGACGGTCCTTCCAAACATCATTGCATAGCATGGGAACAATGTTTGAACAAATTTTTCTCACCTCCGATTCATTAGTCAAAATCTGATGAACCTCCGTTCAAATTCAACTGTTCCGCGATCATTCTGACTGTTAAACATCGATCTGAACGCACAAGATCCCGGACTCTGTTGAAATTTTCATAGCAGTTTGACTTGATTTTTAATCGACTCTCTTCCTTCTGATAATTCCTTAAACCACCGAAAAACCTGGGCCCTTGACAAAACACTTTCTCCATGGACCTGCCGAAGTTTTTCAAATGTTTCCGTTGCATTGTGTCCAAGTTTGAAGCAAAACTTGATAGCACACTGTTGCTCAAAATTGGTGCAACTCATTTTTAGAACGCACAAGAAAAAACTGTTTCACGAAAACTAACGCTACGGATAAACAAATGACTGTAACGAGTTCAAACTCGTACTGGAGGCGTATCACGTGTGCACCTCACGATGCTCAAAGCCTCTTGTCTCCAGCATTGCCGGATCGAAAGCGACGTTGCCAGTCTCATCACTTTATTTATACACCTCGTGAGTCTGCGATCTTTTTTTGATCATGTTTGATGGATGTAACTTTGTCCACGTAAAATTTGGAATATTTTCTGGGAAAATTGAATCGAAGCAAATCCAGATATAGTGAACGTCTCTAGTATTCATTATTATTTTCTGATGAAGAATTTCTGCTGTATTTTTCTTGGAGCAAGATGTGCAACAGAAATTTTTATTTCCAGTTCCTTTGCAATATCTTGTGCTATTTGAAGTACTCGTAATTCGCCATTGATTCGATTTTCTTCTTTACGGCCTTTTAAGAGTACGCTAAGGATTCCTGCATTATATTTCCCACCGTAGTAATCTAGGACATGCTCGGTGTTAAGTACTGTTTCCAACTCTGACCAGAACTCTGCTATTGTAATCAAGGGATCGATGAATAAGCGTTCCATACCCACTGAAAGCAACTAATAGGAAGGATATTTTGGTATAATTTAACTCTATGGGTAACTTTTGAAGTGTTTTTAGAAGCTCTTGGAAATTTCGAAGGCATTTTCGGATCAATTTATACTCCCCAATCATCTCATCTCACACATGAGCGAGAAATTATGAGCGCGATTTCTACAAGCTGTCGGTTCCCTGAGAAAGTTTGCCGAATCCGTGGCAATATTAGATATTTCTAATTTTAAATCTGTGGTTGCAAGTATTTCTTCCTTAAAATCGCTATTACACCAACCTCTTTGCATGCTATTGTAGTTTACCCATTGAAATGAAATCCTACACAATATTCTGATTTCAAATTTTTGCTAGCTAAAATTTCTCAATTGGCTCAAATTGTGTTTTTACCTGTGTGTTAGGTTCAACAAGATCTACGAGTTCTAATCAGTTTCTCACTTTACTTTCATTGTTAATCTGCAAGCCTTCTGATAGCTGCTGTTTCTCTGCTGTATTCGATGTAACAGGAAACAAAGACTGAGTAAACTTTGGCCCATTAATGGTTCATTAAAACTACTGACACACTGGAGCTCATAATGAGGTAGCAGCTTAGTATAAAGTGCGATGTAATGAAATAAATAGTGACACTGTCACTAAGGCGGATTCAAGATGGCACTTACAACAGTAAAATTTTCACCATGTTAAACTTCTAATGTTTTAGGTTCTGTTCATCACGGCCAGATCATTATGAGTCAATTTTTTTATGTTCTACGAAAATCAAATCGAAGGGAATTATGAGCCCTGGTGTGTCGTTAGTATAGATCCTGTTAAATCCATCGCTACATAAATCTTTTAATAAAGTTTTTAAAAGTTTTTGGCGATTTGTAAACTGCATTACGGTAACATTTTTGTGGACGATTTTTAAATTACTGTTCCAAGTTTGGTACTCTCTTGTGATGAGAAATTAGTAACAGGTTCATATCTTTCAATGATATTTAAGGAGTTATTTATTTCTTTTAGGTGATTTTTGTTACACGTATATGAAAATATACAAAATTTTAAATCGTCGACTAATGGAAATTTTCTCTCTTTTATGTTTAGTTTTTTTGCACAATTTCATAAATCATTGATCTTCAGTAACTCAACAAACAATTTATGCAAAGAACTGTGTCTATCTTAATTCCATAGAACACGATAAAAAATGAAGCAAAACATTTGAGGCATGCACTTTTCTCGTTGAAGACAACGCGAAAAT
Organism: Oxycera nigricornis; assembly: GCA_963942545.1. Classification (NCBI taxonomy): domain Eukaryota; kingdom Metazoa; phylum Arthropoda; class Insecta; order Diptera; family Stratiomyidae; genus Oxycera; species Oxycera nigricornis. Next base: position 24,808,566 of record OZ012662.1, on the reverse strand, counting down.
CATTTACGGAGAAAATATATTTCGTCGAAGTGAAGAGTGATGAATTTTTTACCAAAGTATAGTATTAAGAAAATTATGAAATTGTTGAAATATACAAATAATTTTCAGATTTTCCTGACGGAGCTAGGAAGCAAAGGATACGCTGAAACAGTTCGATATTTTTAAATGAAAACAGTTTCGGACATTAACATTCGTACCGTGATATTCAGCTGCGAAACACGTACAGAACTCAGAAATTTGGTGAAACTCAATTATGACCGAAAATAATTCACATCATATTTATCTTATTCAAGAAAGGTTTGTCCTAAAATTGTGTTTTTGTAAGAATTCAAGCTGTGGACTAGTAAAACTTCGAATAGAAGTTTTAAGCACAGAGTTTAGGCGCATTTAGTTGTTGTTTTATAAATTTAGCACAAAGGATTTAGTTGGCAAACATTCTACAGAATTTCAAACAGATCCAATGCAAACCGTTTCTAGGTTTCGAATTCTTGTGCAAACGTTGAAAAATGTTTGGATAAATAAAGAATTAAAGGGAAAAAGCCAGTTGTCCAGTTTAAGTGCCCAACATGTTCTACCTCTCATTCTATTTGCTTACTTTCGACCTATTATTCACGATTTATTGCCCGTAAACATCTAGACATTTAAACACTTTATCCTGCAAAACGTTATCCTTTTCAACACTACGAAAAAGTTAACGACGCGACGATATCATACTCTCAATATGCCAATATCCAGCCATAAATCCGTCAATCGTATACATGGATCGAACATGTCAATTGATTATTCGTCCTTGCATCCATGGTTCATCTCTATATACCTATAGAATGATTTATTCATATCCTACTAAACTCTTTGTGGTGACTCTTCAAAGTTTTATTACGTGCACGCAAATAGAAAGCCACGTTTCGGGCAATATTGCGTTTAATGAAATCCATACATAACTCATCGAATAAACCAATGGCTAATTTAAATTTGTGTTTGACCCAATTGCTGCGGAGTCCGCAGCCCATTTAGATAACCAATCCCCAACGGGCTTACTAAGTGAGAGTTCATGACTTTAGGATTCTGGTTGTAAAGTAGCAGATTTGTTAATTTACCAGAATGAACAACTAACAGTTTGTTGCAAAAAGAAGAAGAAGTTTGAGGAGACTCAATCTATTTCCGCTAAATCTCTTCAAACCTACGTGGTATCCACTTCAGAGTTAATTTAAAAATCGTTTCAGCGACTTATGAATGGTTTGTGCAATCGCAACCGTCAATTCATGAAAATAGTTAAATTAAATAGGAAGAATGAAAAGTTGCCAACAATTTTATACTAAATAAATTGAGCAAGGAGCAAATGAAACATGTTTACGGAATCACTTGAATGTATGCTCCGGAAATTCGATGGAATGCATTTTGCAAGCCGGAAAACCTGACTGGCTCTCACATGCAGTATTGAAGCCAAATATTGTGAATTTTCAGTTTCTAAACATATCCTGATTCTCTGCACTTCAATTCAATACACACTGTCTATCGATTCTTGCCTCGAGTATGTAGAGCATACATTGTAAAAGGACTATGTTACGAAGCAAGTACTAGGACCCGCATTTGTGTACGTTGGCTCTTAACAGTCGATAAATGTTACCTCCATGGTTCTGCCTGCAGGTACACTTCATACGAAAGTACAGGTGTGTATCGGTTTGGCTTTGCACACATCGTACCTATGTTCGATCCATACCTTTTAAAATAGGAAATAGCTGGTGGGCGTGTGATGCAATTGCCTTGTTGGAAAGTTAGTTCGAGATTTTGTTACTCGTCTTCCTGAGGAAGGCTAAGTAAACAATTTCCGACAGCCAGGCTGTGTCTTTGGCTCGAACGATTTCAACTGCGAATCAGATTGTCTTACCACAACAACATTAGTTAATGTGTGGACTTTTGTAGCTTTTAGTTTATTAACAATAATTTACTGTACATCAAGCGTAAGGGGACTAGCAATTGTGACAGAGGATTCGTGATTTATTGAGACATTTATAAATTATGGGCAATGTATTAAATGCATTTATGTGAAAACTTGCAATTCACATTATTTTTCTGATGAAAACTTGGCTTAGGTGAATAACAAGCGATGATAATAGTGAAAAGAAGTTAACCCCAACATCAATTTATATAGAGACATATGGTTTTTGGTTTCAACAAGGTGGTTCGTTTGTCCAGAATAAGCTTCCAATTATGTGTTAGCATGCCCTTAGGTAAGTCTTGATTGATATCTTGTCTCGGAATGTTTGAAAGACCACAGTTTGAATTGCAATAGGAGGTATAGCCTCGTATTTTGATATTGTTTGACTTCTTTGAACGGTTATTGTTTTTATTGGTATTTGGTTGGTTGATTGGTTGTAGTGGCAGCCCCTTTTTATCCAAAGGTAGCTCACTTAGGCCACGAGGGGCCCATTGTGATACCACAGAATTTAAGGGCGGCACTAGAACCTGCGGGATGACAAGAACCATCCAGATTCTCGAATAAAGCCGTCTATGCAGCCAATGTCCAGATCAGCCACTTCCGTGAGGTTGTCCAGGAAGGGCGTGCCCAAGATTTGCATGCGCTTCCTGGACAGCGCCGGACATTCACACAGAAAGTGTTTAATAGTTTCTTCCTCTTCCTCCGATCAGCAACTTCGGCAGAAATCATTGAAAGGGACACCCAATCGTTCTGCTTGTCTGCCGATCAGACAGTGTCCCGTCAGTACGGAAACGACGGAACTCAGGGTTTCGCGGCTTATATTGAGGAGCCGCTTAGTGCGTTTGGAGCACAGTGCGTGCCAAGTTTGCCTGGTTGTGCTACAGCTTTCTTCGAGCAGCCAGACCCTATTCGCAGCCTCCACGTAGTGCTGCTTAACTGGTACTTAGAAGTTCGGGATGTATGTGACTGAATCGCAGGCCAAGCCTACTACCCACTAAGTTACGCGCCGAACTGAGCTGAGATGGCCTGCCAGCAATCACTGCATATCTCGTTTTTGAGAGGCCGAACCAAAATAATTTGTTTGTATGACTTGCAACGGTTCCTTGCCTCATGCCTGGGACTGAAAGTCAAAGAGGTCAACGATACGTTTCAGAGATGCAGGACTTTTTCAAAATGAGTTGAATTTTTCAAAAGTTATTTTAAGTAGTATTGTTTGGAAAGTCGTAATTCTAAATGCGGCTACCAAACATGAGAGGTTTTCCGTACCCACAAAAAAGAAAAACGAAACGAGTTCAGAAATCGAAAACGATGATTCGTTCAGTAAGTGAAATAAAAAGCTTAATTTCAATCTGAGACAAATCCAAGAAGAAATTGCAGAAAAAATCGGATATATAGGTCAATAGAATTCGACAAACAATAACCGGAACAGGTATCAGCGATTGGAGTATCGAAGCCAAGCTCCAATCGCGCATACCTTTTGTCGGTAGCCGACTTTGGCCACCGTTGTAAGATCCTACTAGACTTTCACCTGCGAAGAAGCACGTGGAGGTGAAAATAATTAAGGGTACCACTAGTTTCTGCGCAGGAATTGCCACAATCACGAATGGACCAACGGAAACTATATTTGCGTCACCAGCACTAAACTTGTAACAAAATTTCAGGATAACTCATGAAACGGGAAGAAAATATTCCACCTAAAAGAAAAAAAGTACTCTGCAAAATACATGCTTCATACAGGCAACAGGAAACGGAGAAAAACTTTGAGCGATTTTAACGATTTTAGTTTAAAGTAATTAAAAGGTACTGTACACATTAAAACGTCTAACTATTCTTACGATAATCATAAAGCTTCACCTAACCCAAGGTTAGATTATGATGATGCTAAATCAAACGGCTTCTGCTTCATTTAGACCAGTTTGATTTATTGTGGCCATTTAATCCTAAATTCGGCTAGGAAAACTCCATGTTGCACGCCAAGTCCAACAAGCCATTGAGTTTAGTACTTCAAAACTTGCTTTTCATTCAGGATTTTTCGCCAACAATCCAATTCACAAAGGGTGAGGAGCCATCAAATCAAGTCAATTTGGAGCCCCAAAATGTAAATTTTCCCGCCAGTTTTTCATTTTTTATAATTATTCTCACATAAACCAAACTCCAGAAAGAACCAACCAAAATCCATATCAACCTTTCCCTAAACGTGAGTTTTCAAAAAAAGTCCCGCTCCAGTGGCTCCACTTCCATATATCCATATAAGTTTCAGTATCATCATTGTTAACCCGTGAATTTGAATTCCGCCGAGTTATGCCACTTTCCGATCTTCATCAGCTGGTAGTTAAACTAACAGTTCTCTTAAGACATACTGTCAAAAGTTGTCGATTTGCGGGTCCTAACGAAATGATCTTTCGTGTTTGTAGCTATTTTTCCCCATTCTCAAGATAGGCTTTAAAATCAATAACCTTTAAACTTTCAGTTTGTCTGAAATTACAGGTTTTTTCTTGTGACTCCGAAGAAATATGTCAGTTTTTTCGTGAAAATGCTGATGCTCACTCAAAAGTATTGTTCTGAACCTCATTAAGTAGATTTTGATGTGAATTATCGATTCTGTAAATATTTTTGCAGTGCTAGGTTTTTACAGAATCGATAATGTGTGAGGTACTACAAAGCACAAAATATGCAGGAAAAATATAGAAGGAGTTCAATTATCTGAAAAAGATTTCACTGTAATAAACAAAGAAGTCTTGTTGTTTTTTTATAAAATTTTTGGGAAGATGAAATCAATTACTAATAAAGAAGTCTTTTCAATCGTTTTAGTTTCTATGGTATCGAACATGTAGAGCCGGTTTATTGCAGCAGCATTACCATCTTATTTGGGCGTGAAAAATTTGTCTTCGAGTTTTCTGACGTCACCCATTCATCCTAGGTAAGTCCGAAGAATTAATCGATAGATTTCAATGCTGTTTCTCTTCTTTTTAAGTTCGTCTTCTAAATTGAGAGCTGGGTGAGAGGTGAATTGTTTAAAGTATCTGCATTCATGATCCATTTCGTTCCTGATCGCTACGTGGCTTGTGTAGATAATTTGCTCGGGGTTGCAAGGTGCGCTTCTCATTTGTTGCGGCTGATACTGGCTTCTGACCAAAATTGTATTCGCCATTCCCGTCGATCCTTACCACTATTTTGTTTTGCAGCATCGGTTTCGTGACAAGTCGTTAGCTCCTTACCCTAGTTTATTTCCAAACTATGTAAATAACCCAACATTCGTAACTGGAGAGTCTAAATTTAATGTACCTCTATTTCAATTAACTTCTTTCCTAGTGCCTTGTGTGGAATATGATACGTGTACCAAATTCCATATTACGAAGTTTGCCTACATGGTGTCCTGACAGTGGTTGAGAATCTGCAAGAGACGACTGTCCTGAGTATTACCTTGAACGATTTTCGATCCCAATGAGAATTGTTGAAGGAACCTTTTTTAGCTTAATCGGCCGCACTGCGTGGCGAACTTAACATTTCTTTTGATGATGTGAGAATCGTTAAACAAGGAGTGGAAACTACATCATGAGGAGTTGTACGAATATCTTTTTTACGAGTGATTTAACATTTGGTCTCTTTACCATCGAACAAAAGTGATCAAAAAGCGGAGAACCCGTGCTGTAGCGTTTAGTGAAACATTTGCAGAGCTTCCATATTTATAAATGCCTCTAAAAGCAGGGTTTTGCGAAATTGATGATTTTTGCCGGTAGGTTGGGTGCAAGAAATGGTGAAGCTAAAAGAAGGATTATTGAAGATTGCTGTAATAACTTCTGAAACGGAAATCAAGAAGTAGATTTATCAAGATAATCAAAAATACGGGCAGTTTTGATAATGTAACCGAAAGGTAGCAATTGGCATTGTTACTGCAATTGGATCCTCATTTATACTGAATATGAATTCATTCAAAAAAGTTTGGGGAAGTAGAAAGCACAAAATACGCGGGCAAAAAAGAAGGAGATCAATATCTAAGAATGATTTCATGACGAATATAGGCAAACTTATTTATAGATTCCACCAAAAATTTATTTAAAATTCTGAACTTTGATTCATCCGAGCCTGAGTTAAAATTCAATTCATGTACAAAATGTTCAATCACTTTAGCTAACATTGCTAAATGTACTGTTTCTATTTATCATCAATGTTTAGATTGTTTAGAACATTTCTACGTACGTAGAATAATATTCTAAAGCCAAGATCAAATGGAGAACAAAACTATTCGAATTCGAAAGCTCTATTGCCTGAGTCAATATCAAAACGAATGTTTATTTGTTACTGCTATGCTTCTATGGTAGCTGTAAGTCTAATAGATTTCTTGACATTGGACCTGACCGCGCTTATAACCGCGAAACTAACGCAACAGCTATTGCTCTATAAAAATAAGACTATTATCCCAATCCCTTTAACATCATTAGCTGAAATCCTCTTTTTTTCTATTTTACTGCAAAACGTGACTTGATTTCAATTACAAAATGTACGTATCTCCACCTACAATCCGTGTCCATAATTTGGCTTTCCTCCTGTTCGTAGATAAAACTAGGCTAAGACCGATTTAAAACACACCCTGGAAGACATTTGAACCCAACGTAGCCCACAGTTGATTCTGATTCCACTATGCAATCTGAGTTGATTGGAAAGTGTTCACGTTAGCAGTTGGACATTAGAAAACGGGCATGGACTTTCTTTTTCACTTTTCACTGTATAGAATCGTGAGCAAGTGTAGAATCTCCTTTTATGTGTAGTACACACATGAGTGACGATTAGTAAATTGATGTGCAACAAGTAGAGTGTTAGAAACAATATCCCCAAAGAATGGCAATGGTAAGCTGAAGCAGTCACCGCAAAGTCACTTTCCGGGTTGCTATTGTTTGGCTGTAGGTGTACCGAAAGGGTGTAATTTGCCCTGAAGACTTTCAACCCCACACACGAGTGTTAAACAGACTTCAATTTGTTGGGACTCAACTTGCTACTTAAGCTTTTAATACAACGGCATGTTGAAACGGCTCTTTGACATGAAAGAATATACCAACGGAAATTCAACTTTCTCAGCATACCTTTTCCAAAATTTAGTTTAAAGCCATCGCTTAACCGAAATATTTAGATAGAAATTAATTAGGTAAATTAGTATTTAAGAAGCTTACAAACAACGAGTAAGTCCTGAAAACAAGCAAACTTTTAAAAGAAAGAGCAATCAGAGTCCCAACTGCCGGTGAATCTTATGTTTAATTGATATTTGCAGAATGTTGGTATGATGCATGTTTGAAAGCACTCAATTCATGTTACGTTTGATAGCTAAGTAAATACACATAATTGAATGTTCCGAAGCAAATGCAAATGAGCAGGAGTATTCCATCATACCATGGGCATCGTTGAAAACTAAAATTATTTGAATAATTGCATCTGAAGCAATTTGGGACTGAATCCACCTCAGGTAATCACCAACACAGTATAGGATATAGGCTATTCTGAATGTAATTATGTCCATGTCAAATATGATACGATTTACACTTGATGTGCCGCACAAATAGATAATTTTGCTGCCCGCAGTTGAAACATTCAGTTAACGAATAGGTTTGATTAAATAAGCATTAAAATCAAGTGAAAATTAATCGACGGTTGAATGATGCTCCAGTTTATTTGAGCCTGAGATTGGAGTTTGAAATCCATATGGATTAGGGTTTAATTAACAGATTAACAGTTTTGTTGCAGAAAAAAGGACTGCATAATTGGATGGCCTCATATGCATTATATCTAAAGCTTTCAGAGGTCGGCTAATTTTGTTGGATTAGGCGCACCCAAACTCAAATAAGAAAGGGTTTGGAATCGTGAACCGAAATTATAAGAATCAATGCAATCAAGTATTTTCGTAAGAAAAATCACTATCAAAGAAAGCCGAAACATCCTACAACTAGACAATGAGGTCGTCGACTACCTTACAAAACAGGATAAAATATAAGAATAAATTGTAGCGCCGCGATTCTTTCTTTTTAATACCCACCCACCTATGGTCCTCGCCCACCGTACAGAAAAAGACCAGCAGCTTCAACAACTTCAATTTATTGAATTCAAAATAATGTTGGTTCTTTCTAAACTTCTGGGTGATGGTTGAATTTCGATCTTGATTTCAGGTGATTTCATCGAGTTACATTTTTGTGTAAGCACTGTTTTTCATTGGACACGCTTGGTGTTTCCACCTTACACATAATAAGCTGTGAGGTTGGTTTTGTTTGTTGTTTAAAATGATTATATTGAATTTTCCATAGTTTATCGCGTAACATCTTTTGGATTTGATATTTGGTTTATGAGTGTTTTTGGTATTTTTTGTAGCTTTTTAAAATTCTGTGTAATTTCTTTACCAAATATGTATATTTTATTCATATGTGTATTTCGACTGCTAATTACAATCTCATCAATGACTTTTTGTACAAAACTGAACTTTCCATGCATTTTTTTTACCATTTATATACTGTTAGGCTCTAATGAATTTTTAGTTATGTTCTATTTTAGTTTAATTAGATGCCTAATTATTTGTTACAATTATTTATAAACAATTGTATTTTAAAATCATCCCATGTTTCCTTTTCTTCTTTTATTGCTCAGAAACTTGAATAGTTATATCTATCCGTTTCATGGTCGGCTTTTAGAAGCTCTGATTTTGCATATATACGTCTAATTGCTTCGTTTTAATGTTTTTTACCAGTTGAAATCATGGTTATTCTTTACCATATACTCTGCTACTTTTAATAGAATTTTGGTCTTTTTTCCAGCTTCGATATTCTTCTTTGCCTTGACTGCTTCGCTTGTGTGCTCTTTGAATCTTATTGCCAGTGATCTTCTTGTTTAACCTATGTATTTTTGGCTGCAGTTGTTGTAGTTTATCTGGCATACGAGTATACCGAAGTTTTCCTGTTTTTCAATTGCATCTTTTGCTGTTCCTGGTATATTGCCTAGTTGGGGTCTTCTACTGATATACACTTATTCTGCTGTCTTGATCCTATTTAGCTCCTTGAGTGTCCTCTAAAACTCTCCTTCTTTTACTATGGCGAATCAGTCGTCCACGTATCTCACCCATCCATTCGGAATACTTCCCCCGGCTGTGTAGTTTTTCTTCCAAGTTGCTCATGAAGATTTCGCTGATAAATGCTGATCGGGGTGTTCCCATAAAAGTTTTTTCCAGTTGTTTGTAAAACTCTTCCCTGAACGTGAAGTAGCTCTCTTCTAAAGTAGTAGTTTCGACATCTTTATGTATGCTTTTATTTCTGGTTTTCTTATTTCGCCATCCTGTTACATTAACCAATCTTCTAACATATTGATTGCTTCTTTCGTGGCAATGTTTGGGTCTTCACATCGAATGAGACTAGGTTAGAATCTCTCTCTAGTTTCCCGACTTCTCTCGAAATTCGGTAAATTCCATGCTGTTTTTAACAGAGTGTGATGTTGTCATTCATATGTCTGAAGATAGCCCAGCAGTCGTAACAAATATCGCCTCTCCGAAAAGATCAACAAATTTGATGTGATTATCCTCAAGGGTTTTAAGAATATGATAAATTCAATATCATTCAAATAATGCAATCATAGCGGACTACTCTTGGTTACACTCTGTCCACCACATCATCTTGATCGAAGTAACCCGTGTAGCTTTTCCATCCACCATCTTAAATATTATACTTAACGAATTTTCTCTGTGGTAGATAAGATTTGTCTCCATGCTCTTTACAGGCGTGGAAATTTGCTAAGTCACTATTATCCACTCCACAAAAACATTTCTCATGGCAAACCATTTGATGACTTACTTAGAATCACACATAATTGACCGCCTGTGGAGAAAGTAACAAGAATAACTTTCTTGTTAAATTCTCCACAGGCTGCCCAGTCTGCAGACAACCTGCTGAAGTTCTCGCCAATTTGAGCGCCCTTCAACCGAAAGTCTACGTGATGGTGAATCTCACGAAGAATGGCATTACGTCGTCCGTATAGTGCCGGTCCCGATTGAAATTTTTATAACCTGGTCAGCTCGTAGAGTCGTGGATGAGATAAAAGAAGAAAGTTGTTTCATTTTCGAGAACCATTAGCGCTGCCTACCACTTTACTGCTGAATAGATGAAACACAGAACACACTACTCAACTTTTAGTTTTTGTTGTGTGAAGTTCTGATGTAGAACATATATCTTCACCGGAATATCCAATAGACATAAAAAACAAAAAATTGAAAGCAATACACTATTTGCTTCAAAGCGTCCAAAAATGGTCTTTCTAATTACTATCTCTCAAATTTCGAGTGTCCTTATAACACGGTGCGATCATAAATCCTTTCCTTTCCAGCTTTCCCAGTCTCTGGATTGGCTATTTTAAAACGATGGAATTTCGTATCTGACAAATGAGTGTGAAAGGAATGAATGTCGGCCTTTTAGCACGACCTTGTATTTTTGCAACAGGGTTGCTCGATATATCTAAAATATCTTTCCGGTTTAAAGTTATTACATGTGGTTGATGTATAGGGTGGTAAATTGTGACTGACGATCACAATAGGTTGTGGTATGCAACATTCTATTAGGTAAAAGTTTTACGATGAATGTCACCAATTTTTGTCCTTTTGTCTTTGTAGTGGATAAGTCGAGATCAGCATTCGAGTGCGATATGGACGATTAGTCGTAGAATCTAGGTAGCTGACCATGCCCGTTGCTGGCCAAATTGTTGAAGCATGGGCTGTTCTAATGAACCTTTGTCTGGACAGTGCTTTCAAGGTCATGGAGCCGATTCAATCCAGCTTGAATCTTGACTACGTATCAAGGTTTCCTAGAGATATTCTGTTTGCTGCACGTTTCACTCGCAAAATAATTGAACCATTCTTCGATTTGGAGTCTTTGTGGCTCACTGTGTTGACGCGGGTGCTACCCTATTCTTACCATTAGGGAAATATTTCTTAAATTCAAATATAATTTCCGTTACAATTCCAAATATGGTTTCAATCAAGCGTCCTTGAAGTGATTCTAATATAGTTCATTTTAGCTTTTCGCGTCGGATAATTCGGATTCGTTGGACTTTCTATCAACTCTGGAGTGGTTGTCATTAACCTTAAGGGAGGAAATCACATTAGATGGTTGAAAAATCAACTTTTTAATTTGCAGAAACCGAAAGTTTAGCTATTCAAGAGTATGCTCTAAAAGTTTGAGGCCGATATTCGAGGTGCTTCTGCTTTTTTCGGGGCAAGAAACGAAGCGTGCTCTAGTATTCCGCAGGGTCTATTGAATGGAGCGATTGCAGACAATCTGGGCAGGACCACGCAGCTGTCTTTCTATGAACTTATCTTACTTTGTATGTATTGGGACAGGTATTACAAACAAGAAGATGTATTTTTTCTAGTATCCCTGTGTATATAGGAGTAATCACTACACACTACACTATATTAATACAAAGTTTTTAATGATTTATTTTAAATGCGTTTTTCCGACTTGCGTGCATTCTATATTAGCAAATTTTTGACCGATCTTCAAAAACCAAATTTTCGTCTAACTGAACCTGAAATAGGAATAAAGAAGTTGTTTATGGCGGAAGAACGCAAAAAAATAATTTTTTTCTTCAAACGCGTCACAAATTTTCAATTGTTCAAATTTTCACTCAAAATTTGGTTCAGCGAGAAATGATACATTTAGGTAATATAAAAAATTTACTTGGATTGCTTTCACATTAAAATTGTGGATTCCAGCATGCACGGCAATGAGAGACTTGGACGATGGACCTCCATGAAAAACAAATTCTAACTTTGCGAATTTTGATGATAATCACTTGAAAAAATTATGAGATGTAATTCAAAATATGAGCAAAACAATCTATTAATTTTAATTAGTCCTAATCATTTGTTCTTCTTCCAAAAAAACCCGAAAAAAACCTAAAAATAGGCCTCCTAATGGAATTCCCCCCTTTTCACCTCGATTAAAAGTAATTCATGCCTCATGCTTTAATCGGTGAAAACGAGTGACGAATTTAACAAAGTTAAAGATTCAACTACATCCAAGACCTAACAAGTGTTCAGACTTCAGCCTACCATTGATTATTAAATACGAGTTCATCAGATTTTTCGGAAAATGTATGAACTTTATTCTGGCTTCCAATCGTCAAGGAAATATTGTCGAAAACACTTTCATCCCCGAAAATCCCGAATATGCTACACTTCTCCTAATATTTAAAATAATGTTTAAAATGAGATCCCAGCAATCGCGCAAACCCACGATGCATGTTTTTCAATACTCTTCTTTCATCATTGGCAATCGTTGAAAATTCATTCACACAAACCTATTTCGATTCATCCCCAAACTGTAAGCACCAGAACAACCCTTGTGCTTCTACTTCTGCTCCACATACATTGGAAGTCGAGTTGCTTCTCCTGCTATACTGAAGTCTGTCTGGTTTATTTGTTCCCGTAGCTATCGAGACCAACACTTGTGGATTTCACATAGTTATTGGGGTGGAAATGTCACAAGGTGTATTCCTAAGACCGTTTACAATCGGAGACACTTTATTAGACAATTTAAACAGTCTTATTGTTCCCGTGCTTCCAATGCAGCTGTTCTGGCCCGTTGCGGTGCTATTGTTTTCGGAGCAAAGCTAGTTTAGGTCTTCCTATTGAGACACTGCATACACAGTTTGTCGAGGTATTATCCTACCCTTGATGGTTTCTGTTTGTGCAAATACAGAGTCGACGGTGTTTAAGTTTATTAGCAGATCATATTGATTTCAATTGCATTGAAGACGTGGAGGAACGAACTAGTGCGGAAGTTTATGCTTTAATAGGTATAGAAGGCATAGAATAGGTCATATTCAAGCTGCATTATCAGGACACAATGTGTTTTAGTGACTGTTATCCTTGAGCTTCAATGGATTAACCCAGTTGAAACAATATTGCTCCGATATCAGTATATTCTTCCAGTTCTGACTCTTCAAAACAAATAAGATGATCCGAATAGCATTTTTTGGTTTGAACAAAAAGAAATTCTTATAAAAAGTGTGCCATCATAAAAGGCGTAAAGTGGGTAAATACGAGTAATGAAATGAAAAAGTAATAAAGCACCTTATTCAACAAAATCCACTTTCAGAAACAAATACTCGCCTAGCCACTTGCCCTACACAACATTGTATTACAATTTGTCTCAGCCAACGACCCCCGAGGTAACTTTTGCGGACAAATAAATCTGCAGAACATAACAAGAAAGTCCTTCACTTGTTCGCTTTACAGGAAATCGGCTAATTTTCTTCTACATTTCATCCATAAAACTTGACTGTTTTCAAAAACTTTTCCAGGTCATTAACGCTCTCTCACCCGCATTTCCGTCGACTAAGATGAAATGAATACAACGAAATTGCGAACCTGAACTTCCTTCCTTTTGGTCCACCTTGCCAACCGTTTTCTTCTCTTCACCAGCACTGGATGACCGACTCAATGGTGCAGCAATACTGCAAGCATTCATTCGCTCCTTTGCAAACTTTTAATCTGGAAGATGCCGTTTTAAGTAGACCAACTTTTCTCATATTAACACAAGAAAATGGAGAAAAGTCGCCATTCAAGAAGTCTTGTCATTTCTCTCGCCAGAACCTGAACCACTTCAATCTTTATCGCTTTTGTTTAAAAGTCCTGGAACTAGGTTGACCACAACACATTCTCGGCCTGGTTCAGTGTAATGTAAAGTGGACGAGTGTTGGCGATTGTACAGAAAATTAGTTGAAAGTTTCGACAAGATTCAAGGAAAATTAATTATTTTGTTGAAAATTTAGAACGATCACTTGAAAATTTAAGTGATTGGTTTATTTGATAAAAAAAATCGGCGTCCTTAAACAAAACATTCGAATTTCTCTTTTTATTTGCCTCCTAATGATATGAAATATAAATAGTCCTATTATGAAAAGGAGCTCCTTCATATTTTTAATATACATACTAAATAAGCATTCAATATATAAATAAAATAAATTAACGTGAATTCAAATTAGACTAAAAAATGTTGTACATCCTAAATCTTCATTCCAAACACTTCTACCAAAAAATGATCTCTAATCAAAACACGATCGTCGAAATTTCTTCAGTAAATCAAATGTTTTGAATAATTTTAAATGCTCTTTTAAAATGAATACAAATGAACCAAAAACTAGGAAACATAAAAATATCAAAATTCTCACAATTTCGGAGATTTCTCTACTAATTCACATAGCACATATGTATATAGTTCAAGCACACCGTAAGTACATCTCTATTCTTATATTTCACAACGTTCAACCTTTCATCCTTTACTTTATAATATCATCACTTGCTTGCGCTTTGCACCGAAAATAGTTTGATTTCATTGAATACTGTGGAAAATAGGTGCCGGCCAATAGTAGAGGATTTAATGGACGTAGGTCCCAGCGGAATAACTATCACGTGGATGATGTACATCGGAGATCCTCGAATGATTTTATCGAAAAAATTGATTATTGTTCCGATGAAAATGCCTCTGTTGGCCTCGAAACTAACTAATAATCAAAGTTTAAAATGTGTTTTGTTAGGTACATATTTTAATAGAAGAATTTCAAACAAAAATGGTCCCCAAACGAAAGCGCATATATTTAATTAATCGCATTTTCTTCGCTTTTTAATGTTACATTTTTATTACAGACGGTTTTCTACGAACTGACGCTTAGTACAAAATAAAAACTAGGTCGTGTACTTTAAAGGATATAATTACTAACTTCAGGTGAAAGATTCTTGCACGGCTCTATCAGACGAATCGTCATGATTCTTTGAATTACCGCTTAATATAGCCGTTGACTTATTCACGATTAATCATCAACTTGTGGGCCAAATAGGGACAAAATACGAGGACTCATCAAATACCTAGTATAGCCATAAGTTATGTCATTGAAATTGCGAATGTCGCCAGCCGAGAAATTCAAAGCGGAAAAAGTGGTAACACTACAGTCGTGTAGCGTAGTGTCCTTCCTCTGCTCATACCAAGTTTCACGGTCTCATCAGTATTTGTTCCGTTGCTCAATTCGACATAGGTTCCGTCAAAGTATGGAACGTTTCGTTAGAGCTTACGTCGAAGTTGATATCTTCGTTAAGCTTGAATTTCTCGGGTCCGGACCCGAGGAACTTTAGCTGACGTGCTGAAAGTGAGGTTAGTGTTCACTCGAAATGAGAAGAAAGTGAGTTTCAAATATGGACTGTGAAATTTTATAGATACGGTGGATTAAGGAATGAAGTGAGTGATGTCGATCGAAGGCAAAAACCGTGCAGTGTCCGAAGAATCTTCCACGATCGAAATATTATCGAGCTAGTTTTCTACAGATGCGGGACAGTCATCTTTTCGAATTAAATTTTTTGAATTGCAATGGCAGCTCTCACCGATGACAACTCATTTCAGATTCAAGACACCCGTCATATCAAAGACACTTGATACGCTATTATAGTTGGACTTCTGTTTGATCACGATTTGACCATATTTTGACAGCTACTTACCCTATCGGAAGTCAACTTGCCGAGCTCGACTTGCGGGCTCGGACGTCAATTGTGGTCAGACCTATAGCCCCAGAGAGGAACTGCCGAGGTCAGTACGGCTGTCTAATGTCATCCATGCAGTTCGGCGCAATCCTATTTGCAAACAGAAGCGTCTGGCGGTCAAAATTAATGTTTCTAAGCGTAGTATGAGTCGTATTTTGCAAGATTTACAGTTAGGTGCGTATCAGCGATGTGTTAGTCATTTATTCACGCCTAAACTAAAAAAATACGTGTGGCACGATGCAAAAACTCCAAAAGCGGTTCAAAAACAACGATCATCGTCACATCCTCTGTTCAGATGAAAAAAATCTTCACAATGGAAGAAAAAATAAACCGGTAAATCGATCCAAGACGTGTTATGAAGCTAATCAGAAAGCCCCACGTGTTACTAGGGCTCATTCAATGATGGAATTGTACTACAAGATCTGCCTTTTCTGCTACAAACAATGAGACGAACACTGAGATATGTCCAGACATATCGATTTGGAGTAATATATTTCACTGCAATCAAGTCAGTTTTGATTGCTGCCAAGTACCATTGAGCGTAACAACTAATACATCAGATTTTATTGGTGCGACGAGTAGATTTTATTGATTTTTTTCTGAGTAACTACAAGATGTGAAATGGATATCAAACACTGGTACCCCAGATTTCAGCCCACATCTTAGTCTGAGATATTTTGCTCCTGCCTTAATCACAATGTGAAAATGAGGAGTACCCAGAGCTATGGTTTATTTCAATGTACATTATAAGTCTCTAACAGTTTTCTTTGAAAGCCTAGTGGTACTGTTTCATCGATTTAGACCGACATAATCAAAATCTTACCTTCATCAACACACCAAGCTAGAAAACTTTTTGCCAAAGCTCTCACGCAGGAAGTAGTGTTGATCATTGATATTCCTATCGAATAGTTATCACACAAATTCGTCGTTGCAGCATTAAGCTTCCAAAAGGACTTCTCGCGACTCACGAACAACTGACTAAACTACATTATATCCTCCACTAATTGGTAACCCTTTCCGAAACATCCCCATCTCTAGCCACTTAATTGTTTCTCACCACTGCAATCGGTGGCGACGAAATCGCGCTAATCCCCGAGGCGATTTCCCTCGAGTTCGATGAGATCTCCAAACTCCTCTGCTCCTTTTCCCATTACGTTGCAGGCATTCCCTAAATAAATGTCCTACGTGAATAATTCCTCGTATCCGCCTTTCATGGGCAATTTTCCGGAATCATTGCCAGCAATTTAACCGAAATTGATAAATTTCCACGACGACGCCATATTACAATGCATCCGGGGCAGAATTAAATTACCGTCTTAAGACGTATTTCAGGTGCGCCAGCATGGTTTGCGGTCGTTATTCATAGGAATGTTCCTTTGAAATTATCTCCGGTAATATTCATATTTTAGGGCTTTCCCCGGGAAAAAGAAAGATACGCGAAGCAAGGATAGTGTGGCGGGTCGACTATCATCCTTCGGCGCTGGATTGCAGTCGAATGAATTTTTTTTTTTCGAATGTTAAGTAGTATTACATTTAAGCTGAGTAATTTTCCCTTTATGCTAATATGATTCGAGTTTTTATTGTTTCGAGGAATGCTAGATAAATTGCAGAGAAATCACGCGTCCATTTCAGTTTGATGTCGGATCGTTTTGCTAGCAGAATCTTGCCTCGGGAGTTGATTGCTTTTTGTTTATTCTGGGATATAAAAAATATTGCAGATGGATATCATCCTGTAGGTATGGTGATTTTTCCATGGTTACCAACGGCCAATGAAATGACTATTAAAGTCTCAATCACGAATAATTGAATGACATCACTCAGAAATAATATAAAAACCTCAAACTCCATATGTAGCATTGTGAAAGGTAGCGATGGAGATATATAGGAATTAACTTTTTTTTGAGAATTTATAAAACTTGGTTTCACTATCACAGCTAGAAACTATGATTCTTTGAACGGCTTTATAAAATTTTGACGTTATCATGGTACTCATTAAGTTTGAACAAATTACATAAGAACCATGTTACCAATGTAATGTTTACTGAAATAAATTGTACGAGATTTTAAAAGTACCCATAAACCAAATCAAATTCAATAATAATTAATAAATAAAATTAATAATAACTAAATAAAATATTGGGATGTATGGGTAGATCGCCTCCTCGCGGTGCATCCTGGGTAACGCTAAATGATCTACCACGGCACGACTCTCGATTGTTTTTTTTGGACAACTCTCTCGTCTTAACGACTATATATGATGCTTTGGGCTGGTAGTAGTGGTATTCTGTCACCTGAGGACGCAAGAGTGACATCTTGCGGAAATGGCTTTCAGGCTAATGCCAATGCTGCCTTCGTCCCGGTAAAACCCTGGCAGGCCTCACGGTACGTTCAAAACTCGTCGCCACTAGTCTGGCCGTGTAGGTTCAGTTGAGTTTGGACTCCTGATTAATCCCCGGCCCGGCTCTGAGCACATATCCTCATAAGGGACTGTGCCAACCCTCGCATGGCCTCCCTGCTTCGGCATAGATAACCATGGGGTCTCAGGGGAACTGCACAACGAGTGGAGATAGCGGCTGTGAGGGGGGACCCAAATCGCAATGAATCCCGATAAATTTAAAAAGGAGGATCCACTCGGCCCGGAAGGGAAGTGGACGAAGGTGACGCGTCCTTCTAGTGGGAAGAAGACCGCGATACTCAGCCAACCCCCTACTTCTTCGAGGGATGCATGCTCCAAGGCAGCTATGCCAGGGGCAAGTACTCCCTCAGTCAAGCCTATTGGCGCTAGCGGTAACACCAAGGTAACGGCGAACAAGTCGGCCCGAACTGTTTCCGGAGCGCCCTCCAACACCGCTTCCACTTCAGGTGTTAAGAAGCAACAAAACCCCTCAGTCACGGCTTACAGAGACAGAAGGTCTGCCTTCAAAGTCCTGAAAAGGCTGAAAGATTTACCTCCGGATGGTCTTTCCCAGAAGGATAAAATCTCCCTGAAATGGGCAACCACCACGGTAGAGGCTTACAAAGCCTCTATTCCAAAGAAAGAGGCAACTCATAAAAGATGTAGATCTAATGAGTCTGCCCCAATTCAACCGAGCGTCCAACTGCCGGTTAGTAAAAGACCAAAACTGGTCACACCCAATCCTGTTAAGGGCAGGAGTTTCAGTGAAGCTGCCAAGGACAGCCTGGTATGGGCTGTTATCGACAGAAGCAGTAGCGATGGTACCATCTCACCGTCAAATTGGAAGATGGTAGAAATCGCGCTTCTTCGAGTGTACAAGCCCATACTCGAGGCAAATCCTGGCCCTCCACCAAGTTGTCGTGATGCTGGCTGGTACCCGGGTCACGTTAAATTGATAGCCTGTACAGATCAACGTTCAGCGGATCTTTACAAGCAGGCTATAGGCAGATTGGGAGAAGTCTGGCCTGGAGCAAAGCTGGACGCTGTCTCCAGGGAAGATATCCCGAATAGGCCTCGGTCCAGGGCGTGGATACCAGCGGAGCCATCCACACCGGAAGAAATTGTTGAGCTAATCAAGCTCAGTAATGCTGACCTCCCGGTGGAAAATTGGAAGGTAGCTAAGGTTAGCGAGCCCAGCAATGGACAGCGAGAGGCCCTAATAATCCTGAACGAGGAGTCGCTAGCTCCATTGGAGTCGAAGAGCGGGGTGATCAGCTACGGTTTCTCGGCTATCACCCTGCGAGTATATCGCAAGGACCGTACTGGGAAGGCAGTACGGGAACCGAGCAAGGGGAGTGGAAGCGAGGGAACTGTGGAAGCATCAGTAGACCCGACCGTGGACCTCTCTGAGTCAGATCTTCTCTCCGATGACGGAAGAAGCACCACCTCCACCACGGAGTTGGCTGGGGACCTTCTCCAAACCCTCGACCTGGTCGAGGAGGAGGAGATGTCCTTATCTGACGAGGAGGCGGATAAAACATTGTGTCGCGATGCTGAGGTTTCTGCAGATTAACCTCCATCACTCGAAGGCGGCATCCGCCGCGCTGCTCCTCCACCTGGCTCAAAAAGGAGAGGAGCTAATACTGGCCCAGGAACCTTGGGTTGTTGGAAACCGGGTTTGCGGGCTCAACTTGAAAGGATACAACACAGTATCCTTCAACACAGCAGGTAAACCGAGAGCTTGCATAATTGTAAAGGAAGGCTTGAAGTTTTTAACCTTGTATAATTTCAGTGACCAGGACACCGTTGCGATAGCAGTGGAAAGACAGTCCAAACCCCTTTGGGCTGTCTCCTGCTATATGGCGCATGATGTTCTGCCACCTCCAACTAGCCTGCAGAGGATCACAAGGGAAGCCACTGCAAGAGGCATTCCTCTAATAGTCGGAGCGGACGCCAATGCCCATCATCGCATCTGGGGTAGCACCGACACGAATAAACGGGGTGAGTCACTATTTGAATTTATCTTATTACATGACTTAGCCCTAGCTAACAAAGGTGAGGATCCTACCTTCATTACGGCAAGCCGTAGAGAGGTTCTGGATATCACTATGACGAACGAGCACTTGAACCAAGCTATCAAGGGATGGCACGTATCGCAAGAGTGCTCGTTCTCCGATCACCTATACATAAGGTTCGATTTGGCATCTGACCCTCCGACAAATCCAACCTTCATTAACAAAAGGAGGATGGATTGGGTCAAATACCAATCGGTATTCGAGTCTGCGCTAGAAGGCGGACCTCCAGAGATTGTAGACATACCCGGTCTTGAGGAAGCTGTTGGGACCCTTACATTGGCCTTCAATGACGCAGCAAGGTCTGCATGTAGTCCAACGAAGCCTAGAGGGAGGTACAAGCCCCCATGGTGGAATAGTGACATTGCGGAGCTGCGGAAGGAATGTAGGAAGTCCTTCAATCGAGCTAAAGAATCTAATGACTGGTGTTCTTATAAAACAAAACTGAAGGAGTTCAAATCCTCTATCAGAAAGGCTAAACGCACCTCTTGGAGAAGCTTCTGTGCAGAAATAGAACACTCCAAGGATGTCAGCCGCCTGCGAAAAGTTATGACGAGCTCCCCCTCATTTTTAGGGTCCGTTAAGGACGCAAATGGAGTCTGGACGAAATCCAGCTCAGAGACTCTGTCCGTTCTCGTAGATACGCACTTCCCGGGCAGTGAGGGTGTGGCTGACAAAGCGGATCCACACACGCCCCCGGAGTGCATGCCAACTACTGTGCCTGTAAATGACAGGCTACTACGCTGGGCAATCAGCTCATTTCAACCCTTCAAATCCCCTGGCATGGATAACATCTCACCTATCGAGATCCAGCAGGGTATCAATATAGCACTGCCATGGTTGAACGCCATTTTCAAAGCATGTGTACGGATGGCTTACATTCCACAGCAGTGGAGAGAAGCAAAAATAGTTTTCATACCTAAAGCGGGTAAAACATCCCACTCCTCACCTAAGGATTACAGACCTATCAGTCTCACCTCTTTTCTGCTAAAAACGCTGGAGCGACTGATAGAGATCCATCTGAGAGCTATTCTGAAACCACTCTCTAATGCGCAGCACGCATACACAAAAGGGAGATCGGTTGAAACAGCTCTTCACTCGCTTACCAGCTACATCGAAAAATCGCTAAGCGTCAAAGAATACACGCAAGCAGTTTTTATAGACATCGAAGGGGCTTTCAACAATATCAGCCATATGGCTATTGGTAAAGCACTCGGGGGAAGCAATGCCGACGACAACCTGATAGGGTTCATCGGTCAATTGCTTAGCAGCAGGAACATCAACTCCACGCTAGGAAACAGTACCTTACGAAGGAGGGTTTGCAGAGGCACACCACAAGGTGGGGTGCTATCACCCCTTCTATGGAACCTAGTGGTGGATGAACTCCTGTCAAAAATAGAAGCGACTGGCTGCAAAGTCGTAGCTTATGCCGACGATGTTGCAATAGCAATATCGGGAAAATTTGTTAACACCCTATCGGAAAGACTAAACTTTGCCCTAGGTATTCTTACCAAATGGAGCAAAGAGTGTGGTCTAAAGATAAATCCGCAAAAGACGGAATTTATGCTCTTCACAAGAAGATACAAAATTCCACGATTTGCTCCACCTAAACTTGGTGAGACAAGTCTCAATCCGTCTCATCAGGTCAAATATTTAGGTCTGATCTTAGACTCCAAACTCGCATGGAAAGCAAACATAGCGGAAAGAGCGCGTAAAGCGGCATGCGCAATCTACTGCTGCAAAAGAGCTATTGGGAAAAGATGGGGACTGAAACCCAAAACTGTATCATGGCTCTATACAGCGATAGTGGAACCAATCCTTCTGTATGGTGTGGTTATTTGGTGGCCAGCAATGGCAAAAACATCAAACGCGAACCTGGTTAACAGGGTCAGGAGGACTGCAGCTATTGCAATCACCGGGGCTATACGCACTACCCCGACAAAAGCATTGTTTATGCTATTAAATTGGCTCCCGACGGAGCTCCTAACGAGACAGCAGGCCAAGTGCTCTGCTATTCGATTGAAAGCTCTAAATCTCTGGCGTGATGGGAATATCGGCCACTCCACCATATTAAGGAGGGATGGACCAACGCCAGGGAAAGTAGACCTCACTCCTTCGATTCCCTGCTTCCACCACAGTTTCAAGTCCGTCATCCCTAGCAGAGATGACTGGATCATGGAAGGAAATAGGACACAGGAATCGGTCGACATCTACACTGATGGATCAAAAATGGATGGAAAAGTTGGCTGTGGTGTTTATTCTGAACAGCTAGGTCTGAGACTATCCTTCCGGCTACCAGATCACTGCAGTGTCTTTCAGGCAGAGGTCATCGCAATACATAAGGCAGTGGACTGGCTGAGAAATCAGAAAATTTCTATAAGAAATCTCAACATTTTCTCCGACAGTCAAGCTGCTATCCAATCATTATCCAACGTGTATACCTCATCCAAAATTGTAATGGAATGTCGCACACTACTGAACGCGATGTCGCTTCACTGTGAAGTGACTATCTGCTGGGTGCCGGGTCACAGTGATATACCTGGGAACTGCGAAGCTGATGCCCTAGCTAGAGCTGGCACTGAGCTCCAGGATTATACACTAACACCCCAAGTCGGCCATCCGTTGGCCTCCGTCAAGCTAAGTTTCAAGCAGTATTATATAGAGGCTGCGAACAGGGCCTGGCTGCTGGAAGAAACCTGCAGGACAACCAGGCAAACTTGGCACGCATTGAGCTCAAAGCGCACCAAGCAGCTCCTCAACACGAGCCGTGAAACATTAAGTTTCATCGTATCCGTACTGACGGGACATTGTCTCATTGGCAGACACGCAGAAAGACTGGGTGTCCCTTTCCACGATTTCTGCCGCAGCTGCAGATCGGAGGAGGAGGAGGAAACGATCCAACATTTTCTGTGTGAATGCCCAGCACTG
This sequence comes from Oxycera nigricornis, assembly GCA_963942545.1. Classification (NCBI taxonomy): domain Eukaryota; kingdom Metazoa; phylum Arthropoda; class Insecta; order Diptera; family Stratiomyidae; genus Oxycera; species Oxycera nigricornis. The sequence goes on along the minus strand of OZ012662.1, from coordinate 24,785,677 downwards.
TCCAGGAAACGCATGAAAACCTTAGGCTCACCCTTCCTGGACAGCCTCACGGAAGTAGCTGATTTGAACATTAGCTGCGTCGCCGGATTCATACGAGAATCGAAATGGTTCTCGTCACCCAACAGGTTTTAGTGCCGCTCCCTATTAAAATGTGGTATCACAATGGGCCTATCTTGGCCTAAGTGAGCCGTCTTTTGACAAAGGGGGCTGCCACTACAACCAACCAACCAAATAAAATATTAATAAAATTAAAAATAATTAAATTAAATTAATGTTCAACAATTGAACATTTTAAATCAGCATAACAATAAAACTACATCAATAATTGATTCAGAATTAACTACTTAAATGTTAACTTGGCCCAAAGTAAAATTATTTTTTGTGAGTTCGCATTCTTCTCGTCATAGTTTTTCGAATTGCAAAAACCCATTTTAGATGCCTTCATTGTGTTGGCAATAAATAGGTGTCAAAGACTAGTTCAGTCTTTTCTAAAACCCCACATGTAGCAAGCTCACATGTTATAAGCCTGCCAGGAGACAAAAAAGTTCATTCCTGAAAAATTATGGGCTCAAATAATTTTCATTCTAGTAAATATTAAAAGTTAAGGCACAAAGAAATGTTTTCTAAGAAATTTTCAAAACGCTTGCTGTAATCTAGTGCACAATAAAACCTTTTGATTTCGATCAGCTCATCGTGTCCTGGTCAATAGGAAAAAATCGCAGGTGAAAACCACCAACTCCGACCGAAAGTCCCTTTCATAGCATAAAGAATATAGAGCACGGACACTTCGAGCTATCAAAAAAAACATGAGATAAATATGCAAAAATTACCCCTCCTTCGGGAAGAGCGCTCTGTTTTCGTTCTTAAGCTCGCCCGCAAATACATGAGTTAAAATCGCACGTGACTCAAAACTGAAGAAATTTACTGGTTCAGTTATTTCAAGATAGATGCGAACATTATAAAATATAATAGTCCACTCGTTGACGGTAAAGATACGATATTATCTCCAAAATTTTCGGACAACATGAATTTTCGTGAAAAGTTTTTTTTTTAATTTTTGGGGGTTATAAAACCGTAGATTAACTTGTTTATTAAATTAAAATAGGACAGCTAAATATCAGTTTTTGCTCTGGAACGTTAATTAACCTGTCTTGGAACGATTCTACTAAAGAAAACTACTCCTTAAGGGTGTTTCTATTGACAAAATTGATAAACAAATCATTTTTCACAACTCAAAACATTTTTATAATCTATTTATTTAAAACCAAATATTCATTAACAATTCATTATATAACTTATTATTGACTGCAACTTTTCAACCCCTAAGTACCACCCCTTGTAACAAAATTTTCGATAGTTATTGATGCAAATATTTTTGTGTCAGGTCTTTTAAGAAGATAAATATTTTGTTTCTTTTTTGGTAAGAATAATGTTTTTATAAAAAAAATTATAAAAAATACATTTTTGCATTTTATAATTTTGAACCATAAAATATGAAATTGGGGTTTTTAATTTTTATCGAATGGACTGTCTTCTGTCCGGTATGTGTTCTACCAAATGCTCCAAAATAAACGAGAGTAAAAATATTCACATGTTCCAAAAAATTTACCGAAATAGTGTGATTGCTTTTTTTCCCTTAATTTTGCAGCTATCAAAATGCTTAAAAACCATTTTACATGTAACTTTAAGGAGTACAAAACGTGTGAATTTCAAATTTTTCCTTATTCAATTAATTATTACTATAAAGAAAAAACCAAATTCTTCAGAAAAAAACACGTTTTTGCTGTCTAATATGTTTTTCCTATCACTTTTATTTGTTGAGATTTTTTTAAACAATAACAATTTTTACGCAAATCAAACTTTTTGCAACATTACGCATTTTAAATCAACCAAACTTCTACAATCTATTGTCAAGACATAAATAAATGAAATTGAGAAGGTTTTTTTTACGATAATGCAAGGGGTTTTATTATTGATTTTTTATCTGAAAAATTAAAACAACTTTATTAAAAAAACCTTTCCACCCGCAAGAAGGGGTGGCATCTGAAGGGGAGAAGCGCACATCGGTGCTATATAAATTTTGTTTCTTATACTATTCCCTAGTTTTAGTCCAAATTTCACGTCAATCGATCTTGACGGAAGGATTTGGGAGGTATAAAAGGAGTGACTGAACTATAAGTGAGTGTCTATTGAATTGTATATGTTTTTGTAATTATTGGAAAAAAAATTCACGAGTTCTTTTAATTAATTTTAAAATGCCCCTATAAGAGTCTTATTTGCGTTTTCAAAGAACAGGTGTTTTGAACTGTAGTCACGTTTAGTTTTTTTATCATATCGGAACCTCAAAATTTCCGGTTTGATTGCATGATACATCTTTAAGTTGGAAAAAAATGTACGATAAATGTAAGTTCAAAACGATTTCTCTTTGTTGTCTTATTATTTTCATCAAACCTTTCTAAACCTTTTTTTATCTGCCAAAACAAAATTTTAAAATTGCACAAAAAATCGAGAATGACACAAATGATTTTAATCAGAAATAACATTGTTCGAACTTTTTAAAATTTTAACGTTTGCATTGATATTTTTTTACAAGATTGCCACCTCTCAATTCAATCCCAAAAATGTGGTCTAAGTGCGACCCTTGAGGCCCACACGACTAACTTCCCAGTGGGGTGAATAAAATGCTATAATTTGCTTTTATTATTAATGACTATTATTAATAATTACTATTATTAAACATTATTATTCTAAATTAATACAATTGCTTTTATTATTTTTATCAATTTGTTATCTAACCATAAAAGCTTTGGTAGAGGAAGACGTCTCCACCACCTGGTCATCCTCTACCAAAGCCTCGGCAACCTTGTCCTCGTCATCCTTCTTGTCCTCCACTTCGTCCTCAACCTCGTTCTTCATTTCGGCTTCGGAATCCACAACTATTATTTATTTATTTATTCTAAATTCATCTAACAGACTAATAGCCCAATTACAAGATAAAATGAAGCCAAAAATAAAAAAATAAAAGATAAAAAAATAAAATTAATTGTATAACACGCTCTTAAGTCTACGCTTAAAGCTAATTAATGAAGTAGGAAACGGACCAAGTTGCAGTTCATTATGAAGTCTAGGGAGACGCAACATTGGCGAATTGAAATAAAGTTCAGTCCGAGCATATGGTATGACAAAAATATTGTCGTACCTAGTAGGACGTAACGAAGTACGATACTCTAAGTATTCGGGAAGGATAGAGTTTAATTGACGGTGGTGAAGTCGAAACAGAAAACATTCATCCAAGAGGAGTCTACGGGAATTCAATGTAGGTAGTTGAAGCTTGGCAAGTCGATCAACATAGGGTGTGTATGGAATATTAAATTTAAAAAAAGGAAACGAGTAAATTTGCGTTGGACGGATTCTAACAAAAGGTCCGAAAATTGATGATGTGGTAACCAAACCTGAGAACAGTATTCAAGGATGGGTCTAACGAGGCTAGTGTATAAGCGCACGGAGGAAGAAATGTCAGTAAACATGTGCGAGTGCCTTAGTACAAACCCAGAGACTCGAGAAGCACGCGTGGTGATCGCCGCAATAAGAGCCTCAAATTTTAGTTTCGGGTCAAAAGTCACTCCTAAATCTTTAATTTGGAAGACAGAAGTTAGCGGGAGATTCTGTAAGGTGTAAATATGACTGAGTGGATTCGGTTTTAAGGAGAAAGACATTGTGTGGCATTTCAGGATATTAAGAGGGAGATTATTATCAAGACTCCACATGTAGACAGCATCCAGATCGGATTGAAGAGCAAGACAATCCTCTTGAGATCGAATAATTCTGTAAATCTTTAAATCATCAGCGAGGGAGAGCCAAGATAACAACTGACCAGTCAAGCCGAAGTGAACCAACTTATGATGTAGGATAAAATGATTAACCGTGTCAAAGGCTTTACTGAAATCAGTATACACAACATCAACTTGTGAATGATTGTCGAGAGCCTTTGCGACTGTGTGGGTCAGTTCAAGGAGGTTCGAGTTGATTGAGCGGTTAGGAAGGAACCCGTGCTGAGCAGGTGACAGCTTACAGAAAAGGGATTGAAAAATTTTATTGTAAAGTATTATTGAGGGAATTTAATTATTATTTACAATAATCATTCGTTATTAAGAATGTTTGACCGTTACTTAATAGTTATAATTGACTTTATATAAACAATATCAAATTATAACTAATATTATTTGATTGTTATTAACAATATTAAATTATTTATAACAATATGCAATTATTAACTGCATTAGCGTCTCTACTCCTGATAATATAAGTTTCGAATTTCATAAATTAATCTTTATTTTTTTTTGAAATAACATTTTTTACAAATTTGATCACAATTTTGCTAAAACGCACAATAATAACAACATTACTATGAAGGTATTTGGTATCTTCACGAATTAATAGTGCGTATCATCAGTTTAAAAATAAGCAATTTTTAGTTGTTTTTTCAGTTTTTTCATCCTAAATAAAAAACGGCCCAACCGATTTTGCTGAAAAGTGATTAAGTTCTAAGTTACGTAATTACGCGTCGTTTAAAACCAGTCCCACGTCAATCCAATCTTTGGTTCTCGAGATAATCGAGACGAAAAATAAGTCCGAACGCACATACGTACATCCGTACATCCGTACATACGCACATACGCACATACACACATACGTACATACACACTCACAGACATCTCTCTAAAAACGATGGGTTTAGATTCTAGAGACCTTAAAACGTGGAGATATGTCAAAATTTAGGATTCGCAAAATCGACCCCATTACAATAACTTCCCATAGGGAACTGGGAAGTTAAAAATTGCGATGACGCACAGCTCGGTTGCAAGTGCTTATTTATTTATCATGGTTCTTAAGTTTTACGGGACCAATTGATTTGACAAAAATATTGGCTGTAAATAACACAGAAAGCCGACTGAGTTGTAGCGGAGTCGATTTTATTGAAATGAAGAACAAAAAATTCATTTATGGCTTCCTCATAAATTTGTTTGGGTCGTTCAAAATTAATATTTATGACCATTAAATTACACTATCCAGCAATATTTGAAGCATGCACTCTGGTTTCCTCGCACCAGCTAATTGATCTTACCAATAAGCCACATATTCACATACGAGTCATGTGATTAATTTTGAAGCCGTCGATAAGTGCCATTTATGGGATTTAAAGTTCAATGTTGATACTAAATCATGCTCAGGAGGTCATCAGTTAATGGTGAACAAAGTGAAGTAGCATCACACTATCTCCTCATTAAACAGACATTTTTCACACTAATGCTCTTCGGCAGACTAATTTATGTTTCAATGTTTTCAAGAACAAATAAATTGAATCCCAGTATCAAATAACTTTAAATGCCGCTGATAAGCTGGCAATAATTCAGATTTTTATTGACTTCATCAGTAGCCGATTATCTGAATAATTTTCGAAGAAATTAGTTATCTTCCGACTGACTTGCATCATTCTTACGCGTTTAACTTTCGATGACTATCTGCATTTCCGTCTAACGTGACCAGAGTCACCAATCAGCACATCACTATCTCTAGATTACATTAAAATAACTAAAGGAAATGTTTTCCGGTGGATGCTTCCCGAAACTGCATATTCTTCGGAGTGAGTATCTCTCATTGTTTTCGTCTCACATCAGCATAATGGCCAAATATTTCCGTTAGTGTGGGAATTTTCCAACGAATGATCAGCAATGCTAATTGAAAGTGAATTTTCAAATGGCATCGTGTTGAGGCTTCTCCATCGTCAGGCCACAATAGCTATTTCCAAGATGAACTTAACTTCGTGGCAGATTGTTTATTTTATGCAAATTGAGTTGCAACGAATATGCATCTATTTCCCGAACACAAACACAAAGAAACACTATCTAAGATAAAGTTTAGCTTTCGTAAGCCGCAAGGAACTGCTTCGAGTCTGAAGCAACGGCGACGAGCTTTAAACACAGGCACATTGTGGAGCCTGGAATTGAACATTTTCCTGGTTCGGTGTGTAATTTGGGGAAATAAGTGCTCCGTTTGTGAAAATGGGACAAAAGTGACGTCTAGTGTAAAATTAGTTAGGGTAGATCTCGGCTACGGTGAGCTAGACAGAATAAGTTTCGACAGAGTCGGTACCCGGAGCATACTATGCCTTTGAATAACATTGCAGATCCTTCTTTGTACGGACGTTTAGTTATTTTTGGCGAATGAAGAGCTGCAAAATTGTTCAAAGTTCCTTATTATAGCTTTTTGGGTGAATGCTAATAATATTGCGAACGAAGATTGTTTCAACGATTTATAATAAATTGTAGCTAATTTTCTCTTGGCTAATGATTGGCTTGATTAAAAGTTTTAGTCGTTTAATTATTGATTTCTTGCTTAAAAATTATTCCATACAAAAAAAATATGTAGTTGCGAAACTAACATTACGTGGAACATTTCGAGTGGCAACAATTAAAAGGTGAAGGATTAAGATTGTCGAGTAGAAATAGAATGAAATATTCGTTATTTCTAAATCCCACGTTGGGCGCCAATTGTAATGAATTTTTTAGTTCTTGCAAAAATTTTGACACACAAAGTCTCCACCCTTAGAGGACGATTAGTGCAGGGCTGCGGCAACAAACAATGAGGCTATTACCAACTAAACCTTACTGCTTATTTATGTATAAACTAGCTGTTAAGCCAAGAGTAAAAAGGAGACATCCAATTCTCAAAGTCGTGGTCGTTCCTCGGAACGACCGAGGCATATGCTCTACTCTGTTTAACACTTGTATTTCATAGTTATTTTGCTGTGATCTCTTTTAAATTTCTCTTAAATCTCTCTTACATTTAGACTTAAAGTTTTATTTCTCGATCAAAAATTTTCTCACTGTATATTGTAGACACTGTGGTTCTGCCTTTTAAAGACAAGAATGTTGTCGACTGATGGGAGGTTAGCTCGGTTCAGTGGGAATACGGTCAAATTCCATTTGTAACAGTCTTTGTACATACTCATCCCCTAGACTTGAATCATAGTCAAACTTTGTAACTTCTATGTTACACAATTCATTTTCCGCGTACAAACCGACTGTGCTATCACTATACAAGGCCATCCCGAGACAAACACGTGTCTCAGTACACGTAGACATTGGTACTGCTGCCTTGATTTAGACTTTCACGGCGTACGATATCGCATGATATGCGCAGCTAGGTATTCTACCTTATAATTTGTGTGAGGGTATTTACAAGAAAACTCTCAAGACTTTACAAGAAAACTCTCAAGACTTTTCTCTAATTGTATTCACATTATTATTTTACAGATTTTTTGAAAAGTAAAACACTAGCATTAAAATAATTTTGATAAATTATTATTTTGTAATATGTTTCCATGGATTTTCTCTATTTTTATTCGTTCAAAACTTTAGTGGTTTATCTATTTCAAAAGAAAAACACTGCCAAAATATGATTATTTCCTTACTAAACCAACCAACTGGTAGTTCAACATTTGATAATAAAATGAAAAAAGGGATCGTTTAATTGTATGAAAAATAAAGAAAGAAAGAAATCGCGACAGGATTTTTCTCATTTTACCTTTAGAACTCGACATATCAAAATTTGAATTCCCACTATCGTGTTCCGCTTGTCAACGGCCGCGTATAAGCCAGCAATTCTAGTACTGGCAACTGCATGGCTGACTGCAGTTGTTTCGGCAACCAGTTTAAAGCTATGATTGCACTTGAACACCTCCGCTGAGTTTAATGTACAGTTTTTACAACATTCAGATTGCAGTTATGCAGAAATAATTGATGTTTGACCGAACGGGAATATATTATTCTTAGCGTTTAAATTTCTTTGTGCAGTCTTTTGGTAAAATCGAAATTTGGGAACACAATTCGATTTTGTTCAAATAATGAATTTTTTTTACAATTTCTTAATCTTAAGGGCTGCACCTTTTGATATTAGTTTTCGAACAATTTGCAATAAAGGAGAATGGAAATTTTCAGCAACGTGGCTTTGGGTCTTTCGCGTTTACAATGAAGTGGAGAAGATTTTTATTTATGTAATATTTCCACGGTATCAATTGGTATTTGTCATTGCTAGTTTGTCGAATATCATCATACTACAATTTTATGTTAACGACGCGACATGTTTAACCTGGACTGGGCATTTTTCATATTGTACAGGAAAGCATACATCCACTGCCGATCGTAGGAGGTGACCTTATTTCCCAACCATAATTTTGGAATTTGATGTAAAAAAACAACACTGAGTTCAAGGATTAAATAAATTTTTAATAAAAAATAATAACCAAAATTTTAGTGTTTTTTATGTTTATCGAATCAGTCTTTTGTAAAATCACAAATGTTATTTTTTCTGTTTTGAGTTATAGAAGGTTTTTAGGTTAACAGGTGTCATAAATGTTATCCGCATAGAACCCACATATTCTAGTGGTATAAATGCTCGAAAGGTAAATTTTTATATTAGAGACTATGATAACACGACCAACTCCCCCATGTGCGTTACAATGACTGAGGGCATGAGTTTTTATGAGTAAACTGGTAAGGCTTTTTACTACTGAGATTTCTATTTTAGTAGATCGTGTATTTTTAGTTTCAGATACTTAAAGATACTGTTAACAAAGAAGCTCTCATAGCTTATACACAAAAGCAGGAATAAGCCGATAGGCGAAGTAGATCCAATGGCACAATCTCATAATATCAGTTGACTACTAAGCGATCCAGACTGGTCACGTCCCTGCAAAAACGAAGACTATCACTGCGGTGACTAGAGAATGCTTAGTATAGGCTGCCATCGACAGAAGTAGCAGCGATGGAACCAACTAACCGTCAAACTGGAAGATGATGGGAATAGCTCGTCTCCGAGTGTACAAGCCCTACTAGAGGCGAACCCTGGCCTTCCACCTAGCTGCTGAGACGCTGGCTAGTAGAAGAGCCATATAAATAGCCGATAGTCTGCACTGATCAACATTCAATGAATCCTATAGAAGCAGGCTATCGATAAATTGGGAGAAGTCTAACCCAGAGCAAAGCTCGAAGCTATTTCTATCGAAGATATCCAAAGTGGTCCTCGATCCAGGGCATGGATACCGGCTGAGCCATGCACGCAGAATGAAATTGTAGAACTCATTCAGTTCAGCCATGCAGATATTTCAATGGATTATTATAAGGCAGCAAAGGTAAGTGAACCTAGAAACGGACAGACAGAAGCTTTAAATGAGGAATCGCTCCATTCAATTTCAGAAGCGGTGTGGAAGGTTACGATTTTTTGGCTTTCATCCTGCGATTATACCCCAATGACCATACAGGAAAAGCGGCGCGGCAATTGGAGAAAGAAAGTGAAAGCGAGATGACTGAGGAAGTCTTAGTAGACCCGACCGTGGACCTTTCCGGCTTAAATCTTCTCACTGATGATGGGAAAAGCACATCCATCTATTTTGGGGGGTGGCAGGGGATTTTCTCTAATCCCTCGACTTAGTTGAGGAAGAGAATATGTCCATATTTAACGAAAAGATGGACAAAACCATGTGTTGGGATGCTGAGGCTTCTCTAAATAAAGCTCTCAGAGGACGACTGGTGCACTGGTTCTCTACCTAACTTTAAAAAGAAAGAACCTAATACAGGCCCACAGACCTTGGCTTGTAGAAGGTTTGTGATTTCAACATTAGAGGATCCACGACAGTTTCCAGTAACCAACCAACCAATTAAACGAAAGTGAAATTTTACATTGACTAGTCACTTTTCTGCTCTTTTAAATACTATCAGTCTTATGTGATTATCAACAAATCATAATACAATTATTTCAAATTTAAATAAAAATAAGACTAAACTTTATATTCTTTTAGAAAAACAACAAAAGTCCATGATTTATGACCAAAATTTGGTAGTTTTTACAAACGAATGAGTGAGCCAACTATTCGTCGATCAGTCGGTACATTTCCAGTTAAAACAGTAACTAACTTTTGAATTAGAACGAAAAGTGGGGAAAGCTGACAGTAACACCTTTGTTGCTGTAAAAAGATTGACATTCGTAGTATTTTATGGCCGGATCACTTTAAGATTTAGATTCCCATGGGTCGAAAATTCGAAAATTTGAAATGTTAAAAGCCAAAAATCTCTTTTGTAACTGAACCTAAATGATCTCAATTCCCGATTAATATTCGAAATAATAGCTAAACTTGAGAATAAATAGGTATCTACTTCAAACAGTTTCTCCCAGTTTCGGTAACATTCCAGCTTTCCCATGTCGCTTATTTAACACAGCTGCCTTGCAACTGAAACTGAATGGTATCGTGATCAAAGCGACTTCATTACGAATTTTCGGCCTATAATCCACTTACGACGAAATGCTTTCGACCACAGGCAGGGCATAGCATGAATAATATTTATCAGTTCCTAATTCGACTCAGTCACATTGTTAGCAAGTCAAATTAATTGAAGTGAAAATCCCATTTGAAATCCTATCCGCCGAACAACAAAAATCATTTCGTCGGCGACTCAAACTCAATGGTTCACCCACTACTCTTACAGTCACGCCATCAGAGTCCATCGCGATACCATCCTACGCTTGCAGACCTACCAAAATAATCCGAAAATAAAGTCGTTTGCCGACAATGGCGGTGCAATGAGCCCTTAACAATGAGACAGAATACTTTAGTGTGTACATTGAATGTGGGCCAGACTTCCAACGACAGCAAAAAGCAAAATTCGAAAGAGAAAAACAATTATCGATAGGAAATTGGCTATTTACAGTTACAATGTGCATGCATTCAAAAAAAACTGAATATGTGGATTAAAATAGAGGAGGGGAAAAGAGCGCGAACCATTATTTTGAATTTGGACAAGCAGAAAAACATATTCATGAAAATCCATCAGGCGAAAGGAGTGGGCGGTTTGTTTTTCATACATAAATGAAATGTTGCATGGTTTCAATGGAATTCAGTTTGAATTGGTAGCAGGTCACAGTTAATTTAGGCATTAGTATTTATTCGGCAGAATTCCATTGAAATTTACGTGATTTCAGTTCAACATTTCATTTCTACGTAATTTTCGTTCAAGAACACAAAATACACAAATATGCAAAAGCATTTTCTTTGGAAAAGTTCTGAAGAACATCAGACGTTCTTATATTTTAATTGATGCGAAGTCCTTTAAAAAATTCTATTTGTCTCGTCTTCTTCGCTCCCTATTTGTCGGTTTCAGGGACAGCAAAATGGAACTTGTTAATAATTCCAATCAGGAATCATGACCTCCAATCGAAGCTATCGTTCGGGGCATCTTTGATTTCAAGCACCCATACTCACTATAAAAAAAGTTGGAAAACATGAAAAATTACTACTAATTAAGGCTCCGATACCAGTTTTGTCTCGCAAATATGACAATAATTATGACATAGCTCTATGTGCGCTTTAAACATTAATTTTGTTTTGCAAAGTAGAATCTACATACGTCGACAAAAAATACAAGTACTCTTCGACAATATAGTGTAGGGATGTAAAATGAGGTGTAGTTTCAAGGAAGAACAAATTGCTACTGTTGCCATAGAGAAACAAGTCCAAAAACTAAACACCACAGATCTTCTGATACATTTGAAAAACAAGCCGTGGGGTGCGACCCTTGAGGTCCACACGGTCAACTTCCCAGTAATATCTACATAAACATCAAAAACATTAAACACAATAATAATTTTGAAAATAATACTACTTTAAATAATAATAATGAGAGGTATTCATAGCAGTAACAGGAATGAGTTAATATTAATCATATCATCTACGGGAGGGTCCATTGATTAAGTAAGGTTTTTGGTCGATGAGGACAGATCGATTTGATTGAATATTCACGCGGATCAATCAGTGGGAGCCTTTTCTACGTGATTTGTCAATTTCATATCGATGCTTGAAGGACAAAAGAGCACTAGCAAAAATGAATGGAGTTTTTGTTATTACGCTCATTGAAGAGATTTTGTCGCGTGATGATCATTTTGAATAGTTGCGTTCAAAATTGCCGTGAGTTCAGCACAATTGCTGAATTTATATTTTTTCACGATTTTACATCAATGAGATTAATAATTACTTTATACATTCTTTTGATAAATTTTAAATATGCAGTCAAAAATAGGTTCAATTGCATGTAAAAAGTAAAATGTTTTACACATGATGATGGAGAAAGTAAATGAAATCTTACGATTACTAAAGAATAAATCTACTAAAAACTAAAAAAAAATATTTGATTAAAGGTTTTTAAAGCATATGATCTTGCAAATTTTTGACGGCAAAACATTTTACCATTTAAAGCGTTGATTACCACAAATGCAAATTTGATTGAAATTTTGTTGGTTTTCAAAATTTAAGCAGTTTTTTTAATTAAAAAACTGTAAAAACTATCAAAAATCTCCGCAAGTTATGCAAATATTTGAAAACTTTGATTGAATTTGCAAAAAATTATTTAGAATAAAAGATATAAAGTAATATCATTCGTATCAACCCTCTATACATGATAACTTTGAATGATTTTTTATTTTTTATTTAATTTTTTCATAATCATGGAAAATGGGTTTGCTGTATTCTCTTCAAAAACTGATATGAATGTATAAATTTTATAAATATTTGCTACTGAGCTGTGCAAATCAAGTTAAAAATTTATTTTTATTGAAAAAAACCCTGATTTTTCGCATTTTCTTTTATTAAATTAAATAAGGAAAGCGACTGAAACAATTTTTCCATAATGTTAGAAACATCACAAAAATGTTGATACACGTCTATTGACACCTTAATGATGCAAATATTATATCTGGTTCGTGAGATATAGTGAATGACAAAAATGATGTTGAAGGTCATAATGACTCATAATGATTTTTTATTTTTTTATTTAATTTCTTTGTAATCATGAGAAAAAGTTTTGATGATGTTTTTACAAACACTGTTTAGAGTATAGAAACTTTACAAAGATTGATTACTACGTTACGCAAATCAGGTTAAAAATTTATTATTTTTGGAAAAAAATCTAATTTTTTGCACCTTTTTTCTTAAATTAAAAAACGGCTACGACATTTTTTATAAAAATTTGACAGATTCACGAAAGTATTATTACGTGTCGATTGATACCTTAACGATGCAAATCGTATGTTTAGTTCGCGAGATATAACGCATGATCAGCTCTTAAGATTACAAAGTCGCTTCGATTGACACCTCAACAAAGTCGATACGACTTTGTTTACGTGAGTTATGCTCGTAGAAAAAAGTGTCCACGAACGTACATACGTACGTACGTACGTACACACACACATACATCTCGCTTTCTAAAAACACTTTACATATACTCTATAGACCTCAAAATGTAAAGAAAAGTTGAAAATTTAAATTTTGATTTTCGAGGCGATTACAAGAACTTCCCATATACTGGGAAGTTAATAACAACCACTTATTAAGCGGAGTAATATGTTCAATAAAAATTCTTCTTCCGAAGATCAAACAAGAACGCTTCACATCGAAGCGCAAGGACAAAAGCAAGTACAAAGATGATACTGGAAACATTTGTTTCGATTCCATCGGTAAGGAATAGATTCTTCCACAGGAAATGTAAATTTTGAAAAAAGACGATTCAACGCATCGTACAATAGAACCTCGAGCTTTCGGTAAAATGGGGTGAAAAAATCGAGAGAGAAAACTGTTGAAAAGATACGCAAACTGCAAATACACACATTTTTTTAACAGAATATTCAACAAATAAAAAGATCAAATGTGCTTCTAGAGTTCCAGAGATAGGAGTCATCATCCACCTTCCAACATGGTTTAGTGAGAAGTTTGGAATGAAAAAAGCACTGAACTTTTTAGAGTTGATTAGAGAATAAAAATAGAAACAAAACAATCAAATAGCGATTTTGAAGAATAAGAATTTTAACCCTGCAAAGATAATCTACATCTGCGAGACGTACAATGAGCGAAAGGTGTTAGCGGTTCTTGATAATTATATGCCGTATCGCTTCACGTCGCAGCCTACTTACTCGCCGTTTCAAATCTTAAAATAACAAGTGTGCTCACAAACACCTTAAAAATTATTAGAATATATTTTTAACTACCTGATAACCATTTTAGAATCATACGTCCGCAAGACGATTATCTTTGCAGGGTTAAAGAAGACCATTGAGCCCAGAGGAAGTATTACTTCTCTTGTCCATGTTAACCTACATTTATTTTTATTTATTTTGTTTTCGTTAAATTTGTCCGCCGTTTTTCACTTAAATTTATGAAATCAATTATGAGAAAATAGAAAAACATATTCTTCTGTATAATGATGTGGAAGTGATAAAAATGCTACTTCCATCAAATTTACTCTGTCTTTGTAGATGCTTTATCTATAAAAATCGTTGAATAAGTTAAACTAGGAAAAGAATTTGGCTTCAAAGCACATTATTGGTTTATTTGAGTAAAAGTTAAGATTATGGCCCCAGCCCCAAAGAGGTTGGGAGTAGAGGGGATCGAAAGAGGGGGGCTCCCCTACTACTATGTCATAAAAAGTTCTTGGCGGTCACGGTCCCATAAGAGGTTATGGGGGCTCTCCGACTAAAAAAAATGATTGTTTTGCCTATTTACAGAGATTATATGAAACCGTAAAATTGATCTCGGAAGTGGTTTTTAAACTTTTTTAGAAGTTGAAAATATTAAATTTAAAAAAATAGAAAAAAATAGAAAAAAATTAAACATTTGATGAATGTTACTTTTACCATAAATGTAATATAAATAGGGATAACACTTTGGACACACGTTTTGCAAAAACTCGTAACCGGACAACGTCTCCAAATTGTGGAAATTGATTTGCGAAATTCGCGTTCTGTGCGCCAAACTCATATGGCACCTCGTCCAATTTATGGTGCTCGACCATCTGAGCAGCTCATACGCAAAAGGATGGAAATACTTATGTGCACGTATACTCTATTGGAGGATGTTCATCCAACACGAGTGCGTACAGTGCGTACAGCGGCAGCTTTCACTGTTGTAGAATGTAGTGTGACTAAGCATACAAAGTTATCGACTCCACGGCGTTCTCAACAACTTGACCTCAGTCCATCCACTACATGGAAAATTTTGAGGATGGATCATGGACAAAAGACTTATAAAATCCAACTAGTGCAGCAATTGACGCCATTCGACCATCGTTTGCTTCGTACTTTCGGGAAATGTGCTGAGATTAACTTGAAAGTTGAACCGCATTTTATCGTCAAACCAATCTAAATAAGCAAAATTGCATATTTTGGTGTGAGGATAGTCCTCAAAAAACTTTGAACGCCCCACTACATCCCAAAAAAATCACTGTATAGTGCGGTTTGCATGCCGACGGCACGTTTCCTTTTTTTCAAATCTGAAGACAGAACCGACGTTACGTTAATGGCGATCGCTACTGACAAATGATTCGTTATTTTTTGATTCCTTATATCAATGCTGATCGTCTGAAGAACAAATGGCTCCAACAAAAAGGCGCGACATGCCATAAAAAGTATGAAACATCTCAAAAAATGGACCTGTGAACTGACCGCCCAGATCATGTTATTTCATTCCATTGGAGACTACTTTTTGTGAGAATACGTCAAGTCACTTTTCTTTCCTGATAAACCAGCAACTGTTGATGACTTCGAAGCCAACATTCATCGCGTTATTAACGAAATAAGACCGGCTATGCTAAAAAATGGTGCTAAAATACACCAAAAGTCTTAAAACACAGTCGCGATAGTCATATACCAGAAATAATTTTTAAACACTAAGTGACACAAAATTTGCAAACTAATAAAGCCAAAAAAATTGACAAAATTTCTATACCTCTAAAAAACCCTCACCCTATAAATCCATTTTTCATCCATGAAAAATACGATAAATTCGAAACCCAAACTAATTTCCGACATACAATCCCTTCTGTGATTGCTACAAACAATTTCAAAATTCCTTTATGTACTTGGTATGAAAAAAAACTGATACGTGAAAAGTTCATTATTGGTATTTTTGTATATTTTTACAGTTCAAACACGAGTAAATAAATTTGTATGTCTGGTTACACGAATAGATAAAAATTATCATTCACTGTGAATAAAACAGAACGCTTCGTTAATAAAATTTATGAAATCCACAATTTTGTTTGAATTCAGTGAACAATTGTCGATTTTTCGTCAGAAACTTGTCTGGCAGAATGCTTAGCTCCTTCAACATTCAGTAAACAATTTTTGAAAAGAATTCGAGTCAATTTTCCGGAGAAAAAGAATAAAGCGACGACATTAAAACGGTTTCGTTTTTAATGTGATGATATGGTACCAAGTGAAAAGAGGCATTAATAATATCACCAATAAGATTATTTGATTCGTAGAGCTTAGACTCGGATTAATTTAATTTACTGTAAAAATTAAGTCTTCTTCGTTTATAACAAATTCGTATGGTGTAAAAAAAATTAAAAAAGAACAAGAATTCAGTAAGCTGTTGATTTAGACGAAAAATCGATTATTTATAGAAAAATAATCTTAAATCTTCAATAGCTTCAACTCAAATGGATGCTCAATACTTGTTACCACCAACAATAATTGCGGCTGTGTAAAATTACGGTTTGTTTCTAGAATTGAAATATTTGACGACTTAAAATACCGCATTTTTCGTTAATATATGAAGAGAGAATTTTTCACAAATAAATGAAAAGTAAAGAAACAAACACATCGCGAACAGTTTCAAAAATAAAGGATATCTCACAGTGGTTGGACGAAGTCATATAACGAATCATTCTTCATGGTGTCATATTTTCAAAAATGAATTTCCTGACAAATGATTGAAAATTGAATCAAGGTGTCTTCTTATCACGATGAAAAGGCTGCACTCGATAGCCTCCAATAGTTATGAAATGATCATACATGTTAAATTGAAAACAAGCAGACAATTATTATAAAATATTTTATATAAACTGGGCGTTATGATTTACGGATTCTACAAATAAGTTTAATGACTACCTTTGTTTGTTCTCAAATAATACTGTTTCATGATGTAAATGCTTCATCAATTTGGTATTGTAACAAATACTAGCATCTAAAACAAACAACAAACATGAACACTTCTCAACAGCACTTGCGATCCCCACCAACGCATTTTTTGACGTACCATGCCCACATAGGCAGCTATAGACCTCAACAATGTTTGCGATCGCTGCTAATACCATAGCTAGTACTAGTCATAAACAGTTTCCTGACGCCCAGCAAAAAAATATTCTGATTAGAATTTATTGTTAAATCTGGACATTGTGCGTGCATGTCCATAGATGTGAAGATCAACAATGTTATTGGTATCCGGTTTTATTGACACTTTAAACCACATAAAATTAATTGCAAGATATGCTTGTTTCGTCTTTGTATCGACAAGAAAATATTCTATCAACAGCAAAAGATAAATTACGAACAAATCCAACATTTGCCTTCACAAGAAGTGAAAATGTGAAGATTGTTTGAATAATTGATGACTTCGCATTTCTTATATTCTCTTTGTCTCTTAACTTTAGTTTAAAATCGTCGGTAAAGGTTAAGATTATCATTAGAATTTATTTAATTTTTTTTATTTTGTTTCTATTTTTTTTTATTTTTGGGAAAAAAATTGTTAATTTTTTCAATATTTTCGGCTTTGTCTATGCTATATTAACAAGTCTAAAATTCACTTCTCAGATCAATTTTACGGTTTCATATGATTTCTGAGAATAGGTTAAATAACTTTTTTTAGTGGAGGAACCGCCATAACTTCTTATGAAGCAGTAACCGACGCGAACTTTTTATGCCATAGTAGTAGGGAAACACCCCTCTTTCGATCTTTATCTTGATCTTTGTCAAACCATCTTTTGCATCAACTTCAAATTCACTGCTAAGACCTCAAATTACGCTATCAACAGATTAAAGACGACACCAGACGACTTTGCAGACTGAATTCCTACTCTATTTTTAAGAAAATCTTAGGTACTTCTTCACTCAAATCGTTTAACAATTCGGAAAATATTACCAAGTTTGTGAAGCATTTTTTATCGTTGTTGGAAGAATTATAGATAATATTGTGATAAGTTATTGGTCATGAAAGAACTTTTGAATCGAAAATATCTATTTACTTTGTTTTTTAATTTCCTGCCAAGTTTATTCAGAAATAAATGTGATGGACCGTAGCAAGGCTTGATTCTTATTGTAAGGGATCAAGTTTCAAATTTTTCTACTATTGAAGGACTATTGAAAGTTATATTTCTTCAGGTCCATTAAGGAATTAAAAGCAAAGAAATATAAATATACTAGCCCGAACATTTCCCAATCGAATTCGACAGTAAATGGCTGAAAAGCTCACTTAAATTAGAATAAAGGACAATATTTGCTTATGAAAAAACTTTGAAAGCCCTCAATTTACATTGCCAACAATACATAAGACGAATACAGCGTATTATTTTACTGAACGTTGACTAAATATGGCTCAACGTATCCACAAATCTTATTTGAATACCAGCAACTCTACCATCGGTAAATTCCACCGAAATATCCTTTTTGTTGTCACTGCGAAATTTAATGGATCGCCTCATTTCCGCGTTAATCTAACATGCACTGCAAGTTCTCTTCACGAACACTTTAAATTGCACTTTCATCACTTTTTTCCTATTTTCTCCTTTCCTTGCGGCTGTGCCATAAAATAATTTATCGTGTGCACATTTCTTGTAATTTGTAATAATAATATCTTAACCCGAGGCGATCGTCGCACACTATAAATAGTTGTCGCCGAATCTGCGAAAACTTGGCACAAACTCACTCGTTATTCCTCATAATTGCCGCCACAAGACGGTGTTCGACTTGTGTACCACACGTGGTTCGGGGATTGCCAGCAAGGAAGTCCCGTGCAGTTTCAAAGATTACGCGGCAATTGGCCAGGAACGCGCCACGCCGATTCGAATTTCCCGGCAAACGCGCAACACGACATCTTCAATTGTCTGAGGCCGCCAAGCAACTGATGTCCGCTTCACTTTTCCAACTGTTCCTTATTTTGACAATTTTCCACCATGTCCTTGCACGCAGCCCACAATCGAATGCAGCCAGTTCAGGTGGAAAAACTGGGCGATGGGGCGGAAAAGCACGCCCCATGCCAAGCGACCATAAGTATCTGTATCTGCATGGTTCTCTTCTCTTCTCTGGTCCGGGCAATTGATCATTCCTCCACTTCAATAAAGCTTTCGTCGACGCCGTTCAAACCGTTCAGCCCAAGTGGCGGAAGAGTGAAAGACTTTCTCTTAACAGCTTGTGAAGCACGTGTGGCAAATGGGAATTAATGGAAGTGCATCCAATAGTGCATACATTGTCGGGATGTCTGTCAGTAGGTTATCGTTGGCTGCAAATGAAATGGTTGATATCCATTTCGGGAGCTAAATGCTTAATGGACTTATGAATCCTTAATTGGTGAAGTCGTGAGTTCATCATGAGATTTATCTGCATAATGTTTTCTGATGTTTTTTTTTCGTTGTTGAACTGGTCGGAAAAAGTTTTGCTTCAGTCATTGATTTGAATTATTGTTGAAGCTACTGGCGAAAAAGGATGTATTTTGTAATGGTATTAAGTTCATTCGTCATTCATTGAAAAGTTAATAGTAACTGAAAAAGTCAACAGAATTGTAGATTTGATCAATCGCATTGCAGAAGTTCAGAAATGAAGGGCATTGAAGGATTCAGTTTTTTTGTGTAAGTTTGGTTGGTCTTCTAAACCTAAATAAATATTTCCACTAATTGTAAGACCAAATGATGACAACAATTAGAGATGGGATCAGTTCAACCTTAATGAATCGTTAAATCACGTCTTTTGGAGCAGTCGGAAACATTTATGTTATATGTATGACTAATTGATTAAATTTTGTGCTCGAAAAGAGATCGGAACTGAGTTATGGAAAAGGGAATCATGCGACACTTTTGTAGTATGTACACACAACAATAACCACTTCAGCTCAGGCACATCTCGTACCTCAACCCATGTACGATCCATTTAGCACGCCATCTAGGCATGTACGCATGTAAGCTCATCCAATTCTAATTGGGTGTCCAATTACAATAGTTGAATGAAAAACTCTTTGTTTACAAATAGCCAGACGCGGTCGAGTGATTACTGACCTACTAATATCGCCGCCTGGTTATTGCCCTGTGCTGTGCACTGATACTAAATCAATTACTCATAGCCCATATCGATAAAATGGGTTGACGTATGAGTATTATGAAACATATAGAAAAATATGGGAACCTAATCCCTTTAATTTGGATTGGTTGTTTCAAGTTTTAAAGTAAGGATTTTTGTTATGTATTTAAAATTTACATTGTATTTAGAGTAGGGATAGAATAATTAAATAAAATATTGTATAAATTAAGAGAACTGAATAAAGAAAAATAAGTCTGTCTAATAGACTCAAAGCAAATTGCTGTTTTATTTAGCAACTGCCTCCTTTCGGCAGAGTTAGAGTTTGATTAGACTTTGCCTGATAAATTCGGCAAATCTGATTTCAACTTGGGTACAGATATGCCTTTTAGTGGCATGAAAGTACACAGAAATATCGGCTGCTTGAGCATTGTCTCTGCGCCAAATATTTGGCAATCTTCAGAATGCCAGTAGATGGTTTTCCCTTTTTCGAAGAGAAGTGAGTTTTTCAATCTCTTCGTTCCCCTTTTTTCATATATTCAATAGAAATAAGAATGGCGATCCTGAAACACAACATGGCGATCCTGAAACACAACATGGCGATCCTGAAACACAACATGTCAATCCTGCCATTTCCAACACACAACACTTTAATGAAATCGAGAAAATTAAGATCAAGGGTGAACAGTGACTGTGAAGCTCCTTTTAATATTTCTGACTCCCACTCGATTATTTGGCATACAAATAATTTATTTAATCGAAAGATTAAAACAAACCGCAAGGTGCGACCTTTGAGGTCCACACGGACAACTTCCCAGTAATATTTACATAAATATTAAAAATATTGAACACAATAATAATTATGGAAATAATACTACTTTTAATAATAAAAATGTGGGAAGTGGGAAGTGTGGTTTCGGCGTACCGAGTGGCTCCTCTTCAGGTGCTGCCTTTTTAGCCACTCGGTACGCCGAAACCACACTTCCCATTTAACAATGGTACGGGCCAAAACCTGGAAACAAGAACCTCCACTAATGTGCAACAATAGTGTTAGCAAGTCGTTAACCAAAAAGCACACTAAGAGACAAAAGTTGTCGAATAGACCAGGAGGTTCTAACCCATGATAAAAACTTAAATAATAAAAATGTACTTCTCATAAAAGTTATTGGAATGACTTAATATTAATCGTAACATCTACGCGAGCGTCAATTGATTATGTAAAGATTTTCGTGGATTAGTTTGATTTAATATTCACGTGGATCAATCAGAGGGGGGACAGGTTACAAAGCCTTTTCTACGTTATTTGTTATTTTCATATCTGCTGCTAGCATAATCACTGAATTTGTATTTTTTCACGATTTTACATCAATGAAACTAATAATTATTTCTTATTTTCTGTTGATTTTGAGGAGCAGTGATTATGCAGTCAAAAATAGGTTCAATTGCATGTAAAAAGTAAAATATATGTATTACAAATGATGAAGGAAGTAATTGAAATCTTACGAATACTAAAGAACAAAACTCCTAAAAACTACAATTTTTATTTGATGAAAGCTTTTCAAAGCATATGATCTTAAAAAGTGTTGACTACAAAACATTTTACCATTCAAAACGTTGATTATCACAATTGCAAATTTGATTTGATTTGTATTGGTTTTCAAAATTTAAGCAGTTTTTTATTAAAGTTAAAACACGGTTCTGTGAAGACTATTAAAAATCTCCGCAAATCATGCAAATAATAAAAAAACTTTGATTAATTTACAACAATGTCTTTAGAATAAGAGATTTAAGGTATATAAATTCGTATGAACCCTTTTTACATGGTGACTTTGAATGATTTTTTTTATTTTAAATTCAATTTGTTTTGAAATCATGAGAAAATATTTTGCTGGTCTCTCTACAGAAATTGATAAAAATTTATAAATTTTATAAACATTTACTATTACGATGTTAATTTTATTAATTACTAATTAATTTTTTTATGAAAAAAAAACACTTATTTTCAATTTTTTTTTATTTAATTAAAAAAATGGCCTTAAGGATTTTTTTAAAATTAAAATAATATCATTAAAATGTTAATACGCGTCGATTGACTTCTTAATGATGCACAGATTATATTTTGTTCTCGAGATATAAATATAGAAAAAAAAATTTGGTGGTTTCAAAAACTGTTTGGAGTATATAAATTATATAAACATTGATTACTGCGTCTTGAAAATCAGGTTAAAAATTTGATGTTTTTGACAAAAAACCCCAATTTTTTGCATTTTTTCCAAAAAATTGAAAAAACGGCTCCAACGATTACGTACGTACGTACACACACACACATACAAACTTCTTTCTAAAAACACTTAAAATATACTCGTAAGACCTTAAAACGTAGAGATATGTTGAAAATTTCAATTTCGATTTTCGAGGCGATTACAAGAACTTCCCATATACTTGGAAGTTAAAAAAATTAAATACTTTAAAAATTCTAAGCAGTATTTTTCCAAAATAAAAAACGACTTTGCTGAATTATGAAAAGCCCGCCCAAATTATACAAATGCTAGTACACTTTGATTGACATGACATTATCACCCTTCAAATAAGAGAAATTAGTTAATATTATTCGTATAAACTCTTTATTCATAGTGACTATTTTATTTTTATATTAGAAATATTTTTTGTAACCATGAAAAAACTTTCATTAGTTCTTAATAAGAACAGTTCTGAACCCCTGATTTTAAAGAGAATTCTTTGCTAGAAGAGGTGGAAAACATTAGGATAAAAACCTGATTTTTTATACTTTTTTTATTAAAATTAAAAACGGCTGTATTGAGTTTATTGAAAATTTGATCCCTGAAATGTTTTTACACTTTGATTGAAACCGACGTGAATCACACGTTCTTTTTGCGAGATATTGTGCATAACAGAAATGAACTTGGATATGTCAAAACGGGAAAAAAATGCAATCCCAAACTTACCAAAATCTAATCAACAAATACGCTTCGACCTCAGCGATTATATAGGATTTTTCCGTCGAAAGCTATCGTCGTAGAAAAAAATGACCATACACGCACGTACACACGTACATATGTCAATATATCTACAAACGCATCAAGATTTCTTTCCGAAAACTTTTTAAAGACACTCTAAAGTTCTGTTTACGATTTATTTATCATTGACGCATTTTCAAAATGCATCGGACCATTTACATTGCACTGAGACGATTTCGTTTGTTGAATGCACATGTTCGATAGTTGCTGATTTAAAATAGGAGATGCCTAAATATTTTTAAAACTATTTGAAATAAATATGCCCTCAAAAAAGGCATTATTCCTTTTTAAATCCAAAAGAAAAGTCAGTGAAAATATATTTGAAGGAGCAATTTTCTATAATGCCTGGTTGAATTGGATTTATTTCTGTTACAGTGACCAAAATCTTATTAGTTGCACTGTGTTATCTAGACATATTGTGTCAAACGCTGTGGTAATCTCGACAATATCAACTAGCGACATCTACTGCATAGTGCAACATCGATTACAACCTTGTTTTGATCCGTGCTTTTGTCCAAATTATGTTTTGGAGGTAATTTAGAAACGTATCGAAAAATACGTAACTTTTAACCCAATAATGGTTCAAATTCTGAATGGAGCTAAGACAATGTGATTTTGTTGGAGTGTAAATAGACTTTCAACTTTTTCTGAATTTTTTTTGCCAAAATATAGGATTCTGAATTGGGATCGCTTCTAAAATATTCACGTATAAAATTGAAATTAATCACAGACGAGGCCCAGTCCCAAAAAATAAAAAAAAATATTCACACCTACAGTGGTCAACCATATATTACGTAACACTCCAATGGGAGGGGTGGAGGACATTTGAAAATGTTACTAAGTGTTACATGGGGGAGGGGGGAGGTAAAATACTCTAAAAATTGCGTTACGTAATATATGGATGGCCCCACAAGATTATCCCATGTAAGTGTACAAATCTCCAAGCCGATATAGACTTTCTTCAAAAAGATTTTTTTGAAAGATGATTTAATTTTTATTTAAGTGAAATCACTTAAAGTTTCTGAATATTTTATCAAGAAAAAAAAATTTATGAACATGGTTTCCCTAGCATTGTCCTCTGAAAACATGCAAAACCACTCATTGCAAGGCATAAACTCAAAGCTTGACGCTTCAATTTGAAATCGGGTGGAAATTTGAAATGCTTTGAAGTTATGCGGGTTGCGAATCAGGATTGTCCAACCGATAATAACGAGATTTGTAGAAGGTCTAAAGTTGCAAATCTTCGATATTGTATGGAAAACCGAGAAGAAACCTCGAGATTTCGCATAATTCTGTGCAGCGTGAATATACTAGAAAGCGCATAACTATGAAACAGGGTATATATGAGAGGGGCGTTAGGCGACAAGCCACTATATCGAATAATCGCTAAACAAACTAACATTTAAAAAATCATAGTGCTTTCTTATAACAAGGTCGTTTAAAATACCGTGACCGGTGACAAATTTATGAGGAATTCGGTTAAAAATTTCGGAATTAAATTTTCCACTCTTAAAGCTCCGAATTGAAAAAAATCTAATGTATTTCAACAATTTACAATTGGTTCGAAATTTCAGAGAACATTTTTGTGATTTTTAATTCACCAAATTGAAAAATTGTAAAATTGATATAAATTAAATAATTATTTATGATATATTATTATAACGATTGGAAATGAAGTTATGCCAAATATTTTGCAAAGAAATTGTTTTCTTCCCATAACCAATATTTTTGAAAGCCTTTCATTAACGTAGATTGAAGAAAAAAGTTTTATTCTTCTCTCGACATCATACGAATAACTCCGAAAATATCATTCTGATGAATTTTCGAAATCAAATTTGCTTTTGGAAAATGATTTTTTTAAATACCTGTTATTTCTCACTTGGCAACTGTTAAAGATAAATTTTTACTGAAAGTTATTGCTTGCATCTTTGCTTTTATTACTATGACCTTAAATTCAAAATAAATAATGAAAAATAACTTTGACATGCTAAATTTTTGACTAAGAACTCCTACCACTAAATATTTAGCCATCAATTCATGGGACAGCAACATATTCGGAAGCATACAGCAATGGTTTCTAAAAGGTTTGCATTTCAGCAGAAGAAGGAGCTAAGTTTGTTTATTTCAGCATAGTCTTTATTAATTGCCTTTTCCCTGTGTAAATACCCATCGGAACTCCTCGAAACCTGCTCTCTAAACAAAATCATCTTTATCTGAAAATATCATACATTTCCACTACAATAGCCAGCAATTATACGGATTACACACTATCAACGCTATCAATTTCAAATCGTTTTCATCTTATCGTTGCCCATAAGAAGCTTCCTGATTGCATATTCTTTCATGTCCTTAACAAGTGGTTCCACACTAGCGTACGATTTTCCGCCATAACCAACTCACCACATTCAATATTAAGGTCGACATCGACTTCAATGCTGTTGTCCCTGATAACCTACATCCACTGTGGCTAGAGTCCTTATCGTGAATAAAAATCGCTTATGAGGCGTTCATCCCTTTTGCTTCTCAATTATATACACATTTCGTGATTCTTCATTGGCAAAGAATGCCCTCCACTGATAAATTTATTGGTAAATTTGCCACAAAAGGATACTTGAGCTGGCCTAGCTTCAACCCCTGTTTTTTTCATGTGTCTCCCCACTGATTGTTTCTTAAGAGCTGTGAAATCGTAGCATAAAGCCAGGAAAAAAAACTTTTTATACAATTTTCTAGGACGTGTTAAATGTTTGTTTTTTTCATATCTTCTGCATCATAGCAGTTGGATATCAAGAAATTAATCGAAAATTAACCGAAATTTTACATATACTTGAATTATGGTACATTCTAACTTTCTGATTTTCATTTCGAGGGCTATTTGCAGCTCAGCTTTCTCCTATCCTTGCAATACCCCCACTCGAGCCGAAAAGGCTTGCGGCTAACACCACTTCTATCTGGCGGCCAATCCTTTTTTCGCTTAACCGCTTCTCGCATTTCCATTTCGACGATGACCAACGCATTGGTGCGTCTGATGGCGATAGGATCTTAACGTTCCATCATAATCCTTCGGTTTATTTGTGTCCGTCCCACCACCATTGTGCGTATTCTGTCCATGTCTGCCTTGGCTCAACCTCTTCTCTTCATATCTTTATTGACTTTCGATATTCAGTGATTGAGGCATTGAGGTCAAGTGCCCTTTCATAATTGATACTCTTGGGTCCTCATCGGTTGGCTTTGTGGCAACACCCCTTTACTTCTGCGGTGGCTTTTCAAACTGAAGAGTCCTGTACGGTGACGTTCCTTTCCGTTCACGAGCTATAGCGAATGTTTAGCGGTAGGGTTAATTTTAGCCGCCGTCAATTTGTTTGTTATTAAACCAATTAATAAAGTTGGACACTAATTGGTGCTGGGATAAATGTTAAAGATGTACTTTTATCTGGAAGGTGGATTTCGAATAAATATTTGTGTGAAGTTAGGAGTTTAAAGACTTTCTTGATAGATGGAAAAATTCTATAATTCGTTTCGAAGAAAGTGAAATTAAGCTTCTTAAATCAAGAGAATTTTAACGGGTGAGTATTTATACTTTGGATGATGTAATTGCAGATTTTATATCAAGAATTCGTTCTACAGGAAGAATCTACAAAATAATTGGATGGTTTCATGTAAAAACTCTGATTTTTATGACCGGGAACAAAGTTTTTTTCGGTGGAATTGACATAACATCACAATCCTTGAGCTTCTGCAATAATCTATCATGATAACCCACGTACTTTTGCCAGTAGATGTAAAAATACTTTTTCGAAAAATACATGCTCTTATTCTGGATAAATTGTTCGATGATCTTTTCTTATTATGTTAATTGGTATGGTTTTCAAATTTCCAGAACGAGCGAACTGGCTGAAAGATTAAAATGAGGCAGTACTTCATAGCCTAAGATACTTACACTCGGTAGGAGACTTAGATTTACTACTACAAAAGAGAAATACATTTCTTTCTACTTAACTTACAAAAATGAAAATAATGAAATAATGGTTGAATAAACGTTAACTTCCATGTTAATAGTAATTATTTCTTTATTGAGTTCCTCAGCACCGCTAGGAAAATGTAAGGAACAACTCTCGAGAAAAAGTCTTCTCTGTTTTTTAGCACCCACGACCCAGTGAACTAGTCGGGATTGTAAGCTGTTAAATAGGACTGCCACTATGCGGTAGACTTGATAATTCTTCGCACCTCTCGTCGGCCTTTCAAGCCCCAATCATTTTATTCTTCGGTGCGCTCAAATTGGTGAGCCCTAAAAATGAGCATGGTTGGATGATCACCTTACTGCCGGCTCATTGAGGTGATTTCCAATGCGTGAGGCATTCGGCTGATTGTTTGTAACAATGACTTTTATTGACATGCCTTCATCTGCAAATTATTTTCAAGATATGGGCAGAAAAAAAGATTTGTCGATTGGCACAAAAGATAATATGTTTTATGCAAAACAAAGAAACAAATAGCAGCTGTGACGTAATGTAGAGATGTGCAACATAGACCATGACAAAGGCATTAGAAAAACAATCGAAATATTGAAGCGGTTTTCTTCACGGTGCGCCGTGAGACCCTTAAATGATAGACTAGACTGGAAAATTTGTTACAATCATCGGTTGTATGGACATTTTGACAAACCATCAATATAAATCCTTGAAAAACTACACAGATTTCAGTAGAACACCTACATGGAGCGCGAGAATGATGGCAGAACTTCCAAGGATACTATGGAAGACCAAATCACTGGCAACCACCTACTAGAAAACCCTCGAAAATACTGTCAGGACCCAATAAATGTTTAAAGCTATAGCTTTTGAGGTTCGTAAACTTAAAAACAAGTTCGTTGGACCTAAACACTGTCTGCAGGAAATCAAGGCTCGTTGCTTTAGATTGGTTTTATTTACACTTTTTTCCTTTATGAACTTTTTAAACTATACGAACATAGCATTCAAGAGTCTTGGTAACTCTTGGTTTTCCGCCACAATTGAACCGATTACTTATTTATAGTTCGGATGAAAAATATCTGACTAATTCAATAGTTAACTTAAGTTCAAGTTTCTTGGGTCACAGTTCTAATTCACTGAGGGCTATGTCGAGCAGAAGAAAAAGTGGGACACCCCCATACCCTAGAAACCATGGCTCCCACAAAAAAGTTACTTACAGCGAATTTGTGTAGAATTGTAATTGCAGCAATTTGTGTATACATCACTTTTACGTGGTTTTAAAAGAGTTGCACGCCAAAACCGACACTCCAAAAATGAGGCATCATCTTTCGACCACCACAACTTCTTTATTTTTACGTGTACTGCAAAACACGTCGCAAACAACGTTTAGACAATTTTATCGCAAGCCGTTTGCGGTATTGTTTGTTTGATCACTGAACACTGGTGAGAGTTTTTTTTCTCGACGGGCGACAATTCTCGCGAAAAATGCATTCCTTTTAAAGCCAAATGAATGGTTCGCGGGAAAAAACCCCTCAGTGTGAAAACTCAAGTAGCATTTTGGTCGGCCAAAAGATTTTCGCTAAGGAAAATGTGGAAAACATCAAGCAACGGTGCTGTAAGCGATGGGAGTCTAATTGTGAAGATATAAACCGGATAATTGAATTTTATTGGAAGAGATATTATTCTGCAATACTTTTGTCATCAATCAGCTTGTGATGTATGTTTTGTATATGGACAAGCTACAACGTGCAAGAAGTTGTAAATTACCCATTATTAATTGCTTTATAATTGCATTTCCTGTGAATGGGAAAGTTGGTTAAATTTTTATGTCCTGTCCGTTGTCCTTTTTGTTGAAGATAATCTGTTTATTGCCTTGAGTTTACCATGGAAAGACGATTGTTGAACGATTTAACATAGCAACCTATGAAGTAGTTACCTTCTGTTCTTAACATGACTATATGTGCCAAGGTGTAGAATTATTTCATATTGTGCAATAAAGTCATAACACTTGTGTCGTGTATAAAATATGGAACCTAGAATTTAAGGATGTTGAATTTAAGGTAGTTACTTTTTAAAAACCGATTGAAGATATTTTATGGCGCAATTTCATAGAAGCCAAATATTCTGGAAATGAAAGAATTACCACCATTTTTTAATGATTAGTCTCACAATGCGTTCTAGTATTACCTTATGTTAAGTGTCCGTTGAGTCTATTCTTTTTCAATTAAGAAATATTTAAAATATCATTCACACATTATCCGGATTAGGCTTATTGAGGAAACCACATGTAAAAAAGCATCTCTAAACTGTACATCGTGGATGGTGTGGAAAAAGTTACCATAACAAAATTATCTTAAAGTAAACATTTGATGTTTTCGCGAAAATTGAAAAAACAAAGAAGTTATGGCGCTCGAAATAAGATCTCACTTTTCAGTGTCGTTTTCGACGTGTAACTCTTTTATTATTGACACCATGCAAAAGTGATTTATGCCCAAGTTACTACAAATTTAATTTTACATAAGTTTAAGATACATGAATTTTTTGTGGTAGACATGTTTTCTGAGCTATAGGGATGTCCCTTCTGTCCAAGATGGCTCCCAGAGAATTGGAGCTGCGACCCCAGCAACTTGAACTTAAGCTCACAGTTGGTCATACTACACAATGCAATTAATATTTGCTTGCCTACCAGAATACTCCGTGAGTTTTGCAAAGAGAGTTTGCCATCGGAAGCCGATGATTTGGCCTAAAAATGCGTTTTTCGCGTGACCTCCCCCCTCCTCCTCCTTCGGGGTGCAATAATTCCCGCCAATGTAAAGTGATTAAAAAAATCAATACCGCAAACGACTTGTGACAAACTTGTTTTTAAAAACATCCTAACGCGTTTTGCGGTTAACGTGAAAACAAAGTTGTTATGGCGCTCAAAAAACGATCCCCTCTTTTTAGGGTGGTTGTTGCATATACAAGTCTACACAAATTCAACATACGCAATTTTTTTATGGGAGCCATGTTTTTTGGGATATGATGGTACCCCAATTTTTCTACTTTTCGACATGGCCCTCAGAAGATTGGAACTGCGATCCAAGAAACTTGAACTTAAGCTAATTATTAAATTGGTCACACATGGCAATAAAAATTTGCCTTCCAGGCTTAAATGCGTGGTTAAATTACTATTTGACTGAACTAAATATGTAATATGCTTTTCTGATCTTAAAATTTTAAGAAAGTAAGTACATAATGCCTTCAATATATCTTTAAGGTCTTTAATATTTATCTAAGAGTAAATCAACAATACAGTGCCATGACAAGACCAATGAAAAGAGGCTTTTCATGCTCGCGATGCCTAAAATACCATTTCTTAATTAAGACATGGAAATTATGGCTTCGAACTAAAATCAGAATACAAATAAATTGTCTCATTCCGCAAAAACTCTAGTCAAAAGTATATTTATTCTGAATACTGTCCGCCAAACCCCAAATGCGTATTCCCTATAGTTGAATGTTTACGATTCAACCGTGCAACAGAACATTCCAAGAACACCAACATTAACATTGAGATCCTTAAAATATTGCCAAGAGTTTCTTGCAGCACGGCCAAGCCTGTTCTGTGCAGGGTTCCACCTAACCACGGTACCCAACAACACGACTCGTTAAATATCCAAACTATAAATTATTGCACTCACCTTTTTGTGGTCGGCAAATTCCATGTCGCTCTTAATCCAATTAAGCACCTTGCGGAATTCGCAAGCTCGACGAAAACACACTTTCCACGGCGGCTTGGAAAAATCGAAAATCTTTTTCTCAAAAACCACGTTTGCTGATTATGCTGGTCCTTGCTATTAATATGATGCGGGTCGGTGTTGCGGCAGGACACGCCCGGCCGTTAATGCTTTGCGGTTGAGCAACGTGCTCGTTCATCCGTCTAATCCTTCAATTTGAAATCCGTTGGAGCCGAATATGGCGATGAGGACGAAGGTGCCATTAATAATTTTTCAAAGTGAAAAGATGAACATCTTATGCTTAGATGGTTATTTTCTACGTCGCGTCCTAATTGGGCCTGCGAAATGAGAGCGAATCGGAACTGATTAGTGCATAGTGGAAAATATGATTTATTGAATTATGTATAATATTTACAGGATCGACGCACAATCGCTACCTGAAATAAATCATTGAACAGCGATAATCCAGTTCAGTTGAAACGGCAAGGATAATGTGCAGTTCATTAAGCATCATGGTTTGCTTCCCCTATCAGGGCTTAGCACTTAGAAGAATTAATAGGCTTTCCAGGATGATAAGCAGTGACTGATTGCCTAACGAGACGATTTATATAAGCGTGAAAGACTTTCTCTGTGTTCTTCGTAGGCAGAATATGGTGGAAAACCGTTTTCCTGGATGCTATGAGAAAAATAAGCCAATTGAAAAAAATTAAGACGAATTATCTTATTTTTCTCAGGCATTATTGTCAACTGGTTTTAACGATTTTGTCTTTAGAAAATCAAAATAGCTAAGCATGCGTTGTCGCGGGAAACCATTCTCTCTTTTTATGAAAATTGAGGAAATTTAATCTTTGGTGTTCGATTTGCTTCAATAGTAACACACAAAATATGAACTTGGTTTTGAGAAAAATAAATCGGCAAACTTGATCTTCTAGAAAAAAATGTGTGCTAATCAGTCGTACCAGTTTTTTGGCTGCATTGGTAAAGCGCCTCAGAATATGGATACTGCAGTTCAAAAAAAAATTAAAGAAACTAAAAACAAATCAAACGAAACCCACATTCATCATTAAATTCAATAACTCTCGCACTGATAAATTGAAACTTAGATTTAAGGAGTCTTTTAGGGTACAATCTTTCCAAAAATCAGAACAGCTAGCGGAGATGCACAGTTAGCTAGTCAGGAGCTGTATGAAAAAAGGAAGGAATTTTGTATGTCCCAGGCATAGCAGAGTAGAGGTATATAGCGTTTTTAAATAAAAAATCGTAAAAAAAATTAATTCGATTTTCTCGAATTCATGTTTTTTAAGCTGGTAAACACGATTTAAAAATACACCAAACCAATAAAAAAATCTAAAAAAATATTTTTGTACACCCAAATTGCTAAATAACATACATATAAACAAAATTTCAAAATGACATCTTGTTCCTTTCTATTGAAGAAAAAAGGTTGAATTTTTTTAAAAAATCGTAACCTAAAAGATCCTTTAAAATTGCCTCAAAAAATTTTTATTCAAAAATATTTACAAAAAAAGGTTTAAAGAGTTTCATATGAAAATTTTAATTAAAATCATGTGGCCTAAAAATTTATACAAAAATATCCAAGAGAAATTTTACTGAAATTAATTATAATTAATTGTATTCAAATCCGAAAGAAAATTTTGCGGATATTGAAATTCTCCGTTTTAGCTCGTTCAAAATCCATGAAATTTTTTTTACGGACAGAATTAAACAAGATTCAAATTTTTGTTAGAAAAGATAAACATAAACAAGGATGGAATATTTAGTCAAATTTCGTTAACAAATTGTTCAGTAATATTTGCTTCGTTTAAACTTGAAATGAAAACTTCTCAGATTCGGCAGACATTTCAGAATAAATAAAAAGCCTTGAATAACTCTCACCCTAGGTGAATATTAAATAAATTTAGGGCAAACTACCCCAACGAACAATAGCCACCTAATATAGATGGACAGTCTTTGAAAATATGAGCCCACTTTACAGAGGCCAGTAAAGTAGAGCAAATATTAAATTATCGAATTTGTAATGAAAATTTTATACATGAATGGATTAACGGAAGTAGGATGACGTATGAAGCAAAATAAACATTATAGTGAAGAGATAAGATAATTGTTGTTAGTATTTGTTAGATAGCGCCCGCAACAACGAATTCAAAATTAAGAAGCAGTTAAGTAATCGATCAAGGGATACGAAGTTAAAGATGTTGCTATCTTTAAGTGAGGTTCTAATATTTTATAGCAGTTCGTGAAGCGATAACAGATACGAATGCTTTCAATTTATTTACGAACAAGGTGACAAATCTGATAATGTCAACACTGAGCCCTCGAGGGTGAAAAATTGCAGCAAGATGCGGATCACCTAAAGTTCCTGTACCCAGACGGCTGTCCATTGCTCGCCCCGAGCGTGGAGCATCTATGAGAAGGAGAAGACTGTCGGACAGTCGCAGGATGATCCTTGCATATTTTTTTTTTAAACTTTTATTAAATTTTTAATAAGTATTAGATCTACACTGCTTAGATCTCTAGCTTATGTTAATTCAACTCTTACTTCTAAACATAGTAATAACCTACTCTGACAGTACATTGTAGGCTTTGATAATACAACTCTTACAGCTAGGGGAGTTTACAATAGTTCACTATTGAATGTATGCTCTAATAATTATGTAATTATGTCGCTTAATGTCCAATGTTCATATTTTTTTTCTCCATGTATAGTTGCACGCTAGGGTCCAGATAGCTCTTTTGGTCGTCTATAATCCTTTTACCTGGTATGCGAAAGGTACCGCCTCTACACAATGGTGGAGTTGAATGTACTACGGGCTTTATTGGCTACCTATTAGGGAGTTGTAGCGGATCGATGCGCTTCAGTCTTGAGTACGGTGCAGTTTGCAAAATTTCTCTTGCTTTAATATTTGGGTGTTTTTCCAGACGTTTCATATAGTTTCCACTGTGTTTTTTGATTTCTTCCTCTACCGTGTTTATACCCATATCGCGTTGAATTATTTTGTTGTTTACATAATTGGGGGCACCTAGAATTGTTCTTATTATTTTTGTTTGAATTTTTTTTTATTAGGCTTAGGTTCGATTTTTTAGTGGTTCCCCATAATTGTATAGCGTATGACCATATTGGTTTCAGCAGAGATTTATACAATTGTATTTTGGTTGCCAGAGTCAGCTTCGATTTCTTGTGGATTAACCAGCGTATTTTATTATATTGTAGGCTAACTTGAGTTCTTTTTTTCGTTAAATGAGCTTTCCATGTTAGTCTTCTGTCTAGATGTACACCGAGATATTTGACCACTTTAGTTTTTGGTACTTTTATGCCGTTAATTATGACTGATCTGCATGTACGTTTCCTAAGTGTAAATGTGATTTGCTGCGTTTTAGATGCATTTATGGTTATTCCCCTCTTATTGGCCCATTCCACAATCTTGTCCGTTTGGTACTGTAGCTCCCTGGTTGCTGTTAAGGGGTTAATATGTGAGAATAAAATAGCCGTGTCATCGGCAAAAGTTGTAGTTAGTATGGTGCTGCTAGTCGGTAAGTCCGCTGTGTACAGGAGGTATAGGATGGGTCCCAGGACACTTCCCTGGGGAACCCCTGCTCTGATTGGATGTATTTTGCTTAATTGGTCGTTACATCTTACCTTAAAGGTGCGACTATGTAGGTAACTTAGCAGAATGCCTTGGAATTCAGGCGGAAGGTAGCTCCTGATTAGTTGAGCAAGGTAATCATGTCTTACTTTATCGAAGGCTTGTGATACATCAAGGAATAATCCAGTACAATATTGTTTTCACTCCAGTGCGTTCTTTATATAGTTTACTAATCTATGGATTTGCTCAATGGTACAATGCTCGTGCCTGAATCCAAACTGGTGGGCAGGGATGAGATTTTCGGAGTGAAGTATGGGAAGCATTTTATCTAGAAGGAGTCTTTCAAACAGCTTTGATAGTATTGGGAGCAAGCTAATGGGTCTGTAT
The DNA here is from genome assembly GCA_963942545.1 of Oxycera nigricornis. NCBI lineage: Eukaryota > Metazoa > Arthropoda > Insecta > Diptera > Stratiomyidae > Oxycera > Oxycera nigricornis. Next base: position 24,750,797 of record OZ012662.1, on the reverse strand, counting down.
GATTCTACTTTGGATTTGTCCTTTCCCGGTTTTAGTAGAACTATAATTCTAGAATGTTTCCATTGGTCCGGATAGTGGTTGACACGAAGTATAGCATTGAATATATGAAGGATTGCCATTTTACCTCCAGGGGGTAATTCTTTGATCATCTTACCAGTGATTTGGTCGTGTCCTGGAGCTTTGTTGGGGTTTATATCATTGAGTTTTCTTAGGAATTCAATTTGTGAGAATCTGATGGGTTTGCTAAGTACCAGCTTAGATTCTTCGGTGAAGTTCTCTTGTACTTCATTGTTTGTTGTTGCGCTGAAGACGTTGGACAAGTGAGCTGCGAAGGCTTCCGCTTGCTCGGATTGGTTTTTGACCCAATTACCCGATCTGTCCTTGATGGGAGTTATTGGCAGGGCTGGCTTCTGTATTCTTCTCACGGTCCTCCAGACTGAATAATTGGTGTCTGCTCCCACCGTTAAGCTACTTACAAATGTGTCAATTTTTTGGTTTTTATCAATAGCTAGCACTTTTTTGAGTTCCTTAGCGGCTTTGTTTAGAGACGCCTTCGCCTTGGGGGAACGGGTCTTTTGCCATTCTGCTTTGGCTTGGCGTTTTATTTTGAGAAGATGAAGTCTTCGTAGTTATTGTTTTCAGGGGTGGCTATTATCGCACAATCTGTGATGGTTGCTGTTAGATCGAGTAGTGCGTGTTCTATATTTTCTGCCGATCTAAGTTTTACATGAGGACAGTAGCGCGTCTCGAACTTCATTCTAAACTTTTCCCAGTTCGTCGCTCGATTTGCAAGGAAAGGTGAATTATGACAAGGAGTCGCATTACCACATATGTTAACTATGGTTGATAGGTCATGGGACGTTTTTATGGTGATGCGCCTGCAGTCGAAATTTTTAACTACGCCGAAATCAATTAGGTCTGGTGTTTTTTGTTGATCTGTTGGCCAGTATGTTGGACAGCCACCCGATATGCACTGCAGTTTATTGTGGAGTACTGATTCGAGGAGCTGTTTACCCCTTGGTGAAGTCAATCGTGAGCCCCAGTGTGGAGATTTCGCATTGTAGTCGCCGGCAGCTATGAAACAGGAACCTAGCGAGTTGAAGAATTCATCGAATTGCTTCTTTTTGATTTTCCTTGCATATGCGATAAGAATAAATAGGTGAAACCTCGGAAATTTCTTATGCGTTTGTGAATTCTTACCTACACCGTAACTGATATGGGATTACCGCTGGTGGTGAATCGTCACCTACAAATTCACCCTTTCACATATGAAATCCATTGCCGATAGTGAGTGCATCTACGTTCTGAATCCCGCCGAACTCATCACAGGAAAAGAGTGCGACCAAAAGACGCACCCCGACAAAAGCATCTGTGGCTGAGTTTAAGATCAACCACCTCTCAAAACGTTATAGCGGAAAACTTTAGATTTTTACTTGCTAAAAGGACGTGACCTTTCGTCTTTTTTGGTAAATTGAAGACAGGAAGGGAGTGAAAGGTAGAGGGAAAAATAAATTTATGTGATCAATAGTAGCTATCTCATCTTTTTGCAGTGCTTTTCGTGGAGAAACAGCCGCAAACGAGGAGCTATCCGATGTTGGCAAGAAAATATGTTACGTTCCCCGCGCAGTCCGGCCGATCAAGTAAAGCCTTGAAAAATTCTCACTAGAAGCGAGGATTATTCGAGGCAAAACTCAGGACTGTACTCCATTGTAGAATCTAAACTACTATAGCAAACGTTGTAAAATGAAAATTGGGTACGTGCACCACACTTGTCAGCAGAAACTAAAAATGTACTTGATTGTATTGGAATTGTATGAGCTAAAAAAATTCGATTATCATTAAAACTTATGTCAGGTTAATGAGTTCAAGAGTCTCCTTCAACATCACATCTGATGCGTATACACTTCCCAACAAGTTCGACAACAAAATATCACCGATGGTTCAACCAACCCCAGCCAACACCTAAAGTGCTAACATGGTACCACTATTATTGAGATTATATTATTGAATTTTTTTATTGGATGTTATATAACTGAATGTATTTTCAGAAGTAAGTTTAAACATGAGAGAAATTATATTTTATTGTCAGGAAATAAGTTGATTAGGGTACGAATACATAGAAAAAGTTGCACCGAAAGCAACTGCAAATACAAAAACGAAGAAGCATAGCAACTAAATTACTATTACGAAAAACGTGGACGACCGAGGAAATGAAAACAGAGCGACTGGAATAGAGGGTAGAGTTGAAGTCAGCCAGTTTGAAAGATATGGCTCAGACTCCACGTCCGATTCCAAATCGGTTTCGGTTTGTTTGTTTTTAAGAATGAACGTCATAGCGGCGCGACCTTTTCTTATTTTGCATGTTATCTATAGGAGAACCGGGCGACCCTGCCTCCACGTCCGATTCGATCAAGAACGCCGGTTTTACGACCCGTCCGATTCAGAATGACTCGAGTCGACGCTCCGATTCATAATCAGAACGAAGACGCTTCCTTCTCGCTCATTTACACGCTTTCGCCATAAGATCGGATGGCACCCGGCTCCACGGCCGGTTTTCAGAAACCGATTTTCTGTATGCGCATGCGTTGTGGTCATTCGTTAAAAGGCAGTGAACGAAGAAGACTGATGGCAAGCCTCATATCGGTGTTCTGTTTTGTTATTCTGTTCCGAATTAAACATAGCAATTCATACAATAGAGGCTCCTAATAATTCAAAATCGAATTCATCCATTTTCGGATTTTAGCACTGACACTATCAATAACACAAGACAGATATTTTCACGATGAGCACCGACACGAGAATGAACACTAAACAAACAATCTGATTCAAGTGCCTCGCACGTTCTTATTTCAGATTTGGAATCGTACGTGCAGACTGACGCCCGTCGTTCTTATTGTTTACGCATTCCAAATAATAATCGGTTTGGAATCGGAGCCCGGGCCTAAATTGTATAACAAACGTGGAGCATCCAAATCGAAGGCCAGATACTAGGGTAATCGCCAAACAAACGAGGGCTCTTCAGGTAACCACAGAATAGAGCACAACGAACTGATCCAGAGTCGACGAAGTCCTACCTCCTTTAAGGCTACATCGCAGCACCACCCATGTTGCATAGCCGCCGCCATATCTTAGCTTACACATGCTTTTACTAACACAGTTGGCCGTGGTTGGCAACGACGACAACATTGAAATACGGCACTCCACCCACAGTGAGCCTCTGATTACCCGACTTGTAACCTGAAACGTAAACAAACTCCAACATTTTAAAAAATATCAACGTGAAAAAGTCCAGATGACAAGCATCAGATATTGTCATTTCGGACCACCAGCTAATAACGATCGGAAATCGTCATAACTGAGTGGAAAGAAGAGTGTAAATTCAAAATAGTTCATGGGACCGTTCATCAGCCTCAAATTTAAACGTAATATAATATACGTTATTTTTAAATACATAAATGGAAATGGTTGAATCCAGTAGTTTTCTTTATTTGGGCGCACGAACTTAGCCACAGGTGAGTGTGAAAAGCCCGGGACTAAGAATGTGAACAAATGGCTTTCTTCCTAATGGCTCGTTGTTTAGACGAACAACAGCACAGGCGACAGACGACGACACGGCAGCTTTTTATGTATCAGAAATAATTTCCACGGTATAAGGACGACGAGCGCAAACGACAACACAGCCCTTCTCATATTGTGGCAACGGCTGTGGATACAACAGGTGAACGATCATCATTTCTCCCTTGTGCGGAACGATTTTTTGAGTTACGGTGGAATATTTGCTCAAAGGACTTTTCAAATATGCACGGTGAGAACGATTAAGATGGAGAATTATCGATCGCTCAAGGACTTTAACGACGAAAGTGGATATTGCTCAAGCCCGCATTTTTGAAGCAACGGAGAACACTGCGAAATAGCAGCGGCGATATTGCAGTGGTGCGTGAAATCTGGAGCTTAAATAGATTTTGGTGCAAAACTGTAAATAGGATAAATTTGGATTTGGGACAATTTGAATTGCATTAACAGAAACTGGGTTAAAACAAATTGGCGTTTTCTTGTTGGAGAAATTTTCAGTGTAAGACGTGTTGTCTTTTTGTTCCCTTTCGTTTTATTCCGAGTGTCTGTTAGTGGCAAGTGGTCACAAAGTCCTTCAGGGGAGATATTTTTCAGGAACTTTGCAAGAGCCAGGAACAAAACTCCGAAAATCTTCTCAATTTTGATTCCTGGTGATCACAGGCGTGCAAATTGAGTGGCACCAAAAATTCATTTTCCCGGCCTTCTTTGCGGGCGTGCGTCAGACGAGATCATTATCCCTGTAGTTAGTTGCCACTGTGAGCCTGATTGTACACGTAACAATGTATGCAAGCATTATAGAAAATAATAATATAGTTGTTAATTATGAAGCATTCTCTGTTGCGAATCCTAAAAAGAAACTACGATAGATTCTTTAATTTATTATAATATTCAATGACTTAAACTAGGCAACGTTTATGAGCAACAAAGCGATAGTCGAAGCTATTGACTCCTGTAAGTTCATTGCCAACAGGAAGTACCTACTTTCGAGACTACAGGTATTATTATTCGGCTTATCAAAAAATGATTTTAAGTTCGATTGGGTTCACTTCAATTCATACAGACAAATCACTTGAAAATTACCTTTGAAGCAAAATATAATTACAATCCTGTCCACTCAGTCGACCCGGTATTCAGATGTGAATGACCGAATTTCCGGCCAATTACCACCCCTTCTTCGCCCGGGAAATTGAAAACTCATTCACGAAATTGCCAACTAACAGCCCGAGTGCGAACAATCCTGGCGTTCGTCCTGTAAAACATTCATTCGGACACCGGGAAGCAGCAAGCGAACGCTCGACAAATTGGGTGCAGGACGAACCATGCAATTTTTGCACCTACAAGGAATGGCACTCCTTGGAAACGACCAGACCGGAAGTAATTATCGTCTACGGGGCAGCACTCATCGTAAATGCAAAATCGAATCGAATTAATGATGGCTCACTAGCACAAAATCCAAGCACATCACACCGAAAGGATAATGGGCACCCGCACTCGAAACTAAAAGATATCCCGTACAAAGGATTTAAGGAAATCTGCAAAATGAAGATGAAACAAGTCCTGTTTGTGAGATTAATTATGTTCACTTTGAGGTTATAAAAACTTCAACTTCAGACAGTACAGGATGCGAAGGGGAGCTAAAGGACATGCTAAAAAATCGAATGCGCTTAACTATGTACACTCCTCACTCACTTGTCATAGAGCGCATAGCCATTTTCCTGAAGGGGCATCGAAAGCTAACAAGAAATATTTATTTGAATGCGACGCCGTTACAATGCAGAGTGAAAAGGATCTAACAGGATGGTTGGTATGTATTACAAGTTTATGGAGATGTTTCAAAGCTTGGGTATCAAACAAGTGATCGAAAAAGTTGCTTGATATCTAGCGCTTGAAATTTATAAACCAGATTTGAACAAGTATGAAATGTATCCTTTTTCTTTAAGAAGTGAAAATCTTCAGAAGATAATAATTAACTCCTGCTTCTCGGCATGCAGACTTTTGCCCGAGTCAAACCATCTCCTCCTCTGATAAATCGCTCTTTTCATGTGTCCTTCTTGGATTTTCAGTTGTTTATTTAAGGACCTTAGTATTTACCAAAGGATGTTTATCGACATAAACGATAATACCACTTCATTATTGATTTCTCTTTTAAGTTAATTAGAGGCTGTGGAAGTAACCAATGGATAACTATTCACATTGTCTGTACCACAACAGCAAATAAAAAGGACGAATTAGAAATAACCTATGATGAAATATGAACAGTAAAAACACTTCCGATATGTATTGTAGAAAATCAAAATCTGACTTGTTGGCTTGACATCCTTCGAAGGACAGCAAATAGCATTGCGTTGCCCAGACAGTTTCAGGAATACTTGATGGTATCATTCCCCTTCATCCACACACGTCTTTTACAAATGCCATGTTTTGACGGTGATATGGCCGGGACAGTTGCCGGTGCATTTCCACCTATGTATCAGCGAGCCCTGATATGGATGAGAAAAATCATATTTGCATTCGAAGTTCGAATTTGTAGGGGGAACTCCGAAAACATTCTGTTTGACAGTTCACCGGGGAATCCATGAAAGGACATAAGTGACGTGGTCCCTCACTGTTTCTACATGGATGCTAGAAACATGGAGATACTGTGGATAAAAAAAAGTTAAAGGGACGCGGCACCTTCAATTTTCGAATTTTGAATTTTTGGCAAATGGATTTTTTTAAATGAAAACAAAAAATAACTTTATTAAACTTTACACATTGAACTATACAAAAAAATACCACCCGTCGTCTGCTACAGTTTTTTGAAGAAAATAACGCCAAATAATCAACATTAAAGCTGCTATGCAATGATCTACAAAAAAAAATTGGATATAAAATAACAAAATGGCGGCGTTTTTTCAAAAGTCGACATTTTTTACTTCTAAAAATCTGCTGAAATTTAAAAATTGAGTGCCGATTTTTTCTTCGAAATCCATTCTGAGCATCAACATGTGTAGATTAATTTGTTAAAATTTCAAAACGATCGGATAAATGGTTTATTTGAATCGTGCACACCAACTTGAAAACCGTTGTTTTTAAAAAATCGCGGTTTTGTCCTTCTGGAAACAGGCATTTTTTGTTGATGAAACAAAAATTAACCTGTTTGGGTCTTATGGGATGCGGTATGTTTGGAGAAAACCAAATACTGAATTCGATTTCAAACATACCAATCCCACAGTAAAAGACGACAGTGGAAGTATTATTTAAGGGTTGTATGCAGGGTCCTGCACCTGGAAACTTAGAAGGAATGAATGGCAGGATGGATCAAAATTATTATCTAAACATCCTCAAAACGAATATAAAACAAAATGATGAAAAAGTGGAAATTTTAAACATAATTCGGAGCATTGCCGACTTTGAGTCATTTATAACTGCTCAAAAAATTATTAAAACCCCTACTCATTCCCCAGATTTAAACCTCATAAAGCATGTATGGCATCACTTAAAAAATAAAGTTGCAATTCGAAAAGTAAAAAATAAAAACTGCTATCATTGAAGAATCATATGTGAGAATTGCATCAAAATTCAAAGTCGAAACAGCCAAATCCGATAAATGTTTTTGCATTTGAATTTAGAGGCAAGTTCGAAAACGAAAAAAAACATTAATTATTGTGTTTCTGCTTCAAGCTCAAACTCTGATGCCGATTTATTATGCAGAGAAAATGCGACACCAGATTCATCATTGCTGCAATAACCTTTCCTTTGATTCTTCCATTTCCTGGTAGTTCCATTCTGAGCTGCGGTGAAATTACAGTCATGTTCAAATATCTGAGCCTTTCTCTAAGATTCACAGCAAAAACATGTAACCACTTAATTTAAGCTTAAATATAAGTAAACATTTGAACTATTTCTAGCGACGCATCAATAAAAGGGAAATAAATGAAATCTTCGCACCCAAAATGAAATGAAAGTCTACATACAGCTTAACTTATATTTAAATAATTTTCTTGGAAGAAGTTTTTATTATTTATTTTAAAGGGTGAAATATGTTACAGATTCAAAAGTTGACGGCGCGTTTACAATTGTCAATTTGTGACTCTGATTAGAAAAGAAATTTCTGAAGACGTAAGAAAATTAATTGTCAGCCTTAAGCCGGGTCAACTGCGCGTGTTTTGTTCTACACACTACACAAAAACGTCTACAAATTTTTTTTGTGTATATACACAAAGTGTCTCCTGCTCACATATTGTTTTCTAAAACAAATCATTGTGGAAATGTGTTCGGACGAAGACGACGTACTATGAGTGTTAGCTGTGGTCGGCTTAATTCCTAAGAGAAGAAAGCGTAAAGTGCGTGTAAGGTCCTACTTACTGTCTCGAAATTTCAATATTTATATGGAGCTAAAGATAGAGGATCGATTCGGTATAGGATTTCTTAAAACAGTCCATTTTTGGTTATTTCTTTGGCTGTAACACCCATCAGCAGTGCAATTTCTTCCACGACGTCATTCCTTTTTTTTATAGGCCGATGATTGAGAATCCCATGCCGCGAGCCTTTCTCTAATAAAAGCTATCAATTGCAAATTACTACTTGAGTCCATTTTTATCTGCAACTCAACACAAAAACACATGCGTGGCCCACGGGAGTTGTCGAGAAATAATTATACCGTCCTCCTCTTAACCCGCGGGGGGACAAATGTGTAGATGTTTTCCATCGGACATGGAAAGCAAAAACACTATTGATACCATCAAAAATGAGTAGCGAAAAATGAGGGGAACAATGTTTTGTGTAGATGTTTTATGTATTGTGTAGAACAAAACACGCGCAGAAGACCTGGCTTTAGAAGTGCCACCCCAGCGTACCTGAGGATGGTGATTGATCCAATGTCGGCAGGGGGACCGAAGTGGGCTTGAGAAGGGCCCAAGTCCACGAAGCCTTACCAGGGGACAATCTGGTACCACAGGGACTGGGGCCCACGGAGGGCTATACTTCCCTCCGGTCGCGGTGAAGACCCCTATAGGGGGATGTGAACGTGGTGGCTGTGGTTTACACCCATATCGCGAGGAGAGCCCTCCATAGTCGTCATACTTCTGAGTATGGGGAATTCTGTAGCATCTTTGGGGCTCGGAGTGGAGTTGCAATTCAACCCGGTGCCGAGACCGAGAGATTGGCAGAAGTATTGATAGGCCTCGCTTCCACCAGTAAGGTCGCTGAGGAGGGCACTCAGTAGGCAAACTAGTACTTCTACAATGGTTGGAAGGGTGCGTGGTTGTCACTCAATACAAATCCGTGGCCGAAGAGACCCATGACTTTAAATCACCTTGATAGGTTGTCACGTTGAGTCCAAGGAACATTCTGACAGCCTTAGACTTGCTGACTGTAAACTCATCCACTCCTAATAAATCTGACAACTCCTGAAGCGTTTGGCATTGGTCTACAAGGAGTAACGATTCCAATTCTTTGTCTTCAAACTTTTTGGGTTGAACCGGCCGTTTCTTGTCTTCGAGCACAAAAACACCACTTTTAAAGCGACGAAACTACCTCCGACACGACTGTGCAGATAAAGCATGCGCGCCATAAATTTCCACTAAGATTCGATGACTTTTGGCCGCAATTTTCATCATATTAAAGTAATGAAGAAGTACTTCCGCAAAAGCACTTTATCTGGTACGAAATTCGACATGTTCGAGGCAATATTTAGTACTGTTGTCTACGTTACAACCAAATGACCGAAGACGGTCATTCACTATAGGTGTTAGCGGGAAGACATTGAAAACTGGAATATTGCTTCGTACACTATGGCGCCATCTTGTGTGAAACGCTCATTATTAATTCAAGTATCCAATACCCAATTGAGTACGAAGGGAAACATTTGAAGCGTCAAGTACCAAACCACAAAGTTTATAATAGATCCGACCTAGTTTCCGTTCTTCGTGTAGAATGAGAGAAAATTACACCAGGAACCACAAAAAATTTAGTCGATTCAATGCCAAACTGACTGGATTTCAAATATTCCGAAATTTGGCAGTCTATTTTCCACTATTAATACTATTTTGCGATTTCATTTCCATGGCTTGTTAATTGAAAAAGCCACTCTTATCTCGGAAACACTTCGGTCGTCGTGAAGAACTAAACTAAACATTTTTGATTAGAATTTCATAAATACTATTTTACGTTTAAAAATTGATTATTTTTTACGATTTAGCATACAAAGCAAAATCTAAATATTAGATAGAGTGGCTTTTATTGGAGACGAATTTAGTTTTTATCACATTTACAATTCGAGTGTATATAATTTTATTGTTGAATTGTATATTCAAACTTTTTTCCGCGGTCGCCTTCTTACCGATTGATCTTTTCTCGTCTTTGTGACTTTTTTTACTTGGAACATCAGAAAGTGAAACCATACAATGTGAGTATCAAAAGCAAAGATTCATTAGCGTAATGTACATCAATGAAAACGACATATGACTGTTCTATAACATTCTGTTTATTAAACATGTATATAGAGTTAAAATTCTACAATAATAGATTAACTAGTTTTGGATAGAATACAAATATATTGTAATAAAAAATAGATTCGATTAGTTTATATCTCGTCTCTTAACATTTCATTCTTACTCGCACAGTTCATTGAAATCTTTCTCTCCAACTGAACGTTTCATTCTATTTGTCATCATCATAAATATATTCTTTACACCTACATCATCCGTTTTAATCAACTTTCAATCGTTTCCTTTAATTTACAGAATATACTCTCCCTCTTATTAATTTTTACTCGTTCCTATCCGCTAATTTATTTACACTTACACATGCATCTAAGTTATTTTTTTGCTAAAATTAGAATTTATTTAAATAATGGAATATTGTTTTTAGTATTCTTAGATTTATTTGAAACGGGATTCGTTCTGCAAAATGCTAATCTGTTCAACACTCTCTGTTAGTATACTATGTACAAGTTTATGTGTCTCTTTGTGTTTCGGTCAAATAAATTCAAATTAGATAGTCTTGCATTTCAACTGGAGTTGATTTATCTTCAATAAACAATCTATTATTTTTTTCGAACGAATTTTGTAAGCTGTCCTAATCTCATTATACATCTCTATGATTCTTTTGTTCTAATCAACAACCACTGAACAATTCCTTAAGAAATAATTTTGATTATCTTTCGACACTTGCGATCACAAAAAAAATGCTAACGATTTTTCGAAGTTCGTTTAATGTTTTGTTCTCGTGGATAAGGAGGCAAACATATTTTGATCTTTGAGATTTTGTAAAATGCAAACAATTTTCTCATAAAGAGCATATCACATGGTTAAATAATTGCGCACATGGTCGTTAATCATTACGTGTTTTGTAACATTACATAACAATCATCAAAAACATGTCATGTAAGAAAAATTCAACAAAAAATGTTGTCTAGAATTTTGCAAACAGTGATTTAGTCAGATTAACCTTATTTACACGAGTTTATCATGTCATTTTGCAATACCAATTACAGCTAGTCCTGAAAGTACGACTCACAATGAATAAGGATACAATAGTTAATATTTAAGTTGATGGGTTCCAATTGAGATGCATCTTGGCATTAACTTGATTACAAACTTTATCTTTCAAAGATGCTTACAACTAATCCTCTTAAAATCATATATTTCTATTAACCTTGCCTTAATTGGCATTTAACGAAAGGAGAAATATCGAAACTTTCGTGGAGAGCACAAAGATCGGACTACAAATTAGACCACTATACCGGACTTTGTTTCATCAAATATAAAATATGTATAGAGCTTTTTACTATCAACATAACGAAAAAGCGTAAAGAGATAATTACACCTTAAAATTAACACACACATTTACCGTACGTAATTAAATGAAATCTTATTTTCAATTAGCAAGGAGGCGTGTCCAGCGCTTCCTCTAGAAATGTTTCCAGTTGCTTTTCGCCGATCAAACGGAAAAAGAACAAATGATCGAGACACTTTAAGCTGATCGAACGCAGTGCAGGTAATCGTAGTAATAATTGAGCAAAACGACCATCATCGCCAGAATGTTCAGTGCGACAGTGTTCATCCAAGCAGGCGTAGATCTGCAAAAGAAATATACACGATCAAAAAGATTTTTAAAATAAGACTGTGATAGTTGGTAGGATTTCGCGAGAGATCAATTGAGTTTATTATTTTTTGAAACTATTTTGCCTGATTGTCCAAAGTATACAACTTGAGAATTGTGTATAAAGGCTATCGTAAAACGTTATCATAAACCATCAATTCTTCTAGAAAGTTGATTCAGCAATGATTATAATTCAGTTTAGAATGTAAAATACAGTGATTTTCACACCAGACGTATTGTCCTATGTGAAAAGGCTAGCCATATACAGGCTGCGGCGATAAAATGCGGACAAAATTCAAGTTCCATTTGTAGAGGTCGTGATTGGAGTCCAAATAGCTTGATGCATGTACCAAACTTTCATAGCCTCGGAACAGTCGCAATGTTGAAATCTAGTCCGGAGCATAACCGTAAAGCCGCGATTATCGAAAGTGTTCGCGATGGGCGCTCAGCGACAGAAATCATTCGATTCTTCTGGTACCCCAAATCGATTGTGAATGATGTCGTCGCGAGATATAATGAATCGAATAAGTGCAGCGAAGGTTTTGCAGTACCCAAGAGGAAAACCCACTCGAAGAAATGCGTGGTCAGGACGCCCGAAGTCATTCAACGGGCTCATTCAAGGATCCAGGGCAGTCAATCCGTGGATGTGAGTGAAAAAATTATGCGTCGAATCGTCGAGGAGGATTTTTGCTACAAGTTTAAAACAGTTAAAGTGAGACAGATGCTTTTACTAGCCGCCAGGAAAAAACGAGTTGAACTCTGTAACCTGCTTTTGATTTCCTTAACAGACAATGTGGTCGGACGCGTTAGATTTTTTCTGACAAAAATTCTTTACTGTCAACGTGAAAATCCATCGAAGAAATGATCAATGGCTCTCCCATGACCCATGATAAAAATGTTGAGCAAAATTTCCGGCGAAAATTGACGTGCTAAGTGCTGTGCCTAGTGAGGATGACTTCATGCCCCAATATTTTTCAACAAAGAGGAAAATGTCACAAAAGAAATTTATTTGCATGTTTTGGCAAATTTAGTGAAGCCGCGGATATAAACTGTGTCGTTTAGAAAGCCGTATGTTTTTCAGCAGAACGGTGCGCCTGCCCACACAAGTCATTTGGTTCAAAATTATTTGTCCGACAACATTGACATGTTTTGGTCTAAAGAAACCTTGCTTCCCAACAGCCCAGATTCAAACTCTTTGGACTTCTATGTATGAAGCGTTGTTGAAACGGTAACCAGCAAATCCAGCCATCCAAACATCGCATCATTGAGAGCCGCCGTTGAAACGGCATTCGTTGATGTGACGCTTAAAAATGACGCATTAGAATGGGCTTGCAAACACTTCACACCGATAATGGAGGCAGCCATTCAAGCCGGGGAGGATATATTTAGGAAATTTATCATTTATGACCTTACAAAACTGTAAACTTTTCCTTTTCTGCAAAAAAATATGATTGAAAATAATCTTTCATTTGTCAGGATTTTGGCGCCGCACCCTGTATACTATCTGTGCTTTGTAAAAGAATAATTTTCACAAACTGAAAGTTGGTAAAGATGGCAGATGATGCAATTACCGCTCATTGATAGTGCAGCAATACATTAGACTTGCTTAGTATCCGTAAGAATCATAGATCGGTCGGATTAACATAATCGTAACCATAATCGTGTTATTTATGGCAGAGAAAACTCCGTCGCGAATTTACTTCTTGCTCAAGCCGTTAAATATAAGTGCAAGTTACGTTTCACTTACTAGCCAACGTTGTAGAGAAACTGGTGATGTTATTGATCGTCCGCGTTCCGTTAGAATGAAACAATCTGTTGGAACCGTTCCTAAACAAAAAATTATCGCTTGCGAAATGAATATTGGGAAGAGAACTGTTGCGCGCATAATACGTGACGATTTGCACATGAAACCATACAAAAGACTCATAGGCCACCTACTCACATATAAATTGAAAGCGGTAAGATTCGAAACAATGAAAGCGCTAAAGTGTCTGTACAGGAAAAAAATGTTTTCACGGACCAAAAAAATTTCACAATGAAGAAAAGTTAAACAACCAGAACTTTCGAATGTACGTTCGGACATCTTCTGAAGCCAAAAATAAATTTTGAAGATGAAGAATTGGAGACATTATTTGATCAAGATTCATGCCAAACATAAGAAGAACTTGCAGAGTCGTTGGGAGTGACTCAACAAGCCATTTCGAAACGATTAAAAGCAATGTGATTCATTCAAAAGCTAGGAAATTGGGTGCCATATAAATTGAAGCCGAGAGACGTCAAACGCCGTTTTTGCATGTCTGAAATGCTGCTCGCTCGCTACGAAACGAAGGCATTTCTGCATCGAATGATAACGGGTGATGAAAAGTGGATCTACTAGGATAATCCAAAGCGCAAAAAATCGTATGTCAAGCGCGGCCAACTTGCCAAATCGACGCCAAAGCGAAATATTTACGTTTCGAAGGTAGTGCTCTCTATTTGGTGGGACCAGAAGGGAGTGGTGTACTGGGAGTTGCTTTCAAGTGGTCAAACAATCAAAGGACCTCTCTGCCGAACACAATTGATACGTTTGAAGCGAGCGTTGAAGTAAAAACGGCCAGAATGGGAGACCAGACACGACGCATTGATTTTTTACCATGACAATGCTCGGCCACATTTTGAAGCATCGGTCAAAACCTACTTGGAAAATAGCGGATAAGAAAATTTGGCGCCTCCGCCTTATAGCACAGACCTTGCTCCTTCCGACTACCACTTATTTCGGTCGATGCAGAACGCTCTTACCGGCATACGATTCATTTCCGTCGAAGGAATCAAAAATTGGCTCGATTCATTTTTTGCCTCGAAAGACGAGCAATTTATTTGGAACGGAATTCTCAAATTGCCAGATTTATGGGAAAAAGTCGTAGCTTCCGATGGACAATACTTTGAATGACATGTTCTTTCAATAATTTATCTGAATAAAGCATTTCTTTTCAATAAAAATGACCGGTTTTTAAGTTGTAGACCCAATAATTGTTTGAAATTTTCGTGACAAAGACTTAAAATATAGTGTAAGGACGTGGTGACACATGTAAAAAAAACATCATAAAACAGGGAAAAATATTTGTTTGAAATCAGCTTTTTTCACGCCTTTTACTAGCCGTAAGCTAAATCGTGACTAACAATGGGTTGTAAAGTGTAATTCTGGAACTCAGCGCCGGCTCTCCCTAGGGCATCTGTTCTGTAGTTGCCAGTTACATCACTATTTTCATTTCAATCACTCTGCACAGGAACTTGTACAGTGACGAAGTTGATAACATATCTGGTGCTGACTCAGAATTATGTAAGCAAATTATCAAACACAAATGCTTTCTCGATGCCAAACCCTTTGATCGCTGATAAAATAACCCATATATTAGCTTACCTTTTCTCTGCAGATATCAACATCTTGCCGACATTTTAGGCCCCGAATATCTGTAAAATAACATTTTTCCCTTTAGATTTCTAAACATTTTGACATGGAATGCAATGCAAACCTGGATTAAATAGAATAATTCCTCGTAGACATGTCAGCTCGGCACGATCAAGATTCAATCGTTTCATTTTCACGCTCATTTCGGTTAAGATCCGATCAAATATCTGCGCAACGCCAGCTTGTATCGCACTATTGCGATGCAACGTGAAATTCGGTCCCAAACACATTTGCTGCGGTTGTCGAATGGTTGTCCTTCGATCGACGGTGCCATCTGCATTTGGTGATTCTATGTCTAAGTACTGCAAGTCGAAATATTTTTCAATGTTTATAAAGGAATCATGGTAGTTTCGGCTTGAACTTACTTCTATACTACGCCACGCAACATTGGCAATAAGTAACTCGTTCCATCCTGCCTTCAACAAAGTTACTTTATCTTCTTGCTGCAGTTGATTGAAGTGTGGGGTCCGTCGTGCGTACTCAACCATTTGGTAGAGTTGTTTGTTAACCATTTGACATAGGTGTGAAACTGCACCCTAAAATCATCCCAAAAAAAACACACACATGATATAAATTTACATGCTTGTCTTACACACTGCACGACGAGCGTCATGCGAATAAGGTAGAAAAGATAATTTATTAATGGAAATATGATACGCAACACACCTTGTAGTCATTTGGGACCATGGAGTTGGACGCTACTCGCAAATAAGGAATGGATTTGTCGCCACATCGTGCCTCGGCATAGTCTTCCGCCTCCACGAGCTTCTCAATCGTTAAATCTCGCACCGAACTGGTGGGATTCAGGTCATCATTTTTCATAGGTAATTTGGCGCCACGTTGTCGCTCCTCTTGAACAGCCTCGCGTTTCATACCACATGCCAAACATTTTTGATATCGACAGTACTGACATCGGTTTCGTTGTCGCTTATCAATCGTACAGTTTTTGTCCTCGCGACAAGCATAGGTAAGATCTTTTCGTACGGTTCGTTTGAAGAATCCTTTGCATCCTTCACAGCTAGAAATAGAGAGAGAAAAATTATAGATTATTTTTGTCAGTGATTGATATTAAGCAAGCTTTTTAGATGGGGATGGACTGATGGTGTGATATGTAAAATAAATCAAAAATCTTACTGTAAAGGATCAATATCAAAGTAAAATATTATCAGCTAAAAACTGTTGAAAATGGAATAAGTTAGCACGCAATCCTTTTTGGAACCTTTAGGAATCTTAGAGATCAATGCATGCATCTTCTAGTCATAGTTCTATGAAAGGGCGGCGGGAAGCGCATAAGTCATAAATCGAGTGAATCTGCATTGCTGCGCAAATCGATTTATCATAACTCCTCCATAACTAGCACTAATTATAAAAACAGCTCAATATAGCAAATATTGTCCAAATAATAAATGGCAAAAGTTCGTTTAAGAAACGTCTAGCAATTTTCCGCGCCTTATTGAAAAGCACATTCTATAGACATTGATGCTTACATAAAGAACGGGAGGAGCCTAGGATTTTATTGTCATTTATAATCATCTGTTCCCCAGACATGTACTAATATTCTGCATAGTCGTACAGTAAAATAAATCCAAAAACCCCACCCAAACCCACAATAACGACAATCATATTCAATAATGGCGTTTGCCATCCGAATAAAATTCGTATCTGGTACATGCAATGCGGATTCGCATGGTCAAATATTGACACAATGCATTGTGGGTACAATTTTCGAGGTTGTTCATGGAATCTCCGTGAATACAATTCATTGCGAACATCTCTAGTAGACTCTGAACACATGTGTAAGCTTTGCAATGACATTGATCTGAATTGCTAAACAAACATTGTTATAGAAATAAATTGACCTCTAAAGATGCACAATTGCATAGACGGCATACTTCGTGCATGTGTGGAGTTTGTAAAAAAAATAAACGGAAAGATGTTTTTCACAAAAATAATATTCATGTTAAATATTTTTCTCAATAATCAATCAGCGACGAATAATGTAAATAGACAATTGTTTGAAAACTGTTTTGAGGACATCATATTATCAATAGATTCTTCCTATATTTTATTGGAATTTCATACATTATTCTTTCTCAAAAAATATTTAATAGAAGATGGTAGGTAGGTAGGTTGAAGGGTGCTAAGCCGCACGGCTTCCGCTTCACTTAGGCCCCGTTGGCCCATTGTGCCCTGAAGACATGGAAAAACTACCATATTACTCCATGAACCACCCCGATTCCTTGAGGAAATCCAGGAACTGGTCCATTCTCATAACACTAAGCTCACTTAGCTTCACGAAAAAGAAAGCACCTAAGTGTTTTTTCCTATTATTCGCTAGAGCCGGACAACTGCAGAGAAGATGCTCTACAGATTCTGTCTCCTCTTCATCACCGCAGCTTCGACACAGGTCGTTCGCTGGGAGCCCTATTCTTCTTGCATGTTCACCGAAAGCCACATGACCCGTCAGTATACCCACAAGGTTTCTTATTGCACCTCTGTCTAGGGATAAAAAGCCCAGAGTGCGCTTTTTGTTATAATTTGGCCACATCTGTCTAGCGGTACAGCATGTGCCTAAATTTCTCCAGCGCCTCAATGCTAGCTCGTAGGCTGATACCTTTATATCCTGCCTAAGAACTTTCATTGAGACCCCTACCCCCATTTTCTCATGCAGGTGCGCCTCACGGGATCCCTCCCTAGCGAGCTGATCCGCTTTTACATTTCCGTGCACTTCGCTGTGCCCAGGAACCCAACACAGTTTTAAACTGTTCTTTTGAAAGATCCTCCCCAGTTCCGACCTACAGGTTTCAACTAATTTGGAGGACACTAAGACTGATTCTAGCATCCTTATGGCTGCTTTGCTGTCCACAAAGAAAGTGATGTCTTTATCGACCTCCCCTCTCTTGTTAACTTCTTTCGCAGCTCTCAAGATTGCCATTATTTCCGACTGCACAACTGTGCAGTGCACGGGGAGCTCCAACGATATACTAAGGCCCCAGTACTCAGAAAAGATTCCTGCTCCCGTGCCCGTGCTCGTTTTCGAGCCTTCCGTGTACACTGACACAGTTCCTTTGCCGGCTAGTCCCCCGCTCTCCCACTTTTCTCTTGAGGGGACGACGGTCAAGAAATTTGTTTCAAAGTCCAGTGTTGGCACTCTATAGTCCATGTTGACATAGCCTTGCTTCCCACAAAGACTTTTCAGTACTGTGGAGTGCCCATAGGGCCTTTCCCTCCAGAAGCCTCCACCCTTCAGACGCACAGCACTGGCGGCTGCCGCCTCCTTGCAGTGCAGATCTAATGGAAGAAGATCCAAAATGATCTCTAATGCAGCTGTGGGAGTAGTACGCAAAGCACCCGTTATCCCCAAGCACGCCACTCTTTGGATCTTAGTGAGTTGAGCCAGGTTACATTTCTTGCTCAGCGCCTCCCACCACACCATAGCCCCATAGGTCAGAATTGGCCTGACTATAGCTGTGTACATCCAGTGTACCACCCGTGGTTTGAGTCCCCACTTAGGCCCAAAGAGCGCCTTACACGTGAAAAAGGCTACTGTAGCCTTCCTCACTCTCTCTTCCAGATTTGCCCTCCAGGTAAGCTTATGATCTAGCACGACCCCTAAGTACCTCACCTGATTGGAGAGCGTAAGACTTTCGCCATTAAGTGTAGGCGGCCTAAAGTCTGGAATTTTACGCTTCCTTGTAAAGAGGACAAGCTCCGTCTTAGAAGGGTTCACTCCCAAGCCACACTTTGTGGTCCATCTGCTGGTTAATTCAAGGGCAAATTGCATCCATCCGACTATGACGTCGATGAATTTGCCCGGTACTATGATGGCCACGTCGTCGGCGTAAGCAGCGACCTTGAAACCCTCCCTTTCTAATTCCGACACAAGATTGTCCATTACTACCAGCCATAGTAGCGGTGAAAGAACTCCCCCTTGAGGGGTTCCCCTGTCCACGTATTTCCTGATAGTCAGGTCACCAATGGACGAGCTAACTATTCTAGTTCTGAGCAGTGTATCAATATCTTTAATAGAAGATAAAATAGTCTTTATACCTAAAGCGGGTAAGCCACTCCTTGGCTAAGGATTATATGCCTATCACTTTCACCGCCTTTCTGCTGAAATCACTGGAAAGGCTGATAGAATTTCACTTGAGAGCTGCTCTTAAACCACTCTTCAATGCGCAGCACGCATACACGAAAGGGAGATCGGTTGAAACAGCTCTCCACTGGCTCACCAGCTACATAAAGAACATACGCAAGCAATTTTTCTATATATCAAAGGTGCATCCAACAATGTCAGCAGTCATAAGGCTATTAGGAAGGCACGGAGAAAACAATGTTGATAGCAACCTGATTAGGTTCATCTTACAACTTGTAAGCAGCAGGAACATCAATTTCACACTAGGAAACAGCATCAAATGAAAACGGACCTTCAGAGGCACCCCACAAGGAACCTAGCGGTGCACAAGCTGTCAAAAATAGAAGTGACCCGGCTGCAAATTTGTCAGACATGCAGAAAGATTGAGTATTCCTTTCAACGGTTTCTGCCGAAACTGCCGATCAGAAGAAGACATTTTCTGTTCGGAAGCCCAGCCCTATCCAGGAAACGCATGCAAATTTTAGGATCGCCCTTCATGGATAGCGCCACAGAAGTAGCTAATTTAAGCATTAGCTACTTAGGCAGCTTCATACGAGAATTTAATGGTTCTGGCCATCCTGTAGGTTCTAGTGCCATCCTAATCTTTTGTGGTATCACAATGGGCCTATCGTGGCCTAAGTGAGCCAAATTTTGATGAAGAGGGCTGCCATTGCGACCAACCAACGAACCAAGAACATTCGAACTATCCATTGAACAAGCTATACACAGTCTAGCCATAAATAATGTCAGTAGTTTCAGTGTTCATAACTCAAAAACTATAAGGGATAGAAAATCGAATAAAAAAATTATTTTAAAATATAGGAAAATAGAAATCAAATGCACTAATAATTTTTCGAAATAACCGCCATTGTTATCGATACAGAGTTTAAGTCGTTTTGGAAAGTCATCAATGTATGTACGTATCGTTTCTATCGAAATTTCGGCAGTAGCTTTAACAATACTTTGTTTCAACGCCTCCAAATTTGTATGGCGCTTCTTACAAGCCTTCTTTTCGAGGATATTCTACAGCCCATAGTCCAGGGGGTTTAGATCCGGACTACCGGACGGCCAATCTTGATGAGCAATAAAGCATGAAACGTTGTTCGCAAGCCACGCTTGATTTGTATTGGCTTTGTGCGCCGGGGCAGAGTCCTGTTGAAACACCCAATGGATTCCGTCGAATAAATCATCGCTCAGAGGCTTGACTACGTTCTCTAGAATACCTTCTTGGTACATTTTGGCCGATGTTGTCACTTCTGTTTCGCAAGAATGAATTGGTGTGACGCCGTGATATGACACTCCCCACCAAACCATCACAGAAGTGGGATGATGACCTCTCTGGACCCTTGGAATCTCATCCTTGGCTTCTTACGACGTTCTGGCATACACCCTATCATTCTGCTTGTTGAACTTCTCTTCGATGGTAAAAATTTTCTCGTCTGTGAATAGGATATTTTTGTATCGATTTTTGCCGTACAAGCGCAACAGCTTTTTCGATCTTTCGCGCTTTTAATTTCTCAGTTAGAAGGTGACTGATACATCTTTTGTAAGCTCTCATGCCTAAATCATCACGAAGAATACGAGAAACCGTCCTTGGCGATATTTTCATCCCTCTAGACATGATTTTCTGCTTGTGCAAAGCATTTCGATTGATTCTCGAGCGCACCGCTTCGATATTTTTTTAACACGTACAGAACGTGGACTGCCGGTTCTAATACGGTCTACTACATCGCCAGTAGTCTTATAACGTTGAATAGTGCGATATACAAACCGTTCGCCAACTTTAAGCGGCGCGATTAGGGTGGTAATCTGCTTCGTCGTCTTCCTCGCCTTAAACAAACCGATAACAGTAACGCGCACGTGATAATCGCTCCACTGCATGGCTATACATTGTAACAACCAGTGGCGGCTCTACCTTTGGGGCTAGTGGGGCTCAGCCCCACCACTTATTGATGAGCCTATATTAGTGCAAATGTAATAAAATATCATTATAGATTTCAATATAGTTTTCATAATTTAATTTCATTTCAAAATATAATGTAGCATTTTTTTCGCCCATGCTGTAGTTTAGTTTCACATAATCTTCTTGCCACGCACTGTAGAACAATTTGTTTTTCTCTTCGACTCGCTTCGTTGTGCCTGCACCATTGAATAAGGAGAATAAGGAAGCGAAGTCACCTATGCCCGCCTGTAAGCGGTGGTGAAGCAATTTTACTACATTCAAAGCACTTGCTCTCATGAGAGTGCAAAGCAGCACACATTTTCCCTTACTCGCCCCGTGGCCCATACATTTCACCTACACTGCTGCCTAGTCACACAGCAAGGTGTACAATACATACAAATTCCCTCACGGATAGTATACCGTGGTCAAACTTGAGTGTCAAACTTAGTCCCATATGTTTCTTGTTTCGGCCATTTTTTTTGCGGAATTTCTTTGGCGGGATCGAGCGTGACTCGTAAAAGTTATAAAAAATCGCCGAAAAGGAACTATTTAGTGAAAAACTGGTGTGTAATCGCGAAACGACAGAATAATATATCGTGTTTCAGTGATTTATTGGTGAAAAAGTGGAAGATTGCTGTATAGTAAGAAGACAATGCGTTGCTCCTACTCGGGATGCAAATCTTTGTAGGGAAACAAAGCCGTCCGACTTTCTTTCTTTCAGTGAGTAAATAACATTTCACTTTGTACAAAAAGTTTTGGTTAAGTAGATATTTGTGATGTTTTCATTTAAAATTTGAAGTGCAAAGTTAAGTAATTGCATTTCCAGCCATGCTAGACTTAGTTGTCAAATTCGAGACATATGATCATCGGCAGTTCAGTGTCGGCACAATTATATCATGAAGTGGGGTTATCAACTTTTTGAATTTATTTTCAGATTTCCGAAGTCACCAAGTCGAGCCGCACAATGGCTACATATGTAAGACCTCCTCCGAAAAGCTTTCAATTAGAAATAAGTATAGCAAATTAATTCATTTTAAGGGGATGTAAATTATAACCATAATTATGTATGTTAGTCTGTTTGATTTAAGCTAATTTTATAATTATAAATGTATAAATTAGTTAAATAAATTTTTGTTGTACTTCCTGTTGTTAATTCAAGACTTTAATTTCCCAATAATTTCTTTAGGCAATATAAATTTTTGAATGAAACCCATTTGAATCAACGATTTTCACCTACGGCACTGGTGCATTTTGCGTGATTTTCTGTCTCGTTCTACGAAAGTCGAAAATTGCTTCAATTCTCTTTGCTGATTTCGCTTCCTTACTCTCCTTATTCAATGGCTACGATGGATCAGCCCGAAAGAAGAGCATTTCGATTTGAATGACTGCGTGAATTCTATGCTGAGGCGGCGGGAGTGTGTGTGTTTGAAAAAGCATATGTATACCTTACGGACGGGCTAATTCCATTCAGCCCGTTCAGTGCTTCGACAACGATTAGTCTTGGCATGGTCTGGATAATATTTTTGAACAGGCATGAGCAACATTTTTTTACGACGGGCCGAAGGCGGTGAAGGTGATGACTGTTAATGCAAAGGAAGTCTCATCAGTGTAGTGCATGGTATTAATACTTAGTGTGGCTTCGTATTGTTTGATATTTTTTAAAGTTTTGTAGTGCTTAAAATTTGTTTCAAAAAAGGGTTCTTCAGGTTATGGTATTTATGATTTTAATTAAATACATAATTAACAAAATTTTCCTTGCATGTATTAAACTTGCTAGAAGTTTGAATTTCAATTTTAGTAAAAAAAAAATTCGGTATTTTCAAAATACGAATTCGGTATAAAATTTAATTTCCAACCCGTTTTGCTCGCGTTCTTTTGAAGAAAAAGAAGAAAATTAAGCGCTTGGGATCTCATAAGCCTTCTAATTTTAAATTAAGCAGCAGCTGCGACAAAAGGTAACTTCGAAATTTTTCTACTGATTGGTTCAGTAAGAAAATTTTGAAAAGTGCGATAGGTCTAAAAGTTGTTTGGGGTGATAGTATATTGATGATAGAAAAATTCGTACCAGTAGCCCCACCATACCTAACTCCCACGAGCCGCCTCTGGTAACAACTAAACCAGATGCGTTGTTTTTTCAATAGCCCAGACATGTGGGATTACATAGACAGTGTTACCAACTTTCTGGGTGCATAATTTCTCATTTTACAGGCCAATGACAGTATTTATGGCTAGACTGTGTATAATGAAATAGAAAAGCATACAGCTCTGGATTGTGGATAAAATTCCTAAATATACAATCGTCCAAGGACTGCATGTAGGTCAAATGTTAATAATCTCATAAGAAAATCGATAAAGGACTCACCTATACACTCCGTAATGTTTTCCACTCGCTCGATCGCCACATATCGAACATAGATGCTTCGATCCGCTCAACGGATGATTTGGCGGATACTGACTTCGATTCTGTTGTCCTCCTGGTGATCCCGCCACAGATTGACTGACACCAAGACTGTTGTTGAGTGTTCCGAACGGCCCAGGACTTCCAGGTCCCGGTGAAAAGCTGCCTGTACTGTTGCCATTCAGCATAGATATGTCCGGTTTAATTTCTTGTGGTGATATTGGCCCTAAGTGGCCGAATGTTTGATCTGAAAGAGAACGTTATGAAAATTATTAATTGTGATATATATGTATAACGTATTGCATAGTAGTATCGTAAAACCTGTTATTATTTCGATAGGACAAAAAAATATCTGTCTATGACAAAATGAAGGCCATTTACTCATTTATTTCACTAAATTTCATCTTACATGCTAGCTAGTAGTGCAATAACAGAACAAAAATGTTCTATTAGAGAAAATAGTAGTAGACTTTACAAATTGTATCTGAAGTTTTCGCTTCAAACTAAGAAAACTGTGAGGAAACGAAACTACATAGTTTTGGCTCCATTCGTAATTCCGACAATAAATGGGTTTAAAACTACGTAGTTGGTTTACGAGATAACAGCAAAATACTTTAATCCAAGATGGGCACATTTTATTTATTTTACACACTGTGTAAAACTCGCATAAAACATATTTATACTAAATACAATGCTTCCACACGCATGTTTGTGGTTGCTCCACTCTTTTTACATCTCGTCGTCGTTTGTTCTTCCGTTTTTGGTAGCCAATTAAAAAAAACAGAAAAATTTAAAAAATTTACAATTTTGCCGAAACTGAAAGTGGCTCTGTCAGTTTTCACTCATTTTCACAACCAAAAATTCATTTAGCCTATCCTCAAACCGCAACGCATTCCTACAATGTGATCTTTTCGATTTTAGCCTCAAAATGCACTTTTCTATTTATTCTTCACACAAACCAGAGTGTAGAAATTTTGTTTGCGAAGAAAATTAATAATTTATCTCGACTATAAGCGACGTAAGCTCTTTCATCATGTGTTCAAAAATGTTATCCTCCAGAATGATTTTGAACGAAATCACGCATCAAAAGAAGATTGTAATCGCTTTTGCCATGTGCAATAGATGTCGCTAGTTGGTATTTTCGAATTCACCACTCTGTTTGACACAATATGCCAAGGTAATGCAGTGCACCTCATATGTACTTTCGAGGTAGTGTAAATAGCCTATAAACTGCAGACCAATATGATTTCCAGAGACACGTGACATCGTCGAGTGGAAAAAAGTTCAAATCCTGGTATAGGGTTCCACGAATAACTTATCTGTTCTAGCGGAGCGTTAAGGAATACGATCTTCTAAACAGTCAGCTAGGTTAACATGGAATTGCCGTTGACATGATGATAAAGCCGGAACAGAAAACATTTATCCAAGTGAAGTTTTCGGGATTTCAAGGTTACAAGCTGCAACCGACTCCAACCTTCTTATATCATCATCCGTTTGAAAATTTCAAAGGCATTTTTGAAACTTACTATCTTGATTTTTTTAGGAAGAATCGCAGGATATATGATTGAGACATCAAAATGCACAAGATATTACAATTGAAATTTATCAGTCAACAATTTAGGAACAATCGTACCTGCCTTTACTTTCAAAATTCAAAATAAGCACGGAAACGAGAACATAACCAAATTGTGATACAAAATGCAGCGAAAGATGTCAAATATCTTTTGAGACTATTATCAACGAGAACACTATAGATGTATAGTGGAATGCACTACTATTAGGATTCATCAGGAAAAGCATGCAGCAGAAAAAAATGCTGGGGGTCCCTAGTAATATTTATGTTGCAAGAACAGTTAAACCTCGATGATCCGAGGTTTCCTTCTTAACAAGATTTACAACTCAGGACGAAATTTAGGCGTTCAATGAGCTGAATTCAAGCAGCAGTAGTTTTTCAAAAATTAAAACAATAAAATGTCCATTTACATTACCACCAAAAAATGCGATTATGATTTGACGATCTTAAAACACTGAGAGTCAACGTGGCGGAATCTTTCGAGATTACTTAGACTACTGGAATAGTTCATACAATTGATTTTAAAGCATGGATCTCTACGAAAACAGTCAAACTTTGCAAAGATTCAATCGATACATCCAACAAGTTTACAAGGAGTCATTGGCACAATGATCGGTTGTGAAGAGAATACAAGAGCCCTTTCGCTGTTTTAAAGTGTACGAGGCCACGTGAAGCGTACTCCCAGGCAGGGTCAGGGACCGAGCAGACGAAGATGAGCAGTTGTCACACGAACTTGATCAAAATTGGTTGAGGATCATTGATATCTCATATCAACAAAACAAGCGAAATATTCTCTCCAGTCCTCTTTCATTACTGAATAGATCTCGATCTCCTTCTCGGACGCCAAAGTTGAGCCTTTCTTGCCGCTAGCCTAGCAAAGATTTCTTCAATGCCAGACTGATCGAACACGTCCCGTTCAAGAGTGCCACGAAAACATCACCAATTGGCCGCCGTGGAACGCAGTTTACGCGAAAGGGAAACAAAATATCGATTCATCAGGATGGCAAACGTCAAGAGGTCAAATGTCAGATGGTCGCCATATTCACCACACGAAGGAGGGCGCCTCTAAATGACAATATTATATGTTGCTGCCAAGGTTACGGTCAGTCAACTTCACGACGAACGTTAACTGGAATTGATAAAAGGGAGTGATTGATCCCGCTCGCATTCATTTTTCTGTGTGCTGGCGACGGACACAGAACTCAACGCAGATGTTTTCGGTGAGACGGACAGATCTGAAACAGACGGCAAAAGACAATCTTGACAAGACAACGAATAAGTGCGGAGCAGTGACAGACGAAAAGCACGACGATGGAGCAGCGGCGGCGGCGGTGTTGGTCAAACAAGAATAAAAGTTAGTGAATGGAGAGATGTCTATTTATTTCAGCTGACGTGAAAGGTTTTTGTTTTCCTTTGAAATTCGATCACTTGCTGTTTTCTGGGTATCAAATGATAAAGTGGTTCCAATTGCTTGGGAACGTTTTCTGTACCAGCGTTGAAATCAAGGGTCGAAAACTCTTCCCAATTCGTGTCGGTACAAGGATAATCACGAAGCACGAATTGAGGGGCGCTCAAACAACCATCCATTGAAATTAATGGAAAAATAAATTAAGACCTATTTGAAGCTGATTTTTCAATTGAACCCTAATTGAGTTCGATTTTTTTTAAAGTTCACGTTTTTGATGACATATTGTTCGATGGATTCAAAAACTTCAACTATCGAAATACATTTTTAATGGCAACATTGACAGCAAAAATGCTTTTGATATGATTTTGCCTAAATCATATTCCCAAGGTGCTTTTGAAATGCATGGAAAAATACAAGATTTTGAAACCAGGGAAAGTCAAAATTATGGTGTCAAAAGTATGTATTTTTGACGGTGTTTATTAACATCAACATTTTTTTAGATACATTTAAAACAATACAGTCGAAAGTTTCATATTTCTTTGGGAAATAATAAAAGTTTTTAAATGGCAAATTCTTTAAATTTCATGCTTTATTGTATTATATTGATAATCCAGTAATGAGTAAAATTCACTAATTTCAAAATTTTAATTTTTTAATTGAATTTCGATTTGCCGCTGGACTGAATAAAATGTTTGATCATTTTTTATATTCAAACTACGTGAAACATTTTAGGAAAATAATAACTGAAGCAGTTATATTGACACTAAGTAAATCTAATCACTGAAAGATTGATGTTTCAATAAAATGGAAACATACGAGTATTAGCTTTTTTATCTACGCTTCCACAAATCTACTTTACAAATAATCACATCAGAATATCAAGTTTAATTATCAATTGTATGTAATTTAATCATTTGGATAATAGTAAGACATCGATTTAATTACAAACTACATTCTCGTATGAATGGTTACAGAACAAGGCACTATATTATGATGAAATCCTTCATGCGCGATTATATCAATTGTGCAACAAACATGTCCCTGAAATCGAACTGAATCAATAAGCAGGAAGCATGTGAAGTGGAACGCAAGATAGCACTTCTTTGGCGCTAATCTAATTATGCATTCCACGAGAATGGAATGTATCTACTGGCGATCGACTTGATTGCATGTATCAATCTTAATGACTCAATTGTTATGCTGTTCGTACTGAGACAAATAATGCAGAATTCTTTAACAATAAATAATACAACAATGTCTTTGTATTGCTTGGTGAGTATGTAGTACGAAACATGTAATTTTTTTGAAGCGCAAAACTCCAAGTTTAATTGGACAATTTATTTCATTATAGAAATTCTTATTGCAAAAAAATCTTTTTTCAACAATTCTATGGCATCTGGTGCAGATTTTTCCTTAAAATGATATTGTTTTGTTTTTATCAATAAATTAAGCTAAATTTTTGAAGTGGGTGTGAATCATTTATCACAATCATGATGGTATCCAAGTTCTGGAAACGAAAAACTCTTCATTTCATGTACAAATTGTGTTAGCCAAGTTTTAAACCAAGCACAAAAATAGTGGACGCATTGCCTAACTAGATATACACGAAGTTTCAAACCATAGAATTCTAAGTTTTTGTAGGCAGTAGAAAACTACTTCTTTATTTAAAATAAAAGGACACTTTTAAGGTACCAGTCCACTGCAGTGGCGAGGGGTGAAAAATTACTGAGGGGAAGCCGCTTACTATTTGAGAAGCCGGGAGCGCTACCGGCTTTTTGATTCGTTTCCATATCCTATTGAGGAAAACCGAGCTGCCATTCCAACAAACGGGAGTTGAATGCCCACGGCACCTTAAATTATTGGTGAATTCGAGACTCGGAAAGCTTTGCTGCAACACTTACAGATGTTGATCGCTTTGCTGGCTATTATGGAACTATAAGGATGTGTAGAATGAAGAGAATGGAGTATGATGGAATAAACACTGAGATCAAGTGGAACGATTGTGCATGTTTACAGTGATGCATGCAAGTAAATAAACACTTCATTCCCTTATAAAACTGAAGTGTTAGACATTTTTGAAACATATTTGGAAAGGGAAGCCGAAGGGAATCGGCTTATATGAACGCCTCGCCACTGATCCACTTTAGAAGGCGAAAAAGACAATTTTCCAAGCATTTGTTTCTCATAAACTTTATTATACTTAGTCGTGCCATAAATTCTGTCACACAATTTCAAATGCGCGATTTCTCAGAAATCACCCTGGAACTGTACCGATATGTCACAATTTATAACAAATAAACTGTACGACGTAATATTCCGATCAGTTTGGTAACAGTTTTTGACTAGCAATCGTGAAATGAAGGTGTTTGTTAAACCTTTATCGTTCACTCTCTTCGGTGGACAACATTGGGTCTTCCAGCAAGACTCTGCTCCTGCTCACAAAGCAAAGAGCACACAGGAGTGGCTACGCAACAACATTCCTGCTTTTATTGCACAAGAAGATTGGCCATCCGGGAGCCCAGACTTAAATCCGCTGGATCATGCTTTGTGGACAGAGTTAGAGAACAAGGCCTGTAGAACACCCCACCGTAATTTGGACAGTCTGAAAAAATCCTTGGTGAAAGCAGCAAATGAAATGTCGTTGGATACCGTGCGTGCCGCTATAGACCAGTGACCAAAACGTTTAAAAACTTGCATAAAAGCAAAAGGAGGTCATTTCGAATAAGGTTAATATTATTTAATAAATAATACCTTTCTTTGAAATAAACATATTATCTTTTATTTCTTAGATTTCATGCTACTTTAAAGTTGTGACAGAATTTATGGCACGACTAAGTATATTGGTGTTAATCTTTTTTTATATTATTATTTCATCTCTCACTCATTATTTCATTCCCATTCATTAAATTAAGCTCTGAAAAAATCTTTACTACACGGCAGACAGATAATCTATGGATTGGGTGATCTGAAACGAAAAATTTCAACGGCACTTCAAAACGCAAGGTTTTTTACACCGTAATCCACCACCGTTTTTTTTAAAAAAAAAAACAATTAAAAAAAACGACGTATGTGTCAAAAATCGACCGTTTTTTCGTAGTTTTTTTACCGCTAAAATTTTTATTTTTCAAGTTTTTGCTAATTACGGTGTAATAATCTCTAACAAATAAAACACATGAAAGTTTTTGAAAATCGTATCGGTAGATCCGCAGATTATCTGTCTGCCATGTTGAAAAACGTTGTTTTGCGTAAAACGTGTTTAAAGTTTTTGTTCCATTTCGATGACAAACATTTTATGAAATATGAAAAATTAGACATTTTTTCAAAAACACACAATTGACATGTGGAAGTCTGGGCTGGACACATGCAATAAAGTCGCAAATATAATGTATATAGGAGAAACTGGTATTTTAGAGAAGGGGAATGAAAGAGACGCTACGCGGCCAACAACTGATCAAACATCTGCATTTATACATTAAACTTTAAAATTTCGAAAAAAAAATTCTGTAGGTCATTTTTGAAGTTCTAGCGAGGCGAAAAATGAAAAACAAAATATCCATTTTTGGAAATTTATAAAGTGGACTAGTATCTTAAAGCAATAGTCATTTGCTTAGCCTTAACAGTTTTTATTTTATTTTGATTTAAATAATGAGCATGATTTTGTAAAATATTTGTTAAAGGTTAAGATTATGACCTCCACCCCCGAAGGGGATGCGAGTAAAGGGAATCGAAAGAGAGGATTTCCCTACAACGATGGTATAAAAAGTTCAGGCCGGTCACGGCCCAATAAGAAGTTACGGGGCTCCTTCATTAAAAAAATAGTCATTTTGCCTATTCTCAGAGATCATATGAAACCGTAAAATTGATCTGGGAAATGATTTTTGGACTTGTTTGGAAGACGAAAATATTGAAAAATTAATTTATTTTTGCAAAATATAAATAAAAAAAATATATATATATATAAAAAAAGGTAAGCGGACCCGTGAAGGCGGGGTTCAAAATGTGTGTCCAAAGTGTTACTCTTATTTATATTACATTTATGGTAAAAATTACATCCACCAAATTTTTTTTACTTTTTTTTAAATATATTTTTGTATTTTTTTTAAATTTTTTTGTAAAAAATATATTTTTTAATAGTTTCAACTTCTAAACAAGTTTGAAAATCACTTCCCAGATCAATTTTACGGTTTCATATGATCTCTGGGAATAGGCAAAATGACTATTTTTTGTGGAGGAATCCCCGTAACTTCTTATAGGGCCGTGAACATTTTATGCCATAGTAGTAGGGAACCCCCTACTCGCACTCCTTTGGGGGAAAGGGCGATGATCTTAATCTTTACCAAATGTTTTTATGTACTACGAAAAATTTCTACAAATCCTACGAAAAACCTACTAAAATTTAAAATAAATGCAAATTTAAAATACATTAAAAAATATTTGAATAATCGAAATAAAAAAAATCAACAAATTTAACCCTTTCAAACAAATTCGCAAAACCAAATTTTATTCTGATTTTTTTTCGAGTACAGAATATGTACCACTTTTTCTAGTTGGTAAGATTGGCTTACCACGCAAATAAATTCCTACGTACGACCAACTTATGGACGTCGAATAAATCGCGATTCAAAAAAAAAAACACGAACCGCGATATTTGCGTTGATTCTTCCCAAGGTCATTCGGTGCTTTCATACCTCGCATTTTTGCTACTCCGGCTTCCATTTCGCGGTGAAGTGTTGCGACGCAATATTATTTTGATAATCCGGTTAATGGTAGGCATTGTTTTATGTTTTCGTTCTCGCAGTAACGTGGTCTTCTGCTTCGCATGAAAGTATCTTCTTTTTCCTGAATATTTTTGGCCCGGCATGAAATGTCTACGTAATTTTTAATTAGATAATTTCGCTGATTGTATGTGGACACATATCAGCGAAAGATGGGACGCGAGCTTAAGATGGAATTGCTTTTAGTATAGTACGAGTATCCATTGTAAGCGGTATGTCCACATGGTAATTAGGAGGTGTGAAATATTATCATACTTGATTACTTTGCACGTGAAAAGTTATTTAGGTGTGATTAGAATATTTTTTTGGGGGGTGTTTACCTATTTTATACGCGTCGAATATTTCAGATAGCGAGAGAAATTGAAATTATTTAAGTAATTCCTAAAGTCAACAGATACATAAATAGAAATGTTAAACAGATATTTTTTTCCTTCATTTCGATGAAAAAGACAATGTGGAACTCAACTATATTTGTGGTTCGTTTAGTATACAGCACATTTAATTGCTCAAAATCCTTTTCCGAAATAACTTAATGCAATTGCAATGATTGTTGAATTTAAACATTAATTTTATGTCACTTGAGATGGGCAGAGATTAATGTTTCATCAATGATAATAACTGAAGAGCTGTGTGGATGAATATGTAATGAGAATTTTCAGTTTTGGAAAGACCTTGGGGTGTGGTATATCTTGTGCTGGCTGCCATGCAATGCCAATACTTAAAACATCACCAATCCTAAACTCGGTTCAGCTCATCTCGTACAGCTACTAATGACTGTTAAACTTTCAGGCCGAATACCTCGAAACTATAAAAAAAGCTACAAAACTTTTTCTTCCACTAAGCTCT
Source organism: Oxycera nigricornis (assembly GCA_963942545.1). Classification (NCBI taxonomy): domain Eukaryota; kingdom Metazoa; phylum Arthropoda; class Insecta; order Diptera; family Stratiomyidae; genus Oxycera; species Oxycera nigricornis. Next base: position 24,718,614 of record OZ012662.1, on the reverse strand, counting down.
TCAATTCACGCTGAACTTTTGAAGCCAAGGTGCAATTTATTTGGAATTTAACCCGTTTAAAAATCACTTATATTTATAATTTGTTAAAATTGAGAGTACTCAATCTCAGTAGACTTTTATATGAGTCAGAAATATTCAAGCATTTTCTTTTGAATTAATAATGAAGTGCCTAAGAATTTAGCCTAAAGACAGTTCAAAAAATAACAAACAGAAAGGGAGCACAAAAAATAAAATATAAATAAAATATCGATAGTTCCTAAAAGAAGCGTTCATTTATTACGTAAAGTTCACAATTATTGAATTTTCGAATTCATGGAAAGGTTTCCGCTTGAAATTACATATGTTGACGAATTCTACGCGAGTTGATATCTTCTAATCACAGCGCGTACTGGCCCGTGATATTACGCGCCGTGGGAAGCTAAAATTAGATTTCGGATTCAGATTTTCCAATTTGTTTTTGAATTAAGATTTGTAATTGAAAATTTATTTTCTGCTATACATTGAATATTATTTTGATTCTGTCTTTAAAAGAATAAATAGTTTTTATTTTTTTATTCCTAAATAAAAAGCATTGGAAGTTAAAATTTTTGTAATGTTCTACAAGAATTTCAAAATGATGTTGATTGGGAAAAATAAATTTCAATTCTTGAAATCACAACGAATGCATATATGTATATGACATTTTCGCGCCTTAGATAATTGAGGGGTCCCTCTAATAAGATTCTATCCAAACTTTGGCAACTTATCAGTAACAAGACAAAATTCTGTGCCTTTAGAAAGCCTTTTAGTAATCTATTTAACATTTAATCTAAACAAACTTGGTCGGAAAGATTTTATACATAATGCAAAGTCATTTTATTTAATTTTGTAGAAAGAACCTTTTTAAAGGAAGCCTTTTAACACTTTTGTTTATCCTAGATCAAAATTTTAGGGGAATTTTTTTTCATGTCGTGTTCGGCAGATAACTCAATCGTTGTGTTTCCACTTTAAATTTTCAATTAACTTTTTTTTACAAAGGAAAAGAGCTTCAGCTGCATATGAAAGGAAATGGTCTCTTAAAAACTGCTGTACTTGCTCTCTTTCTCGCACGCAGTCGATGGAAGCATACAGTGCAGATGAATGATGAAATAACCTCAAATGGTGGTTTAAGATTTTTGTGCGGAAAAAAAACCGACGGGAGAATTTGGTATGAATGCAATGTGAGAAAGATTGGCGATAAAACCGCTAAATAGTGTAGAGCTTGAGTTGCGCGATATATAGGTTTCTTCTCCTTCGGATAAGTGAATATCAAATTTTTTGAGAAGAAAATGTAAAATTGGTGTGTGCTGAGAGTCACGTGGAGTTGAAGGAAGGAAGGAAGGAAGGTTTGTTTGAATTGTTGTATTATTCTCATAATTTCGGGAAGTATACTTTATGAATGATATATTACCAAAATTTTGTATCAGATTTTGACGCATAGAAAATCCAATTGAAAGTATCAGAATAATAATTTGAAGTTTAGTTTTAAAAATACTATGCGGTAATGCCTTTTGATCATAGCATAAGCGTGAAAAAAGTACAGGCTCTTAAGGAGGCCTCATACTCTTCTAGCGTGAGGTCCATGGCTGGTTCCATGACGGTGTATGGAGATATTTGAAGATTATCCCGAATTATGATTGCAGGCAAATAGTATATCTGGAGGAATTTTATTTTTGCGATATCATCGATGACGATGCTGCATTCAGCTGCATGAACGTTTTGTTAACGAAAAAATTAATAAAATCAGACTTTTTAAATTTTATTTAGTATCAGTCAAGAGATCTCGTTCGATATAAGGTTGAAACAGAAATGTCTTGTCTAAACAATATAAAATGAATTTTCAAAAATGAACTTGGATTTTAAAATGGAATAAATGTTTCTTTTAACAATCTCCTAGACAGTGTGGCAGTATGGTGTGGGTGAGACTTCCGGCTGGAGTCTATTCTATCTTTTCTTTTCTATCTTCTCGTCCACAGCTCGATAAGCTAGTCAATTAAATAAAATATTACATGGAACTGTCACTATGTGATCGACTTTCTGTCATTCTTTTCGGGACGCATCATCCTATCCAGTGACGATTGAAATAAATGATACTTGTTTAATTGAATAATTTTATCTTAATTATAATTAGCTAAACTGTTCACAGATTGTCAATAATAATTCCCTTGTTTTTTTTCCTTTCAAATCGTTGGCTTTTTTAGTTACCAGGCTAACGTGCTAACCTCTGAAACAATGTCATATATGTGTGAAATGTAGGTGTGACTCCTGGGTGCAGTCCGTTCTATCCTTTTTACCTATCTTCTCAACCCACAACTAGTGTGGTAGTCGGTTCAAGCAACATATTACACAGAATCGCCACTATACGGTGCATTTCTTCGCGAGATGCATCGGACTTCCGGTTGAATTATTTTTGCATATACATATGTATACATACAAATGTTTTTATATTAATAGAAATATATTCACTCCCGCAGACCACAGTTGAAAGCCGCACCAATTTGAGCGTTTTTCACTCGGAAGTCCATGAGATGATGCATCCCGCGAAGAATGGAACCGCATAGTAACGGTTTCATGTAATATGTTACTTAAAGCGAATATCATGAAGTCGACCGAATAGTGGCTTGTAATATGTTGATTGAACCGACTAGCTTATAATTTTTAAAATTAGTTTTTGACTGAAATTTTTCGGATCATTTTCATTCCATAAGAATAGAGAACCTTGGACTTAAATTCTTACAATCAATGGAAAGATGATTTCAAAAAAGATTCAATCACAATAAAAAACAGAATTTGAATTTTCACTCAAGTCCTTTATACCTGACACCAGAGAAATTATACCTAAAAAAACTCAATTCTCCGCACTTTCACGATAAAAATAATTTTAAAGTCAAATTTTTGCAAATAATTTTGCCATAGCCATTATTCAGATTGGGTTTGTGTTGGCTCACAGCTGAATCACCTGCCGATATTCTTATTTTGTCAACTAATTAATATGCAAGCAGATAAATTTTCTACGCCGTAACAATGACTGCACAAATTACATATGGTTTGTACGCTTTATTGCGACAGATGGTGTCTATACGTCTTGGTACAATTCTCGCGTGAGCTAAGAGAATTTTTGAAGGTGGTTCTTTATAAACGATTTTTAACCTTTCAAGGTGAAAACATTTTTTTTTGTTTTTTTTTGAAACCTGAAAAATTGATTCAATTCGATCATCAACTTATTTCGTTTGCAGCGAAAATTGACGAAAATTTTAAACAAAATTTTAAGTTGTGCAAGTTTTTAAGTTTTAATTTAAGTATTAAGTAAAATATTCCAACTCAATTTAAACGTTAGGAGGGGAGAAAATCAAGAATAACATATCCAACGTACAGGAATCAATCAAAATCCAATCTCACATGAATGTGTGATAGCAATCAATTCAAATTCAATAGACTAAGCCCAGCAATCCATCCATCTTGGTTACCTTCAATTTCAATTCAAAACATAAAAATGATTTTTTGCTATTCCCATCAAAACGCGTCATCTGTCTCCATATCGTTTTTCGCGCACGCGAATTACACCCTTTCATAAAGGACAATTTCAGCAGACTTGTAGTCATTCATATGTATGTATATATTACGGTGGAAAATCAAGGGCAAACATTGTCGGGGAAATAGTGACGAAACGACAGCAAATTCACTCATATAGAATGAAAAAGAATTTCGAAGGACGGTGAAATTTTCGTACCACATCTTGCGAAAACGTGGCGTCCCTGACCCAAGGCAATGGAATTTACTGCAAGGAGTACTGTTAAAGTTTCAAGGCTACTTGCCATCCCAACACCCACCTGATGGAAAAATAATTGATTTTTGCCAATGCTGTTCCGTCCATCTTTGGAGAAAATTGGTGAGATAAGGGTTGGGATCTACTTCCGGGCATTTGTACTGATAAAGTTCTTTATTACTAATGGATGTTAGAAGACGAGGTTTCCCGTTATAATTAGTCAATGAGGATTTTCTTTGGCGACTATGAAGCAATTATTAAAATGAAGATTAATGAAGTTTGAATGATTTCCATCTGACTATTGGGTTTTGTCTCCAAATTAATGCAAATTGAACGGTTCCGAATTACACATAATTCGTTGTTTTCGCGTCAAATCTATTTAGTTTTAATCCCTCGAATTGTGACCAGTTTTTTGACTAATGATATTATGCTATGTAGAAACAATAGAGAATTTTTTTTAAAATAATAATTTCAACAGCAAAACTGATGAGACATAAATTAGGAACCCGTTTTTACTGGCTAGACAGTTCAAGCGAAAACTAAAAAACCTGCTGCATCACACCTACAATATGTTTGCCTCGAAAGGACATCAAGTTAATCCAACAGAATCCTTCGATAATTAACAGACAAATCCATAAAAACAGGCATTGTAGGTTTTCATCCCACACATAAAAGCGGGCTAGGTGCTACAGACGCCTTTATTACCATTTTATGTGCACACGTCCAAAGCCTTTCTCTCCCAGTTGAATTGATTTTCTACTGTTAACATGTCTCACAGCCAATAGCTGAGCTTGTTCTAGGCATGTCGTGGGTGCAACCTTGACCTAATCAAACATGCTCTTCGAATTCCATTCAATGCTATCTTTGCTCTATTTTACCACACTCTCAAAACATTGTTTGCTGCCCGTCTACAGAATGTCCAATAATCCTTCAAGAAAATGGCTTGCTTCCAATCACAACCTTGGATCGGTTCTGTCGGCCACCCACTTCTTTGCAGTACACGCGTAGCTAAACGACACCATAGTGATGGGAAGGATAACGTGGATTATATGGGGGCATCGAAGTCGAATGCTAGTAAGAGTCCCTGGGCAAGGCCAAGGCAAAACTACACAAACAAGCATGAAATTGTTTCTCAACGAGAAGTCAACATACCCTACTTTGAATGAAGGGATGTTTGCTATTGGTTTAGTAAAAAAAAGATTGTGATGGATTGAATGAATAGCAACAAAAATTCGGAACTCCTCAAAAACACACTCAAGATTCTTGTAATCTGAGATGTTGTTTATTGCCAACAGGGAGAGTTCTTGGGATGATGGAAGCGTGTGGTTAATCCAGGACAGCTATACATAATTTGAGCCGCATTATCAACAACAAAAATAATTGGGATATATTCTAAGATGCGGATATAGAAAAATTAAGCTTTTAATGGCAGCACGTCGAAACAATTTCTTGAAATGTTCGTTTCAATGGGATCCTAACGAGGATATACGAAATATAAAGAACAAAATAATCGTATTACGTGATTGTTTTTCCAAATTTTTCCTTATAAATGGAAAACGATCAAACGTCATAGGTCGGCAGTCTATTTGAAGGTACATCTTACAATTAGGGCAGCGTTAATAAACAGATTATTCTGCAAGCAAGTAAATTTACCGCTTTCTTCCTAAACTACTTCTAAAAAAGCTTTCGGAAGTATATAGAGGAAGTGCAGCATATTTGGAATACTGCAGGTAACTTATTCAGATATCTAAATTAGTAGAAACGCTATCTGTGCTTTTTTCCCATAAACATAATGTCGTATGACATACAAAGCCATTAAGTACTAAAAACAGCGCGCCAACATGATATTCCTGCTGTTGGCCACACTGGAACGAGACCTCAACTTAGAAAACATTTTTGGTAAGAATGGAATCATTAACATCGTTTACAATAGTAAGTAATATCTTCATTGTTATTATTTAAACTGTTAAGTGGTCTTATTAGTTTATGATATTATTTTGATTTTGTGAATATTTCTTGAATTAAAATTATGACGTGGAATTTAACGTCAGGATGCCATGTTGTTAATGTGAATTACCGACAGTGAACATAATTTGGAATATTCCAAATTGTATGCATATTTTTTGAGTGGATGTTAATTCTTTTTTTAGAAATGCCAAACGTCCCCAAATATAAGAAGAGAAAGAGGTGGGAGAAGGAAGAAATGTGCTCTGCTATTGCCACTGTTCGAGAAAAAAGAATGGGATACTTTCCCTCCTGCGCGCATATTTAACGTTGATGAGAGTGGTCTCTCTATAGTCCAGAGTAAAATACCCAAAATCATAGCGCGAAAAGGGAAGAAACAAATCGGAGCAATGACTTCAGCCGAAACGGGGGCCTTAATAACTATTGTCGTCTGTATTTAGCCCTGCAGGAATATTTGTTCCTCCGATGATAATATTTCCGCGTAAATATATGTCTGATGCTTTAATGAGAGCAGCACCAGTTGGTTCCACATCCTTCGGGTTGGATCCAAACTCCTTCGGGTTGGATCCAAACTCATTTGTTTACGCAATGGTTTCAACACTTTGTAGAAAATGTACAACCAACAGAGGCATCACCAGTGCTCATGATACTCGATGGTCATTACAGTCATACGAAGAATATAGAGTTGATAGATCTTGCAAAACAGCATCATGTGACGATCCTCTCACTGCCACCTCATTGTACGCATAAAGTTCAACCGCTCGACCGCACTTTCATGGGACTCTTCAAATCTTATTATAGTGAAGAAGTTCGAGTGTTTCTCAGAGAAACCAATAGACCTTTAACACCATATGATGTTGTTGAGCTATTTGGGAAAGCCTACATCAAGTGCCAAACTGGAGGAATTGCTGCAAATGGTTTCAGAGTTGGTGGCATATACCCATTTAATCGAAATGTATTTACGGAAGCCGATTACATAGCCGCTGCTTTAGCTTTTGAAGAGGATCAAAACCTTCAAACTATTCCAACGAAGCTGACCCGACCCGTGGATGTTCCTCTTCGAATAGAAAATTTCGATGAAACTGAGGCAGGATCGTCAAGTATCAAGACAGGAACTCAATCTCTTGTTTTTGCCTCTCATATTTCTCCCGTGCCCACAGCAAAAAAGAAAATTAGCAATAGAGGCCGTAAGTCAGCTAGATCGGCAATAATTTCAAGTTCTCCTTATAAGGACCTAGAGAATGTCCAATTTAAAAAGTCTAGTAAGGAGAACGCAGCACAAAAAAAATAATTAGAGGAAAAGGCAAGAAGAAAGTAGCAAGGAAGACAAACAAAACGATGACAGAAATTGAATCTTCAGAATCGCATCTGGATACAATCTCTGAAAATAATACAGACTCGTCTGACGATGTAGTACAGTGCTTTCTGTGTGAGCTGTGAGTTCACGCTGCTTGCGGTAGTTATGAGTCTGGTGTGCATATCTGTTATTACTGTAAGAATGATAACTAACAATAGTAAACTGTAAGTTCAAACTAAACACTCTCTCTCCCTCTCTTTCTCTCTCTCTCTCTCTCTATATATATATATACATATATATATACATATACATATATAGCGTATCCCATAATGACCGCACACGGAGAGTGTCACACAACTCCTCATGCAATTTCCAGCAAAAAATATTTGGTAACATTTTGCCGAGATCTTAACACTTTAGCTGCTACAGTCATTTACATTTTTCTTAAAAATTGCTTGACTTGCGTTACTAAAAACACCATATCTCAAAAACTACGTTGGCTAAACAGTCAAAAAAAAACTCCACTTTATTATTACAAATAAGTTCCATACTAATCAAATTAACATTGGAATTGTTATAGCCTTTTAAAATTAGATTTTTGTTTTTTTTATAATTTTTTTTATTCTAACCACTTCATCTTAAATTTTTATATGCACAATTTTTTGTCCTGTCACACAAAAAGTTTTCATATTCTCTGGTGATCAAATCTTGTGAACATTATTTCATTATAAATTTTAAATAGTTACAGTAGTTTGAATGTAGCAAGGCAGGGTTTTTTCTGCATCGAAATTTCACTTTTTACATTAACTAACGCGTAAAAATTTTTCACGCTTCGCTCTCCATGTAAAAAATTATACTTTTTATCAGGTTCATTAGTGTCTGTATACAATGTTTGATACCTAAATTAATTTTTTGTGGCCTACGTACGATTATAGTGACCCTAGAAAGGATTTAATTGCTTTCTAATGACCTCTTAATTATCCTTAAAAAGTCAACTTTTCATAGCAAAATGTATTCTACTAGCGAATACTTTGAAGCATCCAGGAAAGTATGTCGACTCATTATCGCATTCGCTCACTTTCGACTCATATATTTACTATCAGTCAGAAGTCCGCATGTCCTCAATGAGTGCGAAAGAGCTAATAAGATTCATTCGCGTAGAGAGGTAGTTTCGAAATAAAAGTAGTGCCAGGTATGCGCGCCATTAATTTATATATTAATTCGCATACGGACGGCGCGAAATTGTCAGTGGGTTTGAAAATGCATAAATGAAATTGAAAAGTTGGGATAGGAGTCTAACGTTACAACGACGCAAAAACATAGAAACTATAATAGGAAAGTACAAACAAAACTAAGCCAAGGGGCACGTAACATCCTTTTGATTTTCAGGTCCTGGTTCGATTAACGTCTCTTAACAATTTCTTGAACTAATAAATACTATAATTTACTTTAATGGCATCTGAACTGTGAGCACTGCATCCATTTATTTGACGAAAATAATCAAAGTTCGTCAAAAACCAAATGCTAATTGCAGTCTTCAATTCACAACATTAGAACTCAGTTGAAAGAAGTTAAAAATCGACAAAATCCTATTACAATACCTGCAGATTACAGTTTTAAGACTATTAAATACGGCATGAAAAATATAATACTGATAACGTTAGAGAAGAAGTTACGAAAGCTATTTGGAATCCTTGTTCAACCTGTCTCCATGCCGATATTTAAGCTCTTTTAGTATTTCGCGAATTTATGATTACAAGTATCATTTATCAAAATCGTTGGAAATTGATTTAATTTTGTTTTAACCGCAAGACACGTTTTTCTGGGGTCATATTCGTGTCGAACAAAAAACTATAAAGTAGTAAATAAAATTGATTTCTTCTGATTGCTATGAATCGGTACGAATTAGAACGATATCGATACACCTATAAATTTCAGTTTTCTGCACAAACCCATAGCAACCATAAATCTTACCTGGAGATCATTTGCATGACTATTTGATTACCTCTTAAATAGCACATTTATTTGCTTACCTGTAAAGAAAACGAAAGCGATTAATGATCGTTAAAAATTCCAATTATTCATGTTAAAATTTATTGCCAAATTGGTTTTATTTATTGATTGATAGCAACAGAATCTCATTTTTTTGTTCTAGATCGTAAATAGAATGGAAAAAAATATAGTTTGAAAATTTTCTGATTGCTTACAAATCGAAAATTAGTGAAAGGGAATTTAAGTCCGTTTCACTGAAAGGATACCGCCTTTTCATATTAGCACTAGTTCAGCTTGTTGAGACATTAAAACCGTTTGTTTTATGGTGGAACCACAATTAAACTAATGGCTTTCATGTGTATAACGAATTTTAGCTAAGTAGTTAACTACTTTGGCATCGGTTTGTCTAATTAGTGTTGTGCTCAACTCAAAATCGCTAATCTAGCATTGAAGATGTTCAAGTTCAAAGCTGTTTACTGAATGTTAAAACACCAATGATGTCATTAACTCTTCATCTATTTCGTGTCGACCTTGGGTCCACCATTACCGTCAACAATATTTGGTCGGATGACGTTCAACCACTACCGCCAATTCCGTGTTTTCTCCATTTAACGATGATTTCACATTCGCACATAAATCAACTCGAATTATTGACATCATTGCGGGTGGTGGAATGACTACTGATTTTTTGGTGATCTCTTAATCAACTTTGTATCACCTCAGCTTGACTAACCGTGTTTTCGACTTAATGGCACTTTTTTAGACCTATCGCGCTTCATCTTTGGTAAAATGTGACTTGGAATGTTAATTATCTTTACTACAGACCAGCCAAATAGCTACGTGCCTCAAAAAAGATATCATGTTCCTTTCAGTACGTTTTCTGTTAACTGATCCAAATTTCAGGTATCAACTCTTCAAACGTTGTTCATTGAATAACATACTAGAAATACCTTTTATGTAGATGGTATGGTACCCTCCCAGGTTGTAAGAGCGACTAGTTCAGTAGTTTGTACTTCGCTAGACTAAGTGGAACTCTTCCTCCAAAATCATATTTACCCAGAACAGAACCAAATTTTAACATACAAATTTTACTTTTCTCAAGCATATTAAGCTTGACATTTAAACCCAAAAAACAGGTGGGACGTGTAACGAAGCGAAACCCTGCTAAAAGCTAGCTACCATTCAATACTTAAAATTCTGTAAACAAAATGACAAGGTCGTCAATTTCACAGTAGAAGATGTTACGTGGGGGCGGAATAGTAGCCCGAAAGATCAACTGGCAAGTACATATGTATATTGAGGAAGAGTTTGAACTTCTCAACAGTCGGAACCCAATTAATACACAGTGCGGATACCTGGCATGCGATCCATTAAATGTCAACATATGAACATACATTTCAGTTGGAGTGATCCATCAACGCCACACATTCATTCAATGACGTAGTCTCCAGAATCTGAGTCATTCCACTCAACTAAAGGTCAAAGAAATTAAGAAGCATTTGCGATGTGAAGTAGCGAAATTTTTATGGGGTCTGAATATAATAATCATAATAATACAAGGTATAGGTGGTATCATGCCGATTAGCCTCGCCACAATTGACCTTGAAGCGAATATACAGGGTGGCTGAGCCGAAGTGTTACCAATTCAAAACGCTATAAAATTTTTATTTTTTGATGAAATTTATTGATCCAAACCAAAAAATGTTCGCAATACATTGATATTTAATAATTTATTTGTTCTGTTCGAAATGGCCGCCTTTTGCCTGAATTATGGCCTTCAATCGGCCGACGAAGCCATCACACGCTGCACGAAAGTGGCACTGGGGTATTTTGGCCCATTCCCGGCGAAGCGCTTGTTTTAAATGGTCGACGCTTTGGTATTTTTTTTGCCCAACCTTGCTCTTCAAAATACCCCACACGGAAAAGTCCAACGGATTTGCATCCGGCGAATACGGCATCCATTGTGCGGAGGAAATGAAGTGTGGAATATGGTTTTTTAACCAATCTTGGTTGACGCGCGCTTTGTGCGATGGTGCCGAGTCCTGCTGAAATGTCCACGGTCTGCGGCCGAAATGTTTGCGTGCCCAAGGCATCAACGCTCCTTCCAAAACGATTTCGCGATAATTTTGCGCATTTATTTTGACCCCACGGTCGATGAATACCAGCGGAGAGCGACCATCGGCCGTTACGGCGGCCCACACCATCACCATGGCCGGCGCTTGTGTCCGGCCGACCATCCGAAGATCCAAATTTTCGGCGGACCTCTCTGTCAAGTAAATTCGGTCGTTTTGGGTGTTCAAATATTGCTCAATTGGAAATGGCGCCTCATCGGAGAACACCAAATTCGGCAAACTGCCACTTTCGTGCAAGCGAAGCAGCTCCTTGGCTCTTTCGAGTCTAACTTTTTTCTTCGCCGGTGTAAGATCTTGCCCTTTTACCAACTTGTAAGGCTTTACCTTGAGCTCATTTTTCAGTATGTGTTGCATCCGTTCTCGCGATATGTTCAGCTCACGGGCCATCATTCTGCCACTGCGGCGCGGATTTCGCTCAATTCTGGCCTTCACCTTCCGAATCATTTCCGACGATGTTGCAGTGCGTTTCGTACCACCACCATGTCGTTTTGCTACGCTGCCAGTACCGTTGTAACGATTTATGGTACGAAGTACAAACATTTTATTCACTTGCAGATGTTTTAACTGACGAGCAATCTCCGGTTGGGACTTTCCAGCCAAATATAAAGCAATCACACTATTGCGCTTGAATTCCATCACGAATAACTTTTTTTCTCGACGCGTTAGATGAAAATGCTTTTGTACGCTTGTTAACAATAGAATGAACTGTCATTGGTTTACATTTGAGCGCTCTGTCATTAATGGTTTGACAGCTGGATCGGTGTGAAGTTGGTAACAGTTCGGCTCAGCCACCCTGTACATGTAATAAATGTGTACAGAATATGATTTGCTGTAACTGGTTCGTTAGGTGGTTAAGTTTGAGTAATAGCATTTTACTAATTGTTTTGTTGCGTGCAGTTCCTTGTACAGCGTATAAGTACCCTCATTAGCTACTAGACAACAATAAAATTAACAACTTACTGTTGTTGCGAACACCTAAATTGCTACAGCAGAACTTCCGCAATAATATTTCATGCTTGTCGTTTCAGACGTGATTAAAATCATTTATTCAATTCAATTGCGTCTATAATAAATGGACTACATACGATGTCAGTAACATGTGCATACTATTACTTATGCATTTTTTACTTTTTATTTTTACTGTACAGGCAAAGCTCGATTTACGCAATGCGCGATTCGTGCAAATGCTCGAAACCTGCACAAGAAAAAAAATTTGTTCCATTTGCTAGATTTGCACACAAATTGTGCGGAAACAGAGCCTTCCGGTTTGAGTGCGACATTTTTCGTGTGACTTATATGCAATATGTGTTTATTTTAAAGAAGTTAGTTCGTTAGTTCCTAGAAACAAATACTTCTTGCACCCACCGCGCATGGTTTTATTCTATTACAAAGCAGAAGAGTTTGTGTTTACACGTGTTATTCTGCTTCTGCTGTTGCATGCTTGCGTTATCTTTCGAAAGTGAATTTTTGTTGATATGTGGTGTGATTTACTGTTCCATCGCGGTGTTTACTCATAGATTCATAATAGATATGCCTCCATCTACTAACACCAAGCCAAATCATCTCAGTCTTGAAGATAAAACTAAAGTGCGAAAATGAAGATTTTTCATCCGAAGATGAAATACCCTTGGCCTTAACACCAAATCTAGAGCATCAAATACCATCAAGCAGTGTCGAGGAATCAATACCCTGTGAAATCGGGGAATTAATGACAGAAAACATCAAACCATTAAACGAAATTGGGATAACTGTAAGAACCTACACTTAATTTAAAAAATAGTATATAACTAACCTTTGCTTGTTACATTAAGGCTCACACAATTAATGATTTAACTAACTGGAATCTTGACACAATTGAAGAAGAAGAATCAATATCTGATGATGAAAGCAGTTACTCGTCCAATATCTTTGATGAAGAAAATAAGCTGGTATCCCATTAAGATGCTATTATGCTTTCTAATAAAGCTTTAGTGTGGGCCGAACAGAATAGCAGAAGTTTCCCAGTAATTCATCTATTACAAAATTTGCGTGAAGTATCCGTTAAAAAACTTGAATTCTAAATGTGCACAAACACGAATAACCGACTATTTTACTGCTCAGTAAAACAAACGAACGTTATAATGAATAGTATTGTTTTGAAATAAATAGGATTTTAAAAAACATGCATTTTGGAAATGATTTTATAAATTTTTTGTAGACATTCGAATTGAACAATTTTTCGATTTCCGCAAATCGACCAAATTTCACCTTGTGCACAAATCGAGCTTCGCCTGTATATTTCAGACAATCGTACTTACTACTGTGTACAAATATGACCCGAAATATTCAATTCAAATTTTGCGGGGTTTTCGATATGGACAAATCTTTTTATTTTTAAGTTGGAAATACTGCCACTGACATCTGTGTCAAATTTCACGGCAATATCTTCATTAGTTGACCAGTGAGGCTCATTTTCGTAAACAGCCAAAAGTGATTTTTTCGATTTTTACCATGTCCTAAAATATTCAACAAAGAAGTTTGATTAAATTTTGTGTTCGGAATGAAATTTCTGACTATCAGAATAAGCTGAAATACATGATTACGAGAGATGAGACTTGGATCTATGCTTACGACCCGGAAACAACCGATAAATCAAGCGAATATCGTGCCAAAGGTGAGACAACACCGAAAACATCGCGCCAAAGTCGCTCAAAAATCAAGATCATGTTGACAGTTTTCTTCGATTATCGTGGATCATGAATTCCTTCCAACCGATCAAACTGTCAACAAGCAATACTATTTGAGTGTCATGCGTTGTTTGCATGAAGCTGTGCGTCTCAAAAGTATCTATTGGGAGACAATTCTTGGTTTTTCCACCATGATAATGCGCCATTTCACACTGCGCTCGTTCTTCGTAACCATTTCGCCAAAAATTTCACCCATATCGTTCCGCAACCACCATATTCGCCTGATTTAGCACCGTGTGACTTCTGGCTATTCGCTAAGCTTAAGAGATCGCTCCGGGGACACCGTTTTGACACGATATAAGAGATTGAAGCCGAATCGAAGAAAGTATTGATGGCCATACCGAAGGAAGACTTCTCCAAGTGTTTTGATGAATGGAAAAATCGTTGGCATAAGTGCATTGGAACCGAAGGTGATTATATTGAAGGGGAAGGAATTGACTTTGAAGAATAAATAAAAGTTTTAAAAATTAAAACAAAATTCCGTACACACTAGTATATAGCTTGAGTCTGGCGCTCCTATTTAAATAAATAAAAAAAGGCAAAGTCGTGTAGATTATTCACATTACCATGGAAACAAATAATGTTGATCAGGATCGGATGCAAAAACACGCATTTTTCCATACATTTCCAAATCACACCCGGTAGATGATACCAGTTGAAGCAAATATCTTGCCTTCCCGCGGCGCGTGAAATCGGGCGCTCACTCCGAAGCACCGTGCGCACTATTTGCATAATTTGCGTGAGCAAAATGACGATACACAATAAGCCGAAACTTTTGCGGTGGAGCAGTGATGGCATAGTATGTTTTCAATTTGCTAGGAAGACCCCAATATGTAAAATAATCATCAATAAGAAGTTAGCTCGATACACTGAAATCCTGGAAGACTTACAAGCTTACAAAAGTTTGAAATTTTTTTTCACATATAAAGGAGCCATGCTTCCATCAATAGAATCTGCAGCCCCCCAGCTGCATTTTAAGTGGTAAAAAATTAAAAACAAAGAGAAAAACTCTTTGTTTTTTTTATATTTATTGTAATTTTGAGACACAGGTTAAATGTTTTAAGATTTTTAACCAATCCTATCTTATAGAAAATTTTATTACGCAACTTTGTTGCCACACAACTTTGACCTAAATGAACCGTTTTAAAGTTAAGTGTGAGAAAAGTGTGAAAAAATCGATTATTTTTTTACATTTTTGATCATTTATTTTTTTTAATGTTCTCGACTTTTGTGTGTGTGTGTGTGAGAGAGAGAGAGAGAGCGTAAATTAATTTTTGTTATACGAGTTATTCCGCAACTTTTCCTGCAAAAATCAGTGTGACCCCCCCCCCCCCTTCAACGACCAACTGAAAACAGATCCGCCCTGGTCTACATGCCTTTCAAACGAAATCATCAGCGTCCTGAGTCCTTCATCTAGTGCTGAGTACCTTCGGCGATGCCAAATTTAGAAGTTTCGCAAACTACGCTACTTTTTAATCATGCTTTTGAGATGAAACTCACATTTGTTCGTCTATTTTAAAAAAAACTTTATAAATAAACTTTTATTAAATTTTTTACGGAAGAAAAACCCACATTTTCAACCAATTTAAATGAACTTTAGGTATCAATCGAGAATTATCTTAAACGTGGTGTTTTTGTGCAGCAGAAATATTTCGTGTCAATACTTTTTTTTTCTTGATAAGACATAGTATTGACTGTTGTATATATTTTCAATACTTATTCTTGATAACAAAATAAATTTATGTACAAATCTCCATTAAAAACAACTTACCTGCAAATGCTCGATTCCATGATTTTCCATGAGCCTGTATCAAAGCATCAACAGACAACATGGGCTTCTCCTTTTTTAACATTTTCGCAATATGTTGATGCATTAACTATATTCGAAAAAAATCACTACACTTTCTTAAACCATTTTCAAAAGAAAAAAAATTGGACAAGCTTCTTTTCGACCACAAAAGCGATACGATTTACACTCTTCAGGTAAGTCACATTTTAAATGTATTTTAAGGAAATGCTTACGCGATAAATGTCTGCTGATTTCAGCATTGGTCACTCACTAAAAATATAACATTTCAACAAAAAATCATTTAATTATCTCTTCTGTCTACTGCAAACAATGATATGGTAGCGTCAATGGTTATTTATTTTCTGCAAAGTTTTGATTTTCAACAATAGAATGATTCTTTTGAATAGTCGAATGGTTTTTTTCAAAAAGATGTTATTATAATAATAAATGCTTTCCATTCTTGTGGAAATATTGGATGCAATTTGAGAAGAGAAATCTGCTTGGACTCGCAAATATATTGAATCATGGTCATTCCAGTTCCTGGGAGTTGTTTTAAATTTCATGAGTGTATAATACAAACCTGCAAAAGCAGTTTACAGTCAATCCTGTCCGCAAAGTGAACACATGAAGTGAAATACAATCCGAAGATAAAGGCATTGCCTTTTTTTTTGATGAAAAAATGCAGTGAAGTGCGCCCAACTAGAATGTCAACCAAAGAGGTGGTATTGATGGCCTGTTTGAAGATTTATCTCCCAGACAGATAATTAATTTTCAAATTGAGAAACCACACTTCTACATCCATTTAATTATGATTATGTTCACAAATTCTGCAATCAATAATTTAGCATTTCTTTCACTAAAAATAATAGGTTACTATCGTCTGTTGACTTCAAGTGCCTAAACAGTCTCACGTTTTCCCCCAATTAAAATTCCATAAGTGTTCAACAAACACATTCATCATTAAATTGCCGAGAAGTTTTCATAGAAGAGCAGATAATTTAATTCGAAATCAAATACCACAAGTCCCCAGCCGATGATTGTGAATCCGCTATTTTACATTGGCAACAACTTATAAATCATAAAAGCTGTTAATTAAATTACCAACACTTCTTGACTACAAACCATATGAACATATGTAAAGTAGTTTATATGATGACAATGTGCTATTATTTCTTGTTTGTTTATGTTGATCTTTGAATGAGATTGTAATGTAATTTAAAAGTTTACAATGAATGGCATTGTTTGCAGGCTGAGAGGTTTTTTTAAAAATAAATTCGCACCTGTGAAGGTTATATGTTGTATGAAAAGAGTCTCCCTTTACGGCATGCGTTTCGTAGAATGCATAGCATAACTACTGTGTGTAAATAAAAAGAGTAAATGCATTTTAAGAAGGTATAAAAGAAGCATAAAGAGGACATTAACTGCTCGTATAGAGCTTTAAAACGTATCACCTCGAATCTGCATGTATTTTGGTCAAATTAATTTGCCAGCTTCCGGCCAAAATTATTGAAAAATTATATATTTAGACGAACTATCAAATAATTTTAAATAATATGTACATAAAAAATATTTAATATAAATAATAAACTACCAAGAGCTTCATGAATAATGCACTTTCTTAACCCTTCGACTGCCTACCTGGGTCGTTTTCGTTCAAGCGAAAATTAAAATTTGTTGTAACTTTTGTACACCGCCAGGAAGACCGCTGCTGTGCGGACGAAAACGTAAACCCACGTAGGCAGACGGGGTTGATTTCGACGGTAAGTAATTTTTCCGTTTATTCGTTTAAAAGTGTTAATTGTGGCTGTAAAAGTGCCACAAAAAGCTCTAACCGCGAATAAGAATAATTAATTTTTTTTGTTGTTTTTCGATTTTTTTATTATATTTTTATATATTTTTGTCCCACACAAAAAGACATAAAAAAATTATTGTTGCTTTCATTGCAAAAAAATCGACGTGCGACGACCATTGCCGGGTCGTTTGGTCGCAGTGCTTTCAATAAAAACAGTTTAAAAATAAGCACGTTGTGTATTGTTTTGTTTGAATTTCTCTTTTCAAGAATAAAAACATGTGCAGGCTCGTAAATATTGACTTTTTATTGATTTCATTACTAATTTTTGAATTATCATATTTTTGTTACCGTTTTTACTACGAAATTTAGAACCAAATTGTTGGCCATTTTGAGATTAAGGTCTTTTTTAACGATAATTGAATGTGGTTTATTTTTTCTTGAAAGCTACACTGTTCCCCTTTAATTTTTGTTCGTTTCGATATCTTTATTCGTCTTAAAGCTATGATTTTTTTAGTAAAACAAATGCATTTGTTCTGTTTTTTTAATTTTTTTCATAAAAAATATATTAAAAAATCTAATTGTTGATTTTCTGGTTGATACTTCAAGTTAAAGGTATTGAAGAACCTCCATGAATTTTTTCAGATTTTTTGCAGCATTTTAACAGCTTGAAAAGACGACAAGACGAAAACGACCCATGTAGGCAGACCGAAGGTGCCGATAAAACGTAGGCAGACGACTGCGACTGTGTCTTAGGAAGACCATCCTGCCGAATCTCTTTTGCATCATTTTCTCCAGCAGATCCGGCCTTATTTCGCCAATAACGCGTCGAATGCTGACTTACAAGTCTTTAATAGTTGCTGGTTTATCAGTATAGACAAATGACTTGGTTCTCACCCCAAACCCCTACAAAAAGTAGTCCAATGAAGTTACATTACTTCATCTGGGCGACCAGTTTACAGGTACATGTCTTAAGATGGTTCGTTCACCAAAGGTTATGCCCAATCAAGTACTGGTTTCACGCGTTGTATTACATGCTGCGCCATCTTGTTGGAACCATTTATCCCTCAAACGATTGCCATTGATGTTGGGAATCAGAAAATTACGAATCATTTGCCGGTAGCGATCACCATTCACAATAACATTGGTTTAGTCTTCTGATTCAAATAAGAAAGAACCAATTATGCCGCCGGCATGCAAACTGCACCATACAGGGACATTTTCTGAATGTAGTGGAGTTTCCAAAGTTTCTTGAGGATTATCTTCACAGCAAAAACATCAATTTTGCTTATTTACGAACCCACTAAGCCAGAAATGAGCTTCATCACTAAAAATGATTTGACGGTGAAAACGCGGTCCAACTTCTAACTCATTCTCACTCCATTCTCAGAACGTACGACGCAACCGATGGTCTAGTGGCTTCAATTGCTGCACTAGTTGGATCTTATAGAGCTGTAGTCCAAGATCTTTCCTCAAAATTTTCTATGTAGTGGACGGACAGAGACCAAGTTGTTGAGAACAGCGTGGAATCGATAAATTTGGATGCTCAGTCACACTACCCTCTACAACAGCGATAGCTGCCGCGGTACGCACTGTGCGAGCGCGTGTTGGATAAACATTGTCGGATAGAGTGTACGTTGACATAAATCTTTCCATCGTATTGCGTATGAGCTGCTCAGATAGTAGATTATGAGTATCATAAATTGAACAAAGTGTTTGTTTGTTTGGCGCACAGTACGCTAATTTCGGAAACAAATTTCCACTATTTCGAGACGTTGTTCGGATGCAAGCCTTTGTATGGTAATTTGCCAAAGTAAATTAAACATGATGTCAGAGTGACAGAAAAATTTGACAGCTACGATGACATTCCTACCGGAAGTTCTATACCTAAAAACACCCTTTATATCATTTTATTCATAGAAGTCATCTCTAACCATTATTTATTCCTATTCTAGAAGTGCTCTCTTAGTATTTTAAAATCGCTACTACAGCCACGTTTTTCTTGATTTGTCGTCAAGCACGAAAACTTTCAACTACTAATATTATTTTACTGAAATTCTTAATATTTTTAGAGGGTACATTATTTTTCTAGCCATGGAATTTTTACTATTAATTTTATTCTCAACTGTACTGCCGTTTCAATAAGAAAAAAGAGTGATTTTCGTCAGGAACATCTTAGATTATGTTAAATGTGCCCTGACGTAATTATAAGCCCAAATAAATTGACAGGAAATGATGATCTAAAAGTGAGATAAACCATAAAGGAAAAGAAAAAAATTATAAATAGGAAAATTGCATAGCCCGGGATGATGGTCGATGATTTTGGGTTTAGTACGTTTTCCGGCTGGTAAAGTGAGTTGATGTTAGTAGTTGCACGATACTGCTGATCGCATTGTCAGAAGTCTAAGTCTCGATTTGGGCTGGAACACAATTGATGATGATACATGGAATGCCCAACGCAAACAGATTTGCTCATTATCATTTTTCAGATGTGGTCAAAAGAGGCGAACTTATTTTGCGGGTGAAGAACGATCTTGTGTGTCATGTATTTTTTAGAATAGTAAATTATTTTCACAATTGAATGGGGTAAGAAAAAAAGTTTAAGTAAGGTAATGAATAAGCATTTGCTTGCATGTATTCAAATTTAACTTCAATTCAAATGAATTTTTAACACTTTTATTATTCGCTCGTTGTAATTCGACTAATTTTTAACACAAACTCTACATCCCCGTGGTAATGTATCTCACAAAACAAAGTAGCGATAATGCGACTTCATGATAATTGCAGAGATACACAATATCATATTATATATGCAGCACATTATAACATCATGTGTGCATGACTGTGACCGGAAAAATAAAATGATTCTGATATCATCGTAGTTAATTCTTTCTCGCTGTTACTTGCAACATTTCTATCGATGATTGCGCAACCGGTTTTTATTTCAATTGTCCATGCTATTTTTTTTAATTAAATTCACTTTGCTTCTATTATTTATGCCTGCGAGCTGTCGCAGTGGAACATTGAATTTATTATAAATATGCGCAGATTTCTATTTGATTAGTTTGATGGAACTAAAGAGGAAAACTAGTTTTCAAAAATGAGTAATATGCATAAATTAAAATATATTTTCAGCATCTTATGTAATCAAAAAAAAAACGAGAATGTTTTAGTTGAGATGACTTCATAATGTTTGAAATAGGAAATAATAGTCGCGTGAAATGATTTTCTATCGAGTGATAAATTGCAACGATGATATTTAGTGAATTTATGACCCAAACGATTTTTAATTGTCGGGAGAACATCAAGAGTGTTGTATTTCAAAGAAAATATCATGAAAAATTATCATAGATATTCACGATAAATAAATTTCTTCGGTTTACTTCAGAAACTGACCAAATCAAAAAAATTCGAACATTAAGAGGGGAAATACATTTAACTGCTCAAAAAAATCGATTTTTTTCTCTTACAGTAAAATGTTTCAAATACTCTAAGAATACGCCCAAAAAATTTTTGAAGCGATATTCGTATTAGTTTTCGAGTTATAGTCCGTTATAGGCAGCGCGGCGTCACCCAGTAAGTGGAGCACACCTGCCACGCATCCCTGTCTACTTTCTCTCCGGCCCTATGGGCGGTTGTCTAATTGTGTATCCCTATCATATTCTTATAAATCTGAAATTCTAAGGAAATAGGACCTGGAATCGCTAACTAACGAGTAAGTTATAATAAAAACTAATAATCAATGGAGAATTGTAGTTTCGGGGTGACGGACGACATCCTCTTCAGGTACCGTCATTTACCTGTCCATCAATAAGCCTAATCGTGGTCGTGCTGTCTGGCGGCGGATGGTAAATGGCAGCACCTGAAGAGGATGCCGTCCGTCACCCCGAAACCACACTTCCCCATTAAATTATGGAACCTGCCTTTAATCTGGAAGTAAATGAACCTCCATCAATGTGCAAGCATAGTAATAGTAAGTTGCTAACCAAAAAAAGGACGCGAAAGTTGTCGGCTAGACAAGGAGGTTCAAATCCTTACTAATATAATAATCAATGGTTTTTAACTACTGTAAACTTTAAACGCGTTTCTCTCAAAGCATGACTTTTTCAACTTCCGTACAAAATATCTCAAAAAATATTGAATCGATCCGGCTCAAATTTATACTACATCTACAAAAAGAGTCTAATGTACTAGTTGAACCTACATGTTTTTGTAGTTTCGGAGAAATAGTTCAATTATTAATGTTTAAAACGCGACTTTTTTGAAAAATAATCGATTTTTTTGTTTAATCTAAAATTAATGTAAAAATTACATTTTTCTCTATTAATTTTATTGGTCAACATATGAACTGTACATCTTATTTACATATTTTTCTTCTTCTGAATGTTGTAGGATCTCTGGAAATGGCGTTAAGTTGTACGAGGCATTTTTTAGGTGTTTTTTTCATTCATTCGCATCGCCGCCATTTTATGTTGAAAAATTATAAAAAAAATATTTTCAAGTACTTTGAGACTTGTACTTCAAGGTTTTCATGTTAAAAATCTTCTGAATAAACAACATATATTTTTTAAATCAATTTGAATTTAGCTTTTTTTTAAAAAAAATTTCACATGTATTCCCCCCTTAACTGCAATTAATCAAAGCACTTAATAACTAGGAAAATTAATCAGATCCAGTTTCAACATTTAAGTCGATAGTTTTTAAAAGGCAAGAGGAATTAACTTCAATAAAATTGAAACTTAGTCAGCAGTAAAATTTTAAAAATTATTTTTCTCTTATATTGAATGTTTGACATGATCAACTTTTGAAGTAAACCGAATATATCCTTGCACATACCCAAGAGTTTCGTTTTAATCCTGGAATAATCAAGGAGTATCGATGGATAGTGAAAATTACATATGAAATATGAAACAGGCTTTTTGTAGTGAATTGTGAGTTTGAAATTTGAAGTCGGACCGAGTCTCATGACTTCCCACCCTACGACGGCCTATTGTGTGCGAAATCGCATAATTTGCGCGGTTACATCTTATTTTGGCCAGAAGCGTATATTTCAGTGCGATACAACTGGCTTTGAAAATATATACATAAAAAGCGGGTAAAGCAATCTCGCAACATTCCAATTCGGAACTAGGGTTGAAGATTGTTAAACAACCCCTGTCTAAAGCAATTCGGTCCACAGGGAGAACGATGTGACCAGCATCATGCCACGACCGCGCGATTACTACCCCAATCAATGATCAGATACTCTTTCCCAGCTGAGTGAATTGAAAGCGAGCTAGGCTTTTCTGTATCCTATTTAAGCTCAACTTAAATTATATTTTTTTTATTTTTGGAAGAATTAAGTCAATGAGGAGCATTTCGTTTATAATATCAATACAGAAACAAGATGCCTCTATCAAAATAGCATAAATTTTCTTTTTTTCCTTTTTCAACTGTCTCTAATTAAGCAGCAATTTAATCATATAAATTCAGATAGGATCCTCGTTGTTGGCAACGATAACCTTTGCGTCAATCTAATCCTAAATTCAACTATACGAATCCCTAGAGAGCAAAATGAGCATCTTTTATTCTATTTGTGCGTTCTTAAATCAATTACTTCGTCTAGCACAATAATGACTCGAAGAAATGAGCTCCACTAACGTTAAATACAACGAACTCTATGATAACATGAGAGGACAACATGCCGAGTAATTTTGAACATGGAAGATGGGTCAATGAAATCGAACGTATATCAAACGTGGGTAACAACGAATTTAATTAATGAAGAAATTTCATAAAGAGGAATATGGAAGGAGAAAAATTAGCAAAATGCGAATAGTTAGGACATGCACACAAAAATACGGACGTATTAATCAACTGTTTCATATAGAATGCAGATCATACTCCAAAAAGGAGTCTATTCATGACCAAAAAAGCATAATCAACTTTCCTATGAATTATATCACGATGAATAATGACCACCCCAATCCTAAATTCTATTCCATTAGACAAGATCTAGGCTTAACATGCTAGCATAATGAGACAGCGACTCCTGTTCTATTACAATTTTTAGAAGAAATCAATAAAAGAAAATCTAAGCGGTGTCCTGAATATCCTACGTATAGGTTGCGCATGCAGGCTCGTGTTTCATCATATTGAAATGTGGGAACACATCCTACTGTTCTCTGTAATTTCTAGAAATGGATATTAGTTGACATTACGATAAATGCCACTTAAAGTAGGGTAAGTAGGGCGCATGCTATTAATTATCATTAAACGAATAAAATAACTTTCAATTGATCGGCCATTGAATGATAATGTCACATTTCAACAGTAATTGATGTAATTATGATTAAATCGAAATGATTGAAGCAGTTTATATATACTCGTAATGTTGTATATCTGAAGATTAGCAACGGTTTTTATGAAAATAATGAGATCTTTAGTCTAAATAAATTTAAAGATAAAATTTCTAACATTTCGTATAGAAACACTCAAATGAAGGAATTCAGTTTCAAAATATTGCAAATATTGTCACGAGCCAAATGTGTTTCTCTCTCAATTCACAAAAGGCGGATAATTTAGTTTTTATAAAACCTTGATCTAGGAAATTTAGTTTTATTCTGAACGATGGTTCGTTGAAGACAAAGCAGAGACAAAAAATAATTGAATTAGTGAAAGTGCGATACATAACTCTTTCTTTACCAAATGTACACGATGGTCATATTTTGGAATATTTAAAGGTCAAACTTGATTCCAATGGTATTAAACGATGAGATATGTATAACCAACAGTCCATATATGAAGTGAAAAGAAAGATACACTTCTTGAAAACAGAACCAAACGATGAAATAAATTTTCGAAAAGGATCCTTAAACACCGGCAGGAAAACTTCAAGGGGTTTGGTGTGCCGCAGCTTCCAAAATACCGCGATTGCACCAACTTGGTTTCCAGGCCACTTTCCCATAAGGGATACCCTTTCTAAAAAAAAGGGGCACAAGTTAATAGATTTGAATGGATTTCATCTTATTTTGAACATCAGCAATTTAATTGGAGAATTTTTATAAACAAATAGGTAGAAGGTGCTAAGCATTTCGTAATCACTTTGGGTGTTTTCCGAACCAAATTGTTTGTTTTTCAAGTCAAATTGAAATTGGATTAGAAAACCTCGAATTTGATTTGGAAAAGTGCCAATTTTATTCAAAAAAAAAAAGATTCCATTTGATAAGCACTTAAATTGAAGAAAAAATTCTATAGATGCGGAATGAGCTACGTACATTTAAAATAAAAGGTGTTACAAAAAAAGCTGAAACTTCGTTTTTGGAAAGACTTTTCGTTTGCCAGGAATTTGAATGAACGCAAAGTATATATGTATGTGGAATATAAATGCGTAAATTGCTAGATGTAAAATTGGAGCAGGTTTTAATGTTTGGTGCCAACAATAAGACAACGACACCAAGGATCGATCAAAAAAAGTGATTTAAAAAAATGACCAAGTATTTTCAGATGTATCTTCCGTGTCATACATCTCAAAAATTTCAAATGTTGATAAAAACATTAAGCAATAAAAATAAAAATAAAATTTAATTTAATTCAATAAAAAAAGAAACTTATGTGAATCATTCGTGTCTGAGACTAACATTCGTGACAAGACGTCTTCCAAACAAGAATAAATGCGCGGTTTCGTTATTTTTCAGTGAATATTTAGATAATCAAAATCGTTCAAAAATCGTCAGGGATGTCGTTGCGGTCATTCTATTTGAAAAGACCTTATCCGTTCATAATGAACTTTTCAGCTGCTAAACTAGAAAGTCCGGATCAGGTCTAAAAAGAGGTTCAATTGTTGGCAGATTGTGCGAAAGATTTAATCAAACATTTTTGGCCAACTCATTCTTATTTGTCCGAGGCATTGCTACAAACAAAAACTTCAAACTCATTGTCGATAAAAGACAACAACGACATAAGCAAAGTCCAAAGTTTAAAAAATTTCAGACAGATCCGGGACAAAAAATATTTTTGTCGAATCCCGTTCGAAAAAATTGTGAGAGAATAACTATACTAAATTTTATTGCATAATTTCAGATGACGAAACTCTTATAAAGGTCAACCTCTGAAAACTTCTTAAGTAGAAATTTGAAACCAGCTACCCACATCCTTTGAAATCACGCGCCAGCTCACGCCAACACGCCGTGAGAAGAATATGGTTCATAGTGGCGTGTGCAGGGTGTATTAGTTAAAAATTTCAACCCGAGGCGTTTGCTCGCTCATACGCTGCGCGATTTCAGAAGTCGTGGGAAGCCGATATAATATTAGTAAATAGGAGTTCAACGGATAAAACTAAGAAATACAATACACTACCGGACAAAATTAAAACCATAGCGAACGAAAACGACACTTAAAAAAATTCCTCTTTCAGGACCAACTTTCGAAGTAAGTTACAAGTACAATCAGCTCCACTAAACTCAAAACCAAATACGTAATCAACAGGAAATAATTCATAAACATATAGTCTGAACTATTAATCTAAATAAAAGGACACTAAAACTTACAGATTTGGTATATCCCTTATACCGATTCTTATCGTCTGGGAATTACTATGTCCTAAAATTTTAAATACGGAGAATTACTAATATTTTGATAGAGAGATTGATTGAAGGAAACGGAGGTGGTTTTAGTCGGTTGAAATCCGGCATGCGGAGGCGAAGGAGCTGATCGGTATCTTTTGAAGATTTCCACCTCCCAACGTTGGAAAAAAAACGAATAAGTTTCCAAAACCGTATTTGATTTTGCAGGCAATATGCTGGTGTGGTTTAAAATCGACGAAACTGAAACCACAATAAATTTTTACGTGTACATCGAAGACTGGTTTGAAAATCGCCTATGACCATATTCATTAAAAATTATGAAGCATTTCTAGCATTCTTGCCTTATATGTAAACTTGACAATACATTACAATTATCAAAAGGACAACACCATCACCGAGTTAACCAAAACAGCGAATCTTTTCAACTGGCCCGAACTACGATTCTGAAATTTATAAATTTGATTTTTAAAGAACTTAAATTTCATAAGAAAAAGTGCTGATTTGACTCGGAAAACCTTGATTTGGAAAGGCACACATTTGATTCGGAAAACTCTTAAACAAATGTATGAATCCGTACATTCAAAAGATGGCATTGGCTATATGATTAATATGCTTTTAAGCCTGTGTAATGATTTCTCGGCTCATGTATTGAAGCACCACTAAAAATCGTGATAATCAGGGGCTAAAACGCAATCAGACTAACGTCGTTTTTTGGAGGGCAAATAAGAGTGTAGAATGCTATCGAAGTGAAAGCACAAGCTGCCTACATGGATTTATTACCATGAAGGATACAAATATATAAACTCGTAAATGTCGAATTCAATTGAAGTCAACCCAAAATAGATCCAATTTAAAATAAATGTATCATTGGATTCAGCTCCAGGCAAGAGTATGGGTTTTCAACTCTTGTTTGTTATTAAACAAGTGAAATTTGTTATTTGTTCTCATATCCAAACAATGTGCACGTTTTATCCTCTTGTTCAAACATATTCACATGAGAAAATATTTTCAAGCATACCCGATAGCATTTATTTCCAGTCAAGATAAATGCTAAACAGTTTATTGGGTTCAAATTACACTTATTATCGGTTAGGTTGACTATAAATGCAAATATTCTTTCTGATGGATGCGAGTTGCCGTTTTTAGGATACTGGCGGGAAAATAATTAAAAGGAGCCGAAAATTTTGGAACTCGTATCTTCTGAATAAATAATTTTAGATACAAATTTCAAAAAATCAACAAACAGTTTAAGAATGGCATAAACAATTTTGAAAAAAAGTATTAAGGGGTAAATTTCATTTTGATCATTTTTTGTTGACAACGCAATTATTGTTGAGAATTGGTACAAGTTAATTATTTCAATCAAAGTAATTTCCATGATTTTCTACAACTTTTTCGTATCTGTCTTGTAAATTGAAAATACCATCGCGATAAAACGATGTTGATTTCGATGCAATCCATTCTAAACTCACGCGCGAAAAAACGGATGAAAATACGCAGCTAAAATGTCCCATGTGGAATTGGGCGACTGTATTGTGGCGAGGCTGCAATCGTGTGTCAGCAATTCGTACACATGTACAAGCCGCAACCGAACAAGTGTGCGAATAACATGTGTACCGATGCAAGTTAGAACACTAATACGCGTGCACAATTCCACACAACGCGTTGTACAACACATGTGCAGCAATTCGGCTCTAGTGTCCGTACTACTTATTATCTATGCTATGGTGTGAACAGATAACTAAGGCACTTATAATTGAGAGAAAATTGTTACATGCTGTAGAACATTGAAAAGTCTATCAAATATAACAACTTCCAACAAAAAATTATATAAATTTACTTATAAATACAAGCAATACATGGCACTGATCAAAATTAAGTTTACACTTAAAACTTACATCCTATTTACACTGCCTCGAAAATAAGTATGTATTTATGATTGACGCATTTCGAAATGCATCGGACCGTTTACATTGCTCTGAGATGGTTTCGTTTATCAGATATATGTACATGTTCAACAGTTGCAATTTCAAAAAAATGGATGAACAAATTTTTAGAAAAGCTGTTATGAATGAAGATAACCTCAGGAGTGTTATTGTTCCTCTTGAAAACCAAAAGAAATGTCGATAAAAATATGTTTGAAGCAGTTCTTTGCATTCACAGCTGTAAAAAATCGATTTCTTTTTCCTGCAATGTGCAAACTCCTGTTAGGAGCACTGCATTTCCTTGGCATATTGTGTCAAGCCAAATATTAACTAACGACGTCTATTGCATATTGCAACAACGATTACAACCTTGTTTTGATCCGTGCTTTTGTCCAAATTACGTTGTGGAGGTAATTTGAGAATGTATGAGAAAATACGTATTTTTGAAACTAATAATGGTCAAATCACGAACGGAGTCAAAACGATGTAGTTTCAGGGCAGTGTAAATAGGCTATAAGGGTTAATAAATGTCCATTTACAGTCAAAAATTATGGATGCAATAGTTACGATCAAAATAATGAAGAAACCTGAAAATGTTCATGGCAGTTTATAATACATTTTCCAGGAGAAGCATTAACAAATTGCAAAATATGACAATTTTTTTTTTAAAAAATCATTTGTAACATATCAGCAGACCAGTCTACTTGAAGAACTCGTTTTAAGACCAGGGAAAGTTTATAGTTTCCAACTCTTAAGAGGGAAATCACATTAGATGATTAAAAAAAATCGCCTTTTCGAAAAGTTTAGCTATTCAAGAGTATGCTCAAAAAGTTTGAGACTTATATTCGAAGTCCTTAAATTTTCGGGGCAAGAAACGAAGCGCGCTCGAGTATACCGCACGGCCTATTGAATGAAGCAATCGCAGAAAAGCTGGACGGGACCACGCAGCTGTCTCTCTATGAATATATCTTACTTTGTATGTATTGGAGCAGGTATTACAGACAAGAAGATGTATTTTTTCTGGTATTCCTGTCTATATAGGAGTAATACACAAGTCATGTTAATACTCAGTTTTTTGGTAATTTGTTTTTAAATGCGTTTTTCTCGAAAGGCGTTTTTCCGGCTTCCGTGCATTGTATCTCAGCGTATTTTTGACAGATCTTTAAAAACCAAAGAATTTTTTGAATTCTTATTAAATTTCCGTACAACTGAACCTGAAAATAGGGATAAAAAATGTCGATTTAGAGTTTTTTTTTATGATAAAAGCACGAAAAGAATTTTAATTTTTTTCAACACCTCACTAATTTTCAATTTTCCAAATTTTCACTCCAAAAGTGGTTCATCGAGAAATTATACATATAGGTAATATGAAAAATTTGCTTGCATTGCTTTCACATTAAAATTGTGGACTGCAGCATGCACGGCAATGAGAGACGGACGGACCTCCATGAAGAACAGCTTCTAACTTTGCGAATTTTGATGATAGTTACTTGAAAAAATTATGACATGTACATATGTAGTTCAAAAATATGAATGAAATAGCCTATTTATTTCAATTAGTTCTAATCGTTTCTTCCTCTTTAAAAAAATCACGAAAGAAACGTAAAAAATAGGCCTCCTAATATGATTTCCCCTCCCTCCCCTCTTAAATCATTTCAAGGACTAGGTAAGCATTTAATTGTTACTGCAGTTCTTTGACATTTGATGCTGAAAGATAAATTTTCTTAATGATTTGCAAAATATTGCCCGGAATGGACACAACTGAAAATTTCCACATATTGTGTAATCCAACATAAATCTTGAACTTTTCTCACATTTGAACTGATTTCAACCTAGCCGCATTTGATTGCGGGGCAAGCCTCCGGTGGTAACTCCAACGCAGACATTCGCCGATTAGCGTTCAAGGCACTCCACACTACGAAATGCCAACCCTGAACCCTAACTACCCTGATTAAATTTGACCGATATGATAGCCAGAACAAATGGCACTCCATTCATCAAATGCCACGCTCTACGGAACGGGCGTTTTATTACCAACCACAAATCGAAACATGCATTTATGCAATGAACGGCATTTGCACATTCTATCGCGGGAATGTCGGCGATTAATCGCGAAAAGTGACGATACCCTTGAAAACATACATACACACATATGCCACATAGTCGCGCAAAAAGCGGGATTGAGCGCGGCCGCACAATAAACACGCGTGTGAGGTTTGTTATCGCGAAATCGACATCAATCACAATCAGTTCAATCGAATCATACATTTTGCTACTGTGTCGTAATTAATGATAGGCCAATGCGAATTTGTCACACACATGCGGGCAATAAACGACCTATCGATTATCGGTCACACGTTGTTATTGTTTTGCTGATGTTGCAATCGATGCGATTAAAGCCATGCTTCTTTCCGGGGGTTGAATGTGTGGACTTTAATGTTTTCGCTGATCTGAAAACTGCAATTGTATATTCATCTAGTTCAGTCTGGAAAAGGGAATTTATATGCATAAGTCAATAAACAGAAAATCTTTAGTAAAATTTTGCTATTTTCCCCCCCAGATACCGCCACTGCACGATGAAAATTCATTCCTTTTTTGCAGTATTTTGATGTGTCCTTTCTTCCGTTTGATATTCAGCAGTGGCGGCTCTACCTTTGGGGCTAGTGGGGCTCAGCCCCACCACTTATTGAAGAGCCTTTATTAGTGCAAATGTAATAAAAAATCATTAAAGCTTTCAATATAGTTTTCATAATTTCATTTCATTTCAAAATATAATGTAGCATTTTTTTCGCCCATGCTGTAGGTTACTTTCACATAATCTTCTTGCCACGCACTGTAGAACAATTTGTTTTTCTCTTCGACTCGCTTCGTTGTGCATGTACCGAGTAAAAGCTAAGAGTAAAATTCAAACTTATTTTCTCTTTGACAATTTTCCACCTTTACTATGAGGAAAGGGCTACATTAATCTAGCCCCGATTAAGAGAATTTCGATTTGAATGTGTGCGTGAATTCTATGGTGAAGCGGCGGGAGTGTGCGTGTTTGAAGTAACATGTATATACTTAGCGGACGGGCTATTCATATGGAGCCCGTTCAGTGCTTCGACAACGTTTAGTCTTGGCATGGTCTGGATAATATTTTTGAGCAGGCATGAGCAAAATTTTTTTACGGCGGGCCACAGGGGGTGAAGGTGATGACTGTTAATGGAATAGGAGTCTCATCAGTGTAGTGCATGGTATTAATACTTAGTGTGCCTTGGTAGTGTTTAGTATTTTTTTAAAGTTTTGTAGTGCTTTTTAACAAGATTTTCCTTGCATGTGTTAAAACTTGCTAGAAGTTTGAACTTCAATTTTAGTAAATTTTTTTCCGGTATTTTCAAAATATGAATTCGGTAAAAAATATAATTAAAATTAATATTACGCTATTGGAACGAAATGTTTCAAAATATGTCTTCCATTGTTCAGCTTTACAGTCTTTTTGAAGATAATAACCTTTGTTCGTTTTCGCTTGCAGTACTCTCTGTTTGTAATAAATTTATTAAAGAAATACCCAAAATGAATGAAAGGGTGATAGACTTGTTTGCTCAACAAAAAAATCGACGTGCTGCCTATTTATACAAATAAAACGTCTAGATAAAAGAAATTGCTTTTGTTGTTGATGTTGATTGAAGAACTATATAAAATGTAAAACTGTTTTTGCTGAATTTATTTATTGATGGTTTTTGCTCTTGTTATTGTTGCTTTAGTTGAATTTATTTATTACTAGTATTTTTAATTGTTATTATTATTTTTGTTGCATTTATTTTAGTAGAGAAATTATTTATTTTTAAAAGTGCGACAGGCTTAAAAGTTGTTTCGTTGCAAGAATTCAAATGTTTTTAAACAGATTTTTACATTCAGAGTGCACTGAACTTTTATTAAAGCTTTAAATGTTATTCAAAATACGATAATAGGAATATATCTTTGCCAGCGAATCTACTTTTGGGGAAACTGATCACTTAAAATCGCTTAACGCTCCACATGTGGTACCTCTTGGATGGAGTGGAAACTCACATAAGAACTTATATTGGTGATAGAAAAATTCGTACCAGTAGCCCCACCATACTTAACTCCCAAGAGCCGCCACTGATATTCAGTCAATAATAGTAGACTAGGTTTAAAATCAAATGTTCGCGTTCGTTTAAAATGAGACCCTTTGATTGTTTTTAGGAACTAAATGGTGTTTTTTTTAGAGATATAGAACTTTTAATTAAGATATTTGTCATTCTAGCCGTGAAATTTGCTGTCTTTTTGATATTGTGTTTAATTTACTTTGACAATTTACCTTGCAAAGATTTGCACCCGAAAAAAATTCCGAAACAGTGCAATCTCGTTCTGCGCGCCAAACTTTTAGAGCACTTCGTCCAATTTATGGTGCTCATACTCAACTCATACGCAATACGATGGAAATATTTATGTCCACGTACACTCTATCGGACAATGTTCATCCAACACGAGCTCGTACAGTGCGTTCCGAGGCAGCTGTTGCTGCTGTAAAGGGTAGTATGACTGAGAATCCAAATTCATCGATTCAACGCTGTTCTCAACAATTTGGTCTCTGTACGTCCACTAGTTCGAAAATTTTGAGGAAAGATCTTGGAATAAAGCCTTATAGAATCCACCTAGTGCAGCAATTGAAGCCATTGGACCATCGTTTGCGTCGTACGTTCGGTGAACGGGCTGAGATTGAGTTTGCATTTTTTACCGTCAAATCATTTTCAGCGATGAGGCTGATTTCTGGCGTAAGGAGGGAAACCAGTTTAGACGGGTCAAAAAATCAAATTTTTATTTCATAAATTGTTAGTAATTCAAAAAAAATTGAAATTTTTATTTCATAAATTGTTAGTACAGTCCCTGGCCATATTATTAGACCCATGCTGAAAAATCACCTTTTTGCCATTTTAACTACACATCACGTTCATTATTAGACAGTTTTAGTAAATTATGAGAAAGCATATATTATACAATGAGTTTTATTCAAAAAGTAGTGATTTACATTAGATTAAAGCATTTATGTTAATGAAACACGATTTTCCGCCAAAATCAATATTTTGTATGGCCACCTTTAGCAACCAACACGGCTGCTATACGACGAGGCATGCTGTCAATGCAATTCTAAATCTTTTTCCTGGTGTCATTGATTATTTTTATTTTATTTTTCCAGGTGTCATTGAGTACACGAATCAGATCCGGCTTGGTTGTAGGAGCATGCTTAGAAACTTCACGTTTCATAAAGTCCCAAACATTCTCTATAGGATTAATGTCTGGAGAATTTCCAGGCCAGTCAAGAACGGTTACTTTCTTCTTCTCTAAATACGTTGATATACGTTTAGAACGGTGGCACGGTGCACCATCGTGCATAAAATAGGCTTCTCGCGTTTTTTGAACCATTTTTTCATCGTTGAAAGTAGCTATTTTTCCAACACTTTCTCGTATTGTTCTGAATTCATTGTACCTTCCACGATGTACAGGGGCCCTGGACCTTTTATACTTATTACAGACCATACCATAACCGAAGGAGGATGTTTTATTGTTGGAACAATACAATCTTTCTTGTATTTCTCATCCGATCGACGTCTAACAAATTGAGCCTTTTCGACCAACACTTGAAAAATGGATTCATCTGAGAAATTTACCTGTAACATATTAAAAATACCGAGGATTGTCACAAATTTTACTTAAAAATTGAATTTATAATAGAAAAATATTGTAAAATGACTTTTTTCTAGTCATCCTTTGTGAAATTCTCATACTATTGGCCCCATCTTTTTTTTGTAATCATGGCTGGTGTGAGCCTAGGTTTGCGTGCAGGTCTTCGGGAAACAAGACCTTCTTCAGCTAACCTTCGTCGTAGTGTTCTTTCAGAAACTTGTATTCCTGCTTCAGTAATCTGTTTTTCCAAAAGATTCAAGGCCATTTTTCGATTTCGGATGCATACATCACGATTTTTTCTGTCTGTACTCTCGGAAGTTATTCGAGGACGACGAGAGGCACCTTTGCGTTTGACCTTTATATCTTCGACAAGGTCAATCTTTTTCTTTATATACTTCACTGAACTTCGTGAGATATTTAAAATTTTAGCTATTTCATACTGGCTCATGTTTTTGGCTTTCAACATACCGGCAATTTAGCCAATTTTAGTAGGAGACAAATCACGTCGTTTACCCATTCTGAAAATTACATAACTATCACAAGTCGCAAGAGTTTTACACTATTTTCATAAAAATGAGTCAAAGCATCAATAAAGAACTTACTTCAGCAATGTTCGTGTATTTCACGAAATGGAAATATGTATTTTACACAATAGAGCCTGTTGCACTGTATTTGGCGTTTATTTATTTACTTTAAGTTTTTATAACAGAACTGCTGCCATCTAAATTTGAACGTGGTAACTGTATGAACAATTACATAAAATGTTACCATAAGTATTAAATTAGAGGTTTCTCCAACGAACGTTAACAGTCTTCCAATGAAACAACAAAAAATCCAGTGAAATATTCATTTTTCAGCATGGGTCTAATAATATGACCAGGGACTGTAAAACTATTCAAGAGTATGTAGCCAAAATTTCAAACCAAAATTTCGAATAGTCCCGATGCTATGAGCATCCCCCGCCGGCGGGGTCAACCCGTCGGTTCGGCGCCGAAGCGCTCGGTAGTTACAATGGAGAGGTCCCTTATTCAGCTAACTGAATTTCTGAATTCTGAGTTCAGATTCGTAATCAGCGACCCCTAGAACGTCTCTGACCACAATGAGTGTTACAATATCTTTGGCAGGAAGGGCTTGGGCGTTAACGCGTTAATTAATGCCTTGGATTTCTCGTTTTCGCTACATTTATTTTCAATTTTTTTTCTACTGGTGGGCATTCTAGCTGAAACTTATTGACCAGTCGTTCTGAAAATTTGTGTGAATATTCTTTATACAATTACAATTCATATATACCTAACTCTGGGATGATATCATTATTAAAAACATTCTTTTTAATCCAAAAAATGTGAAAAAACATGACATTGTGTTCAAACATCTAAAAAAAACATGCAACGCTCAACTTTTTTGATCACAATTAGGTTCATATTCTTAGGCAATATGTTGTTAAAGAAAAAAAGAATGACAGATAAAAACGGTGGCTTCAGGAATGCCCACCAGCAAAAAACTCGGATGGCGATCGTCAATGGACAGCAGCTTCTAACTCCACTATTTGCGGCGGAAATGACTTGAAAAAATTACTAACTGTACTCAGTGGCGTACTTAGGGGGGGGGGGTTTACGGGTTCAACCCCCCCTTGTAACCTCTATTCAAATACCTCGTATAGCAGGTCACCAGCAAAATCGAATAAATGTAAATTTGCCATTAATCACACCGGAAAAGTATTTCCGTGTATCCACATTTATTCCATTTTTGGATACTTTTTTGGGGCAATTGAATGAAAGATTTTTAAAACATATATAATTATTTTTGAAGGGCTCCAACTTCGGCTGGTGAAAAAGTATGATTAAGTATGATTAAGTATTATTACATAATTATATCTTCATATCTACACCGAAGCACTAGCAAACGTACCTAGTCAAGACTTCAAAAATATGACCCCCCCCCCTTATCAAAATCCTGCATACGCTACTGACTGTACTTCAAAACATGAATAAAATATCTTCCAAGTTTAAACAAATTTTGATTATTCTACCACTGTTAAAAAGAAATTCACAAGAAACACCAAAATTTCGGCCTCCTAAACGGGTTTACCACCTTAATGGGTTCGTAATTAAGCAAAATTGCCGTTTTTGGTGTAGAAATAACCCTCAAGAGACTTTAGAAGCACCATTACATCCCGAAAAAGTCAATGGTGCGTTTTGCATGCGAGCGGCATAATTGCTCCTTTCTGTGATTTGAAGACGAAACCAACGTTATCGCTAATGGCGATCGCTACCGACAAATGATTCGTGATTTTTTGATTCCTAATATCAATGCCAATGTTGTCTAAGGGACAAATGGTTCCAACAGGATGGCACAGCGCGTGAAATCATTACTTTATTGGTCCGAAACTTTGGTGAACGAATCATACTAGGAAATGGACCTGTCAACTGGGCTCCCCAAAAAATGTGATTTGAATCCATTGGACAACTTTTTGTGGATGGTGAAGGTATGCCAAGCCACTATTCTAAGCTGATAAACCAGCAACTATTGACGACTTAAAAGCCAACATTCGACACGTTATTGACGAAATAAGGTCGGATATGCTCCAAAAAGTGATGCAAAAGTGGACCGACAGGATAGCCTTCCTAAAACGCAGTCATATGCCAGAAATTATTTTTAAACGCTAATTTCCATGAAATTGGCATGCTAATAAACCCAAAAGGTTGGCCATTTCAATAATTTATCTGTATTTTATTTGTTTAAAAAGTTCTAAACCTCTGAATGAGAAAATGCATCCCATATGAAGAGAAAATCATAGAACTTTCAAATTTTCCTCCTGATCAATTAGGTCCTGCACCTAAGTCAATGTGGTATAAATGTGTGAGCAAAGTGTCAACGGTAAAATCTCCGTAACAAAAATTTTGAGGCTCTCAACAAAATTTAAACAATTTATCACGCAAACTCAAACATTTGCACGTCCTTAGTTAAAAATAAACGACAAATGTCTCTAATTTCGCCCAATGAGCTTAAATACAAAAGGTCGAAATAAATTATTTCCTAGAAATATCAATATGTTTCGTAATTCCGGCTGTTGGCTACAAATGATGTACAACCCTAGAAAAAGACTATTCATTTGCAACATTCACCCAAAGAATAATGATTTGCCAGATGCTACGATAAATACATGAAAAATAAGATGACTTCTTCCTATAGAACTTTTGGAACGTAACTTTTCTTTAGTTGTACAGAAGTTTCACTTATTCCATAAAATATTATTAACGTGTCATAATTCCATATTGATAATGATTAACGCCCGAAAGCACGCCAAGGCAATGCTACCCACAGCCGATTTTTTCCGTATTACATCTGAAAATAATTTATTGCATTGTAATTTATTTAATTGTCAGGCAGATACATCACCTTCACCACACAAAGGTTATTCAATGTGATAAACAATTGTGCCGACACACGAAAATCTTCTCGATTTTTGAAAGTATTTTATTAAATATTATTACTTCGAACAGTACGCCATAAAATACTGCCAGATTTTCAAAATGCAATAAATTTCCATCAAACAATCAATCAATATTAAACGGGAAACCTATGCAAAATCATATATTAATCTGGCATTTATGTACACATACTGCACTCCGTTATATATCCATTGTCATAAATTCTCAAACAATGTTTTGCACATTTTTATATAATCAGGCTTGCAACACAATAATATATTTTTCTTCGTCTTGTTTGTTCTACTATTTTCGAGGAGATTTACTTTGCTAAAAATGTTGATTGCGAAAAAATGAGATATATTTTTAAAAATATTCCTGTTCTAGGGGTCACTCAAGGCAAATAAATAATAATCGGGTTGCGTGAATTACGTATAGAAATATAAAGCTCTTACATCCTGTGCGCCGTGAAATTCACTTTGAAAGCTGCTATCATTAATAAATATTTTTTTTTGACTCAGCTGACAGGGTGATACATTGTGAGAAATGTATTTTTTAAGTTTATTATGGTCGGAAGTGAATAGCTATTTTATAAATCAGTAAGGTTTTTTTTTTGCTTGTCGAGATTCATTTTTTTTAAAAATTGTTTTAAATAAATCAAAACCTTGTTTTGAATTTGTTAATTAAATTTCGGTTGCACCATGATCAAAGCTATGGGTGTATTTACTAATATTCTCTGTTCTAAAGAGAATGATTAGCACACAGGATCAAGGTGTTATTTGTCATGTTTCATCATTTCAACGAGAATCAAAATGAACACTGAAGCAGATCAAAAACATTGAAGATCCTAGTTAATCCTGACAAATGAAGGAGAAAATGATATCAACTTTGAAGAAAGAGTAGACGATGTATAAGACGTGCAATGGTAACTCCAAATTTTTGGGTCGTTTACTACGCATCCCCTTCTCCCGAATCTGACTTCCATCTCGCAAAGAAAGAAGTAAATTGGACTCACCCCGAACATCGAAACTCTCACGAAAATGTTATCCATGCCAAACTTATGGAAAATTTGATTTTCAGCAAAAACTGAAACTGGCTGCGCCCGAAAGATAATCTACCTTCTTTCACATGGTTTTTGGCACATAATCAGGCGGTTACACGGCCAGTAATTTGGCATTTACATGCCCTGGCGACAAAACTATAACACATGC
This sequence comes from Oxycera nigricornis, assembly GCA_963942545.1. NCBI lineage: Eukaryota > Metazoa > Arthropoda > Insecta > Diptera > Stratiomyidae > Oxycera > Oxycera nigricornis. The sequence goes on along the minus strand of OZ012662.1, from coordinate 24,680,324 downwards.
ATGAACATTTTCTAAAACACCCTGTTAAAGCAAATAGTTTCCCTCATTTTCTCTTTTTTCTACTGCCTACTTAGCCCAGTTAAATGTTTAACCGTGCATTTTGGGCTGGCAAGCAGATTTTTACAATGTGTGACTCGTTTACTAAATAGTTAAAGTTCAAGTTTCTTGGGTCACAGCTTCAATTCTCTGAGGGCCATGTCGAAAAGAAGAAAAAGCGGGACACCCTATATCCCAGAAAACATGCCCCCCACAAACAAGTTGCGTATGGCGAATTTGTGTGGAATTGTATTTGCAATAACTTGTGCATACACTACTTTTACGTGGTGTCAATAATAAAAGAGTTGCACGCCAAAAGCGACACTCAAAAAGGGGCGATCTTCTTTCGAGCGCCACAACCCATTTATTTTCACGCTTACCGCAAAACATGTCTTGAATCTATTTTAAGACAATTTTATCACAAGTCGTTTGCGGTATTTATTGTTTTAATCACTTTACATTGGCGGGAGTTATCCCAAAGTGAGAAAAGTCACGTGAAAAAAACATTTTTAAGCCAAATAATCGGATTCCGATGGCAAACTCACCATATCAAAATTGACGGAGTATTCTGAAAGGCAGGCAAATTCTAATTGAAGTTTGTAGTTTGTCTCACTGTGAACTTAAGTTCAAATTTCTGGAGTTACATCACGAGTTCAAAAAATGGGACACCCCCATATCTCGGAAACCATGAATCCCACAAAAAGGTTGCGTATGGCAAACTTGGGTAGAATTGAATATTCAACAACTTGTGCACACATTTTTTCACGTGGTGGCTATAATAAAACAGTTACACACCTTAAGGGGTCTACCCACTTTATAATTTTCAAAAAATCGATTTTTTATTATTACATTTTTGAAAAGTATATATATATATATATATATCAAAATTTTATAAAGATTGGAGCAGTCTAAGTGTATTTTTGGGCAACTTTTACTTTGTCACCCGAAGGCGATTTCCCATTAAAAAACCTTTAACCGCGTTTTTTTCAAAACAACGTTTTTCGACGCTGCGTTGATAAAATCTCGGGAACTACCAACCCGATTCTCACTAAATTTTTACCGGACATTTTGTATGACCACAGCTATAGCGCGAATAGAAAGTTTTTGAAAATTTTGATTTGAAATATTTTTTTTTGTTCAAAAACGGTGAAAAAAAGCATTTTTCCCGTGATTTTTCGAAAAATGTCCGCCATTTTGTCAATTTTGCAAAAATCGAAAATCGCTCTATTCGCGCTATAGCTATCAATATACTGAACCTAATACTGTTTGATTTTTATGTTTCAAACCAACCATCTCGAAAATTTCATCAACGGCGCACAGTCCTCTCGTTTTTTCGATATTATTCAACCAGCATTTTCATTGATAAAAACTCACATAAATGAACAAAATTGTTTTTCGAGAGCGTTTTTACTGAATGTAACCCCTCTTTTATCAATATTTGTAATCTAAAACTTTCTAAAAAATTAATAAAAATGACCAGTTTTTACACTGCTAAAAGAAGATAATTTAGAACTATGTATTTCTTTCAATTTGTCGAAATAATATTTAATTATGATCAAAGTCCTCGTGAGAAAAAGCTAAATGAGAATGAAATTAAAGTTATTAATGATTTGAAGGACAAACAATTTTCTATATCCGCTATTGGGAGGATTATTAAAAGAAACTGCAGTGTTATTCAGAATTGTTTAAAAAATAAGGAAAATTATTGTAAGATGGGCGACCAAGATTATCCAATATACCTGAAAGACGTGCTATTTTAAAAATGCATCCAATTTTATGCTAACTGATAGACAAATAGTGGATAAATCCGGTCTTAAAGCCAAGTTCGGGAATGTGCAACGCATTGCAAATGGAGATGAAAAATTCTAAAAAAAACTTCGCTTACAGATCATACACTGGAAGAAGAAATGGAGATAAATATTTTTTTCTAACGAAAAATGATTTAACTTAAACGTCCCAAAAGGATTTCGTTACTATTTTCATGAATTACGGAAGGACCCACATGTGTTAATTAGAAGACAAATGCGTGGAGGAGCAGTAATGACAATCTATGGTTATCATAGAAAATGTGATATTAAGTTTATCAGTGGTAAAATGAATAGCGAGATTTATGTAAAGATGATCGATGAACAATTAAAAAACTAAGGAAGAGAATTTACCAGAAGTCAGTTACAACAAAACGTGTCAAAGAGGTTTTTTTGACCAAAAAAGTTGATCATGTGCTAGGCCAGCTCGGTCCGCTGATCTTAATACATATTGTATAATAGAGAACTGTTGGGGTATCTTTTCAAGCCTATTCCAATCGCAAACAATTTAACACAGTTGAAGATTGAAAACAGTACTTCGAGAAAAAATGGTAGTCTTTAAATCAAAAAGTAATCAAAAAACTTGCCAAATCATTACCGATGAGGATGAATGAAGTACTTAAGAATAAAGGTTGCACTACATATTACTAATAAAGAAAAAACTCATTTAAATTTGTTTGATTTTCATTTAGTATCCTAGAATCAATCTTCCTGTTTTATAGTTTTGTCGCGCTTCTCAGTTTTAAAAAATTCGAAATTTTAACAGAAAACAACGTTGAATTGGTGGTTTTCTACAAATATTATTCGATTATTTCACATGTAGTAAGAACTTGAAGCTAAGTTTTATTATCTGTGATATTTTTTTAAAGTTTGTATACGTCTTATAGTTTTGTCGTGGAATGTACATTAGTTGCTTGAACTTTTACTTGAAAAGCTGACAATTTTGCTGACATATGTACATACTATTTTCTGAAACGCAGTAACTGAGATATAGGGGATATTTTCAGTGGCAAGAGAGACCTGAACCACGAAGGACATGATCAAATGAAGTGTCGTATCATGAAAATAATGCATGTTATTGAAATGAAACAACGTTAGCGTAGTCAGCACAGCAACGTCAGCAGTAAATGGCTTTCTAAAAATAATTTTTTTTCAGAATAATTTAGTATAAACATTTTCGTCCAATTCAAGATAAGGTATTTTATGTGTGCAACTTTAGGTGTTTTTTCACAATTATTATTTATTAGCTTAAAAACACAAAGTTCAAATAAAATTTCCAAATAAAAGTTACTATATCTAACCTTTGATTGAAACAAATCATAGCCTGAATCGTTCCAAAAAATTATTCCGCACATTTCCTCAAACTTCTTGTTTGTTTGATTCCCACCCACCATCATAAATCTGTAACCTTAAACAAATCCTCCAATTCATCAGATTTCGGCTAATAACCTTTAGTCGTCGGTGACATTCAATTTTGATTGACAATATTTAAATTAAATGCCAAATGCATCCGTGGCGCCGACGGATTTCCACATGAAAACTTAAGATCGTTGGCAAAAAGATAGATTGTGGTGGTTCCGAGTAGCGGCAAATTGTAAGCCTTTTATGCAGAGAGACAATGTACGAAATGGCAAATGATTTTATATAATTGCTGGTAGTAAGATGGTTATTCAATTGTGTTGGAACAGTCCAAATGAATTTTTTATTGGAAATTATATTTTAAAGAAACGCAAAATTAGCACAAAAATCGGGTTAAGGAAGTCAAGTGGTTCAATGTTTTCAGAGCAAATGAAACAGCTTTTCTTGATAAAGAGGATTTTAAATTTCATTGAAGAATGCTTTTTATTAAAAATAATAACGCAAGACTATTAGACAATCTGTTAAACAACACCTTTATTCATCAATAGATAAAATTTTAAAGGAAATTTTGTCCAACAAAGACGACGTGATAAAATTGAAATTCCTGATCAATTCCGGAGATACTCTCTTATCCACAAAATTTACGAAATTTACATCTAACATCCGAAAAATTATAGGACAATTCCTCTAGAGTTGGAACTTGGCGAAAAGTTTAAATGATTAGAGAAAAGATTCAAATGACTTTGAAAAAGAGTAAATTGATTTGAGAAAATATTGAAGTGAGTTGGGAACAGTGAAATTGGACTTGCAAATGCTATATATATTTTATATCGTTTCAAAAACATGATTTCTTGAATCCTAGCAAAAATACGATGCACAAGCCCAGCGCCACTCACTCTTCAACAGAGCCGACGACAATGTTTTGTGAAACCTTTCCTTCTCTAAACAGACCACGTCGTTTACGAATAACCTTTTATACTACTCATGGATGAACAATGACCGACACACGATCTAAAGTCAGATGTCAAGGAGATCTGACTCAAAGCTTCGACACCAGCTCAGGTCTTAAACAGGGTGATGGCCTCGCCCCCACACTCTTCAATTTGGCCCTAGAGAATGTCATCAGGAAGATTGCAGTAGACAATGCGGGAACGCTACTCTTTAAGTCTACTCAAATAGTAGCGTACGCCGATGACATCAACGTCATGGCCCGATCTCTATCTCGTGCCAAAGAAGCGTTTACTGAGCTGGAGTCAGCGGCTAGGCAAGTCGGCCTAAGGGTCAATGTGAACAAGACCAAATATATGACCCAGTCAAGGAAAAAGACGCCAAATAGACAAAACATGACGATAAATAACTACAGTGTGGAAAGCATTAACTCTTTTATTTATCTTGGTGTCAACCTCGCCAAAGACGGGAATGAAAAGGACGAAATTGAACGGCGAATTGGTCTAGCCAATAAAATATACTTTTCAGTCCTCTCGGTGATTAAAAGTAACAAAGTGCACCGAAAAAATAAGCTGCGCGTCTATAAAACGATCATCCGTCCTGTATTGATTTACGGATGTGAAACATGGACTTTGACTCAAGCCTCAGAAAAAAGGATTGACGTCTTCGAACGCCGCATTTTGAGACGTATTCTGGGGCCCGTGAAGGACGGACCGGACTGGCGAATCCGGTACAACCATGAGTTGTACGCTCTTTATGACGAGCCACCGGTATCGATTCTGACGAAACTGCTACGACTTCAGTGGGCTGGCCATGTGGAGCGTATGGATGACAGGCGAATTCCCAAGCGCTCCATGAAAGGCCGAGCAACAGGAAGCCGCCCACCAGGAAAACCACGCAAACGATGGGAGGATGCAGTTGACAACGACAGCGAATCCTTGCTGGGATTCGCTTATTGGAGGACGCGTTCGCTGGACCGAGACAGTTGGAGGCAGTGTCTTCGGGAGGCCAAGGCTCGATTTGGGCTGGTGCGCCATTGATGATGATGATGGATGAACAATATCACAGTTAAATCCCAAAAAAATATAGATGAATGTATTACATTCATTGTGTATCAAAAAATTCTTATTGAAATTGCAAAACGACTAAACAAATCAGTGTATTTTATTCTTTTTAATTTTTTTATATTCAGCTGATAAGGCAAAATTCAAAATGTATTCAGAGTAACATACTGTAGTAAATTTTCTCAAGTCATTGTTCCAACAAATACATACTGAAGATAGGGGCGAGCCAACCGTGCTTGATTTAAATGTAATATGAACTTATTCTGATCGTATATATTCCGATCACTTCATTTTCTTAAGGACACAACTTAAAAGCAAATCGGCAAGAATAAATTCATACATCAAACGATTCGCATTCTTAAAGAAACTAATCGTGTGAAAGCGAGGAAGAAAGAAGCGTTCCGTTTTTCGTACAGTCAACGAGACGACATTTGTAAGAAACAAATCGGATGATAGACATGACAACACTACAAAACAAAGCAGACTGTATGTAACTTGCATAAGAGGAAAAAAGAAAGCATGTCGGGTACATTTTAATTTCAGAATTGCGTTAGGAAGAAGTAGAATGTATACGGTCGTATTTATTGAACAAACTTCTACAATAGTGGAATTGATTAAAATTCTTTTAACATTATACTCGAAAGACCAGCAGTACTAATGTTCTATGAATAAAATACATGAACTATTTTGTGTGGGCATTGAATTTAAAGTAACTTTCTGGAACGATTTTTTTATGAAAAACTTATGGATGAAAGCTTTACTCCATACTCTTTACTCCGGACATATCTTGTGATCGGACAAATTCTCAGAATTGATGCAGATACTCCCGGACACTTCATACGAATGATGTTAAATGAAAATATACGTATACATGTGAAATAAAAATTATCTTACAGGCGGACACGGAAAAATCTCAAGGAAAAATAAGTTGATTATACCAAAAATGTTAATTGAAGGAGCGCAATTTTCCGGTTGAAGTGCACAACATTTGTGCAATTCTATGATATCCTTGGGTTCTCCTTATTCGGGTTTTATATGTCTAGATCAGTGCTTCTTAACCTGGGTTCGATCGAACCCCAGGGGTTCGGTGAGTCGATCTTCCGGGTTCGGTGGAGGTCCAAACCAAAGGTTAAATAACTATAAAATAACTATAAGATAGGACACAGAAGAGTTTATCGCTTGTTTTACATTTAAAATGCACACGGCTAGAAAAGGAAAGAAAGAAGAACAAAAAATAACAAAAAAATCAAACGCTCTTTAAAACAGTTATATATGTAACTTATGGATGACTTCTTTCGTGGGATATGGTTTCTGCAGTTTGTTCGGACGGAGCCCCAGCCATGCTGGGAAGAAAGTCTGGTTTTGGTGCACTAGTGAAAGCTGTTGCACCACACATGATTGTTACGCATTGTAGTCTGCACAGGCATTCGTTAGCAATAAAAACTTTGCTTCCAAAACTGGCAGATGTATTAAAAATGTTAGTGGAATGTGTGAACTATGTGCGAAATAGTGCTCTGAGGCACCGCATCTTCAGAGAGCTGTGTAAAGAAATGGGATCTGAATTCAAAGTACTTCTGTAACATTCAAACGTTCGGTGGTTATCCCAGGGTGAAGTGCTGAATCGTGCTTTTGCCATGTGTGTGGAATTAGCCCTGCTTTTGGAAGAGCACCAACATTGACGTACCCTGTTATTGCTAAGAAAGTTCTGGAGATTTTCATACCGTTTGTTACAACATATCTTTTCGAGCAATCCTTTTCGAGGATGTTGGACATAAAAACGAAGAAAATGAACAGACTTTGTTGCGAAAATGACATGAGAGTGGCACTTGCCAAGATAAAGCCGCGCTTTTCTGAACTAGTCTCTAAAAGGCAAGAGCAGAAGTCACACTGATTTTCATTAAATATTCATTATTATGTTTTTGTTTTCATATTAAAAGCATTCTGTAATGGTTTTGTTCTTTGTTATTGATGTTTTTGTTCTTTAATGGTTTTGTTCATTTTGTACACCTATGTATAAATATCTATGTTTTGATATTGAAAAAAATTATATTTTTCCAATTAAGAAGGGTTCGGTGAACGCGCATATAAAGCTGGTGGGGGTCAGTACCTCCAACAAGGTTAAGAACCACTGGTCTAGATCATCAGTCCTCAAATTATCGGCTCCCACAGGGTGATCAAAAACAAAGAAGTTTGCATGTCTGTCAAAAAACAAGGCATGCATACGATTTTTTCATTGAATAAAGAATATCAAGATCGAATCAAGCGTTACATATACCACTTATTAGTCCGACGGGTGAATATGTTATTCCCTTAAAAGTTTTAAGTGGATCAGTATTTGGAACGTAAGTAAAGTATACTCAAATGATTAGAGAATATTTCTGTTTTTAGTTTTTAATAGAACAATAAACAAGAAGTAAGAAGTGACAGAAGTATTATTAAACAAAAACATTTTCATCAAAAAAATAGAGAAAGCATCTCTTCGAAAAATTATTGGCTCCTTCATAATACATATTCTTGTAACTAATTTTTTTATTCATGTGTAAATGCTCCACCGCGGGTGTCAACAAAATTTTCTGAGTGCCAACTTTTGCATAATGAGAAATCAAAACAAGTATATCAATTTCTTTCATTCAAATGTGAAAAACTATCACTGAATTAACCCAACTGTACTAACGATTTTGTATTTTGTAAATTTTTTGAAAATGAGTTTATCTGTAAAAGACGATTTTCTATTAACACACAATTCAAAACAATTCAATTCGAGACAACCATTTCATCTCGAAATGGAAAAGCAATGATTAGTTCTTGGCTTCCTTTTCTTTTATAATAAACTGCAGGTTGTAAAATTTTAAGAATTTTCTAAGGTTTTTCAGGGGGCCGCGATTCAAAAAAGATTGAAAAACGATAAACGTATGACACCAACAAAGAAAATACTTTCGCTTACTGAAAAATGAAAATTGTAAACGTATAAGAAAAAGAAATATTTGCATTTCGCGAATTGCCATCTTGGATTTAAGGGGCCTTTTAGGTTACAATTTTTCAAAAAAAATCAAATTCATCATTTTTTTTTTTAAAAAGGGCCGCCATTTTGTTGTTTTTAATATAAAAAAATATATCGGTACCGGTACATATGCACAACACGGAATATTTTGGCGTTTTTTTCAGATGATCCAATCACCTGAAATCACGTCCGCCGTTATTTTTTGATGTTTTTTTTAAATTGTTATGGGTAAAAAAACAATAAAAAAATCTAAAAAAAACTATTTTGTACACACAAAGTAACAATTAACAACTGCACGAAATTTCAAAATGATATCTTTTTTCTTTCTATTGAAAAAATGGTTAAATTTATTGACAATCGTAGCCTAAAAAATCTATCAAGTGTTTTGCTATGTTAGAAACAGTCGTTGAAATGTTGAAAATTGAATTTTCTGTCTGTTTAACGATAAATTATCGATATTCATTAATATTTTCATTTGTTTTAATTCTCTTCACACAGATGTAAAATGTAGAAAACTCAAGCTGCGTCAATCACTAAAATCAAATAGGAAATTCGTTCTTATTGGAAGTGTAAAGGAAGGAGGCGTTCACCAAAAGAAGAAATTTTCTGATAAACAGGCAAAGTTCAAAAACATCTTAGAACTCATTTCTCAATTGCAAAAACGACAAAAATTATATCTAGCAATCGAGATTCATCTCAGAGATGATAACCACCCCTAAAAATTATTTTCACTTAATTATCTTGTTGAAATCATCACTTTACAAACAAATAGCCAAAACCTTTTTGCAGTAGACTTTCTACACTAGATAAACATTCGACAGACAGACAGACTGAGCTGCATGACGCATCCCTCTCACATTTTTCACTGTTTATCTTAAGACGTAGTACGTAATAAGACTTTTCGGCCAATGTGCACAATCAACTTTCAGACACTGTACTATCGCTAACACAGCCCGAAATTATTATTGAACGTTTCCGCAGAACTCGTCGTGGTGTTTTTGTTATTATATAAAATATCATCGATGAATTCAAAGAGCACAGCTAAAACTTGTATCTTTTCACTCGAATTTTTCACAGGATATTCGCACATGCACCCATTGTCGAGCTGGGATCGTCTATTGCTGATTGCACATTAGCCGCGAATGCGTTTGTAGTTACGTCATCGCCCGCCACCCAGTCGTGGGGCGGTCAATTGAAGATGGGCCGCCCAAATCGCAAACACCGCGCCGCGTCTAGCAAAAAACAACGCGGCTTCTAGAACGAAAACAACAATGGCACTGAATCGAAAACTACACTTGCTCCACTGTCTTGTCTTGGATGCTATGACGGTGTTGTCTTGGCTGTTTTCGGTGTTAGTTTGAATTGTGATTCGATTCAAGGTCAGGGTAGACCCACCACGGCCATCGGCTAGTCTGCCCGGTCCAGAATTTATAGGATCCTTCGCTCCTGGCCCAAAGAGCGTTTGCTACGATTGGTGCGAACTCCGAAACGTTGTTTCAAGGGCTGTGAGTCAGTGGGAGTGGGCAGAACTACCAAGGGCAAGGATATATCTTCTGCATCGAGACGCTCATGTGTGACACAAAAGCATCTTCAACAAAACTAAGGCACATTCGATTCTTTCTACAACTCACGCACAAACTATCTACGATGCAACAACACCAACACGAAGGACACACCTGCACTCAACCCTTGCACTTCTTATGAAATACCTACAGTCCTGGCTGTAAGAATCCCAAAGCTCAAGGACTAGTACCGCCTGAAATTTCACAACCGTACTACTACCCGTGTTCGCAGCCGACAACGTGAACTACGGCCAGAACTTCACGGACGCAACACCTATTCCGAGTCCGGGTCTACGCTATGTTTGCAGCCACCCGTCTTTTCCGTATCAAGTCCAAGTTCAACTGAAAGCTTTCGATTTACATGCCAGCGATACACATTCACCACAAATTACTATATGGTGTATACTCATCGCTGTACTGTGGCGGGCACTCACGTTCATTCTTCAGCAACCTGAAGCCGAGCCAAGAGAACAAGCAGCCGCCACAAAAGCAGATACGAGTTGCAGCACGCTGCGCAAGATACAAGCTCTAGCTTCCTGCCCCGTTCAAGCAAGCACACACGCTCATCCCTTTTGCAATGCCAGCGCAACACATCCTGATTCGCAAAGAGGAATGAATGGCAGCGTTAAGAGTTACCGTTAAAGACTTTTGATTTCCCGAATATACCATTCAATTTTGCAGCATTGTTGAACGGATAGACCTTTTCGAAATGGTCAAAGATTCAAAATCTATTGTGGAAATTCTATGAACGTCTCACTCTCAGTTCCATTTCGATTCATAACTCCGAAACATATATCCGAAACAATTCGTACAGTTTATTTACTCTGAAATGTTAGCCTAACTTTAGAAGAGAATATGGATTTTACAACTTTATTTGAAATGTAAATACCAATCAATTGTTGCAAAACACATAGCAAAACAACAATTCCAAAGTATAGGATAATTGGTGGGTATTTTTGTTAAGTGCGTGTTATTTCGACATTGACAATAGTGACGCACTTGCCATACTATAAATATGTAGTGTTAAATTTCCGCTGTAAAAAATGGATGAATTTATTCTTCAACTACGCTTCAACCACACTTGAACCACGCTTGGACACATCAATTCCAAAATGCTGTAAAAACTGCGGAAACGGTGGGAAAATTGAGAATAATTTTTGGTGGAAATGAAGTTCAGTTAGACGCCAACTTTTTTGTAATCAATGTGATTATGTTTCCTGGCTAGAATCAATTCAGTTCCAGTTCTGATTAGGACCAAATCAGGATCAGAGCAGGATATCTACAGGGTGCGCCATCTACCCTATTTCAACATTGAACAACTCCGCCATTTTTCAGCCGATTTTCACAAATGAACAAGATTTTTTTGGGATATTCTATGCCATTTATTTTAAACCAAGTTTGGAATACAACGTCGATTAAATGACCATTTGATACACAAAAAGCAGCTGTTTGGGGGCATTCTGCATAACATTGGCCAGCATTTCGGGCGTTATAGCAGCTATTTCAGCTCGTATATTAGCTTTGAGTTCGTCAGTGTTCTTCGACTTGCTGGCATAAACTTTACTTTTTAAATAACCCCACAGAAAAAAGTTTGGTACCGTTAAATCCGGAGAACGAGGAGGTCACTCCAAATCACCATTTTTTGAGACAACGCGGGGAACTTGCTCTGGAAGAACTTGATCGTAGCGGCTGCGGTGTGGCAAGTCTTGTTGAAAATATAAGTTTTTCAGACCTTTTTCTGCATTTGTGGACAGACAAAGTTCGCCAAAATCCAACGGTAGCGTGCGTCGTCGATAGTCTCTCCAACTTTGGAGAAATAATGCCCGATGATGGTTTTGGAGCACACCCCAGCCCAAACATTTACTTTCTGGTCGTGCAGCGGTGTTTGATGAATAACGTGTGGGTTCTGTGTCCTCCAAATTCGACAATTTTGTTTATTAACTCCGCCGAAGGGGGTTAAAATGAGCCGCGTTCGTCATTAAAATTTTGTCCCAAAAATCAGGCTCTGCATCGATCATTCTTGCGACAGTATTTCCAAATTGCAAGCGATGTGGCATATCCGTTGGCAACAATCTTTGAGTAAGTTGCACTTTGTATGGGAAAATAAGGAGATCTTGGTTCATAGTTCTCCTTTGAGTCGTTCCACTCATGTTTAACTCCTGAGATCGATACGACGTATTTGGGTTATCGGCAACACTTCTTTTTACCGCTACAACAACTTCATTGGAGCGTCACGGACCCTGTCGAATAGGAACCTGGCGAGTTGCTACAGACCCGTACTCAAAGAAATTCTTCACCAAACAACGAATTGTCTTTTTTGTAGGCGCTGTATGCCTGCCATATTTTTTACGATAAGCACGCACAGTTTTCACAATTGAACGATCGTTTTCAATGTAAAGCGCCACGATTTCAGCGCGTTCTTTCGGTGTGTATCGACTCATAGCTAAAATGGCACTGAATGGCGTCTCAGAATTGTGTTTATCTGTCAAAATCGGCTGAAAAATGGCGGAGTTATTCGAAATTGAAATAGGATATTTTTATAGCCGATTCAACGATACTTTTCTACTACGGCAAAAAAGGGTCTTGTTCAGTTACTGGATCTTAATGTAGCACTGCATTCCGAAACTATTTCAGACACGGTCACACCTACATCTAGTACTGTAACTGTAAGTTCTGAGATGCCTACGAGTGGTGGGCTTTGGAGCGTTTGTGAAAATATTATTAGAGAGTCCGAGGAAGATGAGCCATTGTCTACTCTGAGCTGTAATTCTCTCAAAGAAGAAGTCGAGAGATATATAAGATCTCTTAATATATCGAGAGATGCAGATCCGTTCGTTTTCTGGTGCAATGACGTATTATACCCAAACTTGAAAAAAATGACGCAGAAGTACTTTAGTTTCCAAATAACTTCTGTCGTATCTGAAAAATTATTTCCCGTGCAAAATTTAAGAATACTTTGTTTTTTAAACAAACATTTTATCAATGTTAATTTTAATTAGTAAAATTATTAACTAATCTCAACCTGTCTATATTTTTTATATTGATTTAAAAAAAAATTAACCTGAATTGTGTTTTATTTATTTTGTCTTCATTTTTGAATGCAATAGGCGTGTCGGTATCGGTATCTTATCGGCAAGAAGGCGTATCGAGGCATCCCTAGTTTAGATACGAATATTTACGGAGTCTTACGGCGTGTTTTGGATTATTGTACTCTTGTAACAAACAATTTTTGTTAGTCGGCCTCAACATATTCTTGGCTAGTTTGCCTTCTTTAAGACCCAAGAATATGTTGAGACCGAATTTAAAATATTTTTTCGGAGTTCAAAATCTGCGTGAAAAGCAACAAACTTTCGAAATTACGCTCTGAGAAACATCTCAGAACATTGAATTTGCAGGATATTTATTAATTTGCTTGATGAAACCCGCTCGCTATATTATGAGTATCAGTGAAGCGGGCATATTCCGCCACTGGTAGAAATTTTAAGAAAGTAATTTCCTTAGAAAAAATAAAATCGCTTAATCCAAGTGTTTTTGGATGTGGGTTTCGGAAAGCAGAGATTAAGAGCTCGTAGGTCTATAACGCATTTCTGCTCCGTTCAATCGCTTTAACTAATTTACCTTTCGCGAAGTAGGCATCCGAATACGCTCAAACAGCTGTAATATCGCCTCGTTTTATGAAAGAAAGACGTTCATATCTTTTGACTCATGATTTGCCTTTTTTAAATTATTTTTTTAATAATTACTTACCCTTAAAAAATAACGGAATTTTTTTTCGATAGATTTGTGCGTGGAAATTGTCAAATAACATTTTTTATGCGTTTTTGATTTTTGTGGCGACCATTGTCTCAATTTTTTTATTGGAAGTTCGAATTGTATTTTTACCCTTGATTTTTTTTTGTAAAGATTCATCTCATTCACAACCAACTTCTTCAACTTTTTGATAACTTTTGTGACAGAAGCGTATAATAATTTTGGTCCTGACTTGTGCATGCACAGAAAATCCATCTCGAATCATTTTGCGTATGCGAAATTCGTTTCCCAATTTGGTTCTCTATTCAACGTTTTGAGTGAAACTGGAATGAAATGGATCTAGCGACGTATACTTTCGTTCGCACGATTATGCCGTTAAAAACAGGAGGACAGTTTTATTTTCGTCGTGAAGATACCAATAACTTACTTGTTGTACAGACTGTATTTATAGATTTTTAGTGTCAAACCCTCACGCGTAAGCAATAAATTCTTGAGACGCAAGAAAGTTTTCCTCTCCTGTTAATACGCAAAGAGAAATTTAGGGACTCTCTACAGACGCCGAATTATTCATCTTACATCGATTGCGCGGAGAACATAGTCCGTAGATAACGCCGATATCTTTAATTTTCCAATTAAAAATAATGAATTCATCACTAAGTGACCCTCTATTGAACGATTGGATTGAACACTAGCGATCAACCGGACATCTGGCGCACTATATCCTTGTTGGTATGGAAACTCGCGATCCAGTGCTGGCGCGCACTCAATATGTGGTTTGTGGTTGCAAAAATCTAAGACACGGTCAAATTGACGTCTTTTGCTGTTAAAGTGTCCTCTTCTATTGAGATTGCTTGGACATTTCGAATTTATTTGATGTAACCTGAGGTCCCATATAATTTTTTTCATCTTCTATAACAGAGGACTGGATTTTTTTGTTTTTTATGGCAAAGTCTGCTGGCAACAGTCATTTTAAAATTGATTTAGAATTGATTGAAGAGAGATAATTGTAATGTATGAAATACAGTCGCAAATTTTTCGACGGGAAATCAATTCTCGGTTTAATGATAGTGGCGAATGATGATTTATTTTCAAACAAATCTGCAGCAATCTTTTTTCACTAACCAAACCAACTTCCTCAAATGCACTCTCCATTCTCTTTTCATCATTTCTTTCCCACTTTTCTCTACTCCAATACAATTCAATATTTAATGTAAATGGTCGTTTATTAGATCTTGCTTTAATTAATCTACCTCCTCAACTTGTTACGCTGTCCGCAACTGAATTTCCTTATGTTCCTATCGATCTTCATCATCCGCCCTTCAATATTGTGCTTACACTACCTATCTCCAGGCCTCATGCCTTTCACTTTCCCCTACTTATAATTTCCATAAAGCTGACTACTCTTCATTGTCCCTTGAGTTATTCTCGTTAGACTGGACTGAACTTCTTTCTGGTCTCAATTGTGACGATGCTGTAGCCAATTTCTATAAAATCCTGTCGAATCTTATCTCTCACTTTACTCTACTTTACCGTCCCACCAAGAAAACGGATCCTCCTTGCCTCACCAAATCGGTTCTAGATGCTATCAAGCTGAAAGATAGAGCCCGTAAACAGATGAAAGTGTGTAATACTCTTGAAACGCTTTCAACATTTCGAAAGCTTCGGTCCACTGCTAAGCAAAAGATACAGCAAGCTATTCGCTTTTACCACTGTTCCATTGAGAGCTCATTGCTTTCCAATCATCCTAAACCGTTCTGGTCGTATATCAGATCCCTTAGATCCTCTTCATCTATTCCTAGTTCCATGCATTGGGACAATAAATATGCCTCTTCTCCTGTTGACATCAACAACCTCTTTGCCTCATATTTTTCATCAACTTTTTCATCTTCCTTGCCCTCATACTTCTTTCCTAGCATGAGTTCTCAAAACTCGGTAATATCGTCCATATTTATTGACCCTCACTTGGTGAAATCTGTTATTGATTCCTTGGATCCCAATGTTGGTCCAGGTCCTGATGGCATTCCTAATTTTTTCATTAAATCCTTATCCTCTTCCCTGTGTACTCCTCTTGCCTTCATCTTTAATTTGAGCTTATCCTCTGGAGTTTTTCCAGTGTTGGGGGGCAGCCAACATTCTTCCGATTCTTAAATCTGGTGATCCTTCTTCCGTGGCGAACTATCGCCCTATTTCTCTCTTATCTGCCTTTCCTAAAATTCTTGAGCGTTTAGTTCACACACATCTCAATACGGCCTTAGGGCATGTTATTGTTCCTGAGCAACATGGTTTCCTCCCTAACCGTTCCACAACTTCAAACCTACTCGTCTTTTCTAACACTGTTGCTTCATCGCTCGATAATCATTTACAGGTTGATAGCATTTATACTGATTTTTCTAAGGCTTTCGACACTATTGAACACCTAATTCTATGTCGCAAGCTGGAGCACTTTGGCTTCTCTGATTCCCTTCTATTGTGGCTGTCTTCCTATTTGTCCTCAAGGGTTTCCCAAGTTTCTGTTTTAGGTACGCGTTCTAATCCCTTTTATCCTTAATCGGGTGTACCAGAAGGTTCCATCCTGGGTCCTCTTTTTTTTAGTCTTTACATAAATGATCTTCCTCCTTTATTTAAATCTTCCTGCCTTCTTTATGCAGATGATCTAAAGATTTTTAGATTGATTCGTAATCTTGAAGACTGTGAAGCTCTTCAAGATGATCTAAACTCACTGAGTACCTGGTGCCAAGCCAATTCTCTCACCCTTAACATTCCCTAGTGCCACACTTTGACCTTCTCCCTTAAAATCTCTCCCATCTCCTTTGCGTATATTATCGACTCTGTTCCTTTAAAAAAGGTTGATCAAGTGAAAGACCTTGGTGTCATCTTCGATCAAAAACTAAAGTTTGACGCTCACATTCGTGATATTGTCTCCAGATCTTCAAAACTGTCGGGGTTTGTCTTAAGACATTCTCTTATTTTTTCCAATCCACACTCGGCAGTCCATTCGTTTGTAAGTATTGTTCGTTCTATACTGGAATACGCATCCCAAATTTGGTCTCCTTATTTTAAATCTCATATTAACCTTATTGAATCTGTCCAGCGTAAATTTACCCGCCTCCTCCTTTTTAAATTTAACATACCTTATACACCCTACAAAGAACGCCTTTGACTTTTCAACATACCCTCCTTATCATCGCGCAGAACATATCTTGATCTATGCTTTCTTTACAAGCTGTATAATAATTATATGGCTGTGAACTTTGATAATCTTGCTTCACAACGGCAATCCACTAGAGCCTCTCGGTCAACAGATGTTTTTATATTGACTTTTGCTAGAACGGATGTCTATTATCACTCTCCGCTTCTCCGCTTACCCATGATTAACGTTAGACTCCAGCTTGGATCTTTTCCCTCTAGCCTCGTAGTTTATAAAAGACTTTTGCGAAATGTTCTATTTAATTAAGCTCTAATTTATCTTTTAAGTCTTTATTCTGTATCTATTTTTTTCCACATTTTATAATAGGAATGTTCTGTTAAATGTGTTGAATGAATAAATAAATAAATAAATAACCAAAGAACATTTCCTTAAAGTGCCTTCCACAAATTTGAAGTGTGTTGCTTTAAAAATCAGGTTGATAATTGGTCAACTGAAAAGGATAAGTAAAAATTAGTATAATAAAATAACATGTGAATGCAATTGTAACAATTGGGGGTAGTTTTCGAACATCAAACAATTTCAATTAATGGCAGAAAGCCTCTTTTACTTATTCTGTTCTCGTTGACGTAAGTTACTGAAATTCTTCTTCAAAATTCCAAGGCTATAACATTTCCATTTCAATAGACAACACCAAAATCAACAAAACTCAGACGTCGTGCCGGCTAAAAACTGGGTAGCATCGTCAGTGCTAGTGTATCTGTGTTAAAGGTCGACTTTTCATCGTTCATGTTATTCTACTTTTCGCGATGTTCTCTTCGCTCAACAGCAGGAAAAAGCTAACCCCGTCAATTTGACCGAGTCCGCCTCTCGCCGCTCCACTAGACATTGTCCATCGCTAAACAAACCCATTGCGTCTTCGCTTGCATTCATTATATCTTTTCTGTTTTGGTTTTAATTTTCTTCTTCGCGGCGGCAACTGAGCACCAAATAGCGGCACGCTTCCGTTCTGGCCGTGCTTCCACCACACCATCAGCTTCACCAATACCGACCCAGCCGTACCGTACCACCCATTCGCAAGACGTTTGTGCGGCAGAGAATTGCTTGCGCAAACTTCAAGGTCACCTTTTTATTGTCGCGTTTCGCATGCATCTCCATCTTTCATGTGCGGTAGAAAAAAGCTAAAAACAAGCGACGAAGAAGTGTGAAGAGCTCGACAATAAGCAGATCTCAGATACTCAACGATTCGGCTGAGCTGGAAGAACATTTCGACCGACAGACGGAACTCGGTGTACATATGTGAGCGAGCCAGAGAAAAGTATGTAAAATAAGCTTTAAGCTACCACATTCTAGAATGTTGAATGCGAAGAATTGAACATTGAAAGCAAACGTTGTCATACTATCGTCATATGCAAATACATACATATGTACATATATTAGTACTCCGTTTTAGTTTTTTTCAATTAGAGGAGGATTCACTTGAATTCTCCCAACTTAAGTAGGTACTCGGATTTTCAGCTGGGGAGGGCAAGGCCTCCTAGAATAAAATTTTGGATAGGAAGATACGAAGGAGTCTAGACAAAAAATAACGGTAAAGGTTAAGACCAGGCCCGGTCTCCTCACCATCCCACGCGGATGGTTGAGGGGACCGGAGATGGATGGGAGGGGGTGCAAAACGTGTCGTCAAAGCATTACCCCTAATTATATTACATTTACGGTAAAAATGCCATTCATAATTTTTTTTAATTAATTTAATTTTTTTTAATTTTTTTTAATTTTTATTGTTTTTTAAAAAAATTAATTTTACTTTTAAATTTTTTTATTTTTTTGCCCAAAAGATATTTTTTTAATTTTTCTGACATCCAAACATGTCCAAAAATTACTTCCCAGATCAATTTTACGGTTTCTTATAATCTCTAAAAATAGGCAAAATAACCATTTTTTTATAACTTCTCATGGGGCCGTGACCGCCGCGAACTCTCAGGTCAGTCTACAAGTTTCCGCGTGTTTTCCCTTAGTCATTCATTTCGATGAGTCATATTTGTTCGCAAATAGTAAGTAAACTACCTTTTAATTTCAACCTCCCCCTGAAACTATTTACATTTGGTCATTTGATAATTTTGTTTTTGAGAAGATCGGATGTAAAGTATGGCATCTAATTTCAAAGACTCAACCAATTGAAATCGTTTCGTTTTAATTGCTATAGTTCAAACTTTCCAGCGCATAATGTAATATATTTTGCTACAAAATGTTTGAGGAATATTTTCAAAAGAAATGCGATTTAATAGAGCTCCCATTTTTTCACGATTCCAAGATTTACTTACGTTTTCGATTAAATAGAAGTTAATTTAATCAGAAAATATGTATGACCACTCACCTGAAATGAAAAATATAATCACCGAGTTAATATTGCGCTAAATAACAATAGTTATAAAATAACAATAGTTGATTTTATGCTGATTTTTGTATACAGAAAACCTTAATTATGTTAATTATTTATTTATTTTAGAAAAATTTATACCTAGAAAAAAATATATAAAACAATAAAAACTCCCGCTCTCCATTTTTTCAAGTGAGTTAACTTTCTATTTTATTGACAAAATCAATGAGTACAATTTTCGGCATTTAATAAAGTCACTTTAATTTGTATATGCACTTACACATACTCGTATCAAACTCAAATTATGCATTGTATAAATTATATACATACAGTGGGTAAAAAAAGTTAAGGCACGATGTACCCAGCGAGAAAAGTTTTAACTTTTCCGTGATACTTTTATCGAAAATGTTTGTATTTTCACATTATATCAGGAGATTGGAACGTATAATCGCAATCGTATAAACGCAAAAAAAGCTAAGGCACACTGCAATTAATTTATTTTTTTAAGAAAAAAACACCGATAGATTTGCATGGAATTTTCGCTACATGAAATATTTGTCATTTAAGTTGAGTAAATTATCAAGGGATTTAATTTTTAAAAGTGAGTAAATAATGAGTGCCAAGAGAATACCATTAAGTGCAAAAGTTAGGGAAATTATAGTTCAGCTTTGGCAAACAGGAATGTCATATGCTAAAATTGTTTTATTAGATAAACAATCAAAATATACTGTCAGAAACGTTGTATTAGCATATAAAAAACAAAACCATTCGAAACAAAATCTCGATCAGGAAAGCCAAAAATGCTAACTGAGCGCGAAGAGAAATGGATTGTGAAAGAAATTAAAAAGGATCCAAGATTAAGGGCCCCATTTTTACGCAATGAAGTTTAAAAAAAACACTTCAGAAAAGAAGTGTCTGCTCAGACGGTACGAAATATTATAAAAAAGTCGAGCTTTAAAGGCAGGGTTTGCCGACGAAAACCGTCGAGAAAGTACGTAAAAAAACCAAAATCCTTCTGGAAAAGGGTTATTTTTGTTGACGAAACAAAAATTAACCTGTTTGGATCTGATGGGAGGCGGTATGTTTGGAGAAAACCAAATACTGAGTTCAATTTCAAGCATACCAATCCCACAGTAAAACACGGCGGTGGGAACATTATTCTATGGGGTTGTATGGAGGCTTCTGGACCTGGAAACTTAGAAATCATAAATGGCAGGATGGATCAACATAACTATTTAAATATCTTCAAAAGGAATATTAGACAAAGTGCTGAAAAGAAGGGGATTTCAAACTCATTTGGCCTGCACCAGGATAACGATCCCAAACATACCTCCGGACAATGCCGACTTTGGGCTATTTATAACTGCCCAAAAGTGATTAAAACACTTGTTCAGTCCCTAGATTTAAACCCCATAAAGCATCTATGGTACCAACTAAAAAATAAAGTTGCGATTCGTAAAGTAAAAAATAAAAACGAACTAAAAACAGCGAAAATATTTCACGAGTCGTTTGCAAAACGTTGGTCAAATCGATGACGAAACGTCTCCAAGAAGTCATAAGAATACGAGGAAACTCCACAAAATATTAATAGTGAGTAAGTTTCTAAAATTTAAAGGAAATAAATCTAAAACAAATCAAATAATTTCAGATAAAACTATATCGTGCTATAATTTTTTTTGGGTCGTTTTTCGATTGTAAACAAGCATTTTTTTAATTATGTTTAAAAATTGTTGTGTGATTGGTGTTTTTTGTTATGTTACTGAAATATACCTTCCAATCGCTGATATAATGTGAAAATAAAAACATTCTCGATAAAAATATCACGGAAAAGTAAAAACTTTTCTCGCTGGGTGCATCGTGCCTTAACTTTTTTTACCCACTGTATGTGCATGTATTTGAAAGTGCCGCTGTTCGCTGTAAGATCTTCAAAGTCGAACCCAAGAATCATGCGACACTACGCCATACGAGTATATTATCAAAAGCCATGTTATGTACTATATAATGATAGAAGACATTGTGGGCTCGACATAAAGAGGATCAAACATTTTAAAGAAACTCAAGTAAGCACTAAGGATTAGGTTATCAATCATGCGAATATAATATCCTAACGGATTAAAACATAAAGTAAAGACGGCGTAAAGAGTAAACTGAAGATGGAACCTTGTGTTTGTGGTACAGGTGGGAAAAACATTAAATTATGTAGATATCATAGATAGAAAACCAATATTCCGACCAACAAAAACAAGATCTGCTCTTGAAAGACAAAAGAGAACATCGCAGGGAAAATATGAACCATTTCTTAACATTCAGCAGTAACATCAAGAACCATCAATATCAGACGGGATTTTAGGGCTATCCGAAAGGTGATAATAATTCTTAAGGCAATCCGAAAGGTGATGATAATTCTTCATAGAGACCATCGGAATGCATCAAACACATACAGTAAGAGTGACAGTTTCCAAGAAACATACAAACGGAAAAATGAATGAATCGATCGCTACGGAAAGCTTGACCAGAATAGAATTATTCATAGTTCTTTTTGTTTGAATTTCAGAAAATGTCCCACTGTTAATTTAAAACAGTAATGTCAATTGTTTTTTTTTCTTTTGCAAAGAGCTGTACTGATTATTCCTGTTTCAGATGACTTTGAACTTCGAGTAATCAAGACCTCGATTTCCTCCGAAAAGCGACTGGTAAAATTTCTGGAGAAAATCGTGTTCCGGATAACTTCAGGACTAATAACCTCATGAACATTTCTCTCGTTTAGCAAAGGTCCTGCATGCGTTTTCCAAATTTACAATAAATTTCGGATAGTCTGTTTCCATAAAAAATAACGGAATCCAAGCGATTCATATATTGCAGGAATTACACTGGTTTACAAAATTTAACTTTCGTTGTGCCACACGAACTTTTTTAGTGTTTCTACTATGTATTAAGTATTGTGAATAAAAATAGGCAGTCATTTTATTTTAATCACGTATCAATTTTATTTGGTGAAGAAAAAAGAATTACAAGGAAAAGATTAAATAGTTCTGCAGAAATATGCGAATTATGTGATTTGTAAAAAAAAGTCTACGATTTTCTGGAATATTTGACTTCCGGTTGGTCCCTTTTGATCGTCCAGCGGTAGTCAGCCAACATCCTTGGACTCCATCTACCCTGGTAACGCTTCTCCATCGTTAAAATGTCCTGATGGAACCTTTCTTCATGCTCATCACTTACAGCCCCTAAATTCTCTGGAAAAAAATCCAGATGTGAGTCAAGAAAATGAATTTTAAGCGACATATTGCAACCCATAGCTTCATATGTCAATAGGAGCTCGTTAATCAATTCTTTGTGGTTCTCACTTTTATGGTTACCCAAAAAATTTGCAACCACGTTCTTGAAGCATTGCCAAGCTGATTTTTATAAAACGTTTAATTTTTCTTCGAATTTCGAATCTTTTATTAATTGCCTGATTTGAGGTCCTACGAAAATGCCCTCTTTGATTTTAGTATCGCTTATTTTGGGAAATTTCTCTTTTAAATACAAAAATCCATTTCCATTGGGATCCATAGCCTTTACAAAAATTTTCATAAGTCCTAATTTGATATGGAGTGGCGGAAGAAACACATCAGCAGGCTTCACAAGTGGTGAATGCTTTACATTTTTCTGTCCAGGAACTAGAGAGTTACGCACAGGCCATACCTTTTTCTTGTAATGTTTTTTTTCTGTACCTACTGTCCCATTCGCACAAAAAGCAGCAAAATTTAGTATAACCCAACTGCAGTCCAAGTAGTAAGGCAATAGCTTTTAAATCGCCGCAAATTTTAAAACCATATGTATTATACTGGATTTTTTCAAGTAATAGTTTCATGATCTCTTCTTTCATATGCGTACCGTGTGCTAAAGGAACAGAGGGAAGTACATTACCGTTATGGAGTAGAACTGCTTTTAAACTCATTTTGGATGAGTCGATAAACAAACGCCACTGAGAGAGATCAAATTCTATTTCCAAAATGTTCATAACTGAATTTATATCATGACAATAAACCAAGTCCTCATCTCGAGAAAAAAAAACCTTTAAAGAGTTCATCACGATTTCGAAAATGGCTTATTTTGGTTTCTAGATGTAGCGAATTCCATCCTTTCAAACGAGATCCTAACAGTTCTGCCTGTTTTTTTTGATAAATTCAAATCGGGAACCAGGTCATTTAGATTTCCTTGAGTTATCAGATGTGGCTTATCTTGAATTTCTTCAAACTCTGAATCGTCATCATTATCATTACTCAATTGGCTTGAAGTAGAGGGTTGTGATTCGTCAACCTTAAACGATGTAGACGGAACCGGTACCGGTAAATTATCATTATGAGAAGCAGGTCTTATTGCTGAAGATAAATTAGGGTACTGAACTGTGTGTTTCGCCTTAGCATTTATGCCCTTTATTGGAGTAAGACAAAAATAGCAGTCTGAAACATGATCTCTAGGCTCAGTCCATATCATGGGCACAGCAAACGGCATATGACGTGATCCTTTCTTCCAATCAGTTAAATTTTTTACACATGTTATGCAACAAATATGTGGGGCCCAAGCATTGTCCTGATGAGCCACCGCAAAATTAAAATACTCGTGATAGCATTTCAAAATAAATTCGGAAAAATTTCGCCTTCGATTTTTGAGAGTCACTTCACCACAAATATAACAGAAAGAATTAGGATCGTTAATACATTTTCTCGGCATATTCGCAGAAGCACAGAAGTTAATTAAATCCAAAACAATCAAATTAATAACGAAAACAGATATAAATAGCACGCTTTTTACTGCCGTACAAATGTGTTTATCGCTGTAACACCGAAAATGAACTTGACCTCATCACAAGAAAACTGAGGGTGACTGAAACAAAGTAAGTGCGTTTTTGTAATGAGGGTAGGTAGTTAAAACACGATCATCCATAAGAGTTCGTGTGGCATGACCACTGTTGACCAGTGTTATTTAAAGCCATCCAAACTCACAAAAATCAATATAATGTTGGCTTTTCACCACCGCCGCGCCAAACTCGAAATAGCGCGCCCCATCCGACGCGAGCCGGTCTTCAAAAGCGCAGAGGAAGATGGTGCAAATAGAATAAACAGGAGCGATACGGACCGTGATATCACGGGCCGTGAGAAGCCCCGATCGGAAAATTTTGAATGAAAAAAATGGTACCATTATACGGCGATCGCTCATCAACGGAAAATTTCATGTTGTATTTGTGGCAGAAACTTGACTTGCATTGTATACATATATTGAACTAAATTGCCCGTTACATGTTAGTTCAATAAACAGAATTCAAGAAAAACCAACCACCAATTGAAGGGTTTGCAGCAACAAAGAGTTAACTGCAGTTTTTAGAATTTTTGGGAAAATAAAAAAAAACTGTTCAAAAATAGAAAATGTATCGCCTTTGCCTTCGTCCAATTATTTGTGGTAGACTTTCGCGAGTCAGCGATGTCTCATTTCTGGTGTCACGGATTTTTACGCTATGGGCTGATTTTTTTCCCGCCAGTAACTGCTGTAAACTCTGTTTGGCCTAAAAATGGAGTTAATTCTTTGTTGCTGCAAACCCTTCAATTGATGAACTTTGACTGAAAGCCGCTCATTTGAAAATATGTCGCACAATCCTGGAACCTGGCGAACGATTTGATTAATTGTGGGATTTCTGTGACTATGCGAGTCATATCGAGTTCTATAGAAATACGCGTAAATGTTAATCTACATAACGAGAAACCAGATGCTAGTATTGATTAGTGCAAAACGTTATGGGGCTACAGCTTTTGGCAAGTATGAGTCTTGTCACTGATCATGTGATTGAAGCATAGGGATTCTATCGGAATTTTCTAAAACACCAATTGTTTCTGTTCAACTTTACCAATGTATTTCAATTACACATGTTCCTCTTTACTAGATTTAGATCATGTTGTTTTGGATCCATGGAAGGAAGTAGGATACCATAGCGTAACCGTCTGGGTAAGATGAACCGCATCCACCAACGACGAAGTTAGCAACTCCGATCAGTTTGCCGTTGTAGGTAGCTGGGCCACCAGAGTCACCGTTGCAAGCACCATGACCAGATGAATGAGCCAAGCACAATAATCCAGCATAGGCAACACCACTGGAGGAGCAAGCCGACAGGGAAGCGGCAGTCAAGGTGTTGTATTGAAGGGCACTTGGGAGGCTTCCGCCAGTTGAAAGGCGTCCCCATCCAGAGATGACAACAGGAGAGCCAACTGGCGTAGCAGTGTTGGCAAGAGCAATTGGCTGGATCAAGTTGGTGAAGGTAAGGGGTGACTCGAGTTCCATCAGAGCAATGTCATTTTGGAAGTTGCCATAGCTAGCATGGACAGCGAGCCTCTTAATGGACTTGGTCACTCCGCTGTTGTAATTGTTGGTGCCAGCAGTGATGGTGAAGGATGAAGCAGGGTATCTGTAGAAAAAAGTTAAATATTTAGCCTTAGAACCACTTCAGCTACGCCACTCCAAAACCAAAATGTGTGTTCTCGTAAGAATTCACATATGGAAAGAAAATTCAGTTCTTTCACTATACAAGGACTCTATGAGTTTTACTTACGGCCTGTTGCTACCGTCAACGACGCAATGAGCAGCGGTCAAAATGTATTTATCTGAAACAATTGAACCGCCGCAAGTGAAGCCTCCACTCCTCTTCAATGCAACTTGGAAGGGAAATTGTCCAGGCTCTGCGGTCTTGCCACCAACAATCCTAGGATCGTAGGCGAAAGCGGGCACAAGAAGACCGAACAAAGCTAAAACTGCTAACTTCATCATTGTAACACTGGGTATGTTGTATTTCGTTTAAAATTTCTCAAATTTATACCCCATTTTCAGATCTGATTTCACTCTTATCTTTATCCCGTAATCCTTTCTCATATCAATCAACAAATAAAAAAAATATCAATTCTTATCAATCAATTTCGTTATTAATTGTTTCTTGGTTTCTTGATTTGTATTTCACAGATTTGCACCCAAAAAAAAGTAATTACCATCAATCATTCTTTCGATTTCAGATTGTATTTCAAAAATCGAAACACGTTCCGAACCTAATCCTATAGGGATTCGGGTTGAAGATATAAAACAATGTTATTGACTACGATATCGACATATATCGCATCTACTGGACATCGGCTAAGATCGGTTAACATGAAGGATAAGAATATCCTTACATTATAAGTGTGAACTTGAGCTCAGTAACCATAGAACTGGAAGCGTTTACAATCTTTTCACAGATATTTTAGATTTTCTTTTAGAAGCAACTATTTTTGACACATTCAATTATACGGTAAAAATGGTATCCATTTCAAAATATTTGGAATAATTTCTCAAAAGGATCGAATATAGTTGACACGATTATACAAAATATTACATGGCTTCATATTTTCTGGGGGGGAAAAAATTACTAGCGTCATAGTAAAAATTCTAATATATTTGTAATTATAGATAATCCCTTGATCAAATAATTTAAGCGCGCCATACTTAGATTTTTACGATTCCATTGTATTCATTGAATTTTAAAGGAGGCGCACTAATCAATTTCTGGGAGCTTAGTCGCAAACGCTTTAAATTTCTTAGTATCTTATCATTTGCTTACGTGAAGACATCTTCATCGGTTCCAATTCTTGTATATACTTAATTGCAAGATTATGTGCGATTTTGACAAAATCGTCCACAAACGTTGTCGTAACGTCTAACAAAAATCAGTCTTTTTATAACTGTCATAGAGGAAACTAAAGCAACAAAATTTCAACATAGACACAAACGGCTGGGGATATAATTCTAAACATAAAGGAGTGAAATAATATATTTTTGAGCTTTTTTTTAAATATACTATCAAATGAAAGAATAACTGATTATTTTATTATATTTCTATTTGCTACGAGGATGAATTGAGAGCGATATGTGCGCATATTAATTTGGTAAAATAAAAAAAAATGCTCGAAGAATGATCCAGATGCATATTTTGTGGTTACGTCTGCGGTTTGCGGATCTAAATTTCTAGAGATGTGATCTGTTTCGCGATTATCGTTTATTTTGTATGCAAAACGTGTCAATGGAATTCAATCAAAAACACAATGCTCAATGATCGATTGGTTTATTGTGCATATTTTATACATAAAACTGATGCCAATAATTGACTTCGGGGTGGTCCAAGTTCATCAGGTTCTGGGAGTAATGGCAAAAAAAGAGTATTTTTGAATGAAACTTTTAATAATAAATAACAGACACTACTATACACGATTTCCAAGACAAGACACAGTGTAACACTGAAGAAGGACACAACTTATGTCCGAAATATATATTTGAAATAAAAAATTGGAAATCGTGTATAAGAAGTAGTGTCTGTTATTTATTATAGAAACACGGTTTAGTATAACTCGTCGAAACTTTATTGATGAAACTTTTACCGTAACGTTAGCCGTCCTACGAATGCTAGATCATTTACAGAAGAAAAACGATTGAATATGGAGGGCGACATTATCACATTATCATTTCTGATAATAAGTTAGCCCTACTGTTCAAATCCAAGCCACAATTTATGCAACATGATACAAGAACATTATAAAAGTAACAATACTGCCATATACGGAGGAAATAAAAGTGTCCGAAAATGCTTTTAGACCAGGGCGGATCTGTAAAAAAAACTACTACATTTCGCCGTTGAGGGGGGGATCCTGATTTGAAAAATTGTGGAATGACACGTATAACAATAATTGACTTATGCTCCCTCTCAAAAAAGTTGGGAACATTAAAAAAATCGTCTTTTTCTTAATTTTCTCACTCTTTACTTCAAAACGGTTCATTTTAGAGCAAAGTTGAGTGAAAATAAAAGTTGCGCAATAAAATTTTCTACACGATAGAATTGATTAAAAAATTTAAAACATTCAACCCTCGCCACAAAGCAGCAATAAATATTTAAAAAGAGAGGAAAAAACCCTTTTTTATTTAATTTTTTTGCCACTTAGAATGCATTTAAAACCTTCATAGTTCGCCTAAAAAATCTTTATAGTGTAATTAAACAGCACAGCAATTTTCATAAAAATCGAATCAGTACATTGCGCATATAATCTAATACAAATCTATTAAATCTAAATTAATTAAAGAAAACTCCAATTTTTTGAAAGCTTGCAAGTCAGCAACTTAAGCGTATAGAAGTTGGGAATTTTGCTAAACTTAGTAATAAACTCTAAAACAGTGCTAGGCGGCTGCGGGTTCGGTTGGAGGAGACATGCTTCCGCAGCCGCCCAGCACTGTTTAAGAGTTTATTACCAAGTTTAGCAAAAATTCCTGAGGCTGCCCTAATAATCCGATTTTAATTTTGTAAAGTACATGTGATAGATGAAGAGTTATTTTATATGTGAAAAAAATTAGAATTTCTATAATCTTAAGTTTCTGATTTGCAATTTGATTTTTTTTAAATAAATTTAGATTCCACAAATAATATAATATAATGTACTGAATCGATTTTGATGAAAATTGGTGTGCTGTTTAATTATACTATAGAATTTTTTTAGGCGAATTATGAAGGTCTTAAATGCATTCTAAGTGGTAAAAAGAATAAAAATTTTTTTTTCCTTTTTTGAATATTTATTGCTATTTTGTGGCAAGGATTAAATTTTTCCGACCAAATCTTGTAGAAAATTTTATTGCGCAACTTTTATTCTTACACAACTTTACTCTAAAATGAACAGTTTTAAAGTTAGAAGTGGAAAAGGTAGGAAAAATACGATTTTTAAAAAAAAAATTTGATTTTTTTTATGTTCCCAACTTTTTTGAGGGGGAGCATAGGTCAATTATTGTTATACAAGTTATTCCACAACTTTTCCTGTAAAAATCAGTGTGCCCTCTCTCAACGGCCAACGGAAAACAGATCCGCCCTGGTCTATTTCAAGCTTATGAAAGATTGTTTCGATGATCGAAAATTGTCAATGTGTTCTTGATCAAGTTAATTTCCTGGTTCAAATCCGAACAAATTTTTATGTCCAATTGAACGTTTGACAACGGGAAGATATTTAGATGCGCTTTCATGACCACTATTTAGTTTTTATTTTCACACATTGTTTAAACAATTTCAAAATGTTAGTCAATTTTTAAAGCAAAAAAACTTTTCGGTATTTGACATAATTATTTGTCAGTTTACGTTATTTTTTCTTCGTGTTCAATTCTTGCCGGACCCAAGTAGTCATATGTTACCGCGGATGAGGACATATAGCGGCAGCATTCTATTAACGCATCTAAGGTTCAAATCTTCGTTACGACAAGAAAAAGTATATTGCTGGAAGCCAGAAAAATGAGGCAGCCATTGCAAATATATTAAGTAAATAAACCCAAATGAGCCAGGACGATGAAATGTCGCCTAACATAGTATTGAAAACTTTTAATAACACCAGAAAATAGGCAAAATGAAAACGAATATTTTCATAAACACGAAATTGAAAGAAAATAATTTCGTTGTGGTAATAAACAGCTACGTTGGAGGTTGTTTTTAATGAAGATTTTCGTTGTGCTGATGACGGGTTTCGTAGCAAGGGAAGGGTTTTCGTTCAAGAATTTTTTCCTAAGTCTAGATTTGATGTTCCTCGTAAAATTAAAATCTTTATTGTAGACAATCAGTATGGTGTGATTGACTTTGAAATTTCAGGGTAACCACTGTCTATTTTTTCAAAGTATCCCTTTTCTTTTATCGTCAAACCTCTATGAGGCACCCGATTAGTTTAAATTTGACAACTAAACGTACAACCAAAAGAAGAACATTCAGTTAATACACAGGAGACTATATCTTTTGTATCAAGCCTATAATATAAAAATTCGTGCTGCCCAAAATCGTCAAATTCGTCAGAAAATTGAATTAAAATCATGGAGGGCAACAGAAAGAAGACATATGTAGAGAACCTTATGTAATTTTTATAAAATTCACACAATCGGTAAATTCACATTACCGAGGTAGTACTCCAGTATGCTTGATAAGAGAAAATGAACCTTTTTCATGGTGCGTGATGAAATGAACATGGGACAAAACTCAATTTGGGCTGATATGACGTCGGTAATAATGTAGACCAGGGCGAATCTGTAGAAAAACAACTAAATTTGACCGTTCAGGAAGGGGGAGGTACGCTGATTTTTGCAGGAAAAGTTGTGGAGTAACTCGTATAACAACGATCTAATTGATCTATGCTCCTTCTTAGAAAAGTCGGGAACATGAAAAAAAACCGAAATTTTTAATTTTTTTTTAAAAATTCGTGCTTTTCCTGCTTGTCTGACTCCTAACTTTAAAACGGTTCATTCCAGAGCAAAGTTACGTGAAAATGCAAGTTGCGTAGTAAAATGTTCTACAAGATGAGATTGGTTTAAAATTCTAAACCATTTAACCCTTGCCGCAAAATAGCAATAATTAAAAAAAGAAATGGGAAAAAAGCTGTTTCTTATTCAATTTTTTTTTACCATTTCAAATAAACTTAGGACCTTCATAGTTCGCCGTTAGTTCGTTCCGTAGATTTCACATAACAGCTTCGGAATCAAAATTTATTGGAAACAATTCAATTTTTTTTGAAATCTTGCAAGTCAGAATAGTCTTCCATAGAAGTTTGAAATTTTTTCTACATATAGAAGAGCACTTCACATATTGAATGCATTTTACAAACTAAAATCGAATCATTAAAGCGATCTCAGGATATTTTTTTTGAAATTATAAACATTTTTTTGCTAATAAACAAATTGAATATCTCGGTAACCATTAAAAAAATTAAATTAAATAAATTATAATTTTAAGTTCAATAATACGAAGAATATTGACCAATATAAAATTACCTTATCGTGCATTCTTATTTTTATTCATATATCGTAAAAAAATTAATTGAATAAAAAAAAATTCTTAATTTGTTTAAATAATTATACAGCATTAATATGACAATAATTGCATTGAGTATATTGAACAGTACATATATGCTTGGGAAGTTTTCTAGAAAAAAAACTCCTTCAACGTAGAAAAAAATGTTTTTTTTTTGTTATAAGTAAATTAATTTATTTATGACATGATAAAAGCGTCTTCGGGATTCAGTAATGCGAAATCGCTCCACTACAAGCCGAATAAATGATTTATTTATAACTTTTTTTAAATGTAGGCCGCAAAATAGCCGCAGCTTACGTGAATTTCCTGCTACAACAATCAAGGTATAGACATATAGACTATTGCAACAGTATGTATTTCTAATTGGGAGGTTTCGATCATTTTCTAGCATCAATTTTCACAGCTGATTCGCAAGCCGGGAACGTTACCGGCTTTTTGATTTGTTTCCATATCCTATTGAGGAAAACCGAGCTGCCATTCCAGCAAACGGAAGTTGTATGCTCATGGCACCTTAAATTATTGATGAATTCGAGACTTGGAAAGCTTTGCTGCAACTCTTACAGATGTTGATCGCTTTGCTGGCTATTATGGAACTATGAGCATGTGTAGAATGAAGAGAATGAAAGTATGATGGAATAAACACTGAGATCAAGTGGAACGATTGTGCATGTTTACAGTGATGCATGCAAGTAAATAAACACTTCATTCTTAATTCTTATTAAACTGAAGTGTTAGACATTTTTGGAACATATTTGGAAAGGGAAGCCGATGGGAATCGGCTTATATGAACGCCTCGCCACTGATATATATATAAGACTATTTAAGGCTAACAAATAAACAAATAATATTTTCTTCTATGTGCATATCATTCCTGATTTTCTATCAATCTAATACTGAATCAAGCTTAAAATGTCCATCGGCTCATATTGTACAATGCTTCAGATTTTCTGTAAATCTCTGCTACTAGTATTCAAGGGTAGAACAAATATGCCTTTCCTCCATTTCTAACTACACTGGAACATTCTACCAAAAATGTCATTTGTTTTACCTTGGAATATAAAACACCGCTAAGTATTTTTATCCACGTATCGAAAATACGCAATCGATCGCATAAAATGTTTTAGCCATCGACTTGCTAGCCATACAGAGTTTACTTACCACTTCGTCAAAACAAATACCTACAATCAAGACAAATGGAAATTCATACAAATTCATGGAAATTAAATACAAATGATTCCAGCTCAGCAAATAAACGTTTATAAATTATGCATGCACCCAATGCGGCCAGCAACCAATCCAAACGGATACGTGAGTGTAGGTAGAATGTGATCCATGTGGTTTGTACGGATATATATTCTTTGAATGTGTGACCTTCAAGCTCTTGTTTCCACCGAGTAATTCAGTAAAATGAGGTCTCCAGACCTCCTGCATTTATTTCCGCTCATACAGTTTCCTGAATTATTTCATGGATCTACGATACGATAAATTAGATATCTTCAATATCTCTTTGACCACACGACACATATTGGAAAGCAAAATGCAGACTTCGTAACAATGAGACACATTTTCCGTTTCAAATAGATGGTAAATGTAAAATGATATTCTAATGAAATCTACGAAATAAATTTAAAGTGGTAGGACATCGTCAAGAGTTGTTTAAAAATGAGAATTCATAGAAAATGTGTAGAATTTCGCAACATTGTTTGTTTCTATCTAACAAAATCATGATATATTAAAAAATTAAAATGGCAAATTGCATCGAAAATATATTCTGTGAATAGCAGCACTCACGTATGTCAACCAATTAAATATTATTTGAAACCAGTTCTTATCCTGTTCGTCATTGGAAAATCCCCTGAAATCATTAAACGCAAAAACAGATTATCAACACATCACAATGATGCAGGGTTCAATTACGGGAATTTTCACCACCTTGCAATCTTTTTCTGCAACGATCCAATGCGTCTGTCAACAAATCAGATAATGATTA
Source organism: Oxycera nigricornis (assembly GCA_963942545.1). NCBI lineage: Eukaryota > Metazoa > Arthropoda > Insecta > Diptera > Stratiomyidae > Oxycera > Oxycera nigricornis. The sequence continues at coordinate 24,647,409 of OZ012662.1, read as the reverse complement.
TAAATCAAAATTGGTGCATTCATGCCATTTGTCAATCGATTAGTCAAGCGTAAGATCATTAAGCTTCGGTGCTTTTGTTCAATTCGACATATGTAAACATTTGATTTAGACGTATTATAGACGGAATTATATTTAAGTTAGCTTCTATTGATTCAAATAAAAACTGTAGATATGAAAAGCTTAAAAAGGGCCTAGTATATCTTATCAGTTAAGAAGATACAAATCAAATCCCGAAATGTGTAGGAGATTTTAAAGTGGCTTGAAATCGAAATCTTTTTTAAAATCATTAATTGTTCTTTGTTAAGAGAATTGTTATTTGTGATAGGACTTCTAAAATAAAAGCAGTTCCTGGAATTAGTTTTAAGATTTTTTAAGATGTTTTTGTTAGCACATAAACGCATTTGAAAAGATAAAATGATTTCTGTAATAGCATATTGATGCGAAGCGAAAACATATGTAGATCCAAAATGGGTTTGATCAACTCTAAAAACTATAAAATAAACACATTCGTCCTTCAAGACTATCCGATCACCAATCTTCATCGTATCGCAGGTCGATACTTTCCACTCCTCAAATTTCCCGTCTTCTTTTCCACCGCTGAAATTTATTTCATCACGAATGCAACCGCCGGAACGATCTGTGGTGTAAGTGAGATAGTCTTTGGGAGTTTAGGTCAAACATGTGATTTCGTAAAAAGCTAGCTCGGGGGTTGCTAAGAAGTATTTAGATTTTCTAGTGAAGCTGCTGGCAGTTATGTTAGCCATTGCTGGCAAGCTTTGTAGAAAAGGAATGCCCAGATTTTTCAACCTTCTTTTGAAAAATGTCGGGCGTTCGCACGGAAAATGCTGAGCTGTTTCCTCCAATTACTCTGATCTTCAGTTGCGACAGACGCCTTTGAAGGAGAACGCCTAGTCGTTCTGCGTGTCTACCTATAAGGCAGTGCCCGGTTAATATGGCTTTAGTTAAAGTTATTTATTTATTGTCATATTGGAATTGCATGGTTTGTTTGGGACTAATTTTGAGCCAAGTCCGCTTAGTTTGCCAGCAGGTTTCCTTCAGAAGCCAGACTCTGTTTGCAGCCTTTAAGTAATGTTGCTTGAAACTTAGCTTCAAATAAGCTATAAAATTGCCGACCTGTACTCCTGGACCGCGGTGCCAGCACTCGCTCAGACATCTGCTTTGCAATTTTCGGTAATGTCACTACGCCCAGGTACCCAGTACAGGGTCACATCAGAATGATGGGACATCTCATTTAAATTGTATGCATTATTTCACGACTATTTTAGATGAGGTGGACACATTGGATACTGATTAAATAGCAGCCTGGCCATCAGAGAAAATGTTTAAATTTCTAAAAGATTTTTTTTTTTGATTTTTAAACCATTCTGCTGCCTTACATATTGCAATGATCTTAGCTTGCAATACGTTGTCGTGGTCAGAGAGTCGGAAAGATAGTTTTAGGTTTAGCTGTTTAGAGAATACAACGCAGCGACCCTTTCTCTTATTTCTAATCCTTTGACTCGCTCCTTCCGTTACACCAGTCCTCCCTGCTTGGAATGACAGACTTGAAGTGCTGTCACAAAACGAAGAAGCAAAGCCTACTTCATCTGGTGTTGGCTCATCCCTCCTTAAAACGGTGGAGTTACCTTGCTTCTCTCGTATTAGAATTGCAGAGATTTCAATCGGATTTTAGAGTGTTTATTCTATCTCGGACGGAAGTCAATTTAATACCATATTAAGTGCTTTTGTCGGAGTGTTTCGTAGGGTCCCAATGATGATCTTTCTTGGCGTCACATTCTAAGCTCATGATGAACAAACCAGACTTGGAAATTTGTGATAGTTATGAGTTCGGTATACAGTATGCAAAATCCGTATTCGCACCAATCCATTTTGAATGAAAATTCTAAATTTTCTGTAACGAGCTTCAATTTTTTTTTGTTATTGAGGAAAACACAATATATATAATAATGATATTAGATATATTTAACAAAACAACAGAAAATAAACGTTGCTTATATTTAAAGTCTTACAAAAACAACAATACTTCTTTTAAAAGCAAGCAAAATCCGTATTCGCACCCCGTTAATACAAAAACAAAAGTAGCTTTATCTTATTTTTTAGTATTTAGTTGGGTAGATCTCTTGTTTTAAAATAGCTTTTAACTTTTTTGACATCGATTTCACTAACTTTGTATTTAAATTTGATGAAATATTTTGTCATTTTTCTCTAAGAGCTTGTTTTAAACTTTGAATGTTACGAATGTCATGATTTCGCAAATTCCTTTTAAAAATTGACCCTAAATTTTCGATTGGATTTATGTCAGGACTTTGGCGTTGGTTTTCATATATTTCCGACAGTTATATAATATTTAGAGACGTGTATTTAAAGCTATATGCTTGGGGTCATTATCCTGTTGGAAAACATAATCACGTTCGCATCCTAATTTCTTCGCAGTTTGGAGAAGATTTGCCTTCATAATATCGACATACATCTTTGAATTACGTTGATAAATGGCAAATTTCCAACACCTCCTGCACTACAGCATCCTCAAACCATTAATGAATCTCCACCGTATTTGAATGTGGATAGCAGGTTATGCAAAGCAAGGCTTTTATTTCGTTCACGCCAAATTCTCTCGCACCCTACGAACTCTTCAGTACTAAATTTACATTCATCCGAAAATATTACACGCTTCCAAAGCTTAAAGTCCTCATCAACGTGTCCTTTAGTAAATATCATCCATTTTTGACTATTGACTTTGCTGACAAAATGGTGTTGTTTTTATAGCAACCCTACAACAAAATCCAAGATTTCTTATGTAATTTCGAACAGTTTGTGGAGTAACTTTAATGTCCTTAAATTTTTTCCACAATGTGCGGTCAGCACTCACTCCTGATCTACACAGTACACAAAACATTGTTCCCCTCATGTTTCGCTACACATTTTTGATGGTATCAACAGTGTTTTTGGTTTCCATGTCCGATGGAAAACATCTATACATTTGTCCCCCGCGGGTTAAGAGGGGGACGGTATAATCATTTCTCGACAACTCCCGTGGGCCACGCATGTGTTTTTGTGTTCAGTTGCAGATAAAAATGGACTCAAGTAGTAATTTGCAATTGATAGCTTTTATTAGAGAAAGGCTCGCGATCTGGAATTCTCAATCATCGGCCTATAAAATAAAAAAAAAGAAGAACTGACGGTGAAATTACATCGCTTCGCCACTTTGTGTGTTTTTGCACATCTGGTAGTATCATTGATACAAGTTCCTCGAAATCGGATTCGGAACAACGAAAAAAGTTTCCTACACCAAATCGATCCTCTATCTTTAGCTCCACATAAATGTTAAAATTTCGAGACAGTGAGTAGTGCCTTACACGCACTTTAGGCTTTCTTCTCTTAGGAATCAAGCCGACCACAGCTAACACTGATAGTACGTATTCTTCGTCCGAACACATTTCCACAGTCATTTGTTTTAGAAAACAATATGTGAGCAGGAAACACTTTGTGTATATACACAAAAAAAAATGTGTAGACGTTTTTGTGTAGTGTGTAGAACAATACACGCGCAGGAGACCCGGCTTAAGGCATTCCAGGAAAAACATTATGTTCATTTTTCCTGGCAAAACAATGAACCTGGCTGGCCATATGAAGCACATGAATGATAGCAGACAGCTCAGAAGTAACAGAAGTTACACACCGGGCAAACCTCAAATCGGCGAAAGGACTTAGTAGACGCTCGTAAAAAAAATTAGATAGAAAAATCACTGTTAAAATGTGTAAACTTGAAAATGTGGTTGCTGCGTTGTGACAATTGAAGGCAGTTTTTAAAAAATGCCCCTGTTCGATTTGGACCTGCGCGTCATTGATAATGTAAGTCAAAAAAATGTCTTGTATTTAGTGTAAATTTTTTAGACATCTCAAAGGCATGGACAACATCTCCCTAAGAACTATCCTTAGCTGATTGAAAAGATTCGCTTTAAAAAAAACAGAGTTCCAGGCAATTTATTACTTCAAAATGCGAATATCCACTGAAAGAGTATCAATGACGACTCATTTGCCATATTATCTAATGCAAATAAAATAAAACTTTCAAAAAACCGCATTCGCATACATCTTTACAACGAAAGAAAATAGAAGACGACAGAAGAATGCTAAAAGTTCCATATTTTTGTTGGGCTTTCTGCTTTCCGGTTGAGTTCCCACGATATCAAAAATTATGCAACCGATAAATTTGCATGCAAATTAACTAAACTTCCTGCTCATAGACATGTGCAATTTGACAGACGTTCGCAATAACCATTTCCTTTTCAAAAGAACCGCCACTCGGCGTGTATGCATTTCAAATCCTTTTTTTGCCTATTCACTAATCCATTATTTCAGTGGATTTTACACAGGAATAAGATTTGAATATGAGTTGGGTTGAGCATTTGTTTGTGTTAGCGATGCGGAGAAGACGAGGATGCCATCCAGAAATAATACATCGTAGGGATACTGAATGTAAAAGAGGTTTTCATATCCAATTTTAGGAATTACTAGACGCTCTGTGATGAAAAACACTATTTTTAAAATACGATTTGACGCTGCATGCATATTTTTTAATATAATAAATACAATAATGCTTAATTTTTTTGGACAAGATTTAAGATTTTAAACACTTTCTGGGTGACACATATTTTTTTTTTGAATATATTTTCTACTTGGTTGGGTTCTCTGAGGCTCTGAATATCTAATGCTTATATGTAATTTTCCATATCAATTTTCGCACTGTCCGCAATAATTGCATTTCTACTGTTCTTATGCAACAGGAAACCCCGACAAAGACCAATCCGCCCAGAACACATCACGTGTATCTGCACAAAGCCTGAGAGCAATCTTAATTGCAAGGCTGGCCAGGCCGCAAGCAAAGAATCCAGGCTTCTTGCGATGCAGACGACGTAGAGTAGTTAAAATGCGGCGATGCCTGGTTTCTAAGTATTCGCTCGTATGCGATTTGCACATGCCGGTTTTGGATCGGATCACACCAATTGCGAATGCTACTAGTTCCCGTGTTTAGTGCGGAACCAGAATTTTGAAGGTCAAGGCAAAATGGAAACTGAAAGAGTAGAGTAGCCGCCAGAACCATAAATGTACATTTATAGTCCCGCGTTGTATGGCGGCGACTATAGCCAACTTTTGTACGCCGCGGAAAGCTCCTCAGATCCCATCCAAATTGTGCATGGACCGATTTAAGACATCAATTTAAGATTTCTCGTCTGAACCGAAGACGAGTGAGAAGAGTGAGTCGAACGACGGAAGTAGTGATCCAAGAAACACGAATGAAAAAAACATCTCGCTTTTGGGGGTAAACTGCCAAAATGGGGTTTTGATCGCTTGTAATTTTAAACTGTTTAGAATGTTGATTATCTTAGTACATGTGTGCCTACGACGAGTACATCTTGGGAGCACATCTGTCGAGGATGGAGTCCATATCGATATAGAAAACTAGTTTTTTCATTCAATTGTTAGCTGGATTCGATAATAGATGCTGTAATTAACTTATTACATACATAGGTATCTTGCATTAGATTATTTCTTAGGCGATTCTAAAACAAGTTCCAGTGTTAAAGTATAAAACTGCCGACGCTGAGAAATGTTACAAACCTCATCATAGCAATATGTACATACATATATGTGTTGAAAAATTACTATTCCGGTCTGCTCGTACTTTGAATCGCAATCATTATTGCTTGTTACTTTTCGATTCATACTTCATACTGGCAAGGTTGGCTTTGCTTCTGATTTGATAGATTTGACAAGAGGACCGCGCGATTTGGTAACTTCAGATCGGATAGAAACTTGGCATGAAAATAGTAGACGTTAAGGGTTTTCATTCTCTAAAATATTAGAGCGCACTAGCTAGCCAATTTCGAAGAAAAGCTTGTAACTTTTTTAGCATTGCATATGATTTAAAAAGATTTGCGCCATTTAACGTAGCGGTGCAGCAAAGCAGGCACCGCACGCGCATCAAAACCTGAAAGTTAAGTGTTCAATTCTGCTTTCAACAAAACTTGGTTCTTTTCTTGACTTTTAATTTAAAAAAAACCTTGACTACTATGTCAACTAAAAGTGAAAATATTGGGTCCACAACTTAAAAATCCGTCATTTTTATTGAAAAGAAATGCTTTATTCAGATAATTTATTGAAAGAACACGTCATGCCCACCATCGGGCACTACTAGGATGGATTTAGGATTGGTTGATTTACGATTGACCAATATTTTCAGTGGAGCAGATCTTAGAAAAGTGCTGGGAGTGTAACATTGGTGTGCACCAAATTTTCGTAGACTTGAAGGGAATATACGATACACTTGACCGTGAAGAATTAAAATAAAACGAGGTCATCGCACCAAATTTGTTGAACTTGACGTTTGAAAATGCCGTCAGGAAGATGTACACCAACACAACGGGAGTCCTGTTTATCAAGTTAATCGCATAAGCTGACGTTATAAACATGATATAACGGTCAATACCTTATGTCAAAAAAGCATTACACAATTTAGAGTCAACCTCAAAAGAAATCGGGTGAACTTCCTTTAGGGAATATATCTTTATGTTCGTAAGTTTTCAATATTCACTACAGTTCACATTCGTTTTTATTTTCTGAAAATTTCAATTATTGTAACATGTCCCGTTATAGAAACGAACGATTCAAATGTGACATTCCGTTTTATTCCTCGCCTTGACAGATGTGCGGACTCCAGTTTGTTCATTTGGCAGCCCAAATTTTTTGACGATTTGCGTATGGGTACCATGTCTAGTCTTTGGCTCTATGTCATACCATTTATTTATTCTTTGCACATTTAACAGAAGAAATTCAATTACAAAATGTGGAATAAAAATAAATACAAAAACGCAAATTCTGAAGAACATGAAAAGTAATCACATAAACAAAACATTTTCAAGAGTTCTTTTGAAAGCAACAATGCTAGAGGGAAAAAATCCAAGCTGGAGTCTATTGTGAGTCCTTGGTAAACGAAGCAGAGGAGAATGGAAGTAGACCTCCGTTCTAGCGAAATGCAAAACATAAATATCGGAAGACCGGGAAAGTCTAGAGCCTTGTCGCAGAGAAATGGTCGATATTAACTTGTAAATAGTTATGACAAAGCTTGAACAGTAAGCACTGAGCAAGATATGTCCTTCGCGAGGCTAAAGACTGAATGTTAAAAAAAGAAAGGCGTTCTTCATAGGGAATATAAGGGATATTGAATTTGAAAAGTAGAAAGCGGATAAATTTACGCTGCACAGATTCAACAAGATCGATTAGGGAAACAAAATAAGGAGACCAAATTTGGGATGCATATTCTAAAATAGTACGTACGATAGTCACAAACAATTGTACAGCGGAATAGGGATTAGTAAAAATAAGCGAATGTCTTAACACAAATCCTGACAGCTTTGAGGCTCTAGAAACTATATTGTGAACGTGCGCATCAAATTTTAGCTTAGGATCAAAGATGACACCAAGATCTTTCACTCGGTCAACTCTATTTAAAGGAATAGAGTCAATAAAATACACAAAGAAGATGGAAGAAGTCTTAAGAGTGAAAATCATTGTATGACACTTGGGAATATTAAGTGAAAGGAAATTAGCTTGACACCAGGAACTCAGTGAGATAAGATCATCTTGAAGAACTTTGCAGTCTTCAAGAGACCGTATCACCCGGAATATCTTGAGGTCATCAGCATAAAGAAGACAGGGAAATTTGAGTATTAAAGGAAGGTCATTTATGTATAGGGTGAATAGAAGAGGGTCTAGTATGGACCCTTGCGGGACACCAGATTCGGGATGAAAGGGAACAGAGTGCGTGCCTAAGATAGAATCGCGGCAAGACCTTGACGAGAGATAGGAATATACCCACAGAAGTAGGGAGTCTGGAACTCCAAAGCGCTCAAGCTTGCGACACAGGATTAAGTGATCAACAGTGTCGAAAGCTTTTGAAAAATCGGTATAAATGCTATCAACTTGCAGATGATAATTAAGAGAAGTAGCAACAGTGTTTGAAAGGACAAGCAAATTTGAGGTAGTGGAACGATTAGGAAGAAAGCCGTGCTGCTCCGGGACAATAACATGTTCTAAGGCCATGTATAGATTCGAGTGGACAATACGCTCAAGAATTTTAGGGAAAGCGGACAAGAGTGATATGGGACGATAGTTCGTAACACTTGAAGGATCACCAGACTTGCGGATGGGTAATATGTTGGCCATTCTCCAGCACTGAGGAAAAACACCTGAAGAGAGGCTTAAATTAAAAATGAAAGAAAGAGGAATACTCAGAGATGAGGATAAGGATTTGATAAACAAATTAGGAATATCATCAGGACCTGGACCAACATTAAAGTCTATCGAATCAATAACGGATTTAATAAGGTGGGGATCGACAATTATAGACGAAATAGCAGGATTTTGAATATTTCTGTCAGGAGTGAAGATGTTTGGCTTATGTGGAGAAAATGTAGATGAAAAGTAGGTGGCAAAGAGATTATTTATGTCCACAGGCGAAGAAGCACAGTTATGATTCCATTGCATGGAGCTAGGGATAGATGAGAAGGACCTTAAGGATCTTTTATATGACCAGAATGGTTAGAGAGGAGAGAGTTTTCAATAGAGTTGTGATAGGCGCAAATAGCTTGGCGTATTTTCTGCTTAGCAGTAGACCGGAATCTTCGGAAAGCAGATTGCGCTTCAAAAGAGTCAGGTGTTTTCACCTGTTTTCGAGCCCTGTGAATCATCATTATCTCTTGCCAGCTTCATCACACTTACCATCATCATGACGGTGAATGTGTCAAAGGTATAATGTTCAGTTAAAATTTCGGTGGTGGATCGGTTGAATTTTTACTCATTCTTTCTCGTGCGAAGCAAAATCCAGCATGGTTTTTCTGAACGAGAGATAATTTATGCGTGATTTTTCTCATGTTTATTTTGACAACTCAGAGTTTCCGTGATATATATCTTTTATGCTATGGTGATGTTTCGGTTAACTTTTTCGAGCAAATGCTTGAGACTTCTGAACAAAATTGCAGCAATATTACGCAGCGATTCATAGCTTCAAGACGACTAAAATGTCACTGAGCGTACGTGAAAAAAGTACACGTTTGAAAGTGACCAGCTTGCAGAGCGAGTTTAAACAACATAGGTTGTCAAATTTACAAGGATGGCAGATAATTAGCGAATTTTCAGACGAGCCTTCAATAAAATTTGGGAAAATATAGACAAACAGTGAAAGTGCTTTAACTGAATCTTTCATTGCCTGGAGATCAGACGTGGAGGTAACGCCAAGGATAAGATAAGTTTCTCCTCATAAAAGGAAGGTTTTTTGTTATACCCCTTGTCGTTGTTTTGTTTGAATATTAGGCAACGGCTGTAGCGAAAGCGAAGAGAGAAACTATTGATATTCAAGATAATCGGACATGCCGAGAAGCAGGAGCTGATCGGTATCTTTTGAAGATTTCCACCTCCCAACGTTGAAAAAAAACATTACAATTCTGGCGTTCCACAACTTTGGCTGTTTTTGCTTATTGTCCCATACAACTCCAGCATTACTATTATTTTTCTGACAGGCAAATTTATACACATATTTATAATATCATTCAATAATATTTTTATACACAACAAAATTGTTGGATTTTGCAACCGACTGTAGCGAGCGCTGTCCACGCGCTGCCATTCATGGCTTGCGCATGTGTGTGGCTCGTGTTCGAACATCTGACGCGACGGCACCTGTGGCAGTGTGGCGAGTGTCACCCCAACACAACAATGCTCCACTGACAGCTCGCCATAACCTCACTCAAATGTAGCTCCATTTCCACGGCGAGACCCGAAAACAATTTCCCTCCATCAATTCCGCGCGACACGCCTGCCAGACATCCAGCAGCTATAAATAGCCGGCGATTGCCGCCCGCAGCCTCTGCAAGTAGGTCGCGTTCGTGACGAGCTGGCGGGCGGCGGTCGCCACAATTAAACACAGGCTCCGGAACGCACCTGCGTCACTTGCCAGCATTTCAGATCCCACCATCACCACCCCAACCGGGGAGCTCCGGGCAAACTCACCTCTGTCCGCACCTTCCATAACGCGCTTCTCGTTGTAGGCACCGCGGGACGACGAGACTCCAATGCGCGCAACACACTCTCCGTGACCTGGCCTGCCCTTGCTGTGTCCTTTTCGCTCTTTTCCGGGATTGAGAGGGTCGAGAACCTGTCAAACGCCACCGCCCGCGCACTCCGACCGCAACCTTCTTCTACACACGCACCGGATTCCTTTGCACTTCACCTCCTTGCCAGGAAATATTTCCGGGTTGCTTCGCCAGCAGAATTTCCACACACGATTCCCGAATAACCCAAAATCCACCCGCGCTTTCCGCGAAACTCGCAAATTCCACGCGAAAATCCACAAGACGCGAACGACAAGCAACAAAATCGAGAAAAAACCTGCCGCTGGGCTCTCCGCTTTACGAGCTGTCAATGACTTTCGAGGTCGATGAACTTCTTTTCTTTTTTCTCGCCTTCTGCTCGACGATATTCACCCGAACGTGCACCACACGAAATCCGCCACGTCCATGAATTAAACCGCGCACCTTTTGCACTCGGAACAGGCAAGGGATCAAGGATATCGCACTTTCATCTTAGGATTCGCGACTTTTCACACGCTTTTCACGAGAAAACAACGGTACGAAAGTGTCCCCCTCTGCGTCGCGCGTACCGAACGATGGAACGTTAGCATGTAAGTTTTTCCGAGCAAACGGGTTCTAGTGTTGGCCGTGATGTGGTGATGGAGCGCTGTAGGCGATGTGAAGCGTTTTTAGTATTGCGGCCGAGTTTGAAAGTTAAAAATGTTGTTATGCGTAAGGATATCGATATTAAATTTTACTAATTCAAGGTTACCTATGATGTATTTGAAAGTTTTAAGAAGAAATAATGCAGAAATAAATTCGTTTTAAAAGATATCGTGGTAGACTTTTCAGTTTTTCTTTATGTTGAATTGAATCGAAACCATCCTCAATGCCATAAATGATGCATGGCGATCCTATTTCGAACTAAATTTAAGGTAAGGGTGCTATAAACAGGTACGAATTATATATTGTTTATTGCTGATATTAAGAGTGAATCAGCTTCACTGGTCGTTATTGTGCGTAAGAACATGTTAGAATTCACTTCTTCGTGTTTCACAATGGCCCTCGTTTGTCCCCAGGAAAATTTTTTATCACACAATGGTAATGTTACACTGTCATTGAAAGTAACTTGCCATGATTTACATTCGCAAATAATACTTTATCAACAATAGTTGACTTTTAAATATATATTTTTTTGCATGATGGCGCTTACAATGTTTTTTAATTCAATACGTATCTTTATAGATTTGTTACAGGATGAATCAATAATAAGCTTTGATTTTGTGGAGCTGATTATAAATACTTCAAATTTTATCTCAGTAGGAGCTATTTTTGGTTTCATTTTGTATGTGTTTGGCTTGGTTATGTCATATTTGATTTTGTAGGACGTTGGAAATCTGTTTCTAAGAGTTTCTTACAGGCGTTCAGTTCTAACAACTATGAAGATTGCATTTCCCAAGCTCTCTAAATTATCTGCTAGAAATCCTAACTAGTTTCACAGAGCTATCTTCAATACGGTATTGATTTTTGTGTTTAAATTTATCTCTCTCCATGGAATTCAGGCTTTCTATAACTCACATTTGAATGTTGTATGTTGTCTCGTTCTTCTCAAGTTACAAAGACTTGCCAAAATTATTAATTATTGTTTGCAGTTCCGCTCGCACAGCCCTGAAGTTTCGCCAATTCCATTTTTATTATTTAATAACGCAAATATTTGAATACTTCATATACTTTTATTATGTATTATTATTTATTATTCTGGTGTCTTCAAAGAAAACATGATAAAAAATAATATAATTTTCAATTTCCGCCGTGCAGGACACCTCTATTGACATATATAGTGTAGAAAGTGTATATTATATTTACAAGCATTTTCAAGCACTCCTTATTTGAATTTGCAGAATTTAAGAAAAAAATCGAATATTCGCCCAAAAGCACGAGCCACTTATTCTTCAAACCCGAAAAGTGAAAGTGGCCTAATGCGGTGTCGGCTGCAGTGTCAGTAGTCAACGTACGCCTACCCTTAAGAGAGCGCCACTTGCCACTTGACACCACATTAAGTAACGAAAATTTTCGGAGTTGAACAATAACTGGCAAACCGCATCAACATGCGCTTACCCTTAATAGAGCGCCTCGGGTAGAATCGCTTGACGTTCCTAAAAGACGTCTCGAGTTGAACCGTTCCTGGAAAGTTTTGTGTCTCTGCTATAACCGCTTGACGTTTTAAAACGTCAAAAGAGTTTGACAACAACAAAAACAACAACGTAAACACAAACAATTTGTGTGTCGCCGATTAATCAAATTAATCGTTGCAATAAGTCAATAGGAACATGTGAGATAGTACGTAGCGCGTTCGTGTCGATTAGAGTTGTTGTGAAACCCCATCAAAGTGCCACTAATCATCCTAGAAATATGACGATGTTGCCGCGATGCTGCATGCGGTTTAAGGTCAAGTACATATTCCTTTCGGCCGTGCTTCTGTTTTTGCTGGACTACTTCGGCGTGTTCACGCACATGTTCGAGCTGGACTACTATCGACTCTTCAGCTATCCCATGCACGGCGACGTCCTGCACTACGCGCATCAGCTGCGCTTCCATCAGGAGCCCGACGTGCGGCCGATCAATGTCTACAACTACTCGTACTTGAAGGACTGCAGCCAGAAGTGCATGGAGGAAGGCGCGCCCGTGAGTCCGCAGCTGGTGTTCCTGGTGAAAAGCGACATGAAGGACTTCAACAGACGCGCCGCGATCCGACGAAGTTGGGGCTACGAGCGCCGGTTCTCGGATGTGGTCATCCGCACGGTAAAATTCGTGATTTTTGCTGTTTAAAATTGGCAAAATAACTCAAATTTTGGAAGGTATTCCTGGTCGGAGTGTCTAGCAACCGCGAGCTGCAAAAGCACATCGACATCGAGGCGGACCGGTACGCGGACCTCGTGCAAGCCAGCTTCCTGGACACCTACTTCAACAACACCATCAAAACAATGATGGGGCTGCAGTGGGCCGTGCGCTTCTGCCCGCGCTCCCGCTTCTACATGTTCGTGGACGACGACTTCTATATTTCGGCGAAAAACGTGCTGCGCTTCGTTCGCAACCCCGCAAAGTACCCGGACTACTTGGCCGAGGCCGACGAAACGCTGCGCAAACTGGCGCGCAAGCTGAACCAGTCAGACTTCCGGAACGGGACGCCAAGTGCCCAACTGCTGGAGGAAGCGCACCAGGCCGTGGTCCAGGGCGTCAATTCGTTCGACACGAAGCGCCACTTCAATCACCTGGGGGCGCTGGTGGATAAGCACCATCGTCCGAAAGACAAGCGAAGAATCTCCAAGCGGCATCTGATGGACATGGAGCTGCCGAGCGATGCCAAACTGTTCGCGGGCTTTGTTTTCGTGTCCGCGCCGCATCGGCACCGGTCCAGCAAGTGGCACGTGACGCTGTCCGAATATCCGTATCACATGTGGCCGCCGTACGTAACGGCCGGCGCGTTTGTTCTGTCGCGCGAAGCCCTGTTCGAGATGTACTTCACGAGCATGTACACGCAGCACTTCCGGTTCGACGACATCTACTTGGGGCTCGTGGCGCTGAAGGCGCAAATCCAGCCGCTCCACTGCAAAGAGTTCTACTTCCAAAAGGCCGCGTACACCGGCCCGCAAAGCTACAGATATGTTGTCGCGTCGCACGGATACGACAACTCGCAGGAGATGGTGAAGGTCTGGACGGAAGCGCGGGCGGCCGGACACGCGTGAGCAAACGACGTGTGATGTTCCGCATATGTAAGATACTCGACCAAACTTTTATAAGAATCCCGACAAGTGCTATCGATCACGTAGCGTCAGCGGAAAGGCTGCAGCCACATTTCTCTTCATCTATTTCTCCTAGTTTCCCGATTAAAAACATATTCATCTTCCTGTTTTCTCGTCTAAGTCTGACTCGAAGTAGGGAATCGTTTGCTTCGTTCAAGTATTTGTGCCTTAACACGGCAATGGTATGAATACTCCCAGTATGTATCATAGTATTTATTGAATTTAATGATAAATCGTTAATCCATTGTTGCTAATTGAATCAACTCAATTATTTTATTGAAATAAATTGGAACTTAAAGTTGAACGGAGTGTGTTTGCTTGTCAGGCTATCAAATACAACGATCCATCGTGAAAGTCTTTAGTAGCGGCCTCTGTTCACACATTCAGATAAGATAAGTGGAGATTGATAAGAAAAACGCCGCTTGATAGACATCGCTCCGTACTATGTTTCGATTGTAGACAATCTTATCTTGGCCAAACATTTGCGAGAATAATTGGATTGTTTAGAAGAATACTTAACAATCGAATTATGCTGAAAAGGATTCAAACAAAACTGGAAGATTGATTTCAATTTACAAAAACGAATAACAGAAAGTGTTGCCTACACTCATATTGAGTATAATTCGAATATATCGACAACTCTTCCCGATTATGGAATTTTATTTAATTTTTCTAGAATAGAGTGTTTTTTTAAACAAATAAAACATATTTTTTGCCTGCTTGCAAATTTTATGGGGCATTTAACGTTTTAAAATACTTTCTGTTATACGACTATAGACGCGTCTTAGGAAGGCCATTTTGTCGATTAAATTTTTGCACCACTTTTTCCAGCATTGCCAATAACGCGTCGAATGTTGACTTTCAAGTCATCAATATTTGCTGCTTTATCAGCATAGACAAGTGACTCGACGTACCCCTAAAAAAAGTAGTCAAATCACATGATCTGTGTGTGGGGGGCAGTTCACAGGTCCATTTCTTGATACAGTTCTTTCATCAAAGGTTCGGCCCAATAAATTAATGGTTTGACACTCTGCACGGCATTCTGCGACATCCTGTTAGAACCATGTTTCTCTCAGACGAATGGAATCATTTGTCAGTAGCGATCGCCATCAACGGTAACGTTGGTTTCGTCTTCAGATTTGAAAAAGAAAGGAGCAATTATGCTGCCGCCGGCATGCAAACTGCAGCATACATGGATATTTTCTGGATGTATTGGAGTTTCCAAAGTTTCTTGAGGATTATCTTCACACCAAAAACAGCAATTTTGCTTATTTACGAACCCACTAAGCCAGAAATGACCTCTCTCACTGAATACGATTTGATGGCAAAAATGTGGTTCAGGTTCCACTTCAGTCTCAACCCATTCATTGAACGTACGATGCAAAAGATGGTCCAATGGCTTTCGATTGCTGCACTAAATGCATCCTATAGAGCTTTAGTCCAAGATCTGTCCTGGAAATATTCCATGCAGTGGACGGACAGAGGCCAATGTTGAGAACGGCGTCGAATCGATAAATTTGGGTCCTCTGTCACACTACGCTCTACACCAGCGATAGCTGCCTTGGTACGAGCTAGTGTTAAATGAACATTGTCCAATGGGCATAAATCTTTTCTTGTATTGCGTATGATCTGCTCAGATATGCAATTCTGAGCACAATAAATTGGGCGAAGTGCGCAGATCGCGAACTTCGGAAATAAATTTCCACTATTTCGAGACGTTGTTCGCGCGTACAGTCTTTGCATGGTAATTTGTCAAGTAAATTAAACATAATGTCCAATTGGCAGCCAAGCTTGACAGCTACAATGACAGGTGTTCCTATCCATAGTTCTATACCTATGTATAAAATAACACCTCTTCGATAGAAATTTAGGAAAAACGACTATAATATGAAAAACGCGTATAATATGTTAATAAAATTTGCTATTACAGAACTCCTGAAGAGAAATTCAAATGACTGTGCTGCTAATTTCTGCAGGGGCTTGCAGCATAAGTTAAAAGAAATAACCAAGCTAAAATCCATCAAAACAGCACTGAGGAAAGATCCATATCAAAAGCACAATTCAGAATAGTAACACTTGCCCAAGTTCGTGGCACAACGAATGGATTTATACTTTTACGAATAAATCCATTCGTTGTGCCACGAACAGTCCTTCACAACAAAAATTAATGATGAGCAGAATTAATGAGACTTCAGTACTATCCCGTATATAGGTATTCATAGTCTTGTAAGTTCTAGACGAACATACAAAAAGTGAATAAACATTTTGAACACGGAAGTTACAAGCAAAGTGTGATGTAGAGAAGGGTTTAGAAGAAGTCGAGGTGGTTTTAGTCGATAAAAGTCCAATATGGCATGAAGCAGAAGCAACTCCGTATCGTTTGAATATTTCCAACTCCTTTCTAATGAAAAACAGTTAACATTTTGAGTTATTTTCAATGAATTATTGCACCTAAATAACATCTTCCACTTTGATTAATAGTAAGATTAAAAATGTGTTAAATACACCAAGTAAACATTCACATAAAAACCCCGAATTTAGACATTGACAAAAACATTTATATATTTCACCATAAAACTGTAACATCGTTTTAATGAAATTTCCCTCGTTTCCCGCCAAAAATAGTGAAATTTCCCTCACGGCCATCAATCTACCATTCGGTTGTCATAGCAACGACAATGGACAACATCCATCACATAACCAACAAAACGTTAAAAGCGAAACGTCACTTCAAATTTTGAATGGATTGATGAAATTTTCTTAAATGAAATTAATTTAGAAATTAACTAAAAATTTTGAGTTTTGTCTAACTTTTGATTGTGAAATTTATTTTTGGAGGAAACTACTTAAAGAGTGTATTTAAAATTGAAAAGATGTCGGAACACGGAGCCGTTTTGCAGTCGTACAATCAAGAGCTCGTCAAGCGTAAGTAATAGAACAATTTAACGCATTTCACGTGCATTTCATGTGCATTTTATTTGCAGATATTGAGAATTTGAAATTGCAAAAGGAGAAAATCGGACTGGCGATCGAAGAACAAGAACAGGAGCGTGCCACGGTAATTTGTGTGATTGATTATCAATTTCGATTGGTTTGTATGACGATATCTGATTATTGCATCCTAGTTGATTGATAAGATACAAGAGATGAATTTGCGACTGAATGCTGTGACTGCCAGCCTCGACGAGAAGAAACGTGCCTGGGCGGAGTGCGACAATACACTGGAGCAGGCTGCGATGGGGCTGTCAAAGGTAAATAATAACTGTTTTAAAGCAATCCCAGCTCGAAAATCATCGGAAAGGCTTAACGAACTGTCTTTCATTCATATTGAATGCAATTTCGACGCTAAAAGAACGATTTTGTTAGTTTAACAGGATCTACTCATTGTCCGATTGTTTGAAAAGAATCAATTCAATAAGAATGGTTACCGAACATGAATTAAATTAGATGGGATAGTTGGTTGTGGTGGCAGCCCCTTTTATCCAAAGGTGGCTCACTTAGGCCACGAGAGGCCCATTGTGGTACCACAGGAAATAAGGGCGGCGCTAGAACCTGCGGGATAACGAGAACCATCCAGATTCTCGTATGAAGTCAGCTATGCAGCCAATGTCTAAATCAGCTACCTCCGTGAGGTTGTCCAGGAAGGGCGAGCCCAAGGTTTGCACGCGCTTCCTGGACAGTGCTGGGCATTCGCACAGAAAGTGTTTGATTGTTTCTTCCTCTTCCTCCGATCTGCAACTTCGGCAGAAATCATTGAAGGAAACGCCCAATCTTTCCGCATGTCTGCCAATTAGACAGTGTCGTCCCGTCAGTACGGAAAAGACGGAACTCAGGATTTCACGCTTATATTGAGGAGCTGTAATGAAAAATAAGCTCACGAACGAAGTTGCAACGAAATTTCAAGGCAACGACACTCTCGTTCCGTTGGACTCATTGAACGTCAAGTCCTGGGACGAGGCGACGAACCCGTTGGTCGTGTAGACAAATTGGGTTCGGCCTCTTCTTGGCTAGACGGCGATGCATCGCCTCTAGACATCGCTTCTTGATGTAATTGAAAAGTTCCTTCCAACCAAGATGAATTAGCTTTTAAGAAATAATGTTTAAATTTGTTTGCTTTACGCCATTTCGCTGAAATTCTGACTTAAGCCTTGAAAATTTATGTTTGATATGCTTCTGTTGCTCTTCAGAATAATTGTCTTGATTTACCAGGTAATTTTCCAAAAAATCTAATTTTTTGTTGAAACTGGGCAATTGCTGCCTATCCATAAGGTTGAAAAGCTCTCGCCTTATAATAATTCTCACTCCAGATGGCCCTAAAATAACATTTTCCTTTGAGTAATGAAAATAGCTAAATATTTATATTATCGTATTTCAGAATTTCTTTTAAAATTCATTGCTTCTTTATTTAGATTTGCAGGAGAAAAAAATCAATATTTTCCATAGTGGCAGTTATTGGCGGCTATTCATGTTAAAAAAGTTATCGGGACTCATCGGGAAATATAATTAAATCCTTATCGAATGTTGAAATTCACAATACCAAGCAGTAAAAAATAAAGAGCATCTTTCATATTTTTTTTATTGCCTTATCCTATATTTTAATTAATAATATTATGCTATAACATAGATACATACCTGGTCTCTCACAATCCATAATAAGTTGGTCTAATAAAAATTTGATCGGTAACAGGTAGCACTGAACTATGCACTCACAAAGTTACTTTTGATGCGAAACAAAATAAGCGTAGTACAACAGACAAGTTCAAACGGTTTTTTCTTCTAATTCGATCAACCAAGGAAACGATTTATGCCGTTAACTTGGCTATTCGATAGGGTTTCCCCACCTCCGCTGCATTATGTGAAACAGATTTTTGGCCGGCTAAATTATAACTTTACCCCTCTGTGCGATGGCTGCTGGCAGGCCAGCTCTGTTCGGCGCGTAATGTCGTGGGTACGGTTGCCTAGACCAAGTCCCAAAACTCATTTTTGAGAGATTCAGCCATCTAAATTGCCCGATTTACATGTTCAACAAAAATAGTCCTAACGGACGTCAAGTAAAACAACAAAACTTTCTGAGGCTTGACCTCCTACTTTACTTTAAGATTACTCTCGCACGTACATCGAAAGAAAAAACAACCGCAAATGCAACACCAACCCGAGAGATAAATTACTATCTACGTTACCAGCGAAAGACCCGAAGAAAACCGACGGAAAGCGAGCGAAAGAGAAACCGCGCGAGCAAACTAACTCTCGGGCGGCTGAGTCACTGCTCGAGGGAAGGAGACGTCACCGGAGACGCGCCGGACATCAATGTTTATTGTCCGGGCCCTCCCTGCCTTAGCTCAGCGCTTGCCAAGTAGGCCTGTGTAGCGTGCTAAGCCCCTATTATACTTACCCCTGCCGAGCTCCTAGGTCTCCAAACCAAGAGGTAGAAAAATCGCTGGAACTCTCGTTACAATGCCTTTATTTTTTTAAATTCATTTTTTTCTGTTGTGGTTGGGTTTGTGATTTTTAAACAAACTTTCTTGTCACATTAAGACTTTCGCTTATTCATAATTTTTTTTTGGTTCTTCTGCACATTGGTATACACATTCTAATTAAATTTCTACTTATTTTAAATATTTCTTCTTCATCGCAGTTATAATTTGTTTGTTCCTCTCCTATTCTAAGCGTTTAGCCTAAATTTATTCATTCACATTAATCGGCCTCAATATTGTTACCATTAATTTATATATTTATTTAAAATTTACATGTGTACTTCGAAACAATCTCTACTTGTGTGCTCTCCAGTTATTTAAAATTTTTACAACGTTCTCAATGTAATTTTAATTCGAATATTTACAACACGTTATTGGTGGTCGATAAATTGATTGGGATATTGTGTCGATACATTTGCTAACTTGAAGACAGACTACGCCGTTTTATGTTATTTTGATTGTTTGGCGTTCGAATAAAACTTCTTTCTCTAGTCATAACTGGACCTTGCGTTTCTAAGTTAGGATTTGAAGCATCCTTCTGAACTTTAGAATCTGCCGTTTTGGTTAAAATTTTACTGGGTCATAATTACCTGGCTAAGAGGGCTTCCTCTGGCTGGCGCACTAGTCACCTTAGCTTATATCGGAACAAATGTCACTGCGTCAGGATCAAGTTCTTGCAAAATTCAGCATTCAAAAATATCCTGATAGAGATTCACAAATCTTAGATGCAGTTTTTCAGAGTCGAATGTTCTCTTAAATGATTTTATTTAGTTCGTTGATATTTTGTTTCACAAATAATTTTAACACAAAACTCATTCACAATTATTTTTAATGAAGTCATGAATATATTTATTGGTTCTAATTGCGACTTTGTTCTATGATTTTCCGCACTGAAACCTCTCGAAAGTCGTCCGACCAACCTCCAAAGTTCAACATCTCGCTCCAATCCCGTCGATAGCGGGATCTTTTCCTCTTCCCTTTCCCGGGGCCTAGCTGCTGCGCAACATTACAGAGCCGCTTGGAGCGTTTGGAGCACAGTGCGTGCCAAGTTTGCCTGGTTGTGCTACAGGTTTCTTCGAGCAGCCAGGCCCTATTCGCAGCCTCCACGTAGTGCTGCTTAAATCCTAGCTTTATGGAGGCTAGAGGTTGGCCGACTTCGGTGGTAAGTGTATACTCCGGAAGCACAGAGCCAGCTCTCGCTAGGGCATCTGCTTCGCAGTTTCCAGGTATAGCACTATGCCCCGGTACCCAACACAGTGAAGAGACATCACGTTCAGTTGTGAGCGACATTCCATAGCAATTTTAGATGAGGTATGCACGCTGGATAGTGATTGGATAGCAGCTTAACTGTCAGAAAAGATGTTTAAATTCGCTTTGTTTCATTTCTTTCGATTAGCTATTTTTGCACACCCTTCGCTTATATTATTTCCAATCAACTTCCTGAATATAACCTGAGAAGTATCCTTTATAATTCATTACATACAATGCCATGCAGACAAATTAAAACAACATTTCTATTTATTTTCAGATCATTGAGAGCTCTCAAGTGTTGCTGTCGCTAGTGCAGCAAGAAACTGGAACCCTCAGTTGTATATAAATCGTGCATTAGCGTAATTCGTTACAAACCATTTAGGACTAAATTAATTGTCGAATACTCCTGAAACACTCGCTAAACTGGACTAAACAAAGCCTTGCTATTTTGCTATTCAAGCTGGACGACAATTGTAAGCGTATCTGTTACTGTGCACAATTGTGAATAGGATTAAAATTGTGCTGTCGGAAACGTTTGTATGTGATATGAATAAACTGCCTTAGTGAAGCTTGTAGACTGCACAAGAATAATCGGACATTAATTCCGAGAAGCATCATTTGTAGATCTTAATAGTATTTTAGAACCACGAGCACTAAAATTAATAGAGTTTAAAATGTGGTTGCTATCTCAATATAGGATGAAAATTGTCCGGCAAATGAGTTTTGTTAAAGTATATGTAAAGATTAATGGTTGTTTTAAATAAAAGTCAAATGAAAATATATTCGTTGTTTTCACTCTTTGGTAACAACAATTTCAAGTAATTTCCGAATCCCATCCTATGCTGATCGTCTTATATTGTAGGATGTTCTTTCGAACGAGATACCCTAAGAGAACATTAATTCTTCTAAGGACTCTTCGAAATTCATAACAAATACAACTCATTTCTTCGCTCCTGTGCCAAAACTACCAATCCTTAAATGTGTCCCACGCAAAAATCGCGAATCTGAAAAAAATCGAAAGTTTGGCTATGCATCAATTTGAATCACGATTCGAATTAAGCCCAGAAATATCTCTCTAATCCCACTTTTGGCCCATGTGGCTTTCGGTGAATACGCAAGGAGAATCGGGTCCCAGCTAGCGATCTGCGGCGATGAAGAGGAGACGGAGTCTGGCATAAGCATTTAGAGGCTTTCTTTTTTGAGGCGCTGAGTGAGCTAAGTAACATTAAAATGTCCCAGCTTCTAAATGTTCTTGAGAAATCAGGATAGTTCATTGAATAAATCAGAGAGTTTCCGCATCGACAGGGAACAATGGATCATAGACGGACTTAGTGAAGTGGAAGCCGTTTAGGCTTAGCACCCTCGTAACCTAACCTAATCCCACTTTTCCACTAATAGTTTGTTTCTCCTCAGCGTTTGCACGAATCTGCCCGTTTCGTATGTTTGGCGTAGTCCTTTTCTTTGCAAGCACAAGATTCGTTTTTTAGGAGTAATAATTGGTAGTTAGTACCGTAGTTTCTTGCTAGTACCATCCAATGCTTCATTGTTTCAAAAACTGGTCAAAATTTGCCTGAAAAATTACACTTCATAGTTTCTATAACTGATCAATATTATCTGCAACACTATCCTACATCCATGAAAGCATCCCTGTTTGCTCTGCTGAATCAATTTCTTCTCGATTCCATTGTTCATTTTTGACTTGCATTATAAGATAACCGAAAACGGGTAACGGTAGCGGAAAGCGGGGTGATGAAAAAAGATAGAAGAGAAAAATATTTGTCTCGGTATTTAAATAGCTGAATGAGTTGATAAATGTATTCCTGATAGAAAAGGCGTTTCGATCCTTTACGTTTAGTGGACGATGCAGAATTTCAGAATTTTTTTTTAATTTCTAAGTTATATAATGAAAGAACGAATAATTCTTGAAAGAACGGATATTACTGTATTAGTAATTGATTTCATCTTCACAAAATACTACGTGTGTTTGTTTTTTAAAAAAGAAAACTTCGTTTTAATTTGGCGTATCTTTATTTGGATTCGTAATCGATTTTCGACCGTAATCGTTCGGTCTTCCTCAGCGATTACTGGATTTGGCCCTTGCTGCACATTTCATTGACGGAAATACATGCTTACGTCCACAGAATTTAAGCGTAGCCATGACGATCAAAATCTAAAAGATTCATTGGATAGTACATTCGAGGAATTTGGTATTGGAAACAAAATCGCCGCAGTTGTTTCTGATAATGCGAGAGAGAGAAATAACCTGGCATGGTCTAATAGTCTAATTCATTTAGTTTCCACACTTTCATATGAGAGTAGTAGTTATGGATAAAACCATCTCTTTTCAGTGAATCCTTCCACTGATTCTCATTCAGTAAAAAGAAACGTTTCCCTTATCGCTTCAGAATAAGTCATTAACTGAAGTTTTAACAAAATCATTCTGTTTTTATGTTATCTTGGATTTTTTGGTACATAGCTCAATTTTCGTGGCATCATCTAAATATTGTAATAAGTGTGAACGTTCCATAACTTGACATTTGACAACAACCTATATGTATTGGCATTGGTGAATCAGAGGGGATGTATAACAGCAGTTATTCATTAGCCGCCATATAACACACATCGCCTGACAATAAAAAGACACAAAACCTTAAACTAAATAGTTTCATTTAATACGTAGTTTTAGTCTTTTTACAAATATAAGGGTTACGCGGCGCACGGAGCAAAGTTTATTAGAGGTAAACTATTCATCAGAGTCCATTTTAATTTATGTCGATCGATTCAGTTTTTAGAGTGCGTGCATGTCGCTCTGAGCGTGATACCTGTCGCTTGTTAAAGTTGTTTGGTGATGTAAAAATACATTAAAACGTTGATAATATTCCAGTAAAATTGGTTATTTATTGTTGCCTTACCCTTTTTTGTCATTCTCAGGTTAATTCGGTTTCTATACATAATTTCTTTCAAAATATTACATTTTATTTTAAATTTAGGTATTAAATAACCTGAGAATGACACAAAAGGGTAAGGCAACAATAAATAACCAATTTTACTGAAATATTATCAACGTTTTAATGTATTTTTACATCACCAAACAACTTTAACAAGCGACAGGTATCACGCTCAGAGCGACATGCACGCACTCTAATTAATATATCTCCTAAACTAATCTAGATCCCATTCTGCAATTTTCATGGTAAATTGTATACATGTTAAGCTTTATTTTACAGTAAAAAAATAAAAATTAAAATGGTCGAAGTTATCGAAAAAAATATTTTAAATATTCACTTCCGGTTTAAAACTAGAAAAAAAATTCAAATTCGGAATCTCATTTGAAAATCAAAAAAAACAGTGAATTTTCTATACAAAACACTACATTTATTATTTAATTATAATTTACTTCAATATGAAAATAAAATTTCAAAAAAACCCCTGCTGTGAAAATTTGAATTCTTTAGAATCCCATATCTTAACAACTAAACATCAAATAACAAAAATATTATGTGTACACATTCATATACCCTAGAAGTACAAATGTGGCCAATATGAACGAATTTCAGAACCTCACTTTTTTTTCGTTGTCGGTTTAACGTGAAAGGCCCCCATAGCTATGTTTTCGTTTAAATGAGGCCGTTTTCCCTTCAATTTTTCGTTCAACCCGCTCAATAGCGGAACATGATAATCTCCAGTGATTGTTTTTCGTTTTTGCAAATAGTTTATAAAAATAATCCCACTCCATAACCTTGCCCTTCTTTGGAGCAAACGCAGCACCCATATTGCCAATTTTTTTTCATTTATATGTTTTCATGTAAAATTGAAATTGCGGTGCCTTTTCCACCTGCGTGGCCTAAACTATTTCACGCAATTCAATTCTTCTATCACTCAGCACCATATCATGGATTTTGTAAATCAATTCGGGTGTACTTACTTCTATAGCACGTTCTGAACGATGTTCGTCTTTTGTTGATGTACGGCCACGTTTCATTTTTCTAGTTTTAAACAGTTGCAAACACAGGAGCAGATTTCCCATGAACTGTATCGTTCGGTGTGAAGTCTTTTAAATAGAAATGGTTAATCACTGCTCGGAACACACTTTTCATCCCCCGGGGATTCTAAATCCCCGGAGATTCTAAACCCTAAATCCCCCAGGATACTTAATCCCCCGGGATTCTAGATTCCCCGGGATTCTAAATCCACCAGATCTTAAATCGCCCAGGATTCTAAACCCCCCAGATAAAAAATCCCCCAGATTCTAAATCCCACGAGATTCTAAATCCCAAATCCCCCGGGATTCTAAATCCCCCGGGATTCTTAATCCTCCGGGATACGAAATCCCCCGGGATTATAAATCCCCTGGGATTTTAAATCCTAAATCCCCGCGATTCGGGATCCCCCGGGATTCTAAATACCCAGGGATCCTAAATGCCCGGGATCCTAAATCCCCCGGGATTCTAAATCCCCCAGATCCTAAATCCCCCCATATCCTAAATCCCCCGGGATCCTAAATCCCCCAGATCTTAAATCCACAAGTGCCTTAATCCCCCAGATCCTAAATCCCCCGGGGTTCTAAATCCCCTGGGGTTCTAAATCCTCCGCGATTTGAAATCCCCCGGGACTCTAAGTCCATCCGATTCTAAATCCCCCATATCCTAAATCCCACGGGATTCTTAATCCCCCGGGATTTTAAATCCCCCAGATCTTAAATCCACAAGATCCTTAATCCCCCAGATCCTAAATCCCCCGATATTCTAAATCCTCCGGGATTCCTAATCCCCCGGGATTATCAATCCCCTGGGATTCTAAATCCTTAATCCCCCGGGATCCTAGATCCCCCAGATGCTAAATCCCCCCGGGATGTCAAATCCCCCAGGATTCTAAATCACCCGGGGTTCTAAATACTAAATCCCCCGGCTTCTAAATAGTAAATCCCCCGGGATTCTAAATCCTCCGGGATTCTAAATTCCCCGGGACGCTTAATCCCCCGGGATTCTAAATCCTAAATCCCCCGGAATTCTAAATCCCCCGAGATTCTAAATCCCCCAGGATTCTAAATCCCCCGGGATCCTAGATCCCCCAGATGCTAAATCCCCCCGGGATTTCAAATCCCCTGGGATTCTAAGTCTCCCGGGGTTCTAAATGGTAAATCCCCCGGGATTCTAAATCCCCCAGGATTCTTAATCCACCAGATCCTAAATCCCCCCATATCCTATATCCCCCGGGATTCTAAATCCCCCAGATCCTAAATCCACCAGATCCTAAATCCCCCAGATCCTAAATCCCCCGGAATTCTAAATCCCCCGGGATTCTAAATCCATCGGGATTCTCAATTCTCCGGGATTCTAAATCTCCCGGGATTACAAATCCCCTGGGATTCTAAATCCCCGGGGAATTCATATCCCAGGGAATTCTAAATCCCCCAGGATTCTAAATCCCTCGGGCTTTTAATTCCCCCAGGATTGTAAATCTCTTGGGCTTTTAAATCCCCCAGGGGGCCTAAATCGCCCAGGATTCTAAACCCCCCAGATCCTAAATCCCCCGAGATTCTAAATCCTAAATACCCCAGATCCTAATTCCCCCAGATCCTAAATTCCGCGGGATTATCAATCCCCTGGGATTCTAAATCCTAAATCCCCCGGGATTCTTAATCCTCCGGAATTCCAAATCCTTCAGATTATAAATCCCCCGGGATTCTAAATCCATAATCCCCCGTGATCCTAAATCCCCAGGATTCTAAATCCCCCGGGATTCTAAATCCTAAATCCCCCGGGATTCGAAATCCCCGGGATTCTAGATCCCCCGGGATTCTTATTCCCAAGGGATTCGAAATCCCCCGGGATTCTAAATCCCCCGGGATTCTAGATCCCCCGGGATTCTAAATCCCCCACATTCTAAACCCCCCGGGATTCTAAATCCTAAATCCCCCGGGATTCTAAATCCTAAATCGCCCGAGATTCTCAATCCCCGGGACGCTTAGTCCCCGGGATCCTAAATCTCCGGGATTTTAATTCCCTCGGGATTCTAAATCCTAGGGATTCTAAATCCCCCGGGATTCTAAATCCTCCAGGATTCCCAATCCCCCGGCGATATAAACCCCCTGGAATTCTAAATCCTAAATCCCCCGGGATTCTTATTCCCCCAGGAATCTAAATCCTCCAGGATTCTAGATCCTCTGAGATTCTAAATCCCCCGGAATCCTAAATCCCCCGGGATTGTAATTCCCCCGGGATTGTAATTCCCCCGGGATTCTAAATTCCCCGGGATTCTAAACTCCCCGGGATTCTAAATCCCCCGGGATTCTAAATCCACCAGATTTTAAATCCCCTCAGATCCTAAATCCCCCGGGATTCTAAATCCCCCGGGATTCTAAAACCCCCGAGATTCTAAATTCACCAGATCCTAAATTCCCCCAGATCCTAAATCGCCCAGTATTCTAAATCCCCCAGGGACTCTAAAACCCCCAGATGGGGGATCTTCTAGATATGGGGAACCCCGGAATTCTAAATCTCCCGGGATTCTAGACCCCCGGGATTCTAAATCCCCCGGGATTCTTAATCATAAATCATAAATCCCCTATATCAAGAATCCCCCGGGATCCTAAATCCCCCAGATCCTAAATCCCCTATATCAAGAATCCCCCAGGATTCTTAATCCCCCAGTTCCTAAATCCCCTATATCAAGAATCCCCCGGGATACTAAATCCCCCAGATTCTAAATCCCCTATATCAAGAATCCCCCAGATTCTAAATACCCTATATCAAGAGTCGCCCGGGATCCTAGATCCCCTATATCAAGAATCCCCCGGGATCCTAAATCCCCCAGATGCTAAATCCCCTATATCAAGAATCCCCCGGGATTCTAAATCCCCCAGTTCCGAAATCCCCTATATCAAGAATCCCGCGGGATCCTAAATCCCCCAGATCCTAAATCCCCTTTATAAAAAATCCCCCGGGATTCTAAATCCCCAGTTCCTAAATCCCCTATATCAAGAGATCCCCGGGATCCTAAATCCCCCAGATTCTAAATCCTTTATATCAAGAATCTCCCGGGATCCTAAATACCCCAGATTCTAAATCCCCTATATAAAAAATCCCCCAGATTCTAAATCCCCTATATCAAGAGTCGCCCGGGATCCTAGATCCCCTATATCAAGAATCCCCCTGGATCCTAAATCCCCCAGATTCTAAATCCCCTATATCAAGAATCCCCCGGGATTCTAAATCCCCCAGTTCCGAAATCCCCTATATCAAGAATCCCGCGGGATCCTAAATCCCCCAGATCCTAAATCCCCTATATAAAAAATCCCCCGGGATTCTAAATCCCCAGATCCTAAATCCCCTATATGAAGAATCCCCCGGGATCCTTAATCCCCTATATCAAGAATCCCCCGGGATCTTAAATCCCCCAGATTCTAAATCCCCTATATCAAGAATCCCTAGGGATCCTAAATCCCCCAGATCCTAAATCCCTTATATCAAGAATCCCCCAGGATTCTTAATCCCCCAGTTCCTAAATCCCCTATATCAAGAATCCCCCGGGATCCTAAATCCCCCAGATTCTAAATCCCCTATATCAAGAATCCCCCAGATTCTAAATCCCCTATATCAAGAGTCGCCCGGGATCCTAGATCCCCTATATCAAGAATCCCCCGGGATCCTAAATCCCCCAGATGCTAAATCCCCTATATCAAGAATCCCCCGGGATTCTAAATCCCCCAGTTCCGAAATCCCCTATATCAAGAATCCCGCGGGATCCTAAATCCCCCAGATCCTTAATCCCCTTTATAAAAAATCCCCCGGGATTCTAAATCCCCAGTTCCTAAATCCCCTATATCAAGAATTCCCCGGGATCCTAAATCCCCCAGTTCGCAAATCCCCTATATCAAGAATCCCCCGGGATCCTAAATCCCCCAGATTCTAAATCCCCTATATCAAGAATCCCTAGGGGCATTAAATCCCCCAGATCATAAATCCCCTATATCAGGAATCCCCCGGGATTCTTAATTCCCCAGTTCGCAAATCCCCTATATAAAGAATCCCCCGGGATCCTAAATCCCCCAGATTCTAAATCCCCTATATCAAGAATCCCCCGGGATCCTAAATCCCGCAGATTCTAAATCCCCTATATCAAGAATCCCCCGGGATCCTAAATCCCCCAGATTCTAAATCCCCTATATCAAGAATCCCCCAGTTCCTAAATCCCCTATATCAAGAATCGCCCGGGATCCTAAATCCCCTAGATTCTAAATCTCCTATATCAAGAATCCCCCGGTATCCTAAATCCCCCAGATTCTAAATCCCCTATATCAAGAATCCCTAGGGATCATAAATCCCCCAGTTCCTAAATCCCCTATATCAAGAATCCCCCGGGATCCTAAATCCCCTATATCAAGAATCCCCCGGGATCCTTAATCCCCCAGATTTTAAATCCCCTATATCAAGAATTCCCCGGGATTCTAAATCCCCGTGTTCCTAAATCCCCTATATCAAGAATTCCCCGGGATCCTAAATCCCCCAGATTCCAAATCCTCTATATCAAGAATCCCCCGGGATCCTAAATCCCGCAGATTCTAAATCCCCTATATCAAGAATCCCCCGGGATCCTAAATCCCCCAGATTCTAAATCCCCTATATCAAGAGTCGCCCGGGATCCTAGATCCCCTATATCAAGAATCCCCCGGGATCCTAAATCCCCCAGATTCTAAATCCCCTATATCAAGAATCCCCCGGGATCCTAAATCCCCCAGATTCTAAATCCCCTATATCAAGAATCCCTAGGGATCCTAAATCCCCCAGTTCCTAAATCCCCCATATCAAGAATCCCCCGGGATCCTAAATCCCCCAGATTCTAAATCCCCTATATCAAGAATCCCCCGGGATCCTTAATCCCCCAGATTCTAAATCCCCTATATCAAGAATCCCTAGGGATCCTAAATCCCCCGGATCCTAAATCCCCTATATCAAGAATCCCCCGGGATTCTAAATCCCCCAGATCCTAAATCCCCTATATCAAGAATCCCCCGGGATCCTAAATCCCCCAGATTCTAAATCCCCTATATCAAGAATCCCTAGGGATGCTAAATCCCCCAGATCCATAATCCCCTATATCGATAATCCCCCGGGATTCTTAATCCCCCAGTTCCTAAATCCCCTATATCAAGAATCGCCCGCGATCCTAAATCCCCCAGATCCTAAATCCCCTATATAAAAAATCCCCCGGGATTCTAAATCCCCCAGTTCCTAAATCCCTATATCAAGAATCCCCCGGGATTCTTAATCCCCCAGTTCCTAAATCCCCTATATCAAGAATCCCCCGGGATTCTAAATCCCCCGGGATTCTAAATCCCCCGGAATTCTAAATCCCCCAGTTCCTAAATCCCCCATATTAAGAATCCGCCGGGATCCTAAATCCCCCAGATTCTAAATCCCCTATATCAAGAATCCCTAGGGATCCTAAATCCCCCGGATCCTAAATCCCCTATATCAAGAATCCCCCGGGATTCTAAATCCCCCAGTTCCTAAATCCCCTATATCAAGAATCCCCCGGGATCCTAAATCCCCCAGATTCTAAATCCCCTATATCAAGAATCATCCGGGATCCTAAATCCCCCAGATTCTAAATCCCCTATATCAAGAATCCCTAGGGATCCTAAATCCCCCAGTTCCTAAATCCCCCATATCAAGAATCCCCCGGGATCCTAAATCCCCCAGATTCTAAATCCCCTATATCAAGAATCCCCCGGGATCCTTAATCCCCCAGATTCTAAATCCCCTATATCAAGAATCCCTAGGGATCCTAAATCCCCCGGATCCTAAATCCCCTATATCAAGAATCCCCCGGGATTCTAAATCCCCCAGTTCCTAAATCCCCTATATAAAGAATCCCCCGGGATCCTAAATCCCCCAGATTCTAAATCCCCTATATCAAGAATCCCCCGGGATCCTAAATCCCCCAGATTCTAAATCCCCTATATCAAGAATCCCTAGGGATCCTAAATCCCCCAGTTCCTAAATCCCCCATATCAAGAATCCCCCGGGATCCTAAATCCCCCAGATTCTAAATCCCCTATATCAAGAATCCCCCGGGATCCTTAATCCCCCAGATTCTAAATCCCCTATATCAAGAATCCCTAGGGATCCTAAATCCCCCGGATCCTAAATCCCCTATATAAAGAATCCCCCGGGATTCTAAATCCCCCAGTTCCTAAATCCCCTATATCAAGAATCCCCCGGGATCCTAAATCCCCCAGATTCTAAATCCCCTATATCAAGAATCCCTAGGGATCCTAAATCCCCCAGATCCTAAATCCCCTTTATCGAGAATCCCCCGGGATTCTTAATCCCCCAGTTCCTAAATCCCCTATATTAAGAATCGCCCGCGATCCTAAATCCCCCAGATCCTAAATCCCCTATATAAAAAATCCCCCGGGATTCTAAATCCCCCAGTTCCTAAATCCCCTATATCAAGAATCCCCCGGGATCCTAAATCCCCCAGATTCTAAATCCCCTATATCAAGAATCCCTAGGGATCCTAAATCCCCCAGATCCTAAATCCCCTATATCGAGAATCCCCCGGGATTCTTAATCCCGCAGTTCCTAAATCCCCTATATCAAGAATCGCCCGCGATCCTATATCCCCCAGATCCTAAATCCCCTATATAAAAAATCCCCCGGGATTCTAAATCCCCCAGTTCCTAAATCCCTATATCAAGAATCCCCCGGGATTCTTAATCCCCAGTTCCTAGATCCTCTATATCAAGAATCCTCCGGGATCCTAAATCCCCCAGATTCTTAAACCCATATATCAAGAATCCCCCGGGATCTTAATCCCCCAGATTCTAAATCCCCTATATCAAGAATCCCTAGGGATCCTAAATCCCCCAGATCCTAAATCCCCTATATCAAGAATCCCTAGGGATCTTAAATCCCCCGGGATTATAAATCCCCTATATCAAGAATCCCCCGGGATTCTTAATCCTCCAGTTCCTAAATCCCCTATATCAAGAATCCCCCGGGATCCTAAATCCCCTATATCAAGAATCCCCCGGGATTCTAAATCCTCAGTTCCTAAATCCCCTATATCAAGAATCCCCCAGTTCCTAAATCCCCTATATCAAAAATCCCCCGGGATCCTAAATCCCCCAGATTCTAAATCCCCTATATCAAGAATCCCTAGGGATCCTAAATCCCCCAGTTCCTAAATCCCCTATATCAAGAATCCCCCGGGATTCTTAATCCCCCAGTTCCTAAATCCCCTATATAAAGAATCCCCCGGGATCCTAAATCCCCCAGATTCTAAATCCCCTATATCAAGAATCCCCCGGGATTCTAACTCCCCCAGTTCATAAATCCCCTATATCAAGAATCCTCCGGGATTCTTAATCCCCCAGTTCGTAAATCCCCTATATCAAGAATCCCCCGGGATCCTAAATCCCCCAGATTCTAAATCCCCTATATCAAGAATCCCCGGTATCCTAAATCCCCCAGATTCTAAATCCCCTATATCAAGAATCCCTAGGGATCTTAAATCCCCCGGGATTATAAATCCCCTATATTAAGAATCCCCCGGGATTCTTAATCCTCCAGTTCCTAAATCCCCTATATCAAGAATCCCCCGGGATCCTAAATCCCCTATATCAAGAATCCCCCGGGATTCTAAATCCTCAGTTCCTAAATCCCCTATATCAAGAATCCCCAGATTCTAAATCCCCTATATCAAGAGTCGCCCGGGATCCTAGATCCCCTATATCAAGAATCCCCCGGGATCCTAAATCCCCCAGATTCTAAGTCCCCTATATCAAGAATCCCCCGGGATCCTAAATCCCGCAGATTCTAAATCCCCTATATCAAGAATCCCTAGGGGCATTAAATCCCCCAGATCATAAATCCCCTATATCAGGAATCCCCCGGGATTCTTAATCCCCCAGTTCCTAAATCCCCTATATCAAGAATCCCCCGGGATCCTAAATCCCCTATATCAAGAATCCCCCGGGATTCTAATTCCCCCAGTTCCTAAATCCCCTATATCAAGAATCCCCCGGGATCCTAAATCCCCTATATCAAGAATCCCCCGGGATTCTTAATCCCCCAGTTCCTAAATCCCCTATATCAAGAATCCCCCGGGATCCTTAATCCCCCAGATTTTAAATCCCCCATATCAAGAATCCCTCGGGATTCTAAATCCCCATGTTCCTAAATCCCCTATATCAAGAATCCCCCGGGATCCTAAATCCCCCAGATTCTAAATCCCCTATATCCAGAATCCCCCGGGATCTTAATCCCCCAGATTCTAAATCCCCTATATCAAGAATCCCTAGGGATCCTAAATCCCCCAGATCCTAAATCCCCTATATCAAGAATCCCCCGGGATGCTAAATCCCCTATATAAAGATTCCCACGGGATCCTAAATCCACCAGATCGCTCTAAATCCACTATATCAAGAATCCCCCAGAATTCGAAACCCCCCAGTTCCTAAATCCCCTATATCAAGAATCCACCGGGATTCTTAATCCCCCAGTTCCTAAATCCCCTATATCAAGAATCCCCCGGGATTCTAACTCCCCCAGTTCATAAATCCCCTATATCAAGAATCCCCCGGGATTCTAAATCCCCCGGGATTCTAAATCCCCCGGGATTCTAAATCCCCCAGTTCCTAAATCCCCCATATCAAGAATCCCCCGGGATCCTAAATCCCCCAGATTCTAAATCCCCTATATCAAGAATCCCCCGGGATCCTTAATCCCCCAGATTCTAAATCCCCTATATCAAGAATCCCTAGGGATCCTAAATCCCCCGGATCCTAAATCCCCTATATCAACAATCCCCCGGGATTCTAAATCCCCCAGTTCCTAAATCCCCTATATCAAGAATCCCCCGGGATCCTAAATCCCCCAGATTCTAAATCCCCTATATCAAGAATCCCCCGGGATCCTAAATCCCCCAGATTCTAAATCCCCTATATCAAGAATCCCTAGGGATCCTAAATCCCCCAGTTCCTAAATCCCCCATATCAAGAATCCCCCGGGATCCTAAATCCCCCAGATTCTAAATCCCCTATATCAAGAATCCCCCGGGATCCTTAATCCCCCAGATTCTAAATCCCCTATATCAAGAATCCCTAGGGATACTAAATCCCCCAGATCCATAATCCCCCATATCGAGAATCCCCCGGGATTCTTAATCCCCCAGTTCCTAAATCCCCTATATCAAGAATCGCCCGCGATCCTAAATCCCCCAGATCCTAAATCCCCTATATAAAAAATCCCCCGGGATTCTAAATCCCCCAGTTCCTAAATCCCTATATCAAGAATCCCCCGGGATTCTTAATCCCCCAGTTCCTAAATCCCCTATATCAAGAATCCCCCGGGATTCTAAATCCCCCGGGATTCTAAATCCCCCGGAATTCTAAATCCCCCAGTTCCTAAATCCCCCATATCAAGAATCCGCCGGGATCCTAAATCCCCCATATTCTAAATCCCCTATATCAAGAATCCCTAGGGATCCTAAATCCCCCGGATCCTAAATCCCCTATATCAAGAATCCCCCGGGATTCTAAATCCCCCAGTTCCTAAATCCCCTATATCAAGAATCCCCCGGGATCCTAAATCCCCCAGATTCTAAATCCCCTATATCAAGAATCATCCGGGATCCTAAATCCCCCAGATTCTAAATCCCCTATATCAAGAATCCCTAGGGATCCTAAATCCCCCAGTTCCTAAATCCCCCATATCAAGAATCCCCCGGGATCCTAAATCCCCCAGATTCTAAATCCCCTATATCAAGAATCCCCCGGGATCCTTAATCCCCCAGATTCTAAATCCCATATATCAAGAATCCCTAGGGATCCTAAATCCCCCGGATCCTAAATCCCCTATATCAAGAATCCCCCGGGATTCTAAATCCCCCAGTTGCTAAATCCCCTATATCAAGAATCCCCCGGGATCCTAAATCCCCCAGATTCTAAATCCCCTATATCAAGAATCCCCCGGGATCCTAAATCCCCCAGATTCTAAATCCCCTATATCAAGAATCCCTAGGGATCCTAAATCCCCCAGTTCCTAAATCCCCCATATCAAGAATCCCCCGGGATCCTAAATCCCCCAGATTCTAAATCCCCTATATCAAGAATCCCCCGGGATCCTTAATCCCCCAGATTCTAAATCCCCTATATCAAGAATCCCTAGGGATCCTAAATCCCCCGGATCCTAAATCCCCTATATCAAGAATCCCCCGGGATTCTAAATCCCCCAGTTCCTAAATCCCCTATATCAAGAATCCCCCGGGATCCTAAATCCCCCAGATTCTAAATCCCCTATATCAAGAATCCCTAGGGATCCTAAATCCCCCAGATCCTAAATCCCCTTTATCGAGAATCCCCCGGGATTCTTAATCCCCCAGTTCCTAAATCCCCTATATTAAGAATCGCCCGCGATCCTAAATCCCCCAGATCCTAAATCCCCTATATAAAAAATCCCCCGGGATTCTAAATCCCCCAGTTCCTAAATCCCCTATATCAAGAATCCCCCGGGATCCTAAATCCCCCAGATTCTAAATCCCCTATATCAAGAATCCCTAGGGATCCTAAATCCCCCAGATCCTAAATCCCCTATATCGAGAATCCCCCGGGATTCTTAATCCCGCAGTTCCTAAATCCCCTATATCAAGAATCGCCCGCGATCCTATATCCCCCAGATCCTAAATCCCCTATATAAAAAATCCCCCGGGATTCTAAATCCCCCAGTTCCTAAATCCCTATATCAAGAATCCCCCGGGATTCTTAATCCCCAGTTCCTAGATCCTCTATATCAAGAATCCTCCGGGATCCTAAATCCCCCAGATTCTTAAACCCATATATCAAGAATCCCCCGGGATCTTAATCCCCCAGATTCTAAATCCCCTATATCAAGAATCCCTAGGGATCCTAAATCCCCCAGATCCTAAATCCCCTATATCAAGAATCCCTAGGGATCTTAAATCCCCCTGGATTATAAATCCCCTATATCAAGAATCCCCCGGGATTCTTAATCCTCCAGTTCCTAAATCCCCTATATCAAGAATCCCCCGGGATCCTAAATCCCCTATATCAAGAATCCCCCGGGATTCTAAATCCTCAGTTCCTAAATCCCCTATATCAAGAATCCCCCAGTTCCTAAATCCCCTATATCAAAAATCCCCCGGGATCCTAAATCCCCCAGATTCTAAATCCCCTATATCAAGAATCCCTAGGGATCCTAAATCCCCCAGTTCCTAAATCCCCTATATCAAGAATCCCCCGGGATTCTTAATCCCCCAGTTCCTAAATCCCCTATATAAAGAATCCCCCGGGATCCTAAATCCCCCAGATTCTAAATCCCCTATATCAAGAATCCCCCGGGATTCTAACTCCCCCAGTTCATAAATCCCCTATATCAAGAATCCTCCGGGATTCTTAATCCCCCAGTTCGTAAATCCCCTATATCAAGAATCCCCCGGGATCCTAAATCCCCCAGATTCTAAATCCCCTATATCAAGAATCCCCGGTATCCTAAATCCCCCAGATTCTAAATCCCCTATATCAAGAATTCCTAGGGATCTTAAATCCCCCGGGATTATAAATCCCCTATATTAAGAATCCCCCGGGATTCTTAATCCTCCAGTTCCTAAATCCCCTATATCAAGAATCCCCCGGGATCCTAAATCCCCTATATCAAGAATCCCCCGGGATTCTAAATCCTCAGTTCCTAAATCCCCTATATCAAGAATCCCCCAGTTCCTAAATCCCCTATATCAAGAATCCCCCGGGATCCTAAATCCCCCAGATTCTAAATCCCCTATATCAAGAATCTTTGGGGATCCTAAATCCCCCAGATCCTAAATCCCCTATATCAAGCATCCCCCGGGATTCTTAATCCCCCAGTTCCTAAATCCCCTATATCAAGAATTCCCCGGGATCCTAAATCCCCCAGATTCTAAATCCCCTACATCAAGAATCCCCCGGGATCCTAAATCCCCTTGATCCTAAATCCCCTATATCAAGAATCCCGCAGTTCCTAAATCCCCTTTATCAAGAATCCCCCGGGATCCTAAATTCCCCAGATTCTAAATCCCCTATATCAAGAATCCCTAGGGATCCTAAATCCCCCAGATCCTAAATCCCCTATATCGAGAATCCCCCGGGATTCTTAATCCCCCAGTTCCTAAATCCCATATATCAAGAATCACCCGCGATCCTAAATCCCCCAGATCCTAAATCCCCTATATAAAAAATCCCCCGGGATTCTAAATCCCCCAGTTCCTAAATCCCTATATCAAGATACCCCCGGGATTCTTAATCCCCCAGTTCCTAAATCCCCTATATCAAGAATCCCCCGGGATACTAAATCCCTCAGGTTCTAAATCCCCTATATCAAGAATCCCCCGGGATCCTAAATCCCCTATATCAAGAATCCCCCGGGATTCTAAATCCCCAGTTCCTAAATCCCCTATATCAAGAATCCCCCGGGATCCTAAATCCCCCAGATTCTAAATCCCCTATATCAAGAATCCTTAGGGATCCTAAATCCCCCAGATTCTAAATCCCCTATATCAAGCATCCCCCGGGATTCTTAATCCTCCGGTTCCTAAATCCCCTATTTCAAGAATCCCCCGGGATCCTATATCCCCCAGATGCTAAATCCCCTATATCAAGAATCCGCCGGGATTCTTAATCCCCCAGTTCCTAAATCCCCTATATAAAGAATCCCCCGGGATCCTTAATCCCCAAGATTCTAAATCCCCTATATCAAGAATCCCCCGGGATTCTAAATCCCCCAGTTCCTAAATCCACTATATCAAGAATCCCCCGGGATTCTTAATCCCCCAGTTCCTAAATCCCCTATATCAAGAATCCCCCGGGATCCTAAATCCCCCAGATCCTAAATCCCCTATATCAAGAATCCCCCGGGATTCTAAATCGCCCAGTTCCTAAATCCCCTATATAAAGAATCCCCCGGGATCCTAAATCCCCCAGATTCTAAATCCCCTATATCAAGAATCCCTAGGGATCCTAAATCCCGTAGATCCTAAATCCCCTATATCAAGAATCCCCCGGGATTCTTAATCCCAAGTTCCTAAATAACCTATATCAAGAATCCCCCGGGATCCTAAATCCCCCATATTCTAAATCACCTATATCAACAATCCTTCGGGATCCTAAATCCCCAAGATTCAAACTCCGCTATATCAAGAATCCCTAGGGATCCTAAATCCCCCAGATCCTAAATCCCCTATATCAAGAGTCCCCCAGGATTCTTAATCCCCCAGTTCCTAAATCCCCTATATCAAGAATCCCCCGGGATCCTAAATCCCCCCGATTCTAAATCTCCTATATCAAGAATCCCCCGGGATCCTAAATCCCCTAGATCCTAAATCCCCTATATCAAGATTCCCCCGGGATTCTAAATCCCCTATTTCAAGAATCCCCCGGGATCCTAAATCCCCTATATCAAGAATCCCCTGGTATCCTAAATCCCCCAGATTCTAAATCGTCTATATCAAGAATCCCTAGGGATCCTAAATCCCCCAGATCCTAAATCCCCTATATCAAAAATCCCCCGGGATCCTAAATCCCCCAGATTCTAGATTCCCCATATCAAGAATCCCCCGGGATCCTATATCCCCTATAATAAGATTCCCACGGGATCCTAAATCCCCCAGATTCTAGATCCCCTATATCAAGAATCCCCCGGGATTCTAAATCCCCTATATCAAGATTCCCCCGGGATCCTAAATCCCCCAGATTCTAAATCCCCTATATCAAGAATCCCCCGGGATCCTAAATCCTCCAGTTCCTAAATCCCCTATATCAACAATCCCCCGGGATTCTAAGTCCCCCAGTTCCTAAATCCCCTATATCAAGAATCCCCCGGGATCCTAAATCCCCCAGATTCTAAATCCCCTATATCAAGAATCCCTAGGGATCCTAAATCCCCCAGATCCTAAATCCCCTATATCGAGAATCCCCCGGGATTCTTAATCCCCCAGTTCCTAAATCCCCTATATCAAGAATCCACCGGGGTCCTAAATCCCCCAGATCCCAAATCCCCTATATCAAGAATCGCCCGGAATTCTTAATCCCCCAGTTCCTAAATCCTCTATATCAAGAATCCCCCGGGATCCTAAATCCCCCAGATCCTAAATCCCCTATATCAAGAATCCCCCGGGATTCTAAATCCCCCAGTTTCTAAATCCCCTATATGAAGAATCCCCCGGGATCCTAAATCCCCCAGATTCTTAATCCCCTATATCAAGAATCCCCCGGGATCCTAAATCCCCCAGTTCCTAAATCCACTATATCAAGAATCCCCCGGGATCCTAAATCCCCCAGATTCTAAATCCCCTATAGCAAAAATCCCCCGGGATCCTAAATCGCCCAGATTCTAAATCCCCTATATCAAGAATCCCTAGGGATGCTAAATCCCCTATATCAAGAATCCGCCGGGATTCCTAATCCCCCATTTCCTAAATCCCCTATATAAAGAATCCCCCGGGATCCTCAATCCCCAAGATTCTAAATCCCCTATATCAAGAATCCCCCGGGATTCTAAATCCCCCAGTTCCTAAATCCACTATATCAAGAATCCCCCGGGATCCTAAATCCCCCAGATCCTAAATCCCCTTTATCAAGAATCCCCCGGGATTCTTAATCCCCCAGTTCCTAAATCCCCTATATCAAGAATCCCCCGGGATCCTAAATCCCCTATATCAAGAATCCCCCGGGATTCTAATTCCCCCAGTTCCTAAATCCCCTATATCAAGAATCCCCCGGGATTCTTAATCCCCCAGTTCCTAAATCCCCTATATCAAGAATCCCCCGGGATCCTTAATCCCCCAGATTTTAAATCCCCTATATCAAGAATCCCCCGGGATTCTAAATCCCCATGTTCCTAAATCCCCTTTATCAAGAATCCCCCGGGATCCTAAATCCCCAAGATTCTAAATCCCCTATATCAAGAATCCCCCGGGATCCTAAATCCCGCAGATTCTAAATCC
This sequence comes from Oxycera nigricornis, assembly GCA_963942545.1. NCBI lineage: Eukaryota > Metazoa > Arthropoda > Insecta > Diptera > Stratiomyidae > Oxycera > Oxycera nigricornis. The sequence goes on along the minus strand of OZ012662.1, from coordinate 24,607,731 downwards.
CCTATGTCAAGAATCCCCCGGGATCCTAAATCCCCCAGATTCTAAATCCCCTATATCAAGAATCTCCCGGGATCCTAAATCCCGCAGATTCTATATCCCCTATATCAAGAATCCCTAGGGATCCTAAGTCCCCCAGATCCTAAATCCCCTATATCAAGAATCCCCCGGGATTCTTAATCCCCCAGTTCCTAAATCCCCTATATCAAGAATCCCGCGGGATCCTAAATCCCCCAGATCCTAAATCCCCTATATAAAAAATCCGTCGGGATTCTAAATCCCCCAGTTCGCGAAACCCCTATATCAAGAATCCGCCGGGATCTTAAATCCCCCAGATTCTAAACCCCCTATATCAAGAATCCCCTGGGATTCTTAATCCCCCAGTTCCTAAATCCCCTATATCAAGAATCCCCCGGGATTCTTATTCGCCCAGTTAGTAAATCCCCCATATAAAGAATCCCCCGGGATCCTAAATTCCCCAGATTCTAAATCCCCTATATTAAGAATCCCTAGGGATCCTAAATCCCCCAGATCATAAATCCCCTATATCAAGAATTCCCCGGGATTCTTAATCCCCCAGTTCCTAAATCCCCTATATCAAGAATCCCCCGGGATCCTAAATCCCCCAGATTCTAAATCCCCTATATCAAGAACCTCCGGGATCCTAAATCCCCCAGATTCTAAATCCCCTATATCAAGAATACCTAGGGATCCTAAATCCCCCAGATCCTAAATCCCCTATATCAAGAATCCCCCGGGATTCTTCATCCCCCCCTTCCTAAATCCCCTATATCAAGAATCCCCCGGGATCCTAAATCCCCCAGATTCTAGATCCCTATATCAAGAATCCCCCGGGATTCTAAATCCCCTATATCAAAATCGCCCGGGATCCTAAATCCAATATATCAAGAATCCCCCAGATCCTAAATCCCCTATATCAAGAATCCCCCGGGATCCTAAATCCCCCAGATTCTTAATCCCCTTTATAAAGAATCCCCCGGGATTCTAAATCCCCCAGATCCTAAATCCCCTATATCAAGAATCCCCCGGGATTCTAAATCCCCCAGTTCGCAAATCCCCTATATCAAGATTCCCCCGGGATCCTAAATCCCCCAGATTCTAAATCCCCTATATCAAGAATCCCCTGGGATCCTAAATCCCCCAGATTCTAAATCCCCTATATCAAGAATCCCTAGGGATCCTAAATCCCCCAGATCCTATATCCCCTATATCAAAATTCCCCCGGGATTCTTAATCCCCCAGTTCCTAAATCCCCTATATCAAGAATCCCTCGGGATCCTAAATCCCCCAGATTCTAAATCCCCTATATCAAGAATCCCCCGGGATTCTAAATCCCCCAGTTCCTAAGTCCCCTATATCAAGAATCCCCCGGGATTCTTAATCCCCCAGTTCCTAAATCCCCTATATCAAGAATCCCCCGGGATCCTAAATCTCCCAGATTTTAAATCCCCTATATTAAAAATCCCCCGGGATCCTAAATCCCCCAGATTCTAAATCCACTATATCAAGAGTCCCCCGGGATTCTAAATCCCCCAGATACTAAATCCCCTATATCAAGAATCCCTAGGGATCCTAAATCCCATAGATCCTAAATCCCCTATAGAGGAATCCCCCGGGATTCTTAATTCCCCAGTTCCTAAATCCCCTATATCAAGAATCCCCCGGGATCCTAATTCCCACAGATTCTAAATCCCCTATATCAAGAATCCCCCGGGATCCTAAATCCCCTATATCAAGAATCCCCCGGGATCCTAATTCCCCCAGATTCTAAATCCCCTATATAAAGAATCCCCCGGGATCCTAAATCCCCCAGATTCTAAATCCCCTATACCAAGAATCCCCGGGATCCTAAATCCCACAGATTCTAAATCCCCTATATCAAGACTCCCTAGGGATCCTAAATCCCCCAAATCCATAAACCCATATATCAAGAATCCCCCGGGATTCTTATTCCCCCAGTTCATAAATCCCCTATATCAAGAATCCCCCGGGATTCTAAATCCCCCAGATTCAAAATCCCCTATATCAAGAATCCCCGGGATCCCAAATCCCCCAGTTCCTAAATCCCCTATATCAAGAATCACCCGGGATCCTAAATCCCCCAGATCCTAAATCCCCCATATCAAGAATCCCCCGGGATTCTAAATCCCCCAGTTCCTAAATCCCCCAGTTCCTAAATCCCCTATATCAAGAATCGCCCGGGATCCTAAATCCCCCAGATTCTAAATCCCCTATATCAAGAATCCCCCGGGATCCTAAATCCCCCAGTTTCTAAATCCCCTATTTCAAGAATACCTAGGGATCCTAAATCCCCCAGATCCTTAATCCCCCATATCAAGATTCCCTAGGGATCCTAAATCCACCAGATCCTAAATTCCCTATATCAAGAATCCCCCGGCATTCTTAGTCCCCTAGTTTTAAATCCCCTATATCAAGAATCTCCGGGATCCTAAATCCCCCCGATTCTAAATCCCCTATATCAAGAATCCCCCGGAATCCCAAATCCCCTAGATCCTAAATCCCCTATATCGAGAATCCCCCGGGATGCTAAATCCCCTATATCAAGAATCCCCCGGGATCCTAAATCCCCTATATCAAGAATCCCCCGGGATCCTAAATCCCCTAGATTCTAAATCCCCTATATCAAGAATCCCTAGGGATCCTAAATCCCCCAGATCCTAAATCCCCTATAACAAGAATCCACCGGGATTCTTAATCCCGCAGTTCCTAAATCCCCTATATCAAGAAACCCCCGGGATCCTAAATCCCCCAGATTCTTAATCCCCTATTTCAAGAATCCCCCGGGATCCTAAATCCCCTATATCAAGAATCCCCCAGATTCCAAATCCCCTATATCAAAAATCCCCCAGGATCCAAAATCCCCCGATTCTAAATCCCCTATATAAAGAATCCCCCGGGATCCTAAATCCCCCAGTTCCTAAATCCCCTATATCAAGAATCCCCCGGGATCCTAAATCGCCCAGATCTCAAATCCCCTATATCAAGAATCCGTAGGGATCCTAAATCCCCCAGATCCTAAATCCCCTATATCAAGAATCCCCAGGGATTCTTAATCCCCAGGGATTCTTAATCCCCAGGGATTCTTAATCCCCCAGTTCTAAATCCCCTATATCAAGAATCTCTGGGATCCTAAATCCCCCCGATTCTAAATCCCCTATATCAAGAATCCCGCGGGATCCTAAATCCCCTATATCAAGAATCCCCCGGGATTCTTAATCCCCCAGTTCCCAAATCCCCTATATCAAGAATCCCCCGGGATCCTAAATCCCCTATATCAAGAATCCCCCGGGATTCTTAATCCCCCAGTTCCTAAATTCCCTATATCAAGAATCCCCCGGGATCCTAAACCCCCCAGATCCTAAATCCCCTATATAAAGAATCTCCCGGGATCCTAAATCCCCCAGATTCTAAATCCCCTATATCAAGAATCCCCCGGGATCCTAAATCCCCCAGATCCTAAATCCCCTATTTCAAGAATCCTCCGGGATCCTAAATCCCCCAGATTCTTAAACCCATATATCAAGAATCCACCGGGATGCTAAATCCCCCAGATTCTAAATCCCCTATATCAAGAATCCCTAGGGATCTTAAATCCCCTAGATCCTAAATCCCCTATATCAAGTATCCCCCGGGATTCTAAATCCCCTATATCAAGAATCCCCCAGATCCTAAATCCCCTATATCAAGAATCCCCCGGGATTCTAAATCCCCCAGTTCCTAAATCCCCTATATCAAGAATCCCCCGGAATCCTTAATCCCCCAGATTCTAAATCCGATATATTAAGAATCCCCCGGGATCCTAAATCCCCCAGATTCTAAATCCCCTATATCAAGAATCCCCCGGGATCCTAAATCCCCCAGATTCATAATCCCCTATATCAAGAATCCCCCGGGATCCTAAATCCCCCAGATCCTAAATCCCCTATATCAAAAATCCGCCGGGATTCTAAATCCCCCAGTTCCTAAGTCCCCTATATCAAGAATCCCCCGGGATCCTAAATCCCCCAGATTCTAAATGCCCTATATCAAGAATCCCCCGGGATCCTAAATCCCCCAGGTTCTAAATCCCCTATATCAAGAATCCCTAGGGATCTTAAATCCCCCAGATCCTAAATCCCCTATATAAAGAATCCCCCGGGATTCTTAATCCCCCAGTTCCTAAATCCCCTATATCAAGAATCCCCCGGGATTCTAAATCCCCTATATCAAGAATCCCCCGGGATCCTAAATCCCCCAGATCCTAAATCCCCTATATCAAGAATCCCCCGGGATTCTAAATCCCCCAGTTCCTAAATTCCCTATATCAAGAATCCCCCGGAATCCTTAATCCCCCAGATTCTAAATCCGATATATCAAGAATCCCCCGGGATCCATAATCCCCCAGATTCTAAATCCCCTATATCAAGAATCCCCCGGGATCCTAAATCCCCCAGATTCTAAATCCCCTATATCAAGAATTCCTTCGGGATCCTAAATCCCCCAGATCCTAAATCCCCTATATCAAGAATCCCTAGGGATCCTAAATCCCCCAGATCCTAAATCCCCTATATCAAGAATCCCCCGGGATTCTAAATCCCCCAGTTCCTAAATCCCCTATATCAAGAATCCCCCGGGATCCTAAATCCCCCAGATTCATAATCCCCTATATCAAGAATCCCCCGGGATCCTAAATCCCCCAGATTCATAATCCCCTATATCAAGTATCCCCCGGGATCCTAAATCCCCCAGAACCTAAATCCCCCATAACAAGAATCCCCCGGGATTCTAAATCCCCCAGTTGCTAAATCCCCTATATTAAGAATCCCTCGGGATCCTAAATCCCCAAGATTCTAAATCCCCTATATCAAGAATCCCCCGGGATCCCAAATACCCCAGATTCATAATCCCCTATATCAAGAATCCCCCGGGATCCTAAATCCCCCAGATTCATAATCCCCTATATCAAGAATCCCTAGGGATCCTAAATTCCCCAGATCCTAGATCCCCTATATAAAGAATCCCCCGGGATTCTTAATCCCCCAGTTCCTAATACCCCTATATCAAGAATCCCCCGGGATCCTAAATCCCCCAGATTCATAATCCCCTATATCAAGAATCCCCCGGGATCCTAAATCCCCTAGATCCTAAATCCCCTATATCAAGTATCCCCCGGGATTCTAAATCCCCTATATCAAGAATCCCCCAGATCCTAAATCCCCTATATCAAGAATCCCCCGGGATTCTAAATCCCCCAGTTCCTAAATCCCCTATATCAAGAATCCCCCGGAATCCTTAATCCCCCAGATTCTAAATCCGATATATCAAGAATCCCCCGGGATCCTAAATCCCCCAGATTCTAAATCCCCTATATCAAGAATCCCCCGGGATCCTAAATCCCCCAGATTCATAATCCCCTATATCAAGAATCCCCCGGGATCCTAAATCCCCCAGATCCTAAATCCCCTATATCAAAAATCCGCCGGGATTCTAAATCCCCCAGTTCCTAAATCCCCTATATCAAGAATCCCCCGGGATCCTAAATCCCCCAGATTCTAAATGCCCTATATCAAGAATCCCCCGGGATCCTAAATCCCCCAGGTTCTAAATCCCCTATATCAAGAATCCCTAGGGATCTTAAATCCCCCAGATCCTAAATCCCCTATATAAAGAATCCCCCGGGATTCTTAATCCCCCAGTTCCTAAATCCCCTATATCAAGAATCCCCCGGGATTCTAAATCCCCTATATCAAGAATCCCCCGGGATCCTAAATCCCCCAGATCCTCAATCCCCTATATCAAGAATCCCCCGGGATTCTAAATCCCCCAGTTCCTAAATTCCCTATATCAAGAATCCCCCGGAATCCTTAATCCCCCAGATTCTAAATCCGATATATCAAGAATCCCCCGGGATCCATAATCCCCCAGATTCTAAATCCCCTATATCAAGAATCCCCCGGGATCCTAAATCCCCCAGATTCTAAATCCCCTATATCAAGAATTCCTTCGGGATCCTAAATCCCCCAGATCCTAAATCCCCTATATCAAGAATCCCTAGGGATCCTAAATCCCCCAGATCCTAAATCCCCTATATCAAGAATCCCCCGGGATTCTAAATCCCCCAGTTCCTAAATCCCCTATATCAAGAATCCCCCGGGATCCTAAATCCCCCAGATTCATAATCCCCTATATCAAGAATCCCCCGGGATCCTAAATCCCCCAGATTCATAATCCCCTATATCAAGTATCCCCCGGGATCCTAAATCCCCCAGAACCTAAATCCCCCATAACAAGAATCCCCCGGGATTCTAAATCCCCCAGTTGCTAAATCCCCTATATTAAGAATCCCTCGGGATCCTAAATCCCCAAGATTCTAAATCCCCTATATCAAGAATCCCCCGGGATCCTAAATCCCCCAGATTCTAAATCCCCTATATCAAGAATTCCTTCGGGATCCTAAATCCCCCAGATCCTAAATCCCCTATATCAAGAATCCCTAGGGATCCTAAATTCCCCAGATCCTAGATCCCATATATCAAGAATCCCCCGGGATTCTTAATCCACCAGATTCTAAATCCCTTATATCAAGAATCCCTATTGATCCTAAATCTTCAATATCAAGAATCCCCCGGGATTCTAAATCCCCTATATCAAGAATCCCCCGGAATCCTTAATCCCCCAGATTCTAAATTCGATATATCAAGAATCCCCCGGGATCCTAAATCCCCCAGATTCTAAATCCCCTATATCAAGAATCCCCCGGGATCCTAAATCCCCCAGATTCTAAATCCCCTATATCAAGAATTCCTTCGGGATCCTAAATCCCCCAGATCCTAAATCCCCTATATCAAGAATCCCTAGGGATCCTAAATTCCCCAGATCCTAGATCCCCTATATCAAGAATCCCCCGGGATTCTTAATCCACCAGATTCTAAATCCCTTATATCAAGAATCCCCCGGGATCCTAAATCCCCCAGATTCTAAATCCCCAATAACAAGAATCCCCCGGGATCCTAAATCGCCCAGATTCTAAATCCCCTATATCAAGAATTCCTTCGGGATCCTAAATCCCCCAGATCCTAAATCCCCTATATCAAGAATCCCCCGGGATTCTTAATCCACCAGATTCTAAATCCCCTATATCAAGAATCAAGAATCCCTATTGATCCTGAATCTTCTTTATCAAGAATCCCTAGGGATCCTAAATTCCCCAGATCCTAGATCCCCTATATCAAGAATCCCCCGGGATTCTTAATCCCCCAGTTCCTAAATCCCCTATATCAAGAATCCCCCGGGATCCTAAATCCCCCAGATTCATAATCCCCTATATCAAGAATCCCCCGGGATCCTAAATCCCCTAGATCCTAAATCCCCTATATCAAGTATCCCCCGGGATTCTAAATCCCCTATATCAAGAATCCCCCGGGATCCTAAATCCTCCAGATCCTAAATCCCCTATATCAAGAATCCCCCGGGATTCTAAATCCTCCAGTTCCTAAATCCCCTCTATCAAGAATCCGCCGGGATCCTAAATCCCCCAGATTCTAAATCCCCTATATCACGAATCCCCCGGGATCCTAAATCGCCCAGATTCTAAATCCCCTATATCAAGAATCCCCCGGGATTCTAAATCCCTCAGTTCCTAAATTCCCTATATCAAGAATCCCTCGGGATTCTAAATCCACCAGTTCCTAAATCCCCAATATCAAGAATCCCCCGGGATCCTCAATCCCCCAGATTCTAAATCCCCTATTTCAAGAATTCCTTCGGCATCCTAAATCCCCCAGATCCTAGATCCCCTATATCAAGAATCCCTAGGGATCCTAAATCCCCCAGATCCTAAATCCCCTATATCAAGAATCCCCCGGGATTGTAAATCCCCTATATCAAGAATCCCCCGGAATCCTTAATCCCCCAGATTCTAAATCCGATATATCAAGAATCCCCCGGGATCCTAAATCCCCCAGATTCTAAATCCCCTATATCAACATTCCCTAGGGATCCTAAATCCACCAGATCCTAAATCCCCTATATCAAGAATCCCCCGGGATCCTAAATCCCCCAGATTCTAAATCCCCTATATCAAGAATCCCTAGGGATCCTAAATCCCCCAGATCCTAAATCCCCTATATCAAGAATCCCCCGGGATTCTTAATCCACCAGATTCTAAATCCCTTATATCAAGAATCCCTATTGATCCTAAATCTTCAATATCAAGAATCCCCCGGGATTCTAAATCCCCTATATCAAGAATCCCCCGGAATCCTTAATCCCCCAGATTCTAAATCCGATATATCAAGAATCCCCCGGGATACTAAATCCCCCAGATTCTAAATCCCCTATATCAACAATCCCTAGGGATCCTAAATCCACCAGATCCTAAATCCCCTATATCAAGAATCCCCCGGGATTCTTAATCCCCCAGTTCCTAAATCCCCTATATCAAGAATCCCCCGGGATCCTAGATCCCCCAGATTCTAAATCCCCAATAACAAGAATCCCCCGGGATCCTAAATCCCCCAGATTCTTAATCCCCTATATCAAGAATTCCTTCGGGATCCTAAATCCCCCAGATCCTAAATCCCCTATATCAAGAATCCCCCGGGATCCTAAATCCCCCAGATTCTAAATCCCCTAAATCAAGAATCCCTAGGGATCCTAAATCCCCCAGATCCTAAATCCCCTATATCAAGAATCCCCCGGGATTCCTAATCCCCCAGTTCCTAAATCCCCTATATCAAGAATCCCCCGGGATCCTAAATCCCCCAGATTCATAATCCCCTATATCAAGAATCCCCCGGGATTCTAAAACCCCTATATCAAGAATCCCCCGGAATCCTTAATCCCCCAGATTCTAAATCCGATATATCAAGAATCCCCCGGGATCCTAAATCCCCCAGATTCTAAATCCCCTATATCAACAATCCCTAGGGATCCTAAATCCACCAGATCCTAAATCCCCTATATCAAGAATCCCCCGGGATCCTATATCCCCCAGATTCTAAATCCCCTATATCAAGAATCCCTAGGGATCCTAAATCCCCCAGATCCTAGATCCCCTATATCAAGAATCCCCCGGGATTCTTAATCCCCCAGTTCCTAAATCCCCTATATCAAGAATCCCCCGGGATCCTAAATCCCCCAGATTCATAATCCCCTATATCAAGAATCCCCCGGGATCCTAAATCCCCTAGATCCTAAATCCCCTATATCAAGAATCCCCCGGTATTCTAAATCCCCTATATCAAGAATCCCCGGGGATCCTAAATCCCCCGGATCCTAAATCCCCCGGATCCTAAATCCCCTATATCAAGAATCCCCCGGGATTCTAAATCCTCCAGTTCCTAAATCCCCTCTATCAAGAATCCCCCGGGATCCTAAATCCCCCAGATTCTAAATCCCCTATATCACGAATCCCCCGGGATCCTAAATCCCCTAGATCCTAAATCCCCTATTTCAAGTAACCCCCGGGATTCTAAATCCCCTATATCAAGATTCCCCGGGATCCTAAATCCCCCAGATCCTAAATCCCCTATATCAAGAATCCCCCGGGATTCTAAATCCCTCAGTTCCTAAGTCCCCTCTATCAAGAATCCCCCGGGATCCTAAATCCCCCAGATTCTAAATCCCCTATATCACGAATCCCCCGGGATCCTAAATCGCCCAGATTCTAAATCCCCTATATCAAGAATCCCCCGAGATTCTAAATCCCCCAGTTCCTAAATCCACAATATCAAGAATCCCCCGGGTTCCTAAATCCCCCAGATTCTAAATCCCCTATATCAAGAATTCCTTCGGGATCCTAAATCCCCCAGATCCTAAATCCCCTATATCAAGAATCCCTAGGGATCCTAAATCCCCCAGATCCTAAATCCCCTATATCAAGAATCCCCCGGGATTCTAAATCCCCTATATCAAGAATCCCCCGGGATTCTTAATCCCCCAGTTCCTAAATCCCCTATATCAAGAATCCCCCGGGATCCTAAATCCCCCAGATTCATAATCCCCTATATCAAGAATCCCCCGGGATCCTAAATCCCCTAGATCCTAAATCCCCTATATCAAGTATCCCCCGGGATTCTAAATCCCCTATATCAAGAATCCCCCGGGATCCTAAATCCCCCAGATCCTAAATCCCCTATATCAAGAATCCCCCGGGATTCTAAATCCCTCAGTTCCTAAATCCCCTCTATCAAGAATCCCCCGGGATCCTAAATCCCCCAGATTCTAAATCCCCTATATCACGAATCCCCCGGGATCCTAAATCGCCCAGATTCTAAATCCCCTATATCAAGAATCCCCCGGGATTCTAAATCCCCCAGTTCCTAAATTCCCTATATCAAGAATCCCTCGGGATTCTAAATCCCCCAGTCCCTAAATCCCCAATATCAAGAATCCCCCGGGATCCTAAATCCCCCAGATTCTAAATCCCCTATATCAAGAATTCCTTCGGAGTCCTAAATCCCCCAGATCCTAAATCCCCTATATCAAGAATCCCTAGGGATCCTAAATCCCCCAGATCCTAAATCCCCTATATCAAGAATCCCCCGGGATTCTAAATCCCCTATATCAAGAATCCCCCGGAATCCTTAATCCCCCAGATTCTAAATCCGATATATCAAGAATCCCCCGGGATCCTAAATCCCCCAGATTCTAAATCCCCCATATCAACAATCCCTAGGGATCCTAAATCCACCAGATCCTAAATCCCCTATATCAAGAATCCCCGGGGATCCTAAATCCCCCAGATTCTAAATCCCCTATATCAAGAATCCCTAGGGATCCTAAATCCCCCAGATCCTAAATCCCCTATATCAAGAATCCCCCGGGATTCTTAATCCACCAGATTCTAAATCCCTTATATCAAGAATCCCTATTGATCCTAAATCTTCAATATCAAGAAACCCCCGGGATCCTAAATCCCCCAGATTCTAAATCCCCTATATCAAGAGTCCCTAGGGATCCTAAATCCCCCAGATCCTAGATCCCCTATATCAAGAATCCCCCGGGATTCTTAATCCCCTTTATCAAGAATCCCCCGGGATCCTAAATCCCCCAGATTCTAAATCCCCTATATCAAGAATCCCTAGGGATCCTAAATACCCCAGATCCTAAATCCCCTATATCAAGAATCCCCCGGGATTCTTAATCCCCCAGTTCCTAAATCCCCAATATCAAGAATCCCCCGGGATCATAAATCCCCCAGATTCTAAATCCCCCATATCAAGAATTCCTTCGGGATCCTAAATCCCCCAGATCCTAAATCCCCTATATCAAGAATCCCCCAGATTTTTAATCCCCTATTTCAAGAATCCCCCGGGATCCTAAATCCCTTATATTAACAATCCCCCAGATTCTAAATCCCCTATATCAAGAATCCCCCGGGATCCTAAATCCCCAAGATTCATAATCCCCTATATCAAAAATCCCCCGGGATCCGAAATCCCCTAGATCCTAGATCCCCTATATCAAGAATCCCCCGCGATCCTAAATCCCCCAGTTTCTAAATCCCCTATATCAAGAATCCCCCGGGATCCTAAATCCCCCAGTTTCTAAATCCCCTATATCAAGAATCCCCCGGGATCTTAAATCCCCCAGATTCTAAATCCCCTATATCAAGAATCCCTAGGGATCCTAAATCCCCCAGATTCTAAATCCCCTATATCAAGAATCCCCCGGGTCCTAAATCCCCCAGATTATAAATCCCCTATATCAAGAATCCCCCGGGATCCTAAATCCCCCAGATTCTAAATCCCCTATATCAAGAATCCCCCGGGATCCTAAATCCCCCAGATCCTAAATCAACTATATCAAGAATCCCCCGGGATTCTAAATCCCCCAGTTCCTAAATCCCCTATATCAAGAATCCCCCGGGATCCTAAATCCCCCAGATTCTAAATCCCCTATATCAAGAATCCCTAGGGATTCTTAATCCGCCAGTTCCTGAATCCCCTATATCAAGAATCCCCCGGGATTCTAAATCCCTCAGATTCCAAATCCCCTATAACAAGAATCCCCCGGGATCCTAAATCCCCCAGATTCTAAATCCCCTATATCAAGAATCCCCCGGGATCCTTAATCCCCTAGATCCTAGATCCCCTATATCAAGAATCCCCCGGGATCCTAAATCCCCCAGTTTCTAAATCCCCTATATCAAGAATCCCCCGGGATCCTAAATCCCCCAGTTTCTAAATCCCCTATATCAAAAATCCCCCGGGATCCTAAATCCCCCAGATTCTAAATCCCCTATATCAAGAATCCCTAGGGATCCTAAATCCCCCAGATTCTAAATCCCCTATATCAAGAATCCCCCGGGATTCTAAATCCCTCAGATTCCAAATCCCCTATAACAAGAATCCCCCGGGATCCTAAATCCCCCAGATTCTAAATCCCCTATATCAAGAATCCCTAGGGATTCTTAATCCGCCAGTTCCTAAATCCCCTATATCAAGAATCCCCCGGGATTCTAAATCCCTCAGATTCCAAATCCCCTATAACAAGAATCCCCCGGGATCCTAAATCCCCCAGATTCTAAATCCCCTATATCAAGAATCCCCCGGGATCCTAAATCCCCAAGATTCATAATCCCCTATATCAAAAATCCCCCGGGATCCGAAATCCCCTAGATCCTAGATCCCCTATATCAAGAATCCCCCGGGATCCTAAATCCCCCAGTTTCTAAATCCCCTATATCAAGAATCCCCCGGGATCCTAAATCCCCCAGTTTCTAAATCCCCTATATCAAGAATCCCCCGGGATCCTAAATCCCCCAGATTCTAAATCCCCTATATCAAGAATCCCTAGGGATCCTAAATCCCCCAGATTCTAAATCCCCTATATCAAGAATCCCCCGGGTCCTAAATCCCCCAGATTCTAAATCCCCTATATCAAGAATCCCCCGGGATCCTAAATCCCCCAGATTCTAAATCCCCTATATCAAGAATCCCCCGGGATCCTAAATCCCCCAGATCCTAAATCAACTATATCAAGAATCCCCCGGGATTGTAAATCCCCCAGTTCCTAAATCCCCTATATCAAGAATCCCCCGGGATCCTAAATCCCCCAGATTCTAAATCCCCTATATCAAGAATCCCTAGGGATTCTTAATCCGCCAGTTCCTAAATCCCCTATATCAAGAATCCCCCGGGATTCTAAATCCCTCAGATTCCAAATCCCCTATAACAAGAATCCCCCGGGATCCTAAATCCCCCAGATTCTAAATCCCCTATATCAAGAATCCCCCGGGATCCTTAATCCCCTAGATCCTAAATCCCCTATATCAAGAATCCCCCGGGATTCTAAATCCCCTATATCAAGAATGTAAAAATGCTGGAATGGAAAAGGGATATTCTCACAAGGGGGGGTATTGGGAGAATAGGGTAAAAAAGCTGGTGTGGAAAAGGGATATTCTCACAAGGGGGGTATTGGGAGAATAGGTTAAAAGTGCTGGAGTGGAAAAGGGATATTCTCACAAGGGGGGGTATTGGGAGAATAGGGTAAAAGTGCTGGAGTGGAAAAGGGAAATTCTCACAAGGGGGGGTATTGGGAGAATAGGGTAAAAGTGCTGGAGTGGAAAAGGGATATTCTCACAAGGGGGGGGGGTATTGGGAGAATAGGGTAAAAAAGCTGGAGTGGAAAAGGGATATTCTCACAAGGGGGGGGTATTGGGAGAATAGGGCAAAAAAGCTGGAGTGGAAAAGGGATATTCTCACAAGGGGGGGGTATTGGGAGAATAGGGTAAAAGTGCTGGAGTGGAAAAGGGATATTCTCACAAGGGGGGGGGGGTATTGGGAGAATAGGGTAAAAGTGCTGGAGTGGAAAAGGGATATTCTCACAAGGGGGGGGTATTGGAGAATAGGGTAAAAATGCTGGAGTGGAAAAGGGATATTCTCACAAGGGGGGTATTGGGAGAATAGGGTAAAAAAGCTGGAGTGGAAAAGGGATATTCTCACAAGGGGGGGTATTGGGAGAATAGGGTAAAAATGCTGGAGTGGAAAAGGGATATTCTCACAAGGGGGGCGTATTGGGAGAATAGGGTAAAAGTGCTGGAGTTGAAAAGGGATATTCTCACAAGGGGAGGGTATTGGGAGAATAGGGTAAAAGTGCTGGAGGGGAAAAGGGATATTCTCACAAGGGGGGGTATTGGGAGGATAAGGTAAAAAAGCTGGAGTGGAAAAGGGATATTCTCACAGGGGGGGTATTAGGAGAATAGGGTGAAAATGCTGGAGTGGAAAAGGGATATTCTCACAAGGGGGGGTATTGGGAGAATAGGGTATAAGTGCTGGAGTGGAAAAGGGAGATTCTCACAAGGGGGGGGGGGTATTGGGAGAATAGGGTAAAAAAGCTGGTGTGGAAGAGGGATATTCTCACAAGGGGGGGTATTGGGAGAATAGGGTAAAAAAGCTGGAGTGGAAAAGGGATATTCTCACAAGGGGGGGGTATTGGGAGAATAGGGTAAAAATGCTGGAGTGGAAAAGGGATATTCTCACAAGGGGGGGTATTGGGAGAATAGGGTAAAAGTGCTGGAGTGGAAAAGGGATATTCTCACAAGGGGGGTATTGGGAGAATAGGGTAAAAAAGCTGGTGTGGGATGGATATTCTCACAATGGTTTTTTTTTGGGAGAACAGGGTAAAAAAGCTGGTGTGGAAGAGGGATATTCTCACAATTGGGGGTATTGGGAGAATAGGGTAAAAAAGCTGGAGTGGAAAAGGGATATTCTCACAAGGGGGGGGGTATTGGGAGAATAGGGTAAAAGTGCTGGAGTGGAAAAGGGATATTCTCACAAGGGGGGGTATTGGGAGAATAGGGTAAAAGTGCTGGAGGGGAAAAGGGATATTCTCACAAGGGGGGGGTATTGGGAGAATAGGGTAAAAAAGCTGGTGTGGAAAAGGGATATTCTCACAAGGGGGGTATTGGGAGAATTGGGTAAAAAAGCTGGAGTGGAAAAGTGATATTTTCACAGGGGGGGGGGGTATTGGGAGTATAGGGTAAAAATGCTGGAGTGGAAAAGGGATATTCTCACAAGGGGGGTATTGGGAGAATAGGGTAGAAAAGCTGGTGTGGAAAAGGGATATTCTCACAAGGGGGGGGGTTATTGGGAGAATAGGGTAAAAGTGCTGGAGTGGAAAAGGGATATTCTCACAAGGGGGGGTATTGGGAGAATAGGGTAAAAGTGCTGGAGGGGAAAAGGGATATTCTCACAAGGGGGGGTATTGGGAGGATAGGGTAAAAAAGCTGGAGTGGAAAAGGGATATTCTCACAGGGGGGGTATTAGGAGAATAGGGTGAAAATGCTGGAGTGGAAAAGGGATATTCTCACAAGGGGGGGTATTGGGAGAATAGGGTATAAGTGCTGGAGTGGAAAAGGGAGATTCTCACAAGGGGGGGGGTATTGGGAGAATAGGGTAAAAAAGCTGGTGTGGAAGAGGGATATTCTCACAATGGTTTTTTTTTGGGAGAACAGGGTAAAAAAGCTGGTGTGGAAGAGGGATATTCTCACAATGGGGGGGTATTGGGAGAATAGGGTAAAAAAGCTGGAGTGGAAAAGGGATATTCTCACAAGGGGGGGGGGGGGTGTTGGGAGAATAGGGTAAAAGTGCTGGAGTGGAAAAGGGATATTCTCACAAGGGGGGGGGGGTATTGGGAGAATAGGGTAAAAGTGCTGGAGTGGAAAAGGGATATTCTCACAAGGGGGGTATTGGGAGAATAGGGTAGAAAAGCTGGTGTGGAAAAGGGATATTCTCACAAGGGGGGGTATTGGGAGAATAGGGTAAAAGTGCTGGAGTGGAAAAGGGATATTCTCACAAGGGGGGGGTATTGGGAGAATAGGGTAAAAAAGCTGGTGTGGAAGAGGGATATTCTCACAAGGGGGGGGTATTGGGAGAATAGGGTAAAAAAGCTGGTGTGGAAGAGGGATATTCTCACAAGGGGGGGGTATTGGGAGAATAGGGTAAAAGTGCTGGAGTGGAAAAGGGATATTCTCACAAGGGGGGGTATTGGGAGAATAGGGTAAAAGTGCTAGAGTGGAAAAGGGATATTCTCACAAGGGGGGTATTGGGAGAATAGGGTAAAAGTGCTGGAGTGGAAAAGGGATATTCTCACAAGGGGGGGGGTATTGGGAGAATAGGGTAAAAATGCTGGAGTGGAAAAGGGATATTCTCACAAGGGAAGGTATTGGGAGAATAGGGTAAAAGTGCTGGAGTGGAAAAGGGATATTCTCACAAGGGGGGTATTGGGAGAATAGGGTAAAAAAGCTGGTGTGGAAGAGGGATATTCTCACAATGGTTTTTTTTTGGGAGAACAGGGTAAAAAAGCTGGTGTGGAAGAGGGATATTCTCACAATGGGGGGGTATTGGGAGAATAGGGTAAAAAAGCTGGAGTGGAAAAGGGATATTCTCACAAGGGGGGGTATTGGGAGAATAGGGTAAAAGTGCTGGAGTGGAAAAGGGATATTCTCACAAGGGGGGTATTGGGAGAATAGGGTAAAAGTGCTGGAGTGGAAAAGGGATATTCTCACAAGGGGGGGGTATTGGGAGAATAGGGTAAAAATGCTGGAGTGGAAAAGGGATATTCTCACAAGGGGGGGTATTGGGAGAATAGGGTAAAAGTGCTGGAGTGGAAAAGGGATATTCTCACAAGGGGGGTATTGGGAGAATAGGGTAAAAAAGCTGGTGTGGAAGAGGGATATTCTCACAATGGTTTTTTTTTGGGAGAACAGGGTAAAAAAGCTGGTGTGGAAGAGGGATATTCTCACAAGGGGGGGGTATTGGGAGAATAGGGTAAAAGTGCTGGAGTGGAAAAGGGATATTCTCACAAGGGGGGGGGGTATTGGGAGAATAGGGTAAAAGTGCTGGAGTGGAAAGGGGATATTCTCACAAGGGGGGTATTGGGAGAATAGGGTAAAAGTGCTGGAGTGGAAAAGGGATATTCTCACAAGGGGGGGGGGGTATTGGGAGAATAGGGTAAAAATGCTGGAGTGGAAAAGGGATATTCTCACAAGGGGGGGTATTGGGAGAATAGGGTAAAAGTGCTGGAGTGGAAAAGGGATATTCTCACAAGGGGGGTATTGGGAGAATAGGGTAAAAAAGCTGGTGTGGAAGAGGGATATTCTCACAATGTTTTTTTTTGGGAGAACAGGGTAAAAAAGCTGGTGTGGAAGAGGGATATTCTCACAATGGGAGGGTATTGGGAGAATAGGGTAAAAAAGCTGGTGTGGAAAAGGGATATTCTCACAAGGGGGGGGGGGTATTGGGAGAATAGGGTAAAAGTGCTGGAGTGGAAAAGGGATATTCTCACAAGGGGGGGGTATTGGGAGAATAGGGTAAAAGTGCTGGAGTGGAAAAGGGATATTCTCACAAGGGGGGGGGGTATTGGGAGAATAGGGTAAAAAAGCTGGTGTGGAAAAGGGATATTCTCACAAGGGGGGGTATTGGGAGAATGGGGTAAAAAAGCTGGAGTGGAAAAGGGATATTCTCACAGGGGGGGTATTGGGAGTATAGGGTAAAAATGCTGGAGTGGAAAAGGGATATTCTCACAAGGGGGGTATTGGGAGAATAGGGTAGAAAAGCTGGTGTGGAAAAGGGATATTCTCACAAGGGGGGGTATTGGGAGAATAGGGTAAAAGTGCTGGAGTGGAAAAGGGATATTCTCACAAGGGGGGGTATTGGGAGAATAGGGTAAAAGTGCTGGAGTGGAAAAGGGATATTCTCACAAGGGGGGTATTGGGAGAATAGGGTAAAAGTGCTGGAGTGGAAAAGGGATATTCTCACAAGGGGGGGGTATTGGGAGAATAGGGTAAAAATGCTGGAGTGGAAAAGGGATATTCTCACAAGGGGGGGTATTGGGAGAATAGGGTAAAAATGCTGGAGTGGAAAAGGGATATTCTCACAAGGGGGGGTATTGGGAGAATAGGGTAAAAGTGCTGGAGTGGAAAAGGGATATTCTCACAAAGGGGGGGGGTATTGGGAGAATAGGGTAAAAAAGCTGGTGTGGAAGAGGGATATTCTCACAAGGGGGGGGTATTGGGAGAATAGGGTAAAAAAGCTGGTGTGGAAGAGGGATATTCTCACAAGGGGGGGTATTGGGAGAATAGGGTAAAAATGCTGGAGTGGAAATGGGATATTCTCACAAGGGGGGTATTGGGAGAATAGGGTAGAAATGCTGGAGTGGAAAAGGGATATTCTCACAAGGGGGGGTATTGGGAGAATAGGGTAAAAAAACTGGAGTGGAAAAGGGATATTCTCACAAGGGGGGGGGGTATTGGGAGAATAGGGTAAAAGTGCTGGAGTGGAAAAGGGATATTCTCACAAGGGGGGGGGTATTGGGAGAATAGGGTAAAAGTGCTGGAGTGGAAAAGGGATATTCTCACAAGGGGGGGTATTGGGAGAATAGGGTAAAAATGCTGGAGTGGAAAAGGGATATTCTCACAAGGGGGGGGTATTGGGAGATAAGGGTAAAAGTGCTGGAGTGGAAAAGGGATATTCTCACTAGGGGGGGTATTGGGAGAATAGGGTAAAAGTGCTGGAGTGGAAAAGGGATATTCTCAGAAGGGGGGGTAATGGGAGAATAGGGTAAAAAAGCTGGAGTGGAAAAGGGATATTCTCACAAGGGGGGGGTATTGGGAGAATAGGGTAAAAGTGCTGGAGTGGAAAAGGGATATTCTCACAAGGAGGGGTATTGGGAGAATAGGGTAAAAGTGCTGGAGTGGAAAAGGGATATTCTCACAAGGGGGGGGTATTGGGAGAATAGGGTAAAAGTGCTGGAGTGGAAAAGGGATATTCTCACAAGGGGGGGGGTATTGGGAGGATAGGGTAAAAAAGCTGGAGTGGAAAAGGGATATTCTCACAAGGGGGGGTATTGGGAGAACAGGGTAAAAGTGCTGGAGTGGAAAAGGGATATTCTCACAAGGGGGGGTATTGGGAGAATAGGGTAAAAGTGCTGGAGTGGAAAAGGGATATTCTCACAAGGGGGGGGGTATTGGGGGAATAGGGTAAAAGTGCTGGAGTGGAAAAGGGATATTCTCACAAGGGGGGGTATTGGGAGAATAGGGTAAAAGTGCTGGAGTGGAAAAGGGATATTCTCACAAGGGGGGGTATTGGGAGAATAGGGTAAAAATGCTGGAGTGGAAAAGGGATATACTCACAAGGGGGGTATTGGGAGAATAGGGCAAAAATGCTGGAGTGGAAAAGGGATATTCTCACAAGGGGAGGGTATTGGGAGAATAGGGTTAAAGTGCTGGAGTGGAAAAGGGATATTCTCACAAGGGGGGGTATTGGGAGAATAGGGTAAAAGTGCTGGAGTGGAAAAGGGATATTCTCACAAGGGGGGGGTATTGGGAGAATAGGGTAAAAAAGCTGGTGTGGAAAAGGGATATTCTCACAAGGGGGGGTATTGGGAGAATAGGGTAAAAAAGCTGGAGTGGAAAAGGGATATTCTCACAAGGGGGGTATTGGGAGAATAGGGTAAAAGTGCTGGAGTGGAAGAGGGATATTCTCACAAGGGGGGGGTATTGGGAGAATAGGGTAAAAGTGCTGGAGGGGCAAAGGGATATTCTCACAAGGGGGGGGGTATTGGGAGAATACGGTAAAAGTGCTGGAGTGGAAAAGGGATATTCTCACAAGGGGGGGGTATTGGGAGAATAGGGTAAAAAAGCTGGAGTGGAAAAGGGATATTCTCACAAGGGGGGGTATTGGGAGAATAGGGTAAAAAAGCTGGTGTGGAAAAGGGATATTCTCACAAGGGGGGGGTATTGGGAGAATAGGGTAAAGAAGCTGGAGAGGAAAAGGGATATTCTCACAAGGGGGGGGTATTGGGAGAATAGGGTAAAAGTGCTGGAGTGGAAAAGGGATATTCTCACAAGGGGGGTATTGGGAGAATAGGGTAAAAGTGCTGGAGTGGAAAAGTGATATTCTCACAAGGGGGGTATTGGGAGAATAGGGTAGAAAAGCTGGTGTGGAAAAGGGATATTCTCACAAGGGGGGGTATTGGGTGAATAGGGTAAAAATGCTGGAGTGGAAAAGGGATATTCTCACAAGGGGGGGGGTATTGGGAGAATAGGGTAAAAGTGCTGGAGTGGAAAAGGGATATTCTCACAAGGGGGGGTATTGGGAGAATAGGGTAAAAGTGCTGGAGTGGAAAAGGGATATTCTCACAAGGGGGGGTATTGGGAGAATAGGGTACAAAAGCTGGTGGGTAAAAGGGATATTCTCACAAGTGGGGGGGGGGGTATTGGGAGAATAGGGCAAAAATGCTGCAGTGGAAAAGGGATATTCTCACAAGGGGGGGGTTTTTGGGAGAATAGGGTAAAAGTGCTGGAGTGGAAAAGGGATATTCTCACAAGGGGGGGTATTGGGAGAATAGGGTAAAAGTGCTGGAGTGGAAAAGGGATATTCTCACAAGGGGGGGTATTGGGAGAATAGGGTAAAAAAGCTGGAGTGGAAAAGGGATATTCTCACAAGGGGGGTATTGGGAAAATAAGGTAAAAGTGCTGGAGTGGAAAAGGGATATTCTCACAAGGGGGGGTATTTGGAGAATAGGGTAAAAGTGCTGGAGTGGAAAAGGGATATTCTCACAAGGGGGGGGTATTGGGAGAATAGGGTAAAAGCGCTGGAGTGGAAAAGGGATATTCTCACAAGGGGGGGTATTGGGAGAATAGGGTAAAAAAGCTGGAGTGGAAAAGGGATATTCTCACAAGGGGGGGGTATTGGGAGAATAGGGTAAAAGTGCTGGAGTGGAAAAGGGATATTCTCACAAGGGGGGGTATTGGGAGAATAGGGTAAAAAAGCTGGTGCGGAAAAGGGATATTCTCACAAGGGGGGTATTGGGAGAATAGGGTAAAAGTTCTGGAGTGGAAAAGGGATATTCTCACAAGGGGGGGGGTATTGGGAGAATAGGGTAAAAGTGCTGGAGTGGAATAGGGATATTCTCACAAGTGGGGGGGGGGGGTATTGGGAGAATAGGGTAAAAAAGCTGGTGTGGAAAAGGGATATTCTCACAAGGGAGGGTATTGGGAGAATAGGGTAAAAGTGCTGGAGTGGAAAAGAGATATTCTCACAAGGGGGGGGTATTGGGAGAATAGGGTAAAAAGCTGGTGCGGAAAAGGGATATTCTCACAAGGGGGGTATTGGGAGAATAGGGTAAAAGTTCTAGAGTGGAAAAGGGATATTCTCACAAGGGGGGGGTATTGGGAGAATAGGGTAAAAGTGCTGGAGTGGAATAGGGATATTCTCACAAGGGGGGGGGGTATTGGGAGAATAGGGTAAAAAAGCTGGTGTGGAAAAGGGATATTCTCACAAGGGAGGGTATTGGAGAATAGGGTAAAAGTGCTGGAGTGGAAAAGGGATATTCTCACAAGGGGGGGGGGGTATTGGGAGAATAGGGTAAAAGTGCTGGGGTGGAAAAGGGATATTCTCACAAGGGGGGTATTGGGAGAATAGGGTAAAAAGCTGGTGTGGAAGAGGGATATTCTCACAATGGTTTTTTTTTGGGAGAACAGGGTAAAAAAGCTGGTGTGGAAGAGGGATATTCTCACAATGGGGGGGTATTGGGAGAATAGGGTAAAAAAGCTGGAGTGGAAAAGGGATATTCTCACAAGGGGGGGTATTGGAGAATAGGGTAAAAGTGCTGGAGTGGAAAAGGGATATTCTCACAAGGGGGGTATTGGGAGAATAGGGTAAAAGTGCTGGAGTGGAAAAGGGATATTCTCACAAGGGGGGGGGGGGTATTGGGAGAATAGGGTAAAAATGCTGGAGTGGAAAAGGGATATTCTCACAAGGGGGGGTATTGGGAGAATAGGGTAAAAGTGCTGGAGTGGAAAAGGGATATTCTCACAAGGGGGGTATTGGGAGAATAGGGTAAAAAAGCTGGTGTGGAAGAGGGATATTCTCACAATGGTTTTTTTTTGGGAGAACAGGGTAAAAAAGCTGGTGTGGAAGAGGGATATTCTCACAAGGGGGGGGTATTGGGAGAATAGGGTAAAAGTGCTGGAGTGGAAAAGGGATATTCTCACAAGGGGGGGTATTGGGAGAATAGGGTAAAAGTGCTGGGGTGGAAAAGGGATATTCTCACAAGGGGGGTATTGGGAGAATAGGGTAAAAGTGCTGGAGTGGAAAAGGGATATTCTCACAAGGGGGGGTATTGGGAGAATAGGGTAAAAATGCTGGAGTGGAAAAGGGATATTCTCACAAGGGGGGGTATTGGGAGAATAGGGTAAAAGTGCTGGAGTGGAAAAGGGATATTCTCACAAGGGGGGGGGGGTATTGGGAGAATAGGGTAAAAGTGCTGGAGTGGAAAAGGGATATTCTCACAAGGGGGGGGTATTGGGAGAATAGGGTAAAAGTGCTGGAGTGGAAAAGGGATATTCTCACAAGGGGGGGGGGTATTGGAAGAATAGGGTAAAAAAGCTGGTGTGGAAAAGGGATATTCTCAAAAGGGGGGGTATTGGGAGAATGGGGTAAAAAAGCTGGAGTGGAAAAGGGATATTCTCACAAGGGGGGTATTGGGAGAATAGGGTAGAAAAGCTGGTGTGGAAAAGGGATATTCTCACAAGGGGGGTATTGGGAGAATAGGGTAAAAGTGCTGAGTGGAAAAGGGATATTCTCACAAGGGGGGTATTGGGAGAATAGGGTAAAAAAGCTGGTGTGGAAGAGGGATATTCTCACAATGGTTTTTTTTTTGGGAGAACAGGGTAAAAAAGCTGGTGTGGAAGAGGGATATTCTCACAATGGGGGGTATTGGGAGAATAGGGTAAAAAAGCTGGAGTGGAAAAGGGATATTCTCACAAGGGGGGGGGTATTGGGAGAATAGGGTAAAAGTGCTGGAGTGGAAAAGGGATATTCTCACAAGGGGGGGGGTATTGGGAGAATAGGGTAAAAGTGCTGGAGTGGAAAAGGGATATTCTCACAAGGGGGGGGGGTATTGGAAGAATAGGGTAAAAAAGCTGGTGTGGAAAAGGGATATTCTCAAAAGGGGGGGTATTGGGAGAATGGGTAAAAAAGCTGGAGTGGAAAAGGGATATTCTCACAGGGGGGGTATTGGGAGTATAGGGTAAAAATGCTGGAGTGGAAAAGGGATATTCTCACAAGGGGGGTATTGGGAGAATAGGGTAGAAAAGCTGGTGTGGAAAAGGGATATTCTCACAAGGGGGGGTATTGGGAGAATAGGGTAAAAGTGCTGGAGTGGAAAAGGGATATTCTCACAAGGGGGGGTATTGGGAGAATAGGGTAAAAGTGCTGGAGTGGAAAAGGGATGTTCTCACAAGGGGGGTATTGGGAGAATAGGGTAAAAGTGCTGGAGTGGAAAAGGGATATTCTCACAAGGGGGGGGTATTGGGAGAATAGGGTAAAAATGCTGGAGTGGAAAAGGGATATTCTCACAAGGGGGGGTATTGGGAGAATAGGGTAAAAATGCTGGAGTGGAAAAGGGATATTCTCACAAGGGGGGGTATTGGGAGAATAGGGTAAAAGTGCTGGAGTGGAAAAGGGATATTCTCACAAGGGGGGGGGGTATTGGGAGAATAGGGTAAAAAAGCTGGTGTGGAAGAGGGATATTCTCACAAGGGGGGGGGGTATTGGGAGAATAGGGTAAAAAAGCTGGTGTGGAAGAGGATATTCTCACAAGGGGGGTATTGGGAGAATAGGGTAAAAATGCTGGAGTGGAAATGGGATATTCTCACAAGGGGGGTATTGGAGAATAGGGTAGAAATGCTGGAGTGGAAAAGGGATATTCTCACAAGGGGGGGTATTGGGAGAATAGGGTAAAAAAGCTGGAGTGGAAAAGGGATATTCTCACAAGGGGGGGGGGGGGTATTGGGAGAATAGGGTAAAAGTGCTGGAGTGGAAAAGGGATATTCTCACAAGGGGGGGTATTGGGAGAATAGGGTAAAAGTGCTGGAGTGGAAAAGGGATATTCTCACAAGGGGGGGTATTGGGAGAATAGGGTAAAAATGCTGGAGTGGAAAAGGGATATTCTCACAAGGGGGGTATTGGGAGAATAGGGTAAAAGTGCTGGAGTGGAAAAGGGATATTCTCACAAGGGGGGGTATTGGGAGAATAGGGTAAAAGTGCTGGAGTGGAAAAGGGATATTCTCACAAGGGGGGGGGGGTATTGGAAGAATAGGGTAAAAAGCTGGTGTGGAAAAGGGATATTCTCAAAAGGGGGGGTATTGGGAGAATGGGGTAAAAAAGCTGGAGTGGAAAAGGGATATTCTCACAAGGGGGGTATTGGGAGAATAGGGTAGAAAAGCTGGTGTGGAAAAGGGATATTCTCACAAGGGGGGTATTGGGAGAATAGGGTAAAAGTGCTGGAGTGGAAAAGGGATATTCTCACAAGGGGGGTATTGGGAGAATAGGGTAAAAAAGCTGGTGTGGAAGAGGGATATTCTCACAATGGTTTTTTTTTGGGAGAACAGGGTAAAAAAGCTGGTGTGGAAGAGGGATATTTTCACAATGGGGGGTATTGGGAGAATAGGGTAAAAAAGCTGGAGTGGAAAAGGGATATTCTCACAAGGGGGGGGGGGTATTGGGAGAATAGGGTAAAAGTGCTGGAGTGGAAAAGGGATATTCTCACAAGGGGGGGTATTGGGAGAATAGGGTAAAAGTGCTGGAGTGGAAAAGGGATATTCTCACAAGGGGGGGTATTGGGAGAATAGGGTAAAAGTGCTGGAGTGGAAAAGGGATATTCTCACAAGGGGGGGGTATTGGGAGAATAGGGTAAAAGTGCTGGAGGGGCAAAGGGATATTCTCACAAGGGGGGGGGGGTATTGGGAGAATACGGTAAAAGTGCTGGAGTGGAAAAGGGATATTCTCACAAGGGGGGGGGTATTGGGAGAATAGGGTAAAAAAGCTGGAGTGGAAAAGGGATATTCTCACAAGGGGGGGTATTGGGAGAATAGGGTAAAAAAGCTGGTGTGGAAAAGGGATATTCTCACAAGGGGGGTATTGGGGAAATGGGTAAAAAAGCTGGAGTGGAAAAGGGATATTCTCACAAGGGGGGGGGTATTGGGAGAATAGGGTAAAGGTGCTGGAGTGGAAAAGGGATATTCTCACAAGGGGGGTATTGGGAGAATAGGGTAAAAGTGCTGGAGTGGAAAAGTGATATTCTCACAAGGGGGGTATTGGGAGAATAGGGTAGAAAAGCTGGTGTGGAAAAGGGATATTCTCACAAGGGGGGGTATTGGGAGAATAGGGTAAAAATGCTGGAGTGGAAAAGGGATATTCTCACAAGGGGGGGGGTATTGGGAGAATAGGGTAAAAGTGCTGGAGTGGAAAAGGGATATTCTCACAAGGGGGGGTATTGGGAGAATAGGGTAAAAGTGCTGGAGTGGAAAAGGGATATTCTCACAAGGGGGGGTATTGGGAGAATAGGGTACAAAAGCTGGTGGGTAAAAGGGATATTCTCACAAGTGGGGGGGGTATTGGGAGAATAGGGCAAAAATGCTGCAGTGGAAAAGGGATATTCTCACAAGGGGGGGGGGGGGTTTGGGAGAATAGGGTAAAAGTGCTGGAGTGGAAAAGGGATACTCTCACAAGGGGGGGTATTGGGAGAATAGGGTAAAAAAGCTGGAGTGGAAAAGGGATATTCTCACAAGGGGGGTATTGGGAAAATAAGGTAAAAGTGCTGGAGTGGAAAAGGGATATTCTCACATGGGGGGGTATTTGGAGAATAGGGTAAAAGTGCTGGAGTGGAAAAAGGATATTCTCACAAGGGGGGGTATTGGGAGAATAGGGTAAAAGCGCTGGAGTGGAAAAGGGATATTCTCACAAGGGGGGGTATTGGGAGAATAGGGTAAAAAAGCTGGAGTGGAAAAGGGATATTCTCACAAGGGGGGTATTGGGAGAATAGGGTAAAAGTGCTGGAGTGGAAAAGGGATATTCTCACAAGGGGGGGTATTGGGAGAATAGGGTAAAAGTGCTGGAGTGGAAAAGGGATATTCTCACAAGGGGGGGGGTATTGGGAGAATAGGGTAAAAAAGCTGGTGCGGAAAAGGGATATTCTCACAAGGGGGGGTATTGGGAGAATAGGGTAAAAGTTCTGGAGTGGAAAAGGGATATTCTCACAAGGGGGGGGTATTGGGAGAATAGGGTAAAAGTGCTGGAGTGGAATAGGGATATTCTCACAAGGGGGGGGGGGTATTGGGAGAATAGGGTAAAAAAGCTGGTGTGGAAAAGGGATATTCTCACAAGGGAGGGTATTGGGAGAATAGGGTAAAAGTGCTGGAGTGGAAAAGGGATATTCTCACAAGGGGGGGGTATTGGGAGAATAGGGTAAAAAAGCTGGTGTGGAAAAGGGATATTCTCACAAGGGGGGTATTGGGAGAATAGGGTAAAAGTGCTGGAGTGGAAAAGGGATATTCTAACAAGAGGGGGAGGGGTATTGGGAGAATAGGGTAAAAAAGCTGGTGTGGAAAAAGGATATTCTCACAAGGGGGGTATTGGGAGAATAGGGTAAAAGTGCTGGAGTGGAAAAGGGATATTCTCACAAGGGGGGGTATTGGGAGAATAGGGTAAAAAAGCTGGAGTGGAAAAGGGATATTCTCACAAGGGGGGGGGGATTGGGAGAATAGGGTAAAAGTGCTGGAGTGGAAAAGGGATATTCTCACAAGGGGGGTATTGGGAGAATAGGGTAAAAGTCCTGGAGTGGAAAAGGGATATTCTCACAAGGGGGGTATTGGGAGAATAGGGTAAAAAAGCTGGTGTGGAAAAGGGATATTCTCACAAGGGGGGGTATTGGGAGAATAGGGTAAAAGTGCTGGAGTGGAAAAGGGATATTCTCACAAGGGGGGGTATTGGGAGAATAGGGTAAAAATGCTGCAGTGGAAAAGGGATATTCTCACAAGGGGGGGGGGGTTTGGAGAAAAGGGTAAAAATGCTGGAGTGGAAAAGGGATATTCTCACAAGGGGGGTATTGGGAGAATAGGGTAAAAGTGCTGGAGTGGAAAAGGGATATTCTCACAAGGGGGAAGGGGTATTGGGAGAATAGGGTAAAAATGCTGGAGTGGAAAAGGGATATTCTCACAAGGGGGGTATTGGGAGGATATGGTAAAAAAGCTGGAGTGGAAAAGGGATATTCTCACAGGGGGGGTATTGGGAGAATAGGGTAAAAATGCTGGAGTGGAAAAGGGATATTCTCACAAGGGGGGGGGGGTATTAGGAGAATAGGGTAAAAATGCTGGAGTGGAAAAGGGATATTCTCACAAAGGGGGGGTATTGGGAGAATAGGGTAAAAGTGCTGGAGTGGAAAAGGGATATTCTCACAAGGGGGTTATTGGGAGAATAGGGTAAAAGTGCTGGAGTGGAAAAGGGATATTCTCACAAGGGGGGGGGTATTGGGAGAATAGGGTAAAAAAGCTGGAGTGGAAAAGGGATATTCTCACAAGGGGTTGTATTGGGAGAATAGGGTAAAAAAGCTGGAGCGGAAACGGGATATTATCACAAGGGGGGGGGGGGGGTATTGGGCGAATAGGGTAAAAGTGCTGGAGTGGAAAAGGGATATTCTCACAAGGGGGGGGGGTATTGGGAGAATAGGGTAAAAGTGCTGGAGTGGAAAAGGGATATTCTCACAAGGGGGGGTATTGGGAGAATAGGGTAAAAGTGCTGGAGTGGAAAAGGGATATTCTCACAATGGGGGGGTATTGGGAGAATAGGGTAAAAGTGCTGGAGTGGAAAAGGGATATTCTCACAAGGGGGGGGGGGGTATTGGGAGAATAGGGTAAAAAAGCTGCTGTGGAAAAGGGATATTCTCACAAGGGGGGGTATTGGGAGAATAGGGTAAAAAAGCTGGAGTGGAAAAGGGATATTCTCACAAGGGGGGGGTATTGGGAGAATAGGGTAAAAGTGCTGGAGTGGAAAAGGGATATTCTCACAAGGGGGGGGGGGGGTATTGGGAGAATAGGGTAAAAGTGCTGGAGTGGAAAAGGGATATTCTCACAAGGGGGGGTATTGGAGAATAGGGTAAAAATGCTGGAGTGGAAAAGGGATATTCTCACAAGGGGGGGTATTGGGAGAATAGGGTAAAAAAGCTGGTGTGGAAAAGGGATATTCTCACAAGGGGGGGTATTGGGAGAATAGGGTAAAAAAGCTGGAGTGGAAAAGGGATATTCTCACAAGGGGGGGGTATTGGGAGAATAGGGTAAAAGTGCTGGAGTGGAAAAGGGATATTCTCACAAGGGGGGGGGTATTGGGAGAATAGGGTAAAAAAGCTGGTGTGGAAAAGGGATATTCTCACAAGGGGGGGTATTGGGAGAATAGGGTAAAAAAGCTGGAGTGGAAAAGGGATATTCTCACAAGGGGGGTATTGGGAGAATAGGGTAAAAGTGCTGGAGTGGAAAAGGGATATTCTCACAAGGGGGGGGGTATTGGGGGAATAGGGTAAAAGTGCTGGAGGGGCAAAGGGATATTCTCACAAGGGGGGGGTATTGGGAGAATACGGTAAAAGTGCTGGAGTGGAAAAGGGATATTCTCACAAGGGGGGGGGGTTATTGGGAGAATAGGGCAAAAAAGCTGGTGTGGAAAAGGGATATTCTCACAAGGGGGGGGGTATTGGGAGAATAGGGTAAAAAAGCTGGAGTGGAAAAGGGATATTCTCACAAGGGGGGTATTGGGAGAATAGGGTAAAAAAGCTGGTGTGGAAAAGGGATATTCTCACAAGGGGGGGGTATTGGGAGAATAGGGTAAAAAAGCTGGAGTGGAAAAGGGATATTCGCACAAGGGGGGGGTATTGGGAGAATAGGGTAAAAGTGCTGGAGTGGAAAAGGGATATTCTCACAAGGGGGGTATTGGGAGAATAGGGTAAAAGTGCTGGAGTGGAAAAGTGATATTCTCACAAGGGGGGTATTGGGAGAATAGGGTAGAAAAGCTGGTGTGGAAAAGGGATATTCTCACAAGGGGGGGGGTATTGGGAGAATAGGGTAAAAATGCTGGAGTGGAAAAGGGATATTCTCACAAGGGGGGGGGTATTGGGAGAATAGGGTAAAAGTGCTGGAGTGGAAAAGGGATATTTTCACAAGGGGGGGTATTGGGAGAATAGGGTAAAAGTGCTGGAGTGGAAAAGGGATATTCTCACAATGGGGGGTATTGGGAGAATAGGGTAAAAGTGCTGGAGTGGAAAAGGGATATTCTCACAAGGGGGGGTATTGGGAGAATAGGGTACAAAAGCTGGTGGGTAAAAGGGATATTCTCACAAGTGGGGGGGGGTATTGGGAGAATAGGGTAAAAATGCTGCAGTGGAAAAGGGATATTCTCACAAGGGGGGGGGGTATTGGGAGAATAGGGTAAAAGTGCTGGAGTGGAAAAGGGATATTCTCACAAGGGGGGGTATTGGGAGAATAGGGTAAAAGTGCTGGAGTGGAAAAGGGATATTCTCACAAGGGGGGGTATTGGGAGAATAGGGTAAAAAAGCTGGAGTGGAAAAGGGATATTCTCACAAGCGGGGTATTGGGAAAATAAGGTAAAAGTGCTGGAGTGGAAAAGGGATATTCTCACAAGGGGGGGTATTTGGAGAATAGGGTAAAAGTGCTGGAGTGGAAAAGGGATATTCTCACAAGGGGCGGGGTATTGGGAGAATAGGGTAAAAGCGCTGGAGTGGAAAAGGGATATTCTCACAAGGGGGGGGTATTGGGAGAATAGGGTAAAAAAGCTGGAGTGGAAAAGGGATATTCTCACAAGGGGGGTATTGGGAGAATAGGGTAAAAGTGCTGGAGTGAAAAAGGGATATTCTCACAAGGGGGGGTATTGGGAGAATAGGGTAAAAGTGCTGGAGTGGAAAAGGGATATTCTCACAAGGGGGGTATTGGGAGAATAGGGTAAAAAAGCTGGTGTGGAAAAGGGATATTCTCACAAGGGGGGGTATTGGGAGAATAGGGTAAAAGTGCTGGAGTGGAAAAGGGATATTCTCACAAGGGGGGGTATTGGGAGAATAGGGTAAAAGTGCTGGAGTGGAATAGGGATATTCTCACAAGGGGGGGGGGGTATTGGGAGAATAGGGTAAAAAAGCTGGTGTGGAAAAGGGATATTCTCACAAGGGGGGGTATTGGGAGAATAGGGTAAAAGTGCTGGAGTGGAAAAGGGATATTCTCACAAGGGGGGGGGTATTGGGAGAATAGGGTAAAAAAGCTGGTGTGGAAAAGGGATATTCTCACAAGGGGGGGTATTGGGAGAATAGGGTAAAAGTGCTGGAGTGGAAAAGGGATATTCTCACAAGGGGGGGGGGGGTATTGGGAGAATAGGGTAAAAAAGCTGGTGTGGAAAAAGGATATTCTCACAAGGGGGGGGTATTGGGAGAATAGGGTAAAAGTGCTGGAGTGGAAAAGGGATATTCTCACAACGGGGGGGTATTGGGAGAATAGGGTAAAAAAGCTTGAGTGGAAAAGGGATATTCTCACAAGGGGGGTATTGGGAAAATAAGGTAAAAGTGCTGGAGTGGAAAAGGGATATTCTCACAAGGGGGGGTATTTGGAGAATAGGGTAAAAGTGCTGGAGTGGAAAAGGGATATTCTCACAAGGGGGGGGTATTGGGAGAATAGGGTAAAAAAGCTGGAGTGGAAAAGGGATATTCTCACAAGGGGGGTATTGGGAAAATAAGGTAAAAGTGCTGGAGTGGAAAAGGGATATTCTCACAAGGGGGGGTATTTGGAGAATAGGGTAAAAGTGCTGGAGTGGAAAAGGGATCTTCTCACAAGGGGGGGGGGGTATTGGGAGAATAGGGTAAAAGTGCTGGAGTGGAAAAGGGATATTCTCACA
This sequence comes from Oxycera nigricornis, assembly GCA_963942545.1. Classification (NCBI taxonomy): domain Eukaryota; kingdom Metazoa; phylum Arthropoda; class Insecta; order Diptera; family Stratiomyidae; genus Oxycera; species Oxycera nigricornis. The sequence goes on along the minus strand of OZ012662.1, from coordinate 24,576,982 downwards.
AGGGGGGTATTGGGAGAATAGGGTAAACGTGCTGGAGTGGAAAAGGGATATTCTCACAAGGGGGGGTATTGGGAGAATAGGGTAAAAGTGCTGGAGTGGAATAGGGATATTCTCACAAGGGGGGGGGGTATTGGGAGAATAGGGTAAAAAAGCTGGTGTGGAAAAGGGATATTCTCACAAGGGGGGGTATTGGGAGAATAGGGTAAAAGTGCTGGAGTGGAAAAGGGATATTCTCACAAGGGGGGGGGTATTGGGAGAATAGGGTAAAAAAGCTGGTGTGGAAAAGGGATATTCTCACAAGGGGGGGTATTGGGAGAATAGGGTAAAAGTGCTGGAGTGGAAAAGGGATATTCTCACAAGGGGGGGGGTATTGGGAGAATAGGGTAAAAAAGCTGGTGTGGAAAAAGGATATTCTCACAAGGGGGGGTATTGGGAGAATAGGGTAAAAGTGCTGGAGTGGAAAAGGGATATTCTCACAAGGGGGGGGTATTGGGAGAATAGGGTAAAAGTGCTGGAGTGGAAAAAAGATATTTTCACAAGGGGGGGGTATTGGGAGAATAGGGTAAAAGTGCTGGAGTGGAAAAGGGATATTCTCACAAGGGGGGGGGTATTGGGAGAATAGGGTAAAAGTGCTGGAGTGGAAAAGGGATATTCTCACAAGGGGGGGGTATTGGGTGAATAGGGTAAAAAAGCTGGAGTGGAAAAGGGATATTCTCACAAGGGGGGTATTGGGAAAATAAGGTAAAAGTGCTGGAGTGGAAAAGGGATATTCTCACAAGGGGGGGTATTTGCAAAATAGGGTAAAAGTGCTGGAGTGGAAAAGGGATATTCTCACAAGGGGGGGTATTGGGAGAATAGGGTAAAAATGCTGGAGTGGAAAAGGGATATACTCACAAGGGGGGTATTGGGAGAATAGGGCAAAAATGCTGGAGTGGAAAAGGGATATTCTCACAAGGGGGGGTATTGGCAGAATAGGGTAAAAGTGCTGGAGTGGAAAAGGGATATTCTCACAAGGGGGGTATTGGGAGAATAGGGTAAAAGTGCTGGAGTGGAAAAGGGATATTCTCACAAGGGGGGGGGGTATTGGAAGAATAGGGTAAGAAAGCTGGTGTGGAAAAGGGATATTCTCACAAGGGGGGTATTGAGAGAATAGGGTAAAAGTGCTGGAGTGGAAAAGGGATATTCTCACAAGGGGGGGGTATTGGGAGAATAGGGTAAAAGTGCTGGAGTGGAAAGGGGATATTCTCACAAGGGGGGTATTGGGAGAATAGGGTAAAAGTGCTGGAATGGAAAAGGGATATTCTCACAAGGGGGGGTATTGGGAGAATAGGGTAAAAAAGCTGGAGTGGAAAATGGATATTCTCACAAGGGGTTGTATTGGGAGAATAGGGTAAAAAAGCTGGAGTGGAAAAGGGATATTCTCACAAGGGGGGGGTATTGGGCGAATAGGGTAAAAGTGCTGGAGTGGAAAAGGGATATTCTCACAAGGGGGGGGTATTGGGAGAATAGGGTAAAAGTGCTGGAGTGGAAAAGGGATATTCTCACAAGGGGGGGTATTGGGAGAATAGGGTAAAAGTGCTGGAGTGGAAAAGGGATATTCTCACAATGGGGGGGTATTGGGAGAATAGGGTAAAAGTGCTGGAGTGGAAAAGGGATATTCTTACAAGGGGGGTATTGGGAGAATAGGGTGAAAATGCTGGAGTGGAAAAGGGATATTCTCACAAGGGGGGGGTATTGGGAGAATAGGGTAAAAATGCTGGAGCGGAAAAGGGATATTCTCACAAGGGGGGGGGGGGGGTTTGGAGAAAAGGGTAAAAATGCTGGAGTGGAAAAGGGATATTCTCACAAGGGGGGTATTGGGAGAATAGGGTAAAAGTGCTGGAGTGGAAAAGGGATATTCTCACAAGGGGGAAGGGGTATTGGGAGAATAGGGTGAAAATGCTGGAGTGGAAAAGGGATATTCTCACAAGGGGGGTATTGGGAGGATATGGTAAAAAAGCTGGAGTGGAAAAGGGATATTCTCACAGGGGGGTATTGGGAGAATAGGGTAAAAATGCTGGAGTGGAAAAGGGATATTCTCACAAGGGGGGGGGGGGTATTAGGAGAAAAGGGTAAAAATGCTGGAGTGGAAAAGGGATATTCTCACAAAGGGGGGGGTATTGGGAGAATAGGGTAAAAGTGCTGGAGTGGAAAGGGGATATTCTCACAAGGGGGGTATTGGGAGAATAGGGTAAAAGTGCTGGAGTGGAAAAGGGATATTCTCACAAGGGGGGGGTATTGAGAGAATAGGGTAAAAAAGCTGGAGTGGAAAAGGGATATTCTCACAAGGAGTTGTATTGGGAGAATAGGGCAAAAAAGCTGGAGTGGAAAAGGGATATTCTCACAAGGGGGGGGGTATTGGGCGAATAGGGTAAAAGTGCTGGAGTGGAAAAGGGATATTCTCACAAAGGGGGGGTATTGGGAGAATAGGGTAAAAGTGCTGGAGTGGAAAGGGGATATTCTCACAAGGGGGGTATTGGGAGAATAGGGTAAAAGTGCTGGAGTGGAAAAGGGATATTCTCACAAGGGGGGGGGTATTGGGAGAATAGGGTAAAAAAGCTGGAGTGGAAAAGGGATATTCTCACAAGGGGTTGTATTGGGAGAATAGGGTAAAAAAGCTGGAGTGGAAAAGGGATATTCTCACAAGGGGGGGGGTATTGGGCGAATAGGGTAAAAGTGCTGGAGTGGAAAAGGGATATTCTCACAAAGGGGGGGTATTGGGAGAATAGGGTAAAAGTGCTGGAGTGGAAAGGGGATATTCTCACGAGGGGGGTATTGGGAGAATAGGGTAAAAGTGCTGGAGTGGAAAGGGGATATTCTCACAAGGGGGGTATTGGGAGAATAGGGTAAAAAAGCTGGAGTGGAAAAGGGATATTCTCACAGGGGGGGGTATTAGGAGAATAGGGTAAAAGTGCTGGAGTGGAAAAGGGATATTCTCACAAGGGGGGGGTATTGGGAGAATAGGGTAAAAGTGCTGGAGTGGAAAGGGGATATTCTCACAAGGGGGGTATTGGGAGAATAGGGTAAAAGTGCTGGAGTGGAAAAGGGATATTCTCACAAGGGGGGGGGGTATTGGGAGAATAGGGTAAAAGTGCTGGAGTGGAAAAGGGATATTTTCACAAGGGGGGTATTGGGAGAATAGGGTAAAAGTGCTGGAGTGGAAAAGGGATATTCTCACAAGGGGGGGGGGTATTGGGAGAATAGGGTAAAAGTGCTGGAGTGGAAAAGGGATATTCTCACAAAGGGGGGGGGTATTGGGAGAATAGGGTAAAAGTGCTGGAGTGGAAAGGGGATATTCTCACAAGGGGGGTATTGGGAGAATAGGGTAAAAGTGCTGGAGTGGAAAGGGGATATTCTCACAAGGGGGGTATTGGGAGAATAGGGTAAAAGTGCTGGAGTGGAAAAGGGATATTCTCACAAGGGGGGGTATTGGGAGAATAGGGTAAAAGTGCTGGAGTGGAAAGGGGATATTCTCACAAGGGGGGTATTGGGAGAATAGGGTAAAAGTGCTGGAGTGGAAAAGGGATATTCTCACAAAGGGGGGGTATTGGGAGAATAGGGTAAAAGTGCTGGAGTGGAAAGGGGATATTCTCACAAGGGGGGTATTGGGAGAATAGGGTAAAAAAGCTGGAGTGGAAAAGGGATATTCTCACAGGGGGGGGGTATTAGGAGAATAGGGTAAAAGCGCTGGAGTGGAAAAGGGATATTCTCACAAGGGGGGTATTGGGAGAATAGGGTAAAAGTGCTGGAGTGGAAAGGGGATATTCTCACAAGGGGGGTATTGGGAGAATAGGGTAAAAGTGCTGGAGTGGAAAAGGGATATTCTCACAAGGGGGGGTATTGGGAGAATAGGGTGAAAGTGCTGGAGTGGAAAAGGGATATTCTCACAAGGGGGGGGTATTGGGAGAATAGGGTAAAAGTGCTGGAGTGGAAAAGGGATATTCTCACAAGGGGGGGTATTGGGAGAATAGGGTAAAAGTGCTGGAGTGGAAAGGGGATATTCTCACAAGGGGGGGGGGTATTGGGAGAATAGGGTAAAAGTGCTGGAGTGGAAAGGGGATATTCTCACAAGGGGGGTATTGGGAGAATAGGGTAAAAGTGCTGGAGTGGAAAGGGGATATTCTCACAAGGGGGGTATTGGGAGAATAGGGTAAAAGTGCTGGAGTGGAAAAGGGATATTCTCACAAGGGGGGGGGTATTGGGAGAATAGGGTAAAAGTGATGGAGTGGAAAGGGGATATTCTCACAAGGGGGGTATTGGGAGAATAGGGTAAAAGTGCTGGAGTGGAAAAGGGATATTCTCACAAGGGGGGGTATTGGGAGAATAGGGTAAAAGTGCTGGAGTGGAAAAGGGATATTCTCACAAGGGGGGGGTATTGGGAGAATAGGGTAAAAGTGCTGGAGTGGAAAAGGGATATTCTCACAAGGGGGGGTATTGGGAGAATAGGGTAAAAGTGCTGGAGTGGAAAGGGGATATTCTCACAAGGGGGGTATTGGGAGAATAGGGTAAAAGTGCTGGAGTGGAAAAGGGATATTCTCACAGGGGGGGGTATTAGGAGAATAGGGTAAAAGTGCTGGAGTGGAAAAGGGATATTCTCACAAGGGGGGGGTATTGGGAGAATAGGGTAAAAGTGCTGGAGTGGAAAAGGGATATTCTCACAAGGGGGGGGTATTGGGAGAATAGGGTAGAAGTGCTGGAGTAAAAAGGGGATATTCTCACAAGGGGGGTATTGGGAGAATAGGGTAAAAGTGCTGGAGTGGAAAAGGGATATTCTCACAAGGGGGGGGTATTGGGAGAATAGGGTAAAAGTGCTGGAGTGGAAAAGGGATATTCTCACAAGGGGGGGTATTGGGAGAATAGGGTAAAAGTGCTGGAGTGGAAAGGGGATATTCTCACAAGGGGGGTATTGGGAGAATAGGGTAAAAGTGCTGGAGTGGAAAAGGGATATTCTCACAAAGGGGGGGTATTGGGAGAATAGGGTAAAAGTGCTGGAGTGGAAAGGGGATATTCTCACAAGGGGGGTATTGGGAGAATAGGGTAAAAGTGCTGGAGTGGAAAGGGGATATTCTCACAAGGGGGGTATTGGGAGAATAGGGTAAAAAAGCTGGAGTGGAAAAGGGATATTCTCACAGGGGGGGTATTGGGAGAATAGGGTAAAAGTGCTGGAGTGGAAAAGGGATATTCTCACAAGGGGGGGGTATTGGGAGAATAGGGTAAAAGTGCTGGAGTGGAAAGGGGATATTCTCACAAGGGGGGTATTGGGCGAATAGGGTAAAAGTGCTGGAGTGGAAAAGGGATATTCTCACAAGGGGGGGGTATTGGGAGAATAGGGTAAAAGTGCTGGAGTGGAAAAGGGATATTTTCACAAGGGGGGGGTATTGGGAGAATAGGGTAAAAGTGCTGGAGTGGAAAGGGGATATTCTCACAAGGGGGGTATTGGGAGAATAGGGTAAAAGTGCTGGAGTGGAAAGGGGATATTCTCACAAGGGGGGTATTGGGAGAATAGGGTAAAAGTGCTGGAGTGGAAAAGGGATATTCTCACAAGGGGGGGGTATTGGGAGAATAGGGTAAAAGTGCTGGAGTGGAAAAGGGATATTCTCACAAGGGGGGGGGGTATTGGGAGAATAGGGTAAAAGTGCTGGAGTGGAAAAGGGATATTCTCACAAGGGGGGGGTATTGGGAGAATAGGGTAAAAGTGCTGGAGTGGAAAAGGGATATTCTCACAAGGGGGGGGGATTGGGAGAATAGGGTAAAAGTGCTGGAGTGGAAAGGGGATATTCTCACAAGGGGGTATTGGGAGAATAGGGTAAAAGTGCTGGAGTGGAAAAGGGATATTCTCACAAGGGGGGGTATTGGGAGAATAGGGTAAAAGTGCTGGAGTGGAAAAGGGATATTCTCACAAGGGGGGGTATTGGGAGAATAGGGTAAAAGTGCTGGAGTGGAAAGGGGATATTCTCACAAGGGGGGTATTGGGCGAATAGGGTAAAAGTGCTGGAGTGGAAAAGGGATATTCTCACAAGGGGGGGTATTGGGAGAATAGGGTAAAAGTGCTGGAGTGGAAAAGGGATATTCTCACAAGGGGGGGGGTGGTATTGGGAGAATAGGGTAAAAGTGCTGGAGTGGAAAGGGGATATTCTCACAAGGGGGGGGTATTGGGAGAATAGGGTAAAAGTGCTGGAGTGGAAAAGGGATATTCTCACAAGGGGGGGGTATTGGGAGAATAGGGTAAAAGTGCTGGAGTGGAAAGGGGATATTCTCACAAGGGGGGGTATTGGGAGAATAGGGTAAAAGTGCTGGAGTGGAAAGGGGATATTCTCACAAGGGGGGTATTGGGAGAATAGGGTAAAAGTGCTTGAGTGGAAAAGGGATATTCTCACAAGGGGGGGTATTGGAGAATAGGGTAAAAGTGCTGGAGTGGAAAAGGGATATTCTCACAAGGGGGGGGGGTATTAGGAGAATAGGGTAAAAATGCTGGAGTGGAAAAGGGATATTCTCACAAAGGGGGGGTATTGGGAGAATAGGGTAAAAGTGCTGGAGTGGAAAGGGGATATTCTCACAAGGGGGTATTGGGAGAATAGGGTAAAAGTGGGTAAAAGTGCTGGAGTGGAAAAGGGATATTCTCACAAGGGGGGGTATTGGGAGAATAGGGTAAAAGTGCTGGAGTGGAAAGGGGATATTCTCACAAGGGGGGGTATTGGGAGAATAGGGTAAAAGTGCTGGAGTGGAAAAGGGATATTCTCACAAGAGGGGGGGGTATTGGGAGAATAGGGTAAAAGTGCTGGAGTGGAAAAGGGATATTCTCACAGGGGGGGGGTATTAGGAGAATAGGTTAAAAATGCTGGAGTGGAAAAGGGATATTCTCACAAGGGGGGGTATTGGGAGAATAGGGTAAAAGTGCTGGAGTGGAAAAGGGATATTCTCACAAGGGGGGGGTATTGGGAGAATAGGGTAAAAGTGCTGGAGTGGAAAAGGGATATTCTCACAAGGGGGGGTATTGGGAGAATAGGGTAAAAGTGCTGGAGTGGAAAAGGGATATTCTCACAAGGGGGGGGGGGTATTGGGAGAATAGGGTAAAAGTGCTGGAGTGGAAAGGGGATATTCTCACAAGGGGGGTATTGGGAGAATAGGGTAAAAGTGCTGGAGTGGAAAAGGGATATTCTCACAAGGGGGGGGTATTGGGAGAATAGGGTAAAAGTGCTGGAGTGGAAAAGGGATATTCTCACAAGGGGGGGTATTGGGAGAATAGGGTAAAAGTGCTGGAGTGGAAAGGGGATATTCTCACAAGGGGGGTATTGGGAGAATAGGGTAAAAGTGCTGGAGTGGAAAAGGGATATTCTCACAAGGGGGGGGTATTGGGAGAATAGGGTAAAAGTGCTGGAGTGGAAAAGGGATATTCTCACAAGGGGGGGGTATTAGGAGAATAGGGTAAAAATGCTGGAGTGGAAAAGGGATATTCTCACAAAGGGGGGGTATTGGGAGAATAGGGTAAAAGTGCTGGAGTGGAAAGGGGATATTCTCACAAGGGGGGTATTGGGAGAATAGGGTAAAAGTGCTGGAGTGGAAAGGGGATATTCTCACAAGGGGGGTATTGGGAGAATAGGGTAAAAGTGCTGGAGTGGAAAAGGGATATTCTCACAAGGGGGGGTATTGGGAGAATAGGGTAAAAGTGCTGGAGTGGAAAAGGGATATTCTCACAAGGGGGGGTATTGGGAGAATAGGGTAAAAGTGCTGGAGTGGAAAAGGGATATTCTCACAAGGGGGGGGTATTGGGAGAAAAGGGTAAAAGTGCTGGAGTGGAAAGGGGATATTCTCACAAGGGGGGTATTGGGAGAATTGGGTAAAAGTGCTGGAGTGGAAAAGGGATATTCTCACAAGGGGGGGTATTGGGAGAATAGGGTAAAAGTGCTGGAGTGGAAAAGGGATATTCTCACAAGGGGGGGGGGGTATTGGGAGAATAGGGTAAAAGTGCTGGAGTGGAAAGGGGATATTCTCACAAGGGGGGTATTGGGAGAATAGGGTAAAAGTGCTGGAGTGGAAAAGGGATATTCTCACAAGGGGGGGTATTGGGAGAATAGGGTAAAAGTGCTGGAGTGGAAAAGGGATATTCTCACAAGGGGGGGGGGGTATTGGGAGAATAGGGTAAAAGTGCTGGAGTGGAAAGGGGATATTCTCACAAGGGGGGTATTGGGAGAATAGGGTAAAAGTGCTGGAGTGGAAAAGGGATATTCTCACAAGGGGGGGGTATTGGGAGAATAGGGTAAAAGTGCTGGAGTGGAAAGGGGATATTCTCACAAGGGGGGTATTGGGAGAATAGGGTAAAAGTGCTGGAGTGGAAAAGGGATATTCTCACAAGGGGGGGGGTATTGGGAGAATAGGGTAAAAAAGCTGGAGTGGAAAAGGGATATTCTCACAAGGGGGGGGGTATTGGGAGAATAGGGTAAAAGTGCTGGAGTTGAAAGGGGATATTCTCACAAGGGGGGTATTGGGAGAATAGGGTAAAAGTGCTGGAGTGGAAAAGGGATATTCTCACAAGGGGGGGGTATTGGGAGAATAGGGTAAAAGTGCTGGAGTGGAAAGGGGATACTCTCACAGGGGGGGTATTGGGAGAATAGGGTAAAAGTGCTGGAGTGGAAAAGGGATATTCTCACAAGGGGGGGGGGTATTGGGAGAATAGGGTAAAAGTGCTGGAGTGGAAAGGGGATATTCTCACAAGGGGGGTATTGGGAGAATAGGGTAAAAGTGCTGGAGTGGAAAAGGGATATTCTCACAAAGGGGGGGTATTGGGAGAATAGGGTAAAAGTGCTGGAGTGGAAAAGGGATATTCTCACAAGGGGGGGTATTGGGAGAATAGGGTAAAAGTGCTGGAGTGGAAAGGGGATATTCTCACAAGAGGGGTATTGGGAGAATAGGGTAAAAGTGCTGGAGTGGAAAAGGGATATTCTCACAAGGGGGGGTATTGGGAGAATAGGGTAAAAGTGCTGGAGTAGAAAAGGGATATTCTCACAAGGGGGGGGTATTGGGAGAATAGGGTAAAAGTGCTGGAGTGGAAAAGGGATATTCTCACAAGGGGGGGGTATTGGGAGAATAGGGTAAAAGTGCTGGAGTGGAAAGGGGATATTCTCACAAGGGGGGTATTGGGAGAATAGGGTAAAAAAGCTGGAGTGGAAAAGGGATATTCTCACAAGGGGGGGGGTAATGGGAGAATAGGGTAAAAGTGCTGGAGTGGAAAAGGGATATTCTCACAAGGGGGGGGTATTGGGAGAATAGGGTAAAACTGCAGGAGTGGAAAGGGGATATTCTCACAAGGGGGGTATTGGGAGAATAGGGTTAAAAGTGCTGGAGTGGAAAAGGGATATTCTCACAAGGGGGGGGTATTGGGAGAATAGGGTAAAAAAGCTGGAGTGGAAAAGGGATATTCTCACAGGGGGGGGTATTAGGAGGATAGGGTAAAAGTGCTGGAGTGGAAAAGGGATATTCTCACAAGGGGGGGGGGGGTATTGGGAGAATAGGGTAAAAGTGCTGGAGTGGAAAGGGGATATTCTCACAAGGGGGGTATTGGGAGAATAGGGTAAAAAAGCTGGAGTGGAAAAGGGATATTCTCACAAGGGGGGGGGTAATGGGAGAATAGGGTAAAAGTGCTGGAGTGGAAAAGGGATATTCTCACAAGGGGGGGGTATTGGGAGAATAGGGTAAAACTGCAGGAGTGGAAAGGGGATATTCTCACAAGGGGGGGTATTGGGAGAATAGGGTTAAAAGTGCTGGAGTGGAAAAGGGATATTCTCACAAGGGGGGGGGTATTGGGAGAATAGGGTAAAAAAGCTGGAGTGGAAAAGGGATATTCTCACAGGGGGGGGTATTAGGAGGATAGGGTAAAAGTGCTGGAGTGGAAAAGGGATATTCTCACAAGGGGGGGGGGTATTGGGAGAATAGGGTAAAAGTGCTGGAGTGGAAAGGGGATATTCTCACAAGGGGGGTATTGGGAGAATAGGGTAAAAGTGCTGGAGTGGAAAAGGGATATTCTCACAAGGGGGGGGTATTGGGAGAATAGGGTAAAAGTGCTGGAGTGGAAAAGGGATATTCTCACAAGGGGGGGGGGTATTGGGAGAATAGGGTAAAAGTGCTGGAGTGGAAAGGGGATATTCTCACAAGGGGGGTATTGGGAGAATAGGGTAAAAGTGCTGGAGTGGAAAAGGGATATTCTCACAAGGGGGGGTATTGGGAGAATAGGGTAAAAGTGCTGGAGTGGAAAAGGGATATTCTCACAAGGGGGGGGGGGTATTGGGAGAATAGGGTAAAAGTGCTGGAGTGGAAAGGGGATATTCTCACAAGGGGGGTATTGGGAGAATAGGGTAAAAGTGCTGGAGTGGAAAAGGGATATTCTCACAAGGGGGGGGTATTGGGAGAATAGGGTAAAAGTGCTGGAGTGGAAAGGGGATATTCTCACAAGGGGGGTATTGGGAGAATAGGGTAAAAGTGCTGGAGTGGAAAAGGGATATTCTCACAAGGGGGGGGGTATTGGGAGAATAGGGTAAAAAAGCTGGAGTGGAAAAGGGATATTCTCACAAGGGGGGGGGTATTGGGAGAATAGGGTAAAAGTGCTGGAGTTGAAAGGGGATATTCTCACAAGGGGGGTATTGGGAGAATAGGGTAAAAGTGCTGGAGTGGAAAAGGGATATTCTCACAAGGGGGGGGTATTGGGAGAATAGGGTAAAAGTGCTGGAGTGGAAAGGGGATACTCTCACAGGGGGGGTATTGGGAGAATAGGGTAAAAGTGCTGGAGTGGAAAAGGGATATTCTCACAAGGGGGGGGGGGTATTGGGAGAATAGGGTAAAAGTGCTGGAGTGGAAAGGGGATATTCTCACAAGGGGGGTATTGGGAGAATAGGGTAAAAGTGCTGGAGTGGAAAAGGGATATTCTCACAAAGGGGGGGTATTGGGAGAATAGGGTAAAAGTGCTGGAGTGGAAAAGGGATATTCTCACAAGGGGGGGTATTGGGAGAATAGGGTAAAAGTGCTGGAGTGGAAAGGGATATTCTCACAAGAGGGGTATTGGGAGAATAGGGTAAAAGTGCTGGAGTGGAAAAGGGATATTCTCACAAGGGGGGGTATTGGGAGAATAGGGTAAAAGTGCTGGAGTGGAAAAGGGATATTCTCACAAGGGGGGGGTATTGGGAGAATAGGGTAAAAGTGCTGGAGTGGAAAAGGGATATTCTCACAAGGGGGGGGTATTGGGAGAATAGGGTAAAAGTGCTGGAGTGGAAAGGGGATATTCTCACAAGGGGGGTATTGGGAGAATAGGGTAAAAGTGCTGGAGTGGAAAAGGGATATTCTCACAAGGGGGGGGGTATTGGGAGAATAGGGTAAAAGTGCTGGAGTGGAAAAGGGATATTCTCACAAGGGGGGGGTATTGGGAGAATAGGGTAAAAGTGCTGGAGTGGAAAGGGGATATTCTCACAAGGGGGGGTATTGGGAGAATAGGGTTAAAAGTGCTGGAGTGGAAAAGGGATATTCTCACAAGGGGGGGGTATTGGGAGAATAGGGTAAAAAGTGCTGGAGTGGAAAAGGGATATTCTCACAAGGGGGGGTATTGGGAGAATAGGGTAAAAGTGCTGGAGTGGAAAAGGGATATTCTCACAAGGGGGGGGTATTGGGAGAATAGGGTAAAAGTGCTGGAGTGGAAAAGGGATATTCTCACAAGGGGGGGTATTGGGAGAATAGGGTAAAAGTGCTGGAGTGGAAAGGGGATATTCTCACAAGGGGAGGTATTGGGAGAATAGGGTAAAAGTGCTGGAGTGGAAAAGGGATATTCTCACAAGGGGGGGGTATTGGGAGAATAGGGTAAAAGTGCTGGAGTGGAAAGGGGATATTCTCACAAGGGGGGTATTGGGAGAATAGGGTAAAAGTGCTGGAGTGGAAAGGGGATGTTCTCACAAGGGGGGGTATTGGGAGAATAGGGTAAAAGTGCTGGAGTGGAAAAGGGATATTCTCACAAGGGGGGGGGGGGTATTGGGAGAATAGGGTAAAAGTGCTGGAGTGGAAAGGGGATATTCTCACAAGGGGGGTATTGGGAGAATAGGGTAAAAGTGCTGGAGTGGAAAAGGGATATTCTCACAAGGGGGGGTATTGGGAGAATAGGGTAAAAGTGCTGGAGTGGAAAAGGGATATTCTCACAAGGGGGGGGTATTGGGAGAATAGGGTAAAAGTGCTGGAGTGGAAAGGGGATATTCTCACAAGGGGGGTATTGGGAGAATAGGGTAAAAGTGCTGGAGTGGAAAAGGGATATTCTCACAAGGGGGGGTATTGGGAGAATAGGGTAAAAGTGCTGGAGTGGAAAGGGGATATTCTCACAAGGGGGGTATTGGGAGAATAGGGTAAAAGTGCTGGAGTGGAAAAGGGATATTCTCACAAGGGGGGGGTATTGGGAGAATAGGGTAAAAGTGCTGGAGTGGAAAAGGGATATTCTCACAAGGGGGGGTATTGGGAGAATAGGGTAAAAGTGCTGGAGTGGAAAGGGGATATTCTCACAAGGGGGGTATTGGGAGAATAGGGTAAAAGTGCTGGAGTGGAAAAGGGATATTCTCACAAGGGGGGGTATTGGGAGAATAGGGTAAAAAAGCTGGAGTGGAAAAGGGATATTCTCACAAGGGGGGGGGTATTGGGAGAATAGGGTAAAAGTGCTGGAGTGGAAAGGGGATATTCTCACAAGGGGGGGGTATTGGGAGAATAGGGTAAAAGTGCTGGAGTGGAAAAGGGATATTCTCACAAGGGGGGGGTATTGGGAGAATAGGGTAAAAAAGCTGGAGTGGAAAAGGGATATTCTCACAGGGGGGGTTATTAGGAGAATAGGGTAAAAGTGCTGGAGTGGAAAAGGGATATTCTCACAAGGGGGGGTATTGGGAGAATAGGGTAAAAGTGCTGGAGTGGAAAAGGGATATTCTCACAAGGGGGGGTATTGGGAGAATAGGGTAAAAGTGCTGGAGTGGAAAGGGGATATTCTCACAAGGGGGGTATTGGGAGAATAGGGTAAAAGTGCTGGAGTGGAAAAGGGATATTCTCACAAGGGGGGGGGGTATTGGGAGAATAGGGTAAAAGTGCTGGAGTGGAAAAGGGATATTCTCACAAGGGGGGGGGGTATTGGGAGAATAGGGTAAAAGTGCTGGAGTGGAAAAGGGATATTCTCACGGGGGGGGGGTATTGGGAGAATAGGGTAAAAGTGCTGGATAGGAAAGGGGATATTCTCACAAGGGGGGTATTGGGAGAATAGGGTAAAAGTGCTGGAGTGGAAAAGGGATATTCTCACAAAGGGGGGGATTGGGAGAATAGGGTAAAAGTGCTGGAGTGGAAAGGGGATATTCTCACAAGGGGGGTATTGGGAGAATAGGGTAAAAGTGCTGGAGTGGAAAGGGGATATTCTCACAAGGGGGTATTGGGATAATAGGGTAAAAAAGCTGGAGTGGAAAAGGGATATTCTCACAGGGGGGGGTATTAGGAGAATAGGGTAAAAGTGCTGGAGTGGAAAAGGGATATTCTCACAAAGGGGGTTTTGGGAGAATAGGGTAAAAGTGCTGGAGTGGAAAGGGGATATTCTCACAAGGGGGGTATTGGGAGAATAGGGTAAAAGTGCTGGAGTGGAAAAGGGATATTCTCACAAGGGGGGGGTATTGGGAGAATAGGGTAAAAGTGCTGGAGTGGAAAAGGGATATTCTCACAAGGGGGGGGTATTGGGAGAATAGGGTAAAAGTGCTGGAGTGGAAAAGGGGTATTCTCACAAGGGGGGGTATTGGGAGAATAGGGTAAAAGTGCTGGAGTGGAAAGGGGATATTCTCACAAGGGGGGTATTGGGAGAATAGGGTAAAAGTGCTGGAGTGGAAAAGGGATATTCTCACAAGGGGGGTATTGGGAGAATAGTGTAAAAGTGCTGGAGTGGAAAGGGATATTCTCACAAGGGGGAATTGGGAGAATAGGGTAAAAGTGCTGGAGTGGAAAAGGGATATTCTCACAAGGGGGGGTATTGGGAGAATAGGGTAAAAGTGCTGGAGTGGAAAGGGGATATTCTCACAAGGGGGGTATTGGGAGAATAGGGTAAAAGTGCTGGAGTGGAAAAGGGATATTCTCACAAGGGGGGGTATTGGGAGAATAGGGTAAAAGTGCTGGAGTGGAAAAGGGATATTCTCACAAGGGGGGGGTATTGGGAGAATAGGGTAAAAGTGCTGGAGTGGAAAGGGGATATTCTCACAAGGGGAGTATTGGGAGAATAGGGTAAAAGTGCTGGAGTGGAAAAGGGATATTCTCACAAGGGGGGGGTATTGGGAGAATAGGGTAAAAGTGCTGGAGTGGAAAAGGGATATTCTCACAAGGGGGGGGTATTGGGAGAATAGGGTAAAAGTGCTGGAGTGGAAAGGGGATATTCTCACAAGGGGGGTATTGGGAGAATAGGGTAAAAGTGCTGGAGTGGAAAAGGGATATTCTCACAAGGGGGGGGTATTGGGAGAATAGGGTAAAAAAGCTGGAGTGGAAAAGGGATATTCTCACAGGGGGGGGTATTAGGAGAATAGGGTAAAAGTGCTGGAGTGGAAAAGGGATATTCTCACAAGGGGGGGGGGGTATTGGGAGAATAGGGTAAAAGTGCTGGAGTGGAAAAGGGATATTCTCACAAGGGGGGGTATTGGGAGAATAGGGTAAAAGTGCTGGAGTGGAAAGGGGATATTCTCACAAGGGGGGTATTGGGAGAATAGGGTAAAAGTGCTGGAGTGGAAAATGGATATTCTCACAAGGGGGGGTATTGGGAGAATAGGGTAAAAGTGCTGGAGTGGAAAAGGGATATTCTCACAAGGGGGGGGTATTGGGAGAATAGGGTAAAAGTGCTGGAGTGGAAAGGGGATATTCTCACAAGGGGGGTATTGGGAGAATAGGGTAAAAGTGCTGGAGTGGAAAAGGGATATTCTCACAAAGGAGGGGTATTGGGAGAATAGGGTAAAAGTGCTGGAGTGGAAAGGGGATATTCTCACAAGGGGGGTATAGGGAGAATAGGGTAAAAGTGCTGGAGTGGAAAGGGGATATTCTCACAAGGGGGGTATTGGGAGAATAGGGTAAAAAAGCTGGAGTGGAAAAGGGATATTCTCACAAGGGGGGGGGGTATTGGGAGAATAGGGTAAAAGTGCTGGAGTGGAAAAGGGATATTCTCACAAGGGGGGGGTATTGGGAGAATAGGGTAAAAGTGCTGGAGTGGAAAGGGGATATTCTCACAAGGGGGGTATTGGGAGAATAGGGTAAAAGTGCTGGAGTGGAAAAGGGATATTCTCACAAGGGGGGTATTGGGAGAATAGGGTAAAAAAGCTGGAGTGGAAAAGGGATATTCTCACAGGGGGGGTATTGGGAGAATAGGGTAAAAGTGCTGGAGTGGAAAGGGGATATTCTCACAAGGGGGTATTGGGAGAATAGGGTAAAAGTGCTGGAGTTGAAAAGGGATATTCTCACAAGGGGGGGGGGGGTATTGGGAGAATAGGGTAAAAAAGCTGGAGTGGAAAAGGGATATTCTCACAGGGGGGGTATTAGGAGAATAGGGTAAAAGTGCTGGAGTGGAAAAGGGATATTCTCACAAGGGGGGGGGGGTATTGGGAGAATAGGGTAAAAGTGCTGGAGTGGAAAGGGGATATTCTCACAAGGGGGGTATTGGGAGAATAGGGTAAAAGTGCTGGAGTGGAAAAGGGATATTCTCACAAGGGGGGGGTATTGCGAGAATAGGGTAAAAGTGCTGGAGTGGAAAGGGGATATTCTCACAAGGGGGGTATTGGGAGAATAGGGTAAAAGTGCTGGAGTGGAAAAGGGATATTCTCACAAGGGGGGGGTATTGGGAGAATAGGGTAAAAGTGCTGGAGTGGAAAAGGGATATTCTCACAAGGGGGGGTATTGGGAGAATAGGGTAAAAGTGCTGGAGTGGAAAGGGGATATTCTCACAAGGGGGGGGTATTGCGAGAATAGGGTAAAAGTGCTGGAGTGGAAAAGGGATATTCTCACAAGGGGGGGGGTATTGGGAGAATAGGGTAAAAGTGCTGGAGTGGAAAGGGGATATTCTCACAAGGGGGGTATTGGGAGAATAGGGTAAAAGTGCTGGAGTGGAAAAGGGATATTCTCACAAGGGGGGGGTATTGGGAGAATAGGGTAAAAGTGCTGGAGTGGAAAAGGGATATTCTCACAAGGGGGGGTATTGGGAGAATAGGGTAAAAGTGCTGGAGTGGAAAGGGGATATTCTCACAAGGGGGGTATTGGGAGAATAGGGTAAAAGTGCTGGAGTGGAAAAGGGATATTCTCACAAGGGGGGTATTGGGAGAATAGGGTAAAAAAGCTGGAGTGGAAAAGGGATATTCTCACAGGGGGGGTATTGGGAGAATAGGGTAAAAGTGCTGGAGTGGAAAGGGGATATTCTCACAAGGGGGTATTGGGAGAATAGGGTAAAAGTGCTGGAGTTGAAAAGGGATATTCTCACAAGGGGGGGGGGGGGTATTGGGAGAATAGGGTAAAAAAGCTGGAGTGGAAAGGGGATATTCTCACAAGGGGGGTATTGGGAGAATAGGGTAAAAGTGCTGGAGTGGAAAAGGGATATTCTCACAAGGGGGGTATTGGGAGAATAGGGTAAAAAAGCTGGAGTGGAAAAGGGATATTCTCACAGGGGGGGTATTGGGAGAATAGGGTAAAAGTGCTGGAGTGGAAAGGGGATATTCTCACAAGGGGGTATTGGGAGAATAGGGTAAAAGTGCTGGAGTTGAAAAGGGATATTCTCACAAGGGGGGGGGGGGTATTGGGAGAATAGGGTAAAAAAGCTGGAGTGGAAAGGGGATATTCTCACAAGGGGGGTATTGGGAGAATAGGGTAAAAGTGCTGGAGTGGAAAAGGGATATTCTCACAAGGGGGGGTATTGGGAGAATAGGGTAAAAGTGCTGGAGTGGAAAAGGGATATTCTCACAAGGGGGGGGTATTGGGAGAATAGGGTAAAAGTGCTGGAGTGGAAAGGGGATATTCTCACAAGGGGAGTATTGGGAGAATAGGGTAAAAGTGCTGGAGTGGAAAAGGGATATTCTCACAAGGGGGGGGTATTGGGAGAATAGGGTAAAAGTGCTGGAGTGGAAAAGGGATATTCTCACAAGGGGGGGGGTATTGGGAGAATAGGGTAAAAGTGCTGGAGTGGAAAGGGGATATTCTCACAAGGGGGGTATTGGGAGAATAGGGTAAAAGTGCTGGAGTGGAAAAGGGATATTCTCACAAGGGGGGGGTATTGGGAGAATAGGGTAAAAAAGCTGGAGTGGAAAAGGGATATTCTCACAGGGGGGGGTATTAGGAGAATAGGGTAAAAGTGCTGGAGTGGAAAAGGGATATTCTCACAAGGGGGGGGGGGTATTGGGAGAATAGGGTAAAAGTGCTGGAGTGGAAAAGGGATATTCTCACAAGGGGGGGTATTGGGAGAATAGGGTAAAAGTGCTGGAGTGGAAAGGGGATATTCTCACAAGGGGGGTATTGGGAGAATAGGGTAAAAGTGCTGGAGTGGAAAATGGATATTCTCACAAGGGGGGGTATTGGGAGAATAGGGTAAAAGTGCTGGAGTGGAAAAGGGATATTCTCACAAGGGGGGGGTATTGGGAGAATAGGGTAAAAGTGCTGGAGTGGAAAGGGGATATTCTCACAAGGGGGGTATTGGGAGAATAGGGTAAAAGTGCTGGAGTGGAAAAGGGATATTCTCACAAAGGAGGGGTATTGGGAGAATAGGGTAAAAGTGCTGGAGTGGAAAGGGGATATTCTCACAAGGGGGGTATAGGGAGAATAGGGTAAAAGTGCTGGAGTGGAAAGGGGATATTCTCACAAGGGGGGTATTGGGAGAATAGGGTAAAAAAGCTGGAGTGGAAAAGGGATATTCTCACAAGGGGGGGGGGTATTGGGAGAATAGGGTAAAAGTGCTGGAGTGGAAAAGGGATATTCTCACAAGGGGGGGTATTGGGAGAATAGGGTAAAAGTGCTGGAGTGGAAAGGGGATATTCTCACAAGGGGGGTATTGGGAGAATAGGGTAAAAGTGCTGGAGTGGAAAAGGGATATTCTCACAAGGGGGGTATTGGGAGAATAGGGTAAAAAAGCTGGAGTGGAAAAGGGATATTCTCACAGGGGGGGGTATTGGGAGAATAGGGTAAAAGTGCTGGAGTGGAAAGGGGATATTCTCACAAGGGGGTATTGGGAGAATAGGGTAAAAGTGCTGGAGTTGAAAAGGGATATTCTCACAAGGGGGGGGGGGTATTGGGAGAATAGGGTAAAAAAGCTGGAGTGGAAAAGGGATATTCTCACAGGGGGGGTATTAGGAGAATAGGGTAAAAGTGCTGGAGTGGAAAAGGGATATTCTCACAAGGGGGGGGGTATTGGGAGAATAGGGTAAAAGTGCTGGAGTGGAAAGGGGATATTCTCACAAGGGGGGTATTGGGAGAATAGGGTAAAAGTGCTGGAGTGGAAAAGGGATATTCTCACAAGGGGGGGGTATTGCGAGAATAGGGTAAAAGTGCTGGAGTGGAAAGGGGATATTCTCACAAGGGGGGGTATTGGGAGAATAGGGTAAAAGTGCTGGAGTGGAAAAGGGATATTCTCACAAGGGGGGGGTATTGGGAGAATAGGGTAAAAGTGCTGGAGTGGAAAAGGGATATTCTCACAAGGGGGGGTATTGGGAGAATAGGGTAAAAGTGCTGGAGTGGAAAGGGGATATTCTCACAAGGGGGGGGTATTGCGAGAATAGGGTAAAAGTGCTGGAGTGGAAAAGGGATATTCTCACAAGGGGGGGGGTATTGGGAGAATAGGGTAAAAGTGCTGGAGTGGAAAGGGATATTCTCACAAGGGGGGTATTGGGAGAATAGGGTAAAAGTGCTGGAGTGGAAAAGGGATATTCTCACAAGGGGGGGGGTATTGGGAGAATAGGGTAAAAGTGCTGGAGTGGAAAAGGGATATTCTCACAAGGGGGGGGTATTGGGAGAATAGGGTAAAAGTGCTGGAGTGGAAAGGGGATATTCTCACAAGGGGGGTATTGGGAGAATAGGGTAAAAGTGCTGGAGTGGAAAAGGGATATTCTCACAAGGGGGGTATTGGGAGAATAGGGTAAAAAAGCTGGAGTGGAAAAGGGATATTCTCACAGGGGGGGTATTGGGAGAATAGGGTAAAAGTGCTGGAGTGGAAAGGGGATATTCTCACAAGGGGGGTATTGGGAGAATAGGGTAAAAGTGCTGGAGTGGAAAAGGGATGTTCTCACAAGGGGGGGGTATTGGGAGAATAGGGTAAAAGTGCTGGAGTGGAAAAGGGATATTCTCACAAGGGGGGTATTGGGAGAATAGGGTAAAAATGCTGGAGTGGAAAAGGGATATTCTCACAAAGGGGGGGTATTGGGAGAATAGGGTAAAAGTGCTGGAGTGGAAAGGGGATATTCTCACAAGGGGGGTATTGGGAGAATAGGGTAAAAGTGCTGGAGTGGAAAAGGGA